>CM056196.1:55994804-57455556 GCA_029692085.1 Gymnothorax javanicus | reverse complement strand
CACAATTCCTGTACTCTAACTGACAAGTCAGCCATACTAAATTGTTCTAATGAGCATTTTATTTCTTCTGGTTTTTTATTTGAATCTTTGTTTCCTGAAAAAATAAACTCTGTTGTACAAATAGACAATGCTTCCACAAGCTCATATAGGCCTACTGATTGCACATTTAAGCTTATGTCTGTATCTGTTGCTGAGGTCCATAGAGAGTTAAGGCACCTGGACCCTAAGGAATCAGCAGGCCCTGATAAGCTGGACCCTTATTTTCTTAAGCTAGCTGCTGATTTCATTGCTGAACCTTTGTCATTGATTTTTAATCTTAGTTTTATTAGCAGTGAGATCCCAAAAGTCTGGAAATCTGCCTTTGTTCTTCCTCTTTTGAAAGGGGGGCAACCCTTTGAGTTAAATAACTATAGACCGATCTCCAAACTTTGTGTCCTAGCTAAAGTATTTGTAAAGCTTGCGAGCAATCAATTAAAGGAATTTTTAGATTCTAAGGGCATTTTATCAAATTATCAGTCTGGTTTTAGGAAAAAGCACAGCACTATGACTGCCGCTCTTAAAGTCACAAATGACATTATTGAGGCATTAGACTGCAAAAAATATTGTGCAGCACTTTTTATTGATTTATCGAAAGCTTTCGACACAGTTGACCATAACATTTTAGTCGGCATGCTTCACCAAATTGGATTGTCTAAGCGAGCAGAAGCTTGGCTCGCCAACTATCTGTCTGCTAGAACGCAGTGTGTTCAAATAGCATGGTCCACCTCCTCTTTCTTAACCGTATCCAAAGGGGTGCCGCAAGGTTCTGTTTTAGGACCTATTCTGTTTACACTTTATGTTAATAACCTATGTGAAAACCTTTCAAATGCTAATTATCATTTTTATGCTGATGACACAGTTATTTATTGCTGTTCATCATCTGTTATATAGGTCATTAACTTTCTACAGTCTGCATTTGATATTATTCAGTCCCGCCTGCAGAAACTAAAATTGGTATTAAATACAGAAAAAACTAAACTCATGCTGTTTTCTAACAGTAGTGAAATACCAACAAATCTTCCAAATATAATCACTGCTCAAGGAAGAGTAATTGAACTAGTTTCAAGTGACGAGTATTTAGGCATACTTATTGATCATCAGCTAACTTTTAAGTCCCATATTGCAAATCTAGTCATTAAGCTCAAGGTAAAGCTAGGCTTTTACTTTAGAAATAAATCCTGCTTCTCCTTTCCAGTTAGGAAATATCTTGTGTCAGCTACTTTCCTGCCTTTGCTAGATTACGGTGACTTATTATATATGAATGCTTCTGCACAATGTTTACGGTCCCTGGATACTGTCTATCACTGTGCCTTGCGGTTTGTTACTGGTTTTAAACATCTCACCCATCATTGTACTTTGTATTCTAAGGCTGAGTGGCCATCTCTGTATGTACGTAGGCGTACCCATTGGTTGAATTTTATTTATGAAACTCTCCTTGAGCTGGTCCCTTCTTACTTGTCCATATATCTTTTTCGAAGTGTAGGCCATTACAACCTCCGTTCTCAAGATATTTTGCATTTGACTGTTCCCCGTGCTTGCACGGAGCTTGGAAAAAAAGCTTTTAAATATGCTACCCCCTCTGCCTGGAACATCCTTCAGAAGGACTTGAGATTGTCAGAACTGATTTCTCTAAATGCTTTTGGTTCCATTTTAAAGTATTTAGAATCTGAAAGCCTGAGAAACTGTCTCTGTGCCTAATTTACTTATTTATGTATTTTTTTTTATGTTTTGATATCTGTGTGTCATTGTCCTTGTATGAAACTTATATGTGTCCTTTTTATTTATGCTGCCCTCTTGGCCAGGTCACTCTTGTAAAAGAGATTTTAAATCTCAATGAGTCTTACCTGGTTAAATAAAGGTTTAATAAAATATATATACACACACACACACTGTATATATGCACACGCACACACACACACACACACACACACACACACACATATACACTCACCAACTACCTAATGAGATTCATCTTGCTAGTAGGCCTTCAGGTTTTGGTATGAAAATGCAAAAGGCAAGTAAGGCCTGGTTGCCATCAGGGCACAAAATCAATCTAAAAACATTTTATAGAATGCCAAAATGTATTTTCACTTTTAAAATTTGTGAAAAGATTGGAAAGGTTCATTGTTTGTCAATTGTAAAGAAAAATAAACTGTAAATGACTTTATCGTGTATTCAACAAAATGTATTCATTACATAAAGTCAAGCTGACCAGCCAATTAGCAAGGATAAGAGCTCCCAAAAATTAGTTTAGCCAGATAATTTTAGCTTTCAGCAACAACAATCTGCATATACTTCAAAAGCTGGAGCAATCTGGATATTTGCTAGCAAAATAACACATTCAATGGAAAGATAGTAAGGGTTAAAGACAAAATTTTTTCATTTTGTACGAAGTCAACTGTTCACCAATTTCTTTAGTACCCTATCCAGCTGTCTGCCATATACAGCTGACCCGTCATGTGAAGGGCTGAGCTACATTCTATTGGGCTAATCATGCTTAATTAATTAGTCTTTATCTACACCACTAACCACTGTCATGTTTTCTTTTCCTGGCCTCTCAATGATTTTTTTCCTCTTTTGAAACTCAGGTGGATATTTCTTGCACAGCGAATTACCAAAAGTGCATGGAAATCCACTTCAATAAACTTGCGCTTAGCTACGTTCACTTCTCGAACACTAGACATGAAATGGTACTTTGTCAGTAGAGGGTGTTAAGGAGATTCACGCATTAGAGATTTGGCATTGCCGCAGGCTTAATTGGCCATCCTTTGGGAGCCTCCTTAAAGCTTGGGTCCCTGATTTACCTTTCCTTCAGATTCAGCTCTGAACCCGCACGCCGAAACTAAGTGAAAAAAACGACTATTTTGCCTTAAATTTAATTCGTTAAACTTACAGCCACTCTTGTTAAGTTCTTCATTGAGAAAATCTGTTCGTCGATTTTTTTTTCCCCATTATTGATTTAATTACTGAGATATGAAATACAAAACAAATGGCGTTCCGTATTGATGTGTCAAGGAACGAAACAAATTATTTCCAATTACGGAACAGGTGGCAACCCTACACACGACCACCGACGATTTCCCCACTTCCTGCGTTGCGTACAACATTCACATCTATTGGCAATGTGGCGGTTGGTCAATGGCGGCACTATAAAAGGCTGTCTAGCATGAAGATGGTCATTGTGTAGACCTGTCATTCGGACACCAGTAGCCTGGTGTAGGTTTGCAGCAACCTGATTTGCTGTTTGAGTGCGATTTCTCAGAGCCTGGGTACAAATCAACCTATCCTGGGCTCTTATTGTTGACCTTGGACGCCCTGACCGGCATCGATCATCCTGTTATGACTTGAAAATCACAACAAAGAAAACCAGCAATGACAACTTAAACAAATTTATTCTTCACTGATAAAAAAAAAAACTTCTACAAATAATCCACTGTGCAATCTTATAATAACATTCTAATGCCATGTAACTCTGTTGCTAAAACAAAAACTCTGCCTCTACTGACCAAAATCACAGCATTTATATAGACTAGCAACATTCTGGAAAGATCAACAGGATTCCTGGGTGACCCGGCCCCCTCCAGGCAAGAAGATGCCAGAGGCCTCTAGAAAGCTCTAGTATATTTTATCACAAACAAGTGGTATTGCATCAGATCATGTTTTTCTACAGACATACCACCAGAGGGCGCTAAATGATGAACAAAATAAACGAATAGCTGACCAGTAAGCAGCACAAATCTAACAAATCTCCATTTACAAATGATAGATTGTGCTTCACACAAAACACTCATACATAACACCTCCTCTTTAAAAAAGAAAGGTTTGCTGAATGCTTTCTTTTGTTAAAATGAACACAGTTTTATAATCAGTATAATCTTGAACTTTACACAAAAGGTATCATTGATCATTATAACAATCATATACCTAACAACCAGTGCAATTTTCACAATCAAATAGAGAAGTAAAATTAACATTTTTCACAATCAAATAGAGATGTAAAATTACATGCGAGAAAGTGCATCTGGAATAACATTATCTTTTCCCCTGATGTGAGAAATATCTAAATCATACTCTTGCATAAGTAAACTCCATCTCAGTAATCTTTGATTCTTGTTTTTGATCTTATGCAAGAATGTGAGGGGATTGTGATCTTTGAAGACCTTGATGGAAGCAGCCGAACAAGTCAAATAGACTTCAAAATGTTGTAAAGCCAAAGCAAGTGCCAAACATTCCTTTTCAATTGTTGAATAGTTTTTCTGATGTTTATCAAACTTTTTGGAAAAGTAACAAACAGGAAGATCTACTCCAACAGTGTCTTCTTGCAGTAAAACTGTGCCTGCACCAATATCACTGGCATCAACAGCCAACTTGAACTCCTTTTTGAAATTAGGGAAGAAGAGAACTGTAGCATTTTTGAGGATAGCTTTCAGTTGGTCAAATGAATTTTGACATTTTTCATCCCAAACAAATTTTGCATTTTTCTTCAGCAAATTTGTCAAAGGTTCAGAAATGATAGAGAAATTTTTACAGAATTTTCTGTAGTAGCCAGCCATCCCTAGAAATCTCATTAGTTGTCTTTTAGTTGTAGGCTCAGGAAATTCAGTGAATTCTTTTACTTTTGCATAAATTAGTTTGACTTGACCCTGTCCTACAATATGACCTATGTAAATAACTGTAGCTTTACAAAAGTCACTTTTAACAAGGTTGATAGTCAGCTTGGCATCACTCACTCTCTGAAAGAAGTTTCTGTTGTAGGTGAGGTGCTCTTGGAAGCTGTCGCTGGTGATGATAATGTCATCAATATAGGCCTCACATCCTGGTAGTCCAGCAATCACTCTGTTTACCAGACGTTGCAAGGGGGCTGGAGAATTTTTCATTCCAAAGGGTATCACCTTGTATTAGGACAATCCATCTGGTGTGGCAAAGGCAGAGATCTCCTTTGCCCTGTCTGTTTGAGGGATCTGCCAGAAGCCCTTGAGAAGATCAAATTTGGTGACATACTTTGACTGTTCAACTTTGTCAACGCGGTCATCAATCCTGGGAATAGGATATGAGTCCGTTTTCGAAAGAGTATTCGCTTTCCTGTCGTCTGTCACCATTCTATATGTTCCATTGGGTTTCAGAACTAGGATGCATAGAGAACTCCAGTCACTGTTACTTGGTTCAACAAAGTCATTTTCAAGCAGGTATTTGACTTCTTGTTTAAGGTATTTCTGCTTCTCTGGATTCATTCTGTAAGGAAGCTGTTTTACAGGCTTGGCATCATCTTGTAAGACGACATCATGGTAAACCATATCAGTCCTTGATGGAACGTCAGGGAATATGTGACTACATTCAAATATGAGCTGCTTTAGCTGTTGTTGTTGAAAAGGGTCCAGGTGGGACAACTTGCTGTCAATATTTTGAAGAATGTCTGAATTTTCAAGTTTGGCTGGACCAGGTTCATTTTCTAAGGGACAGTCACAATCTTCTTCAGAATTTTTCAGTTCAGTTATATTAACCACGTTGACTGGCTTTTGCTGAGTGTCTCTGTCAATGTATTCTTTCAGCATGTTGATGTGACACATTTGTTTTTGTTTCCTCCTTCCAGTGGTTAAAATTATGTAATTTAGATCACTGACCTTTTTGAGGACAGCGTAAGGGCCGAAATATCGGGCTCTTAGAGGGTTTCCAGGCACTGGTAAAAGTGCAACGACTTTGTCACCAGCTTTAAAACTTCTGTCTTGGGAATAAAGGTCATATCTGGCTTTCATTTTGCCCTTAGCCTCTTTGAGATTAGACTTAGCAAAGTCACAAGCCTTAGAGAGACGATTACGGAAGTCAGAGACATAGTGAAGCAAGTTAATTGGGACATCATCTTCGGCCAGAAACTTTTCCTTCAGAAGCTTCAGAGATCCATGGACTGTATGCCCAAAAACAAGCTCAAAAGGACTGAACCCAAGAGACTCCTGAACAGCTTCACGGACAGCAAACAGAAGAAGATGGACACCTTCATCCCAGTCTTTCTCTGTGTCAAGGCAGTAGGTCCTTATCATGTTCTTCAGGGTTTGGTGGAACCTCTCCAAAGCACCCTGACTCTCAGGATGGTAAGCTGATGACCTGTGTTGTTTAATACCAAGCTCATGCATAACTTGTTGAAAAATGCCAGACATAAATTTGACCCTTGATCAGACTGAATAGACTTAGGAAGACCAACAAAGCAGAAAAACTTGCTAAGAGACTTGATGATAGTCTTCGCCTTGATGTTACGAAGTGGAATTGCCTCAGGAAACCAGGTGGAAGCACACATGATAGTCAGTAGGTACTCACAACCAGATCTAGTCTTCGGCAATGGTCCAACACAGTCAATGATGATCCAACTGAAAGGTTCTTCAAAAGCGGGAATGGGCTTAAGTCGAGCCTTTGGGATATTTTGGTTCGGCTTCCCAACCATTTGACAAGTATGACAGGATTTGCAGTACTCCTGTACTTCGGACCTCATGGGAGGCCAGAAGAAATTATTCCTGACACGTTGAAGGGTCTTCTTGATACCTAAATGACCTGACATAGGATTATCATGGGCCAGACTAAGAGTTTCTTGACAATAAGACTTTGGAAGAACAATTTGATGGGTGATCATCCACTCTTCATCTGCAGAAACATCAGGTAGATGACACTTTCTCATAAGCACACCATTTTTCTTGTAAAAACAGACAGGAACTTGAGTAGCCTCTTGTTCACTTGCAGCCTGTGGTAGAAGATGCGCTAGATCACGAGCTTGTTGTTGCTCCTGAATAAGTTGTTTCCGAGACAGAATGTCATTAGAATTACCTGACAAGGACAAGTCTGAATATTTCCCAGACATCTCAGGACTGGAAGGTTCCTGATGAAAAGACTGCCTTATGAAGGTGCCAGCCAGGTTGAAGTCCAGGTCAGCATCATCTTGAATAGCCTTTTTGGCCATAGAACGAGTAACTGCACATGAAGGATAGAGGTCTTGAATTTCCTCCTCTATAGAGTCAGATTCTTGATCAATCAAAGGAGTGTCAGTTACAACAGGGTAGGGCACAACCTTATCCCCAGCAAGATCATTACCAAGAAGCAAATGAACACCTTTGAAAGGAAGAGAAGACCAAACACCAACAGTAACAGGCCCATAGACCAAGTCTGATTTGAGATGAACATTATGGAGAGGTACACTTGTAAAACCACATTCTACTCCTTGAATAAGGACATAAGCCTGAGTAGACGATTTGTCCGAAAAGGGCAGAATATCTGCAAGAATAAGAGATTGGGAAGACCCAGTATCCCTTAGAATTCGAACAGGAGCAGATGAGGAAAATTTATGTGAAAGTGAGACAAAACCATCGGTGATGAATGGCTCAAAACCCTCCATAACAGAATCAGACACGGAAGGTAGAAGATCAGGCGAACTGACCTTTGATACAAGAGATTCTCTCCTAGTGAAAGCAGTTGGCTTGGTTTCTTCTCGTTGTTGTTTTTTTTGAGAGAGCATAACACTCAGAAATAAGGTGACCTTGCTTTTTGCAGTATTGGCAAGACACAGAAGGTAAAGAATCAGAGGATTGCTTCTCACTGGAAGGTTTCCTCTCAGAAGTGGCCTTGGAATCATTAGAAGTGTTATTAGAAGAAGTCTTGGACTGAGACTTGCTTTGAATTTTAGAAAAAGTGGATTTTTGGACAAAAGAAGACTTATGAGTTAATACATAACTATCAACCAGGGTGGAAACATCTTGCAAAGTACTGGCTTGTTTTTCCTCAAGGAAAGTCTAGATATCAGGCTGGATACACCTTTTGAATTCTTCAACCAGAATAAGCTGCCTCATTCTGTCAAAATCTATCTCAACTTTCATGGAATTACACCACTGATCAAACAACTGTTCCTTCAACCTGCCAAATTCAACATGAGTTTGACTGGCTTCCTTGCGAGAATTCCAAAATTTTTGCCTGTAAGCCTCGGGGACCAATTCATAACCCTTCAGAATGGCAGATTTGACAAAATCATAATCAGAACACTGTTGGACAGATAACTGGTTATAGATTTTTCTAGCTTTACCAGTAAGAACACTTTGTAACATCATTGTCCATTTCAATTGTCCTTTTGGCCATTTCAAATTTTCAGCAATTTTCTCAAAATGGGTAAAGTATTGGTCTACATCATTCTCTAGGAAGGGAGGAACAAGTCTGATGTGTTTAACCACATCAAAATGATTAGAAAGTCCAAAAGATTTTGTTACAGTACCTGCTTCTATTTTCTTCATTTCCAGTTCATACTGCAAGTGCATCCTTTTTTCTTCTAGTTCTTTCTCCAACTTTCTTTCTTCCAGTTCTTTAGTCTAGTTCTCTCTCCTTCTACAACCTTCTTTCTTCCAGTTCCAGTTGTTTCAGGCGTAGCTGCACCACAAGTCTTTGCAGCTCTGTTGCCGGCACTTCCACAACTTTAATCAATTCTGCTGTTTCTTCCCCAAAGATATCTTCATTGATGAAATGTTGCACCAAAATGTTCAATATTTCTTGTTTCTTCATTGATGATTTCACATCAGATAATCCAAGGGTTGAGGCTATTTGCAGCAAGTCCTTCTTCTTTGCCAGCACAATTGATTCCTGGGTTGGAGTTTTCAGAAAACTTTCAACATCAAAAGTCATGATTGCTGGTTTTTTCAAATAGTCACAAGATTTAAAATAAAAGATCAGCTTTAATCTTTGATGAATCCAATCGTTGATCCAATGAATGGTTTATCTCGGTGGAACCTCCAATTTGTTATGACTTGAAAATCACAACAAAGAAAACCAGCAATGACAACTTAAACAAATTTACTCTTCACTGATTAAAAAAAAAACTTCTAAAAATAATCCACTGTGCAATCTTTTAATAACACTCTAATGCCACTATGTAACTCTGTTGCTAAAACAAAAACTCTGCCTCTACTGACCAAAATCACAGCATTTATATAGACTAGCAACATTCTGGAAAGATCTACAGGATTCCTGGGTGATTCAGCCCCCTTCAGGCAAGAAGATGCCAGAAGCTTCTAGAAAGCACTAGTCTATTTCATCACAAACAAGTGGTATTGCATCAGATCATGTTTTTCTACAGACATACCACCAGAGGGTGCTAAATGATGAACAAAATAAACGAATAGCTGACCAGTAAGCAGCACAAATCTAACAAATCTCCATTTACAAATAATATATTGTGCTTCACATAAAACACTCATACATAACACCTCCCCTCTTTAAAAAAAGAAAGGTTTGCTTAAGACTTTCTTTTGTTAAAATTAACACAGTTTTATAATCAGTATAATCTTGAACTTTACACAAAAAGTATCATTGATCATTATAACAATCATATACCTAACAACCAGTGCAATTTTCACAATCAAATAGAGAAGTAAAATTAACATTTTTCACAATCAAATAGAGATGTAAAATTACATGCGAGAAAGTGCATCTGGAATAACATTATCTTTTCCCCTGATGTGAGAAATATCTAAATCATACTCTTGCATAAGTAAACTCCATCTCAGTAATCTTTGATTCTTGTTTTTGATCTTATGCAAGAATGTGAGGGGATTGTGATCTTTGAAGACCTTAATGGAAGTAGCCGAACAAGTAGACTTCAAAATGTTGTAAAGCCAAAACAAGTGCCAAACATTCTTTTTCAATTGTTGAATAGTTTTTCTGATGTTTATCTAACTTTTTGGAAAAGTAACAAACAGGAAGATCTACTCCAACAGTGTCTTCTTGCAGTAAAACTGTGCCTGCACCAATATCACTGGCATCAACAGCCAACTTGAACTCCTTTTTGAAATTAGGAGAGAAGAGGACTGTAGCGTTTTTGAGGATAGCTTTCAGTTGGTCAAATGAATTTTGACATTTTTCATCCCAAACAAATTTTGCATTTTTCTTCAGCAAATTTTTCAAAGGTTCAGAAATGATAGAGAAATTTTTACAAAATTTTCTGTAGTAGCCAGCCATCCCTAGAAATCTCATTAGTTGTCTTTTAGTTGTAGGCTCAGGAAATTCAGTGATAACCACCAGAGGGTGCTAAATGATGAACAAAATAAACAAATAGCTGACCAGTAAGCAGTACAAATCTCACAAATCTCCATTTACAAATGATATACAGTGCTTTTCATAAAACACTCATACATAACAATCCACATTATGGATTTGCTGATACCTGTTCCATAATCTGCTTATCACTCACCGGGAAACATTGAAATAATTGGCAACCTCAGCTTGACGGCCGCCAGTTTCAAGCTTACCAATTGCTCTCAGACGTTCAGCACGTTGGAGAGATCGCATTGCAAAAAAAAAACAATAATAAGATGTCTCAGATAAACAAAATGAAGGAAGGATTACAACTATCAGCTTGAAGCTATCAGAATGAAAGAAGTCTCGATCACAAGGGAGTAAATGACCTTTCTTCTAAGTGTTAAATTCGAATATGCACCCTGCCCACGTGTTAGGGATTTCCACGCACTGTACATGCACACCATCTTTTGGCTGCTGTTTTAGAGCGGTTCATGTAATCTTCATTGCAATTGGTTATTGTATCCAAAACACAATTATTATTTTGTTATTGACCTTTAAATTCCAATGTCCCCTACTTTTTTTGAAGAGTGAAACATGCGTTATCCCTATGCATCAGTAAAGTGATAGTATGAAAGTTGATACATTTACAGATTGTAACTTTTAACTGTTATCTTTATCCGCCTTAATCATTACAGGCTATATAGCCATTGGTCTTGATTTTAATCATGCAGTAAATGCACTGTTCAATTGTACATCAGGCTCTTTAGGCCTACTTGAGAAAAGATTGTGAGTAGTCCTGCAGTAAAAGGTGAAGTTATGGGTCTACCCTGACAGCCGGTCTCTGTAGTACAAAATACAAATTTCGAGGGTACAGAAGTTGGGTTCCACCATGCTCCATCCCTTGAATTCCTTTGGAAATGTTGAATGCTCATTTTAAGTCCTTTCAACATGTTGCGCAAGTATTGTGTACTTTGTCTTGTTTCTTTCAAAGGCTATAATTCCAGGCCTGAGGGAGGAAGGTAAGATTGGAGTTTCAATGATATTGCTCTGTTTACATGCTTGACTGCAAAAAATGTGCCTGCACACATGGCGATGGGACAATGGCTGATTCAACTGCCGAAGTGCAGTTTATCTTGTTCTCTCTGCATTTTCTTCTATTGAGTTCATTTATGCTCCCAAGAATGTGTGATTAAAATATCATTGTAAAAATGTATACATCTCAAAATGTATTTGCTGCCAAGCCACACAATTATTTATTTTTTCCACAGTAGGACAAAATTCAAATGTATTCCTGCACAACTGTATTATTTCAAGAACCATTACGACTTTGAATAACTAACAGTACATCAGAACATGAAAATTCAGCAATCCCGCCCACTTGCGCACGCAAACACGCAAGTAACAAAGGATAAAGGAATTTATGCTCACATGCACATAGCCATCCTGATGTGGCTTTTTAAAACATCTTCATTGAGAACACATAAGTCATTCCTTCCAGCCATCTCTCCTCTGCAAGACATCTCTTCATTCCTGTTGGGAGAAGGGACAGAATTTTTAAAACAAAACTGTCCCTGAGTGAGAAACTACATTCTGCAGGCAGTCTTTTCCTTCATCATGTGATGAATTGGCTGCCCACATACCCACACTGCAATAAAATAATGGGGTTTTAGTTTACACGTCTTATATCAGATTAATATGTATGAATACATTTACATTTCCCACTCAAGACCCGCAAATACAAGCAATTACTCACACACAGTCCCATGCACAGGATCACAATAAACAAATACACAAGCTCAGGTACACATATGCAGATGCAACTGCACAAACAATCCACACATACTCGCAGCACAAATAAAAAACAAACAAATGCACGCAAGCACACACACATACACACACCACACGCACAAGCATATATGCACACACCATACACACGTGCGAGCGCACGTGCGCACACACACACAGATAGCTGAATGGAAAATGCCCCTAAGCTGATGCCAGCCCTGACTCGACATGGTGTTCTGTGATTTCAGGATGGCTGAATGGTAAAAGTGCTGCTCTTTCACCTGTGGAAAAGGCCATCTCAGCAGGGTAGCGTGGAAATGACAGTGTAGCTGTTTTTCAAGGGACTTGTTCAGAGAAACCAGTCACCAGAGAATTTTTTTTTTTAATGTTGGAGAACATCCTCTCATATTTCAGAGGACACTGGCTTCTCCCTGCACTTCCTGACAAACTACTGTGTTTCTGCTGTCAGCCCCTGTCCACCATACCGAGGCCAAACCTCTCATTTAGAATACTTCACCCCTATGGACACCAGCACTTACCTCAAATTCACAGCGGACTCCTGTCAACAACCGACATTTGGAATACAATTCTTCTGTATGATGGAACAGCACCGTGTCCCTCAATTCAGTCCTCAAGGACTGAGAACTGCCCGTTTCCACCCCTCCATTCACCCGAGAGTCAGATGTGAATCCAGCCTGTCCAGTCACAGTGCTAATTGTTTATTTAAGTACCTCGGAGGAAAGAAAACCAGAGACCAATTTGGATTTAAGGGCCAATTTTGGAGATCCCGGGTATAGCATTTCATTAACCTCTTCCACTCCAGAGTTGTCATTGGAGGGATTATGACACTGCTCTCACCTGGCCTGAAAGCCATTACATCTCAAAATCTGTTCCCATTTACATTTCCTAATTACCAACTACAGTAAGTGTTAATTTGTTCAGTTGGGAGGATCAATCCATATCTATTTCCTCACGACCTCCATTATTGTTCATTGCTATAATTATCAAGCATTTTCCTATCCACATTAATGGTAGATCTAACATAACACGTTAATGTCTTACGAAGCTTCTGAATTCCTGCAGCTCCTGCGTTCCTTCGTTCGCATCAGATCAGCTTGATAAGCCTGAGAAAACATTTTTAAAAATGCCTTTTTGCTTACTCAGGTCCGCGTATTAAGGCTGCTCATGTGAAAATATAACTCATTACCATAATGCAGGTTAAAACTTGACCAATTTCCGAGTGAAAATTGAATTGAATTAATTTACTGAGCAAATGGGCTTCCAATAAGCTGTGTTGCCATTAACAATTAAGACATACAGCTTTGCTTCCACAAGGAAGGCAACAATATGAGATTGCTTGGACAGCAATTAACTGAAATATCTCGAAAATCCATCTTGAAGTAGACTGTAATGCAGTAAATGCCACTGAAGGTGGTATTTAGAAAAGGTTTAGATTTTGTTTAATCAGATAATTGCCTTTCCAGGAGCTGGACTGTAAAGATCTCATGAATGATTTTGCTACCTTCAAAGTTTTACGCACGGCATGTATATTGAATGATGTAAAATGCATGGCATGCATCAAACTTTCATAATCCACAAACCAATTTTCTAAATTATTCAATTACCAACACTTTGATGTACGAAGCGTTGGAAATTTAATAAATTAATTATTATCACTTGGCGCAGCAACCAGTGTGCGACTATGTTTCTCTGCAAATGCAACCTATTGTTTTGAATGCAGAAAACATTATGATTAAGTGCAATCTTAAAATAAATTAGGTTGCACGGCTGAAAAAATGCTAGAATCGGAGATGGAATTCAAGGAAATCACTGGGTTAATTAATTACTATTATTATTATAATTTTTTAATTTTTATTTGCATAAATACAATATCACTATTAAGTACATTGTCAATATAGAGCTGTTGGATAGCTCACTCGGTTAAAGCATTGCATTGCGAAGCAGAGGCGTGGGTTCGAGCCCCGGTCGTACCAACCGGCAGGGGTCGGCAGCTTTTTCAGAGTGGCGCACAATTGGCCATTGCGCTACAGGGATGCAAATTGGGAAGGGTCTGCCGGGAAGGGTATATTAAAATGGTTGCTTCGTTCGTTGGTTAAAGGCCTCCTGCTGGCCAGCCGGGCGCTCGTCAAGAAGATTCTAAGCTTGTTCATGTTCGGGTATCCTCCGCCCTCGATCTGAACTTGCAAGGATTCAACCAATGAGTGCATAAGAAGCAGAAGGCTGACAGATGCGTGCTTAGGAGGAAAGCCGCAAACTGTCTTCACTCTCCTGAGTTGGCAGCAAGGGGTCGCATATGAGCAAGTCTTGTACATAGTTCCCCAATAGGGCATTCCAGATTCGGGTGGGATTGGAGATGCCAAAAAAAAAAAAAAGAGTACATTGTCAATAAAGCCCTTCAGTAACCTGTCATTTCTTAATAATCACATGCTTACAGTGCTGTGAAAAAAGTATTTGCCCCCTTCCTCATTTCTTATTTTTTGCATATTTGTTACACTTAAATGTTTTAAATCATCAAACAAATTTTAATATTAGACAAAGATAACCTGAGTAAATACAAAATGCAGTTTTTAAATGATGATTTAATTTATTCAGGGAAAAAAGCTATCCAAACTTACCTGGCCCTATGTGAAAAAGTAATCTCTCCCTTGTTAAGTCATGAATTAACTGTGATTAACCGGATTTTTTTAGTTCAATTTCATTAGCCACACCCAGGCCTGATTACTGCCAGACCTGGTGAATCAAGAAATCACTTAAATAGAACCTGTCTGACGAACTGAAGTAGGCTAGAAGATCTCAAAAAGCAACACATCATGCCACAATCTAAAGAAATTCAAGAACAGGTGAGTCTTTGTCTTTGACATCTATCAGTCTGAAAAGGGTTACAAAGCCATTTCTAAGGCTTTGGGACTCCAGCGAACCACGGTCAGAGCCATTAGCCACAAATGGAGAAAACCTGGAACGGTGGTGAACCCTCCCAGGAGTGGCCGGCCTACCAAAATTACTCCAAGAGTGCATCAACAACTCATCCAGGTGGTCACAAAGCAACCCAGAACAACATCTAAAGAACTGCAGGCCTCATTTGCCTCAGTTGAAGTCAGTGTTCATGATTAAACAATAAGAAAGAGACTGGGCAAAAATGGCATCCATGGGAGAGTTCCAAGGCGAAAACCACTGCTGGGAAAAAAATAAAAAAAAAGGCTCATCTCACATTTGCCAAAAAACATCTTGATGATCCCCAAGACTTCTGAGAAAATATTCTGTGGACTGACAACACAAAAGTTGAACTTTTTGGAAGGTGCGCATCCCATTACATCTGGCGTAAAACTAACACAACATTTCATAAAAAGAACGTCATACCAACAGTCAAACATGGTGGTGGTAGTGTGATGTTCTGGGGCTGCTTTGCTGCTTCAGGACCTGGATGACTTGCCGTAATTGATGGAACCATGAATTCTGCTCTATACCAGAAAATCCTGAAGGAGAATGTCCGACCATCAGTTTGTGACCTCAGCTCAAGCGCACTTGGGTTATGCAGCGGGACAATGATCCGAAACACAACAGCAAGACCACCTCTTCATGGCTTAAAAAAAACTAAATGAAGGTTTGGAGTGGCCTAGTCAAAGTCCGGACTTAAATCCGATCGAGATGCTGTGGCATGACCTTAAACAGGCCGTTCATGCTCCAAAAACCTCCAATGTGGCTAAATTAAAACAATTCTGCAAAGAAGAATAATTTCTCACGTGGCACATGACACAGGATGGTTTTTTTATTAACATGCAGTAGTTTTATCCAGTGCCTCACCCCCTTTTTTCTGTGTCTCTTTCTGAGGATCTTTCCGTCTACTACCCTGAGTCCTGGACCATCCAAGCCCTGTCCCTCACCATGAGCGCTGGCTGCTGCTGTCCTGCTGTCCTGATCCAGTCCTGATCTAGTTCTGCACCATCCTCGACATGCCACTTCCTGGTGCTCCAGACGCCACTGTTCAGATGGACTTAAATGGAACTCTCTTGCCATTTTACTCTATTTGACTTTATTTTGTTATTATTTAGCTAGCCCGCGGAGGATGGGCTTCCCCACTTTAGTTGGGTTCCTCCGGAGATTTCTTCCCACTGGGGAGTTTTTTCTCACCACTGTTTGAGGATTTTTCTCCCTACTGGGAGTTTTTTGCCTCATTTGCTGTCGTGAGGAATAGGCTGGGCACTGCCCTTTCATTTATACAAATCTCTCACTGTAAAGCATCTTTGTGACAGTCTCTGTGAAAAGCGCTATACAAATAAATTGAATTGAAGAGTGGGCCAAAATTCCTCCACAGCAATGTGAAGACTCATTGCCAGTCATCGCAAACGCTTGATTGCAGTTGTTGTCGCTGAGGGTTGCACAACCAGTTATTAGGTTTAGGGTGCAATTACTTTTTCACATAGGGCCAGGTAGGTTTGGGTAGCTTTTTCCCTCAATCAATGAAATTGTCATTTAAAAACTGCATTTTGTATTTACTCGGGTTATCTTTGTCTAATATTAAAATTAGTTTGACGATCTGAAACATTTAATTATGGCAAAAATGCAAAAAAAAAAAAAAAAAAGAAAGAAATCAAAAAGGGGGCAAATACTTTTTTCACAGCACTGTATATATTGGTCTTGATTATGCAGCAGCTAAATTGTGAAATTATTAATCAAGCCATCTTGAAAAGGAACAGCTTGAAAGCTATTATGCGTTTAAGGGTCAGAGGCTCACGGCATATCATTTGAAAATGCTGTAACACAGGTGTTACCGCTAGGAGGATGTTCGGCTTTAGGAAGTTAAATTCACAGCTCAACACTGAAGAAAGCTCATCTCTGTGATGTCTGCGTCAGCAAACAGGCCTGAATGAGAAGGTACTGCAATTTAAGGTCAAAAGGGTCTTATACTGTAATTTCAGATATCCTTTTTTTTCGATTGCTTATCATACTTGCTGATTGAACTGAATTTTTAATTTACTGTCAACCTCCATCAGCCTGCATATGATGCTGAAGGGGTGTAGCTTGCCGAGCTAATACAGACGAATAACTCAAGACATGTTCTTATTCTCTGCAACACTACCATACACGGGGCTGGACTTTAGGGACTGGAGCCCCTTAAGCAGCAGTGATTGGTTGAGTCTGCTGCACTAAAATTTTAAGCTTCAACTACAATTTATAAGCTGAATGATATACAGCTATATTATAATGCAGTATGTTCATGGCATTTTGCAGAAGAACATCAAGAGGTACCTTATAGGCATAAAGTACGCAAATAAGTAAGCCATGCTTTGAGGACCACAGGATCACAAAAATGCAATATGCAATGTCAATGTTTAAGAGCAATCTTACAAAAGCCACTACAACACAAAAATCAGCAAGTGGTCACACAGCAAAGAATGTGCCATGACTAACTAATGCTGCGTTTCCATCAAGCGGAAAGGTTCGGTTTGGTATGGGTTGTGTCACATTTCAGAGCGTTTCCTTTACAAAAGTTGTGGATGATACCTTTAGAACCGTTCCGAACCGTTCCCATTTTTCGTCACCCCTCCGGCTGGGGTACCAAGGGTTACCATCCGATACTAATGAGGCGGAGCTAAAACACACCTTCTGTATTTGTCGGGAATCGTCATCATTGCCGTCTGTTGATTGGCCAACAGAATAGTCACTCTAGCGCGACTTCCATAAGGAAACAGCAGGAAAACACCCGTCTCGCCTACTGTTTTGAGAAAAACATTTTTTGAAAGGTCTGTTCACAACAACGGGCCATGGAGCAATGAGGAAGTGCAGATGTATATTTCATGCATTTAAATTTAGTTAATTTAAAATTCGTATAGCCATTATTATGCAAACTAATTTGGCTGGAGTTGCACCGCAATCATTTAGCTCGCTAGCTGGCATTAAAATGTGCCAAATAAAAAGGTTGCCAGCTAAAGCTGCTTTCACACTGGACGCAAAACGAATTTTTCGCACGACGGATTACATTCAAAGTCAATGCGTTTTGCGTGTATTCGCGTGTTTGCATTGCATTTTTCCATCCGGTAAAAACACCCCGCCTACATTTAAGGGTACTGTCTGGAGTGGAAACGCAAACCAGATCTAGGGGTTTGGTACCAAAAGTACAGTTCCAAGGGAACTATAACAATATTCAAATATTTTTATTGGCTTTTTTTAAACTGCAAACACATACAATACAATCAATAGACCCACAGACAACATTCACAAGATACATAAAATAAAGCAACAATAATGACATAAGCATAAAATCTACATAACAGAAAATGCATATACATGCAAAAAAATAAAATAAAATAAAAATAAAGAACACAAATTCTAACATGTTACAGAGATTGTGGTCAATTAAGTAGTAGTCTCAGTGTCTCTAGCCGTGAACTCCAAGTTAAAGTAATTCAAAAATGGCTGCCAGACCTTATAAAGCCTCTGGGTTGATCCCCTGATAGAGTGTTTCAACTTATCAAGTTTTAAATGCGCCATTACATCCCCAACCCAGCGCCTGCGCGTGAAAGGCATAACTGACTTCCAATTAAACAAAATAAGGCGCCTGGTCAATAGGGATGAAAAGGCAATGACATCCGATTGTGCACCAGATATCGCCACCTCAGCAGGGATCACACCAAATAACGCAATTTCAGGAGCAGGGCTTATTTCCTTGTCACAGATATAAGAAAATGTGTCAAAAATTAAAGACCAAAACTGTACCAACTTTGGGCATGCCCAAAACATATGATGCAGGGTGGCCGGGGCCTGACAGCATCGAGAGCAGGTCGGATCCACATCCGGATATATCCTGGCAAGTCTAATTTTAGACAAATGAAACCTATGGAGCACTTTAAACTGGAGCAAACCATGTCTGATACAAATTGAACTTGAATGTATTCTTTTAATTGCACTTTGCCAGGAGCCACCCAAGATCTCAAATCCCAGTTCCTCCTCCCACACTGCCTTAATAATATTAAGTGATGGAGAGGGGATCGTTTGAATACCCTCATACAATCTGCTCACTGCCCCACTTTGATCTGGATCTCCATCCAACCACTCATCTATCCAGTCATTTGGCGGGAGTAACGGAAAGGAAGGAAAATACTTCCGAACAAAGGTGAGCACCTGCCAATATCTGAATAAATGTGAGCTGGAAATATTATACTCACTTACAAGCTGCTCAAAAGACATAAACACACCATCCTTAAAAAGATCCTTCACCCGTTTCAGGCCATTCCTGAACCATAAATTAAACGCTGAATCCATGAGTGAGGGCAGAAAGAGTGCATTAGCTGAGATTGGGAGAGAGGGTATAGCCTAGCTATGTTTGAAGTGGGTCCTAAATTGAGACCATATTCGTAGTGAGCCACTCGCAATGGGATTGTTTGTAAGGCGCTGTTTACTGAGTGGTAGTGGCGCACATACTAAAGAAGGAAGGGACACAGGAAGGGTGGAATGTTGTTCCATTTTGACCCTTACAGGTCCATCCCCCTCATAAGATGCAGAGACCCAGTATGTCTATTTATAAATATTGGCTGCCCAATAATATTGTAGAAAGTTTGGCAGTGCTAAACCTCCAGCCTCTTTCTGTTTCTCAAGATGCGCCCTTCTTATCCGTGGGATGATCTTATTCCAGACAAAGACGGATATGGATTTATCGAACTCTTTAAAAAAAGACTTTGGGATGTGAACAGGCACTGTATGAAACAAGAATAAGAACCTAGGCATAATTGTCATCTTGACAGCATTGACCCTGCCAGCAAGCGATATAGGCAGTGCTGACCAACGGACAAGGTCCTGCTTGGCCCTCTCTAGGGCTGGTTTAAAATTTTGTTTGAATAAATCACTGTATTTATGGGTTATTGATACGCCAAGATATGTAAAAGTGTCACGAGTTTCTATTAATGGATATGCCTCAAAGGACATCTGTCCAGCCTGGTCATTAACAGGAAAGAATAAGCTCTTAGTAAGGTTAATTTTATAGCCTGAGATCTTACCAAAGCTAGAGATAATTTCGAATGCCTTAGGGATAGAGACAGATGGGTCGGACAAATAGAGTATCAGGTCATCCGCATATAGAGACAGCTTGTGAGTTGGACCCCCCCCATCAATACCCTTGAGCCCCTCCGCACTCCTTAATGCAACCACAAGCGGTTCGATGGCAAAGTCAAACAGGAGCGGGCTCAGGGGACAGCCTTATCTGGTCCCCCTACATATAGGAAAATAATTAGTGTGAATGCTGTCAGCATTCACACTATTGTTTTTCATGTCGGCCATTTTCTTTATACTTATTATTATTCTTCTTACTTCTTCCGCCATTCTACCCTATTTCTACCCGATTAAACTAGTCCTACATACTTTGTGCTATTTCAACAATTCATATATCAAAACGTGCAGCTTTTTCTGGACATTATTGCTATTATTTTTCTCTTTCATACTATTTATACTTTTTAAAATATTTAACTTTTTCTTATTTTTTTGTCCCATAGGAAACAATGAAACAGATTTTTTTAAATGTAGCTATTTTCAGCTATTTTTTACTCTGTCATACTTTTAGCTAGAAACGTCATTCAATCTGTAAAATGTTAACCTACGCTTGGAAAATTTATTTATTTTTTTTTTTTTTTTTTACAATTAATTCTGGGATCTTCCACTGTGAAGACATCACTGCTAGAGTGGCGACCAGCTGCAAAACTGTCAAGCAGCCTTCTCTTAAACTTGCTCTAACTCCCACAGTTTTCACTCCGCATAAATATTTTTATATCCAAGTTGTAGCAAAAGTTGTGCTGGTCATGAAAATGTAACTATGGAAGCAATTGGACAAACGGATTTGGCTGTATGAGCCGAAAAGCGACGGGACCGCTCACCGAAGCTCCATTAACTCCAATGTTAAATGAGACAAGAAAATGCAGGTTGCAAAGGCTAAACGCACAGTTTTCTAACTTGCTCGTGTTTCCATATTTTTGGCACTACGAACACAATATTGACATATATTACTCAGCTGACTCTCCTCTTTCGTATGGTGCATCCATTTCCTAGATTGGACTTAACATTTTTCAGTTAGAAGTCGCAATCTGCAAGAAACGCCTGCGCTAAAATCTCCATTGGACTAAATGACTCAGCCAAACTCAAATATCTTAGATATGGATCATTTGCGGTTCGATTCGCCCTCTGCTGGCATTTTTCCACACCTCAACACTGTCGTTTTTAAGAGACAAAGATAGAGACGACTCTAAAAGAATAATTCTGCGTCAAACTCCGTGAAAGAATTTCCGGTTTAGTAGTTGGTACAGTCGCTGAAACCAGCTCCAGGACACAAAATCTTTGTGTACTTCATTTGAAAATGCGGTGGCCGTTTCCAATCCTGCCTATCATTTTAACGTTTCCAGCTAGGATTGGTTAAAATCATCTGTTCAGAGCATTCATATCTTCTAGAATAAGCTGACGCAATCTCGGTTATTTTTACATTATAAGTGCAAGGCCAGTGAAGAGAAAAAAATTAACTGTCTCGAGACACTCCTTCAGAAGTCTGGCACAAGGTCGCCGATTGGCTGTACGCAAATAAGTTTCTGTTGGTATTCCGATAATGCGTAGGTTATTGCCGCGTGACCGTGCCTCCAGGTCCTCATTTCTTGCTTTCTGAGTACCGAACTCCCTCCACACGTTAGCCATGTCCCGCTCCAGAGAAGCAATCAGGTCAGAGTGGCTGTCGGCTGTAGAATCGAGGACAGCCACCCATTTATCCAGGGCCTCAGTTTTGGCGTTAGCATTATCGTTAGTGAGTTTAATTTCTGCTCTTAGTTGGTTAACCTGGTTCCGAATTTCATCAGATTGTGTCTCTGCTTTGGTGAGCAGTTCAGCCCTCGATCCGGCAATTGCTTGGAGGATAACGTCGTGTCCACTCGGGTCAACTGCATCATCAGATGCAGTGTTAGCCTCTGGGCTAGCCTTAGAGCTAGCTCTGGTTTCAGGCGCTTTTCTGAGGTTTTAGACATTTTTAGCTGGCGTAAAGTCGAAATTTCAAACTTGGTAAAAGGTCTCGGCCTCGGTTATGAGTGTGCCTCAAGGTCTTCACATCAAATAGCTGCTTCTAAATTTATTAATAGCTTTGGTGAGGAGCTCGGTAAAAACAAGTCCTCACATGGCACCGCTCAGACCGGAAGTCCCCCCAAGGGTACTATACCGAAACTACCCCAATGGAAACGCGGCTTAAGGAGAATGGCTATTGATTAAAACCCAGAATCAACATGTTGTGACACAACCACTGATCGAATGTTTGTGTTTGATAGAGTAAATAATTGAGGCTGTAGAACTCCACAAAATGCCTATGGTCTACAGCTGTTACAACTGGTCAAAATGGAGAAAAAAAAAACAAGGGCCATTTCAGAGTGCACAAAGTAGTGGGAAATAAAGGGTAGAAATTTCAAAAGTCTGGAGGAGTAATGTAGACAAAAATGGAGTAGAAACCTTTATCTCAACTCTGGAGGAGCAGTCTGACAATGCTCAAGAATGCAGTGACCAATTAGTGAAAGATAAGGCTTAAGTTAATTTATCATCCACAGTAGTGTGCAGTAATGATTATACACCACATCGTTTGTCCAAAATTTGTTACTTCTCTTAAATTTTTTGGTGAAAATGTATTGAAAAATAATATTGCAGGCAATGAGAACCAAAAAAATCATTCCCACAAGTAAACTCATGGAATTTAAAAATGCACCACCCATTTTCCTCACAATTGAAGAAATCTGATTTCATACTTCCAAGAACAAAACTTAAACTTGTAAACTGAGCACATGATATTGAAAATGGGATGATAATTTTTCTCTTTCTGCTTCAGTGATTTGCGACATAACCAATTTGTTTTATCCTCCGAGGTTGAGCAGTAGCCCTTCCTAAAGTGAGTTGAGCCAGATTTTGACCACTCCCAAAAATGACGAGGTCCATGGCTATAAAAAGACCACAAAATGAAATGGTTCGGACAAGTCTGCACAATGCCTCGACTGAGCGATCCACACAGGAACCGAGCCATTGGTTTGCTTCAGGCTGTTCAAAGCCCATGAGAAGTAGCCAGACGAATGATTGTCAGCCATTCCACAATAGTGCGTCTTCAGCAGCGATATAACGCCACTGGGACTGTTGCAGACCACCCGCGGCCAGGTCAGCCACGCGTGACTACCGCTCGTCAAGATCGTCACATCCGCCTGGTTTGTCTCGAATTCCATCGTCCCGCAGGCGGTCCCTCACTGTTCTTCCAGACACAGGTCGGTGATGCCTCCCCACAAGGGTGGCAGCAGTTTGTTCATCTGAGAAACAGATTTCAACCAGCATTGCAAACTGCTGCCACCATTGTGGGGAGGCATCACCGATATAAAGGTTTTAGAGCAACATATTGAGGGCTGACTGCAATAAACAGTTATGTCCAAAAAATAACATCTGGACATAACTGTTTATTGCAGTCAGCCCTCGATATGCTCCTCTCCAGGCAACATCTACTCCAGGGAAGGCCTTGTTTATTTCAGAAGGACAATGCAAAATCACATACTGCAGCTATTACAACAGCATGACTTCGTAGTAGAAGAGTCCATGTGCTGAACTGGCCTGCCTGCAGTCCTGATCTTTCACCGATTGAGAAAATTTAGCGCATAATTAAAAGAAAAGTCCATCAAAGGAGACCCAAAACTCTCCAAGAGCTGGAAGCTTGTATTAAACAAGAGCGGGATCAAATTCCAATGGCTAAACTCAAGAAACTTGTCTCCGGAATGCCCAGACGCCTCCACTCTGTGTGAAAAAGAAGCGGGGATGCTACACCATGGTAAACAGGCCCCTGTCCCAACTTTTTTGAGACCTGTAGCAGCCATCAAATTTGAAATGAGCTCATTTTGTGGATAAAATTATAAAATTTTTTAGTTTCAACATTTGCTACGTTATCTCTGTTCTGTTGTGAATAAAATACTGGCTGGTGTGATTTGAAAGTCATTGCGTTTTGATTTTATTGACAATTTACACTTAGTCCCAACTATTTCGGAATTGGGGTTGTACTTTCCACAAAATAATGACCTTAGACACTCTCATAAGCTGCGCAAGAATTATCTCAGTAGGAAAAAGAACATCTGGTGAAATAAAAGTTATGACCTGCTCAAAGTCCAGACCTTACAACTGATTTGTCAATCACATTAAAATTGAAAGAATCTCTTTGGAATGAACGTCAAACAGTATGAAATGGTTTACCGCGTGAGAAAATTAAAAAAAGTGCAAACTGTCAAAAGGATTAAATGATATAATCAAAGCAAAGGGTGATTATACTAGATATTCACTTTTCCTCTTAAGAAAAAATTATTATTTTTGTTTTTACCATATACTGTTATCTGTTCACTTATTTTCATCTACATGATTCAATATCATATTAAATAAATACTTGAATAGTACTGGGTTTCTGATTTATCTTCATTTTATTAAATGTATAATCATCACCGCTCACAACTGTACCTATCCATCCAAACCTGACCATAAAAAAACTACAGAATAGGCGATGCCATTGCTGGGAACATAGTCACCCAGCTAACATTTATGTTCATTCACTATGATTCCAGTGATATTTGTGATGGTTGGTTTCTGGAGACGCCAAATGCTGTGGCCAGGAAGAAAGGAAGAATAGCAAAATAAGAGTCAAACACAGACAGAAATCAGAGAGGGAGACTCGCGCTTCCAAAGGACCTAGATCCAGTCCGGGCAACAAGGAAGCAACGCGAGCTCGACAGAACGAAAAGGAAGGGAAAAATCTTGGAAACCGAGATAAAAAGAATTAGCACCAGACGGTGCCCAGAGAGAGGAAAACAGAGAAAGATTCCCTTGCTAACTAGCACTTTCCTCTTTTGCAGCTAATACCTCAACAATTCTCAAACTAGAAACCTTACCGGCTAAAGTGCAAACAAAACACTGACACTCTAGCAAGGGCAGCGAGGCAGAACTTGGGCTTAAATAGAGTCCAGGCGCCGCCTTCAATTAATGCCATCTGGCCCAAGAATCCGATAGTGGGCAAAACGATATCGTCCCGAACGAGAGCAACCAAGAAAGCTCCCAAAGCCACCGCCAGCTTCCAAAACCATGACAGGACCCCTCCCTCTAAGGGACAGCTCCAGAAGTCCCTAGGTAACCCCGTGCACGGAATTCAGAAATGAGTGTGGGATCCAGAATATCCTGAGAAGGAACCCAGCAGTGCTCCTCAGGGCCATATCCCTCCCAGTCGACAAGAAACTGGACCCCACGACCAATACGCCTCTTGGCCAGAATGCGGCGCACGGTGTAAACCGCCCCCCTCAACCATTCGCGGTGGCGGCGGGGGTGTGTCGGCAGGTGCCAGGATGCTAGTGCCAACCGGCTGAATCCGAGAGACGTGGAACGACAGATGGATGCGCAAAGATCTAGGGAGCTTTAACTGGACGGTAACCGGATTGATCTTCCGCACAATCTTGAACGGGCCTATATAGCAGGGGGCCAGTTTTCGGGATTCTACCTTCAAGGGGAGGTCCGGGTAGACAACCAAACTCTCTGATCCACCCAATAAGATGGGGCCAAACAACGCCTTCTATCGGCGGTGGACTTTTGTTTGAGCCCCGAGTGCAACAGAGAAGAACGGACCCTGGTCCAAACCGACCGACAGCGACGCATGTAATGGTTGACCGAGGGAACTTCGGAATCATTCTCAGTCTCAGGAAACAGTGGGGGTTGGTAACCCACCTGAGCTTCAAATGGGGAAAGACCCGTAGAGGAATTCCTCAGTGAATTGTGGGAATACTCGGCCCATGCTAAAAATCGGCTCCATGAAGCTGGATTATCCTCCGCTAAGCATCGAAGAGTGTTCTCCAATGACTGATTAGTCCGCTCAGTCTGCCCGTTGGTCTCTGGGTGGAACCCAGAAGAGAGACTCACAGTGGCCCCCAGCTGTTAACGCCCGCCAGAATCTGGCCGTAAACTGAGGACCCCGGTCAGAGACCACATCTTGCCGAAGCCCATGCAGTCGGAACACGTGGTTAACCACAAGAAGGGCCGTCTCCCGCACTGAAGGCAGCTTGGGCAGCGCGACAAAATGAGCGGCCTTGGAAAAACGGTCAACCACGACCAGGATGACTGTGTTGCCTTCAGACACAGGCAGTCCCGTAATAAAGTCTAACGCAATATGCGTCCAAGGGTGCTTGGGAACGGGCAAAGGTCGCAGCAGACCAGAGGGAGGGAGGTGGGAAGTCTTGTTCCTGGAGCAGATGCCACAGGCAGCAACAAATTCCCAAATGTCCCTCATCATACCCGGCCACCAAAAACATTGGGCCAGGAACCGCTAGGAGGACCTGTGGCTTAACTCTAGGCGGGACAAACAAACAGCCAGGAGGCTCCACCCCAGGACCGGGATCGGTCTTCAAAGCCTCCTGAACCACCGCCTCAACTGGCTCTGGGGTAGGATCGTGATCAGAGCGGTCGTAAATCCGCGACAAAGCGTCAGGCTTAATGTTTTTAGAGCCAGGGCGGTAGTTTAGCGTAAAATTAAAACGGTTAAAGAACAATGACCACCGCGCCTGCCGGGAACTACGTCACTTGGTCTGCTGAATATACTGGAGATTTTTATGATTTGTCCATACCACAAAAGGGTGTTCAGCCCCCTCCAACCAGTGGCGCCACTCTTCTAGGGCCAACTTGACCGCCAATAACTCCCGGTCACCAATGCTGTAATTCCGTTCAGCGGTGGACAAAGACCGGGAGAAGTATGCAAATGGGTGTAGCTTAGTTGTGGCAAAGGGGGCGCTGGGACAAAATAGCACCCACTCCAACCTCTGAAGCATCCACCTCCACAACAAAAGGGAGGGAGGGATCGGGCAAAACCAGAATGGGCTCTGAGCAAAAACGTTTCTTTAATTCTTGAAAGGCAGCCTCAGCTGCTGGACACCAAAAAAACACTGAGGAGGTATTCTTTCTGGCAAGCGCAATAATGGGGGAAGCAACCATGCTAAAATTACGGATAAACCTCCTGTAAAAATTAGCAAACCCCAAGAAGCGTTGGACCTCCTTAAAACTTTGAGGAGCAGGCCAATGCCTGACCGCAGCCACCTTTTCCGGGTCCGTACGGACCGATCCCTTGGAAACAATAAAGCCAAGAAACAAGACAGTTTGGGCGTGAAAGACATATTTCTAAGCCTTGACAAAACGTTTTGCATTAAGGAGGGCCTCAAGCACACGTCTGACGTGTTGTTTATACTCTGAGAGCGTTGGAGAAAAAATCAAAATGTTGTCAAGATAAATGAAGACGAATTTCTCCAACATCCCTCGGAGGACATCATTAACGAGCACCTGAAACACCGAGGGGGCGTTAACCAATCCGAACGGCAAGACCAAATATTCGTAGTACCCATCATGTGTATTAAATTCCGTTTTCCATTCGTCCCCCTCCCGAATGCGAACTACAGCCCAAAACCAGTGAAGTTGGCACGTTGTGTAAATCGTAAATAAAAACAGAATACAATGATTTGCAAATCCTTTTCAACCTATATTCAATTGAATACACTGCAAAGACAAGTTACTTAATGTTCGAACAGGTAAACTTTGTAATTTTTTGCAAATATTAGCTCATTTGGAATTTGATGCCTGCAACATGTTTCAAAAAAGCTGGCACAAGTGGCAAAAAAGACTGAGAGAGTTGAGGAATGCTCATCAAACACTTATTTGGAACATCCCACAGGTGAACGGGCTAATTGGGAACAGGTGGGTGCCATGATTGGGTATAAAAGCAGCTTCCCTGAAATGCTCAGTCATTCACAAACAAGGATGGGGCGAGGGTCACCACTTAGTGAACAAATGCGTGAGCTGATTGTCGAACAGTTTAAAAACAACAAACCTCAACGAGCTATTGCAAGAAATTTAGGGATTTCATCATCTACGGTCCGTAATATCGTCAAAAGGTTCAGAGAATCTGGAGAAATCACTGCACGTAAGCGACAAGGCCGAAAACCAACATTGAATGCCCGTGACCTTCGATCCCTCAGGCGGTACTGCATCAAAAACCGACATCAGTGTGTAAAGGACATCACCACATGGGCTCAGGAACACTTCAGAAAACCACTGTCAGTAACTACAGTTCGTCGCTACATCTGCAAGTGCAAGTTAAAACTCTACAATGTAAAGCGAAAGCCATTTATCAACAGCACCCAGAAATGCCGCCCGGCTTCGCTGGGCCCAAGCTCATCTAAGATGGACTGATGCAAAGTGGAAAAAGTGTTCTGTGGTCTGACGAGTCCACATTTCAAATTGTTTTTGGAAACTGTGGACGTCGTGTCCTCCGGACCAAAGAGGAAAAAAAAAACCATCCGGACTGTTATAGGCGCAAAGTTCAAAAGCCAGCATCTGTGATGGTATGGGGTGTATTAGTGCCCAAGGCATGGGCAACTTACACATATGTGAAGGCACCATTAATGCTGAAAGGTACATACAGGTTTTGGAGCAACATATGTTGCCATCCAAGCAACGTCTTTTTCATGGACGCCCCTGCTTATTTCAGCCAGACAATGCCAAGCCACATTCTGCATGTGTTACAACAGCATGGCTCCGTAGTAAAAGAGTGCGGGTACTAGACTGGCCTGCCTGTAGTCCAGACCTGTCTCCCATTGAAAATGTGTGGCGCATTATGAAGCGTAAAATACGCCAACGGAGACCCCGGACTGTTGAACAACTTAAGCTGTACATCAAGCAAGAATGGGAAAGAGTTCCACCTGAAAAGCTTCAAAAATTGGTTTCCTCAGTTCCCAAACGTTTACTGAGTGTCGTTAAAAGGAAAGGTGATGTAACACAGTGGTGAAAAGGCCCCTGTGCCAACTTTTTTGCAATGTGTTGCTGCCTTTAAATTCTAAGTTAATGATTATTTGTAAAAAAAAAAATAAAGTTTCTCAGTTTGAACATTAAACATCTTGTCTTTGCAGTGTATTCAATTGAATATAAGTTGAAAAGGATTTCCAAAACATTGTATTCTGTTTTTATCTACGATTTACATAACGTGCCAACCTCACTGGTTTTGGGTTTTGTAAGTTATAAGCATTACGGAGATCTAGCTTGGTAAAAAATGACGCCTCCTGCAGACGTTCAAACGCGGAATTCATTACCGGAAGGGGGTATCGGTTTTTAATGGTGATCTTATTCAAACCCCTATAATCAATACAGGATCTCAGACCGCCATCCTGTTTTCCCACAAAAAAACCCGCTCCGGCAGGAGACGTGGACGACTGAATAAAACCATTAGCGAGAGCTTCCTGAATATATTCTAGCATGGCCTTACGCTCAGGCCCTGACAGCGAGTATAGCGAACGTCTAGGAGGAGTAGTACCAGGGTAGAGATTGATCTCGCAATCGTATGGACGATGGGGAGGTAACGTCGATGCTCGTTGTTTACTAAAAACCTCGGCGAGATCAGCATAATCATTAGGAACATTAGGAGGCAAACTAAAGTTCAGGGCGGCCCCAAATTCCTCACCCTGTTCAGAATCTAAGGTCTCAGTGACTGATTCAGAATCGAAAAAATCCTCTAAAAGGTAATCGTCCTCTGGCTGTCGCCAATCAAATTGAGGATCCCACTCCAACCCCTCCTCTGCCCCTCTTTCTAGTTTAGGAGGGTACGGTGAGACAACCTCCTCACACTCGCTCCAGGCATCAGCCTGCCCCATAGCTTGATGTCTGGGAAAACAAGTCACATTCTCTCTACAATGAGACCTACAATTGGTGCCCCAGTGGACGATAGGATTATGCTGTTCCCCCAACTGATGCAAGGTCTATGTTCCCGTAGCCAAGAATGTCCTAAAACAATGGGAAAAGCAGGGGAACTGATAATAAAAAACCTCCTCAGAATGGCCACCAAAGGAAATGAACATATTTAGCGGTTCAGAAACTTCGGTTATAACTCCCGTTCCAAGCGGGCGACCGTCCAAAGTTCTCACAGAGCGTGGCTGTGAGAGAGAACAGGTAGGAACGGAGTGCCTCCTAGCCCACTCAACATCCATAAAACAATTCACGGCGCCCGAATCCACGAACGCTTCAATAATAACTCTCTTGCCCCCCACAGTCAGTTCAACAGGGATTAGCGTTCGGAAGGGAAATTGGGTCTGCCCCTCTAGCGGCCCCCAAACCGCTTGAGGGATTTCCCGTTTCCCTGAAGCTTCGGGCAACGTGGGCGGATATGACCCAGTTTATTAAAGTTAAAGCAGATTATTCTTCTGCGAGCAGGTTTATGAGTCCGGTTCTCAAATGAGCCATCTACCTGCATGGCCTCAACCGGAGTGGAATTTTCAGTAGATGGAATAGGAGCCGCACACTCGCCACTAGCAACCTTGGCCCCGTTGTCCGCAAGCGGCAATCTGTTTAGTTTCTCCCTGTTACGTTTGTGGATGCGAACCTCTTTTGCCCACTGAACAGACTGTTTGCATGAGATGCATTTCTCATACCCATTCATGTCCCTGACCCCTTGTCAATTAATGTAATTAGCTGTGGGATGTTCCACCAGGAGCATTTTTTAAGCATTATTAAACAATTCCAAGCTTTTGTTGCCCCTGTCCCAACTTTTTTGTAACCTGTTGCTGGCATCAAATTCAACATGAGCAAATGTTTTTCTAAAAACAACAAAGGTGGAGTCCCATTAAGGGCGTTTTCTGGCCCAAACCACCGATTTCAAAATAATTTTCAGCATTGATAAACCACCTCATGGGGTTGACGAATCCACCAGAGAAACCTGTGATATCAATTTTTACTATGACAAAAAATTATTTTTAACATTTTTTAGTTTTGGGAGGGGCCACCTATTCTGGGGCCCCACAAAGTGTCACCAAAGATTATAATCATGTGCTTATCAACGCACATTGTAGCTGATGTATTTTTTCCTAATGAATGAAAAAAGAATTTGTTGAAATTGATGTCATACTGCCGAGATAGGAATATATTTGTTCAAAAAATATGTTGTTAAATGGAGATTTCCAACGGCCACATGTGTAAACGACAGTACATTTGACAAAGTTCCCAGCCATGACACACTCAGGGAATTTGCTGAAATTTGCCCTAGGGTATGGCCAACATTCAATGAAAAAACTAGGATGTGTCGACACCGGTAACATCCTCATCCGAACACTTGTATCAACCGACCATTGTACACCCAAAAATGGGGTGTGTTGATAAGAAATGGATTGTGTGAGTATGGCTCTCCCTTAATTCTTCTAGTTTAAGTTTTTTTCATTTAATATAGTTACTAACTATAACCCTTATGATGTTTATGCTTAAAATTATTGATTATTCTTCGACCTTGAAAACTAAAAATGATCAATGTCCACACACTGGTTTGTAGCTCCCAATACTTTACTGACTGGAAAAGCGGTACAACGTTTCAACCCAGCAGGGTCTTCATCAGGCAAATGACTTACATGACCCATAAACAGGTATATATACTGGACAAAGAAAGTTAGGGATCACTCTGATTTTTAATATTGAAATATGATATGGAACATAATTTGAACTATCAAATATTTCAATTTCGAAAATTGGGGTGATCCCTAATTTTCTTTGTCCAGTATATAAAGGCAGTAGGCCAATGACATCATTCTGACATCACTGTTAGCCAATTAAAGGGGTTGTGTGAAGTAAGCTGACATATGGTTTTCATTCAGTTTTTCTGTTTGTTTCTGACGAGAAACTCATTTCAAAACATTCTGCATTGGAATTTTTCCAAAACTCCCTCTGGTTTATGAGTAATGGCCCTAGCAACACCCTTAGCAACGCAGACAAAATTCTTAGGCGGTTTTTCGGTAATCTGATAGTTACGTCAATTCCAGAACAGCCACCATTGAAATTCCTGTTCATTCTTCGCTGCTTTGGTGGCTTTGTGTCAAAATTCCTAGGATGCCTCAGCTGTGTGTCGCGATGCATTGTTCTCATTCTGCCTAACAGATGTTTGAGTGGCCGAAGGACAAAGATCGGGCCGTAAATGGACCAGTTTTGTCAGAGCAAAGAGAGTGGATTTTACTGTGGTTCTGACGACGAGTGTGCTTCAATAAAACTAATAATTATATTATTATATTATATTATTATTATAATAATATGAATATTTATTAATAATATTAATAATGAATAACGCATACCTGTCAACCAGTAGCACAGCCAGAACTTAAAATTGCGTGGGCAATAAACATCTCTTTAAAACAATTATTAGTTCTGACTCGATCGCAATCATTTTTTTTAATTAACTGCCTTCAATCCGAAAATATTCCGCATCAGGGGTTGCTTGTTCACCTCATTAAGGCAAAACGACAATCGTTCATTTGGACGCGCAATTTTAAATCTCTGTCTTTGGTTCAATTTGAATAATTCAATCGATCATGAAGCACAGGTTATTCCGCCTGATGAGCCGAAAAGGTAGTGCGGAAGTTCCAGAGCAGTTTACCTTTTGAAAAGTATTATTAAAAGTATTAAATTACAACTTATGGGTAACTTAATTTTCTGAACTGAATTATGCCTATTGATTAGTCGCCCTTAGATCGCATCACGAAAGCAGCCGTGTCTTTAATTGCCAATTGATTATTCATATAAATGGAAATTGTTTTAACAAAGGAAAATGGCTGAGAACAAGTTAGGAATAATAATTGCAGTAAAGCGTTGTTGTGTGGCCGCTCAATTTTCAGGTGTGGCTACGCCACTGATTTGAAATGCACAAAATATGGGCGTCCAAACGAATTATTGTAGTCTTGCCTTAACGAGGAAAACAAGCAACACCTGATAGTGCGGAGTGTTTTAGGATTGAATGTACATTTAATTAGAAAAAATGATTGCGATTGTGTCAGAACTAATAAAAGTTTTAAAGAGATGTTTAGTGCCCACCCAATTTTAAATTCTGGCTACACCACTGCGGTTAACTCTCACGCATTTGGTGAGTTTAAGTGGCATATTTACGCTCCTCTGCTGTAGGCAGCAATTATTCAATCAACTCATATGTAAGAGATTCTTGCACTGAAGTCCTTGTGCATGGAGGGGTGGGAAGCAATGGAATTGCATAAAGGCGTTTTAAATGATATTATTAAATTAGCACGATAATGAAACACATGCATTCCTTCCAACCCCTGACTAAAGAAAAGCGTGAGAAATCCGGAGTCATAATTGGTATGCCTTGTAAGTGAACTGGCCACATCAGACAATGTTGTGAGTTATCTGAGTTTCTGTAATTGCCATTTAAATGAATGTTTGAAAACAAGTCATGATCAATCATTAATTTTAAGGGATTGTTTGAGCTTCCCCTATTGCCAGTTAACGAGCAGCTTCCAGGTTCACCGTCATTTTAGCTCCAAAACACATTAATGACCGACTCTTTTTAATTTTTTTCACCTGATACCTATTATTAATCATCTTTTACGCTTGAAAACCATTTATTCAACATTTTGTAAAGATACTTCACACAACACCTTTAACGCTAAGACACAAATACACTCAATAATACATTATATTCATTATAAAAAAATCGCGCTAATGTCAATACACATAGCATAGCATACACTATGTACTCTGAATATTATGTGTAAATAATATGAGCAGCAAGTGACAGCTCCCAAAATGTATCTCCAAGCACAGCACCGCCATTTGAAAATGTCTTCACATGGGCCTGATAGAAAGACGACAAAACACTCTATGCAGTTTTCACTTCTGTGCTTGTGCATGGCTGTGTTCTTGCTGTGAATTAACTAATGCGATGTTTAAAAGAATGGGCTGCATCTGATGCAAATCTTGCCTCCATAAAAGGCTTAAGGGGTGATCTGGTGTTTAATGGGCAAAATTTGATTATTTTTCCAAAAAAATTTTTTTGAATAAAAATATTCTATAATATCCCACCTTTAATAATCACTAATTGCTACAAGGATTAAAAACTGAATTTTGCCATAAAATCATGATTTAAAAGCAACTGTGATGATGAAATTTATGCTTTTCACTCCAGGAAAGTGATAAACATTTGAATAATCAGATAATACAGTCTGAAAAATGGGTGTAAGCCACAGACTAAGACTGAACTCAACTTTTCATTGCGGTCTAATGCATTTTCCATTGATTTCCTAAGGTATTACTTTTTTCACGTTTCTCATGTTTGTGGCAGCCATAACTTTTTTTATTTATCATTGAAAATCAATGAAATTTGGGCTGCAGGTACTTTACTTCATTAGAAATGCAATGACATAGGGAAATTTTGTCTATCTGTTACATACTTTGAATATTTTGAGTATTCGTCAGATTCTGCGCCAAATAATTTCAAAATTTGAGTAAATGCCCCCAAATCACAAAACTGATAAATTGGACAAAGAATGGCTATGTCATTGCATTTGGATAAGCAATGGCTTTTAAATGATGAAAGAAAAACTAAATTCAATCATAGAGTTAAAGAGGAATTGGCGCCAGAAGTTTTCTGCATATTTAATGAGCTTGCTCGGTTACCATGGCAACCGCATAAACAGAAAAATCCCAACTTGTATCTTTTTTGGTGGTTATTGCATATACCTCTTTAGATTAATTCTGAGTTGTTTCCTGGTGTCATTTTTCATTTAACCCCAGATCACCCCTTAATCTGCTGCTGATGTGAAATGTAGCATGGGTGCTGAAAAGCATGCATTATGGTTAGTATAGAACAGAAAGGAAAGTGAAAAAGAAAGAAATGGAAGAAAAAAGACTAGTGAGTTGATTGGATGGGCTTGAAATTTATGGCCAACATACACTGCTCACAAAAAATGGGGGATATTCAAATTCGACTAACTGTGGAAAGCACCTGAATTTAGATGTTCATGAGATTTTTGAGTATGTCAATGATTAGCCATTGGCACATTTCAATACGTATCCCATAAACTGCTTGGTTTTGATATTTGCAGAAACAGGGTGCCGAAAGACACCTGAGGGTGCACGTGAAAAGTCGCATCATGCCTTAAGGGTGCAAATGCTGTCATGCACATGCTTTTTGTGCACACATGCATATAAAAGCATGCCTAGAACCACACTCATCCGTCATTTCACCATTTTTTGACGATGAGAAGACTCCGGGAAGAAGAAAGATTGCGGGCCATAAGGATGCTCCAGGCCAGAAGAAACCAGGCTTACACAGCCAGACAATGTCAGGTCTCGCGGTCCATCATGAGCTGATTGTGGGCATGCTATGTTGCCCCCAGGACAGACCTTGAAGAGGGTGTCCATGATGCACAACCAGGCAAGATGACCACCAGATCATCAATAGAGCCCTGCGTGACAGGTGACTGAATGTGACACAGCAGCAACAAGGAAACGTCATCTCAATGCAGACCATACAAAACCGTCTGCATGCTGCCAACCTGCAAGCCAGGCAGCCATACATCCCGTTACCCCTCTCAAATCGTCATCGACAGACAAGAAGATAGTGGTGTCAACAGCATCAATGCCCAATGGCCACGCATAATGTTCAGCAATGAGTCACGGTTCACGACGGTCGTCATCGTGTTTGGCGTCGCCCAGGTGAACGTCATCAGCAAGCCGCTATGATTCCACATGATTGGTATGGGAGTGGGTCAGTAATGGTGTGTGGTAGAGTCACTATGACAGGCAGGACTGACCTCCACACCTGCCATGGGTGAGTCACAGGGGTGTACTACTGTTTTAATGAATATATAGATACTTAGAGAAACAAAGTTGTTGAGATAACTAAAAAGTGTTTGATTATAATTTCAGCTGTAATGTGAAGGAAAAAACATTCCTAATGTCACTACAGAGCTTTTTTCCCAGGTGGTTATGTTCTAGTATTGATTTTTAGCCCCCCCCCCCCCCCTGTCACAACAGACAGAGTTCCCACGGAGTTCTCACCGCAATTTTTTTTTTAACCTATATTTAACCAGGGAAGTCCCGTTGAGATTGAAATCTCTTTTTCAAGGGAGCCCTGGGGGTTGAGGTGGCGAGGGAGAGGGCAAATTGCACAGCCAATTATATCGGGGGATGATTAGGTGGCAGGTTGAAAGAGCCAGGTTGGGACTTTAGCCATGACACCGGGGAACCCCCTGAAACTTATCAGAACTTCATGGGATTGCAGAGAAATTTGGAAATCGTTTTGCAAATTATTTGAAATTTTCACAAGCTGGAGATCTCAGGGCGTTCTCACGGCGATTGAGGCATTTTTACAGAGTTCCCGTGGTGTGCTGACGCATTCCCACAGCGTTCTCGTTTGGGATCAGTGGTGTTATCACTGAGTTCTCGTTACGTGTCCATTGTGAGCTAGGCATTTTCACTGCACAGCCACTGCGTGCACGCTGAGTTCACTGCGTCCCCAAAGCGTACATACTGCGTTTTCCCAGATGGTATAAAAGCCATGACATACGAGGGAGTATCAAAAAGTTCTAATTATCCCCAAGAAGTTATTGAGCAATCAGGATGAAATTTTGATTTTAAGGTCAGTGATCCTTATCTAGTTAATGGACCAAGAACTATCTACTTCACTTTATTCAATCTTGTGGTAGTTGATCCTAAACACCAGTAACCCCAGGTATGGAGAAGATTGAGGCGCGCAGTGTAATTAAGTTTTTGCACTTGAAGGGTTGCACTGCCCGACAGATTCACGATGAGATGAAATCTGTTTATGGTGACGATACCCCATCTTATGACACTGTTATGAAATGGAAAAGGAATTTCCATGAGGTCATTCAAGAGGTGGAGGGTTAGTTTTCCTGAAATCAGGGGACTTCTATTCAGGCGGTCTGCGCAAGGTCAAGAAACGGTGGGAGAAATGTGTAACTCTGGATGGTGACTATGTAGAGAAGTCTTGAGGACAAGAAAGCAAAATAATGTTTCTACCCTGAATATGTCTCGGTGATAATTAGAACTTTTTGATACCCCCTCGTACACACTCTTTTCCTTTTCAACTATTAAGCTGCTTTCACACTGGATGCAAAACTAATTTTTCGCACAACAGATTATGTTCAAAGTCAATGCAAAGACGCGAATACGCGCGTTTCGCATACATTATAACATTAGTGGCAAGAGCAGGCCATTCAGCCCACCTAAAGCTCGCAATTTTCCTATCACTAAAGTGAACCAACCACTTCCGATAGTCAAGGACTAGATGGTATCCAGCTCCATATCAAGCCTGAACTTGAAAACTCCTACAGGTTCTGCCACAAAGATATGGCAAGCTATTTATAACATAACTTTTATGATCCAGACAAGGAACCAAGCACAGATTCAGGATACAATCCACAGGAGAATATTGATTAACAGGAATACGGTAATCGAAGAGAGATATGCCGTAGCCCAGAACTGTGGACGGGCAGTCCAGCTAAGTCGATAAGTGCTGGAGAGGGTTGGGGCGTGTCTGCGCTCAGGCCGCTGGCCATCTCAGGGCAGAACCAGGTGGAAAATTCCCCTCGCAGAAGCAGGACTGCTAGCTACCAAGACCGAAGGATTTAGGAGGAACGCAGTCACAATCCTGGAGACTGATGAAGGCCTGGCTTAAGGGACGTCTCCTCAGCTCTCGCGTTGCGGGGGGTCCCAATTTGATCCTGAGGGGCCTTGTCCCTGTCCACCCAGAGAGAACATCAGCCCTCATAGGCTGTTCACATTCACTGTTAGTACTTATATCTTTGAAAAGTAATGCTCTATGCGGTGCACGCACAGTATATAACCCACATAATCATGAGCCAGGACGTCCTTATGTGGCGATAAACTTATACAAATAACTGCCTAATGGATTGGGCGGGGGCAGCAAAATTGCAGATTCCCATGCAGAGAACAGAGTTGAAACTTCTTTCAACCCCCAAAATTAGCATTTTCAACTGCAAGTCAAAACTGTCTCAAAAAAAACACGATTTCCTTCCTCAAGCCTTGGTTTACCTTTGATTTATGGATTTTACAACCCTAATTCCGAAATAGTTGGGACAAGGTTTCAATTGTGAATAAAATCAAAATGCAATGACTTTCAGATCACATGAGCCAATATGTTATTTACAATAGAACATAGATAACATTTCAAATGTTGAAACTGCGACATTTTATATTTTTATCCACAAAATGAGCTTATTTCAAATTTTCTGGGTGCAACAGGTCTCAAAAAAGTTGGGACACAGGCAAAAAAGGGCTGAAAAAGCTATTAATATATAAGAGAATCAGCTTAAAGGCCCGCGTAAAAAAATGTGGAATATTTTAAAAACAATGTTCCTCAACGTCAAATTGCAAAGGCTTTGAAGGTCTCATCATCAACGGTGCTTAAAATCATCAAAAGATTCAGAGAAACTAGAAAAATCTCTGCATAAGGGACAAGGCCGAAGACCTTTACTGGCTGCCCGTGATCTTCGGGCCTTCAGATGCCACTGCATCACTCACCGGCATGATTCTGTCAGTGAAATTACTAAATGGGCCCAGGAATACTTCAAGAAACCACTGTCTGTAAACACAGTCCGCTGTGCCATCCACAGGTGCCACCTAAAACTCTATCATGCAAAAAGGAAGCCATTGTTGAGCATGATCCAGAAGTGCCGCCGTGTTACGTGGGCCAAGGCTCATTTAAAATGGACTGTAGCAAAGTGTCCTGTGGTCAGACGAGTCAAAATTTGACATTCTTGTTGGAAATCATGGGTGTTGTGTCCTCCGGGCTAAAGAGGAGAAAGACCACCCCTCCTGTTATCAGTGTTCAGTTCAAAAGCCAGCATCTCTGATGATTTGGGGATGCATTAGTGCATATGGTGTGGGACAATTGCATGTTTTAAAAAGAACCATGAATGCTGAAAGGTATATAAAGGTTTTAGAGCAACATATGCTTCCCTCCAGATGACATCTATTCCAGGGAGGGCCTTGTGTATTTCAGCAGGACAATGCAAAACCACATACTGCAGCTATTACAACAGCATGGCTTCGTAGTAGAAGAGTCTGTGTACTGAACTGGCCTGCCTGCAGTCCTAATCTTTCACCGATTGAGAACATTTAGCGCATAATTAAACAAAAAGTCCGTCGAAGGAGACCCAAAACTCTCCAAGAGCTGGAAGCCTGTATTAAACAAGAGTGGGATCAAATTCCAATGGCTAAACTCAAGAAACTTGTTTCCTCAATGCCCAGACACCTCCACTCTGTGTTAAAAAGAAGAGGGGATGCTACACCATGGTGAACAGGCCCCTGTCTCAACTTTTTTGAGACCTGTAGCAGCCATCAAATTTGAAATGAGCTCATTTTGTGGATAAAATTGTAAAATTTCTCAGTTTCAAAATTTGCTATGTTATCTCTGTTCTATTGTGAATAAAATACTGGCTGATGTGATTTGAAAGTCATTGCGTTTTGATTTTATTCACTATTTACACTTTGTCCCAACTATTTCGGAATTGTTGTACATTGCAACCTAAGTTTTTGAGCTATATCTTTTTTCTGATGCGTAGCCATAGTTTATGTTGTAATAATTTTACGTGAATAGTCTTGGTGCTATCTGGAAAGTGATACACGTAAATGTCCATGTACTAAGATCCTCCGGTAAGAATGACATGGATGAGCTTTTTCCAACCACATAGCATCGTGACAATGGTGGCTCTTCACCATGGTGTCATTGAACAACATTGTTAATATTTCAAAGACAATGACACACGTATTTTCACTTGGGGTGACAGCCACTACAGGGATGATCTGGGGTTAAATGAAAAATGACACCAGGAAACAACTCAGAATTAATCTAAAGAGGTATATGTAATTATCACCAAAAAAGATGCAAGTTGGGATTTTACTGTTTATGCGGTTGCCATGGTAATCGAGCAAGCTCATTAAATATGCAGAAAACTTCTGGCACCAATTCCTCTTTAACTCTATGATAGAATTCAGTTTTTCTTTCATCATTTAAAAGCCATTGCTTATCCAAATGCAATGACATAGCCATTCTTTGCCCAATTTATCAGTTTTGTGATTTTGGGGCATTTTACTCAAATTATGAAATTATTTGCGCAGAATCTGACAAATACTCAAAATATTCAAAGTATGTAACAGATAGGCAAAATTTCCCTATGTCATTGAATTTCCAATGAAGTAAAATACCTGAAGCCCAAATTTCATTGATTTTCAATGATAAATAAAAAAGTTATGGCTGCCACAAACATGAGAAACGTGGAAAAAGTAATACCTTAGGAAATCAATGGAAAATGCATTAGACCGCATTGAAAAGTTGAGTTCAGTCTTAGTCTGTGGCTTCGCCAATTTTTCAGACTGTATTATCTGATTATTCAAATGTTTATCACTTTCCTGGAGTGAAAAGCATAAATTTCATCATTACAGTTGCTTTTAAATCATGATTTTATGGCAAAATTCAGTTTTTAATCCTTGTAGCAATTAGTGATTATTAAAGATGGGTTATTACAGAATATTTTTATTCAAGAAAAAACTTTTGGAAAAATAATAAAATTTTGCCCATTTAACCCTAGATCACCCCTTAAAATCAGGGCATGTTGAGGACTTCAGGTATTTTGAGGGCGTGATCGCTGGTGTTGCCAGGCCAAGCATGAAGGCTAAGACATAATGTTACAGGGTATCGATGAGTGTACAAAGGAAGGAAGCCCACTGCCAGTCAGAGTTGGGTTCAAGTACTTTTAAAGTACTTTCAAGAATTGGATGCAAGTATTTTTTTTTTAAATACCAAAGTGCTTGCACTTGTATCGGAGTACTTCCTATTAATGCCTAAAGTACTCGTACCAATCTGTCTCCGAAGTGCTGACAGAGATTGGTCAAGTACTTTGAAACGTACTTGGATACAAGTATATGTACTTATTATTAGGAATTATTAGGCATTGGGACTAATAATATTATTCGGCCTAATGCCTAATATTAGGCATTATTAGGTAGTACTCAGATACAAATACAAGCACTATGGTATGTAAAAAAAAAAAAAATGCTTGCATACAATTCTCTAAAGTACTTGAAAGTACTTGGACCCAAATCTGCTGCCAGTTGACCATAACAATATGGTTAAACTAATCAAATGTCAGCATCAGTTATTCCATGCTGAAGAAAGAGACCTGTTTGCTAATTAGCTAGATATGCAAGCAGGGAAACATACTGTTAAGCTGGCTAAGTAACTAACGCTAATGCGGAGTAAAAACTTGAACTCTCTGTTGTCGTATTATTGTTACCTTGCTTGGTAGCCACTAATATTTCTACCCTAAGTGCTGTTTGCCTTGGAATGATGAAAAGCTTATCATACATGCCAACTCTACCGCCTTTGGCGGTAGACTACTGCTTTCGGGGCATTTACAGCAGCGGCGTTAGACCTGGGCTAATATCCCTCCCTTTATTAACAATTAGTCCTGGCTAGTTCTAGATGGTTTTCCTTTATTAACATGTTTTCCATTTCAAGAATAATCAAGTGGCTATTGATGACACGGCTTCTCTCCCCCATGCAATCTAAAAGCGACAAAATAATGGGCTGCATTCAGTACAGAAAAATAATTTAATTGTAATTATGTCTTTGCACGGCATTTCAGAACTCTTCACCAAATGAAGGTAATTTTGGTGACTATTACGTGGTATTGTCCGTTTACATTTTTCAATCAGACAGCTGTCTATTTTTTACAGCGAGTTGCGTGACCGTGCTGCAAAAACAGGTGTACGTACTTGTCGCCAAAATTACCTTAATTCGCTGAAGAGTTCTGAAATGCCGTCGCCGAGTGCCGGTGCATAGACCTAATTATAATTAAATAATTTTTCTGTTCTGAATGTAGCCCATTATTTTGTCGCTTTTAGATCGTATGGGGGAGAGAAGCCGTGTCTTCAATTGCCACTTGATTATTCTTGAATTGGAAAACGTGTTAATGAAGGAAAACCATCTAGAATTAGCCAGGAAAAATTGTTGTCAATAAAGGGTGGGATAATAGCCAATAATTTTCGGGTCTAACACCGCCTCTGAAGCGTTTCATTCTGAAAAAAACGCCCCAAAAGCGGTAGATAGTTGGCATGTATGGCATATGCTCACTCCTCATTATCTTTGAATATGGATTGAAATACTCCGACCAACAAAGATGAAAGATTCATTCCTTGCTGTAAGCTATAAACTTTGCTTACTGTTCAAACATAATGCTATGAGCACCAGCTAGCTACCAGTGAACACTGAACCATGGTGACTTAATTGCTTTCACTGAGACTCAGGCAAAGGCCATGCGACTTGCAAACACCTGCTGGTGGGAGGGTACATTAGACTTGCAACATGAAAATGACAGGATATCTGGCAGATCCACATTACTTCCCAGTGCTTTGCTCTCTTGGCTATGAAGTTTGAAAAACCAAACCACAGACAGAACTGCATGCATTAACCCTATAAAACCTACAACCCTGTAAAAATGCACCTGCTGTGGTCAAACCAGTGGAATTTCAAGCCTATTTATAAATTATTGTGGAGATCCCAAGGTTTCCTATGATCCCAATTTTGTTTTGCTGAATTACTGGGAAAACTGTGAAATGATGTTCAAGATTTAGATGTTTTCCATTTGATATAATGCATTGGCCATACAAACATGGGCCGTTTCTCAATACCAAGAATGCTACGAACGAACTTGCATTCTTGGGAGGAACGTTCTCGCTAGTCGTTCTAGGAAGAGTGCACTTCCAAGGCTACGAGCACTCAGAACGCTGTCGACGGTTTGAGACGATGCGTTCTCGTTGGTATTACGCAATACGCCAGCCAGTGAGCCGCGACTTTCTCCGCCATCATCTTTTTTTTTCCCCAGTAATGTTATCTGTGGTGGAAGAGGGGTCTGTGACCGTGAGCTAGTTAAGGTGCTTAGCTTAGCTACGTTCCGCCGGCTGTTGCGGAGTTTGTCTACTACGAAAACATTGGAGCATATTCGACATAAAACATCGTAAAGCAGCCAACATTCCAAATGTACTCAGATAATAGTTCCTCGCCTGAAAATTAGCAGAATTGTATTTAGCTAAGAAATAGCGAACGAATACCTACAGATTACATTTAAAGTCAATGCAAAGACGCGTCTTTGCATTGACTTTGAATGTAAATCTGTCGTGCGAAAAATTCGTTTCGCGTCCGGTGTGAAAGCAGCTTTACGGATCCTGGGTTGCATTTCCCGAAATCACAGATGCTAACTTGCATAGTTAGACCCATTGACTGTGAATGGACGAACTATGTAAGTTGCTAATTTAGTTAGCAACTACGCTTTTGGGAAACGTAACCCTGGCCTTCTTTCTCAGGGGCGTCCCGCTCCCGCTTAGATGCCAAAAAGAATTCTGGGATATGCGTGCTGTCAAGTTCACACAAGTTACCATCTGATGCATCCTCGGAAAAATGGGCATGTCAAGAACACTTCCGGGACTGGTAACCGTTCTTGTCGAGATGCAAACTTTGAATTGAGACAGTACATGGTCTCAGAGGGATGACGTTTCTCAAGTTCACAAGAACAGAAGTACAGAGAAGAACGCATATTGAGAAACAGCCAAGGTGTCCTGTGTTTGAATTTCCTCCCTATTTGCAAAAACACAATAATATAAAATAATGAGATCAGATGATTTAATCACAATTTTCTACTCTTCTTCCAAGTTTACGATATACAACAAAAAAAGAGATACATTAACCTGTGAAAAGGATTCTATTCCTCATTGAATATTTAGACATTTTGGCTCACATCACCTGATAGACGTGACAAAAATCACAAGAAAAACAATGTCTAAGTTGAATTTGAAACTGCAAACGTATATATTGAGTTTGAAATTCAAAGTATCCATTCTTGTACAAAGTAGAGATATTGTCACCATCATTAGTTAATAAAATGATCAATGTTCAGTTTCTCTAATAATCACTCGAGCAACACAGAAAAGAACTAAGCTGTTCTGTGGTCAATTCACTCGCTGACATCTCTATATTTGTATCAGCTGAAAAATTCAACTTGTGAAAAGCAAATTATGGGAAAAAAAAATTGCCAGAAACCAATAAGTATCTCAAGTCATTTAACATGACGGACACACTGACAAGGAGTAGGAGGTAAATGTATGAACTAAGATTATAGCTGTTTTGTTGTTATTTTCGCAGAATAAATAGACAGTCAACAGTCAAAAGACTCCTATCTCGTATTTTTTCAGTTATTTTCACATTTTGACAAATTAACCAAAGTAATCAATTTAATGGTGCTCAGACTGACTGGACTTGAAATTCCCCTCCTACATTTCTTGTCCAGAGCACTTTCTCCAATTAAATAATTAAAACCGAAGTCCTAAGAAAACAGACGTTTTATCACATTTATCGTTTTCCCCTATATTGGCGCACATTAATAAGGAAAAAGCTTAATGTGGCTTAATGCTTGATTAAAATAAAGGTAAATAAATACTGAGGCATATTAAAAGAGAAATATCAATTCATGTCACATTTTATCCAGAATTATTGGCATCCCTTGTAGGCCTGTCGCGATAACTTTTTTGTTACTCGATATATTGTCCCAGAAATTATCACGATTAATGAAATTTTTTTGTCATTTTATTTAAAAAAGATATATTTTTAAGAAATTTTTGTGCCAGAGCTATAACGATAAACATAATAATGTAAGTACACACTTTAGAATATCAATGAACATTTATTATTCAAAAATATTAAAAAATATAATGTTTAAAAAAAATTTTAATATCCCAAAATAAATAGAACTCTTTCAACAAACGTTTTACAGCCAGAACAACAAAAGCACTCCAAGTTTGGCTCTGTAAGGTAAAATTGCACTTAAATATATTAAGCATAGCTAAAATCACATTTCTGGGATGATATACCTGTCATCTGCTCAGCATCTGATATAGACTAATAAGTAACAGTAGCAAACCACTAATATTGAAGCAACCCTGCGTATTTCAGAAAATATTCAACACCATCTTGTGCAACAATCCAATGGGCCATATTGAACGATCTTTTGTCATAAAATAATGGACTGGGACAATCACACTATCCAACACAATAACAGTGCATACGTCTGGGCGAAGGGCGATGTTTCGTCATTATCATGCGACCGTTGTAGCAGACGACAGCTAATTAGGGGGAGTAAAACCTCATTTATCTAGTCTTTGAAAACAAAAATTCCATATTTTTGTATTTTGCAACATTTATTTACTAATTATGTTTGTATAACAGCATTATGCATTATCCTTGAGTTCCCCTTTAAAGCTGCAGTTGGCAACTTTGAGGAGAGAGAGGACTCAGCATGAAAATGTGAAAAAATGCAACTTTCAGATCCCTCCCCCCTCTCCATTGCACTCCTGCCCTGCCTCCAACGACCCTCCCCCAGAGGAGGCTGCCGTGTACGCAATGGCACGCGACCTGTTATGCATACGTGCAGGCTTACAAAGAGCAGGCTTAGTGACTGTGTTTGAACAAGTTGCACCCAGCATTAAAACAAGAAAGACGCAGTGATTTTCATTGAAAGATTTTGCAATTTCACATTATGAAAACGGCGAAGTTGCCGAGGCTAGACATTACTGTTGTGGATAGTCAACATTGCTGGCCAACAAACGAGCAGAAATAAATCAGGTCGACATGAAAAGTAATCTACAGCAGTATGTATTCAGTAAAAACCCACCACTCACTTATTTCAGCAAGTTACCAATTTTTTTAGAACAGAAACTGTCGTGAATCCTGCTAAATGGCCAGTAAACCACGTATGACAACATTTAGCTTTGAAAGCACAGAAACGTTACACATATTTATGAAGACAACAACACAACCGATAAGACTGCCAGGTCACTTCATAAAGATATTTTCTGCTACTTTCTAATAAAACGACGCCAGTAACGTTAGCCCTAGCATCAGAAACAAGCTAACATTAGCCCGACTGCAACATCACAGTAACATCACATGCACTACAGAGTAGTGTAACAATTACAAGATGCTGGCTATTCGAACAGCGACTGTGCTTGTAAGCGACGTTCACTCACAAATGAATTGATGCCGGTTAGGGCTGGGGTTAGTAGCAACTGTGCATGTAAGCGACGCCAACTCAACTAAACTAGTTAATCGTCTGATTGCTAATCAAGCAAAGGGACCAAAACGGTCACAATTCCGAGCCCTGGAATTACAATTAGCTATTTAGCCCCGCTGAAAATCAAACATTACGTAAATAAAGCAGGGGTTTAACTTTCAAGCAGAAAAGTCGTCAACTCTGCATTGGTTTTTAATCCTTCTAGATCACGGACCCACTCCGAGAAGCCTCTGAAAAGCCACTCCCATGTTCACTCTGGTTTTATCTCGGGCTTTGTCTAATTCTTTCTTTTGTGCTTTTTTTTCTCTCTGGCTTCCTCTTCTTACTTGTCTTAGCCATGAATGCTGTTGTCGGTAACGGAGGTATCGATATTTTTATTCCTCGCTGATGACTGTTGTTGCGCCATTAGTTTATCGAAGCCGAGGTGGGCAACGAGAGCCGTATCTGTCGCTGGTTTTCACATCAACTTCTAGCCTTTAATTACTTAATTATTCAAATTAGCCAAACAATATATGAAATCTGGCATTTCAGGCGCATTTCTTTAAATTATGATGAATGACCACCAAAGACTGTTCTTGTCTCCCTTCATAAAACATTTTCCTTTGATCGAATCATTGCAAAAATCTATATTTGTGCATGCAATCAATTAACTCAATTAGTCAGGGTAGTTGATAGAAATAAAAACCTCCATACACACTGGCCTTGTAAGACCGGAATTGCCCACCCCTGATCTAAGCATTAGAAGCCGCTCTCGGAGATTTGAGCTTGACCGAGCACTGGCATGAACTGTGGAGGATGGGGGAGTAGGCTGTCTGCAGCGTGTGCATGTGCAGTGATTGACAGCTGTCAGTCACTCCTCCTGGCTTTGATTGGTTGTTTTGTCCCGGTTGCGTGAAATCTTGCAGAAGGAAGTAGAAGCACTAGATGGAGCCTGATGACTCTGATTTTCTCAAAGATCATCTGACTCACATCCCACTGTCAGGTCATAGTAACAGTTTTAAAGGAGCAATATGTAAGAAATGTATGTTGATTAATCATGAAATGGCCCTGATATATCACCAGACATTAAGGAATGATGTTAATTTCAAATACTTATATCACTGACAACAGTAGTCCTGCCAGAATATTCTCATTACAAAAGCGAGGCTGCAGCCCACAACTAATGTTTATGTTGTCATTTTGTGTTGTGGCCTTTTGCACTGCCCTCCACCTATCTCCCAATCACGAAGTCAGTAGCATTTCGGCATCCAGGTTGCCAGTTACCACTGAGCTGCAGCTGCCAGCGTTTCGGAGCACAAATGTCTGACGTTACTAAACCTAAAAGGCCTCGTTATGATTCTGAAATACGTCGTGACGAAGTCAGAAACAAAACAAGGATCTGTATAGGACATGCCTTTGAAAGATGGAGACGGCTGAAAGCAGAGAAGAATTTGAAGACCAACGCCAAAGTTGCTAATTTTCTCCTGGGCAGGTAAGATTCAGAGAGGTTTGGCTAACTTAATTCTATTTAATGTAGGCACTGTCATTTCAAATATTCTCTACAGTCGAATAACGTTATGTATGTTCGTTCATGGTACGTTACTGTGTATGCAGGTGGGTCATCGAATTGACTAGGGAACAAATTGTTTGAGAAATAAAAACCGTGGCTCTTCATTGCTAATATTAGCGATGCATTATTAGTCCGTTTCTCTGGCTTTATGCTGAGACGCTGTGGAAACCGTTCCAACATTAGCACAGCCATTATGGCAATATGAAATATAATTGAGACAGTACATCGGTCAAATGAGTCCTCATTCATGCTTTACGCATATTACAGTATGGACTCTAGTGGGCTATCCACACAGAAGAGTGACGAGCTAGTTGACCAATATGACCGTTGCTAAATTTAGTTAGTCATTAGTCTCTTTTCTGAACTGAACTGAACACAACCCTGTCAGAGCAAATCATTGGTGATATTGAAACGTAGCCATGGTAGCTCCGTGTAGTAGACATTCTTGCTGGATCCTGCAACCTAGCTGGCAACCCCTCGTCTGGGGGAGAGGAGGAGGGGATACTGCGCTCTGCACTATTTTGAATGTGACTGCACTACCAGTTTTGGCCACAAACTTACATATTGCTCCTTTAACAAATATGACAAAAATAGGACCAAGGGTCCTGTAGCTTACTGGCAAGCAGTCTTACAGTGATGATACAAGTTATAAAAATTTCATGTGAAGTTTGACATTTGAATCAATGAAAATCAATGTCAAGGTCACTAAATAAAAGTTGACATACATTTATAAGACCTTCTGTAATACAATCCTAACCTCTGAAGCAGTTTTGGTGATACAAGTCATTATAATATGCCAATATGCATTCAATATGTCAATTGTGAACTTTAAAGGTCACAGAATGTCAAGTTGTGGTCAGCAAATGGATTTCATATACGACTTTCAATATATCTCTATGGGCCATGTCACGCAGTAACGGAGTTACAAAATTGGTGTATTTTGTATCATTGCTCCAAAACTAAGTAAGATAGAGTTACAATTTAAATGGCTTTATGTAGGTCTTCCCTAGTACTTCAAAAAACAAAATAGTTCATTTTGGTCATTTGATTTATTTTGGGTGAAAACAGCAAAAAACTGGTCGGTAACGGAGTTACAAATTTGTAACCCCGTGACCGACCAGTTTTTTGCATTTTATATAAAAACCCTCCAAAGTAAAACACCAAACAGGTCTACAATAGCTTATGAACACATACATATGTACAATGAAATATTTGGGAGGGAAAGAAAAAAAAATAGAAAATATGAGAGAAAAAATATATTCAATAATAATAGTTAAATATTTAAATAAATGAAGAAATTAATCAATAGTAAAAAAAAAGAACAATAAGTAAGAGCCTAACCAGGATCTAGAAATAACAACAGAAAAAAAAGAATTACAACAGCTATCAAGGAAAGAGAGCAAAAGAGAAAGTAAGGGAACAAAAAGGAAACAGCGGAAAATAGAAGCAACAAAAAAAAAAATTTTTTGGCCAAGTTCACATTAGCTGCCCAGCACTCCATAAACGCAATGTCTATATAGTCTAGTAACCACTTTCTTAACAATTACAGGTGGGGAGGTTTCCATCTGCAAGCTATCAATCTCTTGGCTGCAGTGAGGCCGGCCAGCAAAAGGCCTTTGTGTTTAACCGTTAATTCCAAGCCAGAAGTATCATTAAGTAGGAGTAAATTGGGTAAATAGGGAATCTGTTTAGAAGTTATTATGGACAGTACGCCACAGACTTTCCTCCAGAAATCAGACACATCTGGATACTCCCAGAACATATGGTAGAAGGTGCCAAGGTTATTTTTGGAACATAAGGTACAAATAGGAGAAGGTAGGGCTTTAAGTATAAACAAAATGTGAGGGGTGAAATAAGACCTGTGTATGAAATTTAAATGAATAACTCGGTGATTGGGATTTCTGGAGGATAGAGATAGATTGTGCCAAATAATTGGCCAGTCTAAAACCTTGACCACCGGTGGAATATCTTGCTTCCAAACTTTATCCAGAGCGAGTGGCCTGTCAGAGGTCTGTGATGATATGGCATGGTATATAGCGGAAACCACTCCCCTGCGTCTAGTTAGGAATTTGCAAAGCGGATGTAGGCCTAGTGTACCTTCCCAGGGCACCCCATAGGTGCGCATAGCTGTCCGTAATTGCAAGTAGAAAAAAAAAGAAGTACTAGGCAGGTTAAACTGAATTCGTATGTCAGTGAATGAGCAGAGACCCTCAGCTCCAAAAATTTCAGACAGTGTAAATATACCTTTATTCAACCAAGTTGGGAAGTGTATAGGGCACCCACCAAGCTTGAGCCGAGAGTTAGAAAATATTGGGGATTGAAGAAACCAACTGGAAGTGACTTTCAGGGAGTTTTCAACCAGTCTCCAGACTGAGATAAGTTCAGTGATTAAGGATCCCAATTCCAGTTTAGACTGTTTAACAGAAATATTAGAGAAAATAAAGTCTTGCAGTCTCTGTGGCTGAACCATATTTTCCTCAATAGGACGCCAAGATACACGTGAAGCTTCATCAAGCCAAGAGGAAAGCGGACATAAAACAAAAGACCAGTGGTACCATTGGAAGTTAGGGAGCCCTAAACCACCAAATTCTTTTGGTCTTTGATGGACTAATAATTTCTGTCTAGGTCTTTTACCAGCCCAAATAAAATTAGATATAGAAGAATTAATCTTTTTCCAGTAATCTTCAGGAGGAGACAAGGGAAGCTTTGCACTTAAGAAATTAATTTGAGCAAGAATATTCATCTTAATTACTGAAATGCGAGAATGGAAAGACAAAGATGAAGAGCCCCACTTATGAAGACTAGTATCTATCTCACCAAGCATTCAATTATAATTATAAGTAACTGTCCCAGAAACTGTGGGAAAAATTGAAATACCTAGGTATTTAACTGTCTGAACCACAGGGATGTTAAGAGTGGTTAGAGAAGAAGATTTTTATCTCGCGGAAGAGTTTAGATGTAGTATTGCTGATTTTTCCTAGTTGATTTTATAACCTGAAATTAGTCTGAATTCCTTAAAATTGTTCAGAGTATAAGGAAGAGATTGAGAAACATTCAAAAAAAGAAGGATGTCCTCAGCATATAGAGAAATAAAGTGTTTGGTATTATGTATAATAATAGGAGTATGATTAGTTGACTGTCAAATTGATTGAGCAAGAGGTTCAAGGGACAAAATAAACAATATGGGTGAGAGGGGACAACCCTGACGAGAGCCTCTTGAAATGGAGAACTGCGGAGAACAGGTGGTCCTGGTCAACACCATAGCTGATGGGTTTCTAAACAGCACAGAAAGTTGACTCCAAAGCCCATCTGGCGTAAAACCTGCCGAAGGAAATGCCACTCAAGATGATCAAATGCCTTCTCTGCATCAAGAGACAAGATGGCATTTAAGAGTTCTGCGGTCTCAGAAGCCTCAATGATGTGGAGAAGGCATCTGATGTTATCTGAGGCCAAATGGTTCTTCATGAAACCCGTTTGATCCGAGTTAATTAAGGTGGGTAAATGTGGTTCTAGTCTGGAAGCTAGGATTTTTGCAAACAGCTTAACATCAGTATTTAAAATTGATACTGGGCGATAACTAGAGCAATCAGACGGCTCTTTACCCTTTTTTAATAGTAAAGAAATAATAGCAATGTTTGAATTTAGGGGGAAAGAACCACTATTAACTGCTGAATGAAACATCTCCAGTAAAAGGGGGCCAACTTGTGGCCAAAAGGCCAGATAGAATTCTGGGGGTATACCATCCAGCCCGGGGGATTTACCCTTGTTCATGTTCACCAAGGCTTTGTGAAGTTCAAATAGGGTTACGGGAGCTTAAAGTTCAAGGGAGGCCTGATGCGAAATCCGTGGGAGATGGAGGGGGTTCATAAAACTCCTGCAAGAATGGTCATTAAAGCTTATCTCAGAAGTATATAATGAGGAGTAAAATGAGCAAAATATCTTGTTGATTTCAGCTAGGTCAGAACACAAATTTACCTGAGGAAGATTTGACTGAAGATATGCTAGATAAAGTTTCATGGGTTTTCAAATTCATTGCCAATAAATGGCTAGGTTGGGCACTATGCAAGTAATCAATTTACCTGGTCCTGCGATTAAGAGAGTCTGATTTCTTCCTCAGTAAATGATTGAGATCTTTTATTAAAAGGTCTCGCTCAAGGGTAAGCGCTAGGGATTAATATTTTTCCCGAAAATGAGACATTTTCTATTCTGGGAAAAGAAGCACATTTTCCTGGGAATCCCGGGAAATTAACTTGTTTTTTAAGGTATAATTTTGGCGACCGTTATATAACATTGGTCATAGTTCCGGAAACACCATACTCAACAAAGAGGCATGTGGGTCCCAAACATGACTGATTTAATGTATTATCTGGTGGTATATATAATTATTGAGGCACAAAAACGTAATTTCAACATTAATGAATATTATAACAATATAAACTGCGCAAGCCGCATGCAGCTTGACGTTCGCTGCAGATGAGAGGAAGAACACGTCTGTGATCTGTCGCTGTCTGACTGAACAGCCTCATGGAAATTATATTTTACAATTCTTCATATTATAAACTAACGAAATTCATTAAAGGCAAGTAGTTTGGTGCTTTCATATTCATGGTTTTGAGCTCAGATAGATTCCATAATCTGCTCGCATTCAGACGCTGCGGGTGGCCGGCACGGTGTGTGTTTTGGTGTCAGACTGTCGGCTAAATAAAGTCAGCGTTCACTCAAAATTAAAAGGCAAAGTTATAAAACGTATCCACTCACTGGGTGTGGGGTTTCAGATGCATTCAAGAGATTTTTCTTTATTCAATGAGAGCCCAATTTCACCAAAGCCCGCTGCATCTCTGTCTGAAGTGTTTTGCATAAAGTATGAATCCAGTGGTCTTGTAGTTTTGAGCTTTCACCTGGAGTTTTGTCTGAGATTTTAAATGTTGCAGTGAGCCGACTGTTGAACCTCAGTCTTGCACATTTGATCCCTCCCTCAGACAGCGCAGCGCGTCCTCATTATTTAATAATTTGAAGAAGGCTATTATGAAGTATTTCCACTCACAGCTGATGTCAAAAATCGTGTTGTGTTAGTCTAATTCAGATTATAGAGCCACAAATTACCTAACTAACTGTGTTAACAGTCAGAAGTGTTTGAATTCAGGGCGTTTTGTGACTGTTAATCAATGAATTAAAGATGTTATTCGAACTTATACGTGTGACCAATGCTGAATTTTTTTCTGGCCACACTTTCTCGGTGCGTAAGTTGATGACCATTCCAGTTTTTAGAACGTACCGCTTAAAATAAGTTTGGCCAAGAAAAAAATGTTACTTTTGGACACACTTAAAATAAGTGTGGGCAATGGAACAATGTGCATCTTGGCCACACTTATAAGTGCGTCTAACGTGAATTTCGATCAATTTTTGGGCTTGGAGCACTTACATAAGTGTGAATAGTCAGTTTGATTAATTTAATTATTCTCTTTCCCTGCACGCATACACACACGCAGCTGTTCCGCCTGCGCACACACACAGCTGTTGCATATGTTTAAAGAAAGTAAAATAGGCCTACATATTTTCTAAATATATTCCATTATCTTATAAATATTTTTTTAATGTTTTTTTCCTGGTTTCCCATTTTTCTATTTCCAGGGAAACGGGAAATGGTTTGGAGGTCAAATCCGATTAAACCCTAGTAAGCGCACGGTTGGCATGACTAGCCATAGCTCTCTCCACAGTAGCAATTCTGTTTTCTAGATCTAGTATATGTTGTAGGTTTAGTTTATTTAGATGAGAGGCAAATCCAATTCTTTTATCCCTAATGAACCCTTTGACCGCAGACCAAAGTACTCTGGGATCATCAACAGAAGGTTGATTTATTTCTACAAACTGGTCAAGTTGATCTTTCATTTTCCTTAGGAAAGATTCATTCTGTAATAAGGTGGAATTAAAATGCCAACAAGTCGCTCGTTTGGGGTTAGAAGGGATTGCTAGTTTACCATATACCACCCTATGATCAGAGAGAGACATGGGAAGATGGGCAAAATCTGAGGATTTCTCAAATAAATGTTTAGAAATAAAAATGTAATCTATACGGGAAAAGATCTATGACGTGAATAAAAGCAGGATAACTCCCTTAAAGAGGGGTTCAGTGTCCGCCAAACATCTATTACAGCACAGTCTGATGCTCACTTCCTTAAAGCAGAGGAAGCAAGTCGTTGGTTTGTCCCTTCTGCTGTTCCAGTTCTATCCAGTGAGTGTAGCCAAACCGCATTAAAGTCACCTCCCATTATTAAGATAAAATCGGATTAATCCAGCATAAGTTTGGTAAGGTAATCAAAGAAATTTCTATCAAAGGAATTAGGAGCGTTAACAGAAACAAATGCTATTTTTTTTCCATTCAACAGGGTTTTAATAAAAGATATTCTACCTTCAGAGTCCTTTCCACAGCCTACGTTTGTAAATTGAAAACTGCGTTTAACAACAATTGCTATTCCTCTGCTTTTCTTTTCATTTGAGGAGGAAACTACAATGTGATATAGTTTATTTTGCAATCTGGAGATGTCACTATCCAGCAAATGGGTTTCTTGAAGAAAAGCTACCTCTATTTTCATCCTCCTTAAAAGTTCTAGTGTGCTAGTGTGCTTATGAGGAATATTTAGTCCCCGCCCATTCCATGACCATAGTGAAATACAACCCCAATTCCAAAATAGTTGTGACAAAGTGTAAATTGTGAATAAAATCAAAACGCAATGACATTCAAATCAAACCAGCCAGTATTTTATTCACAATAGAGCAGAGATAATATAGCAAATGTTGAAACTGAGAAATTTTACTATTTTATTCACAAAATGAGCTCATTTCAAATTTGATGGCTACTACAGGCCTCAAAAAAGTTGGGACAGGGGCCTGTTTACCATGGTGTAGCATCCCCTCTTCTTTTTAACACAGAGCGGAGCCCTCTGGGCATTGAGGAGACAAGTTTCTTGAGTTTAGCCATTGGAATTTGATCCCACTCTTGTTTAATACAGGCTTCCAGCTGCTGGAGAGTTTTGGGTCTCCTTTGATGGACTTTTCGTTTAATTATGCGCCAAATGTTGTCAATCGGTGAAAGATCAGGACTGCAGGCAGGCCAGTTCAGCACACGGACTCTTCTACTACGAAGCCATGCTGTTGTAATAGCTGCAGTATGTGGTTTTGCATTGTCCTGCTGAAATACACAAGGCCTTCCCTGGAATAGATGTCGTCTGTAGGGGAGCATTTGTTGCTCTAAAACCTTCATATACCTTTCAGCATTCATGGTGCTTTTTAAAACATGCAAGTGTCCCACACCATATGCACTAATGCATCCCCATACAATCAGAGATGCTGGCTTTTGAACTGAACACTGATAACAGGAGGGGTGGTCTTTCTCCTCTTTAGCCCGAAGGACACAACACCCATGATTTCCAAAAAGAATGTCAAATTTGGACTCTTCTGACCACAGGACACTTTGCCACTTTGCTACAATCCATTTTAAATGAGCCTTGGCCCACAGAACACGGTGGCGCTTCTGGATCATGCTCAAAAATTGCTTCCTTTTTGAATGATTGAGTTTTAGGTGGCATCTGCGGATGGCACGGCGGAATGTGTTTACAGACAGTGGTTTCTTGAAGTATTCCTGTGCCCATTTAGTAATGTCAATGACAGAATCATGCCGGTGAGTGATGCAGTGGCGTCTGAGGGCCCTAAGATCACGGGCATCCAGTAAAGGTCTTCGGCCTTGTCCCTTACGCACAGAAATTTTTCCAGTTTTTCTGAATCTTTTGATGATGTTATGCTCTGTCGATGATAAGACCTTCAAAGCCTTTGCAATTTGACGTTGAGGAACATTGTTTTTAAAGTATTCCACATTTTTTTTACGCAAACTTTCACAGGTTGGAGAGGCTCTGGCCATCTTTACATCTGAGAGACTCAGCCTCTTTAAGACATCCCTTTTATAGCCAATCATGTTACACACCTGATGCCAGTTAACTTAATTACTGTTCTTTCAGCTGATTCTCTAATATATTAATGGCCTTATCAGCCCTTTTTTTGCCTGTGTCCCAACTTTTTTGAGACCTGTTGCAGCCAGAAAATGTGAAATGAGCTCATTTTGTGAATGAAAATGTAAAATATCTCAGTTTCAACATTTGAAATGTTATCTATGTTCTATTGTAAATAACGCATTGGCTTATGTGATCTGAAAGTCATTACATTTTGATTTTATTCGCAATTTACACTTTGTCCCAACTATTTTGGAATTGGGGTTGTACTAGTCATGGCTGTCAAAGACAAAAAATAATGTCAAAAGGATAAAACAAAAAAAATCTGTCCCATGGGTCCTGTCCCACCCAACAATTGTCCCAACATACAATAACACCCTTTCCCACACACCATACCTGCCCCCTGTCCCCACTGAACCCCAAAATCCCAACTGGTAAGGTCCAAACCTCAGTCCCACAGCCCACCAACCAAAGCAAACAAACAAAAAAATAAAAAATAAACCACCAACTGGAGTTCATACCACCCCCCACCCCCTAACTGAAGTAACAGTGAGAGAAGACAGCTCAGTAGTCCCTTTATCTCCATTGAATGAAAAAAAAAATATATAACCTTTATATGAGTAGCTATCAAGTACGTGGGAATAGACAAAAACAACATGTGGAGTATAGAGCGTAAAAACAAAATGAACCAGCAATTAAAAGAGAGAAAGAGGAGAGAAAAAAATGTAAATGTAAATGAGCCATTTTCTAAAGCTCAGAAAAGGTTAAATCCAGCAAACTAAGTCTGTTTTCTTATAGGACTTCAGTTTTGATTTTTTTAATAAGAGAAAGTGCTCCTGACAAGAAATATTCGAGTGGAATTGGAGATTATTGGTCTGTGTTTCAGAACATTAAGCCATGTTAAGCTTTTTCCTCATAATGTGTGCCAATGGAGGGGAAAACACTTAATGCAATTTAACGTCTGTTTTCTTAGGACTTCGGTTTTGATTTTTTTACTGGAGAAAGTGCTCCTGACAAGAAATGTCTGAGAGGAATTTGGTGCTTATCGGTTGCTGTTTTGGTGCATTAAGCCTCGTTAAGATTTTTTTCACGTTAAGCGTTTTAGAATGTCCCATTCTTAAGATCGTTCTGGCAAATAAAAAAGCCAGAAGAAGTGGAAGTTGGACACGGAATTCTACTCTACTAATACGATCAATTATTTTGCAGCAAAAGCAATTAGCCATGTACAATACCGATAAATGGTTCCAAGCATGTCAGTTTAAGCAATAAGTTAATAAAACACCGATTTACTTATACCATGCAGCAATTATAGGGTGACCAAGATTACCGTTAGCTGTGGTCCACGCAGCTATTCGCCTACAAATGCGTTATCCACTAGACGTCCCTGACCACACTTACAGATGTTTACTTAACGATTCATTATAAGCTTCAGAATGTGATATCTAGAGACCAAATGCATTAAAGTATGTTCGCAAGATTTACTGTACAATACATCCTTTTATACTTTTTCATGCGAAAGAAGCAGAGACTGGCCAGCTAGCCACAGATCACAGTGGGTAGCCAGCATGTTACTACTCTTACGTTCTAGCAATAATGTTAATTGTTGATGTTGTGATATTGGTCTCTAATTTCTTGGTGCAGTGCAGGGTGGCGCAGCGTAGCGCAGCCCACGCAGTGGTAATTTCGTCCGGTGCAGCCCGTGCAGTGGTAATTTGGTGCGGTGCAACACCGTGCGCAGCCACTTTAGCAATTTGGTAGAAGGACGTGCGCCGAGATGGGTGCGGCGGCGTAGTTGTGGGAGGTGTCACATATTCATCATGACGCAATCACAATTTCGTGGCAAAAGGCTCCGCCGAAAGTGCGCAGAGAGCTCGCCAGCTCCAACCTGGTTTACTTTCTGTGCGGTGGTAATTTGACTGACCGGCGCACAGTGTGCACACGTCACCGAAACCTCACAGGCAGGTTTCCAGAATGTTATGTCTTTGACCGTAAATACCCCTGTCTGCCACGTACGAGAGTGAGAGAGAGAGAGAGAGAGAGAGAGAGAGTGTGCATGTGGGCGCGTGAGTGCGTGTGTAGGCTATGTGGGTATGTGCCCTTCAGCTGCTTTCACACCGGACGCGAAACAAATTTTTCACACGACAGATTACATTCAAAGTCAATGCAAAGACGTGAATACACACGTTTCGCGTGTATTCGCTTCTTTGCAATAACTTTGAATGTAATCTATCGTGCGGAAAATTAGTTTCGCGTCCAGTGCGAACGCGGCTTTAGAAACACAGCCTGATCTGGGCTACATTTATCTAAACAATATAATTATTACTTTTATTGTTGTGTACTATTAACCTACTAAAGGTAGTCTATAGGCTTACACAGCTGTCAAGTGCACCCCTTGTCAGATTCGTTCTGGTTGCAGTAGGCTACGCAATTGGGCAAATGTTGACTCAAGTTGCTGTTTTCTCATATAACGTGTTTGTCAGCATAATTAATTATTGTACGTAATAAATTCACATGTATTTATTGGCGATTTTTTTATTTCATTCGTTCAAAAACAATATATTGTTGATTCACTCTTTATAATCACACAATATTATGAAATGGCCTAACATTTGCACTGCCGTGAAAAAAGCAGCATGCGCAGTTCTAGGGGGGTTTAGAATTCCACGGCCGCTTTTGCATCATCAGCCCGTGGAGGTCTGTTCGCGTGACCATATATTCGTCCACTGCGAGCTTGAACCTCCCGGACCAGAACATCAGCTTCCTCCTGGCTGAAGTTTGGCCGTCTGGTGTTGCTGCTGTGTCCTACTTCATCCATGTTGAACGAAATTTGCACTGTGCCTCGCCCACGGCGCTTTTAAAGGTGAAGATTTGGTTTAAAGGTGAAGATTTGATTGGTGAAGATTTGACTTGGCTGTGTTAAACCCACTCACGTCTTCTCTCCTCCCTCTTTGCCACTTGCGCCGGCAGGAGGGACGGAGGCGGGACAGAGGAGTACTTGCCCCTGGCACGAAATTGCAAAATGCGCCTAGATACACCCCGTTGGCGCGGCACCCTCCCCATCCGCCGCGCCTGCGCCTGGTCAACGAATTTAGAGCCCATTGTGTTAATTCGCCAAGAAACCCACATTTTACTTGCAGTCTAACTGTTATGATTCTGCTGTTGCCTGACCATGTTTTTGTTATGACCCTCATTCCAAGCCATGTTTTCTGAATTAGTCCATGACATGTTTTGTATTTTGCCTGTCTTTCTTTGTTATGTCATTTGCCTGCCATTTCCCATATTCTCAGTTTAGATTATCATTCTGGTTTTTGTATTTCTCATGCCATGCATTGCACATTGTCTCCCCTGTCTGGTCTTATGTGATTTAACCGTTTTATTCCCCAGTCTTGTGTGCCACGCTTTCAGGTGATTTCATGGTTTCTGGGTTTCCAAACATTCCTTCCAGTCTCGTTTGCTTCCTTCGCCTTACTGTTCTATCTTTACTAACATTACTAACAGTTTATTATTTTAGATAAATTACTAACACTAACTAACATCGTTTATAGTACTAACTTACTAACAAGCACTAGGGATTGTATAGCTGCACATTACTAATTGACTAACGAGCTCTCAGCACTCGCTCTGCTCTAGTCTCCGCCCCTTGCCTTCACTCAATTTACTTTTCTGTGCTTCAGCGGATTCTCCGCACCTTGTTAAACACTGTTCTGCCTCTCACTTTGTGCACTTTAGAACTCCCTAACCGGAGTCGTCTGTTTGTCATAGGCTGTCTGTGTAATCCCTGTCTGCGTTTTGGCTTTCGCCAATTTCATGTGGTTAGGAACTTCCTCTTGTTCATTCCTTTGTTAATTAGTCTGATCCAGCTCACCTATTCCCTATTATAGCATGTGACTTCCCGTATGTGTATTTAAGCAGTCATTTCACAACCAGCTCTTGTCAGAATGTTTTCCTTGTGCTGTGATCGTTTATGCCTTGTACTCTATGTGTTATACTTCTGACTAGAACATCCCGGATTTTGATTTTGGCTTTGTCTTTGATATTCCTGTGCCCATGTACCGTACCTGCTTTGCCCGACCCTGAGTTTTGTGTTTGCTGCCCTGTTTACGAATTGGATTACAACTACTGGATTCTGATTTTGGATTGTGGACTCTATTGTTTTCTGCCCTGCAGGGGTTTCCACCCCAGAACCAATAAAGAACAAGTTTATTGGATATTTTTGGTCTCGCTTTTGGTTCCTGAACGCTACCTCACACTAACTGGCTTTGCGGATCCTATTATAGGCATAGGGCCATTAATTTTATTTTTTATTTTTTTAAATAAATTTGGCATGTCCAATCCCACCCTTATCTGGAATGCCCAATCTGAGAACTATGTACAAGCCTTGCTCGTATGCGACCCTATGTTGCCAGCTCAGGAGAGAGACAGTTTGCGGCTCTCCTCCAAAGCAGGCGCCTGTCAGCCCCTGCAAGGGCCACTAATTTTAAGCAGCAAGGTTAAAGTTAGCTATGTGATTGACATTCTGGACACGCACGCACACACTGATGTGACGTCACGCATGCCAGCGAGTAAAGTGGAACTTGGCCTGGGGCAATATGAAATCGATCCACGGGAGGCAAAATACACAGAATAAAGCTTATTATAGCCAACTCGCTGAATGGATTTTTGTGTATTTGGTATGAAATGACAGGAAAAATATCCGGAAACATAAAACGTATTGTCTTTTATGCACTGTAAAAGTAATGCCTCACTTTTTTTTATTTAGTAAAAGTAATGTAAGTGGTTGCACTGCCATATTTGAGTTGTGTCAAGTTAAAGGCTTTTTATGTAGAATGAACACTATGGGCTCTAAATTCGTAGACCAGGCGCAGGCGTGGCGCAGGCGCGGCGAATGGGGGGTGCGCCGCGCCAACGGGGTGTGTCCAGGCGTATGTTGCAATTTCGTGCCCGGCGTAGCCTGGCGCAAGTACTCCTCTGTCCCGCCTAGGTCCCTCCTGCCGGCGCAAGTAGCAAAGAAGGCGTGTTTGGGTATAACACAGCCGAGTCAAATCTTCACCAATCAAATGAGCTCCTCTCCTCACCTTTAATGTGTTGGAATATAGAAGCCTCTGTCCTATGTCAGCATGATGCGTTAATGTTGCATTTTACTTTGCTGCTTCAGGCATGTTTTCTGCACCGCTTACGTCTATACTAAGCATTACGAATATGAGTTAGCTGGCTAGCTAGGGCATTCTCGAATTATTACCATTAGCGAACTTGAATGGAATTTAAAAATGAAACTACGTAAGATCATTCAAACTTATGAAGTTGGAATGAAATCCGACGGTTGCTCATTTATTTCTTCTGCCTGCATCATTGGGAAGAGAAACGATGGATAGCGTGTTCCTATTATTACACCCTGTTGCTGCTTAAAATTTTGGGATTAACATGCATGGACAACAATGCAAGATACGTTACACATTTCTTTTCAATATGTGATCTTAACTCAGTACAAGATCATAGCAATCAGGCTGTATTCCTTTCCCCCACTAAAAACGGTAAAACCTGAGTGACAATAAATAGTAGCCTAGTATTAAGCCGCTTGCACACTGGACGCGAAACGAATTTTTCGCACGACAGATTGCGTTGAACGCAGTGTCTACGTGTCCGAAAGTCTGACAGGGTTTTAATATATCTCCGTGTCCGACAGTCGATTATTGTTTTTAATTTCTTCAAATCTACTGAATGTTTTAGATATTAAACGTGAATGTTTTGGTAAGAGGGCTCAGTTCTTCAAGATGAGTACCGAGAATTTCAGTCAATGTTTCTGTTTAAGCTCTGCTCAATAAAGTGAGTCGACATTGGCGCGGGACAATGTACAAATGCAAAATACTCTGTGTCTGACAGCCAAAAAAAAAGAGGACGATTAGAACAGATTGATAACAAAATAAAGAATAATAAGAAACATTTTAACAACAAACAGAACATCCACTGAACACTGCGATTTATTTATTTGCGGGCCATCTTTTTTGGATGCTCTGTTTGTTGGTGATATATTTTTATTCTTTATTTCGTTACAAATCTGTTCTCATACTAATACTTTTACTTTTTGCTGGCTGCCGTACATGGAGTATTTTGCATTTCGCCTCGGACAGTCTTGATCGTGCATGCGATAATTTATTCACACTGTCAATGGTCATGGAATTGATTTACTCACCGACTACAAGCACTATTTTATCTCCGGTGTGGAAATAAAGCGTGAATCTGTTCGATCCATCTGACTAATTTTCAAAAGAGAGACCGAATAAAGACTGTTGTATATCTTCAACGGAAGAAAACACACGAATAAAAAAGACCAAGAAAAGTCGATAGCTATCAATTTGCATTTTGTGAAGGTCGAACACAAATATGGCCAAGTTTGCACGCCTAATAATTCCTGGAATACTCGAAAAATAAGAACTTTTATGACTTTCGGACACGGAGATATATTGAAACCCTGTCCGACTTTCGCGCCTTTTGCATTGACTTTGACTGTAATCAGTCGTGGGAAAAAAATTCTTTTTCGGCCCAGTGTGCAAGCGGCTTTACTGAGCATAGAACACAAGCATTATATATAGGCAGTTTGTGGTTGGCTGAGAAAGATGTGAAGTCGTTAGTTTGCATCACAGATTCAGCTGCGTTGATTAAGCCAGGTGGAGTTTCCATTACGCGTGCCAACCGCTTTTTTATCTGACATCAGGACAATCCATATAGATACTATAATTTATGTCCTGATTCAGATAGTTACCTTAAATAGTGGTTGCTGTAATTATTTATTGCATCGAAATGTGCCTGACATTCTGGAAACCTGCCTGTGAGGTTTCGGTGACGTGTGCGCACTGTGCGCCGGTCAGCCAAATTACCACTGCACAGAAAGTAAACCAGGTTGGAGCTGGCGAGCTCTCTGCACAACTTCAGCGAAGACTTTTTCGATGAAATTGTCACTGCGTCTTGATGAATATGTGACACCTCCCTACTACGCCGCCACACCCATCTCGGCGCACGTCCGCTTCACCAAATTGCCAAAGTGGCTGCGCATGGTGTTGCAATCAGACGAATTACCACTGCGCGGGCTGCACCGACGAAATTACACTGCGTGGGCTGGGCCACGCTGCGCCACCCAGCGGTGCGCCAAGAAATTAGAGTCCTATAACTTTGCTTACCATGAACCAAATAAAGTCAAGTCGAGTTAAATAATTCTACTGATACTATTGACTTAAATGAACTTACTTTTATTGGTAAAGGTTACTCACTTACACATGATACTGAACTTAATTAAAATGAGAACCAGTTACTTGTAGCAACCAATATAAAGTTTGAACTTATTTTTCTTAGTAAAATAAACCTGATCACACATGTGAAGGAACTTCATTGAGTCCAGGCTATGACCTCAAGTGAATACATTAAGCTGCATTAATTCCTAAAAGTTTTGTTGCTGTAATTTCTATGATTCAAACACTACATTTTGACTAACTTCATGTAAATACACTCCTGTCAATAACAGTACAATAATAATAGGTCTACATTGCAAAGAATTAGATGGAAAGACATTTAAAATGTAGAAAATTTATTCAAGTCAGCAGTGCATCTTAACAGGGCTTCTAACAGTGCATTGTAAAGCAAACCAAAAAAAAAACCTATCAATCTATCTCGATCGATCGATCTATTGGTAGATGGATACATAGATATGTAAATATATAAATGCATATATTTATATTATAAATAAATATAAATTTAGATATTATATATATATCTACCTATACCTATCTATCCATGGACAGAGACAGATAGATGGATATCCAGATATATATAGATATCCACCCCCCCAAAAAAAAATCCTACTTTCAAGAAATCACTTTAAAGTGTATACTGTACATATTTTGAGCTATAGGCCTGAACAATTAATCAAAATATCAAAATCGTAATATGACCAAGTGCAATATCCTATTGCAAAAGCTACAATGTTTTGATAAAGGTAAATGTGAGATGTATCATTTGAATCTGTAAAGCGTCTTTGTGACAGTCTCTGTGAAAAAGCGCTATACAAAATAAATTGAATTGAATTGAATTGAATCACATCACAATTTCAGTATCTGTTAAAATAAATGCCCTTCGATTGTTCTGACCGTATCATTCAGTCCTACTTTGAGCAACCATTAATTTTAAAGAACTGCTCGATTGCACACAAAATGCTGCTGAGTATCTACCTCATGAGATAATGACAGGTACAGAACATCAGTTAACTGTTAAGTCCAGTCTCATTTAAAGCTGTATGGCCTTTCACATTTTATAAAACTGATCTAAGTGAAGAAAAAAGGAAAGGCCATGCAGCTTTTAACCCCTTAACACTCGACGTCTTAATACAGGCCCATCAGGGAAGTTAAAAACAAGAACAGATTTCAATTTACTTTGAGTACGTCCTTTATAGGCATTTTAAGACAATGTTACCGGAGTGGTTAGGGGTTAAGGAACATTAGAATAAATGAGAAAGAAAATGCCAACTGAAATCCTATTACATGAGTAACTTGCCAAAATACAGCTTACTTTTAAAACATATAACACACCAAACTGTAAACAGTCAACTTTCAAGTCAGTTTTAAGGAACTAGTAGACAGTCCGGTCGGCTGCAACCACATGTGTGTAGCCCACTTCTCCTTTTTTTTTTGCACATTATTCGGCCAATACTGTCACCATGGCAAACAAAATCAATAGGTGTTATAAGAAAAGTATATCACAAGCTCACACCAAATATGAAAGTAATCGATCCAAAATTGCAGCCTGTACTGCGTCCACAAGAAAATCTCAATGTTCTGTCACTACTGTGCCTATTTTTCGGCCTATACCATTGCCATGGCAACCAAAATTGATAGGTGTCATAAGTGAAGTGTAACACATGTCCATACGAAATATGAAAGTAATCAGTAAAAACCTGCAGCCTGTACTGCGTCCACAAGTAAATGTGTATGTTTTGCCACTAATCTGCATATTATTCGGCCAATGCTGTCACCATGGCAACCAAAATTGATAGGTGTGATACGTGAAGTGTAAATCATGTCCAGACCAAATATGAAAGTAATCAGTCCAAAATTGCAGCCTGTACTGCGAACACAATGAAATGTTAGTTTTTCCACTAATTTGCATATTATTCGGCCAATACTGTTGTGGCACAGCAACCAAAATCGATAGGTGTCATAAGTGGAGTGTGCAACACATCCACTCCAAATATGAAAGAAATCAGTCGAAAATTACAGCCTGTGAGCGTCCACAAGAGGGTCTACGGATGCAGACGTGGCGGTGACAGAGACAACACCCGTGAATCCATAGTAGCCGCCCAAACATTCCTTCCAGTCTCGTTTGCTTCCTTCGCCTTACTGTTCTATCTTTACTAACATTACTAACAGTTTATTATTTTAGATAAATTACTAACACTAACTAACATCGTTTATAGTACTAACTTACTAACAAGCACTAGGGATTGTATAGCTGCACATTACTAATTGACTAACGAGCTCTCAGCACTCGCTCTGCTCTAGTCTCCGCCCCTTGCCTTCACTCAATTTACTTTTCTGTGCTTCAGCGGATTCTCCGCACCTTGTTAAACACTGTTCTGCCTCTCACTTTGTGCACTTTAGAACTCCCTAACCGGAGTCGTCTGTTTGTCATAGGCTGTCTGTGTAATCCCTGTTCATGTTTTGGCTTTTCGCCAATTTCATGTGGTTAGGAACTTCCTCTTGTTCATTCCTTTGTTAATTAGTCTGATCCAGCTCACCTATTCCCTATTATAGCATGTGACTTCCCGTATGTGTATTTAAGCAGTCATTTCACAACCAGCTCTTGTCAGAACGTTTTCCTTGTGCTGTGATCGTTTATGCCTTGTACTCTATGTGTTATACTTCTGACTAGAACATCCCGGATTTTGATTTTGGCTTTGTCTTTGATATTCCTGTGCCCATGTACCGCACCTGCTTTGCCCGACCCTGAGTTTTGTGTTTGCTGCCCTGTTTACTTAATTGATTACAACTACTGGATTCTGATTTTGGATTGTGGACTCTATTGTTTTCTGCCCTGCAGGGGTTTCCACCCCAGAACCAATAAAGAACAAGTTTATTGGATATTTTTGGTCTCGCTTTTGGTTCCTGAACGCTACCTCACACTAACTGGCTTTGCGGATCCTATTATAGGCATAGGGCCATTAATTTTATTTTTTATTTTTTTAAATAAATTTGGCATGTCCAATCCCACCCTTATCTGGAATGCCCAATCTGAGAACTATGTACAAGCCTTGCTCGTATGCGACCCTATGTTGCCAGCTCAGGAGAGAGACAGTTTGCGGCTCTCCTCCAAAGCAGGCGCCTGTCAGCCCCTGCAAGGGCCACTAATTTTAAGCAGCAAGGTTAAAGTTAGCTATGTGATTGACATTCTGGACACGCACGCACACACTGATGTGACGTCACGCATGCCAGCGAGTAAAGTGGAACTTGGCCTGGGGCAATATGAAATCGATCCACGGGAGGCAAAATACACAGAATAAAGCTTATTATAGCCAACTCGCTGAATGGATTTTTGTGTATTTGGTATGAAATGACAGGAAAAATATCCGGAAACATAAAACGTATTGTCTTTTATGCACTGTAAAAGTAATGCCTCACTTTTTTTTATTTAGTAAAAGTAATGTAAGTGGTTGCACTGCCATATTTGAGTTGTGTCAAGTTAAAGGCTTTTTATGTAGAATGAACACTATGGGCTCTAAATTGTGAGACCAGGCGCAGGCGCATGCAGGCGCCGGGCGAATGGGGGTGCGCCGCGCCAACGGGTGTGTCCAGGCGTATGTTGCAATTTCGTGCCCGGCGTAGCCTGGCGCAAGTACTTCTTTGTCCCGCCTAGGTCCCTCCTGCCGGGCGCAAGTAGCAAAGAAGGCGTGTTTGGGTATAACACAGCCGAAGTCAAATCTTCACCAATCAAATGAGCTCCTCTCCTCACCTTTAATGTGTTGGAATATAGAAGCCTCTGTCCTATGTCAGCATGATGCGTTAATGTTGCATTTTACTTTGCTGCTTCAGGCATGTTTTCTGCACCGCTTACGTCTATACTAAGCATTACGAATATGAGTTAGCTGGCTAGCTAGGGCATTCTCGAATTATTACCATTAGCTTAACTTGAATGGAATTTAAAAATGAAACTGATGTCAGATCATTCAAACTTATGAAGTTGGAATGAAATCCGACGGTTGCTCATTTATTTCTTCTGCCTGCATCATTGGGAAGAGAAACGATGGATAGCGTGTTCCTATTATTACACCCTGTTGCTGCTTAAAATTTTGGGATTAACATGCATGGACAACAATGCAAGATACGTTACACATTTTTTTTCAATATGTGATCTTAACTCAGTACAAGATCATAGCAATCAGGCTGTATTCCTTTCCCCACTAAAAAACGGTAAAACCTGAGTGACAATAAATAGTAGCCTAGTATTAAGCCGCTTGCACACTGGACGCCAAACGAATTTTTTTCAAGACGACAGATTGCGTTGAACGCAGTGTCTACGTGTCCGAAAGTCTGACAGGGTTTTAATATATCTCCGTGTCCGACAGTCGATTATTGTTTTTAATTTCTTCAAATCTACTGAATGTTTTAGATATTAAACGTGAATGTTTTGGTAAGAGGGCTCAGTTCTTCAAGATGAGTACCGAGAATTTCAGTCAATGTTTCTGTTTAAGCTCTGCTCAATAAAGTGAGTCGACATTGGCGCGGGACAATGTACAAATGCAAAATACTCTGTGTCTGACAGCCAAAAAAAAAGAGGACGATTAGAACAGATTGATAACAAAATAAAGAATAATAAGAAACATTTTAACAACAAACAGAACATCCACTGAACACTGCGATTTATTTATTTGCGGGCCATCTTTTTTGGATGCTCTGTTTGTTGGTGATATATTTTTATTCTTTATTTCGTTACAAATCTGTTCTCATACTAATACTTTTACTTTTTGCTGGCTGCCGTACATGGAGTATTTTGCATTTCGCTCGACAGTCTTGATCGGCATGCGATAATTTATTCACACTGTCAATGGTCATGGAATTGATTTACTCACCGACTACAAGCACTATTTTATCTCCGGTGTGGAAATAAAGCGTGAATCTGTTCGATCCATCTGACTAATTTTCAAAAGAGAGACCGAATAAAGACTGTTGTATATCTTCAACGGAAGAAAACACACGAATAAAAAGACCAAGAAAAGTCGATAGCTATCAATTTGCATTTTGTGAAGGTCGAACACAAATATGGCCAAGTTTGCACGTCTAATAATTCCTGGAATACTCGAAAAATAAGAACTTTTATGACTTTCGGACACGGAGATATATTGAAACCCTGTCCGACTTTCGCGTCTTTGCATTGACTTTGACTGTAATCAGTCGTGGGAAAAATTCTTTTCGCGTCCAGTGTGCAAGCGGCTTTACTGAGCATAAAACACAAGCATTATATATAGGCAGTTTGTGGTTGGTTGAGAAAGATGTGAAGTCGTTAGTTTGCATCACAGATTCAGCTGCGTTGATTAAGCCAGGTGGAGTTTCCATTACGCGTGCCAACCGCCTTTAATCTGACATCAGGACAATCCATATAGATACTATAATTTATGTCCTGATTCAGATAGTTACCTTAAATAGTGGTTGCTGTAATTATTTATTGCATCGAAATGTGCCTGACATTCTGGAAACCTGCCTGTGAGGTTTCGTGACGTAGCGCACTGTGCGCCGGTCAGCCAAATTACCACTGCACAGAAAGTAAACCAGGTTGGAGCTGGCGAGCTTTCTGCACAACTTCAGCGAAGACTTTTTCGATGAAATTGTCACTGCGTCTTGATGAATATGTGACACCTCCCCCTACTACGCCGCCACACCCATCTCGGCGCACGTCCGTCTACCAAATTGCCAAAGTGGCTGCGCATGGTGTTGCACCGCACGAAATTACCACTGCGCGGGCTGCACCGGACGAAATTACCACTGCGTGGGCTGGGCCACGCTGCGCCACCCAGCGGTGCGCCAAGAAATTAGAGTCCTATAACTTTGCTTACCATGAACCAAATAAAGTCAAGTCGAGTTAAATAATTCTACTGATACTATTGACTTAAATGAACTTACTTTTATTGGTAAAGGTTACTCACTTACACATGATACTGAACTTAATTAAAATGAGAACCAGTTACTTGTAGCAACCAATATAAAGTTTGAACTTATTTTTCTTAGTAAAATAAACCTGATCACACATGTGAAGGAACTTCATTGAGTCCAGGCTATGACCTCAAGTGAATACATTAAGCTGCATTAATTCCTAAAAGTTTTGTTGCTGTAATTTCTATGATTCAAACACTACATTTTGACTAACTTCATGTAAATACACTCCTGTCAATAACAGTACAATAATAATAGGTCTACATTGCAAAGAATTAGATGGAAAGACATTTAAAATGTAGAAAATTTATTCAAGTCAGCAGTGCATCTTAACAGGGCTTCTAACAGTGCATTGTAAAGCAAACCAAAAAAAAAACCTATCAATCTATCTCGATCGATCGATCTATTGGTAGATGGATACATAGATATGTAAATATATAAATGCATATATTTAAATTATAAATAAATATAAATTTAGATATTATATATATATCTACCTATACCTATCTATCCATGGACAGAGACAGATAGATGGATATCCAGATATATATAGATATCCACCCCCCAAAAAAATCCTACTTTCAAGAAATCACTTTAAAGTGTATACTGTACATATTTTGAGCTATAGGCCTGAACAATTAATCAAAATATCAAAATCGTAATATGACCAAGTGCAATATCCTATTGCAAAAGCTACAATGTTTTGATAAAGGTAAATGTGAGATGTATCATTTGAATCTGTAAAGCGTCTTTGTGACAGTCTCTGTGAAAAGCGCTATACAAAATAAATTGAATTGAATTGAATTGAATCACATCACAATTTCAGTATCTGTTAAAATAAATGCCCTTCGATTGTTCTGACCGTATCATTCAGTCCTACTTTGAGCAACCATTAATTTTAAAGAACTGCTCGATTGCACACAAAATGCTGCTGAGTATCTACCTCATGAGATAATGACAGGTACAGAACATCAGTTAACTGTTAAGTCCAGTCTCATTTAAAGCTGTATGGCCTTTCACATTTTATAAAACTGATGTAAGTGAAGAAAAAAGGAAAGGCCATGCAGCTTTAACCCCTTAACACTCCGACGGCCCGAATACAGGCCCATCAGGGAAGTTAAAAACAAGAACAGATTTCAATTTACTTTGAGTACGTCCTTTATAGGCATTTTAAGACAATGTTACCGGAGTGGTTAGGGGTTAAGGAACATTAGAATAAATGAGAAAGAAAATGCCAACTGAAATCCTATTACATGAGTAACTTTCCAAAATACAGCTTACTTTTAAAACATATAACACACCAAACTGTAAACAGTCAACTTTCAAGTCAGTTTTAAGGAACTAGTAGACAGTCCGGTCGGCTGCAACCACATGTGTGTAGCCCACTTCTCCTTTTTTTTTTTTTTATTCGGCCAATACTGTCACCATGGCAAACAAAATCAATAGGTGTTATAAGAAAAGTATATCACAAGCTCACACCAAATATGAAAGTAATCGATCCAAAATTGCAGCCTGTACTGCGTCCACAAGAAAATCTCAATGTTCTGTCACTACTGTGCCTATTTTTCGGCCTATACCATTGCCATGGCAACCAAAATTGATAGGTGTCATAAGTGAAGTGTAACACATGTCCATACGAAATATGAAAGTAATCAGTAAAAACCTGCAGCCTGTACTGCGTCCACAAGTAAATGTGTATGTTTTGCCACTAATCTGCATATTATTCGGCCAATGCTGTCACCATGGCAACCAAAATTGATAGGTGTGATACGTGAAGTGTAAATCATGTCCAGACCAAATATGAAAGTAATCAGTCCAAAATTGCAGCCTGTACTGCGAACACAATGAAATGTTAGTTTTTCCACTAATTTGCATATTATTCGGCCAATACTGTTGTGGCACAGCAACCAAAATCGATAGGTGTCATAAGTGGAGTGTGCAACACATCCACTCCAAATATGAAAGAAATCAGTCAAAAATTACAGCCTGTGAGCGTCCACAAGAGGGTCTACGGATGCAGACGTGGCGGTGACAGAGACAACACCCGTGAATCCATAGTAGCCGCCCGATTTTGTCTGGGGGCTACAATAATTAAATGACTGAAAAGGAAAACTGGATCTGACATCACAGTGTTTCCCATAAATTGACGACACTATGGCGGCCCGCCATAGTCTAATTTACCCCGCCATAGTGTCAATATGCAAAAATGCCGCATGTTGAGGTAACATGCGCACATTAAAAAAAAAACGGAAAAATAGGAAAGGTACCGGAAGACGCGCAATTTGCACAATCCCCCCTAATCAAAATGAAAATAATACCTCCCCCCTACAAAATGAAAATCATCCCCCCCCCCTCAACAAAATAAGAATCATCCCCCCCCAGACATCAGTCTGCCACCATACATGTGCCCCCATAGTCTCCAAATATTCTGTGGGAAACACTGCATCACATAGTTTTTGGTCAAAGAGCAATTATTTTAAATGTAAATAAGTAAACCTCAGAGACAGATATTTAGATTATCATGAAGACCTCACATTTTGCTAAGTTAGTATCAGTAAATATCAAGAACTCATCCACCAGTTAGCACTTCTAAGTCTTACCTACCAATGTGAGATAACTTGCCCTATTCTAAATAATGGCAGCTGGCACTGAGAGGTTATCTAAGACATATCTAAGACATCTGTATATTTAGATGAGGGTTTAGGGCGCATGGGGTCGATTCCAACAAAGAGCCTCTGATATGTCTCAACGGTGTGTCCCAGTTTTTGTGGATACTTAAGTTCCAGGGCATAGGTAAGTCCCAAGAGAAGGCAGCATGCTTGTGACAGGTTGGTCAGACCCCTGACCACCGGATGTCCTTCGATGATGATGCCGATGACATCAGGCTGATGACACACATAAATTTTCATCGGGCATCCGCTGAGCTCAGCTTGCACCTCTGTTTCATCACGGCATTATTGGTGGAGATAAAGACAGAAAATAGAGTTTGGTCAGATAGACAGGTAATGACTGTTCATCACTAATCTACAGTATGTAAATATGTTTTGAGACTAAATGATAATCATCCCTTCAATATTATCACAATAGCAATACATTAAGACATTGACTTAGAAATACTGATCAAAAACAGGCGATCAGTTAGACTGTTGATCAGATAGGAAGACACAGCTTTAAGACCAACACTAACATGGTGGTCACTGATGAGCACCTCGTCTCTCCCCCATGTAGTCGATGAGGCATCTCAGGGCCACATCTCTACAGAGTGAGTCAAAAAAAAAAAAAAAAACTATACACTTTTTAATGGGTCATTTTGTGATGGTGTAGCAATATACATGTCTACAACATATTTTGTACTTTTGCCTCAGATCTTTCTGCTGATATTGGTACCAGTTACACCTAATTAGGTTTCAGGCGTGACTGCAGAGAGGACAATTAAAGGACTCAAGTGAAATCTGACTTGTGCCAACTGACCAGGGCTGGATATGAAATTGACCATGCATGTCATAATGGGTTGCATAGACATTTGAACTTAAAAACAGGCATATGAATCTTGCCTGTGCATTGGTCGTAATGACCTGGCACTGCCAAGCATGGCGCGTCCACAGTTTACCCCCAGGCAAAGGGCCTTCTCGGTCACTGAATATCATAGGACACGGAACGTTACAAATGTGCTGCGGAGTTTTCGGCGTCAGTTTCCTAACGTGCTATAATTGTTTTATGTTGACTTGAAACTTCACAGAGGGAATTCTGTTTTGTTTGCTTTGTGTCAGAGCCTGATCAGTTGGCAAAAGTTAAATTTCACTTAACTCCTTAAATTGTTCCACAGCAGTCATGGGTTTAATCTAACAAGGTGAAAACTGGTATGAAAAGAAGCAGGAAGAGCTGCTGAAAACATACAAGTAAAAAGATGTTGTATACATTGCTACAGAATAAAATAATTGGACATTTAAAAAGTGTATAGTTTTTTTTTTTTTGACTCACTCTGTATAATAAAAATTTAACCTTATGGAGCCCAGACTACTGTTTGTGATTTTACCAAGTTTTACTTACTTGGGAATAGAATTAGTGCTAAATTGGAAAATTAGGCATCAGTGCCCACTGGGATAAGAGGTCATGGTCTTCTTACCTATCTCTGTAGTTTGATGAATCATGACTTAATTCAACAAAAGTCTTTGGGAATCTAAATACCAGGGAAAAGTATGTTAGAATATCATTAAAGGGTTTTCGCAGATATCAGTGGTAAATATATGAAATATTTAAGAAAAAAGTAACAGATCCAGGGGTTTTTTTTTTTTAATTTATTAACATGTATCCATCATTACTGGGGTATGTGCATTATTGTGCATTAACATAATTATGTGCATGGATCAAATCTCTAAAATCATGTGATAATTAGCATACAACTCTGCAGTTACATCTATGCATTCCACTTTTGCACGTGACTTTTGTCATTAGGACTCATTCACGACATGTGACTGTCATATAGGGGTGCTGTACATGTTAAGTATCCCACCCATTAATGTCCCATCAATGTGCATTATAACATATTATACTATGGCATGGGTAAATCATCTTTTCTGATTGGCCGACAGGGTGGTATTTTGCCTCCACGTAGTGCCTGAAAACCCCTAAAACAAACCTTGATTATCCCTTATATATTTGTTTTGTGTCTGTCTTTTTGCATAGTAGACCCATTTCACTGCTTACTCTGTCAATAGGACAGCCATAACAGGTAAAAATGTCCAGAACTCTCACAGATTTTGCTGATTTATTCAAATAACGGGATAAAACTAAAATGAGCACAAATTTATTATTTTTCTCGAGCGCTCAGAGCTTGTGCCGCAACGATGCTTTGTTGTTGTGGCCGGAAAAATATTTTCACGAGAAGGGCTGCAACAGCCTGTCACGCAATCAATATGTAACAACAAATTATGTTCTTATCATGGACCTATAAGGAAAACTGGACAAACAACGAGGTTTGGAACGCATGCCGATATGGGCTTAGGCCCGGGCCACACTGCTTGCAGTACCGATGCTGATTCCGCATACCGCACGCGTATTTTCGTTTCGGCTCCCATGTTATTCAATGAGAGCGGCCACACAGCATGCCGAAGCTGCACGAATCACGTACAGAAAATCCGTACTGCTACCATGCGGAAAATATAGATTCGAACTCTTGCCGAATTTTTCCGCGCTACGCATGCGGAAAAAGGCAAAGCAGAGCTGAAAATGACTGTCAGAAACAGTCATATCGCCTGACATTGCAAGTCACATGATGCCATGGGGGCCAAAAAGACATTTCTCCATAGGGAATAATTGAAAAAGACACGCTGATAAATCCGTGAATACATTTTTTTGACAGTCACAAATTATCGATACCGAAACTGTTTATTTTTCTCTTTTAAATCATTGATGCCTTGTTCCTCGGCAAAAAAAAAAAAAGTTATTTATATTCAAGCTACGTGAACACCAACGGGTCCTCATGTAAGCGTGTTCTGGTCTCCTCCTAATTTAGTACTGCAGCGGACGTGAGTGGGTGGAGCAATGGGCATTCCTTGCCGTTCGTCTGTGATCAACAACATTATAGACGTAGCCAAGTCGGTACAGTGAGCTGTTGCTACGGTGCAAATATTTTAGCCATTTTATTTTAATTGATGAATGGCCGTAATATGTAGCAACTCAATTGCCACACTTCATTATGTAGCGAGGCAAAGTGTACGGTAAGCTAAGGCCGCTGTTGTGACATCTAGAACCATGTACGCAGCCAACACTCACCTTAATTTTTTCATATTAAAATGATAGACATATAGATATATCCATAAACTGAGTTCTATATTTCCATTCCTTTGAATAACACCAATTCACATTACTGTATTTTGATGCATAATGTGTCAGCTGAGTAGCATCTAACGTTATGTCGATATGAGTGCATTTATAGCACTTCATAAATTCAGTTCGAATACCGCTTAGCAAACCATTTATTAACCATTCTTCTTCTTAAATTAGTTTTTGTCAGCTCTGCTGAACATTTGAAGATGAACTCGAGTACTCAAAATCAAAAGGGTCATAGGTTTAATGCATCGCCTAAATTACGCAGAGCCTGCCATTATCATAAAATTGAGTACCACCACTACAATCGATGTTAACTCACACTTAGAAATGTAATGAGACAGTATTCAAATTATAATCAAGACAGACTTTATTGGAAAGAGAATTGTGGGGGGAAAAAATAGAAAGGCATGGCCTCTGGTTTGCTGACATGCAGAACTTCATAGATGAACTGTTCAATGCACTCTAGGAGGCTCGGATATCTCTGGGGAATGACAGAATAAAAGCGTTAAAACAAAGGTAAAAATAATGCAGCACAATGTTCGTAACATTTCAGGGTAGACCCACATTTTACTATACTCCATGGAATAGTTATGAGTCTAGTGCGAAGCTAAGTTACGTTAGCTAAAAGTAAATTCGTTTGCCGGAATTGGCAAAAGTGTAAGGCTCTTGATTTTAAAACACATCAGTTTATAAGGCACGTGCAGTGCGTTGTGTGTTCGGTTTATCGTCTTGAATCCGGAAAGGATAATGGAGTTCACACGGAGACAAGCAAGAATCATCTGACTCTATAAATGTAGTTATTCATCGTTGAACTAAAGGGGACACGAGCCTGAGCAATGTCATGTTACACAACAGCAAGTCAACTATTTTGCCAACATTTTTGCTGTGAAATCAATAGTATTACTTCCCTGTTAAATTACAATCGTTTTAAACATTTGATATTGCATTTGGGCTTTTAAATTGTATTTCAAACTATGATTAAGCCTTTACTGGCCGCTATGTTTTTTCCGTTCCGCTCATAGTTACATCAGGATTTTCTTACGGTTCTGCAGTCTGCAGTGGTCAGAATTCCATTTCCGGAGAAAAGTTATCGTGAACACGCACCCTGGGTGGGAGTTCCACGAGCGCGAGCCATTGTCATGGACACCTCGAATACCAGTGCGTGCATGAGCCCCACACTATGCATGTGTGAGCAAAAGTCACACAGCGCATGTCCGCGTGGCTCCGGAAATAAGGCCTCCATGTTGGCGTCCTGCGCCATTGAGCAATTTCCATTGAAATGAATGGGCGGCCATGATCCAATTGTATATCCAGTTAAATATAAAACATCCTTGGTTCTTATGGGTTTACCTGTAGGGATGTCTACAGGCCAACGAGCGCGTTGCTACAGGTAGTCATTTGCCAGGAATGAGAACAACAAATCATGAACACCCATCCCGGCACAATTCTGTATTTAACTACCTGCAATGTCTAAAGTCAGAGTCCCATTACAGCCTGCCGAAGTCACATCGCTTGTTAGCCATTTTGTTGGAATAAAACTAAACACAATAAGACAGCACTATTTGCTTTGTCTCTGCTTAAGTTTTTTTCACGCACACAAAAAAACGTACCACTCCACATCAGTGTCAGCTACAGCTACTAGATGACATTAGCTTACGTTTGCTTCTTTAAACTGAGAATTTTATCCAAACGTTACCAGACATCCCGATGTGAACGAGAGTGTCACTCGGCCAAGCTAACGTTATCACTAACTCGTTGTAGGTTTCGGGCCCATCAAATACCGTAACTGGTCGGTTCGCTAGCGAGCTTGGCAATTTGAGGCATGGTTAGTTACCGCAAAGTAGCTATATAGCTAATTTGCGCAAGGTAGCAGGCCACAGTTAACAATTTTGTTAGCTGGCGCGATTGACAATCCCAGACAAAGCTAAACATCTGGTCACCGTAATTTTTGTTTAACTATTACAGTCACACTCCACGTTTAGAGTGGATTCAACTCCCTGTTCTGGTGCAGAGGACATGCACTCATACACGTCAAAACGCCAAGCACACATCCAGTCAAAAAAATTGAGATACATTTCTAGTGCTGCTACATGTGGCATGTAACGGCGGCAGCCATGTTACTGACAATACTCCTAGTTGCTAAGGGCAAGCTCAGCATTCGCGATATTACATTTTGACATTACTATTTAATTCTAGATCCCCTTCTCCCTAATAAAACCCCCCAAATATATTCACGCCCAATATATAAAATCGTTCTGGTAAATAAAAAGACGAAAAAAAAGGGTAGGTTGGATATGGAGTTTTTTTCCTGCAGAAATGCATTAATCGACAAGGACACATGATACCTACCTTAGCTAATAAGCCATACTTCATAGCAAGCTAGCATGTCTATAGCCTGTCTTAATTGACCCAGACCGAAATTGGTTTGGCTCGGATAACATTAAATTTTACCAGCTGCGGTTCGGGTTTCTGTTTTCAGTGTAACATTAAGTTACTCTTCACATGGTGATGTGTGCAGCGCAGCCAGCTATGATTTGCTGAGCCGATGTTAGATGCCAAATGGGACCTCTCTATTCATCATTTTATCGCGACTTTACGACATAATCATTCAGCTAAAATGGTTCAACTTACCCGTTTTATTCAGGATCAGTAAAATTCTGCAGCGACGGACAGTCAGAGTATCAGTCAGTTTCCGAGCAAGCTGCTGAGTATCTGGCCCCGCCCAACACATTGCCTAAATGGCTAAATGATGTTTTGAACTCGGCAGCTTATGCTGCGCGATGCTGCTCGAGCAGTGTAGTGATAGCTTCCAGGGTTAAACTAGCGTTAGCATCCTCTTTTTTGCCCGCCTTGATGCCTTTCGAAGCCATTTCAGAAGTAGCAGGGTTTGTTCAGGCAAAACAAAAGTAAAGAAAGTAAGAGAGGAAAAAGGGATTCATTTTGGCGTGAAAGTTGGAGGGCTGAATGGTTTAAAAAGTTAAGTGATCACAGGAGTGTTTGCACAATTCGTCTACTCCATGTGCTCGCCGACCTTCTTATGATTGGAAGATGATACTTTCACGTAACTTACCTTTTTTCAAGTAACACTTTGACTGATGAAACAAGATCCATTCCAGTCCTTGGCCTACTAGTTGTCTGCAATAAGCAAAAGCCACAGTGCATTTGCTGGGTTACCGGAAATTTATCTGATTTTCCTGGCAGACAAACCATGTATCTTGAACAAATTTTCTGATTTTTAAATGTACATGATAAACGCTAATTTCTTATCCGTGGATTTATTTAATTTCTTCTTCAGAATAATGAAAAAAAATTGAATTCCATACTTTTCATTCATTCATTCATTTTATTTGTTCCGCTCATGGCATTGGAGACAAAAAAGAAATTCACAAAATATATTCAGCTCTGAGCAGTTTACATAACCCATGACGGAAAGGAGCAGGGAGAAGAAAATCTTATTTTACCTGCCCCTTATTCAAATATACAATCAGAAATAGAAAAGAAAGATGGCCTGCCAATCACAGTTGCTTAGCAACCAATACGTATAGTAGTAAACAAACACAATCAAAGGTCAAAACAAAATAATTTACAATCTGAGAAACAAATTATCTAACATCATCATATTGTCTAATTATTCTTTCTTTATACATTTTCTTAAATCTAAAGATATTCATACAGCCCTTTAAATCATTTGGCAAGGAATTCCACAGTTTTACCCCAGTTACAGAGATACACATCTGCTTCAACGTAGTCCGTGCAAACGGATGCTTAATGTTAAATTTCCTTCTATGTTGCTCCTAAATGTAAAACAAATAATTTCTGTATATTTTCTGGTAGTGTTCGGTTTTTTGCCCGGTACACAACTAATAAAGTTTGCAGTTCAATTAAATCTTTAAATTTTAACACCCCTGATTCAATAAACAGTGCATTTGTGTGTTCTCCTGGATGTACCTTAAAAATAATTCTCATTGCCTTTTTCTGTAAAATAAATAATGATTCTAAATTACTCTTATATGTGTTGCCCCACACTTCAACACAGTAATGCAAATACAGCAAAATCAAAGAACAATACAAAATCCGCATTGACTTATAATCCAACAAATACTTTGCTTTGTTGAGCACAAAAACATTTTTAGATACTTTAGTTTTCACATGTGATACCTGATATTTCCATGTCAATTTATCATCCATTATAACACCTAAAAATCTGATTTCAGACACTCTTTCTATACTTATTTCATCTATACACAGTGAAACATTCTCTTTTCTCCGATTTGCAAAAACCATAAATTTGTTTTGTTCAAGTTTAGTGATAACTTATTGTCATCAAACCATTTTTTGAGCTTGACCATTTCATTTGCAATAGTTTCTGTCAACATACGCAAATCTTCTCCTGAACAAAAAAAATTTGTGTCGTCAGCAAACAGCACAAATTGTAATAATTTTGATGTGTCACAGATGTCATTAATATATAAAATAAAGAGTTTAGGTCCCAAAACCGAACCTTGTGGGACTCCACATTTAATCTTCATACGATCAGATGTAATACCAGCAAAATGTACATATTGTTGCCTATTATCCAAATAACTGCTGATCCAGTTCTGAGCTATTCCTCTTATACAATAAGTATGCAATTTAGATATGAGGATATTATGATCTATTGTATCAAAGGCTTTTTTTAAATCAATGAAAACCCCTATTGTGTATTTCTTACTTTCTAATGCTGATGCAATTTCTTCCACTATGTTCATTAATGCTAATGATGTGGATCTGTTTGCCCGAAAGCCATACTGACTGTCACTCAGTAATTTATTATTTTCAATAAAAGTATCAAATTTTTGTATGAACAGTTTTTCAAGTATTTTTGAAAATTGTAAAAGCAAGGACACTGGCCTGTAATTATTAAAGCTGTGTTTATCTCCTGTTTTAAAAAGTGGAATAACCTTTGCTATCTTCATTCTGTCTGGAAATACCTCAGAACAAAAAGAAAGGTTGAAAATATAACTTAACGGTTTACTTATACAATCAATAGTTTTTTTCACAATAATCATGTCAATCCCATCATTATCAGTTGATGTCTTATTTTTAGATAATGCAACAAAAGATTTGATTTCAGTTTCACTCACTTCTCCAAGAAAGAAGGAGTGCAACACTTTGCTTTCTCCATGCCAGTTAGCCTCTATTTGCCCATCACCATGTTTTTTTATAGAATAGGCAAGATTAGGTCCGAAATTTACAAAAAAAAGCATTAAATTTGTTTACCGCCTCATTCATATTTTTCAACACTTGAATTATCATTAATATTATCATTAATAAAATAACCAGGTTGGCCTATGGCTGCAGGTTTGTTCCCAATAATACCATTAAGAATTTTCCAAGTGTGTCGAATATCATTTCTATTATCAATTAATATTTTATTATAATATTCTTTTTTGGCTAGTCTCATAATAGTTGTCAGCCTGTTTTTATATACCTTGTATTTCCTTTCAGCAATACTTGTTCTGAATTTTATAAAATCTCTATAAAGATTGTTTTTCTTTTTACAAGAATTTTGTAAGCCCTTTGTTATCCAAGGCTTTTTATGAAAATTGCATTTATGATTAATAATCTTTAATGGACACTGTTTATCATAAAGTGATAAGTAGGTATTCAAAAATGAATCATAAGCAGCATTTACATCTTCAACATAAACCCCGTTCCACTCTTCTTTCAGGTCATTCCTAAACTGGTTTATTGCTTCATCACTTCTAACTCTAACATATCTTTTGAAACTCTGCATATCGTTTTTCTTTATATGACAATCATATATTACAAAAACAGGTAAATGATCACTTATGTCATTTATCATAAGCCCACTTTTAACAGTGTTCTCCAAAACATTAGTGAAGATATTATCGATTAGTGATGAGCAGTTAGAGGTGATTCTGCTGGGTTTTGTGATCAGTGGGTATAGCCCTCTGCTATATAGTGCATCTAGAAAGTCTGACGTTATTTTATGTTTAGATGCATTTCGGAGGTCGATGTTGAAATCTCCACATATTATAAACGTTTTATTTTCTTTACACTTGCTAATTATTTCTTATAAATGGTCTTTGAATACTTCCACACTTGACCCTGGTGTTCTGTATACACACGTCACAATAATATTTCTCATCTTTTCAATTTGTATTTCCAGAGTTATGCATTCCATTAAATCGTCGACTACTGTTGTCATACATTCAACTAATTTACACTTCAGGTCGCAATCAACAAACAGGGCCACACCCCCTCCCCTCTTGTTGGTTCTATTGATATAATGCAGAGTATAACCTTCAATGTGGAAGTCAGCACCTTTCTCCTTATTCAACCACGTCTCTGATAAGGCTATCACTTTAAATTTATTTTTAAATGTTGACAGATACTCATCAATCTTCGTAAAATTTGTGTAAAGACTCCTACAATTAAAATGTATCAAAGAAAATAAATTGTCTAATTCAAAATTTTCATTAAATAGATCGTTAGTATAATAATTACAAGTGTCATTGATTTGATTAAATACATGATTTTCCGGATCGACGTTGTATTCAAAGTCAAACATTTTTTGTTCCGTGTTAACTCCGAAGAAGCCACGACTCTCCGGAGAGTCAGACTCTGGAAACTTTGTCATGCAAATCAAGTGTCTTTCATCGGCTAAGAGACACGCTCCCAGTGCATTTGTCTCGAATAACCCCACATACCTTTTCAGTCCTTTGCTCTTTTATGTCGACCCAAGGAGTCCAACAGTGTCGATAGTAGTCCAACCAGTTAGTCTTTCCTAAGAAGTCACCGTCCGTTCTGCTTGTTAAAATCATATTAGTAATCCTTAAGCCAGTCTCTGGTTTTATGAACATGGGCCGAGGCATTTTATTGGTAATGTTCCAGGTCCTTTAATTCTTTCACCACAATGACCTTTGCCTGTTCTGGTGTTCCATTTAGTCTAATCAAAACTCTGCAGTTCTGAGTCCATGTAGCCTGGATTTTGTTTTTCCTCTTCAAATTGCGCGCTTCTCTGGCAATCTCCGCGTTTTTCTTGGTTAAGTGTTTGTTAATATACACTCCCGTCCCTTTCAGCATTCTCGCCTGCTTTAGTAGTTCGGCTTTATATTTGCGATTCTGGAAGCGAATTATGATCACCGGTTTAGCTTTAATGTCGCTCCTCGGAAGAGTATGGCAAGCTACAATGTGTTTGCTTTGGATTCTTATGTTTTTTACTTTCAAAGAACTGAATGATCCGTTTCTCTAACGAGAATAATTCACTTGGAGGATTCTCTCCATCTTTGTCTCCCACCACGGTCCTGGAATATGACTGGTGTTTTAATTCCAAGCCACTGATAATCACATCATCAATGCGTGAGTATTGCTCCATTTCATCAACTCTCCGCTCGAGTTGTTCAGTTCTTTGATCTCGTTCTTTGATTTGGATCTTCAGTTTTCGTACTTCTTCCATTAGAGCCAGTAAATGCGTTTGTTGCGTGGCCACTTTTGTTATCTCTTGGGACATGAAGTTTAGAGATTTTTTGATCTCCTCCACGTCCTCCTCAATGGCCGGCCCTGCCACTTTTTTTGGTGGCATTGTCGGCTCTCCAATTTCAAATGTAGTAAAGGACAGCAATGTTGTGTAATCCACCGAAGGAGATTTCACACTTGACGTTAAAAAAAAAAATGAACGTCGATTAAACAGAATAAAATGCGATAATATACTGCAAGTTGACAAATACACGGATACGTGCGTGCTGCCATCTTGCCTCAGCAAGATGGCGGCATCTTGCTGAGTTAAGATGAGGTCAGCAAGACCTCAGGCAAAAAAATTGACACACATCCACCAATAGGTGGTGCTATAATTAACGCCAACGTGTTTTGGCCCGTAACCTCCGAACCGTTCGTCAAAAAGTCTAAATGTTTTTTCTTCGTGTTCCCTAAGTTGAGCTTAGTCACGTGGTATAGGCCACACTCATTTCTGATATTATGGATTTTTTGCAATATCATGATAAATGCAAAACCTACTTTTTTAAACTTGCCCAACACTGCAAAAAAATGAAAGATAAGAAATACTAGGTAAGATAAATTTACTTATTTTAGGACTTAAAACACTTCTATCACCATTTTTCTTAGTAAGACAAAAGATTTGTCCTTGATTTGAGGTAATTTTGACTAGCTTGCCAATGGGATAAGTACATTTTCACTTGTCAAGCAAATAGTACCTTGTTTTAAGTTATTATTTGCTTGACGGTGAAAATTCACTTATCCCATTGGCAAGCTAGTCAAAATAACCTCAAATCAAGGAAAAATTTTTTGTCTTACTAAGAAAAATGGTGATAGAAATAAGTGTTTTAAAGGGGAGCTATACAGGATTTCGGCCGTAATTATTGTGCCTCGGAGTCACTGTGATGGTTAAGCGACTTCTTATGGGGAGAATGGGGCTTATCTGCCGGCTCCCTAGGGTATCTTGGCTGAAAACCGACCTTGCAAGATCAGGTCCACAGCCCGGTGTCCCAAATCTCATCACTGGATGGAGCTATTGCGAGAAACAAACTGCTTTACAGTACGAGACAAAAACACTCCCCGGCTAGTAATAAAAGGAAGACAGCTTCTCTCCACTGGTGTTACGATGGTGGAGCTGGCAAAAAAGAAGAGGTGGCCGTGTCAGAGGAGGCGAGGAAGAGAAAACAAGCGTCTGACCAAGCAAGAAGTAAGACACGAGTCAATCTTGGTCGAGCTTTTTCAGAATGGAGAGAGCTCAAGGAGAAAGAAGCATGCACATGAGATGCCGACCTGGCGTTGTTGCTATTCCACTTGTAAGTATCGTTGCGAAAAAATGTATGTATTCGTTGTATTCATATGTCGTTGCCCACTTTTCATGTTTGCTGTTGTTTGTAAAGGCCTTTGCGCGATTATTGTACGAGTGGTGCTTGATGTTTGTTAGCTAGGAGAGATGTTAGCATAGTTACCAGTAAACACATTTGTTTGTCACGTAGCTGTTATTTTACTACATTGTCCTGTTTCTGCCCCAGGAGGGCAATTTTACTATGAGCCACATAACTTTGTCAGCCGAATCTAGGTTTTGTGAGTTCTGTGCAGTCCGCTATTTACATTGTGTAGTTCAAGATTCGTTAGAAGAGCAACTAGAAGTGCGTATTACGAAAACATCACGTCTGATAAATATCAGTGCTGAGGAAAAAATACTCTGAAAACATAAACAAAAAAGCCGCAGTCATCCTTAGCCTTTTACTTTTTTCCCGTAATTGTTTTGTTTATGACAGATATACAACGTAAAACTTGTGATATATATGGTTACAAACCTCGGTAGACCGCTTCAGGACTGCCTCGCCGGCTTCGTTGTAAACAGATGCACATGGACGGGGGGGTGGAAGAGGTGGTTGCGGTGAGATTTTTACGACAGTTGTGTGAAATTTGCACACCGGAACTATAGGGGAAGCTGCGGAGAGGGGAAAAAAGCACCAAACCAACGAAGAAGTGAGCAATTTCCGACCGACTTACATAGTTCCTCTTTAAATCTTAAAATAAGTAAATTTATCTTACCTAGTATTCCTTATCTTTCATTTTTTGCAGTGAAGGCCATGCAGTCGAACTTCATGAAGTTTGGTATCCAGCATCTAAAAACCCTCAAAACCCTCAGCTAAAAGTTTTGGAAGGAATTTTGATACGTCCATCTGTTATGATTTTGCATACCATCAAAGTTCGCGATTTCTGGTGTCTTGCACAAAAGGTATCATAACTGGAGAATGCATGTAGAGATCAACTTGAAATTTGATACACTTGTTAACAATGACCAACTGATCCTACACCTTAAAGCGCATGAAAGCGCAAGTTACCCAATAGGAGGCGCTACAAATGAGAAAGTTTATATCTCAAAATCTGCCTGTCAGAATCTTGCGAAATTTTGTGTGGACAGAGTACACACACTCCTGAATGTACATATGAAATTTGGTGTTAATTGGAAAAAAGTGGGCATCGCTTTTTAACGAAAGTCTAGATTTGCATGCATTCCACATGGAGATCCTGAAAAATTGATTTAAAATATCACATGTATGTCCTACGAAGCTGAAATTTTGGGACGATATCCACCGAATAGAGACAAAACTTTCATTTGCTGCATTCTACGGTCAATTCAGAAGTCCATCGCTCTATATTTTTTAAAACATGAAAGTTCTTGTTATATCAATATCTCAGTAAATATTCATTCAAATGGTGCCAAACTAGGCACATACATTGTCCACATGAGGGATATGAAGGGTTCCAAACAGCGTTCTGATAAGTCAAACAGTTTGTCCACAGCGAGGAGTCATATTTTACAATAATTGTTTAATATTCATAACATTTTTTATTTCAGCAAATGTTTTATCCAACTTTGCTAAAAAAAATTGACAACACACGTGATGGCACGTGATGTGTCACTGATTTAGGGCACTTATTTAAAGAATTTTGAACTTTTGAAAACCTCAAGGCTACAGGACGCAACCACATTCTGCCTCCCAGGATACTGAGGAGGATGGTGAGTGAAGCAACAAAATCCTTAAGAATCACTGTGAAGGAATTCCTGGCTTCGATGGCATCTTGGCGTCACAAGGTTTCAAAAAGCACCATCAGGTGCCGCCTCCACAACCACAGGCTTTTTTGAAGGGTTGCCAGAAGAAAGCTTTTTCTGACCAGAAGACACAGAGGCAAGTGCTTGAAGTTTGCCAAACATCATTGAAATTATGACTGGAGCAAGATGCTTTGGTCAGATGAGATCAAACTTGCATGTTTTGGTCATATACTGCATCGGCATGTTTGCCCTCAAAACAGAGATGCATGTAAGGAGAAGCACCTCACACCCATGGTGAAATATAATGGTGGGTCAGTCATGTTTTGGGGCTGTTTTAATTCAAGAAGTCCAGGGGTACTGGATAACATTAATGGCATAATGAATTCCACCAAGTATCTGGATATTTTGGCAGACAATCTGGTTCCCTCTGCCAGAAGGCTGGGACTTGGCCATAGGAGGACTTTCCGACAAGACAATGACTCAAAATATTCCTCAAGATCCACACAGATATGGTTCAGTGACAACATATGCAACGCTCTGCAATGGCCATCTCAGTCGCCAGACCCCAGTTTAATTGAAAACCTGTGTGCTGAGTTGAAGAGGGCAGTTGATAAACACAAACCCAAGAATGTGAAGGATCTTGAAAGAATCTACTAAGAGGAATGGTCCAAAATTCCCCCAAATATGTGCCTAAACCTAGTCAAAAATTTCAGGGAAAGACTCCATGCTGTTATTTGCCAGAGGTGGTTGCACTAAGTACTAAATGAAGGGTGCCAATAATTACTAAACCTTGATTTTGATTAAACTTATTTTGTATTAAATAATCGTTCTAATTTTGGCTGTTTCAAGTCAAGTATTTCACACATTAGTTTATTCCATTTCTGTGTAATTATATGTTTTTTTTTGTATTATTTGTGCATTGCTAGTCAGGGGTGCCAGTAGTTTTGGAGCCCACCTTAGATTTGAGGGCAGTCTTTTATGGCAATGGGCTAGGGACCCTCTGGCCTCTCCTTTATGGCCTGCTGCGAGTTCAGAGCTCATAGTTTGAGAAACGCTGATAGCAGTCTGTGAAGTACAATTATGCACAAAGATGTTTGGAAGCAAACTGACTTTAAAAAGCTGATTTTTTGGGTTAAACTATGTTATGGTGTTAGATCAAAATGAGCTCAGAAATTTCTTATGGTGACCATCTATTTTGAGACAAAAAAAATCTACAAATGGTTATTTTTCCTGCTATTATATGATGGATAATACTCATGAATGAAAAAAAAAAAAAGATTCATCATATTTTGAATGGAAATCACCATCCGATTGCCATGGCAACGGTGGCCATCTTGGATTTTTGGCAATATTTGTTTGGAAAGGTTTTTCTCATTGCTACTGCAGATATTGATTACAACCTCTTAAAACAGACTTTCAATGACCTTTGAAATATCACCACAGTTATTTTTCATATTTTAATTTTTCCAAATGAGAAAATTTGATGTTTTTGTTACCATGAACACAGCAGGCAACTACATTTATTGCCCCTCCTCCGTCTCAAAAATTCCAGGCCCTACTGAAAAAACTCTCAGCAGTGATATTCAGCCAAGATTAATCTATCAGTATTCCAAATTTGAAAGAAATCCATTAAGAAATAACTGAGAAAAATGTTCTAGTATGGGAGGCACGCAATTCTGTTCATACAGAAAAATCCATTAGAAAGTGCATGGAATATTTCAAAAGATATTTACTCTCCCATTTCAAGGCAGAGGACATGTTAAAAAGCTCCATTGCCATAGGTTTTGCCCTCTCTGGCTTTGTTTTGTTTCTCTGCTGCTGATTTAGCCCTTCTCAGTCCAGTTTTTTTTTCTCTTTGGTGGCCAGCAATGTCCTTTTTTCACTTTGCCAGACCAGCTCAGAGTCAATTTTATGGAGGAGACTGTCTGTATTTGAAAGCTGCACTCCGATTGGTCGAGGCCAGCCCCATGTAGCACATGCTGTAGATTGAGGAGCCAATCAGAGTTGACACTATATATGGCTGATTTCATGCAATTAGATTTAGTTCTTGTCATGATTTTGGGGAGATTGTTTACTTCTGTTTTTTTTTTTTTGCATTTCTATTTTTACTCATCTTTGGTGTTACCGATTGGCTTTGCCACTCACTATCGAATTCCTTTCCAGGTGTCTGCCTTACCAGAGCAGGTTTATTGATGATTTGGATGGTTCTGTCTATATACATGTGGAAGTGGCAACCGCTCTCTGCTTGATTGTCGTCTATACATGAGAGCTAGTAACAACTAGAGGGTATTAGCTCTAGGGTTTTTTGTGAGGTCTTCATGTGTATTTTGAAAAAGGATATTTAGAATCTTTGCATTAGTTACTATCCTTAGTTTCTCCCTTTTCTTTCACCCAATTTCAGTGACTGTTGGGAGGGTTATTTCCTACAGGAGTATTTCTCAGTCTTTTTGTTTTCGTTATTCCTCCGTCTCTATCAAGACCTTAGTGGCCGATTGTTTCTTAGTGTCAGCTTTTAGATCAGTTCACACTAGTTTTTAGTCTACGCCAACTTTCACCTCATCGCAGTTCTAGGGAGAATCTACAAGGAATTTGGAGTTTAGTGGTGAAAACCGCATGGAAATTGGTTGAGGAATTACAGAGTTATGCTGGTTTGAAGTTTTGTAAACAAAAAATGTTAAGATTCTTGATTTTTCTCATGACAGCCCAATATATGAAACTGCATTTTTTCAATCAATTTAATGGAAATCTATCAAATCTGCTTTCCTGTGGATAAAATAGTTCAGGATGTGAAATCAGCCAAAAAAAAAAAAAATTAGAAATTGATATGTTTTCAGATTTTTCATGATTTTTAAGGTAGATGGCTCCCTTAAGGGGTCTTCAGGGTAAACCGTAGAAATAACCATAATAATGTAAAAACTAAGAAGTAAACATACTCAACATGATTTTAACCTCATAAAATGTAGTATTTTGATTTAAAAAAATTTACATGGTTGCCATGGAAACGGCACTTTAATGACAAAATCTGAAAATATTTTGTGGCACTGATATTTCAATAACCCATGGTCAGATTTCACTCAAATTAGTCTCATATGAAAGGTTTAAGATAGTTCTATGAAACAGGGATGACAATTTTCCGCTGTAATGTGGGGAAAAAAAAAAAAAAGCCACTAGATGGCAGTATTGACATTTTTTTTGTTAAGCAGTCTGGAGCTAGGTTTGGGGCATGTCCCGGGCATGCCTCAGAGGGGGCTGGACAAGAGTATATAAGGAGAAAAATCGAGAGAGTGTAGTAGTAGGAGAAATTGCAAGGAGAAATTGTGGAAGGATACATTTGACCAGACCTGTCACTCTTTTCAAGACCTGTGAAGCTTTTTGTGGATTTTTGCCTGTGTTGGAGCATTTTCCTGTCCCAGGACATTGCAACATAGCAGCCCATCTCCATTACAAAGGAACTGTAAATATCTCTTTTTTTTTTTCATTTCAATCTTGGTCAGTAGATATAGAGTGTAGATCAGTTCTAAGTGTTTGTTTAATTAAATCTGTTGAAGTTTAAGAATTTTGTCTGTCATCCCTTGCTGTAATTGACGCCGTAACAAATTGGGGCCATAACACCGCCAATCCACGGATTTCCGCGTTTTTAAATGATTTTTAGTCTTTCTCCTAAATCGTCTAAATATGATGAGAAAATGTAATGGGTATATATAGTATGGTCTATCATTACGCGGACACTTACAGGTGAGCGTGTGCAACAATTCATCTCAAGTTTCATTCCTGCGGAATTGAGCACTAAAGTAACCCCATATGAGGCATATTTAGCAAGTCTTTCGCGTTTAGTAACACGGGCAATGACTGGACGTATTTGTAGGAAGTAAAAAAATCAAAAGTGGCGTTACATAATTTCATATGTGCAAATGCTGACATTGGCGCAGCACATAGTTCTCGAAACACGATAAATGTGGTGAAAGGTAAAGAAGAGGAATCGCATATAGCAGAGATTGATAAGGCCGTTAAAAACAAGTTCAAGTGGATAAAAAAAATCTCGTTGGATGTTAAAATTGGCAAAAGCACTCAAACTATTGTGGAAACACTGTCAGGTTTTATGAAGAAAATGGACTTGGCTGCAAAGGCCCTGTGCATGTACTGTAGGGGAGACCGGGGAAAGTTGTAACATGGGTCAGTTGTAACACTTGCAATTGCTCCAATCAGGAACAAGTTAGGAATCACCTGATTCACTCTACACATGCTCAGTTTAGTCCACATGTGAAGAAGTAGTGCCCTGAAGCACACACAGCAAAATTTGTGAGAGAAAACATAATTTTGAGGTATGAAAGTAATTTTTTTTGCTCAAATTATTTTTGTGATTACATAGCCTGCTTTGTAGTTGAACTCATCAAACGTATATCATGTTGATTATGTGTCTGTTTGGCTATCTTTCATTCAGATTGTTTTAGCTGTTAGCTGTAAGCCAAGCTAGCTCATCGCTAATCCACTCAGGGACAGTTGTAACAAACTTGCTTGGGGTGAGTTGTAACATTTAAAAAATGTTACAACCTACCTCAAGCTCAATTTGACTGAATGCATGAGTAAAAATTAGATTTTTATTTATTTATTTTTTTTCAGCATGTCTAGGTCTCGAAAGAGAAAGACTGACAGAGGGATGCCTTTCGACATTTTGAAGAAGGCATCCACTGTTGTAAAAGTCCAGGGAAAGTCAGTCGGATATGTGGCAAAATTGTATGGCATATGCCATGTCACACTCTTTAGATTCTGCAAAGCGAGGAAGAAGTTAGAAGATCAGGGATCAAGCAAACTTCCACATGTAGGGTACAACTCTAGAAAGAAAGTGTTCACTGATGGACAGGAGAAGGTGTTAACACAGTATCTGAAAGAGGCTGCTAATGCATACTATGGACTGTGTCCACGGGAGGTAAGCACATAGGAATTGGAAAAGGATAAGCCAAGGGAAATTTATAAAAGTTGTACTGGTGGCAATGTAAAATATAATGAATGGGGAAATATTTAACATTTTTTATATGATTAACATTACAGGTGAGAGAACTTGCATATCAGCTTGCAGTAAAATATGGCTGCGAACATCCAAAGTCATGGGACGAGACATCAACTGCTGGGCCAGATTGGTTTTCCGGCTTTAGGAAACGAAACCCAACTCTGTCCATTAGAAGTGCGGAGGCCATTAGCCTTGCACAGGCCACTAGTTTTAATAAACACAACATGGCACTTTTTTTTGGAAAGCTTGATGAAGTGATAAAAAGGTACAACTTCACTGCAAATGACATTTGGAATGTCGATGAAACTGGCATCACTATCGTGCAGACTCCTGACAGAGTGATTGCAAAACGTGGAACCGAACAGGTAGGAGCAATGACATCTGCCAAAGGGGGTTCACTGGTCTCAATCGCTTGTGCAATCAATGCCATCGGAAACACAATTCCTCCCATGTTTGTGTTCCCTCGCATGCATTATGCAGACCATTTTGTGTGAGATGGGCCAATAGGAAGTATTGGAAGTGGAAATAAATCTGGATGGATGCAGGAGGCGGATTTCATGATGTTTCTCAAGCACTTCGCAAACCACACCAAAGCCACCCTTGGGAAAAAAGTGCTACTTCTCTTGGATAATCATAGCTCACACCTCTCTATCGCAGCCATCGACTTCTGCAAGAGCAATGGAATAGTGATGCTAACTTTCTCTCCACACTCCAGTCACAAGCTTCAACCACTCGATTGAAGTGTCTTTGGGCCACTGAAAAAGATGGTGAACACTGCAAGTGATTCCTGGATGAGAATGAATCCTGGAAAGACCATGATGATATATGATATACCAGGCCTTGTGAAAACAGCATTTCCAGCGGCAGCTACACCAAAGAATATACAAGCTGGATTCCAGTGCAGTGGATTTTGGCCATACAATCCAGCCATATTTGAGGAATGTGAGTTTGCACCTTCACAAGTACCAGATCGTCCAGGTCCAGCTCTTCAGGCCACAACCTCAGCTACTGACCAAGCCTCTGCTCCAACCACCGACTAAGCCTCTGCTCCAACTACCGGCCAAGCCTCTGCTCCAGCTACCAACCAAGCCTCTGCTCCAACTACCTACCAAGCCTCTGCTCCAACTACCAACCAAGCCTCTGCTCCAGCTACCAACCAAGCCTCTGCTCCAGCTACCGACCAAGCCTCTGCTCCAACTACCGACCAAGCCTCTGCTCCAGCTACCAACCAAGCTTCTGCTCCAACTACCGACCAAGCCTCTGCTCCAGCTACCAACCAAGCCTCTGCTCCAGCTATGAACCAAGCCTCTGTTCCAGCTATGAACCAAACCACCTCTCCAGCCACTCAAAAAGCCACAGTCTCTGCTGAAGAAACACTGACTTGCCTGGACTTTAGCCCAACTGTCGTGCGACCTTTACCAAAAGCCAGACAACGGAAACTCCCTTTTACAAAAAGGAAGAGGAAACAAACAGCAATACTTACTGATACACCTGTCAAGATGGCACTGGAAGTAGAGCAGAAGATGAGGTCTGAGAAGGTGAAACGGAAAATAAGCTTGCCAAAAAAAGTCTGTGCAGGAAACAAGACAAAGCAAACCAACAACGTCCCAGGCTACAAAAGAAAACTCCAGGAAAGAAAAAGGAGAAAACCCGGGACACTGAGCCACAGGAGACAGAGTCCTCTGATGGTGATAATTTCTGTATCATCTGCATGGAACACTCCAATAACTCAAAGCCAAAAGAAGTCTGGGTTAAGTGCATGACAGGTCATCTGTGGGCCGATGAAGCTCGTACTTCAGGAGTGCCATACACCTGTCACCACTGTCTGTCTGACACTGACACCAAGTAACAAACTAGGCACATACAACCACCACCCCCCCCCCCCCACACACACACACACACACACCTATGTTCAGTTGTTGAAGCCAGTGTATGTTATCACATTTTGTTCATTTTTATTATTTCTACATTTTATTGTTAGACAAACACACTCTGTTTGATTGTTGAAGCTAGTGCAGACTTGCACCTTTTTTACAGTTTTATTATTATAAATGTTCAGATGTTAGTGTTAAGTCCTGTGCTCTGCAGAACCACAGCAATTTTGTTTAAAAGTTTTGAATAAAAAGCTTTCAATATCTTAAGTCATGGTCATGGTCTTATTTCATAGCGTTACATTTCGCCCCAAGGTATGTTACAACTAACCCGGATTACGGGGTCATTTGTAACATTTCACTCCTTGTATTTGAGATAAGCCATGCATTTTCTGTTTGTGTTGCACAGGCATTTTCTAGGCCATTTATTAGCAGACACTTGAAGCTAGTTTGTATAGCAGTTTGAACACACTGGGTTAAAAGAGCTCAAAGTTAGAGACAGAAATGTCAAAAATGTTATAACTGTCCCGGTCCAATGATTTGATAAATTACGGATCTGTAGCTCGTCGTTGGTCCAACTACTCCTTAGGATTGACATTCAACAAATCGAGAAATAGTGCCGATCAGCCTGGATTATCGAAGGATGTTTGCAATTGGGGGACTTCAGCTAATCCAACAGATGACAGCACGAATGATACCATACCTTTCATGCCAATCGCAGACAGATAAGCCCATTCAGAGGTATAATATTTTTTAAAAATGTAGTTGAATGAATTATTGTATGTAAGTAATAAATATAATAGATACAAGCATTTTACAAATCTGATAAAATAGATTTTAAGAAACTAATTAATTGAAAGGTAACATAGAATGGTTGAACGGGTTATTTATCCTTGTTCTGTGATGTGACATATAGACAAAAAAATTTTGGTTGGGTTTGTAATGCCTCAGTAGCTTCCTAAAAACTTTTCTCAAAAAGTTATGTTAGGGTGGGGGATTTTGAACGCATTGTTTTGCACCTATTTGGCGACCTTTCAGGCTTAACTGGCAACGTCATTATGAAATGCAAGCACTTGACGCTGATTGGCTGGTTTTGCTGCCACTCAAAAGAATGTAACTTCGCCCTGAGCGGTGGGGAAAATGGAAAACAGTTTGGCTTTGGAACACGGACAGACCAACTTTATGCAGCTATGGCATATTCAGAGATTCAGCCTTATATGTTTGAGCCTGAATCAGATGAGGACACTGAATTGGAAGAAGAACCAGTGCAGCAAAGGCTGGATTTAAACGTTTCTGAATGGTACATATTTTTGAATTTTTTTTTTCCAAACGTAGGGCTTACGCATTCGGAGTGAGTCTCTCACATTGACGTTCCTGTTCCGTAGTCAGCAGTATTCAATCAAAGCGCACTGAAGAAAGTCATTTGCGGAATTTAAGTCCTTGTGCAATAAGTTAATCTGTTTCACGTGCATTATGGTGGATTTCCCCACTAGTGACACGGAAATTGATTATGACTCTGGAATTCTCATGCTTGTCTTTACTGAGGGATTGGAAGCAATGGAATTGCATAAAGACGTGTATGCAAATTATTTTGAAGGGGAGGAAATGGAATGAGAGAGGGGGGGCAGTGAGATACATGTGACATCATATGTATCCGTTGTTCAGATTGGCCCGTTTTCTGGCGGTCATTTTTAAAAGAGGAATTCCTATGAAAATGAGATGTTCAGAATGTCTAGCACTTTTCATATGTTCTTGAATGCGGGTAGACTACCGTTATTCAACATAGACAAGGTAAAAACGGTTTTTGATTCTATGTCACCTTTAAGAAAGTGGACATACATACAAATTATTATGATATGCTTGATTTATTTTATTTATAATTTGTGTTGTTTGATTTCAGAAATTTTCAGTAAGTGATCACATTTATCACTATTGAATAGCTGAAATATTTTTATTGTGGTGGTGGGAATTACTAACAATTAGAAAGCTTATTTTGACTTGATTCTAGTTGCAATATTTGTATTGGTCCTTTCCTTTCTGCGTTTTTAAAATTTCATTTCTTTTTAACTTCAGTCCTACTTCGTTGGTGATGTTCAGCTCATAAAAAAAACTGATTCATGTATCAAAGCTGTTATTGTAATTTATCATAATTGTATATTAATTTTGGTGATTGTGAGCCCTGTTCCTATTTTTGTGTTTATGAACTAAGAGATCAAGAAGTTAAGCTTTTTTTTTTTTTTTTTTTTTTAATATCCCGCCACCACCCCCCTGCTTTGGAGGACAACTTTATTAATTCAGTCAGTTATATAAAAAAGTAATTGTGTATGAGTCCTCCAACATCACCCGACAAAACAAAACCTACACACAAAAAATTAAATAAATGAATGAATAAAAATAGAAATACAATACAATAACAATTACATTCACAATGCTTTACAACCTTTTGCATTAGTTGTTATTAGCTCACCTGTTCCATCCCTCATTATTCCCAACCTTCAGTCTCCCTTACTTCATCCCATCTCCGTCTCATGGGCCATCACACACTCAATTCTACTGTAATACTTGACAAAATTTTTGAATTTCTCAATTCTTAATGCCTCCACAGATGTCAACCCGAAAATAAATAATTTTTGCTAAATATATAATTATATTACGGATTAGATTTGTTCCTTTTGTTACATCACCCAGTAACACTTTAAATAAATCTAATCGAAGACCTGGGTGCAAGAAGTACTTAAGTCACAAAATAACACTTGAGATATTAAGGGTCAAAGTTTTGAAAACATGCTGCAGATACTTTTTTTAAAAGATAACATTCAGTGGCGCCTGCTGCTAGTTCCAGGGGTTATACAAAGTAGACAGACACGTTTTGTGGAAAAATAATGCTTTATGATGAAAAAAACAAGAAAATCAGTTTCGGACTTTGGTACTTCGTTCCATAAAATGCCTGGACTTCGGTACTTATTGCCATGAAATGCATGGACTTCGGTATTTTTACCACACAAATGCCGTTTCAATCATTTTCTGATTGCCCAACAGTCATTTTTGCTACGCTTGTCACATGACACATACTAGCAGCTGATTGGACAGTCATGGACTTAGGCACTTGTTCCTGATGACGTCAAGGACTTGAGTACTTCTGCAAAGACTTGAGTATTTCTTGCACAAAAATTCAGTTCAATAAGGAGAGACTCGAGTGAAATCAAGAAAGATTTTAATATGCGTTGAGCATAAGTAGAATTCAATTCAATTCAATTTTATTTATATAGCACTTTAAATAGAGAAAAGGGCAGAGCCCAGACTAATCCCTAATCCCCGAATTGCAGGCAAAAAACTCCCTATAGGGAGAAAAAGCCTCGAACGGTGGTGAGAAAAAACTCCTCATTGAGAAGAAATCTCAGGAGGAACCTGGCTATTCTGGGGAAGCCCATCTTCCGCTGGCTGAATTATAAATTGATGGTAAATTAGGGATGAGAGGATCAGGACGGCAGGAAGACAGCAGTCAGAATTAACATGCTTAAAATCAGACAAGTCTTTGGCGCTTGGACTCTTCGGGAAGACTTGTAGAGCAGGAGCACGGCTCAGAGCAGCAGCTGGAAAATCCCCCGAAGAGTCCAGACACTGGTGGTGGTGGTGGCTGAAGGCTGACAAAGCTGGAGCGGCAGTACGGAAGGTCTGATGGAGCAGGGTGGCGTTGGGGAGGAGGAGGGTCAGCGAACGGCAGCATGAACGAACTAGAGCAGAGAAAAATGACATTTTTTAAAAGACAGCAACATAACTATTGGCTAGCAATGCAACTGAGGTGTGCCACGGTTGGATGGAAGAGATCAGCTGCTACACCAGCTGACTGCTCAATTGACAGCCCCAGACATTGACTGCCGAGGTATATGGGCGAGCATGCGAGTGAATGAAAAGAAAATAAACAGAGTTGATGTGCGCGAGAGAGAGAGTCTTCCTGACTGAACTTTCGCTAAGCTTCATTAGATTCAGGGAAGGCCGTACATCAGTATTGAGGATTTGAGTACTTATATTTGGAATTTTTTCGCTTTAAATGATGCACATGACACTCTACTTTATGGTAGTAGTGTCAGCTCATTTTTTGGAAAATGTGACTTAAGTACTTCTTGCACCCAGGTCTTCAATTGTATACGATTGTACTGAGATATCCAGCCTTGTACCTTTATCCAAAATAAGGCTATTATAGAACAGTACCAAAATAAATGGTCTACTGACTCCACTTCTTCCAGACAGAATCGACAAAGGGGTGATGACTCTATTCCCCATATATTTAGCATCTTTTTAGTTGCTAAAAACTTATATATTAACTTATATTGAAAATATCTCATCTTTGGATCAAGTGATGTACCGTAAAGGATTTTGAAAACTTGGTTCCATGGGACTGGTGTATCTAACATATTTTCCCAACTGTCTAGAATCCTGTATGGTACAGCGACTAAGTTCTTTACTCTTAAATAAAATGTGTATATATGTTTGTTGATCTTTATTCTATTTAACCAATTTGCCATTTTCATAAGTTAAGCTTCTTCATGTAATTGAATTTTTCCAAGCACTGCTAGGTGTCATAAAGTCATCTTATTCATTGAATGGTTTTTCTTATACATGTATTTAATAATTTCAATATCTGTCACTGATGCTGATAGTTGTCCTTAAACCTAAATTTCACAAATATGTCAATTTAAGAACAATTTCAAACTTCTTAAAATGCAGAATGTCTGGAGCTTCTGGGGGGCTTCGCCCCTCTGGGCCCCCTACTGGGCTCTGCCCTGGACCCAAATCCCCTGCTTACTTTCAGCTGAAATCATGTTCAGCTGTTGTCATCCCTGATGAAATGACATAGAATTTTTTTGGTTGGAACATTTATGAATATTTAATGAGCTCTGTTATGTAACCATAACAAAAATCGCTATCATCAACTTGCTTCATTTTCAAAATTAACCCCCTAGGGATGCACCCATCTAGAAAATCCTATGTCATTTCATAGATCGCCAACAGATACAGCTTCAGTCCAAATTTCAAGTCAGTCTGAGATGATGCGTTCAGGAACCACACGCGAGTACCAAAATTTAAAAAATTGTAGGCCTTTATTGCAAAATGGGTCAAAACCAGAAAACACAGGAATTGCCAAGCCAAAATCAGCATCCAAAAGTCCAGGGGTCGTAACCAGAGAAGCAGATGTGCAACGGTACATAAAACAGTAATCCAAAATCGTGGTCAAAATCCAGAAGGGTAGGTCATACACAGGGCGTCAATAACAAGACTCGTGGTCGTACAGAAAAAGGGTCAGAATACAAAAAGTAGCAAACAAGAACAGGCAAGGCAATATCAAGGTCGTACAAAAAATGTCGTAGCTAGAGGCAATAATCAAAAGGCATACGAGGCTCTCTGCAGTAGTGAAAATTGATCAACGTTCTGACAGAGTAAAAGCTGCACTGAAGACCTTAAATAGACGCGGGAAGTCACATGCTATGCAGGGCCAGGTGATTTGGATAAGAACAAATAACAAAGGGAAATACACATGGGAAAGTCCTAAACACAATAATTGGCAAGCGCCAAGACATGGACAGGATTCACTTAGACGACCTAGGACAGATAAACGGCTCCGGTCAAGGAGTTCTACGTGCACCGATCAAGGAGTGCAGGATAGCGATTGAGCACATGCGAAAGATTTCGCGGAAACACAGGGAGATACAGGGAAAGTAAAGCAAGGGGCAGAGACAAAACAGGGCAAGAGCTGAGACTGCGTTAGTAGTAATTAGTAGCAGTGCAACTTTACAAATTAACCCAAGTGCTCCTTAGTTAGTTAGTAGTATATACATAGGTTAGTTAGGTTAGTAAATATAATACAAAATATAAATGTTAGTATATTAGTAATCAAGGGAAGCAGGGCAAAGGAAGTAAATGAGAATTGAAGTAATAATGTGAAACACCAGAAACCACTGAAATCACCCAAAGCATGTTGGGATGCAGACTGGGAAGATGGACTGTACCATACTGATCACAAGACAGGGGTGACAAAAGTGCAAAGAAAACAGAAATGGCATAAAAAGAAAAACCAGGATGAATAATAAGCAAAATCAAAAAATAACAGACATGGCAAAACCAGAATCATGACACAATCAGATGAAAATTAATGATTTTATGAATGCCGCAAGGTTGAAAATCAATCAAAATTGTGATTTTCGGTAATTTGCATTTTAAGTCACAAGTAACAATTGAGGCAGAGGAAAAACATAGATTCTTGGTGTTTGCTGGCATCTCACTGCATTCCTTTATTTATTTTATATGAAAATCAAAAGTATTGACATTTTCGAAAAAAAAATTTAAATTTTTACCCTGAAGACCCCTTAACTCGATTATGATCTACAACTGCATTCATATATCATATGGTAATAACTGTAAATACCAAGTTCTGACTTGTAAGTAACATTCACATCAATGTCCAACTTGTAATTCCTGCTAGGAATCTCATATTTTTCTGTAAGCTGTGATTTATCCAACAGCGGAGCAAATAATGCAGAAGTACCAGAAAATGACATCCTCACAAGTTGTAGTGATGGAAACCTTTGCAGTTTTCCAATCTCTGCATCACATGAACGTGACATGTTTGTGTCACTACCGGTAAATGTAAACTGTATAACATGATTATTTATTTATTCTATTCCAAAAAATGTATTCAAAGCATTAAACCTCAATGGCAAAGGAAAACCAATTAAATCTATTTGATCTGAAACATTTAAGTGTGACAAATATGTAAACATAGAAGATACCAGGAAGGGGGCAAATTGTTTTTCAGAGAACTGAACATGAATATAAATCTAACATAACATGAATACTATTCATACCATTCATAAGAGTGGGATTTTCACATTTCTATAGAAAAAGCAAGGTAACCCAAAAAAATAAGAAACAAAATGTGGTAATCTGTCAAGCTGTGGCAGCTATGATATTGCTCTTTTATTAAGTCCATGTGATAAATTGTAGAAATTTGGAATTAGAAACCTGGAATGAAATCCTACAATTTCCATGTGCTCAGTTGATCATGGTTAAGACCTCATTGCAACTGGAGTGAAAACTAAAAAGTTTTATACAGTACATTAACAAATGCAGGCTTCATGTGACACCCTCGCAGAAAGCCAAGAAATAATAAAATAAATAATAAAACACACAAGCATAAAAATGCGCTCCTGCTGGCATATGCACAGATACGTGCACACAAACACAACACACAAACACAAAACAGGAAAAGAAAAATGTGCACTTGTGCAGAGTATATGATCCACATGTGGGAAAATCTCACTGATGCTCTGTGAAGTAACCCATTTTGGCACATTTTTAAGATACACTTTATTGAACCCCGTGGGGCAATTTGTCCTCTGCATTTGACCCATCCTATAGTTAGGAAGAGTGGGCAGCCACAGAGCAGCACCCGGGGACCAACTCCAGTTCTAAAGCCAGTTCCTTGGTCAGGGGTACTGGTTGGAGTGTTCCTATGATGCATGTTTTTGTGGGTGGGGGAAACCGGAGTACCCGAAGAAAACCCACGCAAACACGGGGAGAACATGCAAACTCGACACAGAAAGGCCCCAGGCCGGAATCAAACCCACGACCTTCTTGCTGTGAGGCAAGAGTGCTAACCACTATGCCACCGTGCCGCCCACAGGTAATGCTGCATTTCCAGAGGCAAAGAATATAGCAATCAAGCTTAGAATTCTGAACCTAGGTCTACGTATGAGCATAAACACTTGCACACCCTGACTGCATTATTACACACAAAAGTGGCATGGTGGCACAGTGGTTAGCACTGCTGTCTCACAGCAAGAAGGTTGTGGGTTTGAATCTGGCCTTATCTGTGTGGAGTTTGCACGTTCTCACCGTGTCCGCGTGGGTTTCCTCGGGGTGGTCCGATTTCCTCCCACAGTCCAAAGACATACACATCAGGCTGATTGGAGATGCTAAATTGCCCATGGGTGTAAATTGCAGGTGAGCCCTGTGATGGATTGGCAAGCTGTCCAGGGCGGGTCCCTTGCCTTTCACCCGTAATCAGCTGGGATAGGCTCCAGCTACCCCATGACCCTAGTGAGGAAGAAATCGGTACAGAGAATGAATGAATTGAACAGTGTTGCAAATTAAATAACCGATGCAAAAAAATTTGTTTAAACTGGTTTGAGGCAACATTATTCTGCAAAATTACCCATGTTCAGTTGTTCCAGTATATAAGATGAAATTAATTTTGAGCAGTGTCAGTGTTAAACATCATGGCACAATGGAAGGAGCTCTCCCAGATTGTTCAAGGCTGCATTGTGCCCTTATAAGATGCTGAAGATGTTAAATGCTGTCTTGGCTTTGTGAGAAACACCATCAGGCATTTCAAAGAGATCAGTTCGCTGAAAACTAGTGGCAATAGAGGTGCCAAACGGCAGTTAAGTACCTCTGATGTTTGTCATCTGTGTATGACAAGTAAAAAAAAAAATTGGCAGTTGACAGGAATGACAACTCTGTGATAATATTAATTGCGCCAGAAATGAAGAGATTAAAGTATCAAAAAAAAGTACCATTTCCAGACGCCTGAGTGAAAATGATCTGATTGGTCATGTTGCAGCCCAGAGCTGGCAACATAAGAAAAAGACTTGAATTTGCCAAGAAATTCAAGGATTGGACACCAATGGACTGGGAACAAGTCCTTTAGACCGATGAATCAAAATTCTAAATTTTCTCACCCAAGCGCAGAACAAGATAATGACCCCAAACACAATTCTAAACTGTCCAAGAATTATCTCAGTGGGGAAAAAAAACATCTGGTGACATAAAAGTTAGGACTTGGCCTGCTCAAAGTCCAGATTTAATCCGATTCCGCAAATCTCTTGTAACCTTGAAAGAATCTCTTTCAAACCCATAAACTTCAACCCATATGGAATGGTTTAGTGAGTGAGGAAATAAATAAAGTATGTGAAAACTATGCCTGAAAGATTAAATTCTATAATCAAAGCAAAAGGGTGGCCACACTAGATATTGACTCTTTCACTCAAAAAGACATTATTATTGACTATCACGGCGCGGGTTTGAGCCCCGGTCATACCAAACGGCAGTGGTTGGCAGCTTTTTCAGAGTAGCGCACAATTGGCCATTTCACTACAGGGATGCAAGTTGGGAAGGGACTGCCGGGAAGGGTAATATACAAATGGTAGCTTTTTTCATTGCTTAAGCGCCTCCTGTTGGCCGGACGGGCGCTCATCAGGAAGATTCTAAGCTTGTTCATGTCCGGGTATCTTCCGCCCTCGTTCTGAACTTGCGAGGATTCAACCAATGAGTGTATAAGAAGCAGTGGCTGACAGGTGCATGCTTCGGAGGAGAGCCGTGAACTGTCTTCACTCTCCTGAGTTTGCAGCACGAGGTCGCATATGAGCAAGCCTTGTACATAGTTCCCCAATTAGGCATTCCAGATTCTGGTGGGATTGGAGATGGCAAATTTATTAAAGAAAAAAAGAGACATTATTATTTTTGTTTTTACTACAAACATTATCTCTTCACTTATTTTTATCAACAGTGCCTTGAAAAGGTATTTGCCCCCTTCCTGATTTCTTTTTTTTTTTTTTGCATATTTGTCACACTTAAATGTTTCGTATCAAAGAAATTTTTATATTAGACAACGATAACCTGAGTAAATACAAAATCCGGTTTTTAAATGATGATTTCATTTATTGAGGGAAAAAGCTATCCAAACCTACCTAGCCCTATGTGAAAAAGTAATTGCCCCCTAAGCCTAATAAATGGTTGGGCCACCTTCAGCGACAACAACTGCAATCAAGCGTTTGCAATAACTGGAAATGAGTCTTTCACATCGCTGTGGAGGAATTTTGGGCCACTCTTCTTCGCAGAATTGTTTTAATTCAGCCACATTGGAGGGTTTTCGAGCATGAACGACCTGTTTAAGGTCATGCCACAGCAGCTTAATTGAATTTTAGTCTGGACTTTAACTAGGCCATTCCAAAACTTTAATTTTGTCTTTTTAAGCCATTCAGAGGTAGAATTGCTGGTGTGTTTCAGATCATTGTCCTGCTGCGTAACCTAAGGGTGCTTGAGCTTGAGGTCACAAACTAATAGTCAGACATTCTCCTTCAGGATTTTCTGGTGGAGAGCAGAATTTTATGGTTCCATCAATTACTGCGAGTCGTCTAGGTCCTAAAGCAGCAAAGCAGCCCCAGACCATCACACTACCACCGCCATGTTTGACTCTTGGTATGATGTTCTTTTTATGAAATGCTGTGTTAGTTTTACACCAGATGTGACAGGACGCACACCCTCCAAAAAGTTCAAATTTTGTCTCGTCAGTCCACAGAATATTTTCCCAAAAGTCTTGGGGATCATCAAAATGTTTTTGGTAAATGTGAGACGAGCCTTTGAGTTCTTTTTGGTCAGCAGTGGTTTCGCCTTGGAAATCTCCCATGGATGCCATTTTTGCCCAGTCTCTTTCTTATTGTTCAATCATGAACACTGACTTTAACTAAGATAAGTGAGCCCTGCAGTTCTTTAGATGTTGTTCTAGGTTCTTTTGTGACCTCGTGGCTGAGTTGTCGATGCACTCTTGGAGCAATTTTGTTAGGGTGGCTACTCCTTGGAAGGTTCACCACTGTTCCAGGTGGTAATGGCTCTCACCATGGTTCGCTGGAGTCCCAAAGCCTTAGAAATGGCTTTTTAACCCTTTCCAGACTGATAGATGTCAATGACTGTTTCTCATCTTTTCTTGAATTTCTTTAGATCGTGGTATGATGTGTGCTTTTTGAGATCTTTTAGCCTACTTCACTTTGTCAGACATGTTCTATTTAAGTGATTTCTTGATTCAACAGGTCTGGCAGTAATCAGGCCTTGGTGTGGCGAGTGAAATTGAACTAAAAAAATGTGGGGAATCACAGTTAGATTTAACAGGGGGGGGGCAATAACTTTTTCACATAGGGCCAGGTAGGTTTGGATAGCTTTTTTCCCATAATAAATGAAATCATCATTCAAAAACTGCATTTTGTATTTACTCGGGTTATCTTTGTTTAATATTAAAATTTGTTTGATGATCAAAAACAATAGAGTGTGACAAATATGCAAAAAATAAGAAATCAGGAAGGGGGCAAATACTTTTTCACAGCACAATATATGATCCAATATTACTTGGTTTCTGATTTATCTCCATTTTGTTGAGAATATAATCATCACTGCATGCTACTGTTAATATATTTTTTGTGGCAATCCTTTTTCAGAATGAGTGACGCATAAATTATACAGCTGTGTATCCACCTTTCTGTGTCTGCCTCATCTCTTATTGACATCTCTACTAATTGACATGACAAAGAAAACACGCACCAATTCCTGCATCTTAATATCACACCCTTATGCCTTTTGTCCTGTTTCCCATTGCGTGAAGCTTAGGGGTAAGGAAAGGACTTGAGTGCAAATATGCAAGGGGTGGTAAAAGTGTTTAGTATCCAGTAATATAGTGATATTACTTAGTAGGATCAGTGTTGTCTTTTTCTCTCTGTATATAAGATAAAGCTACAGCCAATGTACACCTCATCTGAGATCAGTACCTGTTTCAGTATTGGCTGAGGAATTTGTAATGATGGATATATCTATTTTTTAACGCAGCCTTAGCTCCCCATTCCAAATGAAACTAAAAGAGATTAAAAAAACATTATTTCTGAGACAATTTTGTACAACGTGCTTGATCTCAGTGTTTAAAGGCACAGGGAGGTCTGTACATACATAGTCAAGCAACCTGCAGAGAGTTACAGCACAAAGGCAGATTATGACCATTTTAATGGTGAGTAAAAGCACCCCCCAAATGCCCATTCAACTTCAAATGCAAAGAGTGTTATGAAAGCAAAAGGATAGCACTATATAAAAAAAACTTGTTCCAAAATGAAAATATGGCTAAAGAGAGGTTGGGAATGGCACTCCCCTGTCATTCTCATCCCTCCTTGACTTACAACAGATCTAATCTCAGCAGATTTGCCAGTAATGGCTGCATAAAAATAGAAAAATAATAAAATGAAAAGGAGAGGATGGTCCGGACTGAGGGAATTTGTCCTTTTTTTCTTATTCAGAATGGGGAATGGAACTATTTTACCGAGGGACTGAAAAGTGACTTGCATCAGCAAATGAAACAGCAGCTTTCCTTTGGGATTGACCCCCACCACTGAAGTCACTCTGATGGTGAGCCCTCTGGCTACTGGCTAGCATGAACTTGGCGAGAGTTTAGTGAAAACTGAGCATTTTGAGACTGAATTTTACCTAGAACACATATATGTCAGATTAAAATCCTGACCTGGCTGATGCACACTCACAGCATTGAAGCATATGCCTCATTCATAATGTATGGAGTTTCCACACGTGCTTCCACAGGCCACCACTGGCATTTTTGTGGGTCAGTGCAGGTTTATTTTAGTGTAAATCTCCCCACAGCCTCTGTCGTGTTCTCTGCCCTCAGCACTTTGCGCTTCAACATAGAAGACTTTTAAAATGAAAAGGCATAAACCTCCATCTTCAAGCCAAGCCTCCTTCCCAATTGGGTTTGTAGACTATCTTCAACTGGTTCTCCCACTCCAAGCCCTGATAATCACAAAAGTAAAGAACTAGAGTCCCAAGGAAGAGAAAGTTGCAATAACTCAAGAATTGAAGCCATTTTGTTTCCATCAAACCAAGCTGTTTTACATAACAGAAATCATTGGGTCTTTTCTTTGTTTTCCTGAAAGGGAAACGCGTTAATTTCAAAGGAAAAAAATAAACCAGCCAGCAATGAAATTGATGAGCATAACAGGGGAAAATGTTGGGACATGAGAAGAGAAAAAAATGGAAAAAAATGATCAATGAACAGGAGTGGTGTAATACATTTCACTTTCTCTGCTTTTCTTTGTTATTATTTTGTTTGTTTTAACATAATTGTGTCTGTTACACTATCATTGACAAACAAGTTTTACAAAGCTGCCCATTTCATCATTTCATCCTTTTGACATTTTATAAGCGAGCTCACAGTTTCGAGTGCGCATGTCAGGACAGTTCCGTGTCACAAGTTAAGGCACATAAACAAATGCATGCGCTGGTGTTTTCACCATGGTGGCGAACCGGTCTTACAGCGATATACAGTGCCGTGAAAAAGTATTTGCCCCTGCCAGATTTCTTATTTTTTGCATATTTTTCACACTTAAATGTTTCAAATCATCAAATAAATTTCAATATTAGACAAAGATAACCCGAGTAAACACAAAATGCAGTTTTTAAATGATGATTTCATTTATTGATGGAAAAAAGCTATCCAAACCTACCCAGCCCAATGTGAAAAAGTAATTGTCCCCCCTTGTTAAATCATGAATTAACTGATTAACCAATTTTTTTGAGTTCAATTTCACTAGCCACACCCAGGCCTGATTACTGCCAGACCTGTTGAATCAAGAAATCACCCAAATAGAACCTGTCTGACAAAGTGAAGTAGGCTAAAGGATCTCAAAAAGCAACATCTAATGCTGCAATCTAGAGAAATTCAAGAATAGACGAGAAACAAAGTCATTGACATCTATCAGTCTGGAAAGGATAACAAATCCATTTCTAAGGCTTTGAACTCCAGCTAATCACGGTGAGAGCCACTATCCTCAAATGGAGAAAACTTGAAACAGTGGTGAACCTTCCCAGGAGTGGCCAGCCTGTCAAAATTACTCCAAGAGCGCATCGACGACTCATCCAGGAGGTCACCAAAGAACCCAGAACAACATCAAAAGAACTGCAGGCCTCACTTGCCTCAGTTAAAGTCAGTGTTCATGATTCAATTTTAAGAAAGAGACTGGGCACAAATGGCATCCATAGGAGAGTTTCAAGGCAAAAACCACCGCTGACCAAAAAGAACACAAAGGCTCGTCTCACATTTGCAAAAACACATCTTGATGATCCCCAAGACTTTTGGGAAAATATTCTGTGGACTGAGGAGACAAATTTGGAAGGTATGCGTGTTAAGAAGAGGTCGGGGGAACACCAGATGCAGGATCCAGAAGTGTTTATTGAAACACCAAACACTAAATGAGAAAGGTAGGCAACAAGTCAGAAATAAAATACCGTGCACATGCACTGAACCAATGGGAAAACTAAGGTACACTGCCCAAGGCAGGGGGAAACAAAGGTACACACTCAATGAGTGGCTTAACTAGAAAAAACAAAAAATTGACCTAACTAGACTGACGGAAACACTGGGAGACTTAGACAAAGGGCAGACAAGACGTGGGCACAGCAAATCACAAGGCTTGGGAATCATACAAAGGAAATACTCGGGAAGGCACAGGAGCGGAGATTTCACAATGCAGAGCATAGCCAATACAAAGTTCCGTCTGACGATATCTTCCCTCCTGCCCACTGAAATACTCACAGGAGGAGGCGGAATGGAAGGCAATCTCAGAAGAAAGCAGAAACACATGGGATTAATAAACAAATTCACGTGAACCGGGTAAACAATCATGACTCGAGACAAGACGCTGAGACAATCAATCAAGCTAGACGGTTTAGATTAAGGTAATCTTAACGTGACAAGTATAAAAGCACCACGAGAGAAGCAAAGGAAAGCACAGCTTTAAACGCAGTTAATCAGGGAAAGCTTAGGAAGAAATTACAAAAGGTAGAAACACTCGCACATGCTAATGAGTTAATAAAGGTTCATACTACGTGACAAAATATATACAATCACCCTCAAATAAGTGCTGGTTAGTATGGGTTAGTAATGATCCTATCAGAGAACGCATTCACTCAGAATTTAGCGAGACCCTGAATAAGCACAGGTGGAAGTAATGAATGAAATACCACAGCCGATTCCGAATGAGGAAACGTGATTGGACAACGAGACACAGGCATGCTGAAGGCTGTCAAACGACATCACAGGAGTTTGGGCAGGAATGAATCAATCCTCAGACGGCAGAAAGAAAGCTGAAAAATAAAGCGAGAGTAAGGCACGGGAGAAAAAGGCACAAGCACAAAAATAAAAGTAATAAGCACAATGACAAAACAGCACACAAGAGGCAGAATTATAACAATGCGTCCTGATACATCCGGCGTGAAACTAACACAGCATTTCATAAAAAGAACATCGTACCAACAGTCAAACATGTTGGTGGTAGTGTGATGGTCTGGGGCTGCTTTGCTGCTTCAGGACCTGGACGACTTGCCGTAATTGATGGAACCATGAATTCTGCTCTCTGCCAGAAAATCCTGAAGAAGAATGTCCGACCATCAGTTTGTGACCTCAAGCTCAAGCGCACTTGGGTTATGCAGCAGGACAATGATTCGAAACACACCAGCAAGTCCACCTCTGAATGGCTTAAAAAAACAAAATGAAGGTTTTGGAGCGGCAGAGTCAAAGTCCGGACTTAAATCCAATTGAGATGCTGTGGTATGACCTTAAACAGGCCGTTCATGCTCCAAACACCTCCAATGTGGCTAAATTAAAACAATTCTGCAAAGAAGAGTGGGCCAAAATTCCTCCACAGCGATGTGAAAGACTCATTGCCAGTTATCGCAAACGCTTGATTGCAGTTGTTGTCGCTGAGGGTGGGTTTAGGTTTAGGGGGCAATTACTTTTTCACATAGGGCCAGGTAGGTTTGGATAGCTTTTTTCCCTAAAAAATGAAATCATCATTTAAAAACTGCATTTTTTATTTACTTGGGTTATCTTTGTCTAATATTAAAATTTGTTTCACGATCTGAAACATTTAAGTTGGAGAAATATGCAAAAAAATAGGAAATCAGGTAGGGGGCAAATACTTTTTCATGGCACTGTATGTCTCTGGAAAAGAGATAAAGTGCAGCAGTACTTATTTTACCTGGGCTCACCTGTCATTGGCAGTGTAAAGGAGCTTAGAGCTTTTGTGTATGGGGCAAAAGTGTTCAATGTGGCACTGAGAATCATGGCAAAGGACTCTAACAGTCGTCTACTGCTATGTCATCTAAGTGTTGCCATTTGCAAAAACGTAACATCGTTCATGCAAAGATTTCCGCCTGAAACATGACCAAAACAACAGAACGGAAAGATGATGATTGAGTTTGCAAGATCCACATAGATGTGAAGAACTGTTTCACATGGGCCTGGAAGGAACGAGAGTTCACAGTGAATGGTACAGCGCCGTCATTAGGCGAGTTTTTACAGGAGGTCGAGGTTCAGGCAAAATTCCAGATTCGGGCGGGATTGGAGATGCCAAATTAAAGAAAAAAAAAAGAAGAATTTTTTATGTTTTTTTTTCATGACACCGTCATTCTGTCACCTTGCAATCTGTCTCTTTGTAAGTAAAAGATGTATATAGCGTAATTGATTGCATCCTTATCGTATATCGCATGAACTCAAGTTAGTGTCTAGATGGTTTAGATGCTCAACAGCACAGTTCTTATCACCCATTAAGCCAACGACCATCAGTGAAAATAATCCGGGCCAGCGCGCACGGCAGCATTCACCGCTGCCCTGTTAAACACGACTCGCATGAGCTATCGTTCATAGACGGATCCGGGACTCAAGCCCTGCGATTGTTCGCGAGTGAACACGGCTCCGAGCGCTATGTGGTTAAGATATGGAGGATTTTACATGAGTGGGTGTGTCATATTAAAGTTATGAAATGAGTTGAGGAAATTTCTCATTTGTTGCAAGCTTTAGCATGACTGAATCGTGTAATTTAAGAGAAAACAAACACAATTCCCCTTAGCACCTAATGCTAATTCCCATTATGTTAGTAATGAGCTTACTCCATCACTGTGATACACTGAGTCATGGACAATCACATTTGAACTAGCCATGGTTTTTAAATTCACAGTTTACTGAGCTATGGTTTTTAAATTCAGACTACTGAGTAGCTTGCTAACAAACTACTGTTACAAAGTATGGTGGCAATGGACACACTAGTTTGTTTATGTGCCTTGACCTTTGACCTTTTGCACACGGCCACAAGGCCGCGGAACTGTGAGTTCGCTTATTAGGTTTATTAAAGTGGGTAAAGCGGTAAAAATACTCTAAATATAGAATACACGTAACCCTTTCATTACCATCGTCGCATTTCCGCGACAGCGCCGATCCCGCATCACTTACCATTGTCGCTATTTTGCGCCTAGAGTAAGTCCCTCACAAAAACTGTCAAAGCTCCGCAACAAAACGCCCCTTTGGACGAGTCTGGTATCGCACAACACGTCAGTGATGTCATCAGGCTTCCCGTAGTTCCCAATCCTCCGGTTATGCACAGTCCCTCGCTGACTTCACCGCCATTGCAGGCAGTGCGTGCTGCAGCACGTGTATCTCCGTTTGTACAGAAATGCGCGTGTATCTCCGTTTGTTCATAAATCCCATAGAGGAGAAATCGTCTTGTCCTGACAAACCGAAATATGGTTTTTATCCTCATTATCTGTTTTTAATTTTGGAAAAACTAAGCAAAGATATGTGTCAATGGAAACGTAAATGTATTTTGAACATGTTTTCTGTACATAAAATTGTCAATTTCTGGCGTTTTTAGTTTGAAAAAGGGGGTGAAAATCCACATGCAATATCATGCTGTGATGGCACGAAAATTTACGGTAAGCAAGGGTTGTCTTATTCCCAGTAAGCGGTAGTGAAAGGGTTAAGCTGATATTGATTTTACAAAGGTGAATCTCAATGGACTTCAATAACCCATATTTAATTCATATCTGGATCAGCGGGGAACCTGTACATTTTGCGGTCTTTCTCCAGCCTATTGCTGCATCCATAGAAGCAGCAACCTGTCATATTCATACATCTTGAGGTCGTATCTTCAAAATCATGAACTAATTCACCAATGAATTCATTCACTTTGAGACAGTGCCTGATAACCTGATGGAGATTAAATGGCTCCGTATGTCACATGACTAGCTTTTTCTGGAATCCTCATAACGCAACTCTCTATTTATGAAATCTAGAAAGAACCAATCATGATATGGCTTCAAGTGAATTGGGAAGAGTTGCAGCCAACAGAGTTATTTCATTGGAGTCTCGCTCACTGGTAGCTTGCTCTTATGTCAGAGGACACTCAGGGAAGATGACGAGGGGCAGACAATACAGGAAGTTAGTGCATGGAGCAGGTATTTTAATTTCACAATAATAGTATAATAAATACAAGTTCATAAGCCAGGGAAGATACACAAGACTAGACAACTGTTGAAATAATGTCACTGCGGGTTGTGACAATAATATGAAATGCGAAGTATATAGCAGAAACGCTCAGAAGATACAAAGTAGATATAATTACATAAAGAAAGCAAGAACATAAACAAAACCCTCAAAGTAGTAATACAAAGCATACACAAAGTAGCAAGGAAATGTACTCAAAAACTGCAAAAGCCAAAAATGCTAAAATACTGCAAGTGCGCGAAGTAACAACAGAATACAAGATTACAATCTTCGGGATAAGGAGCTTAAATACGCAACAGTGCAGATCTAGACCGGGACCTGCAGGCGCTAGAGAGCTAGAACAAGACGACGCCTGGTTACAAACTGAACAGAACTCTGGTTTTAAATAAGGCACAACACAGGCGAAAACATTTCATACTCGGGGGAGTTGGAACAAGGAGGTGATGATTTACTTTGAGTTGTGGGTGTGGTCACCGGGCTGCCAAGAACGGACGTGACATTTTAATCCTTGTTCTCATTCAGGAGTCCAGTATTACACAAAAAAGACTATTGCCATCATCTGCTCACACATTCATTCATTTATCCTTGTAGATGGATGAGTGGTAGTATTTCTACTGGGAGTTAAAAGATGCAATTTATTTAATCAATGTAAACTGAAGGTATCACCACACAGTTAGAATGAAAAGAAAACATAATCATTGGAAAATCACAATTCCTATTTACGGAAGCCGAGAGCGGACACATATTTACTTTTTTACTTAACTGCCATTTTCTCGCGATAACGACTTATTATTTAGTTATCACGATATAACAAAGTCCTTTTTCTCGTGATAACGCATTAATTTATTTTGTTATCTCGATATAACAAAGTCTGTTTTCCCGTGATTTGGCATTGATTTATTTCGTTATCTCAATATAACAGAAACTTTTGTTTCCATGGAATAGGCTAATTATCTCAGATGCTCGTGCGCTGGTTGCGTCCTGATTTCAGCCTTCAACAGATGCCACTGGCTGTAGCTGTAGCCTACCGGTAAGTTACACTAAACCTTATGTCTATGCGCTAAACTTTAATTTGTTTATGACTGGGCTGGGCTTTGTTTAGGGGATACCGGTTAGCCTAAACAGATGAGAGGTTGACCAACTCCTATCTATCCAGCTGCTTCAGCTAAGGTAGGCTAATATTAGCTACTTGCTGCTCAAATAAAGCTGATGAACACATTGCTATCAGAATCTTATCAGAAACTTGATGTTAACGTTATGGTATCTCGAACCAACAGACACCTGTTGGCTACGATCTCGGGGTTTCCTACACTGACGTAAATGTAGCCTAAGGTTATTTTAGCAAGGTGCAATGTGTGACGCATGTGTGTGACAGAATCAATTATTATTATTACTATTATTGTTATTTTTATTATTATTAGTAGTAGTAGTAGTAGTAGTAGTAGTAGTATTGGCTATTAAATAATCAGAGGAACTATGACAACCATATTGTATTATCAGTGAATGAAGGGCCAGAAGTCAGGAGCTGAACAACTTTACTGCAGCTGCCAACAATTTACTGTTGAACCCCCCACAGGTCACACCATGGACCAGTTTTTCTCAGCATTAAGAGAAAGGGGCGTTCCTGAGGAGAACCTGTCAAGAATGGCAGAGGACAAGTTGAAGTAGCCTTCGTAATCAAAGTCGATATTCAAAGGCATTACCTACTAATGCAAACAAAAAGTGACAATTGAAAAACAAGTAACTATTTTGGTCCAATTTGGTTGTTGTAAGTCTGTAGAATGATAAATACAGTACTGCATTGCAGCAAGGGTAGGACACAACCTTGCTGTTAAATACAAATAACCAAAAACAGCTATGACCACTGTAGGAAGTTTTATAATGTGTAATGTAGTTGGTTTCAAGCTGGTTGAACTGGTGGCTCAGTTGATGTCCAGCTTAAAACAGCCAATGTTATTCTGGGTGTAGTGGAAAAACTACTTGTAATGTTCAGACTGGGCGCTAGTTTAGGGTTTATCCCCAGGTTCACACTGGTGTGTTGGCCGAACATCATGGGGAGAACATGGGGAAATAAAAGGCTGAGAGAGGTTGATATGCTTTTGGTTTTCTTTACTTTCCTTTTCAGCAGCACACAGGCATAACAGTTGGAGTTAATAGTGATTGGTGTGGGTTTTCTACAAAAATGTACCATGTGAAACACTAATAATTACAACGGAGGAAGTCATTAAATTAATATAATTACACTTTTTCACTGTCACAGAAATAAACAAAAACTCCACACATGTACTACTCAAATATGTGGTGAATTCATTCAAATATAATTTTACATTCAGGTGTGAGATAGTTTTTGGTCTTATAATACCTCCATGGTCTCCCTGTGCTGTGTGTGTCAACCTAACCTGGCGTGACTCTATTCCAGCGGTATGATTGGTTGGCGCGGCGAAACTCTCATTATCATTGACTGATTGTATTGACTGTCATAACAGGGATGAATAAATAATAATAAATCTATCGACTGTCTATCGACCGTGTCTCATATTTCTATCAAGGAAAAGTTATTTCGCAATATGTATCATTATCGTTTCATCACCCAGCCCTATTTTGAAATAATTAAAATATGAAGCAGATTTTAAGTGAGCTGCACAGTAACATGTTGTGGCTGATTTAGGTCACAAGGTGGCAGTATTGACTTGTATTTTGTACTTCTCGTCTGAAAAGTGATGATTATGGTGATAATGTTCTCATTTGAATATAGTGAATAGCCTATGCATGCATGCAGGGTCAAAAATTATATTTTATCCACCATTTCAAATTTTACCAGCCTATGTTTTGTAGGCTGATGAATGAAGCAAACCATCTGCATATTTCTACCAACATTTGGCCTCTGGCCTTTGCTAACATTATAGCCTGCGTGCTTGAGATTGATTAATTATAGCCGTGTTCAGGTTCAAATCAAAGTTTGCAAACAAGTATAACATTAGTATTTTTCCTTCCAGAGGTTCCTTCAGGGTTCTCACCAGAATGGCCGTGAGGTCATTTTGACCTCTCTCGCCCATTAAACTGCACATCACTCTGTTTGAATAACAACCCTATGTCTCCCAGTCAGTGACTTTTCCTAAAATGGTGTTATTCATCAAATTATGAGTTATGGGGATTCTGGAATTAAAGAGAAAGAAACAAATCACTGATTATACCTAGAACGGCCACAAGGTCATTTTGACCTCCATTACTTCCAATGCAAAAAACTGTAAATGGACCATATTGCCAGGTTGTATAGCCAGGCTATATAGTCAGCCTGGCTAGGCTGACGATATAGCTAGTCAGACAGACAGCTCAAAGCACTTGACAGTAGCGTAATACCTCACATATGCTCATTTATACAACACATTCATACACTGACAGCTATGTAAGGCAGTCAACTGTATCTTGGTTGCCGAGCAACGCATTATGTTACCTTTTGAATAGTGTGCAGGTGCGCATATAAACCAGATCCTGTCATGACTTCAGAATCAGTTTGTTCTCCCATTTTGCATATCGAAATTGTGATCGTCACAGGGCTGTTCTCTTAGCGATTTAGTTTATTTAGTTAGTCGGGTAGGATACCAGAAAAGGAAATGGATCAGAGGGAACAGATGAATGTAAGTCAGGCTTCAGGACATGAGTTCTGGTGAGTCAGATGGAGAAGAAATATCAGGGCTCAGTGATATGTCTTGGTCCAGTGGTCTGATTTTGAACCTGATTGTCAAGGTGTTCAGTGTTTGTGCTGGTTGCAAGTAGACTGTGCATCAAAACAGTTAGATTGTGGTTCCCAAACATTTTGACCAAGGCTCTCTCTCATGTGCTCTGTGTTCATGTTCATTTTTTTATGAAAGCAGAGGTGTATTGTTATTTTAATGTTCAATGTTTATGTGCAATGGTCTTTTTTTTTATCTGTTTGACAGCTTAGGCTGGGTGCATTTTATCAGATTTTGCCCGAACTGGCCTTCCCGAAATCGGGGAACAATCCGATTTGTTCGGACCAGTTATTTGTTAGTGTGCAGAGGTTACATATCCGAATTCGGCCCGCACAAACTGATCGGGACCTCCCCATGTTCGGGGATGATCCTACAGGGCGTTACGTCAAGTATGGCTAGTTTTGTTTTCGAGCTCAATTACTGCAACAAGTGGCGGCGTTGCTCATAAATGACCTGCTAAAATATTGAAACTTTGTTGCAATACCGCAGCCATCTCTGACACTTCCGAGTTGTAGCTATTATTTATTTATCTTCACCCCCAACGTTTGTTATGTTAGATCCCCCACACAGCTCAGACTATAGCACAACAACTATCTGGCATTTTGGCGAAACAAACCTGCTAACATTAAAAGAGCCCTGACAGACAGCTGGAGAGAGCTTTGTTTTGCGTTATTGCTAGGAAGCTTGGACTGGACTCACAAAAATCTCGTGCCCAGGAAAGGGAAATTACATCGAAGTCACGCGTTTGATCATGAATATCTTGGAAGATAAGGATATCAGGAGCTGTAGTGTGCAGAGTCCCCTTCTTGACCGATTCAGGAGCATTAATCAAATTGTTTATTTTTCCATTGCTCAATGATACATTCATTAAACAATGAATTTACATTGTTATATTATTAAAATAAAATAAAGCCTAATGTGAAAAAATTAATCAAATAAGATGTTTTTTCATTTATTTTTATATGTCGTTTTAAAATAATTAACAACTGTTCCAGTAACAGATTTCTAATCTGCAATTATAAAGCCCACAGCGGTGGGAGGTCAAAATGACCTCACGCCTAGGAGGTTTGTCCCACGGCCAGAAATGTTCAGAAGGCCATTTGTCCCCACAGCCATTAGGCTTTTTAAGCCCAAAGCCTAAAGCCTTATCTATTCACCCCCACCCACCATCATCCAAGCGCCCCCCCAGTGCTGATTTTATTATGCTACTCTTAGCCTGTCGCGGTTTGTTTTTTCTGATTTTTTCTATTTATTGTCTATAACTGTTATGTGGTTTTTGAGCTTTTGATCATCTAGGTTCTTGATGTTGGGGAGAAAAGTGCCAAGAGAAAGTGTTCCCTAGAGTGAAATAGTCATAGAAGTTAGTCTCTCTGTGAAGAGCCCTTTTGGAACCTTCTTTTTCTGAAAGCGATGGTTACCAGTAGGTGAACAATGACATGATATTTGCTTTTGTGTTTTTGATTGATCCAGACATTGTAAAGTTCCACAGGGAAGAGGAACTCTCAACCTATCTTCCTCAATATGGAGACCATGTCTTCCCAAAAAACTGGAGGGAGTTATCTTCAAGTGAAATGGAGGATAGAGAAGAGAGGAAAAAGAAGTTAATAAATAATTTAAGGGAGAAAATGAAACTTCCATCCAGCAGCATTCGCCCTAACCCTCGACTTCTTGGAAACAGAAATGCGGAATAGAAAACAAGAAAAATTTAAATTGATTGGATGAACTACCAAGATGCAATTTACAAACAAGTAAGAAGGCCTACTGGGGGGGGAACAAGAGAGATAGTTGTGAGCAAAGAGGGCACTGTGTTCAGGATTCTGAAAAAGGGGAAAGCGCTTTTTTTCCCCGATGGTAGGTCAAGTAAAGGCAACTTAGAGGACTTTGAGTGCATGCTTTCTGTGATTGGTTCTGAGGAGCCCCTCGAGGGTAGTGTCAGTTGCAAGTTTGTATGAACAAACTAATGGCAAGATCCTCAGAGCATACCTCTGTACAAAGCCAAAAGATTGTAGTGATTCTGAGCTTAGTGATGCAATAACAGACATGCCCCTTTCTGTTATGGTTCTGCCTCATGTGTGTTGTCTTTGTGCTTATTTGTGCTTGTGCTTTACTTTCGTTTTATTTTTTCAGCTTTCATTCCCGCCGTCTGATGTTCGATTCTCTCTTTGCCCAAACTCCAGTGATGTCGTGTGACAGCCTTCAGCATGCCTGCGTCTCATTGTCTAATCACGTTTCCTCATTCGGAATTGGCTGCGGTATTTCATTCATTACTTCCACCTATGCTTGATTCTGGGTCTCGCTAAACTCTGAGTGAACGCGTTCTCTGATAGGTTATTTACTAACCCATACTAACCAGCACTTATTTGAGGGTGATTGTAAATAGTTTGTCACGTAGTATTAACCTTTATTAACTCATTAGCGAGAGCGAGTGTTTTTAGCTTTTGTAATTCCTGCCTAAGCTTTCCCTGATTAACTGCGTTTAAAGCTGTGCTTTCCTTTGCTTCTCTCGTGGTACTTTTTACTTGTCACGTTTAGATTACCTCAATCTAAACTGTCTAGCTTGATTGATTGCCTTAGAGTCTTGTCTCGAGTCATTATTGTTAACCCGGTTCTCGTGTAATTGTTTTATTAATCCCATGTGTTTCTGTTCCATTTGAGATTGCATTCCGAGTTCCCGCCTCCTCTCGTGGGTATATCTGTGGCAAAGTGAGACGCGACATCAGACGGAACTTTGTATTGGCTTTACTCTGCATTGAGAAATCGCTGCTCCTATGCCTTCCCGAGTATTTCCTTTGTATGATTCCCGAGCCTTGTGTGTTGCTGCGTCCACGTCTTGTCTGCCCCTTGTCTAAGTCTCCCAGTGTGTCCGTCAGTCTAGTTAGGTCCAGTTTTTGTTTTTCTAGTGTATCCACTCCTGGAGTGTGTATTTCTGTTTCCCCCTGCCTTGGGCAGTGTACCTTAGTTTTTTCCATCTGTTCAGTGCATGTGCACGGTGTTTTGTTTCTGGCCTGTGTGCCCATTTTCTCCTTTAGTGTTTGGTGTTCAATAAACACTTCTGGATCCTGCATCTGGTGTTCCCCTGACCTCTTCTTAACACTTTCACCTGACACATCCAACACACAGGCCAGCTACACATGCATCTCCATCCTCATCCAGCCCATCACTGGTCTCCCCCAGTCCTGTCAAAAGACCTCGGTATGGCAGAAGGGTTTTCTCTTGGAGCAGTCCCAATACTACCCCAGCACCCCAAGCTACTCCTGCTTCTCTAACATCAGGCCAGCCTCTTATTGATATATCCACTGACAATGAAGTTATTGTACTTGGATATGACACAAACATGCCTTGTGAACTAGTCAGTGATCTTGATGACGCTCTAACATACTCACCTCTACATGTCAACACCACAGATTCACCCCGTTCAGTGACCAGGCAACAAATAAGCTGCACAAACCAAGTCTTTGAAAATCAAATGGAAGCAGCAATGTTAGCTGAGACTGATGAACATGCTATTCACATTGTGGCTTCTTACTAGGCTTCAACCAGCACAGAGGCTTCTGACCAGGCTTCCACCAGCATGATGGCCACTGATTTCTTTGCAAATTCACAGAATATAGTGGAGAAGCAAATCATTGTGATCTGCAAAACACACTGTGTTGTGGACATGATTTAAGCATTTACAGACACCTGCATACTGGTTGCGAATATTTCAATTAGGCGTGGGCTCGAATGTGGTGAGGTTGAGGCTGGAGTTGGGAGTGGGGTCACCAGAGACTGCCTCACTGATTTCTGGGATAAGTTTTATGTAACACAGACCTGTGGAACCAACTACAAGATCCCAATTTTGCACCATGAATTCAAACACAGAGAGTGGACAGAAGTTGCTTGCATCTTGGCCTTTGGTTGGCAGCAATTTCAGGTCTTTTCAGTTCAGCTTGCTCCTCCATTCCTGACAGAGGCTCTATCTCTCTCCTGTTCAGACAGCAATCGACTGGAGGCTTTTTTCCACTAAATTAGTGCAACTGAGAAGGATGTGCTAACTGAGGCACTTTGCAACTTCAAAGGGGCAGAAATGGATGAACTCCTCAGCATACTCAGCAGTCACAACTGCTGTGTGCTCCCAACTGAGGAAAATTTGCCAATCCTGGTACAGGAAATACCCCACAAAGAGATGGTACAAGAACCAGCATTCATTCTTAAGTGTTGGAAGCCAATTCTTTGGTCTATTGGCCAATCCATGAGTAGCGAAGGACTGAAGAAGATTCTGGATGACCTCAAACCCAAGGCAAGAAACATCACCAAAACCATCAAGTTCCCAGGATCAATGTCACAGGAACTACCTCAAATCATCTCTTGAGATTTGTAAGGGAAAGAGATGAGAAGGAGCTTGGCCTGTTCCTCAGGTACTGCACAGGGTCTGACCTGTTCCTATCTAAGACGATTAAAGTCACATTCACAGCAGAACAGCCACAGTTCGCAAGGGCGCCTTTAGCTCATACCTGTAGTTCTTTGGAACTGGCATCCAACTACAAAGAATATGCAGATTTTAGAACAGAATTCATCTCTGTGTTGAAGAGTGGAGTGTTGGTGATGGATTTGGCTTGAGGCTTTGTTTGCTTAAACAGCAAATGCAAAATAATTATATCTTATCCAAGGTCACACTGTGACACACACACACACACACACACACACATTTATATAATCCACAAGTTCTACATGTGGAGGGCAGATACATCATTGTACTAGAGGAAGATAGATTTTTCTTTTGAAATTATGATTTATTTAAATTTTAAATATGACAGCTGAAGGCACTGTGTACAAAAAAGTCACATGTGAGTTAATATTTCAACAAAGAATTTATTTACAAGAAATAGAAATGTGACACTGTATTCTTGGAAAAGTTATGTGTAAAAATCCCCAACTGTTTGTGGTTGATGTTTTTCCTTTTTTTATGTGTTGTATAATTTATATAATCCACAAGTTTTACATATGGAGGGCAGATGCATCATTTTAGTAGTAGAAGGTAGATTTTTCTTTTAAAATTATGATCTCTTTAAAATTCAAATATGACAGCTGAAGGTACTGTGTACAAAAAAGTCGCACGTGAGTTAATATTTCAACAAAGAATTTATTTACAAGGAAGAGAAATGTGATGCTGTATTCTTGGAAAAGTTGTGTGTAAAAACTGTTTGTGGTTGTTGTTTTCCCCTTGTTTAATGTTGTTAAAATTAAACCTAAACAGAGTTCATAAATTACAGTGTTTGGAATGCTTTGCAAATCTTCAAACCTGGAAGAGTATTGCCAGTACTGGGTCTGGGCCTCATTAATGGAGATGCCATCATCATCACTATTAGAACCATGGACAGTGCTCCTGTCTGTATGCTACAAAGACATCAATGATCAGGGAATGTCTGGGAATGTCGCAGGGAATGTCTGTTTTCCACAGACAAATGTCCTCTTGGAGAACAATATCCACTCTTTCATACTGCAGTGAATACAAATAATCTTGTGCATGATAGAGCTCTTGTACATTGTACTTCAGATATGGTTTACCATGATACAAAGGGTGCTGGTTTCCACCTGTTTGAATGCGATGGTTGTCCCACATTGTCACAACGGTGTCTAGCTCCTTCTGGCCACAAAAACAGGAGGATTTCACTTCGTATGATGAACATTTTTGAAAATTAGTACACTTTAGCCACACTTCACAGTGTATATTTATTTTATTTCATTTAATTATAGCAGCATAATGGGCAAATGCATGGACCAGTATGTAGGCCTATCGTTTTATGGTATGGTGGAGTTATCAGCAGAATAGTTACTGTGCTCCAGTTTCCTGCACTCAGCCATAGTAGCCTACATAATGAGATGAGAGTGGGCCTATTGGCCCCAGGACAAAAAACCTATATTCCTACCGAATTGGCTTGGAGTGAGGAAATATGTAGCTACATTTGACTCCAAGTAGCTAGTCATCAATTGGATATAGAGGGGAAGGAAAATAAGCTACTGCATGTGTGCACTGATACACATATGATAACACATGAACATAGACATATGATTGGCTACATACGAACATACACATATCACACACAGGAACATACACATAAAACTGTCGACGCCCAATGATTTTTTATGGATACCCTATTGTGCTTTCAGTAGGGGGTGTTGTAGGCACGGCCATGAGTGGGAGACGCTGGTCATGCAGCAGGTGAGATAACGAATATAAAACTCAGATAAGAATGAAAACAGTGGGGGGTGTGGGATGTATGTGTGAGAGTGCGTGTGTACATTGAGTAAACTTTTGGAATGTATGGTGTAAACGGAAAGCTAGCGACAGTTGATCTGCCAACAAACAAGGAGCCCAGCAACGGTTGCTGTGTCAACGATAAACAAACCTGCAGCTGATGTGGTGCTGGCTAGATGTTGACCGGGAGTGCGAGTGCAGCCACAACTGCGAGTATTATCTTACATTGTTCATAATAGGCTACACTTTATTTTCCATATGTTTGTACACAGAAAAGTTTATTGAATCATTTTTTATGTGTGTTGTTTTGATATGTTTGAAGCCAAGCAGCGTCAGACGTCACAGGACACAGCACGCAGCGTTATTGCCATCACTGATGCACTACTTTTGCATTACATATAGCCTAATAAAGAATAATAAGGAAGCCTACACAAGGAACTGACTGCCTTGCACTCTAAATAAGTGTAACACATGTGAACACTAAACTGTAGCCTAATCAGAACCAGGGGCCTGGACAGCTCCACTTCAGCTGGGTTTGCCTGCATAATTTCTGTGGGTTAAATGCTGTAGTGTCAAACATATCCTAAATATAACCTATGTATGTTAACTCAGTAGGCTATTGCATGTGTTTTTACTTTCTGTATGAGAAATATTGCAGTTTGACATCATCCAATAACCAGTTCAGTCACATGCATATGGTAGGCTACTTAAAACAACATGAAATAGCCACAGCTCCAACATGTGACATCTTGAATATGTGGACAGTGGAAGACTAACTTGAATAATTTTAAAAAAGCAGAATTGGATGAGACCCTTGTCTATGAAATCCCCATTAAAGTTACCAGTTGCCTGGAACTCCTGGAAGACGTCCCTCCAGTAGTTCGCATTCTGTCTCCTGTAGATCCCCCACCAGTCTTCGATCCGTTGGTTTGCTGCACTTCGTCCTCGGAACACACACGGCCCATGTACAACGCCAGTCTCATCTTCTCAGAAGAAGCGTTGCAGTCTGTTAACATGGACATTTTCAGTTCCCAAATCCGATCGGATTATTTTTGGACACCCCCCAAGTTCTGAGACTGCATTTATGAAGTAAGATGCAATGACTTTGAGGTTACTATTGGAAGAGTTTGCTTGCATCCAGATTATATGACGAGAAAACCCATCGATGCACCCATTTATTCCAATGCCAGAAGGGGTCAGCTTGTCATAGGAGTCCATATGCCATAAATAATTAGACCCTGGGACACGATAAGATCTTCTCCAAAGTCTTGGTCCTCTCCATTGCTGTACACCCTCTGGGTCAAGATGTGACTGAACCTCGTGAACCATGTCTTGAGAAACGCGCAGTCCAGCCAATCTGTACCTCTCGTGCATCATTCGGTAACTTGAAGACGACCCGGCCCTCTTATCTTGTTGCCAATGAAGTTCACAGTCTCAGCAGGATCACTGTACCGTCGCCTGTAAAGTTGCACCCGGACTAGTCTTCTCCTTAAATGACGAGGGCTAATCTGAATGCCATCTCTAACAGAAAGACACAATGCAATTTCTGCCTGTGTTAAACTTTGATTGAAGTACATCCTGATGCGCTGATCAATAATGGATAGGCCTACTCCTTGATCTTCCATTTCACCAGCTGGGACACACCTGGACCAGACAGTGACATCTGAAGGCCGAAATCAGGACGATGGACCGAACCAGTTATCTCACAGAAACAAAAGTTTGTTATATTGAGAAAACAAAATAAATACTACCCCAACTCCGAAATAGTTGGGACAAAGTGTAAATTGTGAATAAAATCAAAATGCAATGACTTTCAAATCACACCGGCCAGTATTTTATTCACAATAGAACCAAGATAACATAGCAAATATTGAAACTGAGAAATTTTACAATTTCATCCACAAAAATTTAGCCGCAAGCAGCAATTCTGGGGTTCAAGCCAAGAAAGACCATTAGTAGTTGAAAGCTTTAACAGCTTAATTAAAAACCACTTTAAAAGTGTGTTGCAGGTATTTATGTGGACCTATTTTGCCAGTGTAATGATTGGACCGACAACTTATGATGTATAGTCTGATTTTTGTTATGCTAGGCTATTTTGTGCATTTGTAGCTCGCCCTTGTGGTTGATTGCTATGAAACTGTTCAGGTATGTTTTAGGTATTTTGTGGAGATATCCTGCAAGTTTTGTGGCGATAGGACAAACAATTTCTGATTTATAGTCTGATTTGTTTAATACCACGCCCCTTTTTTGCATTTGTACCCCCCCAGTGGTCGATTTGATTGAAACTTTCAGGCTATGTTTCAGGTTCTTATATGGACATATCCTGTGAGTTTTGTAATGATTGGGAAAACTGTTTATAATTTATAGTCTGATTTGTGTTATACCATGCTGCTTTGTTTTGCATTTATAGCGCCCCCCTAATGCTCAATTTAAATGAAATTTTCAGGGTATGTCTCAGGTACTTAAATGAATATATCCTGTGAGTTTTATGGCTATAGGACAAACAATTGCTAATTTATAGTCTGATTTGCGTCATGTCATGCCCATTTTTTTGCATTTATAGCACCCCGTATAGGCTGATTTGCATGAAACTGTTATGTTCCTGGTACTTATATGGACATACAGCGCCCTCCATAATTATTGGCTGGTTAAGATGTGTTAAAAGCCTTAAAATAAATTCAATTTTTATTGCAGAAGCATACTCTCACACTGAAAATTGTAGAAAAATGTAACCTTCAACTCAAGTGAATTTTAAGGGAAAAAAAAAATCCCTGACTAAGAAATAATTATTTTTCATAAAATCACCTGTTCCACAATAATTGGCACTGTTTTGGCGTCAATTTGTTATGACGTCACGGACAGCAAAAGATGACAGACAAAATTCTTAAACTTTAACAGATTTAATTAAACAAACACTTAGAACTAATCTACAATCTACCCTACTGACCAAGATTGAAATTTAAAAAAAAAAAAAGATATTTACAGTCCCCTGGTAATTGAGATGGGCTGCTGTGTTGCGATGTCCTGGGACAGGAAAATGCTCCAACACAGGCAAAAATCCACAAAAAGCTTCACAGGTCTTGAAAAGAGTGACAGGTCTGGTCAAATGTATCCTTCCACAATTTCTCCTTTCTCCTACTACCCTTCCACTCTCTCAATTTTTCTCCTTATATACTCTTGTCCAGCCCCCTCTGAGGCATGCCCAGGACATGCCCAACCTAGCTCCAGACTTGGCTTACCAAAAAAATGTCAATACTGCCATCTAGTGGCTTTTTACCACATTACACCTCCATTCCAAAAGGGAAAAATTTTGACTCATAAAGGCAAAATTTTTCTTTTCAATACAAAAATGGTTAAGTAGACACTTGTGTATATATACATATGATACAATATGCTAATAAACACGTGATATATATATACATACTCAAACACGGGATAAGTAATCAGCAATTACATTGTCAGTACCCTTTATATGCTTCATCCCAAGTGAACTTTACGCCTTTCTTCAGTTGGTTGGTGAGACTGAGAGCAATCTCAGCAAAGTTCTTGCAGAACTTGCGGTAGTACCCGATCATTCCAAGGAAGCGGCGCAAAGCTCTTTTGTTGTCAGGAACTGGAAAGTCTATGATGGCTTGGACTTTAGCATTTATGGGTGCCACCTTACCCTGGCCTATGACGTAGCCAAGATACGTGACAGTAGCACAACCAAAGTCACTCTTGTTCAGGTTAACAGTCAGGTTAGCCTGGGTCAAGCGCTGGAACAATGTCTCTACATCTTTCAGATGTTCTTCCCAGGAGTCACTCCAGGTGATCAGGTCGTCGATGTACGCACCCGTGTGTGGCAATCCGGCGATTGTAGACTGTATCATCCTTTGGAACGTGGCTGGGGCATTTTTTCATGCCAAAGGGTAGGACTTCATACTGGTATAACCCAGATGGTGTGGCAAAAGCAGAGATGCTCTTGGCCCTCTCAGTTAAAGGCACACACCAATAACCCTTCAATAAATCAATCTTGGTCAGAAACTTTGCTTGCCCTACTCTATCGATACAATCATCAATCCTAGATATTGGAAACACATCAGTTCTAGTTACAGCATTGACTTTGCAATAATCTGTACAGAATCTAGTAATTCCATCAGGTTTTGGAACTAGAACACAGGGTGAACTCCAATCGGAGTTAGAGGGTCTGATAATATCATGTTCTAACACGTACTCAACCTCTTTCTCAGCAATCTTTCTCTTTTCAGGATTCAGCCGGTACGGATGCTGTTTTATTGGTTTGGCATCACCAACATCTACATCATGAGAGGCTATAGAAACTCTCTTTTGGAACATCAGAAATAGATCTTTATATTTCTTGATCAACCTCTCAAACTGATCTTTCTGTGAGGGTTCTAAATGCTGGAGTTTTACATCAAGATTTTGCAACACTTCAGAATTTGACAATTTGCATGAAAGAACTTCAGCTTTAATTCTAGGTTCATCATCTTGAAACTCCCCCTCATCTTCATAAGTCTCGCCATAGGAGGATCTGAAGTGACAGCTGCAACCCTAGCATTCCTATCATGATAAGGCTTCAGCATGTTAATGTGACACAACTGTTTTGGCTTTCTCCTATCTGGAGTCTTCACAATGTAATTGAGATCATTGAGTTTTGTCAGAATTTCATAAGGACCATGAAATCTAGCCTGCAATGGATTGGACTGCAAGGAAACAACACAAGGACCTTGTCTCCTGGTTTAAACTCACGGCTTCTAGCCTTATGATCATACCAAGTTTTCATTTTTCCCTGACTTGATTTCAAGTTCTCTTTGGCTAGGTCACAAGCTGCACGCAGTCTTTCCTTGAACTAGCTAACATAGTCTAACAGACTGATATGCGGCTCTTTCTCTTGCCATTGTTCACTCAACAATAGCAAAGGTCCTCTCACTTCATGGCCAAACACTAGCTCAAACGGACTGAATCCAGTAGACTCCTGCACTGCTTCCCTAGCTGCAAACAACAGCAAATGAACACCTTCATCCCAGTCTTTCTCATGGTCATAACAATAAGTCCTCATCATTGTCTTGAGAGTGGAATGAAACTGCTCTAAGGCACCCCGACTCTCTGGATGATAGGCACTGGAAAGAATCTGCTTCGCACCTAGTTCATACACAACCTGCTGAAACAATCCGGAAGTGAAATTGCTACCTTGATCTGACTGAATTTCCCTGGGAAGGCCAAACAACGTGAAGAACTTTATCAAAGCCTTCGAGACTGCAGTTGCCTTGATGTTGCGTAGAGGTATGGCTTCAGGGAATCTGGTAGATGCACACATGATTGTCAACAAGCACTGATTTCCAGATCTAGTCTTGGGTAATGGACTAACACAATCAACGATGACCTTGGAGAAGGGCTCCCCAAATGCTGGGATAGGCTGCAATGTAGCTACAGGTGGGTCTAACTGGTGTTTTCCAACTACCTGACAAGTGTGACAGGTTTTGCAAAAGTTGGAAACATCTTTCCGAAGTCCAGGCCAGAAGAAGTGTTTCATGATCTTGTCAACAGTCTTGTTAACACCAAGATGACCTCCTAAAGGCAAACTATGAGCCATTGTTAAGATCTCATTCCTGTAGACCTTCGGAACAACAATTTGCTTGACCACTGCCCAATCTGCATTGGCAGGGATATCAGGAGGGCTCCACTTCCGCATCAACACTCCATCCTTGAGATAATACCCAACTGGAACTGCGTCTATTTCTTCATCAGGAAGGGCTCTCTTCTTTAGTACACAAATTTCAGGATCATTGGTTTGCTCCTGAATCAACCGCTTTCTGGACAGAGACAAGTCTCCAGACACATCAGAATCACCAGACCCATCTGGCTGGCTGAATAGAGAACTGATAAAAGTGTCTGATAAGTCCTCAAACGGAGAAACCATAGTAGGCTGAACAGAGTCATGAGGCGAACCACCTGAGTCATGACTATTCAATGTGCTGGACGGCACCACATCATCTTCTTCTTGAGCCTTCTTGGCCATAGCAGGAGTCACTGCACAGGAAGGATACAGAGATGGGTCTTCATCGCCATCTTCAGTGCTCGGCTGTGAAGTAAGATGAACAGGGGAACTACATTGCCCCCAGCCAGGTCATTGCCTAGCAACAGAGAAACACCCTTGATAGGTAGACTTGACATAAGTCCCACCTTTACCTGTCCTGTAACTAAATCTGACTTCAAGAATACAGAGCGCAGGGGTACAGATACAGTCCTCCTTCAATACCTTGTACAAGTATGAAATCCCCAGAAGCGGTCTCATCACGTAACTCCAAGGAGTCCATCAACAAAAGTGACTGAGAAGCTCCGCATCCCTTAGGATATATATGGGTACAGGAGGAGAATGCTCATTCAGAGCCACAAATCCCTCTGACACAAATGGAAGAAATTCCTCCCTCACAAAGTCAGCAGTATCAGGCTTCTTAGCCTCACAAGGAACAGGCAATTTAGCAGATCGGTCATCTACTACAGGGGTTTCTAACCTTGTCTTCACAAAGGCATTGGGTTTGGTATCCTTTTTTTTTTTTTTTCTTAGCTTTAAGGAACCAACAGTTAGTTGTAACATGACCAGATTTCTTGCAATAATTGCAAACTAGACCACTTTTGTCACTGTCAGCTTTCACACCTTGATCAGACCTTTGACTGGATTTCTGGGCACCATCACCAGATTTGTCTTTGTCTTTGGGTGAGGAATCTTGGGTATCACCGTTACCTTTCTTCTGAAATTGGGACCATCTATTTTACTGCTAGACTGAAATTTGGACTTATGTCTGAGAACATATTTGTCTGCAAACTTGGCAGCTGATTGCAAATTCAGTGCTTGCTTCTCATTAAGGTAGGTCTTAATATCATCCTTGACACAGTTCTTGAATTCTTCAACTAACACCATCTCTTTTAGTGAGTTGAAATCATCCTTGACCTCCATAGAAGTACACCAGCGCTCAAAGCAAACCTTCTTCTCGTTAGCAAATTCCACGTAAGTCTGATTGTCAGATTTCTTCAGACCTCTGAATTTCTGTCGGTAAGCCTCTGGAACCAACTCATAAGCTGTCAAAATAACCTTTTGACAACCTCATAATCAGAGGAATCATCTGCAGACAAAGCTGAATAGGCTTGTTGAGCTTTTACCCTTGAGGACAGTTTGCAACATCAGAGGCCAGTGTTCCTTTGGCCACTGACAACTCTTAGCTACCTTCTCGAAGCACTGGAAATACTTATCAACCTCCTTCTCTGAGAATGGAGGCACCAGCTTTACCTCCTGGCTAGCACAAAATTTGTTCTCGGCTTCCATTTTAATTTTTAGTTGCTCCATTTGGAGCCTTTCTTCCCTGTCTAATTTTTTCTAAATCGAAATCTCTCTCTCTGTCTCTCTCTTTTCTGCTCTTTTCCTCTTTCTCTCTTTTTTTTCTTCTCTTGCTAATTTTTCTAACTCAAACTGCCTTTCTTTCTCTCTTTCTGCTCTCTCGAACTCTCTTTTGTTTTTTTTTTTTTCTTTCTGCTCTCTCGAATGCTCTTTCCTCTCTTTCAATCTCTAGCATTTTTAATTTAAGTTCCATTTCTACATTTGGATTTTCCACTGGAAACTGTTCCAGATCTCCTGGTGCAAACACATTTTCATCAATGTAATATTCAACAATCTCTCTAGCCAGTCTTGCTTTCCGCATGGCTGGTTTTACATCTGTCAGCTCTAACTGTCTGCATATTTCTAGCAGTTCTGTCTTTTTAAAAAACTTCAAAACCTCTACGGTTGGTGATGCCAAGAAATCATCCATTGCTGTTGATCTGTATATATATATCTAGGAAAATTCAAAAAAAATTTCACAATTTGAAATTTTAGATTTTCAATAAATGACTCACAAAATGGTCGATCCCGGACCCGAGCCCCCAATTTGTTTTGGCGTCAATTTGTTATGACGTCACGGACAGCAAGGGATGACAGACAAAATTCTTAAACTTTAACAGATTTAATTAAACAAACACTTAGAACTAATCTACAATCTACCCTACTGACCAAGATTGAAATTAAAAAAAAAAAAAAAATATTTACAGTCCCCTGGTAATTGAGATGGGCTGCTGTGTTGCGATGTCCTGGGATAGGAAAATGCTCCAACACAGGCAAAAATCCACAAAAAGCTTCACAGGTCTTGAAAAGAGTGACAGGTCTGGTCAAATGTATCCTTCCACAATTTCTCCTACTACACTTCCACTCTCTCAATTTTTCTCCTTATATACTCTTGTCCAGCCCCCTCTGAGGCATGCCCAGGACATGCCCAACCTAGCTCCAGACTTGGCTTAACAAAAAAAAGTCAATACTGCCATCTAGTGGCTTTTTACCACATTACAGCCCCCCTAACAATTCCTAGGAAATAACTGTAATTGAAGTATTTCTGTCATTTCTACAGTAGTTTACAAAGTTGATCAGAGTATCTAGGAACATTTAATTAGTAATTCATCACTTCCTGTTTCCCTGGGGTATAAATATGATGTTACACAGAGGCCATTTCTCTTATCCACTCTTCAACACGGGAAAGACAAAGGAACACACCATTCAAGTAAGGCAGATGTGTGTCGACCTTCACAAGTCAGGCAATGGCTACAAGAAAATAGCCACTCGCCTGCACCTGCCCATATCTACTGTCAGAGGAATCATTAAGAAGTTTGAAACAACTGGAACAGTGGTAAACAAGCCTGGACGAGGACGCAAGGTTATTTTGCCACCACGCACAGTGAGGAGGATGATAAGAGAAATAAAAAGTTCTCCAAAGCTCACTGTTAAAGAATTGCAACAAATGGTAGCATCTTGGGGTGACAAAGTCTCCAAAACAACCATCAGGCGCTATCTACATGCCAACAAGCTGTTTGGGAGGCATGCACGAAAAAACCTTTTCTCACTCACAATCATAAACGCAAACGCGTCTGGAGTTAAGCTAAAGCGGGACTTGGACTTCAACTGGGACCGTGTGCTTTGGTCAGATGAGACCAAGATAGAGCTTTTTGGCAACAAACACTCTAAGTGGGTCTAGCGGAACACAAAAGATGAGTATGCAGAGAAGCACCTCATGCCCACTGTGAAGTATGGGGGAGGATTGGTGATGCTGTGGGCCTGTTTCTCTTCCAGAGGCCCTGGGAACCTTGTTAGGGTGCATGGCATCATCAACGCTTTGAAATACCAGGACATTTTAAATCAAAATCTGGTGGCCTCTGCCCAAAAGCTGAAGATGGGTCGTCACTGGGTCTTTCAGCAAGATAATGACCCTAAACATGTGGCCAAATCTACACAGAAATGGTTCACCAGACACAGAATCAAGCTCCTCCCATGGCCATCTCAGTCCCCAGACCTCAACCCCATTTAAAACCTGTGGAGTGAGCTGAAGAGGAGAGTGCAGAGGAGAGGACCCAGGTCGCTGGATGATTTAGAGAGATTGTGCAAAGAGGAATGGTGGAAGATCCCTCTTTCTGTATTCTCCCATCTTGTGAAACATTATAGGAGAAGATTAGGTGCTGTTTTGTTGGCAATAGGGGGTTGTACAAAGTATTAACATCAGGGGTGCTAATAATTGTGGCACACATGATTTGATGTAAAAGAATTATTTCTTAATGTGGGATTTTTTTCACACTGAACAAATGCACTTGAATTAAAGGTTGGATTTTCCTCTTTTTTTCCATTGTGGTCCTATGTTATTTTGAAAAAACTGAATTTATTAGAAGCTAAAGAACACATCTTAACCAGGGGTGCCAATAATTATGGAGGGCAGTGTATCCTGCGAGTTCTGTGATGATTGGCCCAATGGTTGTTGACTTTTGTCCATTTTTGTGCTAAGCCATGCCCCTGCTGAAGTTCATTGGTTAATATCTTGGGAACAAAATGAGATTTCAACAAGCCTTATACAATTTTTTTTTTTTTTTTTTTTTTTTTTGAATTTTTCCTTTATTTGACAGTTATACAGTGTAGAGAGACAGGAAGGTTGGGGAGAAGAATGGGGGAAGACATGCAGCAAATGACCCGAGCCGGAATCGAACCCAGGTCGCTGCGGGAGGGACACAGCCTTTATGGTATGTGCGCTAAGACCGATGAGCCACTGGGGCGCTCCGCCTTATACAATTTTTGATAAGCTTGGTCCAATGATGATCCACTGCGAATTTCGAAGGAATCGGACGTACAGCCCAGGAGGAGATGTCAAAAATGTGTTTTTCAAAAAATTCAAAATGGCGGAGAATCCAAGTTTCGTGTAAATCGGATTTACAGCGTAGGAGTTATGACCTTTAAGGTGAAACACTGTTTTTCTTCAATTATAGCGCCTCCATCAGGCCGATTGAGTTAAAAATGGCTTGGGCAGCATTTGCACACGGGTCATTCCATGTCAAATCAACCTAGAATTTGCAAACATCTCTCGGAATTTTGTGAAAGTTTGTGGATGAGTGGGGACCTATGAGTAACGAATAAATCTGAAATATTTTTGCTCAACGCCTCCTAATTAGTGAGTAATTCGTTAACAAAGTTTTGACTAATTAGCAAACCCTTGCGACTTCAAACGCGTGTATCTTATTATTTTATTATTTATTATTACAGCTAGAGAGTTGGTTGTGGTCTCATTGGAAAGCTCTTTTGAAGCCCTAGAAGTCTCTATCTCAACTTTTCTCCATAGAGTCAAATGGAAAAAAGTTATAGCAAATCAAAAAATTTAAAGGTGTATTTTTCAAAATTAAAATTCTTATTATGATGTTAAGAAGCTCTCCTGTAAGTTTTGTGATGGGCACTTAAACGGTCTTTGAGCTATGAGCAAATATGTGCAGGTGCAACAGTCGAAATTTGCCATTTTTGTCAAATTTTACTTTTTATTTTCAACAAAAATGTCTTTAAAGCGCTCATATCACCTTACAAACCGTCTTTATACCTTAAAACACCACAGCAAGTAGTAGAAAATACATTTATCCATGAACTGAATTCAAATTCAAATCTAAAACGTCCCATTTTAAAATTACGAATTTGTAGGCCGATATGATCGCTTTAAGACATGTCAAACAAGTCAAATGAACAAAAGATGGATCATGAAGGGTTCTAACATTAGAGAGTGATTGTACTGTAAACCGGGAAATATTCGTATACGTTTTAATTTGACGTTTTTCACGATGACCCATTTGTCACAAAATTAAAACGCCACGAAAAAGGAAATTTATTAAAGGAAAGACCTATTACAGGGTCACTAAAATGCTAAATTGAAACCATGTGAAAGTTGCAACAATAGCCATGAATATTTCCCGCTTTACAGTACTGTAACGCATACAAATATTTCCCGGTTTACAGTACAATCACTCTCTAATGTTAGAACCCTTCATGATCCATCTTTTGTTCATTTGACGTCTGACATGTCTTAAAGCAATCATATCGCCTTACAAATTCGTAATTTTAAAATGGGACGTTTTAGATTTGAATTTGAATTAAGTTCGTGGATAAATGTATTTTCTACTAGTTGCTGTGGTGTTTTAAGGTATAAAGACGGTTTGTAAGGTGATATGAACGCTTTAAAGACATTTTTGTTGAAAATAAAAAGTAAAATATGACGAAAATGGCAAATTTTGACTGTTGTACCTGCACATATTTGCTCATAGCTCAAAGACTGAGTGCCCATCACAAAACTTACAGGAGAGCTTCTTAACATCATAAGCTACTTCTTACAGGAATTTTAAGAAATTTGAAAAATATATTTTTTTGCAATACACCTTTAAAGTTTTTGATTTGCTATAACTTTTTTCCATTTGACTCTATGGAGAAAAGTCGGTAAGAGAGTTCTAGGGCTTGAAAACAGCTTTCCAATGAGACCAAAACCAACTCTCTAGCTGTTATAATAAGGGAGATACATGCGTTTGAAGTCGCAAGGGTTCGCTAATTAGTCAAAACTTCGTTAATGAATTACTCACTAATAAGGAGGCGTTGAGCAAAAATATTTTAGATTTATTCGTTATTCATAGGTCCCCACTCATCCACAAAATTTCACAAAATTCCGAGAGATGTCTGCAAATTCTTGGTTGATTTGACATGGAATGACCCACACAACTTCCAACCAATGTGCAAAATTTCAGGTCTCTAACCTTTAACCATCTCACGGGAATTTGCGAAAACATTTCTGAAGAAGAAAAGAAATAATAATAAACCAGCACAAAAACAATAGGGTTTCAGCCCTACGGGCTTGAACCCCTAATGAGCTCCTTTCAAATTTGATGGCTGCTACAGGTCTCAAAAAAGTTGGGACAAGGGCCTGTTTACCATGATGTAGCATCCCCTCTTCTTTTTAACACAGAGTGGAGGCGTCTGGGCATTGAGGAGACAAGTTTCTTGAGTTTAGCCACTGGAATTTGATCCCACTCTTGTTTAATACAGGCTTCCAGTTGCTGAAGAATTTTGGGTCTCCTTTGACGGACTTTTCTTTTAATTATGCGCCAAATGTTCTCAATCGGTGAAAGATCAGGACTGCAGGCAGGCCAGTTCAGCACACAGACTCTTCTAATACGAAGGCCATCCTGTTGTAAAAGCTGCAGTATGTGGTTTTGCATTGTCCTGCTGAAATACAAAAGGCCTTCCCTGGAATAGATGTCATCTGGAGGGGAGCATATGTTGCTCTAAAACCTTTACATACCGTTCAGCATTCATGGTGCTTTTTAAAACATGCAAGTGTCCCACACCATATGCACTAATGCATCCCCATACCATCAGAGATGCCGGCTTTTGAACTGAATGCTGATAACAGGAGGGGTGGTCTTTCTCCTCTTTAGCCCAGAGGACATGACGCCCATGATTTCCAACAAGAATGTCAAACTTGGACTCATCTGACTACAGGACACTTTGCCACTTTGCTACAGTCCATTTTAAATGAGCCTTGGCCCACAGAACACGGCGGCGCTTCTGGATCATGCTCAACAATGGCTTCCTTTTTGCATGATAGAGTTTTAGGTGGCATCTGTGGATGGCACAGCGGACTGTGTTTACAGACAGTGGTTTCTCTAAGTATTCCTGTGCCCATTTAGTAATGTCAATGACAGAATCATGCCGGTGAGTGATGCAGTGGCGTTTGAGGGCCCGAAGATCATGGGCATCCAGTAAAGGTCTTCAGCCTTGTCCCTTACGCACAGAGATTTTTCCAGTTTCTCTGAGTCTTTTGATGATGTTATGCACTGTCGATGAGGGGACCTTCAAAGCCTTTGCAATTTGACGTTGAGGAACATTGTTTTGAAAGTATTCCACAATTTTTTCATAAGCCTTCACAGGTTGGAGAGCCTCCGCCATCTTTACTTCTGAGAGACTCAGCCTCTCTAAGACATCCCTTTATAGCCAATCATGTTACACACCTGATGCCAGTTAACTTAATTACTTGCTAAATGTTCTTTCAGCTGATTCTCTTATATATTAATTGCTTTTTCAGCCCTTTTCTGCCTGTGTCCCAACTTTTTTGAGACTTGTTGCAGCCAGAAAATTTGAAATAAGCTCATTTTGTGGATAAAAATGTAAAATGTCTCAGTTTCAATATTTGAAATGTTATCTATGTTCAATTGTAAATAACATATTGATTGTGATCGGAAAGTCATTGCATTTTGATTTTATTCACAATTTACACATCGCCCCAACTTTTTTATTATTTTCCTTTGTTATTTGGGAATTGAGGTTGTATATCTGACGCAAACTTCAATCGTCAGTCAAGTAGATCCAAGTTCTTTTCGATCCTGTTGGATATTATTCAAGGGGTTACAGTAACATAATCAAAATAACAGTAGTTTTGTTTCTTTCTTGCAAGATGTTTTTTAGTCATAATAATTTTTTTTTTTACTGGCAACCTTGAATTAAAACCTTTTTCTCGATTGCTTGTTTTATCCACAAGTTGCAATGTCCTCTAAAGTTAAAATACGGCCCTGGAGATTCATTGTTATGATTTTCAACATCTGCATATTGTTATGTATGAGTATTTTGAGTACAGCACTGTATATCATTTGTAAATGGAGATTTGTTAAACACTATTTAAATGCCCATTATGACTGGTCAGCGATTTGTTTATTTTGGTTATCATTTAGCACCCTCTGGTGGTATGTCTGGAGAAAAACATGATCTGATGCAATACCACTTCTTTGTGATGAAATAGACAAGTGCTTTCTAGAAGCTTCTGGCATCTTCCTGCCTGGAGGGGGTGGGATTACCCAGGAATCCTGTAGATCTTTCCAGTATGTTGCTAGTCTATATAAATGCTGTGATTTTGGTCAGTAGAGAGAGAGTTTTTGTTTTGGCAACAGAGTTACATAGTGGCATTAGAGTGTTATTATAAGATTAAACAGTGGATTATTTGTAGTTTTTTTTATCAGTGAAGAATAAATTTGTTTAAGTTGTCATTGCTGGTTTTCTTTGTTGTGATTTTCAAGTCATAACAAAATGTTTATAATTAATTTGAAACAATATTCCAAAAATAGTTTTTCTTAACTTTTTCATGATCACTGCGATCAGGTTTCCATACTTTAAGCAATGGTTCTCATGCGCTTTCACTTCGCGCATGAGCAGACCTCATTCTACTGCAGAAAAGAGCTTTTTTTCCTGCTACTCAGAAAATCCACCGTTGTAATAGCTGTTCACCAAGTAACAACCCCACATGGCTCTTAAAGGGAATGGGAGATGACACTCTGATCTGGTTTATTCCATGTTTTGCGCAAAATACGCCCATGATTAATTAAGAGATTAAATCCAACTCTTTCGCACTTTGCACCTAGATAACCCTCTGTAAGGGTTGTGATTCGCACACTGGTGATGTGCACGGAGGACTGGAAGTTGAGGACTGGACTCAGGTGCCAAGATGGACTTGGTTGCATTTATTATACACTCTGCCCAGCAGAGAGGCACACACGAAGCAAAACAAAACAAAATAGGAAACGATGTTCCTTGATAATGGTATTAGTAATACAAATACTGGGCTTTAGTTACAGCAACAATGTATTATAAAAATAGAAAGAGGAAACAGGAAACGAGGTTCCTTAATTATAAAGTCAAAGTGCTGATATCAACAATTAACAGCACTAAGTTAGAGAATTAAAATATACATGGGATATGCAGAGGATAAGTCTGTACAAGACTAGCAACACAACACAGACATGTGGCTTACGAGACTTTGCAAAGACTAAGTGCGAGGCTCGGTCATGAATAGCACAACACTACCACACAGTGGAAATGAGCAACAGGTGCATGCGATGATTGCGGAGCTGAAGAATGTGGTCTGGGTCTTAAAAGACCAGTGAGTCTGAAGGCTGGAGGCGTGACCTTACACCCGCCATTAAACTAGCAAAAATGGATTTGGACACACCCTGAATGTACTTGCACCACGCCTGTCAGACCATGCACTTAGATAATCAAAATAGGGTCCATAAAGATGACTGCTTGAAGAAAACAAGCAAATCTCCCCATTCATTTATAATCAGGGCTGGACTGGTAATCTGGTGTACCAGGCAATGCCCGGGGGGCCAACGCACATTTTGGGCTGATGCAATTATCGATAATAAAACTGCAATAATATAAATAATTTTTACCGACTGCGCCAGCCTTTGAAATGCAGAAAGTGGCCCATTGGTTCATATTCTACATTGACACTGGGCTGGCCCAATGAAATCTCTGAGCCCTCCATCCTCAGCCACTTACAAAAATGTCTCTCTATGATATATCAAGAGTACTGTATGCCATAACAGTAATAAAATGAAACTGCAGTCGTTAGTGATCACTGATGCATAATCGTATGGAAAGTAACCGGGGCTGATGTTGTGCAGGCAAGACATGGCAGTGGTGTAATTGTGATGGTACGGAGGTAGTGGAGGGTGGGGGTCAGGGGCGCCGGATTCACTAAAGAAGTGGGGGGGCCAAAAAGTTCCGTGTTGTGTATTTAGCTCATTCACAGAGCCTCTATTCCGTGCACCTCATCTGTGCCCCTATATTGCAACACTTACGGTATAGAAAATAAAAAGACGTTTGGCTCATTCCCGTTAACCCAGACACACATGCCCCAAATCCATCACCTCTTCTTTAAAACTAATGCTTTGGACTTTTCGTTTCAATGTACATCATGAATTAACGCATAGTGAGGTCCGGGGCTGGGTAGGTAGGATCAGCCAGAGCTTAAATCGCATAGTACATGCATGCAAAAGTATATATTAAGTAGAACTCATTTTTAAAACCACTACAAAATCAATCAAGCTTTTGACATCAGCGGACTGTAGCGCGCATACTATTACTTGCAAATTTTAATCGCACATAGTTACGCATGTGTTTTTTTACACATGGATTAAGGCGTTTCCGATGCTGCTATTTCATAAATTCCAAATAAAGGATGAAGATATGGCACGCTCCTCATGTTTTTTAGACCTATGTAAAACACACTAAGGGTTACTACACTATTTCATTCTATAATATGAAGTTTCCTATTTCTTTCTTAACATTATCATCTTAAAATTATTATCTTAATAATGGTCATCATCAAGAACAATAAGGCATAATAAGCAAATGAACAACACATTAACATAACTTTATTGGGATGATCTGAAATTTTGTGAACAGCAAGGAGTTGTGGGAACAATAATCAGCGAGTGAGTGGACATCCTAAAAACTGCTGATCTGCGCTCACGCTCATGGCCATTACCCAGAAACACTTGCTGTCTCAATGACGATATCAACAGCAAAATAAAATTATCATTGTTTGTTTTATTAAGCATTTTCCAAAAATAAATCTAAATTGTTTAATGTTATAACGACTTATGTTCAATTAAAATGATGAATAATGTACCGTGATGACATTGACTTGCCAGCACCATGACTGAAAAATGAATGCAGCTGCAGTGGTATAAATATCCAGTAGCACAGCTGGACATAGATGTACTAATTGTGGGTTTTGATTAGTAGGAAAATGTCAGTTTTGAAATATACCTGTGCTGACAACAGTAGAGGCTCGACACTGCCGCGAGTATGTTTATCGTGGCCCCCCCGCCACTGGGTCTTAGTGTCGTTGCACTCGCTGCGCCACCTATTGTTACGCCACTGGGCAGAGAAGCGCTGTGCCGAAATGTTGTCCATTGAAGGCAGCGTGACAATAGACTATGCACGCGCAAACCTCCTAAACTGTTTATGCTTAAAAAGAAAGTGGGAGGAGGGTAAAAGTGGGGGGGCCAATGGCCCCCTGACCCCCTTTCCGGCGCCAGTGGTGGGGGTGTGGGGGTGCTCTTGAAAAACTGGTAGCCCCGGGGCCCATGGTGCTTTAATGCTGCCCTGTACATAGGTACTGCACATTGTTTTGCATTTATTATAATTTTCAGCATGGCAGTAGGCTGGCTTTATCAGAGGCTAACACAAGGAGTCTGGACTACCTGCAGTATCCATTTATTCTCAGCTATTCTCTGGCTCCTCTGATGGCACAAAAACCTGCTCACCTTTCACCTGTCTGTTTGCAGGGGAGATCCATTTGTACATGCTTCATTTTCTGGTGCCTAAATCCGAGTGTTTTTCCTCCCATCAGGGCCCGGGTTCTTGGTTAATAATGGCAATGAAGAGCCCACGGTTTTACATTGGCGATTCATTTCTCCTGGCAATCACCATAGAAACTCCTTAAATCCTCCTGAAATCCACCCTTTGCAGATGAGTATGTCTGTCCCTCTCTCCCGCCCTCCCTCCTTCTCCTCTTGCCTCCTGCCCTCTACCTTCTCTTTTTTCTGCTCTCTTGCATTCCCTTTGTCATTCTTGGGAAGCGTAGCTCATCACTCTATGAAAATAATGGGCACCTGTCACATCCCAATGAGCAAAACAATTGATTGTGAGCACAGGCAGTAAATATGAATGCATTTAACATTGCTTCCTCAGTTGCTGCAAAATGGACCAGAAGAGGTTGGGGGACATCTACTCTGATGTATCGAGCATTAAACCGCGTGCTTATTAAATACTTGTTACAGAAATTGTCTGTTATTTCTGAAAAACTAGATTACATACAATAGTCATGAGCACGGCGAGGAGCTGCCAGACCTAGTTGGGGGTGTAATTTGGTTCTGGAAGTGACCCAAACAACCAATGTCTGATAAGGTAGCTATTTCATCACAGCAAGGAGTCACAAGCATTTTAATTTATTGGAATTTACTATAGATGAAATTTATCCTTCATTTACTCAAACCAGAAATGTCTGGTTGAAGTCATTAACTGGACCCATACAAATGATTTGAAAACTGGGTGTCTGCCAACCCAAAATTTGGGCATCTGCTTTTTTGATCATTCTGCATATGCCACCCTACGGACCACAACCAGATCTTCTTGAAGATAAAATATTTTCAAAAATTTTTATCCATCATTTGTTTTATGTTCAACTGGATGCTGAATACAGAGTAGGTTTCGACATTACAAAACAGTGGCCTGTTTAAAGTAAGTATACACAATTCAAAAATTAAACATGATAAAACAAATTTAATTATATTTATTGAAAACCACTCTACACCTATGCCTGTTGGCACATATGGTGACATTTCGGGAAAAATAAATACATAAATCAGATCTACTGATAGACACACAGCCACACATGCACACACGTTTACATGCACAAACATGCACAACAGGCCAACAGGCACATAAATACGCACTCTCAAAAGGCACACACGTAGTTTGGCATGCAGGAGTGCGCACACACACACACACACACACACACAGCTCATGACACTTTATGCCAGAAGAACCTACAGTTCACACTTTTGTCACTCTCACACCTCCTATGGTGTATTGCTGCGACAGCTGGGTTCTAATCAGGAAGCACCATGGTTGGTGAAGGTGGGAGTGGGGGCATAGTTCACACTATCACACACCTTGACACGACCTGTCATTTGGAATCCTCCAAGGTTCTCAGTGGGTTTTCTCCATCTGGAAAAAAGCGAGCTCTGTGAGCACTGAGACGGTGCAACAATTTTTATGAGTAGTAATTCTTTCACCTCTATACAGATGCAAATTAATGAAATTATATAGAGTAATTCTGGCTTTAATTTGAGGGTATTTACATCCACAGTGAGTCAACCATGTGCAAATGAATGTTCTTTAAAATTGTGTCACTGTCCAAATTCTACAAACCTCACTGTGAATTCCCACAGGCAGCCAGAAAGTTACATTCAGAAAAGAAACAGCAAGCATAGTTTCAGCTTCCTATAATCCTGCAAACATTATTGACACCATATTAGTAGCTAATTCACCAAAGCATTCATAAAAATCAAGCAGCCATGTCCAAACGGTCAGTGAGACACCTCCTGTCATTTTACAAGGGATTAATTTTTATTTGCTACAAAAATAATGGAGGCAGAGTCATATTGACTAAAAAGGGACCATTAAGCGGCTGATGAGATTTGCTGAATGACTTGCAAATGGACCTTTTAAATATATTTTGGAACAGAATACTCTCCCAATTCACGGAACTGTACTATTTTTAGCCAAATAATGCATTTAAATTTGCATGGGAATGGCAGGTGTTGTCTCCATACAATGTAATGGCTCACATTATTGTAGAATATAAGATGCAGGGGTCATACTTATCTGTCCAAGCCTCAAAATAAACCAATTGTAACTATCCTCTTTTCGTCTTTTAAAACTCTAAGAAGTATTCCGACGACCTATGATCAGAAAAGCCGGCAGGAAGACATGAAAGTTAAGAGGACAGTTGCAAAGGAAACTAAATCCTGTCTCATCTTGTTGCATTGGTGTAAACTGGCAAGTTTTCATAAGGTTGCTAACCATGGCCATTGAGGTTCTTTTGCGGGAAGCTGGACTTCTCAACTCAAACTCCCTGGAAATCTTTGGTCTTAACTGCATATTCAAGACCCATGAACCTTTATTGCTCTTTCATTTGCATATGCCTTGTGAATGGCAAACAAATATATAATGTCCCTGAATATATATATATATATATATATATATATATATATACAGTTGCGCCCAAAATTATTCATACCGCTACCAATTTTTGTTCTTTTTCGAGATATTTTTTGACAAATCAAATTTATTCTTGCACAAATGACACAGTAAGTTAACATAAGGCTGTAAGAAGTACAGTAAACAATTTTTCGAGAAATACAATACTTTTTGCTATTTTATTTGACAGATTTACGAAAAATGCCATGTCCAGAATTATTCATACCCTTTTCTCAGTAATTGATGGCAAAGCCTTTATTCACGATTACAGCCTCCAAACGCGTCCTGTAGTTGATCTTAAGGTTTTTACACATCTGCACGGGGATTTTGGCCCAATCCTCTTTGGCGAACTTCTCCAGGTCCTTAAGGTTTGAGGGTCTCCTTGCCATGACCTTGGTCTTCAGTTCCCTCCACAGATTTTTGATAGGATTGAGGTGGGAGCTCTGGCTTGGCCACCCCAAAATGTTCACTTTGTTGTCCACTTAGCATTTCTTGACGGATTTGGACGTGTGTTTAGGATCATTATCCTGTTGGAAGATCCATTCCTGCCCAAGACCAAGTTTTTCGGCGGATTGCTTAATGTTTTCACTGAGGATCTGGATATACAGGTCCTGTTTCATGATGCCAGTAACTTTAACAAGGTTTCCAGGCCCATTGGCTGAAAAACAACCCCAGAGAATGATACTCCCGCCACCTTGTTTGACCGTTGGGACAGTTTTCCTCGGGTTGAACGCTTCACCTTTCTTACGCCAAACAAAAGCCCCATCTCTGTGCCTAAACAGCTCCATCTTGTTTCATCGTCCATAACATTGACAGCCAGAAGCTTGTATCTTCACCCAGGTGAGCTTTTTAAGAAGGCTAGACGAGCTCTTGTGTGTCTGGGTTGGAGAAGTGTAAGTGGCGTAAGAAAGGTGAAGTTTTCAACCCGAGAAAAACTGTCCCAACGGTCAAACACGGTGGCGGGAGTATCATTCTCTGGGGTTGCTTTTCAGCCAATGGGCCTGGAAACCTTGTTAAAGTTAATGGCATCATGAAACAGGACCAGTATATCCAGATCCTCAGTGAAAACATTAAGCAATCCAAATAAAAACTTGGTCTTGGGCAGGAATGGATCTTCCAACAGGATAATGATCCTAAACACACGGCCAAATCTGTCAAGAAATGGTAAGTGGACAACAAAGTTAACATTTTGGAGTGGCCAAGCCAGAGCTCCCACCTCAATCCTATCATAAATCTGTGGAGGGAACTGAAGACCAAGGTCATGGCAAGGAGACCCACAGATCAACCACAGGAAGCATTTTGAGGCTGTAATCGCGAATAAAGGCTTTGCCATCAATTACTGAGAAAAGGGTATGAATAATTCTGGACACGGTATTTTTTGTAAATCTGTCAAATAAAATAGCAAAAAGTATTGTATTTCTCGAAAAATTGTTTACTGTACTTCTTACAGCCTTATGTCAACTTACTGTGTCACTTGTGCAAGGACAACTTTAATTTGTCAAAAAATATCTCGAAAAAAACCAAAAATTGGTAGGGGTATGAATAATTTTTGGCGCGACTGTATATATATAATTTTTTTTCTCAGGGGCTTGCATCACTTGCATCAGGATCCTCTTTAGAGATAAATTAGTACCAGCTGGGAGCTGCAAATTTTATTTATTTATTTTTATTTTAGATGCATGATCACAGCAGTAGTTCACTGAACTTCTATGTGCGTCAGAAATAAATTCCTTATTTCCAAGGCCTTGAAACCTTCTTTTCGCATCTTATTTTTTCACCTCTTTAAAATATTTGCTCTCACCTTTGGAAAATTGTCCAGTAAACAAGGACCCCATTAGCCAAACAAATCAGGTTGAGGTTCAGATCCCCATCTCTGACCAACTTTGTTACACTCTCCGGCTCACTCCCTCCCTCTCTCTCTCTCTCTCTTCCTCTTCCAAAATTATCCATAGCAATCTCACTTCCTCTTCTTTGGCTCCGCCTCCAGCTCTTGTAAGCTTCTGCAACAGCTGCTTAAATGCCTGTTATTTCCAGCTAATTCACAAGAGCATGAAATTGGCTAACTGAAGTAAAGCTAGAATTTAATTGGGCGTGGCTAAAGTAATACCAATCCCCTCTCCTTCCTCTTATAATCCCCATAATTAAAATAGCTTTTTTTTCTTTTCTGCGCATTGATTTGTGTTAAATCTTCCGGAGAACTGGAATCTGATGTCCCCCCCCATATACGTCTAACCTAATGTGATCTTTCAATATTCACTAACTGAGGAAAATAAGAGCTTTAGACTGTTCTGAGGGCAGATGTGAGGCTCATTAGCCTACGCTAAGATCTTGTTCTGTAGATTACACCCAACACAAGTCACAGCGGAGGCTTCAGCATGGTGTAAGACTTGTCAAATAAAACACAAATAAATAAAACATTTGTAAGATAAAACATAGTACAAGATCACAAGTTAGAACAATAAACCTTATTTGGTGTTGCTAGCAATAGTGTGTGCTACTTCTCTTGAGTAGTTGCAGTATTAATATGAGAAAAGTTGCGACTGTAATCTCAATCTTCCTCATCATAAGGGCAAGATGAATTTCACTTGGATAACACTGCTATTAACTGCATTGCACAGGGACAAAGGGAAGAGACATGCAGCCTCACACACTCACACACACACCCATGTGCACGCAAACACACACACACACACACACACACACACAGGATGATAGCTGTTTTCTGTGATGGATATAAATGGTTTAGTTTCTATGGAATCATGTTGTGTCAAATAGCTGACCTGCTATGCGATTTGGCAGATGGGGTAAAAGGAAGCAGCCAAAAGCACTTACAGAACCACAATAGCATTTAAACACATTGGTTTCTGCGCCTTTAAAGGTTTCATTTGCTGTCCATCCCTGTGGGGGGCACACTAGACAGAGCATGTGTACAATATAGACTTAGCTTGAAACTAAGGCATAAATGAATGAAATGTAGTATTTTTATATATCTTATGCTTAGGAGTGGCTTCCTGTCCCCCTCCACCACTCAGGCCTAATGAGAAACTATCTACTTCATCTAAAGGAAGCAAGGTTCTCCTTTACCCTATACAGTTCATCATTTTAGCAGCTACAGAGCTGTCCTTTCAAATACTGATAGTCCATATCCTACATGTGCTCTAGCAGACAACATTTTAAAACATAATCAACCACCTACTAAAGAAATACACAACATAAAGTAATAATGGAGTATCTGTCTACAAAGCTTATATTTCACTTCCCATGCGTAGCACAGGCTCATGTTTCTAGTGTACAGAAAAAAAGAAGATTGCAGTGAGCTTGGTTGATAGCTGCCTGATGTCATCTAACATGCCTTAGTACTACAAAGACATGAAAATTTGTTCTTGTTACTGCGCAGTTTGATTTGTCCAACACCCCCACTCTACCTCCACCACAATATTTAGTGAAGCTGGCAGGTTGCCATAGCAACAGACCTGCTCAGAAAAGGTGAAGGGCAAAAACTTAATTATTTGATCCATGGGAGAAAATTTACAAAAAATTTCATTTTGTCAAAATGGGTTGACATCAGTTTATCACCTGGATCACACAAGCATTACTATGGTCTGTCAGTTTTGACAGGAATGCAATATAAAAAAATGGCAGCAAAACCTATAGTACATTTGTGGTCCAATAGATATGGATGCAATGCTGAAAACTGTCAGTGTTTAAGATCTGTGTTCATTATTTTGTTTGTCATGGCATTTTATGTATTTATTGTTATTTGTTATTTCATGTATTACCTCTTACTCCAGTTTCAGCTCCTCGCTCACTACCACACTTGCTCTCCCCATTCTGTGTGTTAGTTTTGTTTATTTCCTTGTTTATAGCCACGCCCCAAGGCATATTCCCTGCTCACCTGTAATTACTTCCCATTTTCCTTCGGTTTTTCCTTTATAAGCCCCACTCTTTGTTTCTTTCTTTGTGACTTTGTTTGCCATCTGACTGCGAACACTATGAGCCTTTTGAGTTTTGTGAGCTTCCTGGGGTTGATTCTGCTTTGTTTCCACAATTTTTCAAGATTGCCTCTGTCTCTGTGTATTGCTGAATTCTGGTTACAACTACAGCTTATCTCTTTGGATTTATGATTTGGATCTCTACCAGCTTTGGCAATCTTTCTGTTTGGCATTTGACCTGTGGACTTTGTATTAATTAGGGCCTGAGCACCGACTGGTGCCAGGGCCCGGAACGGGTCCTGGCACCGAAGGTGCGAGGAACCTATTGTTTTTGCAGGGATTTTTATTCTTCTTCTTCTTCCTCTCCTTAGTTATTATTATTAGGGCCCGAGCACCGACCGGTGCCAGGGCCCGGAACGGGTCCTGGCACCGAAGGTGCGAGGAACCTATTGTTTTTGATGGGATTTTTATTCTTCTTCTTCTTATTATTATTATTTTTATTCTGCTACGAGAACGCGTTTTTTAGGGCTTTGCCATGCACGAAAACTCACAAAAATTTGCAGAGACATCAGTCGTGGTGAAAATTACAAAATTTTGTTATTTTTGTGCTTGGACATGCCCCGATGGCTCTATAGCGCCACCAAACACGCGGCCATTTTGGAACGCAATTGCTCGGATTCTCACGAAATTCTATATGGCCATAGTAGTCATTATGAAGTTTTTTGTCAATTTTTTGAAATTTTTTGCCCAACAGGAAGTGAGCTATGAGCCATTTCCTGCATTTTTAAGAATTTACGAAGACATTTTTGAGCTGTCTTAGCATACTCGAAAACTCGCCAAACTTTGCTGAGAGGTTGAAAATATCAAGCTTTTCGATTTGAAATCCCAATTGTCACTGGGTTTGGCGTGGTGGCTCAATAGTGCCCCTAATACATAATTGCATTTTTGAGGGCCTCAGCATGCTCGAAAACTCACGAAATTTCGCAAACTTATTGAGCCGGTGAAAGGTTATACTATGATTTAGGGTTTCCAGATGGGCGTGGCAAAATGGCATTAAAGCGCCCCCTAGAAAATTTCAATGAAGCAGCCCTCGCAGCCTGTTTAACGTACTTGTACGAAATTCGGTGCCCATGTGGACTATGCGGAGACCTAAAAAAAAGTCTCTTGGTGCCCTGACCTAGACTGAACAGGAAGTCCGCCATTTTTAATTGAAATCACAACTTTTTTTGATTTTTTACCATTCACAGGCGTTGTACTTTAACGAACTCCTCCTAGAGATTTTATCCGATCAAATTAAAATTTGGCTTCTGACATCTAAAGACCTTTCCGATGTTAAATTGCAAAGCTTTTTTCGGATTCATCGAACGATGTATCCGTGGCGTCGCGCCAATTTCGATGTTCCGCCATGAAACAGGAAGTTGGTTTTACTCACACACGCACTTTGTGAGATTTGCCCAAAACTTTACAGGCTTGATAACAGTCTCCTTTCAAGTATAAATATATGCTGATATTAGATTGGGAGTGGTCAGGTGGCTCCACAGCGCCCTCTAGACATGGTCATATTAAGATAAAAATGCTTGAATGTTCATGAAATTTGGTGTGATTATTGCATTTGTGATGCCGGGTTATGATAATTTTTTTGAAATTTTTTGGCCAAACAGGAAGTGAGCTATGAGCCATTTCCTGCGTTCTTCCAAATTTTACGAACACACGTTTAAAGGCCTTAGAATACTCAAAAACTTGCAAAACGTTGCAAAAAGTATAATTGTCTTATTGTTATCAATTTGATATATCAATTGGCCCTAAATGTGTCATAATGGCTCTACAGCGCCCCCAATCAGATTTTTAAAAGAATTGTTGTTTTGAGGGTCTCAACATGATTGAAAACTCACAAAATTTTGTTCACGTATAAAGCTAATCATGCATATTATTATGATAAAAAAACTTACAGAAAGGCGTGGCAAAATGGCATTATAGCGCTCCCTGGAAAATTTCAATGAAGCAGCCCTCGCAGCTCGGTAAATCTACATGTATGAAATTCGGTGGACATGTGACTTATGCTGAGACCTAAAAAAAAGTCTCTTGGTGCCGTGACCTAGACTCAACAGGAAGTCCCTCATTTTTAATTGAAATTTCAACTTTTAAAAATTTTTCGTCAGTCACAGGTGTGGTACTTTAACGAACTCCTCCTAGAGATTTCATCGGATCAACTTAAAATTTGGCAAGTGACATCATAAGACCTGTCTGATCTTAAATTGCGAAGGTTTTTCGGATATATCAAACGATGTATCCATGGTGTCGCGGCGAATTTTGATGTTTCGCCATTAAACAGGAAGTTGATTTTACTCACACGCATTTTTGTGGGATTTGCCCGAAACTTTACAGGCTTGATAACGGTCTCCTTCCAAGTAAAAATATATGCTGATATTAGATCGGGTGTGGCCAGGTGGCTCCACAGCGCCCTCTAGCCACAGCCACGTTCAAATAAATGTGCTTGAATGTTCATGAAATTTGGTGTGATCATTGAATTTCTCATGCAAGGATATGCTAATTTATTAGAATTTTTTTGGCCAAACAGGAAGTGAGCTATGAGCTAGTTCCCACGTTTTTTCCAAATTTTACGAACGCACGTTTAAAGGCCTTCGGATATTCCAAAACTTGCAAAACGTTGCACAAATTGTCAGTGTTTATGATCTGTGACTTGATATCCCAATTGCCATTTAATATGGCACAATGCCTCTGTAGCGCCCCCTCAACTTTTTTTTTAAAAGAATTGCCTCTTTGAGGGTCTCAACATGCTTGAAAATATACAAAAATCAACACACTCATGTAGCCCAGTATTACGATAACTATGGTACAGGTTTTGCACGCAGGCATGTCAAAATGGTATTCTAGGGCCCTCCAGAAAATTTCAACAAAACAGTCCTCAGAGTTCAGTTCACCACTAGAACAAAATTTGGTGGAGACATGAAAGATGCCAAGACTTGTAAAAAAAATTGTATCGTGCCATGACCCGAACCCAGCAGGAAGTGCATTATTTTGATTTAAAATTTCAACTTTTTTTCATGAACAGGTGTCATACTTTAACGTGCTAAACCTATTGATTTCAGGAGTGGTGTTTGCACTCCCTTCAGGAAAACGCATTGTACACAGTCTAGCAGTGTCCAATGGCTGTGAATGGACACCTGCACCCATCAACATCTCGCCACCACCCCAACGTGCTTGAGGGATGCGAGGGCCCTTTCAACGCTGCTTGCAGCTTTAATTATTATTATTATTCTTATTTTTATTCTGCTGCAAGAACGCGTTTTTGAGGGCCTTGCCATGCACGAAAACTCACAAAATTTGCAGAGACGTCAGTCGTGGTGAAAATTTCAAAGTTTTGTTATTTTTGTGCTTGGACATGCCCCGGTGACTCTATAGCGCCACCAAACACGCGGCCATTTTGGAACGCAATTGCTCGGATTCTCACGAAATTCAATATGGCCATAGTAGTCATTATAGAGTTTCTTGATAATTTTTTTGAAATTTTTTTGCCTCACAGGAAGTGAGCTATGAGCCATTTCCTGCGTTTTTTCAGATTTTACAAACACATTTTTGAGGGTCTTATCATACTCGAAAACTCGCCAAACTTGGCTCATAGGTTGAAAAGATGAATCTCTTCGATTTTATGTCTCATTTGGCACTAAGTGTCACATGGTGGCTCTATAGCGCCCCCTAATAGATAATTGCATTTTTGAGGGCCTTAGCATGCTCGAAAACTCACTAAATTTTGCAAACTTATAAAGCCAGTCATACGTTTTACTATGATATAGGGTTTACAGATGGGCATGGCAAAATCGCATTAAAGCGCCACCTAGAAAATTTCAATGAAGCAGCCCTCGCAGCGTGTTTCACCCACATGTACAAAATTCGGTGTCCATGTAGATTATGCCAAGCCCTAAAAAAAAGTCTCTTGGCGCCATGACCTACACTCAACAGGAAGTCCGCCATTTTTAATTGAAATTGCAACTTTTTTTGATTTTTCGCCATTCACAGGCGTCGTACTTTAACGAACTCCTCCAAGAGATTTTATCCGATCAACTTAAAATTTGGCGTATGACATCTAAAGACTTGGCCGATTTTAAATTGTGAAGCTTTTTTGGATTCATCTAACGATGTATCCGTGGCGTTGCAGCGAATTTCGATGTTCCGCCATGAAACAGGAAGTTGGTTTTACTCCCACATACTATGTGAGATTTGCCTGAAACTTTACAAGCTTGATAAAAGTGTCCTCCCAAGTATAAATTTATGCTGATATTATATCGGGAGTTGCCAGGTGGCTCCACAGCGCCCACTAGCCACGGCCATGTAAAGATAAAAGTTCTTGAATGTTCATGAAATTTGGTGTGATCATTGAATTTGTCATGCAGGGTTATGGTAATTTTTTTGAAATTTTTTGGACAAACAGGAAGTGAGCTATGAGCCATTTCCTGCGTTTATCCAAATTTTACGAATACATGTTTGAGGGCTTTAGAATACTCCAAAACTTGGAAAACATAGCAGCAATTATAACTGTCTAATAATCTTCAATTTGATGCACCAATTGGCACTTAATGTGGGACAATGGCTCTATAGCGCCCCCATTCATTTTTTTAAAACAATTGCCCTTTTGAGCGTCTAAACATGCTTGAATACTCACAAAATATTGCACACGTATTAAGCCGGTCATTCCTTTGACTAGGATATTGAAATCACGCATAGGTGTGGCAACATAGCATTATAGCGCCCACTAGAAAATTTTAATGAAGCAGCCCTCGGGGTCCTTTTCACCTACATGTACGAAATTCGGTGGACATGTGGATTATGCCGAAACCTAAAAAAAGTCTCTTGGTGCCATGACCTAGACTCAACAGGAAGTCTGCCATTTTTAATTGAAATTGCAACTTTTTTTGATTTTTCCCAATCACAGGCGTCGTACTTAAACGAACTCCTCCTAGAGATTTTATCTGATCAACTTAAAATTTGGCGTATGACATCTAAAGACCTTGCTGATGTTAAATTGCGAAGCTCTTTTGGATTAATCAAACGATGTATCTGTGGCGTTGCGGCGAATTTCGATGTTCCGCCATGAAACAGGAAGTTGGTTTTACTCCCACATACTATGTGAGATTTGCCTGAAACTTTACAAGCTTGATAAAAGTGTCCTCCCAAGTATAAATATATGCATATATTAGATCAGGAGTGGCCAGGTGGCTCCACAGCACCCACTAGCCACGGCCATGTAAAGATAAAAGTGCTTGAATGTTCTTGATATTTGTCATGATCATTATATTTGTCATGCAGGGTTAAGGTAATTTTTAAAAATTTTTTGGCCAAACAGGAAGTGAGCTATGAGCCATTTCCTGTGTTTTTCCAAATTTTACGAAAGCACGTTTTAAGGCCATCGGATATTCCAAAACTTGCAAAACGTTGCACAAATTGTCAGTGTCTTATAATCTTTGATTTTATATCCCAATTGGCACTTAATGTGGCACAATGGCTCTGTAGCCCCCCCTAATGTTTTTTTTTCAAAAGAATAACCCTTTTGAGGGTCTCAGCATGCTTGAAAACTGACAAGAATCAACACACTCGTGGAGCCTGGTATTTTAATTACTATGGTATAGGTTTGGCACGCAGGAATGTCAAAATGGCATCGTAGTGCCTCAAGAAAATTTCAACAAAAAAGTTCTCATGGTTCAGTTCACCTACATAAACAAACTTTGGTGGAGACATGAAACATGCCAAGTCTTGTAAAAAAATTATGAAGTGCCATGACGCGAACCCAACAGGAAGTCCATTATTCTGAATTAAAATTTCAATTCTTTTTCATGAACAGCCGTCATACTTTCGCGTACTCCACCTATTGATTTCAGGAATGGTCTTTGCACTCGCCTCAGGAAAACACATTGTACAGTCTAGCATTTTCCAGTGGATGTGAATGCACTCCTGCACCCGTCAACATCTCGCCACCACCCCCAACGTGCACGAAGGGTGCGAGGGCCCTTTCAATGCTGCTTGCAGCTTTAATTAGGGCCCGAGCACCGACCGGTGCCAGGGCCCGGAACGGGTCCTGGCACCAAAGGTGCGAGGAACCTATTGTTTTTGAAGGGATTTTTATTCTTCTTCTTCTTCTTCTTCTTCTTCTTAGTTATTATTATTATTATTATTATTTTTATTCTGCTGCGAGAACGCGTTTTTGAGGGCCTTGCCATGCACGAAAACTCACAAAAATTTGCAGAAACGTCAGTCTTGGTGAAAATTTCAAAATATCGTTATTTTTGTGCTTGGACATGCCCCGGTGGCTCTATAGCGCCACCAAACACGCAGCCATTTTGGAACGCAATTGCTCGGATTCTCACGAAATTCGATATGGCCATAGTAGTCATTATGAAGTTTTTTGTCAATTTTTTTGAAATTTTTTGGCCTCACAGGAAGTGAGCTATGAGCCATTTCCTGCGTCTTTTCAGATTTTACAAACACATTTTTGAGGGTCTTATCATACTCGAAAACTCGCCAAACTTGGCTTATTGGTTGAAAAGATGAATCTCTTCGATTTTATGTCTCATTTGGCACTAGGTGTCACATGGTGGCTCTACAGCGCCCCCTAATAGATAATTGCATTTTTGATGGCCTCAACATGCTCGAAAACTCACGAAATTTTGCAAACTTATAAAGCCAGTCATAAGTTTTACTATGCTATAGGGTTTACAGATGGGCATGGCAAAATCGCATTATAGCGCCACCTAGAAAATTTCAATGAAGCAGCCCTCGCAGTGTGTTTGACCAACATGTACAAAATTCGGTGTCCATGTAGATTATGCCAAGCCCTAAAAATAAGTCTCTTGGCGCCATGACCTAGACTCAACAGGAAGTCCGCCATTTTTAATTGAAATTGCAACTTTTTGGATTTTTTTAAGCATTCACAGGCGTCGATTTTTTACGAACTCCTCCTAGAGATTTTATCCGATCAACTTAAAATTTGGCGTATGACATCTAAAGACGTTGTCGATGTTAAATTGCGAAGCTTTTTTGGATTCATCTAACATTGTATCCGTGGCATTGCGGCAAATTTCGATGTTCCGCCATGAAACAGGAAGTTGGTTTTACTCCCACATACTATGTGAGATTTGCCTGAAACTTTACAAGCTTGATAAAAGTGTCCTCCCAAGTATAAAGATATGCTGATATTAGATCGGGAGTGGCCAGGTGGCTCCACAGCGCCCACTAGCCACGGCCATGTAAAGATAAAAGTGCTTCAATGTTCATGAAATTTGGTGAGATCATTGAATTTGTCATGCAGGGTTATGCTAATTTTTTTGAAATTTTTTGGACCAACAGGAAGTGAGCTATGAGCCATTTCCTGCATTTATCCAAATTTTATGAACACATGTTTGAGGGCCTTCGAATACTCCAAAACTTGGAAAACATAGCAGCAATTATAACTGTCTAATGGTCTTCAATTTGATGCACCAATTGTCACTTAATGTGGGACAATGGCTCTATAGCGCCCCCAATCATTTTTTTAAAACAATTGCCCTTTTGAGGGTCTAAGCATGCTTGAATACTCACAAAATTTTGCACACGTATTGAGCCGGTCATTCCTTTGACTAGGATATTGAAATCATGCATAGGTGTGGCAAAATAGCATTAAAGCGCCCCCTAGAAAATTTTAATGAAGCAGCCCTCGGGGTCCTTTTCACCTACATGTACGAAATTCTGTGGACATGTGGATTATGCCGAAACCTAAAAAAAAGTCTCTTGGTGCCATGACCTACACTCAACAGGAAGTCCGCCATTTTTAATTGAAATTGCAACTTTTTTGGATTTTTCGCCATTCACAGGCGTCGTACTTTAACGAACTCCTCCTAGAGATTTCATCTAATCAACTTAAAATTTGGCGAATGATATCTAAAGACGTTGCCAATTTTAAATTGCGAAGCTTTTTTGGATTCATTGCACGATGTATCCGTGGCGTCGCAACGAATTTCGATGTTCCGCCATGAAACAGGAAGTTGGTTTTAATCCCACATACTTTGTGAGGTTTGCCTGAAACTTTACAAGGCTTGATAAAAGTGTCCTCCCAAGTATACTTTTATGTTGATATTAGATTTTTGGAGTGGCCAGGTGGCTCCACAGCGCCCACTAGCCACGGCCATGTTAGAATAAAAGTGCATAAATGTTCATGAAATTTGCTGTGATCTTAAGATTTGTCATGCAGGGTTATGGTAATTTTTTGAAATTTTTTGGCAAACAGGAAGTGAGCTATGAGCCATTTCCTGTGTTTTTCAAATTTTAAGAACACACGTTTTAAGGCCTTTGGATATTCCAAAAACTTGCAAAACGTTGCACCAATTGTCAGTTTCTTTATGATCTTCAATTTGATATTCCAATTGGCAATTAATTTGGTACAATGCCTCTGTAGCGCCCCTCATTTTTTTTTTCAAAAGATTTGCCCTTTTGAGGGTCTCAACAGCATGCTGGAAAACTTATAAGAATCATCACACTTGTGGAAAGCCTGGTATTACAATTACTATGGTATGGGTTTGGCTGGCAGGAATGTCAAAATGGCATCGTAGTGCCTCCAGAAAATTTCAACTCAAAACAGTTCTCATGGTTCAGTTCACCTTTTATAAACAAACTTTGGTGGAAACATGAAACATACCAAAACTTAAAAAAAAGGCAATGAAGTGCCATGTCTGATCCCAACAGGAAGTCCATTATTTTGAATTAAAATTTCAATTTTTTGGATTTTTTTCATGAACAGCCGTCATACTTTAACGATAACTCCACCTATTGATTTCAGGAATGGTGTTTGCACTCCATGTTCAGGAAAAATGTGCATTGTACAGTCTTGCAGTGTCCAATGGATGTGAATGCAATTTATGCACCCGTCAACATCTGAGCCACCACCCCTAACGTGCCCCCAAATTTTCAGGAGGGCCCTTTCAACGCTGCTTGCAGCAGTTAATTGGCCGAATGGACACCTGCACTCCATCCAGGGCCTCGAACCACCCCTGGCACCAAAAATGCGAGAACCTATTGTTTTTTGAAGAGATTTTTATTATTCTTCTTCTTCTTCTTCTTCTTAGTTATTATTTTATTATTATTATTTTTTATTCTTTTAACCGAAATGAATTGTTTTTTTTGGCCTTGCCATGGTCAAAAAACTCACAAAAATTTGCAGGACGTCAGTCCTGGTGAAAATTTCAAAGCTTTTGTTATTTTTGTGTTATGGACATGCCCCGGTGGCTCTATAAGCGCCACCAAACACGCGGCAATTTTGTAATGCAATTGCTCGGATTCTCACGAAATTTGATATGGCCATAGTAGTCATTATGAAGTTTTTTGTCAATTTTTTTGAAATTTTTTTGCCTCACAGAAAGTGAGCTATGAGCCATTTCCTGCGGTTTTTCAGATTTTACAAACACATTTTTGAGGCCCTTATCATTGTTGAAAAAAACTCGCCAAACTTGGCTCATAGGTTGAAAATTATGAATTTCTTCGATTTGATGTCCCATTTGCCAGTGGATGTGACATGGTGGCTCTATAACCCCCTAATACATAATTGCATTTTTGAGGGCCTCAACATGCTCAAAAACTCAAAAAATTTTGCATACTTATTAAGCCTGTCATAAGTTTTATACTATGATATAGGGTTTACTGATGTTCATGGCAAAATGTCATTATAAGCACCACCTAGAAAATTTCAATGAAGCAGCCCTCACAGAGAGTTTAACCTACATGTACGAAATTTGGTGTCAATGTGGATTATGCCAAGACCTAAAAAAAGTCTCTTAGTGCCATGACCTAGACCCAACAGGAAGTCCGCCATTTTTAATTGAAATTGCAACTTTTTTTGATTTTTTCGCCATTCACAGGCGTCGTACTTTAACGAACTTCTCCTAGAGATTTTATCCGATCAACTTAAAATTTGGCATATGAAATCTAAAGACCTTGCCGATGTTAAATTGCGAAGCTTTTTTGGATTCATCGCACGATGTATCCGGGCGTTCTTGCGAATTTCGATGTTCCGCCATGAAACAGGAAGTTGGTTTTACTCACACATACTTTGTGAGATTTGCCCGAAACTTTACAGGCTTGATAACAGTCTCCTTTCAAGTATAAATATATGCTGATATTAGATTGGGAGTGGTCAGGTGGCTCCACAGCGCCCTCTAGACATGGCCATGTTAAGATAAAAGTGCTTGAATGTTCATGAAATTTGGTGTGATTATTGCATTTGTGATGCCAGGTTATGATAATTTTTTTGAAATTTTTTGGCCAAACAGGAAGTGAGCTATGAGCCATGTCCTGCGTTTTTCCTAATTTTACGAACACACGTTTAAAGGCCTTAGAATACTTGAAAACTTGCAAAACGTTGCAAAAAGTATAATTGTCTTATCGTTATCAATTTGATATATCTATTGGCACTAAATGTGTCATAATGGCTCTACAGCGCCCCCAATCAGATTTTTAAAAGAATTGTTGTTTTGAGGATCTCAACATGCTTGAAAACTCACAAAATTTTGTTCACGTATAAAGCTAATCATGCGTATTATTATGATAAAAAAACTTACAGAAAGGCGTGGCAAAATGGCATTATAGCGCCCCCTGGAATATTTCAATGAAGCAGCCCTCGCAGCTCGGTAAATCTACATGTATGAAATTTGGTGGACATGTGATTTATGCTGAGACCTAAAAAAAAGTCTCTTGGTGCCATGACCTAGACTCAACAGGAAGTCCGTTATTTTTAATTGAAATTTCAACTTTTAAAAATTTTTCGTCAGTCACAGGTGTGGTACTTTAACGAAATCCTCCTAGAGATTTTATCCGATCAACTAAAAATTTGGCAAGTGACATCGTAAGACCTGTCTGATCTTAAATTGCGAAGGTTTTTCGGATATATCAAACGATGTATCCATGGTGTCGCGGCGAATTTTGATGTTTCGCCATTAAACAGAAATTTGATTTAACTCACACGTACTTTGTGGGATTTGCCCGAAACTTTACAGGCTTGATAACGGTCTCCTTCCAAATAAAAATATATGCTGATATTAGATCGGGTGTGGCCAGATGGCTCCACAGTGCCCTCTAGCCACAGCCATGTTCAGATAAATGTGCTTGAATGTTCATCAAATTTGGTACGATCGTTGAATTTCTCATGCAAGGATATGCTAATTTATTAGAAATTTTTTGGCCAAACAGGAAATGAGCTATGAGCTATTTCCTGCCATTTATCCAAATTTTCAGGAGTGGTGTTTGCACTCCCTTCAGGAAAACGCATTGTACACAGTCCAGCAGTGTCCAATGGCTGTGAATGGACACCTGCACCCATCAACATCTCGCCACCACCCCAAGGTGCTTGAGGGGTGCGAGAGCCCTTTCAACACTGCTTGCAGCTTTAATTAGGGCCCGAGCACCGAATGGTGCGAGGACCCTATTGTAATTGTAATGTTTATTATTATTATTATTATTATTACTATTATTATTATTATTTTTAACCGAAATGAATTGCATTTTTGAGGCCCTTACCATGGTCAAAAACTCATGAAAATTGGCAGGCACCTCAGGCCTGGCGAAAATTTTAGTTTTGTGCAGGGAACGTATATGTATCTGCCCCGGTGGCTCTATAGCGCCACCAAATAGCGGCAATTTTGGAATGCACTTGCTTGGATTCTCATGAAATTTGGTGGGGCCATAGTAGTCATGATGAAGGGTTTTGTCAATTTTTTTGAAATTTTTTCTCCTCACAGGAAGTGAGCTGTGAGCCATTTCCTGCGTTTTTCCAGATTTTACAAACACATTTTTGACGGCCTTATCATAATTGAAAACTCGCCAAACTTTGCACAGAGGTTGAAAATATGAAGCTGTTCGATTTGATAACCCAGTTGGCACTGGTTGTGACATAGTGGCTCTATAGCGCCCCTTAATACATAATTGCATTTTTGAGGGCCTCAGCATGCTCAAAAACTCACAAAATTTTGCATACTTATTAAGTTCGTCATAAGATTTATAAATTTAGAGGGTTTACAGATGTTCAGGCAAAATGTCATTAAAGCACCCCCTGGAAAATTTCAAAAAAGCTGCCCTCGCAGCCCGTTTAACCTAAATGTCCGAAATTCGGTATACATGTGGACTATGCCGAGACCTAAAAAAAAGTCTCTTGGTGCCATCACCTTGACTCAACAGGAAGTGCGCCATTTTTAATTGAAATCGCAACTTTTTAAAATTTTTCACCATTCACAGGCGTCTTACTTTAACGAACTCCTCCTCGAGATTTTATCCGATCAACTTAAAGTTTGGCGTATGACATCTAAAGACCTTGCCGATGTTAAATTGCGAAGCTTTTTTGGATTCATCGAACGATGTATCCATGGCGTTGCGGCCAATTTCGATGTTCTGCCATGAAACAGGAAGTTGGTTTTACTCCCATATACTTTGTGAGATTTGCCCGAAACTTTACAGGCTTGATAACAGTCTCCTTTCAAGTATAAATATATGCTGATATTAGATCGAGAGTGGTCAGGTGGATCCACAGCGCCCTCTAGACATGGCCATGTTAAGATAAAAGTGCTTGAATGTTCATGAAATTTGGTGTGATTATTGCATTTGTTATGCCGGGTTATGGTAATTCTTTTGAAATTTTTTGGCCAAACAGGAAGTGAGCTATGAGCCATTTCCTGCGTTTTTCCTAATTTTACGAACACATGTTTAAAGGCCTTAGAATACTCGAAAACTTGCAAACCGTTGCAAAAAGTGTAATTGTCTTATAGTTATCAATTTGATATATCAATTGGCACTAAATGTGCCATAATGGCTCTATAGAGCCCCCAATCAGATTTTTAAAAGAATTGTCGTTTTGAGGGTCTCAACATTCTTGGAAACTCACAAAATTTTGTTGACTTATAAAGCTAATCATGAGTATTACTATGATAAAAAAATTAAAGATAGGCGTGGCAAAATGGCATTATAGCGCGCCCTGGAAAATTTCAATGAAGCAGCCCTCGGGGTCCTTTTCACCTACATGTACGAAATTTGGGGGACATGCGGATTATGCCGAAACCTAAAAAAAAGTCTCTTGGTCCCGTGACCTAGACTCAACAGGAAGTCCGCCATTTTTAATTGAAATTGCGATTTTTTTGGATTTTTCGCCATTCACAAGCGTCGTACTTTAACAAACTCCTCCTAGAGATTTTATCCGATCAACTTAAAATTTGGTGAATGACATCTAAAGACCTTGCCGATGTTAAATTGCGAAGTGTTTTTGGGTTCATCGAACGATGTATCCGTGGCGTCGCAACAAATTTCGATGTTCCGCCATGAAACAAGAAGTTGGTTTTACTCCCACATACTTTGTGAGATTTGCCTGAAACTTTACAGGCTTGATAAAAGTGTCCTCCCAAGTATAAATATATGCTGATATTAGATCGGGAGTGGCCAGGTGGCTCCACAGCGCCCACTAGCCACGGCCATGTTAGGATAAAAGTGCTTGAATGTTCATATTTGTTATGATCATTATATTTGTCATGCAGGGTTATGGTAATTTTTTTGAAATTTTTCGGCCAAGCAGGAAGTGAGCTATGAGCCATTTCCTGTGTTTTTCCAAATTTTACCAAACAACTTTAAAAGGCCTTCGGATATTCCAAAACTTGCAAAACGTTGCACAAATTGTCAATGTCTTATAATCTTCGATTTGATATCCCAATTGGCACTTAATGTGGCACAATGGCTCTGTAGCACCCCCTAATAATTTTTCAAAAGAATAACCCTTTTGAGGGTCTCAGCATGCTTGAAAACTTGCAAGAATCAACACACTCATGGAGCCTGGTATTACAATTACTATGGTATAGGTATGGCACACAGGAATTTCAAAATGGCATCATAGTGCCTCCAGAAAATTTCAACAAAAAGTTCTCATGGTTCAGTTCACCTACATAAACAAACTTTGGTGGAGACATGAAAAGTGCCAAGACTTGTAAAAAAATAATAAAGTGCCATGACCTGAACCCAACAGGAAATCCTTTATTCTGAATTAAAATTTCAATTTTTATTCATGAACAGCCGTCATACTTTAACGTACTCCACCTATTGATTTCAGGAATGGTGTTTGCACTCGACTCAGGAAAACACATTGTACAGTCTAGCAGTGTCCAATGGATGTGAATGCACACCTGCACCCGTCAACATCTCGCCACCACCCCCAACGTGCACGAGGGGTGCGAGGGCCCTTTCAACGCTGCTTGCAGCTTTAATTATTATTATTATTATTATTATTATTTTTTTCTGCTGCGAGAATGCGTTTTTGAGGGCCTTGCCATGCACGAAAACTCACAAAAATTTGCAGAGACGTCAGTCGTGGTGAAAATTTCAAATTTTTGTTATTTTTGTGCTCGGACATGCCCCGGTGGCTCTATAGCGCCACCAAACACGCGGCCATTTTGGAACGCAATTGCTCGGATTCTCACGAAATTCGATATGGCCATAGTAGTCATTGTGAAGTTTTCTGTCAATTTTTTTGAATTTTTTTTGCCCCACAGGAAGTGAGCTATGAGCCATTTCCTGCGTTTTTTCAGATTTTACAAACACATTTTTGAGGATCTTATCATACTCGAAAACTCGCCAAACTTGGTCAATAGGTTGAAAAGATGAATCTCTTCCATTAGATGTCTCATTTGGCACTAAGTGTGACATGGTAGCTCTATAGCGCCCCCTAATAGATAATTGCATTTTTGAGGGCCTCAACATGCTCGAAAACTCACGAAATTTTGCAAACTTGTAAAGCCGGTCATACTTTTTACTATGATTTAGGGTTTACAGATGGGCATGGCAAAATCACATTATAGCGCCACCTAGAAAATTTCAATGAAGCAGCCCTCGCAGCGTGTTTAACCTACATGTACAAAATTCGGTGTCCATGTAGATTATGCCAAGCCCTAAAAAAAAGTGTCTTGGTGCCATGACCTAGACTCAACAGGAAGTCTGCCATTTTTAATTGAAATTGCAACTTTTTTTGATTTTTCGCCATTCGCAGGCGTCGTACTTTAACGAACTCCTCCTACAGATTTTATTCGATCAACTTAAAATTTGGCGTATGAGATCTTAAGACCTTGCCGATGTTAAATTGCGATGCTTTTTTGGATTCATCTAATGATGTATCCGTGGCGTTGCGGCGAATTTCGATGTTCCGCCATGAAACAGGAAGTTGGTTTTACTCCCACATACTATGTGAAATTTGCCTGAAACTTCACAAGCTTGATAAAAGTGTCCTCCCAAGTATAAATATATGCTGATATTTGATCGGGAGTTGCCAGGTGGCTCCACAGCGCCCACTAGCCACAGCCATGTAAAGATAAAAGTGCTTGAATGTTCATGAAATTTGGTTTGATCATTGAATTTGTCATGCACGGTTATGGTAATTTTTTTGAAATTTTTTGGCCAAACAGGAAGTGAGCTATGAGCCATTTCCTGCATTTATCCAAATTTTACGCACACATGTTTGAAGGCCTTAGAATACTCCAAAACTTGGAAAACATTGCAGAAATTATAACTATCTTATGCTCTTCATTTTGATACACCAATTGGAACTTTATGTGCGACAATGGCTCTATAGCGCCCCCAATCATTTTTTTAAAACAATTGCCTTTTTGATTGTCTAAACATGCTTGAATACTCACAAAATTTTGCACACGTATTAAGGCAGTCATTCCTTTCACAAGGATATTAGGATCACATATGGGTGTGGCAAAATAGCATTATAGCGCCCCCTAGAAAATTTTAACGAAGCAGCCCTCGGGGTCCGTTTCACCTACATGTACGAAATTCGGGGGATATGTGGATTATGCCGAAACCTAAAAAAAAGTCTCTTGGTGCTGTGACCTAGACTCAACAAGAAGTCCGCCATTTTTAATTGAAATTGCAACTTTTTTGGATTTTTCGCCATTCACAGGCGTCATACTTTAACAAACTCCTCCTAGAGATATTATCCGATCAACTTAAAATTTGGCAAATGATATCTAAAGACCTTGCCGATGTTAAATTGCGAAGCGTTTTTGGATTCATCGAACAATGTATCCGTGGCGTCGCAACGAATTTCGATGTTCCGCAATGAAACAAGAAGTTAGTTTTACTCCCACATACTTTGTGAGATTTGCCTGAAACTTTACAAGCTTGATAAAAGTGTCCTCTCAAGTATACATATATGCTGATATTAGATCAGGAGTGGCCACGCGGCTCCACAGCGCCCACTAACCACTGCCATGTTAGGATAAAAGTGCATGAATGTTCATGATATTTGTTATGATCATTATATTTATCATGCAGGGTTATGGTAATTTTTTAGAAATTTTTTGGCCAAACAGGAAGTGAGCTATGAGCCATTTCCTGTTTTTCCAAATTTTACGAAAACACGTTCTAAGGCCTTTGGATATTCCAAAACTTGCAAAACGTTGCACAAATTGTCAGCGTCTTATGATCTTCGATTTGATATCCCAATTGGCACTTAATGAGGCACAATGGCTCTGTAGCACCCCCTAATAATTTTTTCAAAAGAATAACCCTTTTGAGGGTCTCAGCATGCTTGAAACCTAACAAGAATCAACACTCGTGGAGCCTGGTATAACAATTACTATGGTATAGGTTTGGCACGCAGGAATGTCAAAATGGCATCGTAGTGCCTCGAGAAAATTTCAACAAAACAGTTCTCATGGTTCTGTGCACCTACATAAACAAACTTTGGTGGAGACATGAAACATGCCAAGACTTGTAAAAAAAATTAAGAAATGCCATGACGCGAACCCAACAAGACGTCCATTATTCTGAATTAAAATTTCAATTTTTTTTCATGAACAGCCGTCATACTTGAATGTACTCCACCTATTGATTTCAGGAATGGTGTTTGCACTCCACTCAGGAAGACACATTGTTCAGTCTAGCAGAGTTCAATGGATGTGTATGCACACCTGCACCCGTCAACATCTCGCCACCACCCCCAACGTGCACGAGGGGTGCGAGGGCCCTTTCAACGCTGCTTGCAGCTTTAATTATAATTTGAATTTCCCTCTTTGTAAGCAGTAAGCATTCTAACTGCTGTGCTTCAATCCAGACTGTACAATTCTGATTAAACTCACAAATAAATCTGGGGAACTAATTTTGTGTCCGCGCACGAGTTCTGAGTCTGCGTCCTGTCAGAAAACAATGCTATCAGTCGATATTTAACCCTTGAATTAGTTTTTAACTGATCAAATTTGCAAGGATAAGGAGCCAAAAAAGTAAACATGGTTTTACTGTCCAAATGCATATAGGCTGTGCTGTACATGAAGACAGAGAACAATGGAATTAATTTCAGCTTCTTGCACAAGGATGGACTGCTGACACAACACCCCAACCCCCGTCTTTCTACCCCCGTCTGCCAGCAATGCTGCGATCTTATGTTAATCCAAAAAACAGCCCATCCTTTTCCAATCAATGGCCTCATATTTGCACCTAATTAAAATGGCCAAGGAGTGGTTCACAGAGGCATATAATCATATTTTATAATTCAGTGCCTTCATTAGATTGTTTGCTCCCCATGTCACTGTTTAGCAGGAGAGGGAACTATGTGTATTCTCTTCCCGATCTTGTTCAGTCATAATGCCCCCATGTAGTGATATCCAAGGTCATCGATCATGAACAATACTTGAAGGTTCATTCTGATATCTTAATTCTTATATTTCCAGTTATATAATTGGATAATAATAATAATAATAATAATAATAATAGTTCATCCATTATCTAAACCAGTGGCCTTCAATGTCGTTCCTGGGGACCCATGGTGTATGCTGGTTTTGTTCCAACCACAATTGTAATCGCAGGATTTTAAAAAGCTCTTAATGTCTTAATCAGGTGTTTTTCGTGTTTAGAGTTGTCAATTACTCTCTTCAGCCAAGTGTTACAAAGAAACATCCATATATGCTCTGAAGAATAAAACACCCTGGAAGAGAGTGTGTTAATTTCTATAGTGCAAGAAATTTCAAGTAATATAACATTTCAAACAGATCAAATTAGACACTGAGGAAATCAGTAAACCCAAATTAGGCTGCTGGAACACAACTGTTTCGAGTTCTTTCAAAAAACTTCAGGTGAACTTAATTCGATTAACATAACACAAAACTGGTTTGACTCTTTACCATTTGCTTGTTGAATAAATTTGTCATGATATGCCATTTAGTTTTCACCAATTAGGAGCCAACTACATCTTTAATTTGATTGGTTACATTGTTTTCGCTCATTTTATGCTGTTATTTCCAATACATCGCGATGTAGGCATAGTATTTTTTAATCTTGATATTTCTGTTGACTTGTGAGTTAAGAGGGCAAATAACTGCTCTAAACATTAAATACACTTAAAACAAATTAACAGCTTGTTAAAATCCTGCGATTACAATTGTGGTTGGAACAAAAACCAGCAAACACAATGGGTCCCCAGGAACGCTGTTGAAGACCACTGATCTAGACCACTTCTTGGACACTGCAAAAAAAAAATGTTACCAAGCATTTTGGTCTTGTATTTAGAATTAAAACGCTAAAACCTATTATCTTTTTTCTCAGACAATAGCCTCTCCCAGATGTCCAAGCTCCTCACCCTATCCCTAAGGGTCAGCCCAGCCACCCTAAAGAGAAGAGGCCGTTTGTATTCGTGATCTTATTCTTTCAGTCAATACCCAAAGCTTGTGACCATAGGTGACAGCTGGAATGTAGATTGATCAGTAAATCGAGAGCTTTGCTTTTACGCTCAGCTCCTTCTTCACCATGATGGACCGGTACAACGCCCGCTTCACAGCAGATGCTGCAGTGATCTGTCTTTCAATCTAACGCTCCATCCTACCCTAACTCGTGAACAAGACCCTGAGATACTTGAACTCCTCCACTTGGGGTGACAACTCACCCCCCACCTGAAGGGGGCAATCCACCTTTTTCCGGGAGAGAACCATGGCCTCAGATTTGCAGGTGCTGATCCTCACTCTGACCGCTTCACGCTCAGCTGCGAACTGCTCCAGTGCAGTTCGATTTGGAACGGGATTGCGAAATAATTACAGGTAAGCATCGACATGTTTTGCACCAAATAGGGACAATTCATCATTACATCTGGTTAGTCTCCTTGTTTTTGTTACACATTTGATTTGTTCAATCTTTTTTTTTCATTTACAACCACAGTTACCCTTCTAAACTATATCAGTCTTCGGACCAGAGGCGGATTGTCCATTGGGGCGATTGGGCGACGCACTGCCACGAGAAAAAGAGATTTTTTTTTTCCCCGGCTCTACCACAGTTCTACACTTGATCTCCCTTTGAATGGCATTGTCCAATCAGGATAAACTAGCGTTTCCAATAGTCCCGCCCCTTTCGGGGCGATTTCACTCAGACTGAAAATTGCCCCAGCGGTCTCTCATTGACTCTCGTGTAACGTCATTTTTTGGCCAGTACAAGGCCTTTCAATGCAATCTCAATGGGTTCCGGGAGGGCTTGCCCCAACGTGCTTTCATCATACGTAACAGCAGTGGTTGTGGGCAGAGCTGGTTGTGGGTATCCTCCTAATTCCTGTTCTAACGATGTACGCTGCCATGAGAACCGAGACGGTCTCCTATTTCCGGTCATTGCTCGCTGTACTGAAGAGAGATAGGCAGGCTGAATGCATTCAGGCTCCACTTGTTCCGTTGTTGGTTGTACCAACAACTCAAAAAAAGATATAAGTTTGTATGGAAACAGAGTGCTTTATTCACAAGGTGATTAGAAAAGATTGCCCTTGCTCAGCACCTTACAGTCTACACTCGATGCCAGAGAGTCGGCACTAGGAGTGGCTAGCTGCGCGGAGACTGAAGTATCCACCCAAGAGGATATACGTATGCTCACACCATTTCGTAAAAAAGGGCCTGACGGATGACCATTCCATTCCCACTGTATTATACATTATACAGTCCCCTGATATGTTAATTCAAAGATCCGTCCAACAATTATATTTTTTCGAAATCCGACTAAAAGCAGTATTGTCAGCCAGTGGTCAGTTTAGTTTTCCGGTGAAGTTACCAGCGTTTGCCATGTAATTAGTGGCCATCTACGGTCACACGCGGGATGTATATTGATACCCACACATTTAGCAGTTATACAGGTAAACGTTAGCACTTTTGAACAAGTTGACATTGAGCAGTGGAGGGGTTTACCAGTAGCATTAGTGAATATTGAAAGGTGCATAATCGTAATCCTGGCTTCTGTAAAAACCTCATCTTTAGCCGACTATATTCTTGTGGCAAATATTTAGCTTGTCAGCTACAGCGGTTGTGAAGGATTGGACTGAGATCTTTATTTCGTTCAGTGCATTGGTGATTTTCAGCTTGCGAAGTGAAGCTTGGGGACTGTACTTTCATGATCTGAATAATGATTGATTGCCCAATGCTAATGTGATATCATTCAGTGGTGGAGCGGATGACGGCTGGGTTTTTACCCTTGTGTAAAACAAAGAAACTGCTCGCCAGACTATTTACTGGATCAAAAGCATTTTGATAAGCAGCTTGCTAGCTAATCACTTCCTGCATATGAATTGCAACTCGCCGTCTTGTCACGCTTTTTTTTTTTTTTTTTTTTACTTTGGCAGTAGGAATGTGTAGCCACCCAAACAGGTATCACGGCTTCATCAATAAGTGGAGTGAACAATTGTAGTGATAAACCATTCTTTACTTTTGAGTTGAAGGCTCCGGACTCTCAGACTTTCTCCACCACAGTTTATCATTGCAACTCAAGTAGCTAGAGGAAAACTTTGTTGTGTGCTCGCAGCGCTGCTCTCTAGTGGACATAACAGGCATTGCTATAAAGTAAATTGAGGCGATGATCTTGCCACCTACCTACCAGTATTTGTACCATCTCTACATTCAGTGTATGCATGTTACTTCCACAAAATGGGTATTTTGAATTATATGAATTAGTGGGAAAGTAGAGTAATAAAGGCAAATGACTAACTTCTAACTAGCTAACTTCTGTCCAGCTCTTTCTGTTGTATTTTGCCACCTAATGGACATAACAGGCAATGATTATGAGTTTATTTAACAGGCCCAAAAAGATTGAGACACAGTCTGTTGATATATTTGACAAATAGCTCATCGATGTGATTATTGGTAAAAATTTCCCCCCCCCCCCGAATTTTTTGTCAGGAGCCGCCACTGCTTCGGACTGCCATTTTTGTTTTTAGGTGTTTTATTGAATAAAAAACCTTGAGTAATAATAATGATATATAATAATAATGACTTCATCAAAAGACATCAGACCACTTCATCTATGTCCACATCTACATCCACGAAGTATTTATACACGTTTCAGGTATGGCAACATCATAGCGCAAGTGCTTTGGGAAATACAGTGCATATTTTTGCTGTATTCCGCAAATTCTCATCTTTTGGAAACGTGCAGGCTACCACATCTCAGAGGAATAGTTGTTGATTTTCACAACTAATCGGGAGTAAAACCAATCTTTTTGTGATGTAAACAATCCAAGCAATACTGTACAAAACGAATAGAGAATGTACAATCAGATGTGACGAACAGGCACAGCCGTTCCGGTTAATACGTCACAGAGGCATGTGACCACGCACTTGCAAAAACTTCTTTTAGGGGCGAAACAGAGTATGGCAGAAATCTGCAAAATAAATTCTGAAAAATTATTAAAATTAACAGAATTTTGTTACATGCAAATTACATGCATTTTTTATCAACATTGGTCGAATATTTACATATTAACAGCGTTTTTAGCTTTAAAGACTCACCCTTTCAACGAGAACAGCTTGAGGGCAATCGAGCGGCAGAGGGTGAGGTTACTGAAGGCCCTCTGAACATCTATCATATTGGTATTTTATCGTGATTTCCTGAACGTTATTTCTTCTCTGAACAGCTCGTCCCAAGATCTTCATGAGATTTGAGCAAAACCTGATGTTAGGTTGTTGCGTCAAATCAGGACAGACCTGGCCAGAGCCAATCACGGCGCTGGACCTGCTAACCCTGGAATCTATTCTATCAGACACAAACAAGCACAAATCATTTAACGCATAGATTCATCAGTATGTCTCCCAAAGCTGTGTGTGCGTGTTGTTTTGAATGCAAAAAAAAAGTACAACATTTTTATCTCTCTTCCAAAAGACGATGCCACCAGAAATCAGTGGGTAGCTTTTTTGTTTGCTGGTGGCAAACAGCCACACTCAAAGGGAACATTAGCTGTTTGTGCTTGGCATTTCACCGAAGACGGCTTTGTCAATAAAGGATAATTCGATGCTGGATATGCGCCTCAGCTGCCTCTCAAACCTGGGGCAGTTGCATCGATCAAGAGCTTGAAGCGGCAAGCTGTAAGTAATGATATAACAGCAAATAATGTAAGTGAAGATAACGTGTTACAGCTGGCAACCAGAACCGCTAAGGATAGTTAGCACTAACAACTGGCCTCAAACGTAGACTTTGATTCGGAAGCCGTAACTTTTACCATTTTGTGTTGCTTTACTGCATAGGCCTACCTAACATGATAGCCTGTTGAATGTGGCTGTAGCACTGCGGCTAACATAGCTAAGTTACAGATGTTAATGTTTGTGTTCTAAATATGCCAGAGCAAATAATATCAAGGAGACATTCAACAGAAGGCGTGTAAACATAAACCTCATTTGAAGCTAACTTTTTATACTTGTTTGTAATTTGGATGCTTGGTACAAGTGTTCACAGTAATGGAACTTACTGTCTGTAAAACCTGTATTGCAGAGTAATGTTTGTTTCTGTCATTGTTATGAACGCTCGGTTACTAACGCATGTTAGTTCGCGTTCCATGCAACTTAAAAATGCTCCTGGTTAACTCATATGTAGTAATTCAGATTGATATGCTTGTGTTGCTTTAATTAGCATCAAGGTGGTAGTTTCATCATCAGGTTTCCTGACCGTAGCCGCTACAGTTGAAGCTAATCGGAGAGGTGTTGAGCATGTCTGCAAAGTTGGGCTGATAAGGCTCCAGTTAGACCAGACGCAGGCTTTGTGGAGCTTAGGGTAGGTGTTTGGGGTTTTTTTTACTGTTGCTGTGAAACGATCATTTTACTTATCCATGACCAGGGTCAGCCGAGTACTTTGCCGTGGTGTAGACTAGCTCTCTGATCCTACCGCGTTGAAAGCGAAACACACTATAACGTGTCTGGTATAGCAAACGATTTCTCTGCATTGCCATGGTGGAATTTCATCCACCTTTGAAAATCCTGGCTAATAAAAAGCCGAAAAAAGTGGAGATTGGATACAGATTTTTTTTCGGTAGAAGTTATCGATTCGCTAGCTCCACATAAGCAATGCTTACACCATCTGTGTGTTTTTGCTACAAACTTATTTAGTAGCTTGGTGTCAGAATTGTGTTTCGTTTTGGTAGAAATGGTTAACAGGAGCTTTTTGCAAAGTTTCTTCCAGATAGCTAAGTGGGTATATAACATGACTATATAACAGTACAGCTACAATCACATGCATGCAAGCTGAGACAGTACGAGCAAAACACAAAAATTTCAGCTTGCCAGTCATTGACATCCTGCTGTAAAAGTTGCTGCAACACTTCAATTGCTTCGTCTTCCCATTCGGGGTCGGATTCGGGATCAAACAAGTATGGTCTTACAGCAATAGATGCCGCAGAGAGCTGTCCTGAAATACCTGCCATCTTGGTTTCCTGGTTTTTCGGGTCTGCACCCTCCTCCGGAATCGAAGCGGCCAAGCAGCTAATCAGAGCAACGCCTCATTAGCATAGCCTCCCCACCTATTCAAAACAGCTCATGTTTCAGGCCGGCGTAGACAGGGTGAGAGAAGAGGTCTCACAAGGCCTGGATGTCTGCGGTTTTTTTTGTAACTGAATTCTTAAAATTATTTTAACGACCCATTGGCCATGCAAAGTAAAGTCATTTTACATAGGCGTGGCAGCTTTTATTTTGCCGTGGCGGTGCGCCAGTGGGAAATATTCTCTGTTCGTTTATTACAAAAATACGTCCAAATTCTTCAGCTGAAGTTGAACAGGTACAATTTAATTCTGCGACAGCAATGACGCTATTAACAGTTATGACAAAACGAGCCGGTAGTGTCCGAAAGCGTTTCTTCCCTCTGCCTATGAGCGCACTATATAGTCACCTACATAGTGAGTCCCTTTATAGTGAGTAGGGAATAGTGCGAGTGAGTGATTTCGGACACAGCCCTGGATTTCCAGCAGCAAGGCCCACACTGAGCAAGCTGAGGCAGCGGCCAGCGCGAGAAAAAGAGGACAAGGTTGGTAACTGTTAAATTCATATGGGTCTGAACAACGTGGTGGAGACAGCGCCCGGGGGGGGGGTGAGTTAAAGCTGAAATCGGTACGATTTTTTTGGTCGTATTTACTGAAACTTTCACTATGCTTAGACATGCGAATATGAATCAGGTGATTTTATAAAAAAATCCGCGACTTTATCTCCACCCACAGCCTGTAATGTGATCTGTGAAATTCTACCGCTCCCAGCTCAACTAACCAATCAGGGCCCGTATTCACAAAGCATCTTATCTTACCGCTAGGAATACTCCTAAGTTGCGCTAAAACATTTTATGTAGAAGTAAAAAGTTATTCACAAAGCCGCTGAGAGCAACTTTTAGTTAAGAAAACTGGTAACTCCTAGACTTGGAGTAGCTCTGAGATAGGTGGGAGTAAATCTCCGTTGCTATGGATGACGTCAGTTCTCATGCACGAGTCTTGGCACAATGAGCACGGTGATTGGTTGTTTGGTGACAGGGCGGCCCATTGAAAAAAATATCCCACATACAACCCATGGAGGAAAAAATGAGGAAACAGTCCAAGTGGCTAGTTTGTCCCATAAAATAATAACATGTTGAGCACTCCAGAAAATGCACTATACGCAGTCCCCACATATCACGCTCTAGGCAAATACACATACATAGGAAAGAGATAGTTGTAAAAACGCTAATGGCATAAAACGAGTCAATAATAAAACGCGTCATTATCCCCAATAATTGGCAACTTATTACCCAATGAGAATATGTTGCGATCATAAAAATGTCGGGCTGTTCAAGTTTGTTTGCCCTAAACTGTCATGGATGAAAGTTCAGAAAGGACGCAAAAGCCCAACTGGAGCCACGACCAATTACTGCTGCTGGCCCAGTTAGTGCTGGAGCAAAAGGATGTAATCAAAGGGAAATTTGGCTCAGGGTGAACAGCAAATCCAAGCGGGATGCGTGGGATAATATCAGCCTACAGATCAATGCTGCATTCCCCTCGGTGTCTCAGATGGCAGACAACTGCGAGAAGCGGTGGTATGGGCTGCAATTGCAGGGGAGGTCCGAGATTGCAGCCTATAAACGGGCTATTGTTCAAACAGGAAAGCATACTAAGCTTGGTTTGTAATTTATAGCTTACAATTTAAATATGCATACAAAATATGACATAGGCTGGTATTATTCTGATGATCTATTAAATGTAACCCTCGCTCAATAGCCTAATAAAATAATTCATGCATAGCAGGAGAAGGTACAGCACCAAAGCCACTGTCCCCGAGCAAGTGGCATCCCGCAGGCACATAATGCCTGTCAAATAATTGGCATAAGCTGCTTTCTATTAAAATGCGAGTCTTGCGTGAATCCTGGCCATTTCGCAAAAATGTCCAAAATACTGTATTCGGCATCAAATACTATCTGGGTGTTGATGGAATGAACTTGTTTTCTATTTACAAATACCTCTTCATCTTGGGTCGGGGAAATAATTCGAATATGGGCCCCATCAATAGCACCGATGATACCGGGTATACCTGAGATGTGCATGAATTCAAGTTCGATTTTTGTTGTTAGCGAATGTCCATTGGAAATCGGATAAACTATCAGATGATATGGGTTGTTTCTCATAGTTGGAGATGTAATTCTCTCCCTCACCAAGTCAACAACAAATAAAATCCCTTCACGGTCGATCCGATATCTCTTCAACAACTGTGCATCATTCAGAATTTCCAAGTCATTCCGTCTTTCAACAGCAGCAGCCATTTTCCGATTCTTTGTGAATAGGTTTTAGCGAGTTAGGAGTCCTCTTGACTACTTTTAAGCTCTCCCAGACTTAGGAGCTACTTTTAGGCCTAAAATGCTTTGTGAATAACACTTAGTAAAAATATTTATGAGTCCTAAATTCACGACTGACATGCCCATTTTTTTAGGAGTTTCTCCAAAATCTGGCAGTTAGGACCTACTTTTAGCGCTAAGATGCTTTGTGAATACGGGCCCAGATCATTAGCATGCACCTTCGGATGTGCACGAAAAATCAAGGGAGGGACTGGCTCGGATCTCAGCGTAAATAGGGGAGGGGCTTGAAAGTTGTACTCGTTCAAAAATCTGAATAAGTCTTCTCGGTCGAGCAGTCTTACCGACTGCAGCTTTAAATCATTCCCATGACTGTTTGGAGGTGATCAATATTAAATGTCTGAAAGCTTCCTACAGCTTAATGCTGATAAAAAAGATATCTTGGTCATTGACAGCCAATATGAAACCTTCTACAAAATTTGAGAGTTATCTTTGATTTCAAGCTGAAGTTTGACCAACATGTCAAAAATGCATTGATCTGCTTTTACCAACTCAGGAATGTGGCCAAAATTAAATCTTTCCTTTCAAAGAATGATACTGAGCATGTTATCCATGCCTTCATTTCCACATGTCTTTATTATTATAATTTACTTTTCACCCACCTCAATATTTTTTTTTCTGTTTTGCCTGCAATTAGTTCAAAATGCTGCTGCTAGCCTTCTGCCTAATTCTAGTTGTAGGTCCCACATTATTCCAGGGTTAGCTTTGTTGCGCTGGTTGCCAGTGCATGTTAGAATAGATTTTAAAATTTTGTTGATAACTTATAAAGCTCTGCATGGTGGGGCCTGGGGTTATCTGTCTGAATTAATTACTCCATATAACCAAACCAGGGCACTTAGGTCTGCAGATAAAAATTGCTTGGTAGTGCCCCAAACCAGACTCACCATCAAGGGTGGTCAGACTGTTGCTGTCTGTGCATCTACCATCTGGAATTACCTCCCATTACTTATTAGAGCTGCTGAAACCATGTCAGGCTTCTAAAACATTCAAAGACACACTCTTTTCAACTCGAAGCAGCATTGTGGGACATTAAGACAGTTGTCTGCGCAATTCAGCTGGCAGGTCCTGCACCCAGTGCCTGTACGGTGAACCGTCTCTTTATGCCCCAACCAGCCCGCTTGCTGGTCCTTCAGTGGGGATACTCCTCTCACCTCTCAGGCCATCCTGCGGTTCAGCGCACCAAGGCCTTCATTTGTCAATGCTTCTGATGGCCCACATCAGAGGAAGACGCCCAGGAGTTCATCAAGACCTGTATTGTTTTTGCAGCTTGCAAGAGTAATAACACTTCTCCAGCGGGGTTAATAGAAACCTTACTTGTTCCAGAACGTCCCTTGTCCCACATCGCCATGGACTTTGTCAGGGGTCTTCCTCCTTTTGACGGCAACACCACAATCCTCTCTGAGGGTGACCGCTTCACCACGTCTGTTCACCTCATTGCCCCACCCGAGCTTCCCTCAGACTCAGTGATGACTGAGCTCATGATCTACCAAGTCTTCAGGCTGCATAGTTTACCCACAGACATTGTGTCTAATTGACACAACTTCTGTCTGACAGTTACCTTAAAGTGTCTTGGCTGCCTTTAAATTTTAAGTCAAAACAGCTATTTGTCATATTATGAAGGGAAAAAGTGGTGTAGTAATCATATTTGCAGAAATTCCTACTGCAATCTACGTCTGGACTCAATTTCAGGGTATGCTCCCCGACAAGACATAATCAAAACAAAATTAAAGATATTAAAAATTCTTTGCTGAAGATAAATACTGTGTCACGCCATGCCAGGACACATTCCCAACATGCTGTGACCTGACCCAGACATTAAATATTGTCACCAGCTATACTGCCATAAAATCAAAAAAGAAAGCAAGTCCAAATTCTGTCAAAATTGAGTTACATAAATATTTGAAATCAGGGAACTAAGTTCTGTGTACCAATATGCTCAAGTCTGCATACTCTATTCTGGTTAATCCATAACTGACATGGCCGAAGGAAGCAAGTCCAAATCCAGTGAGCGGCCTATACAGAACTTTCAGCCTATGAAGTTCTTGTTAATAAAGTAGACTAAGGCCTTGTTCAGACTGCCAGCCCAAATCTGATTTTTTGCATATCCAGATTGTATCAAGCTTGAATTTTGGGTGGTCTGAACAGCAGAAAACCCCATGAAATGTGATTTTCCCGAATCTGATTCAACCCACATACGGAGGTGGTTTCAATTGCGATTCCAATCGGATTTGTCTCGATCTGAACAGTCTAACCACTTGAATAGGATTTGAACCTGCCCCTTTCGTCATTTGCACCACGACAAACAATTGCAACGTAATTCTGTGTGACGGAAGTGATTGATTCAGCGCGTGCCACGGTGCCATGCCAGTTGTGACCGCTGCAAAAAAAAAAAGAACAACACAGGAACCTCCTCCGTTTCTGGCGTTTTCTCACAAATTGTAAAGCATTCGCGACACGGCTACGCATAATAATTTGACAGATTTCCAAAATCAATAATCCACGACGGCTTGTTTGTGTAAAATTCTACCTAATCAATCCAGGTGTGTGTAATATATATCGGACCTGAGCACTGCACAATTGGGACGCCAAGATCGGATGTGATCACTTGCAATGTGCAATGAAAACGGTCAGTCAGAAAGATCAGATTTTGATCGGATATGCAAAAAAATCGGATTTGGACCGTAATCTGAACATAGCCTTAGGCTGCTCTCTACCGTCATGAGAAGAGTTGTTTCCTCAAAAAAATTCTAAAAATTGTTTTAAAATGAAGATGTTTTCAACCTTTGAAGGACAGGTTAGCATTTTTCAATTCCACACAATACGTTAAAGAGTGATAAAGAGCAAAGTGTTAAAACAGCTTTTCCAATTTTGTGAAATTTTGCAAATGCACTTTGGTCCCCAATCTATCATCTCTGAAAACTGGAGCAAAATTAGTAATTTGACAAAAAGTTGAAATTTGACCTTGAAATATTTTTTGTCAGAAGTTGTCCTTGTTGGGGAAAGTAGCTCAATACTGCTAGAAAGGGGTGACTTTGTAGAATGTATAGGCATTGGTCCCATGTCTCTAGCTAGTCTCACACATGAGATATTAACCAAAATGGACTTTTGAATGACCTTGAACTTGACCTTGAATTAATGAAACAAAAGTGCAGAAGTTGGACAACAAATCCATGCTGAATGAAGTGGTGCTCAAGAGAACTCATTGCTCCGGATATTTATGAAGCTATTTAATCCATTTGTGTAGAGGTGCAGATCGTAGACTGTTGCGTCCATGGAACTTCTCCAATGATGCACTCAGTTGCAGTATCCTATCAATATGTCTTACACCCTAATCATATATTGAATATTCACAAGGAAGCTATGCCCATAAACGATTTAGAATACAGGCATGTGACGTTCCAATCACTGTTTCTCAGGAATTGTATGAATTATGGTCCTCAACCAAGGCGCTTCTGCAAACAGCCTAACGTGTTTGCTAGAAGTATCAATCCTGCAGTTGATAAAAATTATTTCTCGCTGCAAAAAAAAATTAGTTTCCATCGCAGCAACAGGTCTCTGCCCCAATAACCCGATGCCAATTTCGTTGTGAAAAAATCAGCTTTCTGAAGAAAAAACTTAACATAGTATTGTCACTACGTCATTCTACTGTCCTTTATGACCATGAGATATGAAATAAACATATTACTCTACTACTAATTTACGCCTAGATCACCACTAAAAGTCTCTCCAGAAAACACTGTGATTTAGCTACAGATATCATGCTGCCTATTTCACGCTCACTCCATTGTATCTCGATAATTCTTTGTTGATTAACAAGTGTTTTATTGAAGTGAGGACAGCATGACCTTTCTGACGATAATTAAAAGAATTATCTCCATAAAAAGTAAATAAACCTGCGCGTAACAGCAAGATAGGTTGCCTATTCTCTACTTTGGGTGTTTGTGTGTTTCCGTGTGCTTGCATAATTCAATCTGTGACAGTGTTCATTTTATATTTACGAGATGAAAAAGCTATATCGGCATGTTACAGATATTGACACCAGGATTGAGTTTGAAGTGGACAGTACTGGAGGGTTTTCTGAGCCTTACAGCATTGATTCATTGGAGGAAGAAGCCTTTCGCCATGGGAAAGACATCTCCTTGATGTCTAAGTAGTATTGTTCTAAATATTTGTTATTTAGCAGGCAATATTATCTTTTCCGTTTTCCACCTTTGCCACGATTCTGATACCATTATAGTCACATTGGTCATTATCATTTACTGTTTACCTTTGTTGATACTGAATATAGTGGGATATTGCGCAGTGTGGCGACCTGTTTTCGAATTTTTACCACATTCTATGGAACAAAATGCCTTTCAATTGGTTTACGCAATTTCATTTCGTGGACAGCTCGAGAGCATGTTTGTATGTCATATTAGACACAGAGATTTACATTCAAGTCAGAGTAACCTATTACCTGCTTTTGCCTGATGATGTATTATCTTTTCCGTATATACAGTCGCGCCCAAAATTATTCATACCCCTACCAATTTTTTTTTTTCGAGATATTTTTTGACAAATCAAATTTATTCTTGCACAAATGACACAGTAAGTTGACATAAGGCTGTAAGAAGTACAGTAAACAATTTTTCAAGAAATACAATACTTTTTGGCATTTTATTTGACAGATTTACAAAAAATGCCACGTCCAGAATTATTCATACCCTTTTCTCAGTAATTGATGGCAAAGCCTTTATTCACAATTACAGCCTCCAAACGCGTCCTGTGGTTTCCACAAGTCTGCATGGGGATTTTGGCCCACTCCTCTTTGGTGAACTTCTCCAGGTCCTTAGGTTTGAGGGTTTCCTTGCCATGACCTTGGTCTTCAGTTCCCTCCACAGATTTTTGATAGGATTGAGGCCGGTGCTCTGGCTTGGCCACTCCAAAATGTTCAAATTTGTTGTCCACTGACCATTTCTTGACAGATTTGGCTGTGTATTTAGGATCATGATCCTGTTGGAAGACCCATTGCTTCTCAAGACCAAGTTCTTCGGCAGATTGCTTAATGTTTTCACTGAGGATCTGGAGATACTGGTCCTATTTCATGATGCCATTAACTTTAACAAGGTGTCCGGGCCCATTAGCTGACAAGCAACCCCAGAGAATGATACTCCCGCCACCTTGTTTGACCGTTGGGACCATGTTTTTCAGGTTGAACGCTTCACCTTTCTTACGCCAAACAAAAGCTCTACCTCTGTGCCTAAACAGCTCCATCTTTGTTTCATCCGTCCATAACATTCACAGCCAGAAGCTTGTTTCTTCATCCAGGTGAGCTTTTGCAGGGTAGAGGAGCTCTTGTGTGTCTGGGTTGGAGAAGTGTAAGTTGCGTGAGAAAGGCTTTTGGTTAAGCTTTTGGGAAACACCCCAGCTCAGTAAATTTCAGGATGGTTGCCCACATTCTGTTACATTCTGGTGTTGCTTGGCAACTACTGCAGCAAAAGACGATGTGTTATTTATTATAAGATTTTTTAAAGTAAGCCAAGGCTACAAATGAAGGAAAAACATTGATTTCCTTCATCAGCCATCGTAAAATTTCTGCATTCGATAGTTTGATCCACTTGTGACTGGAGTCTGAAGTCAGACTCATGGCTACATTCTATGGTCGCCCGGATCCATTACTCCAGGCTCTGAGCTCAAAAATCTGTTAGCCAATGAAGACACCGCACAAAAAATCCCACCCACACGAGAGGTTTGATTCAGAATTGCAGAAAAAAAATCAAAAAGCGTAAACAAGAGAGCTGAGAACATAACTGCAAATCTGATCTTTGTGAAACTGCGAGCAAAAGGACATATTATCAAACAACTAAAAGGTCAATCACACAAATAATTTGTTTCCAAATTATACGTTCTACCTTTGAGGCAACTTCTTTTTGGTTCAGAGTTTTTTCTCAATTTTGAAATATTTGTATGACATCCAAAAGGTTTTGTTTGATCATTTTGACACAAATCTGACTCCATAGCTTAGATCATAGATGGATTGATGCTGATTACCCGCCAAATGCTAGCAGCTAATCTGCAGTATGCTGTTCAGTCCTCTTCTTTTGACTGTTTTCATTGAACTCTCCCTCCCCGGAAATTACAACTTCCTCAGTGGAATCTGCTCAGAACACTATGGGCTCTATCTTTCACACTGCCCTACCCATTGCCACTACCCGCTACCCGTGAATTACGCATTTAGCAGCTTCCACTATCCCGAAACGGTATCTTGCGGCCACACGACCCGCTATACATTATGCCGACTCCCTTATTTGCGCCTGGAGGTGAGCCCGTGGGCGTGTTTATGCGCTTTCCCTACAATTGCTATCTTGACCACACACGTTAAGAAAAGCGTATAGCGGGTCCTCAAACCAACCGCTACCCATTTGGGCTTTTACAAGAGCGCGCCCAGGCGGCTTCAATGCGCGTCCACTTGGACACATGTGGACGTGCACATGCGGCTCCACTTCCCGAATTAACTCGCCTATAAAAAGCCACCTTGCTTTAGCCTCAGTTGAACCCCAGAGAAAATGGCAGAGATAGTACTAAATCGCCTTGATCGCCAGTTAAATAATAGAACGCGTGTACCGCCAGCGCACCAGCAACCTGGGCCTTTCAGGTAAGTCTATATTGTTTGTATTTTGTATCAATCATTTTTTCTGCTTTTATAATAGTACATAATTATTATATATAATATATATTAATGATATACAGTATATTATATATAATATCAGGGCCGGCGCTAGACCTGAAAATTTGGGGGAAAATATCCATCCCTTTATTGACTACAGTTAGTCCTGGCTAATTGTCGAGGTTTTCCTTTATTAACACGTTTTCCAATTCAAGAATAATCAAGTGGCAATTGAAGACACGGCTTCTCTCCCCCATGCGGTCTAACAGCGACAAAATAATGGGCTACATTCAGTACAGAAAAATAATTTAATTATAAATAGGTCTATGCACTGGCACTCAGCAACGGTAATTTTTTTTCCAGCGAGAGCGGCATTTCAGATCTCTTTTGCAAATGAAGGTAATTTCGGCAACAAGTACGCACACCTGTTTTTGCAGCACGGTCACGCAACTTGCTGTAAAAAATAGACAGCTGTCCAAATCGAAAATGTAAACGGACGAAACCACGTACTTGTCACCAGAATTACCTTCATTCGCTGAAGAGTTCTGAAATGCCGCTCTCGCTGGAAAAAAAGTTATGTCGCTGAGTGCCAGACCAAATTTTATTTTTCTAAAATGGGATTTTGTTCTTTGCTTCATTTCAGACGGGAGAGGTAGTTGGAAGTGCATAGCGAAACGCTTTTTTTTTTTTTTTTTTTGAAGTTTCCATCACAAAAGGGGTAAGCTTGATGTTTTTTTTATTACATACCAAACATTAGACAATATGTCAATGTCAAATAATAATAATAATAATAATAATAATAATAAAATAATACAATTCATGATTAACTTAACAAAAACAGATCCTCCCCGGTCTGGATTTGACCTCATGCACGAGCAATTTAACTTCGTCTTCGGAGAAACGTGGCGACCTTCCTCTCTCCATCACAGGTTTCAGTTTGAGGATTTGGGATAGCGCAGCCTGCTCCTAAAGGCAATGGCACCTGGCACACTAATTGGTTTAACTGGCGTAACGCCCAAACCACGCCTATGCATAATACAACGGGTAGCGCAGGTGTTTTAGGGATATAGGCAGGTGTGCAAGATAGCAACTTTTGCGGGGGAACGCCTCTTACGCAATGCTAAATCCCCAAATAACGGGTTTAGGGACTCTGGCGTAAGATAGGGCCCTATATCTCTTGCTAGTATCCTCTGTCAGCGCAGTCTGTCTCTGCCACGCAGCCCGGCCTCATTTCCCATACAGTCCATTATTATGGTCAGGGCGCACCATCAGAATTCCAAATCTAAAGGTATTGTGCGTGCTGAGAACCTCCGCCGGCTGCCTCGGACCTCTGCTGAGGTTTATTCTGCTGAGGTTCCATCTTCCCCAGGCAAGATGTCCCTGATCCATGCGAGGTCTATTGGTAATAAGTCATCTATTCTGAATTACTTCTTCTGTAATGAAGGCATGGACTTTAGGTTCTTGACTGAAACCTGGCAACAGAATAAGGATTATTCCCATATGATTGAGCTTTGTCCTGCAGACTGTTCTTTTATTTGTACGCCATCGGCTGAGAAGACGAGGAGGTGGACTTGCCGTAGTTTTTGAGAATAAGTTTATATACCAGTTAGTAAGCACTGAGCCTTAGTAGGGGCCGGGCAGCCTAAGCTGCGAGGACCCTATTGTTATCCTGCATCTTCTTCTTCTTCTTTTTCCGAGGAAATCCTACTTTCCCATGCGCGAAAAATCACCAAACTTTGCACAAAGGTCCAGTCCCATGCCAGATTGCCTCAGCTGCAAAAACAGGCCAATAGTCCTGAGGGTGGCGCTAAAGCAAGCCTCTGAAGTTCAAAATTTTGAAAATTCACAACAAATCAACCATATGTGCCCTCAGATTTGCGACTTTCACCAAAATGTAGCCTCAATACTGAAGAAACTTTTGTACATTTAAATCTATTACAAATTATGAAGTTCATCACTCTGTTTTTTTTTCAAAAACTGTGAAACTTATTAAACCTATCTCCTACCACAATTTTTGCTCAATTGACACCAAACTTGCTACAGAGCATCTTCAGACTGTCCTACACAAACAATCTACACAGATTTTGTATTTATCAAAAATTAAGCCTACAGTGCATCAAAATGTTTGACTGTAAATGGTATCGTAAACATATACTTGCAAACTCAATACAATATTTTGGATTTTATCTCAAAGACTGAATTTTTTAGAGCATTTTGAATTTTGCTCTCATGCAAACAATTGGAGTCAATGCAAAAATGGCATTTTTAAACATCAGTTTTTCACTTATGGAGCCAATAAATCATTGTTAAAAACAAATTACCAACATCTCCATGCTGTCTAGATGCAATTTGTGTATTTTCGGATTTTTGTCTTAACTGAATTTTTGACAGCCATTTTAAATCTGCCTTTACACGCTGTCATTGCAGCTGTAGAATTCCTATGATGAGCTAGAACAGTTTTTCTCAAACTCGGTCCAAGCGCCCCCCTGTATACGTTGGTTTTGGTTCCAACCGCGACTGCAATTGTAGACTTTTAAAAAGCTGTTAATTTGTCTTAATTAGCTGCATTCCATGTTTAGAGCGGTTATTTACCATCTTAAGCCATATTTTAATGGACATATCCACTGTGCCATGAAGAATAAAAACCCTTGAACATATTGGACTTATTTTTCTATTTTGTGAGGATTTTCAGGTTAAAACATATTTAAACAGATCAAATCAGACTTTGAGAAAATCAGTAAGCCCCAAATTAGGTTGCTGAATGCAGGTGTTTTGAGTTCTTTCAAAATAATTGGCCTGAACTTAATAAAATTAAATAAAACAAAACAGGTATGACTCTATTATTCGCCAAATGAACTGGCAGTTTTTGCAACCAGGTGTCAACAGTTTCACCAACAAGGGACCGATTGATTGTTTACGAAGATTAAATGTTTGGTTAATTGTTTCCCTCTGCAATTATTTATACTAGTTTCTAATATATCTCAATGTGGATATGAAATTTTTATTTTTCAAGGTATGTATAGATTCTTCAAATGTGGCTTAAGAGGATAAATAATGAATCCAAACATAAATGCATCTAATTAAGACAAATCAACTGCTTGTTAAAATCCTAAGATTGCAATTGTGGTTGGAACAAAAAGCAGCAACACAGTGAGGTGCCAGGACCGAGTTTGAGAACCACTGAGCTCGAAGAGGTTTTGAACATATATACCGCAGAGTTGTCTCTTGCTAATTAGCTCAGTGAGATATCGCATAGTCTCTTGTGCCAGAAATTGTGAGTTCAAGCCTCAACTGATGTAAAATGCACATTAGAATGCCACCTTTTTTCATCTTCCTACACTCTGCTTGTTGCTCAGCATTGCCAAATTTTGCCTAAAATTGCCTGGCCCCGACCATTGCTGTGCAGCAGCTATTATTGTTCCTTTGAGCTGCATATGTCCAGAGTTGGTCGGCTTAATCCTTTCTACTGTATTTTAATTTATAGGCGACCTGGCCCAATTGGCTCTTTTTTATCAGAATTTGCAGATTTTTTTAATCATCTATGATAAAGATGGACATGGTCCTAATGGTTGGGGACTTTAATCTTCATATTGATGACACTAAGTGTACTAATGCCACTGAATTTCTGAATTTAACTGAGTCCTTCAATTTTTAGCAACATGTATCCAGCTCCACACACACAGGCGGGCACACTCTGGACTTTGTTTTCACACATGGTGTAGACATCCAAAATATTAGTTTTAATAATTTAAGCATTAGCGACCACGTATTTTAATGGCCGGTAGAATTGAGAGGCCAAGTGCAGCGGCAAGAGGGAAATAGAGCAGCACAGACACAATACAAATACAGAGAATAATACAGACCATTAGACAGGGAAAATCCTTGCGCTTGCAAAAGGACGTCCAAACATCCGACAAAACGGAAGCAAAGCGAGTGAGAAAAAAAGGAGAAGTATCTCAGAGAGCTGAGAAAAACAAGGCACCTTAAATAGTGCGACACAAAGGATAGAGAAGATACAAAGGCACATAAATCCTTACTACAGATATCTTCGGCTAAAGTGCATAACTACAAACAGACACTCTAGCGAAGGAGGCGGGCGGACTTCCGGCTTATATAGAGTCCGGGGAGGCGCCGCCCAAGTTCAATCAGCCAGCTGGGTAAAGAATCCGATTGAAAAGGAATTCAATCTTGTCCCGGGACGAGAGCCTCATAGAAAAGTCCTGAACACACACACACACTCCCAAACCATGACACATATGCATTTTATTTGACATTTTCCTTGAATTAGAGCCTTGGCCTTCTTGCCACATGAGACACACCCGTTTCATAAATGATGCTGCAGCTGACAACTTTACATTGTTGTTTGAGAATGATTTTGTTCTACAAAAAGGAAATGTGGACATGTTAGTTCAATCTTTTAACAATCACTGTTCTTCTGTGTTAGATAAAGTGGCTCCCTTGAAACTTAGAACGATCCTGTAAGGAATTGTGAATCATTCTGCTGGAGAGCAGGAGACTCATAATCTAGTTAGCCCCAGTAATAAACAAGCATGGACCCGCCACATGCTCTGAAATGGTAATCTTGTCAATGTAACAAAGAGAGGGCCCACACCCTGGCCTCATGGTAACACCTGGAGACAGGAAAAGCCAACGACGGCTATCAACTATTGGAGGAGACATACTGAGAGCCATCAAAACTGAGACCATTTAAATTTAATTAGCACCCAAACACCTACACTGCTGAGTAGACTATGGTCTTCTGACCATTTGTTAATCATGATGCACCTCATTATTATATATTGAAGTCAAGAACAATCCCCTTTACTTGATACACATATGCATGTTGTATGGTATAAATGGTAAAGCCTTTCGATTTGTTTGGGGTTCACTTTGACTCCGCTGAACCCAGAGTACGTTACCCGTATTTCTGAGCACTGCCGTTTTTACTGGAAATAAACACCATTTTTCATACGAAGATTGGAATTGTCCCTTCCTTTTTTTTCTTACAATCCCTTCTAAAAATCCATCTCCATGGATAAATGAAACTATCAGGCTGTGTCGAAGGACTGAATGCTTATGGAAAGCCACTAAGCTTGAGGTACACCGATTACATCTTAGAGAGCTTATGGGTATCTTTAATGAGATGATAAGGGCTGAGAGGTCTTCTTATTTCACCAATTTAATATCTTCCAGCAAAAGAAACCCTAAAGCCCTCTTTGACACTATAAATTCTCTTGTCTCTCCCCATAACCCGACCCTACTAATTTTCTCAAATAGTGACTGCAATAACTTTCTAACTTATTTCATAGATAAGGTTGCTAACATTAGGGCAAACATCTCACCCCTGACCAGTCCACTCATTAATGGTTCCTCAAGCTCATCAATCCTGGTTTCCTTTTGTCCTGTGTCCTTGGAGGATATTGCTGTCTTGTTAAAGCAAATGAAACCTTCGTCAAGCCCATTAGACATCCTTCCAACCTCTCTATTTTTAAAGGATTTTAACATTATTGGCCCCTGCATAGTCAATATTATAAACCACTATTCTTATCAGGGTGTGTCCCCAGCTATTTTAAACAGGCCATTGTTCATCCTCTTTTAAAGAAACCAAACCTGGACCCCTCATTGCCAGAGAACCACAGGCCTATTTTTAAACTCCCTTTTGTCTCCAAAATTTTAGAAAAGGTTGTTGAACTGCAGCTTGTTCAAATTCTGCAATTGCATGGAGTTCTTGATAAATTCCAATCTTGTTTCCACAAACTGTATTCTACAGAAACGGCTCTTGATATGTTTATGGCTGCAGATGTTGGTGATTGTTCAGTTTTGGTTTTATTAAACCTTTTATTGGACCTCTCATTCTCCTTGATCTCAGTGTGGCCTTTGATACAATCTCTCATACCATCCTCCTCAATAGATTATTTTCCATTGGCATCACTCACTCCCCCCTAGACTGGTTTCACTCATATCTCTCAGGCCACTCTCAGTTCATCCGACTCAAGTCCTTCAGTTCCCAGCCCTCCCATACCACCTCAGGTGTGCCCAAAGGCTCTGTCCTGGGGCCCTTCTCTTCATCACTTACCTCCTTCTCCTTGGAAATATTTTTCGCAAATTTAACATTCATTTACACTGCTCTGCGGATGACACCCAGCTCGACCTATCCAGCAAACCAAATTCCACCCTCCGATCCTCCTCCCTCACCACCTGCTTATCTGAAATAAAATCCTGGCTCACCTCAAACTTCCTAAAACTAAACTGTGACAAAACCGAAATCCGCCTCATCCGTACCAAATCTACATTATCCAAAGTTGACAGTTTTTCCCTCAAAATTGACAGTTCCTCAGTTTTGCCCTCCCCTCAGGTTAAGAGTCTGGGTATCATCCTCGACAGCTCAATATCATTCCATTCCTACATCAATAATATCACCCGATCTGCATTTTTCCATCTACGCAGCATTAATCGTCTCTGCCCCTCCCTCAACCCCCACACTACTTCTATCCTTGTTAACAGCCTCGTCACCTCCTGCATTGACTACTGTAACTCTCTCCTCTTCGGTCTCCCTTACAAATCTCTCCATAAGCTTCAAATGGTCCAGATTTCAGCTGCTCGCATCATCACCAAAACCCTCCAATTTCACCACATTACCCCCATTTTACAGCAACTCCACTGGCTCCCAGTTAAATCCAGAATAGAATTCAAAATCCTTCTGTATACATTCAAGGCCATTCACAACCTCGACCCTCCTTATTTGTCAGATCTCCTCCACATTGCCACCTCCTCCCGCTCCCTCAGATCCTCTTCCTCCATCCACCTCACTGTGCCCTCCGTTCGCCTCAGTACCATGGGGAGCAGAGCTTTCAGCCACTCTGCTCCCCAACTCTGTAATTCACTCCTTCCGGACATCCGAAACATCGACTCATTTCCTCTGTTTAAAACCAGACTCAAAACTCACCTGTTCAAGATGGCAGTCTCTCTGTAATTGCATTGTCCCGTTTTATTGTGTAACTTTTATCTGTTGTTGTATTGTTCTTGTTTTATCTCTGTACAGTGTCCTTGAGTGCTCTGAAAGGCGCTTATGAATAAAATGTATTATTATTATTATTTTTATTATTAGTGCAGCGTTTGATACCGTTGACCACAACATTCTAATCAAGAGGCTCAATCACCTAGTGGGTATTTCTGGGACCGCATTGCTGTGGTTCTCTTCTTACCTTGCAGATAGGACCATGTCAATCTCTGTAAGTGATTCTGTGTCAGAAAGTGCTGCCCTGCCATGCGGTGTCCCTCAAGGATCAGTCTTGGAACCCATTTTATTCTCTATATATATGCTGCCATTAGGCCAGATTATAAGTAGTTTTAGCAATATCTCTTATCATTTGTATGCCGACGACATCCAGTTGCATTTCTCTTTCAAACATAATGAGCTTCATAAACTTTCTGTTCTGAACAATTGATTAAATGCAATTAAGAGCTGGATGGCAAATAATTTCCTTCAGTTTAACGCTGATAAAACGGAGGTGTTGATTATTACTCCTGATAAACTTCACTCAACGATCAGACAGAGCCATGGTACCTAATCCTCATATTGTCGGACTAGCCTTCATAATCTTGCTGTGATTTTTGACCAGTCCATGAGTTTTGATACTGATATTAGAACGCTGACTAGTTCCTGTTTCTTTCACTTCATCAGAAACATAGCTAAACTTAGGTCTTTTGTGTCACGAAATGATTTAGAGATTCTTATATATGCTTTCATCTCTTCAAGATTTGATTATTGTAACTCTCTTTTTACCTGCCTTAGTAAATCATTCTTACATCACTTACAAACAGTTCAAAACGCTGCTGCTAGGCTGTTAACAAGATCTAGTCGCCGGTCACACATAACTCCTATTTTGACATCTTTGCATTGGCTTCCTGTCCACTTTAGGATCCATTATAAAATTTTAGTACTTACTTTTAAAGTCCTTCATGGTCAGGCCCCACAAGGACCTTCTGCACTCCCACACTTCGAAGCGAGCGCTTAGATCATCCACCCATGGTCTTCTTAGTGTTCCTCGGACATTCTTTAAGACCCGGGGGATTGTTCTTTCCAGTTGGCAGCCCCTAAGCTTTGGAATAGTCTCCCAGTAAGTCTGAGGTCCTTGGACTCTGCGGATACTTTTAAAAAACAACTAAAAACTCATCTGTTCAGGTTGGCTTTTAGGTAACGTTGTAAACCCTATTCTTAAATCTAAATTAATTGTTGTTTTATCCTGTTGATTTATTTGATTGTATTTGTTTTTGTCCTGTTTTAATCATTTTATCATTTTTAATTTTTATCTTTGTTTGTGAAGCACCTTGTGACTGGTGTCTGTGAGAGGTGCTATATAAATAAATTTTGCTTGCTTGCTTGATAAAATTTCATATTTAAGGAGAAGAACAGAAAATATATTGGAATAAAAACTGGTTTGGAGACAAAAACTGCCAAGAAGCTTCAACCTTTTAAAATATTCAGAATTTTCTTAATTCCCTGTCTTTTTACTATGCAGTACAATTGATCTTAGGTGACACTCTGGAAATTAGTGAAAAGAGCCATGTACTCAATTTTCACAAATCACAGCAGTTAATGGAGAAAGAGCAACATATGGAAAATCACATTATGTACTCTAGCTGAGTAGCCAATACATAATAAAAGAGCAATCACTGACTATGACTGTGCCAAACACACACACATCAACAGTTGGAAAGTGGGATATTGCATGGCATCAAAACAAGGATAAAAATTTGGGATCATCATTTCATCTACAGTGTAAAAACTGCAATGGTTGCCATGGGAACCAAGCAGGAAAGAGGAGCAGAATGGAAGTTGACAGGTTGCTCTAGTTCTGCTCCTTAAGAATGTGTGTAATAATACACTGTTCTGTAATAATTTGCGCTTGTGTTGTCACAATTGTGTATGTGTGGTTATTTGTGTAAATGTGTGCCTGTATGTGTGTGGGTCTGATCTGTGTGTGTATAGGCATGAACGTATAAGTCCATGTATATGACCGTTTGTGTTTGCGTTGATTGGTCAGTCAGTTTGTGCTCGTATGTTTGCGTGTTGACTGGTCAGTGAGTGTACTTGTGACTGTGAACAGAATTTAGCTGTGAAGGTCTTTCAACCAATGATGAATGAAAAGTGTGTCCAAATTAAGCAAGCTCCATGAGAATAATGGCAAAAAATAAGATTTTGCAAAAGGCCAGTAGTGAGGACTAATGGTTAGGTTAGCATACTTGGTGATCTGTATGGACAGAAAAAGAGCATAAAAACTATGACTCTGAGGCTTCCTTTATTCAAAACATTGCAGAGCATTTAAATAATTCAGGGCTCTATTGGGTTTGTTGACTGAACCCTTTTAGCTCCATTACCTGGCAATTCTGAACAGGTGAAGTGACAGATGAAGCCATGGGGGAACTTCAGACAGAGCCATTAGCTCCAGAAAACCTGAGTACACGAAAAAAGCATCATGCTCCAGTGCTCTCTCACTCTCTCTCTTGCAAACCTTTCTGTCATATTATGTCAAAAGTTATTTATAAATAAATTTCAGTAAGAACATTAGTGAATTTTCTTTTTTTTTCTTTCTTTCTTTACCTGTGAAGCTGGAACTCTCAGATTGCAAGAGCCTGTGGGATACATCTATGTCAGTTCTGGCCAGAAAGCCGCAAACTATCTGACTGGCCAGCCCAAAGTCACTTCATATCTGGTAGTCAATTTCAAAAATAAGGGAGAAAAAAACATGATTTCCAACTGTTTTTGTGGTAGGAGCACTAGTGTTCCTGAAGGATTCACCCAGTACAAATGGATTTTTCTGCCCCTGAGTTTGACTTCACAAAGATTGACTTGACAAAATGGTTCGTGTTGAAGACTGCTCTGACGTTTGAAATATGTCGCTGTTAAATTCTGAAGTGGGTTTGTTTGTGTGTCCAGAATTCAGAAAGCTTGAATCATTTGCATTGACATTTTCACCACCCATGGCAATTTTTCTCTTCGCAATTTTTGGTAGGCATTTTTCATGAGTTATAAAGGAACAGTCAATGAATTATGCATGCAATTAATTCATGAAATACTGCAGTCATTTTAGGCAAAGCGCCAAGGGCAGGATTAAAAAAAAATCCAGAGATAGGAGTTATGTGATGCTAGTCGGGAAAAAGTTTTAAATTTAAGTGTAACCTCTGTTTTTGGTCACATTTATATGACTTGTATTCCATTCCGAACCATCAAGCAGGGTGTGGCACTTTTAGCTAACTGACCCACAGAAGTGCCACAGCAATAAAATTATTTGCTTGTGTGGGAGGGAAAGAACTGCAGGTAGGTGCTGCTTTTGGCACTGACATGGGGTTACTTCCACTAAGAGGGATCAAAGACAAGGAATGGGCGGGGGGGGGTCATACATCCCATGATTTGCACTTAACGCCATGCATTTAAATAGGGGGGGAAATGCACTGTTTGACCCCTTAGCCACTTTTGGACAGCATTCACTCTGCTTTGATGAGCGCATTAGCATGACTGGACTGTCTGTCCTCTTTGAGCTTTTTTACTCTCTTCCTTTTCTCTGTGGGGTGCTTTTTCTGTTCACCGCTCTGTCGTTTTTCACATCCCTGGCTACACAACAAAAACATTAAAATGTTTGCATGCCAAATTTTGTTAGTCAGTGGTTACACAGGACAGGCATTCTATATTTACCCATATGAGGAAAAAGCTGCGTGTAAATCAGTCCATCATAGCGCACATTGCATGTTTTACCCATTTTTCCCTTCTTTACTTTTTTTTGAATAAAATAAATGTTCACTAAATCTGCAAAGTCAAAATTGCCCCCCGCCCCACCCCTAGCAGTGATGGAAATAAAACAGGCACTCTGCTCTGCCACCAGTCCAAGGGCACTATTTTAAAGGGAAAAAGAGCTACTTTGAGCAGTCTTTCATCCCAACAGGAGTGGCAGAACTTTTTAATTAAAACTCCACTCCAGGTGTGGCTGTATCAGTATACAGTGCTCTAAATCAGCTTGCTGCCTTTGGGGACTGCAGGCGGGAAAAAATGGCAAGAAAACTAATGAAAATTGCAAGGTTTTTTGGTCATTTAAACATGGTGGGACAGATGGGCATTACAAATTCATGCAAGTTGTGTTAAACATTTGGGCAGAGAGCAAGCAAGAGTTCTCCATGTCACACCTGAGTCTTTCGAGTTACATTATTATTAGCAACTTCCCCTTGCATCCCCTTGCTAAGGACCAGCTCATTGCCAGAGAAGACAAGCCCTGTATTAATGCCAACCCCCTTCCCCTCCCGCCCCCTAAATTGATTCACATTGGGGTGTGGAACAAAATCGTTCTACAAACGCCAATTCCAATGAAGTTGGGATGTCATGTAAAACGTGAGTAAAAACAGAATACAATGATTTGCAAATCCTTTTGGACCTATATTAAATTGAATGAGTACACTACAAATACAAGATATTTAATGTTGAAACTGATAAACTTTATTGTTTTTTGGAAATATTCACTCATTTTGAATTTGATGCCTGCAAAATGTTCCAAAAAAAAGCTGGGACAGGGGCATGTTTACCACTGCGTTAGATCACCTTTTAACAACACTCAATAAGCGCTTGGGAACTGAGGACACTACTTGTAGAAGCTTTGTAAATGGAATTCTTTCCCATTCTTGCTTGATGTACAACTTCAATTGTTCAAAAGCCTAGAGTCTTCATTGTCAAATTTTGCACTTCATAATGCCCCACACACTTTCAATGTGAGACAGGTCTGTACAGAAGGCAGGCCAGTCTATTACTCGCACTCTTTTACTATGAAGCCAAGCTGTTGTGACACATGCAGAATGTGGTTTGGCATTGCCTTGCTGAAATAAGCAGGAACGTACCTGAAAAAGACATCGCTTGGATGGCAGCATATGTTGCTCCAAAACCTGTACATTGCAGCGTTAATGGTGCCTTCACAGATGTGCAAATTACCCATGCCATGGGCACTAACACATCCCCATACCATCACAGATGCTGGCTTTTGAACTTTGCCCTGATAACAATCTGGATGATCCTTTTCCTCTTTAGCCCGGAGGACACGGCTTCCATGATTTTCAAAAAGAATTTGAAAAGTGGACTTGTCAGACCACAGCACACTTTTCCACTTTGCGTCAGTCCATCTCAGATGAGCTCGAGCCCAGAGAAACCGGCTGTGTTTCTGGGTGTTGTTTATATATGGCTTTCGCTTTGCGTGGTAGAGTTTTAACTTGCATTTGTAGATGTACCGACAAACTGTGTTAACTGACAATGGTTTTCTGAAGTGTTCCTGAGCCCACATGGTAATATCCTTTACTGATGTCAGTTTTTAATGCAGTGCTGCCCGAGGGACTGGCGGTCACGGACATTCAATGTTAGTTTTCGGCCTTGCCGCTTATGTGTATAGATTTCTCCGGATTCTCTGAATCTTTCGATGATATTATGGACTGTAGATGATGACATCCCTAAATTCCTTGCAATTGCATGTTGAGAAACGTTGTTCTTAAACTGTAGGACTATTTTCTCACACAGTTGTTCACAAAGTGGTAAACCTTGCCCCATCCTTTCTTTTCAACAGCCGCGCCTTTCGGGGAGGCCTTTTTAATACCTAATCATGACACTTACCTGTTTCCAATTAACCTGTTCTCCTGTGGAATGTTCTAAACAGGCTTTTTTTGAGCATTCCTCAACTTTCCCAGTCTTTTGTTGCCCCTGTCCCAGCTTTTTTGGAACGTGTTTCATGCATCAAATTCAAAATGAGTGAATATTTCCAAAAAACAATAAAGTTTATCAGTTTGAACATTAAATATCTTGTCTTTGTAGTGTACTCAATTGAATATAGGTCGAAAAGGATTTCAAATCATGGTATTCTGTTTTCATTCACGTGTTACACAACGTCCCAACTTCATTGGAATTGGGGTTTGTACATTCTCCTGCCAATCAAACCCTCTGCCCGCACTTAATTTAACTCACAAAATACTTGAACTTCCAATGGCTAACACGATGATAATAGAGATAAATTTAGCTTTAAAAAACTGCTATAATAAAACATAAGCATCATAACTGTTCAGACATTGTTGCTGGTATTCCATGCTTTGAGGTCGGTTGTTGAACGGAGAGACAAAATAAAAGGGCTGCAGTTCCTCATATTAAAGATCAGACTATAAGCTACAAAATACAGGTGTGCATAATGTTGTATATTCATATCGAGTGACCCGTGTTGGACTGACTAAAATAGTCCATCAATCAATGCTTTCACTGTCATTTGGTGGTGGGCGTTGTTACAGATCTTCTGACAAAAACAAGCAGCTAGAAAATAGTGCGTTCTGGTGCACCTGGCCAACATGAAACGATGGAATTTACATCTTTTTTATGAGCAAGTTCTGTTATGACTAGCTTTTTCCTGAGCTGAGATGAATCTCCTTTGCACATGTGGACAACCTCGAAAAAAAGCAGTAGGTCAATGTAAAAATAAAAACAAGCTTTTTGCCCAAAATGTGGGGAGTTTTTTTGATAAAAATGACCGATATTCGAGTGATTGGAAAAAAGTCATGAATAAAGCCAGAATGAAATAGTTACTCATGTCTAAAACTAGAAGCTTTATTCTTTCTGTTAACAAAATAATTGAACTGAATATACTGGGGGTGTTGAAAGATCAGTGAATAGTATCAAAAATGCAGGCGGTGGCTGGCATCATAAAAAAAGATACTTTACCAGGGAAAGTGTTAATGTCTGCTTGGATGTCTTCTGTCAGTAAATTATTTGTAGTAAGCCCACGCATATTCATGAATGAGTGATTCATATATGTGAAACTGATTGCCAGGACTCCTTATTTGATCTTGGTGGTGAGTTGCTGATGCAGTATTTTTGACTAATTGATCAATTTTTTTCAATATATGGTTCAATTCCACAAAGCAATGAATTGGTCCATTGAAATTATTAATAATAATAATAATAATAAGTTTTATTAGCGGACTGGCCCTATGGGCCGATAAGCTATTGTCGTGGTGTGGCGTCCGTCGTCCGGCGTCCGTCGTCCATCGTCTGTCGTCCGGAACATTTTTTATCTTTTTTCGCCAGACAAATTTTTGTGTAAATTTGCCATAACATACTACTAGGCCATATCTCAAGACGCTTTTTTCGGATTTTTGATTGAATCATTTTTGTCTGTTTTATGGGCCCTTGAAATTTTGGCCCCAATGTTAAAGATAGGACTCAGAAATTTTAAAAAATTATTTCTCAAAAATCGCATGATAAATTTTTTTCTAAATCAGGCAATCAACTTCGCTTGGTACTGTCAATGTACAGTGCAAGCGCCATTTTGATTGAATCGACGGAAGTGGGTCTAGTGGGGGCGCTGTATTTTATGAATAAGCAAGATGGCCTGTGGAGGCCAAATGGTTGCAGATAGAGATGGAGTTTGTATTATCGACATATAGGAAGTCATATATGACCTATACATTGGCTATGTTAAAGTTGAACTCAGATGACTTTGAAAGGTCAAACTTGAAGTCAAAGCAAAATGTTACAATTTTCAAAGGCTTCTAGGCTTGAAAATATTGAAGATTGGGAGCATATGTGTATTAAACACTTATAGGGGCATATATGAAACTTAATTTGGTGGCCTTGAACTTGACCTTGGGTGACCTTTGAAGGTCAAACTTCACATAGCAAAATTATGACTTCTATCACCAAAACTATTGTAGATAGAGCTTTGTATTGTGGGCGTATAGGAAGTCATGTATGAAGTTTCATTTGGGGACCTAGAACTTGACCTTCAGTGACCTTCAACGGCCAAACTTTACAGTGAAATTTCAATGACTTATATCATCAAAATCATTACAGATAGAGTGTAGGTTTGTATTGGAGACATATAGGAAGTCAAATATGAACTTTCATTTGGTGACCTTCATATTGACCTTTGAAGGTCAGACTTGACCGAATGAAAATTCTATGACTTCTATCACTAAAAAGGTCACTGATAGAGCCAAAGCTTGTATCACAGACTTAAAGGAAGTCGCACATGAACTTTCATTTGGTGACATTCAACTTGACTTTGTGACCTTTGAAGGTCAAACTTGACATAATACAATTACAATGACTTGTATTTCCAAAACGGTCACAGATGGAGCCTAGGTTTGTATTAGAGATGTATAGGAAGCAGTGGCGGGTCATCGGCCGTAACAAAGGGAAGCCAAAACCTCGCCCATCAAAGTTTAATGACTTAAACCTTTCGCAGTTTACTCTTCTTGATCAGCAGTTGCTCATACGAATTGTTAGAAGAACAGTCAATTGAGTCAAATTTATTTTCGGTAGCATTGTTGTACATTTTTTTTCCTTCACACATAAATTACGACATAAATTACCATAGGCCTACGTCTTTATAAATTCCGTGCTCAATTAGCTCATGAAACGGCAGAGATTTGCAAATTGATTAGTGAGGCTCATTAAGCAATAAGCTGTGCAACATCGCATTCTTTACTTCTATATTAAGATTGTAGAAAACGGATTGTCGTGGCTTCTCGCGAAAGAAGCCTCGCATACTAATTTATAAAGACGTGTTGATAATTTGCGTCGTCATTTGCTAGCGAAAATAAATTTGACTGTCCTTCTACCAATTCGTATGAGCGACTGCTGATCAAGAAAAGTAAACTGCGAAACGTTTAAGTCATTAAGCTTTGAAGGGCAAGGTTTTAGCTTCCCTTTGTTACGGCCCGACGAACCACCACTGATAGGAAGTCATATATGTGCTTTCATTTGGTGATTTTCATATTGACCTTCGAAGGTCAAATGTGACCTAGGAAAGATTCAGTGATTTGTATCACAAAATGGTCACAGATGGAGCCTAGGTTTGTGTTACTGACATCTAGGAAGTCACATATGAACTTTTATTTGGTGATATTCAACTTGACAGTCAGTGACCTTAGAGGTTCAAACTCGACAGTGAAATTACAATGACTTCTATCACCAAAATGGTCACAGATTGAGCCAAGGTTTGTGTAGAGACATTTAAAAGTCGTATATGAAGTCCATTTACTGACCTATACTTTACCTTCTGTGACCTTTAAAGTTCACAATTGACACATTGAATTTTCAATGACTTGTATCACCAAAACTGATTCAGAGCTCAGGATTATATTTAGGTCTTATAAATGTTGTGAACTTTTATTTGGTGACCTTGGCGTTGACTTTTAATGATTCGAATGTCAAACTTCACATGAAATTGTCATAACTTGTATCATCACTATAAGATTACTTGCCGGTAAGCTACAGGACCCTTGGTCCTATTTTTTATAAAGCGCCTTCCTCCGACTAAAGCTCACTTTACAATGGAAACAAACAGCAATTAAAATACAAAGAACAAAGCATAAAAAGCATATAATACACATAAACATGAAGCAAGATAAAAACACACAACACAAGTAATTAGACAGGTGTGCAAAAATCAATAGTCAGGCAGCATCCAGTAGTGCTGCCCCAATCAAAAGGCGGTAAGATCATTTGAGGAGTGAGTCTCCTCTTCATAAAAGAGTGTGTGTGTGTGTGTGTGTGTGTGTGGGGGGTGGTCAAGCGATGAGCGAGTAGGACGCACTCACTAATAGCTCCTGCAGATTTAAGTATAAAATTTCATTTTTTGACAAAACCACAAGGAATATAACTTAAGAAAATTATCCATGGTGTAGTTAAAGGAAAATTAAAATGGAAAAGGGCTGAGAAAAATTGCCGAAAAAGAACAATGCAAAGTTTGAACAGAGCGAAGGGGCAGGCCCAAACGAAGCCTCGGGCCAAACTAAAGATGGAAATGCTGGATTGACTGCACAGAGAGCGGATAACAGTGACGTGCTGGGGGCTATAGCTTCACTTCACTCAGAGCTAACCCTCGTTAAGTCCAAGATCTGTAACAAAATAGAAACTGAGATCTCAGAGATAACCACTACATTGAGAGGGGAGATAGCAGAGTTGAAATCCGAAAATGACGCAGCAATATTGGCACTTAAAATTCAATTGGACTTTCAAAACCAAGATAAGATAAGATATACTTTATTGAACCCCGTGGGGTAATTTGTCTGCATTTGACCCATCCTATAGTTAGGAGCAGTGGGCAGCCACAGAACAGCGCCCGGGGACCAACTCCAGTTCTAAAGCCAGTCCCTTGGACATGGGTACTGGTTGGAGTGTTCCTATGATGCATGTTTTTGTGGATCGGGGAAACCGGAGTACCCGGAGAAAACCCACGCGAACACGGGGAGAACATGCAAACTCCACGCAAAAAGGCCCCAGGCCGAATCGAACCCACGACCTTCTTGCTGTGAGGCAACAGTGCTAACCACTATGCCACCAGGCTCTGAATGACTTAGCTAACTCTGCTAATAGCTCGTCAGACACGTTGCAGAAGTTGGAGGACAAAGTAAAGAAACTCACTGGGCAAGTTGAAACTCTTTCAGGAAAATGCTTGGACCTAGAGGGGTGTTCTAAAAGACAGAATTTGAGAGTGGCCAGAATTAAAGAGGGGAAAGAGAATGGCCAGAAAACAAGAGACTTTGTGGCTCAGATGCTGAAGGAAGTGCTTAGCATGGCAGAGTGCCCGAGGTAGACCGAGCCCATAGAGCATTGCGGAGATGGCCTGGTGACGACGAGCCTCCACGACACCTGATAGAGAGGATACATTACTGTCATGCTCATGGAGACATAATATGGAGGGCAATGTCCACCAGGGATTTAACATTCCAAGGCCAACAGATCCAAATCTTCAGGGACTTTCCACAAGAAATGGTTAAACGTCGGGCTGCGTTTCCTCTGGTCAGGAGGATGCTACGAGACAAACCTGAGCATAGTTTTATGAATTTTAATTTGGTAATGATCCAGTGCGATGCATTTTTAAACCAGCAAGTCTTCAAATTGGCTTCAATACCAAGAGGCAGACTTTTTTTTTTTTTTTATCCCGCCACAACCCCCCGGCTTTGGAGGACAACTTTATTAATTCAATCAGTTATGTAATTGTGTACGAGTCCTCCTACATCACCCGACAAAACAAAACACACACAAAAAATTAAATAAATAAATGAATAAAAATAGAAATACAATACAATAACAATTACATTCACAATGCTTTACTACCTTTTGCATTAGTCGTTATTAGCTCACCTATTCCATCTCTCATTATTCCCAATCTTCAGCCTCCCTTACTTTATCCCATCTTTTGGCATAATTTACAAGTCCTGTCTCATGGGCCATCACACACTCAATTCTACTGTAATACATGACAAAATTTTTGAATTTCTCAATTCTTAATGCCTCCACAGATATCAACCTGAAAATAAATATTTTTGCTAAATATATAATTATATTACAGATTAGGTGTGTTCCTTTTGTTACAACACCCAGTAACACTTTAAATAAATCTAATTGTATTCTATTATACTGAGATATCCAGCCTTGTACCTTTATCCAAAATAAGGCTATTATAGGACAGTACCAAAATAAATGGTCTACTGACTCCACTTCTTCCTGGCAGAAGCGACAAAGGGGTGATGACTCTATTCCACGTATATTTAGCATCTTTTTAGTTGCTAAAAACTTATATATTAACTTGTATTGAAAATATCTAATCTTTGAATCAAGTGATGTACTGTAAAGGATTTTGAAAACTTGGTTCCATGGGACTGGTGTATCAAACATATTGTCTAGAATCCAGTGTAGCACAGCGACTAAGTTCTTTATTCTTAAATAAAATGTGTATATATGTTTGTTGATCTTTATTCTATTTAACCAATTCGCCATTTTCACATGAGGCCTACAGACTAAATGCCCTCCTGTTCCTTTTATAATTTTTGATTTCCAAGCACTTGGTAAAGCTCCAATAAGTTGATTATATTGTTGCAATGTACAGACTGTTCCATAAAAACTAGTTAATTGTTTGTAGGACAAGAGCAGACATTTTTACTTTTGGAATCTTCTGATTTTGAATTTGATCTTCAGAAACCTCACCTTTAAAAATGTTTAATAACCTTAACCTCTTGCAGTTTACGTCTCCCGATTAGCCACAGTTGCTCAGACAAATTGGTAAAAACCGACGACAGTCTGATTTAGTTTTGATAGCACTTTTATGAATTGCACCACAAAATTATGAGGCGTCTTCTGCGCATAAATGACGACGTAAAATATCAATATGTCTTCATGATTTCAGTGCTCGTTAAGCACTACAGATTTGTGGAAATTAGTTTGTGAGGCTTCGGGAATCCGTTCTTTATTTTGAATGTTGTCACGGCTAAAGGGCGCTGTAAGGTTGCACAACTGTGTGACAATCCCAAAGATGGCGAAAATAAATGTTGCAAAGTCAGCGAAAGTTTTGGATTTACAATGCCATATCAATTATATAAATGTAGGCAATGGGAACTCACCTTTCATTACCATTTCTAATTATAGGTCATGTATTGATCTTGGTCGCTCAGTCGATAAATTGTTTGATTGTTAATCAGGCCAGCTTAAATAAAAACAGCTTGCGGGCAGCCAAGCTGAAAAGGGAGAGCTTACTGAAGGCCCTTTGAACTACTCTATGGCCCGGATGAAAGGAAAGAGAACAACTGACGTCTTGTAAGAGAATAACTGAAGCACAAGCACCGCAGCACTGGCGTTTGATTGGATAATGCGTTCGAAATGCACACTCACCCACTATATAGGGCTCTGTGTAGTGAATGTTCTAGATTGAAAACATACAAAACCCAAAACCAGTGAAGTTGGCACGTTATGTAAATCGTAGATAAAAACAGAATACAATGATTTGCAAATCCTTTTCAACTTATATTCAATTGAATACACTGCAAAGACAAGATGTTTAATGTTCAAACTGAAAAACTTTATTTTTTTTTTGCAAATAATCATTAACTTAGAATTTAAAGGCAACAACACATTGCAAAAAAGTTGGCACAGGGGCTTTTTTACCACTGTGTTACATCACCTTTCCTTTTAACGACACTCAGTAAACGTTTGGGAACTGAGGAGACCAATTTTTGAAGCTTTTCAGGTGGAACTCTTTCCCATTCTTGCTTGATGTACAGCTTAAGTTGTTCAACAGTCCGGGGTCTCCGTTGTCGTATTTTACGCTTCATAATCGCCACACATTTTCAATGGGAGACAGGTCTGGACTACAGGCAGGCCAGTCTAGTACCCGCACTCTTTTACTACGGAGCCATGCTGTTGTAACACGTGCAGAATGTGGCTTGGCATTGTCTTGCTGAAATAAGCAGGGGCGTCCATGAAAAAGACGTTGCTTGGATGGCAACATATGTTGCTCCAAAACCTGTATGTACCTTTCAGCATTAATGGTGCTTTCACATATGTGTAAGTTGCCCATGCCTTGGGCACTAATACACCCCATACCATCACAGATGCTGGCTTTTGAACTTTGCGCCTATAACAGTCCAGATGGTTCTTTTCCTCTTTGGTCCGGAGGACCACGACGTCCACAGTTTCCAAAAACAATTTGAAATGTGGACTCGTCAGACCACAGAACACTTTTCCGCTTTGCATCAGTCCATCTTAGATGAGCTTGGGCCCAGCGGCCGGCGGCGTTTCTGGGTGCTGTTGATAAATGGCTTTCGCTTTGCATTGTAGAGTTTTAACTTGCACTTGCAGATGTAGCGACGAACTGTAGTTACTGACAGTGGTTTTCTGAAGTGTTCCTGAGCCCATGTGGTGATGTCCTTTACACACTGATGTCGGTTTTGATGCAGTACCGCCTGAGGGATCGAAGGTCACGGGCATTCAATGTTGGTTTTCGGCCTTGTCGCTTCGTGCAGTGATTTCTCCAGATTCTCTGAACCTTTTGACGATATTACGGACCGTAGATGATGAAATCCCTAAATTTCTTGCAATAGCTCGTTGAGGAATGTTGTTTTTAAACTGTTCGACAATCAGCTCACGCATTTGTTCACTAAGTGGTGACCCTCGCCCCATCCTTGTTTGTGAATGACTGAGCATTTCAGGGAAGCTGCTTTTATACCCAATCATGGCACCCACCTGTTCCCAATTAGCCCGCTCACCTGTGGGATGTTCCAAATAAGTGTTTGATGAGCATTCCTCAACTCTCTCAGTCTTTTTTGCCACTTGTGCCAGCTTTTTTGAAACATATTTGCAAAAAATTACAAAGTTTACCTGTTCGAACATTAAGTAACTTGTCTTTGCAGTGTATTCAATTGAATATAGGTTGAAAAGGATTTCCAAATCATTGTATTCTGTTTTTATTTACGATTTACACAACGTGCCAACTTCACTGGTTTTGGGTTTTGTAATAGAGAGTGAGTGAGCGAGTGGACAAGTGTGCATTCTGAACGCAGCCTTAGATTCCCCAAGTAAAAATGTCTGCCCCTTGGTATTGACGCCGATTTGAAGACTTTCCGGTTTAAAAGTCTTTCCGGTAGTTCCTGATCTCAGAGAGGTCAAGGGAGGGTTCCTTGCAGAGCGGGGGAGCATGGGCCACCCATAGAGAACACTCGATTGCTGATAGGGAGCCGCTCAAGTGAAGCATCTGTTCCAGCAGCATATACACTCGGAAGTAAAATTTGCACGTAGACTCCCATTCATTTTTGCCTACTTAAAAATTACATATTCAAAAACACTTGCGTGCGACTTGATGTTATTTTGGTATCGCTGTGCAGAGCAACATTTTGTCTCCCTAAATATGTGCTTTTCTGGAGAATGGAAAGAGGCAAACTCACGAAATGGATGACCGAAATGTGACTGCAGCAACATTAACATGCCACCAGAAAAGTTCACGAATAAACGTAACCAAGGTTTTTAATGGCCCTCTGGTAAGATAATTGCTTGAAAGTTTTTGTCGTTATAAGAAACGTCGATGGATGTCTGTGTACGTTATCAAATTATTCTCTGGTTTCCGCACTTCATTGTAACCTGGTTGAGCATATTTGCCGTCAACCGAACTGTTTATATTGAATCATATGGCTAATGCCAATGTTGTGAAACGGAAGCACTAGTTAACTCTGGCCACTCCTTTACTAAGTTTCATTGTTGCCCCTGCCCAGTCAAAACACTGTTCCCAAAAAATGATCACTGCACAGCATGGATCGACGGAATGGCGAGAAGTTTTTTTTCCTGACATCTAACAGCCAAGCCTTTCCTCCTCGTATTTTTGAAATCCGTATAAACAGACAAAGCGACTTGTCCACTGTTTTAAATATTATGCCGTTGAATGTAAATTATAAGTAGCTAGCTTGTTAGCCACCTTGTGAATTTTATTAACTGCTAAGTCAATGCAGTCCCCGCGACGGCAAGGGTACCAAGGTAGCTAGCTGGTGACCGTTATCAATTGCTAGCATTTGCTTTTGGTCAGCGGTCTATTCAAGTCAATGGGATGGCTAATTAGCTAGCTAGCACACAGATGCAATTTTTTTCTATTAAAGTGATAAATTTGTATTTCTATGTGAACTTGGCATGAAACGTTTTATTATAGCCCTTCAAATGAATATTGCTGTAAAACACAGCCGCACATCATTTAACGATTATTCTAACTTATTTGAAATTGGCCTCATAGGAAACTGTTCATTTTTCTGAAGAAGTCAGGTGTATCAGTATGGCGGCCAGGTGCTTCACTTTGGATAATGTAAATATGAAATCATCAGCAATCTTGTGTTTTAAGTTTATATATCCATGGGGCCACCTTGAAAGCAAAGAGACCATGTCCATAGGCAAGCAAAAATTATGGAGAGAAGATAAAGAACAAGCAAACTAGAAGGTATAGACTGGAGGTTGGGATAAGGGATGGGGTCAAGTGGGCAGGTAGTTGTAGAATGGGTTGCAATGAGTATCTTTGGGGCCCACAGCATCTAAAAGCAGGTTTGTCTTGCTGTGCATTTGTAATGATGAGTAGGGAGGGCTATTGCATGCATGAGTAAAGGAGTCCTGTGTAGCAGCTACTTCCCCCTCAAAATAGGCTTAGAAGTTATCAGCTGAGAAAGATGAGTGAGAAAGAGGGGCAGGGGGGACAAGCAGGGTAGAATGTGAAAGCTGGCCATGCAGGCAGCGGGAGTTTGTTTTTGTGTGTGTGTGCATGTGTGTGTCTCTGTGGGTCTGTGCGCGCGTGCACTCTCTTCTGTGTTTGCTTGTGGTATTCCCTTGCTCATTGGTAGACTGTAGACAATGTGATTTGGCCACTGCCTGAAAATAGCAGCCAGTATCCTAAAGATGGGCGATATCTCACAAGCATCCCCCGCTGCCAGTCTGCATAGCATTATTGGTTAATGAATTCTAGGCCCCACCTAAAATAGTAGTATTGATTTTTTTTTAATCAAATGAGCACGGGAATTTGTACTGATGAAGGACGGAATAGAGTCAAGTAGGAGACCAGTGCAGGATAACAGGAAGCCCCAGGCGACAAGAATCAGGGTGGGGATCGCGTCTCTTCTCAGGGTCATAAAGGCTCTTCAAGTCCGCCTGGGTTCCTGAAGGCTGCATCCAAATGTCCGCACTTCACCGCACTCGCAGACTTTGTGGGCGCGTTCACGGGAAGTCCTGGAGTGCTGAGGGCTGTCCAAATCCACCATTCATCCAGTCCACAAGGGGCCTCAAGCGGACTTTCTGCGGACTTCCAGAGAGTCCACTTGGGGTGCAGACTTCAGCAGACTTCACTAGTGTAATTACCCACAATTCATTGCAATACGGACATGACGTTTTAATTTTTCCTAATTGCTGACAGAAAAAAAAGCACATTCTCACACACACACAAAACCACATAAACTTATAATAAATTTATAATATTAAAACGTTACTTGAATAACGTAGGCCAGATACTATAAAATTCAACATCACGATACAGAAATATTGGCTAAAGAGGTAATCAATATGCATTTTAATATTGCAACCTAGCCTATAAAAGCTGTGCAACCTGAAGCCAAACTCATGGGCCTCATGGGTATCTTGAAAGGAGGAGAAAGATCACATAGGCGAATGCTGCAGTGATCACCGTATACATGATATTCTCTCTAATGTTCCCACGGAAACGAGTGAAACAGACTTGAAGCCTGTTTATCAGCTCCTTTTATAATGCTGCAGACTCCCGCTCTTGCAGACTTTACGTGATGCCAGTGAAGATGTCACATTACGTACGCCTGAAGTCCGTGAGTGCTAAGTCCAGAGGGTTATGGCAAGCCGTTTTAACATTTAATAGGTGGACTGGATATGTGTTGCAGATATCCGCAATTCAATTCTTCCTAGTCAAAAAGAGCATTTCAGATATCTACAATGACTTTCTTCCCATACACAGTTGTCATTTAAGATATCTACTACGTCATTCTTCCTAGGACAAATGACGTCACTTTTGCCATTCATGTCAATGGGGTTTCTCATTACAGATATCTACATTTCAGTTGCAGATATCCACAATGTGAATTACAGATATCTGCCACTGAATTACAACTAGTTGTAACTCCAGTTTGAGATATCTACAATTACATTTTGACTAGTCAAAATTCCAGTTCAAGATATCTTTAATTGCCCTCAAGTCAAGATATCTACATTGTCCTTCGTAGATATCTTAAATTCAGTTTTGCCTAGTCAGAGTGACATTGTAGATATCTTTAACTGGATGTATGTCTTGTCAAAATTAATTAGTAGATATCTCAAACTGGAATTTGGGATACACGTAATTTAATTGTAGATATCTACTATCAAGTTACAGATATCTTGGAGAGAAATTTGATTAGAGATATCTCAAATTGGAGATGTCGTTCACTTCCATTCTGCCTAGTCAAAATGTAATTAAAGATATCTTGAATTAGAGTTTTGACTGGGCGAAATGACGTTGCAGATATCTGAATGCCAGAAAGTTACTGCAAGCGGGAGCGGCACCGCGTGTTGATTCAAAGCTGCATTCAAACACCATGTCAGAGCAAGCAGAGGCCGAAGATGTTTTTGAGCAGGTTTTTAATGCCGCAGCCCGTCCACGACAGGAGCTGTCAAATGCATAGGGTTTAACATTACTTTCTGCAACAAGACGACTCTTTCAGCTGTTACTCCAGGGGCGCGTTTCCCAAAAGCATAGTTGCTAACTAAGTTAGCAACTTACATAGTTCATCCATTCACAGTCAATGGGCCCAACTATGCAAGGTAGCATCTGTGATTTCGGGAAATGCACCCCAGAATTCGTCATACGTCCTCAAGTGTGTCTGGAGACCACAAATATTCGATACGCTGTAAATTTCTACCACAAGTCTCTAGTGAACGGAACTTTCGTTCACCACAAATTCCTTGGTGATAAGCTCTTTCTATTTTATGGCATTCTCTAACAATGTTATCCACAACAGCAACCGCCATTTCTTCCGCTAACGATAGCTAACGCTGCACAACAATTCTGACTAGTCATAATGACGTTTGAGATATCTTTAATGTTCATTCTGCCTAGTCAAAACTGAATTACAGATATCTACATTTGTCAGTTGGGATGCGTGACGAGTCGAGTGTCGCTTTCAGTGGCGTTTCTGCTGATATCTGTAATTCAGTTGTGACTAGTCAAAACTGAATTACAGATATCTCTAACTGTAGTTTTCACTAGTCAAAATGATGTTATAGATATCTTTAATTAAAATTCTGACTAGTCACAATGTAATTACGACGAGTCAAAATGACGTTGTTGATATCTGCAATGTTAATCCCGGATAGTCAAACTTCGCTATTAAATGTTAAAACGGCTTGCCATAAGAGGGTGGAGATTTGAATTCAGCCATAGAGCAGGCATGGGGAAACTACGGCCCGCGGGCCATATACGACCCATTGGGCTTTTTAATCCGGCCCACCGAACTTGTCCAAATTATATTATTAAATTAAACTATATTATAATTAAACCTCATGCATTTGACCTTTTCCCTGCAATGCCCGCATTTCCCCAATCGATGGCGCACTACAGACACATTGACCTTTGTTGGAGTATGGTGTGTTACTCCCTCCTTCACTTTTTCGCTTTGCCCTTTGAGCCCTTCTGTAAAAATGAGTGGACTAAAGAAAAGAAAAGTGGACAGTGAGCGCCGAGTGTTTAATAAGGAGTGGACGACAAAATATTTTTTCACTGAAGTCTGATCAACGGCTGTATGCCTGATATGCCAAGAAACTGTTGCAGTTTTCTAAGAATACAATATCAGCCGTCACTTTGCCACAAAGTATGCTAACTACGTTAGCAAGCAGTCAACGCAAAAACGGGCTGCTACAGCTCAGAGGTTGACGGCTAATTTGCAGACTCAGCAAAATTTTTTTCACCGACAAACTGCGATTCAAGAGTCAAGTACCAAGGCAGGTTTTTTGCTGGCATTAAAATTAGCATAGGCTAGCAAGCCTTTCTCCGAAGGCGAGTTTTTGAAAGAATGCATGGTAGAGACAGCAGGTCTCTTGTGTCCAGAGAGCAAAGGCAAGTTTGAAAAAATCAGGACTGTGACTCGCTGTGTGGAACTGATTGACGAAGATATAGCCAACGAATTAAACAAAAGGCGGAATCCTTTAAGTAATATTCACTAGCACTGGATGAAAGTAATGATATAAAAGACACTGCTCAGCTCCTAATTTTTATCCGAGGGATTAACAACAGTTTTGAGATAACGGAGGAGTTTTTGACCATGGAGTCCCTGAAAGGAAAAAACGCAGGGGGAGGACTTGCATAACCAGGTGTCTGCTGTCATCGAGAGAATGAAGCTACCTCGGAGTAAACTTGCCAATGTCACCACGGATGGATCGCCAAATTTAACTGGAAAAAACATTGGGCTGCTTAAAAGAATCCAGGATAAAGTGAAAGAGGAAAACCCTGACCACAATGTTATTTTCCTTCACTGCATTATTCACCAGGAATCTCTGTCTAAGTCTGTTTTGCAGCTTAATCATGTCGTGAATCCAGTCGTAAAACTTCATAACTTTATACGAGCAAGGGGACTTCAGCATCGTCAGTTTATTACATTCCTAGAGGAAACCAATGCGGATCACCAGGACTTACTTTACCACTCTCGTGTCAGCTGGTTAAGTTTAGGCAAAGTGTTTCAACAAGTGTGGGAGCTCAAAGAGGAGATTAGCGCATTTTTGGAGTTAATGAGGAAATCCAACCAATTTCCTGAGCTGAGCGACAATAGCCTGGAATCCATACTTATCAAGTGCTGGTCACTCCCAACAGTCACTGACTGATCAGTCTCGCCTCAGTCGTATAGCCAGCGTTCAGCTCTTACATCACTAATGAAGTGAATATATGAATATTCATGTTTTCTGCTCTTGGCTGATTGGGCGACCTTTTGGCGAGAACCACCAATCGAATATGACTTAGCTGGCCAGCAACGGCATTCGTGAATGTTATTTGACATGAGCTTAAAAATTAGATTGTGGCTTACTTGCGTTTATTCTTGGAGTGGTTGTTAGGTTTTGAACAGGATAATGTTTAGCCATATCTGCATTTTGTTTATTTCAGTGGGATTCCCCGGTTTAATAAAGGCTAAATTAAATAATACTCAAATTACATAACGTATTTCACTGTAATTGGCATTAGCTATAGCTCGAAGGGCATGATTGCATCAGCAGATTAAAGTGATACTCCACCCAAAAACTATAATTTGTATATCAATTACTCACCATTAGATGTCTTGAAAGGACGAAGTTGTTCTTCACCTGGCGCAACTTTATGGCCACTGGAGAGTTTTGAAAAATTATCCAAATTCCTTTTTTGCTGTAAGCAAATGGGGTCACCCAGTAGCAATGGGAAAACTCCACAAAACGTCCGTTGACAAACTTTCAAACCATCATCCAAGATAATACAAGTCTGCTTTGTCCACTCGTATCCTCACAACTCTAGAAACGCGGTTATTTTTAGCTAAAAATAATAAAATACCAGTTATGCTTCAAGTAACAAAGTCCCACCTCCCGGCTCGTTCATTGCCCAGAGACTCTGCTGCCACTCAGATGAACACTCTAATAAACATGAGCCGGGAGGCGGGACTTCCGTTGAATGCAGAAATGTGATATTTTATTTATTTTTAAGTCTGTCTAAAGGAGCGGGGCACCCTTGCGACTGTGAGCCACAGATCTCGCATGGATTTTGTGTGAATATTTGAAAGTCAAACGCTGGTCTACCGACTGAGGCCAGACATACAAGCAAGTGACCGTTGGGAGCGACCAAAGCTTGATATGGATGGATTCCAGGCTATAGCGACAAGAACTGGCTTTGTGACTTTGCGTTTTCTGTGGACATATTTTCACACATGAATGAGCTGAACGTGAAGCTACAGGGTAAAGATCAATTTGTGCACGACATGTACACAAATGTTAGAGCCTTCAAATCCAAGCTTGCTTTATTCTCCAGACAAATTTCAAACAAATCTTTCGCTCATTTCCCCACACTAGACATGCAGAAAAAGGCGACCCGAAATGTGAAGAAATACAGTAAATCACTGGACGACCTGCTCGGAGAATTCTGCTGTCGGTTCTCTGATTTTGGAAAGATTGAAAAGTCACTTCAGCTGGTGTCCTGTCCCCTGTCACAAGACCCTGAAACAGCACCACAGGAGCTGCAATTGGAACTGATTGATCTTCAGTCTGACTCCGTCTTAAAGGAGAAGTTCAACTCTCTTAAACTGAATGACTTTTATGCTTCACTTAATGAAGCCACGTTTCCAAACCTCCGGAGGACGGCACAGAAGATGCTGACGTTGTTTGGCTCGACCTACATATGTGAGCAGACATTCAGCATCATGAACATCAACAAAGCCCGTCACAGATCCAAGTTAGCTGACCAACAGCTGGGATCTATCCTGAGAATTGCCACAACAAAACTAACTCCAGACTTTGATGCACTGGCAAAAAAGGGAGATCAACAACACTGTTCCCACTGAAACTGAACGTGGGTTAATTTAATTATTATGAAATTGATGCATTTGGAAAACAATTTGTACAATGAGCCTTGCATATTCATGCTTTGCTACCTGTTAAAGGCCAAATCCTTTCATGTAATGGCTTTTACATGTCATTTATATTAGTTCACACAAATACTCCATCCATCTGTTTCTGGCCCGGCCCCTCTGTCAAATTTTAGAACCCACTGTGGCCCGGAAGTCAAAAAGTTTGCGCACCCCTGCTATAGAGTGATAGGGTGAGAGAAGAATAGAAGGGAATGGGGGGGAGGGACATCGAACTAGACAGACGAGGGTTATTGAATGAAGGCAGTATAAATAGGCTGGTTGGTTAGGACGTGGATAGGTGGAGTGACGTATTTAGGTGTGGTGTGGTTCACTAACTTAAGTTTAGAACTTCCATGAGGATGCAGTGCCAGTTGCTCATGGGTCGCCAACCTAAACCAGCACATTAAAAGGCCACTTTTGGGTATATGACTTTTGTCCGCACCGTCAGTTTGCAGGGAACAAGTTTCAAGTCCAGAATCATTCATTGACAACATTGAAAAATAAAGTAAACAATATATTTTTAAAAATCTCCTCATCTTGCAGGGAAAGGTGAGTGAGTTTACAGTCAGACGCATATCTCAGTTAATTGCATTTGTTTTCTAGTTCAGTAGCTCTGCTGTCAAAGTGAATGCTGGTGGAAACAGCAATTTAATTAGAGCAGAGATTAACTTCCTCTTATTTACATGCTGTATTGAAAGCGCCAATCATGTGTAAACAGCATTTTTCATATTGAGAATGTGTGTGCTTTTGGAGGGATGGGGGGTGTAGGGAATGAATGGGGAGGATGACGACCAAAGTTTGTGAATAAATAACTAATTCTACAGATTAATATTCAAAGTGCATGACTTGGCCCAGAGCTTAATTGAATTATAACACACAATGGCACCTTTTCAAGTGTTGAAAAATGGACTGCCTTAAAATGTAAACTGATGTGAACTTGAGCAAACAAGCAACCTTTGGGCTTTCCCAACAGGACACCTAATCTGGCACAACGCTGAACAAAAACTAAACTAAAAAAAGCTGAACATTGAAAAGCTGACTTTTACGGAGTCGTTTAATATCCATATGATGTGCAGAAATGGAAGTAGTTTTGGACACACTCAGAACTGCTTTTAATGGTAACATGACTCAGTACGGCCTTTGACCTTAAAAACACACTCTGCTTAAAATCATGTTTTCTTTTTGTTTTTGATGTGCAAGAAAATCTCCTGCCATATTGGTATATTCTAAATACTCTGCTTGTCATAAAACATAGCTATTGCTTTGGGGAAATCAAAATGCAATTTCCTTGTTGCACTAACAGAAATCATAAATCAAGCAGGCCAGGTAAGTTCACTGGTCTTTAACATCACAGACCGTAAGCAATCATAGCCTCGGTATCTCACTATCTATTTCTATATTTAGCTGGCATAATAATAGATGATCAAGTTCACCAGATATCTTTCTCCAGAGACTCTGTTTTTGAAGGTGTTTTTTCTCCTTATGGTACATCTGGGTGTTTATCTTTACAAGGCAAGCATCAGAGCTAGCAATCAGATTTATCCAGTTAACATAAGCAGCACATCATTAGCTGATTGATAACGTTGTCAAGCTGAAGCTTTTTTACCCTTGCATTTCAAATACAGAGAGTGATACATGAAAAAAATTACCATTCCAATATGTCCCCTTGTAGGCGACCCTGTACAGTTCACTCTTAGTCAGAATCGGTCTCCAGTTCAAACATGTATGGCAGTTCAAACATTTAAACCCGTATTAAGTCTTGCTATTGTGTAGCATCGCCAACAGCAGCAGAACAGAAAACAGAGGTTTGAGTGGGTAAAGCCAAAGGTGAGCTGCATGCAGCAGAGGGTTAGAATAGATTTGAGTAGAGGTGGAGACTTTTTGCTCATGCATTGATCTGTGCACACTAAAAGGCAAAGGTGTAGTTACTGCACATCTAAGCCATTATAAGGCATGAAGAGGTATTTTTTCATGGAAGAAGATTCAAAACATGTAATTTTGTTGAATAAAGATGATATTATAAAGTTTTAGTTAAAGCGGGGACTGGGTCTTTTACTTATTATCATGAACTTTTAACGCAGTGTCAAACAGAAATCATCATGTTAACTTGAATAATAACATATCTTTAATTTTAATCTCCACGCTGACCGTTTCAACATATATGGATAAACTTTGGTTGATCAACATTAATTGAGTGTGCACTTGAACATGTTAAAAAGACCTGAAACTGCATGTCAGCAATAAATCGATGTTCGTTACCTTGCCCGGGATGGAGTCCGGAGGGCGAGGTATTGTTTTTAGTGGGGTTTCTTTTATTCTTTCTTTGTTAACAACGTTACAGCAATATGGCTGGACCAATTTTCACAAAACTTTCAGGATAGGTGGGCATTAGTGAAGAAGAGACCCCTATAAATTTGGGTCAATGGGTCAAGGTCAAGGTCATCAGAAAGGTCAAAATAGTTTTTCTGCAATAACTTTGGTATAAATCGATCGTATAAACTTCAAACTAAATCGAGAATGTGCATCTTTTAATTCTGCTTCCAATCATGTGCGACGTAGGTTGGCTAACTGAACAAGTCAATCCATCTATTCTCTATACCGCTTCTTCCTCATGAGTGTCGCGAGGGAGCTGGAGCCTATCCCAGCTGACAATGGGTGAAAGGTAGGGACCAATCTTGGACAGCTCGGCAATCCATCGCGGGGCACCATTCACACACCATTCACTTACACACTCATACCTATGGGCAATTTAGCGTGTCCAATTAGCCTGATGTGCATGTCTTTGGAATGTCGGAAGAAACAGGAGTACCCAGAGGCGAACACAGGGAGAATATGCAAACTCCACACAGAAAGGCCCCAGGCCAGATTCAAACCCAAAACCTTCTTGCTGTGAGGCAGCAGCGCCAACCACCAGGCTGCCCTAACTTAACAAGTAACAATGACTAATCTGCTTTCTTAAAATGAGCATAGCGTAAGACCACATTTTTTATTATTAATTTATTACTTGCCAAAATCGTTCGGTTTCGCAAGTATATCAGTCGGTTGCGGTAGATGTCTGTTTGTCTGCCAGTTTGTTAGTTACGCACCCATTTGCCATTTATCCTGCACCAATCTTAAAACTTGGAGACATGTTAGCATAGGTTACTTACCTATACTTTTTTAAGTTTCTATGTCAAAGGTCAAGGTCACGCAAAAGGTCGAAAATGCATCCTTAATTAGAAACAAAGCGAGAGACTTGAAACTAACATCATTCTTTCAGTCATTTTTTGGATTAATTAAATTAATTAAATTAAATTGAATTTTTTTTTTTTTGATACTGTTCTTTAGGCAATATGATATATCTTGTAACCTTTTTAAATTTCAATCTCGGCAAGTCATCGTGCTAAGAACAACCTTTAATTTATTTATTTAAGAGATGCAGCCATGAAGTCCTAACTTCTTACCAACACAAAATGCTTCCAGGCTCAAAAAAGACTTTTTCAGTTGGGAAAAGAGGTGCAAGCTCTGCATCTAATTGGTCATTGGGCTGATTTTTTAAATGGTTTATCTGGGCTAGGACCTTTTTTAGTTTTTGAGCCTCTCATTTTCAGCCAATCTAATTGGTTGCAACGGTATTTTCCCAAAAACCAAGTCTGCTCATCCCAAAACCTGAACTCTGAAAGCCCTCATATGCTTTCTCCAACAATCCTGTTCCCATATGGAAACTCACTCCAACTTACCTTCAGCAGGGTTAAATTGGCCCACTAATAACTGCCACCCCCGGCGCCTATTGAAAGCTCTATAACTTGGCAGCAAACACTACATTGACTGATGTGCAGTGCATTAGTAAAGCTTAATAATTAATCTCGGGCAATTAGTTTCCTTAGAAGAGCAGGCATACTTGATGAGGGCTTGTAGTTACTTGTGTTGGCCATAGCTTGGTGGACAAGATAGTAATATTTTGTAAACTCTGACTCATTATCAGGAAGCAGAAGACCTTTTTTTCTGCTCTTCTCCCAATCCCTCACCCCGCCCCTCCCACCCTTGGTTTGGAAAGCCTGAGGCCTGGGACCGGGCCCAAAAGGGGTTGTTTGAAGTGCTTTGAGACTTTTCCTCCATTCTGCAAAATGCCAGGGTTTGAATTATGGGGGTGCCAGAGGCAGTTTTACCAGTGCACCCAACATCCCCCCCAACCACCTGAACGAAAGCAATAAATGTAATTGCAACACTGTCCGCACTCCCTGTGGCACATCAGATTTGCAATCACACAGTAGCCCCCCACAGGATAAAAAGAGATAAAAAAAAAAAAAAACGTTCTGTGTTTGAACCGTATGGGATGTGGAGTCTTTTTTCTCAGTTTTTTGCTTTATTTTGCATTTGTGTCCCCAATTTAAGTATTAAGTAGAGTAAGGAGGTTTTGCAGGGTATAGGCAAATTTGCCCACAGCCCAATTTGAACCATCTTCTGGTTATATGTACCTACTTGTGGGACTGTCCAGAAAAAAGATTTGAAATATGAAATTTGCATACAGGAAGTGAACTGTGACCTATTTAGTGATTTCAAGATTTTTGTGGGGCAAGGCCTCAAAAAGTCCATAATTAAACCCATAAATGATTGTTCTGAAAAACCAGATGATTTTTAATGGCTACACAACAACATGACGGACATTTTGATACCAAACATAAGTATATATGTGAAAAACTGAAGAAGTTTGGACAGTTTTCCATTGAAAAATGCATCTGTCTTGATGCAAAATGTAAAGTTAATCTTGAAAAACAACCAGGTTCCTATAAAAACACACCTAAGATATTTTCACAAAAGTTGCCTCATATAGTTGGCTTAATAATGTGCGAGTGTCGTTAAATTGCGAGACCGATAACATGGTGTATTCAAGAAATTTTTATTATATACTACATATTTCTCAGAAAAGCCATTTAGATGTTTTCATAAACTGTTGTACATTGTATAGGTTGTATACAGGCCTTGCGGTTTTTAGGATGTAATTATAGACTGAGAATTTTTGAGAGGCCATTGATATTGTTAAGCATTGGTCATCGTATTGTTTACAAATGGAGCACCTTCGATGTGATGATGTTCCATACATTAAATCAACAGTTGGACAGGATACATTGAGAGGATTTCCTTGGATAAGGTCTTCCTCATCTGCCCCACAAAAATCCTGAAATCACTAAATAGGTCAGAGTTCACTTCCCGTATGCAAATATCACATTTCAAATCTATTTTCTGGACAGTCCCACAAGTAGGTACATATAACCAGAAGATGGTTCGAATTGGGCTGTGGGCAAATTTGCCTATACCCTGGAAAACCTCCTCTAAGACTATGCAGTTTCTGTTCACCTAGAGTTTATTGTTTACTTTTATGTGATTTTTTTTTTCAAGCTAACAAGCAGCTGTCAAACCTTACAGATACCAACTGCCATGAGGAAAATATCTGCTTTGATGCAAATAGCAAAGAAAGATCACTTCTGACATGATTCATGTCCAAGTTTATTATTGTTATGCTATTCAGCAAAAAGGTAGTGACATAGTTTTTCTATGTTGGAATTGACATCAATAAAGATGATTGCTGCACCTGCACATTCCTAAATATAAATGATGTTCGGATTAATGTTTTACACACTGAAGCAAGTGCAAGCACCATGAGAGACCCCTCGAGGGAAATAGATGTGATGAGACAGTCTCTGAGAGACATGAACGGACAGTAAGTTCTCACTATTTATTTTTCCCCATCAATGTTAGCATTAATACGCCATGTAACCATTAATCCATCAGGGCTCCCTGAGTTTCAAGTGTTCAGAAAAATTTTGCAAGGATAGCAAGAGATAAATCAAAAATATATGTACGTTACACTTCTAAATTCAATATATCCTAGCACAGAGAACAGACAGCAGATGCACAACACATGGACACACAAACTCCAATTTATGAATGATTGTGCAAACTGTGATCAAGCCTTTCAGCTGGAGGCTAAAGCTTGATACATACTCCACAAGAACAGAGAAATTTGTTCTTGTTCTCGAGGCTGCAAGAACAAAATGACGTCGTTTTGTTCTTGCAGCCCTGGTTTCGGAGTTCTTGCAGCTTGTTCTCGACACATCATCTGGGCAGAACTTTTTTCTCGTGTGGTGTCCGAGAACCGTTGTGTGATTGGGAGTTCTGCACTTGAGTTTCTCATGAAGTATGAAATGTCCCGGTCAAAACAAACTTTGTTCTTGTTCTCGCAGCCTCCAGAACAAGAACAAATTTTTCTGTTCTTGTGGAGTATGTATCAAGCTTTAGGGATATGGCTGGAGAGAGCAGGTGACATTTGTGTAATACAGTCAGTGATAAAAAGAGGTGTATTTTTGCCTTTGTGTGTGCATACACGTGTGTGTGCTTGTGTTTGTACGCGTATATATGTGCTAGTGAGCATATCAATATTCACTTTTTTCTTTTTTAAGAATTAATTGATACCAAAGGGAATACAGAGAAAAAGGGATTAAAAGTTTAAAGAAGCCTTTATCAAAGAATTTAATCACATAAAATGGCCATCTTCGCCTCCCAGTCCTTATTTGATCAGTGGATTATGCAGGTTTTATTATCATGGCTTTGAAGTCTGGTTTTAACCTTAGGGTGAATGTTTCTGTCGCTGAGATAGGAAATATGCTTGGATTTTAGCTGTTCAAGCATGTGTCTATGTTGCTCAGCTCATCTTTTGGTGTGCATAGATTATAAACAGAATATTGTTTCAAAATGAGTAAAAATAATGTATTGGTTTAATGTGACATTGATTCAGTTTTTGCATCTCAGAGGCAATTAAAATCTTGAGAAATAAATGTTTCAGCCAGTACAGATGAACTGACACAAAGTAAATAAAAATGTCTTCCAATCGGAATAACAGGAAAAAATAATTAACAAGGTCAGGAAAATCACAAACAATTCTTTTTTTTTGACTCTCAGGGAAAAAATTGAGTCCAAAACATACGTGCTACATAAATATTTAATGTAGTTTGTCGCCCTACTTGTCTTTTCTGTATTCATTAAGAAGATTGGCCAGTAATTCTGGACCTTGATAGTCTATGCTGGCTTCCATGGAGACCCTTCCAATTAGCATTTTTAACAACTTCATCCATCCTGGAAGAAGGGTATTTAAATATGTGTCTGAATGAAGAATTAATGAGTTTGAAAAATGTGAAAACTGATGGCAAATTTAGAGCAAAACTTGCCAGCAATTTTCACTGGCACTGTGTTGTCACTGAAGATCATTTGTCAGTCGAAGATCTACCCGAGCGAGGTCAGAGAGCAGGCTTACTGGCAATGGTTCAACTTAATTTAACTTCAGCAATCAGAGGCAAAAAAAAAAAAAAAAAAACTGGTCAAATGACCTGCCCTCTTCAACTGCAAAGCGTGTTGACAATGGCAGACAGTGCAAAGTTTTGTGAAGAGAGTAAAGGAATACTAATAACATTTTATTCTGAAAGTGTAGGGAATATATTTGAGAGAAAAATCATTAAATTATTACCTATTTAATAGAAAAATAGAGACCAAAATAACAGAAATAGCAGCAGTCTCTGCCAGCTCATCCATTCCCAACTGTCAAATTTGTCAGATAGTATTGCCCATTGCCCTCCTTACTCCTTGCCCAGTTGCTCAAACTCATTGCCTTTGTTGGCAAATTTTCCCCAAAATTTGTCCCAAAAAATGCCCTTACATCATCAGCTTAAGATTCTTATCAAGTATTTCTTGTTCTTCTTTCTCAGCTGCCGCTATCACATTAAGCACACTATGTTAATATTGTCACCATCTGCAGTCATAATCTCTGTGGCATTTATCATTCTCCTCAAAACATTGCTCAGCAATGACTTAATCCATATTTCTCACTGTTTACTTGTGTGGTAGGCAGCTATATCCCAAAAGGCATTTGACATGGTAATGCTAAATTATACTGAGTAATGCACAAGTACAAAACCTCATGTCATGTAATTTACTTTTGCTTTATGATAACCATATTTTAAGAGGATGTGGATGATATATTACTTGCATTTACCAACCCCAGTTCCGAAATAGTTGGGGCGAAGTGTAAATTGTGAATAAAATCAAAATGCAATGAGTTTCAAATCTCATGAGCCAATATGTTATTTACAATAGAACATAGATAACATTTCAAATGTTGAAACTGAGACATTTTACATTTTTATGCACAAAATGAGCTTATTTCAAATTTTCTGGCTGCAACAAGTCTCAAAAAAGTTGGGACACAGGCAAAAAAGGGCTAAAAAAGCAATTAATGTATAAGAGAATCAGTTAAAAGAACATTTCGCTAGTAATTAAGTTAACTGGCATCAGGTGTGTAACATGATTGGCTATAAAAGGGAGGTCTTAGAGAGGCTGAGTCTCTCAGAAGTAAAGATGGCCAGAGGCTCTACAACCTGTGAAGGCTTGCATAAAAAATTGTGGAATACTTTAAAAACAATGTTCCTCAACGTCAAATCAAGCTTTGAAGGTCTCATCATCGACAGTGCAAAACATCTTCAAAAGATTCAGAGAAACTGGAAAAATCTCTGTACGTAAGGGACAAGGCCGAAGACCTTTACTGGATGCCCGTGATCTTCGGGCCCTCAGATGCCACTGCATCACTCACTGGCATGATTCTGTCATTGACATTACTAAATGGGCCCAGGAATACTTCAAGAAACCACTGTCTGTAAACACAGTCCATCGTGCCATCCACAGATGCCACCTAAAACTCTATCATGCAAAAAGGAAGCCATTGTTGAGCTTGATCCAGAAGCGCCGCCGTGTTATGTGGGCCAAGGCTCATTTAAAATGGACTGTAGCAAAGTGGCAAAGTGTCCTGTGGTCAGACGAGTCCAAATTTGACATTCCTGTTGGAAATCATGGGCGTTGTGTCCTCCGGGTTAAAGAGAAGAAAGACCACCCCTCCTATTATCAGCGTTCAGTTCAAAAGCCAGCATCTCTGATGGTATGGGGATACATCACTGAAAAAAGATCAACTTAAAATTTCTTCCTCAATTGGTCACATCTAAAACTTTTAAAGTGACTCAACATAATAATATTAAGTTTGTTCATTTTAATTAAAGTATGTTGAGTCAATTTAAGAGTCTTAGATGTGACCAACTGAGGAAGAAATTTTAAGTTGATCCAACGTTTTACTTTTTTCAGTGATTAGTGCATATGGTGTGGGACACTTACATGTTTTCAAAAGCACCATGAATGCTGAAAGGTATATAAAGGTTTTAGAGCAACATGTGCTCCCCTCCAGGCGACATCTATTCCAGGGAAGGCCTGGTGTATTTCATCAGGACAATGCAAAACCACATACTGCAGCTATTACAACAGCATGGCTTCGTAGTAGAAGAGTCCGTGTGCTGAACTGGCCTGCCTGCAGTCCTGATCTTTCACCGATTGAGAACATTTGGCGCATAATTAAATGAAAAGTCCGTCAAAGGCGACCCAAAACTTTCCAGCAGCTGGAAGCCTGTATTAAACAAGAGTGGGATCAAATTCCAATGGCTAAACTCAAGAAACTTGTCTCCTCAATGCCGAGACGCCTCCACTCAGTGTTAAAAAGAAGAGGGGATGCTACACCATGGTAAGCAGGCCCCTGTCCCAACTTTTTTGAGACCTGTAGCAGCCATCAAATTTGAAATGAGCTCATTTTGTGGATTAAATTGTAAAATTTCTCAATTTCAACATTTGCTACATTATCTTTGTTCTATTGTGAATAAAATACTGGCTGGTGTGATTTGAAAGTCATACCGTTTTGATTTTATTCAATTTACTCTTTGTTCCAACTATTTCGGAATTGGGGTTGTACTTTATATCCATCTGTCCATCCAGCTAATTCCTAGAGTGGTTGTGGGGGAAAAGCCCAAAAAAGTTTGCTATTTATGAGTAGAGAGAATTCTATTGCATCTAACCTAATGAAATTAGGTGTCTGAGCTTTCAAAGAAAAGGTTGATTTGTTCAAAACAAAACTTCAGCTGACAAAACTTAACATATTAGATGTAACAAACTGAAGAAGAATTTTCATTTTGATGCAAAGTCTAAATTTTTTTAGCGTGGGAGAATTTGAACCTATCCCATCACGAGTAGTCTAAGTACTAGAAATGCAAAGGTGCACCCTTCGTTAAATTTGGTTTGTGTTTCCATGACAGACAGGATTCTTAAATGTTGGCAGGAATCAATAAAAAGACATTTCACAGGTTTGAATAGCAACAGTAAATTGTTTTGGTTTAAAGTAGTGGAGCCTTTGCACAGGTCTTTCAATTTATGCCACTGTGACTGTTATGATCCTTGATCCTCCTGTAATCACTTTGTAGCTCTCTACATTTCGTCAGGCATTGCTCGGATGTGCTATGGAAGCTGTTGTCAGCCTTGTGCTGTGAAACAAACACGAATACTTCATCATTCATCACTTCACCATACAGCTCTTGATTCTCTCTAGATCAATCATGGACTGCAGTTTTCCTAGCTGCACCTTTTAGTATAGAATCAGTGTGCTAAGTAGCCCAACAACAGGGTAACAAATCCAGGACGACTAAAACAGGTCTTTTGGTAACATCCACAACTTTTGACCATGGAAATGTTAAAAAATAATCATTTGACTGCATTTAGTGGCAGCCTTAACCCTATATTGCCCAGACACACACATCATTATAGAAAAAAATATGACCCAGTAATATTTTTGAAGTATTGAAGGGTAGTATTCAGATCCACTGTTCATCATTAGGTTTTGTGACAGCAAAATATACATTGCTGAACAGAACTACTTCTAATTCCAGGAGTATCATATCTGATACAGCCAAAAATCAGCACCCCTCCAGAACTCAACTCTCGAAATTTCAAATTATTTATATGCTCTCTACTATCTATAGCTATCCCTTAACATGTGTAAGAATAAGTTTTGTGTAATATTTACCTTGGAATGCCGAACTTCACTGCCAAAGTCCAAGGAAATTCATGAATTCCCATTCACATGGGAGCTACTACCATGAAGTGAGTGACTAGGGGAGAGACTACTCCTGTAATCTCACGTCTTCCTTCCAGGTGGCAGCACTGTGTATCAGATATGATACAGGGAGCATTCGTGGTTGTGTTGCATCTTACCAGGTGGGCATGGTCCTTCAAATTTGGTGTATCATATATGATACAGGGGGCATTATAGGGTTAAGCATCTGGGGGCCCATCTCAAAAGCAAATGTGGGGCCCTATAAAACATAAGAGCTTCATCATTTTGCTGGATGGAGGCTCACACGTTAGCCTATCCAGTGAAATTTCAACTTTTCTGGCTGAAACTTGATGTTTATTAGTGATGATTTATTAGAATATTGGCAATAAAATATACGCATCTGTAAATGTGATAAATTTCTCAAAACTGAAATGTGCAACTCACCCCAACTTGCTAGCTGCATTGCAAACTGCAGACGTCTTTGTGTGCTTTACACATCCCTGAATTAGATTTTTTTTTAAAAAGTTGCCGCCTAAAAATGCCTTAGGTTTAAATACAGATGGCGCGAAGAGCCCTTATTCTGTTTTTTTTCTGAGGCGACGGGGTTATGGGATAGCTCTAGGTTTAGAAGCACTTGATGACTCTTTTTGCCAGAGGCAATAATTCAAATATGACCTTGATTCAAATTTGCATAGCTATAAACATTACACAACACTAGGTGATGCAGTATTCTTCTGCTTTGTCAGAGAATGAGGCTGCCTTTGCCACAGCCATGATGATGTATACAAAACCATCAATATGTTTTCAGTGGGTTCACCATATTAATGTTTTCATTCCATTGCGATGCCATGTGAATTAAGGAGCATGTTTTTTCGCTCACAGTACATTTAACTAACATTATATTAAAACGCAGCACAGTGTGTAACATTAATGTTATGCGCTGATAACAAATACGTGAACATCGAACAGGTCCGCATCAGTAATTTTCTGCCGATTGCGGTTTCTGCGCGGAGATGCCTGAACTCTGACTTGTCTCAGAAAATTTGCTTCTCATTCGCTTTGGTTGGGTTATGTCCCAAAACTCCTTGGGTATAAAGAAGTTATCTTATAGCCATAATTTCTAATTTTCGAAATCTGTGCACGTTATCCGTTTCGATGAATGTTTGGAAGCATACGTTCGTTTTCAAGGTGCCTAATTTCTGTCAAATACCGATCAGACACCAATAAAAGCTAAGCAGATGAGTTCTTTAATAATGCAACTTAAATTCTTCGAATTATCATCGCATTTTGCCAATCAGAAACTTTTTCGACTGGGCTGGTTCCGGAGGCTACCAGACTGTAACCTGGCCCGAATCCAGAAATTTTCATAATGTCCATGAATAATTTAATGCGTAAAAATGCATAAAATTGCTAGATAATGCTTTAAAATGTATACATCAAAGCTCACAGTTACATAAAACATTTAATACCCCCGTAATCCAGCAAGTGAATTACTTTTTTTTTGTTCAAATGCCAACTGATTAGTCTGAGGTGCTAGCAACATTGGCTAAGGTGACGACTGTACAGTGCCGTGAAAAAGTATTTGCCCCTTTCCTGATTTCTGATTTTTTTGCATATTTGTCATACTTAAATGTTTCAGATCATCAAACAAATTTTAATATTACACAAAGATAACCCAAGTAAATACAAAATGCAGTTTTTAAATGATGATTTCATTTACTGAGGGAAAAAGCTATCCAAACCTACCTGGCCCGACGTGAAAAAGTACAATGTAATTGCCCCCTAAACCTAATAACTGGTTGTGCCACCCTCGGCGACAACAACTGCAATGAAGCGTTTGCGATTACTGGCAATGAGTCTTTCACATCGCTGTGGAGGAATTTTGCCCACTGTTCCTTGCAGAATTGTTTTAATTCAGCCACATTGGAGGTTTATCGAGCATGAACGGCCTGTTTAAGGTCATGCCACAGCATCTCAATCGGATTTATGTCCAGACGTTGACTAGGCCACTCCAAAACTTTCATTTTGTTTCTTTTAAGCCTTTCGGAGGTGGGCTTGCTGGTGTGTTTCGGATCATTGTCCTGCTGCATAACCCAAGTGCACTTGAGCTTGAGGTCACAATCTGATGGTTGGACATTCTCCTTCAGGATTTTCTGGTGGAGAGCAGAATTCATGGTTCCATCAATTACAGCAAGTCATCCAGGTCCTGAAGCAGCAAAGCAGCCCCAGTCCATCACACTACCACCACCACGTTTGACTGTTGGTATGATGTTCTTTTTTTTTTTTTAAAGATTTTTTCCTTTATTTGACAGTTATATAGTGGAGATAGACAGGAAAGTTGGGGAGAAGAATGGGGAAGACATGCGGCAAATGACCCAGGCTGGAATCGAACCCGGGTCGCCACGAGAAGGACACAGCCTTTATGGTGCGCGCATTCAGACCGATGAGCCACCGGGGCGCCCGGTATGATGTTCTTTTTTTGAAATGCTGTGTTAGTTTTACGCCAGATGTCACAGGGCACAAAAAGTTCAACTTTTGTCTCGAATGTCCACAGAATATTTCCCCAAAAGTCTTGGGGATCATCAAGATGTTTTTTGGCAAATGTGAGACGACAAGCCTTTTTGTTTTTGCCTTGGAACTCTCCCATGGATGCCATTTTTGCCCAGTCTCTTTCTGCAGTTATTCAGATGTTGTTCTGGGTTCTTTTGTGATCTCCTGGATGAGTCGTCAATGCGCTTTTGGAGTAATTTTGGTAAGTTGGCCACTCCTGGGAAGGTTCACCACTGTTCCAAGTTTTCTCCATTTCTGGATAATGGCTCTCACCATGGTTCGCTGGAGTCCCAAAGCCTTAGAAATGGCTTTGTAACCCTATCCATACTGATAGATGTAAAATGGTAGTTATGTCTTTGACTTACGGTGGCCAAGAAGTGTCAGGCGATTTGCATATTCAAAACGCTTTGCAAAAGAAAAAACCACGAATGCAAATAGCCACAACACGAATGCAAACAGGCACAACATGAACGCAAGTAACAACAATGAACGCTTTGCAAAAGAAAAAACCATGAAAGCAAATAGCCACAAAACAAACGCAAGTAACAACAATAAACGCTTTGCAAAAGAAAAAAACCACGAATGCAAATAGCCACAACACGAACGCAAGTAATGATAATAAACGCTTTGCAAAAGAAAAAAACACGAATGCAAGTAACGATAACGGAAGTACACTTGCAACGGAAACAGATATGGACCAATGTGGACCAACCACCGCCAGTGGGGCACGTGTGGTGGAAGGATGTAAGTAAACTAAAGTTCGCTCACAAATTTCCACTATGATAAATATCGTTTTGCGATCATCTCAGTAAGCAATGGTTCAGATTTTTGTTTTATTTAATGCTAATCTGCTTCCTGTCTTAGGCTTTTCAGAAGCAGTCATTCAGTAAAGATAGCTTTATGGCGTTTGGCTAACGTTAGCCAGTCAGACGAATATGAGTTGTGCCATTGGCGACAGCAACGTCTGGTTGACGTTTCAGCAAAAGTAGATTAACTGCTTTTTCATTGTCAAGAAGTTATTGGAAATATTTACGAGGTGTATAATTTGCCGTACCCGGTTTCACAGTTCTACGGCTATTTGGCCTTACGCATGCACAGTCGTATCATTTTCGGACTTCATTATATCGGTAACGTTACGGCTCGTCACTCCCATTTCTATTTGTGAATGTCGTATTTAGCTAGCGAGCTCCTTTGGTTATGGAGAGGTACTGTGTGCGCACCCGCTAGCTAGCTAGCTAGCGAGTTCGCACTTGCTGCCTCTCCGTAACCAATTTGTGAATATAGTTCGTTTGCAAACAAGCCAGCGTAAGTTAACTATTCGTATTTCTGTGGATTTAAAATCCGCAAACGTTCGTTCAAACGAGAATGAGTGGCGGAGTCACTGCTTTGTTCACATACAAATTTTATTTTCGCTTGCGCCTTAGTGGTAGCAGATTCCCATTTGCTATAACTTGGCATTGCGCTAATTCCACGACTCTGCCACTCATTCGCGTTCGAACGAACGTTTGCAAACTGTACCAATACAACTAAGTCCAAAAATGATACAACTGCGCATGCATACGGCAAAATAGCCGTAATACCTGTAATCTCCGTACTGGGTTGGATTTTTACGCCGCCACTGGGCAGAAAGGTTGCTCAGAATGTGCAACGGAGCTTCGGCTATGCAGGATTTCGTGGCACAACCCTTATCGTTACTTTCTACATGATTTCTGTGTTGACTATGAGCAGTGCCGATTAACGTCGGCCACTAGGGGCGAAGCAGAAGGACGGGGACCAAGCAGATTTGCTGTGGGGGTGAAGAGGAACGGCGGGGGCACAGCAGGTTTCTAGCGGGGGCAAAGCAAAAGGAGTTAGGAGGGGGTGATGAAGGTTCAAAGTCAAGTGTTAGATTTTTTACATTTGAACTCCACAATTTGTGCATTGCATTTACTTGAATAATTCTGCATCTATTGATGTCAAAAAGTTAGCTTTCTATAATGAAAATGTATAACAATACAGTTGAGTAAGAAGTGCAAAGTGTTGAGTGCTTTTCAAAATTCAACATTTCTACTTGAATTTATGTACGTAGAAATTAAAATCTGTATAAAAAGGAAACCAATTTTCTTTTTATTTCATGTTGTGTAAGAAATTTCGCATGCATTTGAATAAATGCACTAGCAAGTACTGTGAGAAATGTTTCTTTTACAAAAAAGCAGAAATACTGTACACAAGGAAAGTACAATACACAATTCTTAAGTTTGAAACAAATAACTGCGTGTGCAAATTTTTTTTTTTTTTTTTTTTTTACAGATGACGTTTTTCTTTCATAGGTAAGCAGACACCTTGAGAAACTTGAAAAAAAAGTCAGCATACTTCCTGTCACATGACATCACTGAGTTCCTTATCCACTAAACAAAGGATGTGATGACGAAAAATCCTCAAGGTCACTGTCATAGAACTATGAACCTTAGATTCTCGATTGAAATGCTCCCCTGTTGACTCCTCCCATTGGTGAAGCTATGGTGGCCTTCGAGGACAAGAACTTTTTTAAAAATGTGCACAGTGGGTTAAAATGTAACCAGTGGTTTTTGTGAACTGTAATTAAAGGGGAACTCCGCTGTGAAATTAATTTGTATTAAAACATAACTAGTACGAACTTTTGCCGAATACCCCACCTCTATACGCTCCCAACAGGCTTACATAATTTATTGTAATATACAATGTTGATATTATTAATCCTTCACGTATATAGGTCATTTTAATGTTACTGATCAAGTGAAAACCCCTCTACTCCCAGATTTGCATCATTAGGACTAAATGACCACATTACATTGTTGTACAGTACTAATTTCTAGAGAACAAAAAGAGGATTCTCAGTCATTCAGCCAGCCATTTTGACAGTCTACATGTCTCCATGAGTTTATAGTAAGTAGGAAGAGATAATGTTTCCAAGACTTGAGTTGCACACATCAGCCAATGTTATACCTTGAATATAAACAATTAAGCATGGTTGAAACTAAGACTTTACTGCAGGCTATTTTCATGGGAAGGCATCAGAGCACCAACTTGCTACTTCCCACAAATGTTCTCAAAGGACATATCTAACATGTGAAGGTGGTGGGGTGCTAATTGGCAGACATTGGTTTTTGGGGGGGTCAAAATATGCAAAAATTGTGCAAGTGGGGTGTTCATGGGTGATATCTCAATTCGAACTATTCCTGTAGCCTCTGAATGGGACATGAGATGTGTCCCACCAAAGTGGACAATAAAATTGTTTTTCGTCTAGGAGATATGAACCTCCAAAGTTGGTTCCAGATGGGAAAAGCTGCATGTTTAGGGCCTTATATCTCTAAAAGTAAATGAGCTACAACATTTCTGATGGCAGATTCGAATTCTACACAAAAAAATACCCCAGGAATTATACTTTGTTAATTTGTAGGGGGTCCTCATGACACTTTAATGATCCCCAGAACATTGGATTTTGCGCCGTGACTCGTTTTTTCACTGACCCACACTTAAATAAATATTGCTGCCATGGGAAAACGAAACGAGGTATGCAGCTCAGATTTTCAGGATTTCTTATCTCCGAACACCACCCAAAAAATTGAAAGAAAAAAATTGAAGAGGTGCTGCGGTGCACATCCCTGGAGTTGACATGGAATGGCCCGTAGAGCTTTACCTAAGCATTACCAGACAGGTAAGTATCAATACAAATTTGTGACTTTAAATCTGAAAAATAAGCAGCAATGCTCAGTTTGAACAGCAAAGAGTGTAATCCAGTTTTTACTGTTCTACAACACTCTAAAAAAAATTGATTTAATCCTTACATCTCGAAAAGCGAGAACTGCCTTCAGAAAGGCAATACCCTCAGTATTAATTATGACAGAATACAAAAATGTGGGGTCATGTTGGTGGAGCATATATCAATAGAGAACTATAACAGACAAAAACCTCTGTTTCCCGAAGCAAGACCACCAGCTTTCAATACGTTGGTTTGATGTTGAAGTGCCATACATGTGGCTTTTGGCTCCGGCAAACTTGTCCGCATGTTCAAACCTCAAGGAACAGTGAAGTGCTGCCATTAGTTCATTTTCTGTTCCGCAGTCTGTTCGGAGGCGCATCGGAACAACTCCAAACTCTTACACACTGGATGTAATTGTGAGCAATAATCTCAGGGTCGTTGTTGGACTTTCCACATTTGAGCCACATACTTTTTCGAGAGAAACCATCAATACATCCGCTTATTGCAACTCCAAAAGCCTTTAATTTATCATGACCGTCAACGTGCCAAACTTCATTTGGTCCACTTGAGTGGTATGCTCTTCGAACAAATCTGCGTCTCAAGCGATTCTCTATTCCAGATGGATTCAGTTCTCTCATTAGCTGCATCACATGATCTCTTCTGACAACAAAGGAGTACTTCTGTTTAAGTGTCTGACACATAGCTCAGTAGCCTAGGAGTTGCCCTGATCCCCTCAATTCCTCAGAGATAGCTGCCCGCGCTCTAGCAATTGGAGTGCAGTTATCTGAAATGACAACAGTTTTTGAAATTAGAAGATAAAACAAGTAAGACCGCAGCTTCTTGATAAGTGTCAACACCAACCCTTGTCTTATGTTGCAGAATTGATAGTTTTAAGTTGCGCTTTTGATTTCAGTAACGCCTAAATGCCCAAATTGTAAATCTCAAAATATTCCTGCGCTTCATTTTTTATAACATTGGACCAAAATCCATATTTATAGAAACTGTTTATAATTACAGTATGTAAATGAATGTACATTGTAGAAAAACGACTTCATTCTTCACACTACATAGTCCTTGTCAAAAGGAAAGTGATCGACACGCATTACTTGTATTTTTCTATTGTAAAAAACTATCAATGGTTGCATCTATAGGAGTCCTAAGACATACACAATTTCAACTGTGACCAACATCTGGCTTTTACATTGTTCAAGCATAAAAAATAATTCATACTCCAGTACAAACAACATTTACCAACATACTGTAGACTCCTAAGGAACCCTACTTCTCTGCCACATGAACCACAGTACGACAGGACGGGTTGAAGGTGGACTCCACAAAATGGACAAAACATGACCTTATTAAAATAAAGAAAAAACAAAGTTGTAAGATACAATCTAAAGCGTATACCAAAACCCAATCTGTGATTTTTGCAGGAGGAAAATTGGTTTTATATTTTCATACTTGTGCAATCTACAGTGAACAGTGAAGGGAATTGTACCATCAAGGACATTACGAAAATATTTAATATGAAATCTGTAGTTCTATAGGTGACAAACTAAAGGTAATGCTGATTGCTCAACAGCGATTGATGAATTGACGGTTCTGCAATGCATTCCTCGAACGAGCTTAAATATTTGGCAGTGTAGCCTATATTTTGCCGTGCTCGGTTTCACAGTTCTACGGCTATTTGGCCGTACGCATGTGCAGTTGTATCATTTTCGGACTTGGTTGTACTGGTACAGTTTGCAAACGTTCGTTCGAACGCGAATGAGCGGCAAAGTCGTGGAATTAGCGTAATGCCAAGTAATAGCAAATGGGAATCTGCTACTACTAAGGCGCAAACGAAAATAAAATTTGTATGTGAACAAAGACTCCGCCACTCATTCTCATTTGAACAAACGTTTGCGGATTTTAAATCCACAGAAAAACGAGTAGTTAACTTACGCTGGTTTGTTTGCAAACGAACTATATTCACAAATTGGTTACGGAGAGGCAGCAAGTGCGAACTCGCTAGCTAGCTAGCTAGCGGGTGCGCACACAGTACCTCACCATAACCAAAGGAGCTTGCTAGCTAAATAACGACATTCACAAATAGAAATGAGAGTGACGAGCCGTAACGTTACCGATATAATGAAGTCCGAAAATGATACGACTGTGCATGCGTAAGGCCAAATAGCCGTAGAACTGTGAATCCGGGTACGGCAAATTATACACCTCGTAAATATTTCCAATAACTTCTTGACAACGAAAAAGCAGTTAATCTACTTTTGCTGAAACGTCAACCAGAGATCGCTGTCGCCAATGGCACAACTCATATTCGTCTGACTGGCTAACGTTAGCCAAACGCCATAAAGCTATCTTTACTGAATGACTGCTTCTGAAAAGCCAAAGACAGGAAGCAGATTAGCACTAAATAAAACAAAAATCTGAACCATTGCTTACTGAGATGATCGCAAAACGATATTTATCATAGTGGAAATTTGCGAGCGGACTTTAGTTTACTTACTTCCTTCCACCACACGTGCCCCACTGGCAGTAGTTGGTCCACATTGGTCCATATCTGTTTCCGTTGCAAGTGTACTTCCGTTATCGTTACTTGCATTCGTGTTTTTTTCTTTTGCAAAGCGTTTATTATCGTTACTTGCGTTCGTGTTGTGGCTATTTGCATTCGTGGTTTTTTTCTTTTGCAAAGCGTTTATTGTTGTTACTTGCATTTGTGTTGTGGCTATTTGCATTCGTGGTTTTTTTTTTTTGCAAAGCGTTTATTGTTGTTACTTGCGTTTGTGTTGTGGCTATTTGCATGCGTGGTTTTTTCTTTTGCAAAGGCTATTTACTTATGCATTAAGTGGTTTTTTCTTTTTTTCTTTTGCAAAGCGATTTGAATATGCAAATGGCCTGACCCTTCTCAGCCACCGTATTGACTATCTGTTAATCACTTTCGAGAGAAAATGGTTTTCAACCGTGTGGACTGGTTAAAAGTACATAAATACAGGAATGCATATTTCTGTTTTAATCAGGCTTTTATTATTTGATCCACACAAACAATTCAATTCTTTTTTTAAAGACTTGTTTCAGTGACTCTATATCCATTTGTATAATTATGGTGTGTTAATATTTATTTATGCTTGCACAAATATGTATGTATGTATGTGTGTGTGGTAGCCTATATAATAGCTAATAGTCTTGACAGTTATTTCCATCTTTATTGTGACATTAACGCCAAGCGATATCCATCACTTCACAGTCAAACAGCTGCAATCTATAACTGCTGGTACACAAACAGTGTAAAAGGTGGATTTTTTTTTTTTACCAGCGATTTAAAAAATAGCAAAAACAAGTAAAGAAGAAGCTGGGATCAACAGAAATACAATTATCAAATAAAAATGCTCTGCATTGCCATGAACTGAATATATGTGCATTTACCCGCAAAAATGGCAGAAGAGGTAGTTGTAACAGACAAATTAAAATGCTTTACATTTTGAAACCCAACAGTTATGTACACTTCTTCCAAGTAAAGTACCATTGCAATCTAAAGTGCTTTGTAATGTGATGTGTATTTACTAAATATCAAAGTTTTGAACTGTTTGTTTACATCATGAAGCACAGCAGAAGTTGTGCCTGGAGCCATGGTTTCTGGGAAGTAGTTTGCCAATGGTGCTGCAGGATGTTCAGAGGTCTCCTGAGGTGATGGAGCATTGTGAGGGTTGGCCATAGCTGCTGGTGGGTTGTGAGGGGGCCAGGCATATGGGGACATTATCGGGTATGTGGGCATCCACTGTGCCGGTGGGGTGTGTGATTGGGGCAATAATGCTCTGGCAAAAATCCCCATCATTTGCCTGACTGTTGGCCTGCTGCTGTTCTTGTATTGCTTTGAACTGGTACCCCTCTGCTTCTTGCTGCATTCTAATAAAGTTTTCCAATGCAGCTTTCTCCTCATCGTGCCGTTTTTGGTCAGCCTTGTTCATTTGCCTCTTCTGCTGCATATAGCTTTCCAAAAAACTGTCTAAACGATCAGTCCGACTTTTCCTTTTTCTACTTTGGCACCAGGAATTGCCCTGCGGAGGGTGTTTTGTTCTTGCTAAGGCTTGGGGCTCCCTGAGCTGGTTGTGCTCTCATCTTCTTCAGGATGAACTTCCCTGTAGCTTTGATCCCTTGTTAACACAAAGTATGTTACTGTAAAGATGTCATTGCTGGGTTAAACTCATACAAATGTGCTGTATGCACCTATGTGGGTAACAACTAACAACTATTGAAAATATGTCATGAAAAATTATAGCTTCATTAGCACTCAAAGTTAACAACAGCCAATTTTGTATGTGTGCAGACAAAAAAAGCACTGAATGTGTTTTTAATGTCTGATAATATCAAACACACAACACAGACTCGCATGCAGACAATGCACAAACAAAACAGAAAACACACTTACCACTTTTGTCCGACTCCTGACTAAGGGAGCTCTCGCATAGATGAGCTGGCTCTGCTGGTGTCGACGTCCAAGGAACCTCCTCTTGGAAAGACTCAACAACGAGTTTTGGGCTGCTTGTTGATCTTGTGTCGAGAAAACTGTCCAGGTCATTGCACCATACAAACTTTTCCTGCTCTTCCCCCAAGCTACCACTTTTTCATAGTGAATCACGAACCTTAATATATTGCTGTCGCAGTTTTTTTACCTTGATGCGGCACTGATCCGCCGACCGATTATATCCCCGTCCTGCCATAAATGAAGCGGACTATCCGAGGAAACGAACTCTGGTCCCTTTAAAGCGGACCAAACAGCTCTGGTGTAAAAGTGTCATAAGACCCGGACTGCACTTCTGTAATTACTCAGTTGCCACCTGCACCTGTTTCTAATTTCCACTATGCGGTCGCAGTGGCCTATTTAAGACCAAGCTTTGCACTTAGTCATTGCAAAGTCTTGTTACTACATGCCTGTGCTGTATTGCTCGTCTTGAACAGACGTATTTTCCGCGTATCGCGTTTTAATACTAAAACTCTGTATCTCTAGCGCTGTTTATTTAATTCCAGCACTTTATTTAAAGGAACCTTGGTTTGATTTTGTTTTTGTCTGTAATACATGTTTGCTGTAGCTTCTGCCCAGATCCTGTATCACTAGCAGTATTTCTATTTATCGGAACCTCAATTCCGCTTTTGTTTGTATCTTTTAAGTTTCCGGTGTTTCACAAGTTCTTTCATGCCTTGTTTACTTCCTTCAACACTGATTGCTAATTAAGTACTAATCATACTAACACAGTATTTTTTGTCTACTTGTAGTTTATCTACTAACCCTTACTAATATACTAATCCTGTAAATAACTTACATACTAACTTGCACATTTGGGTAATATTAATTCTGCAAAGACTACTAACTTTACTAATTGATTATCTCCATTTTCCACACTAATCTGTAACTCCGCCCTCTTTGCCCTCTCAGTGCTTTGCCTTTGTTCTGCAGAAACCTTGCAACTATCTCTTCTCCTAATCTGTTCCTTCCATCTCTCCCCACTTAGGCACTCCTTGAATGGAGCCGTTGTTGTTTAAGGATGTCGTGTGAAAACTAGTCTTTGTCAGTGTCTCCCATTTTGTATTGTTTAATTACCTCTTGTGTTTTCCACTCTCAGTTAATGTTAACATTATTCCTCACACCTGTTGCCCCGCCTAGCTTTTCACCTCCCTTGTGTATATATAGTCCCTCACTTCTGTTTAGCTTTGTCGGACTGTTGATCAACTTTTCTCTGCGCCGAGCCCCGTGTACGCCAGTGATCTGTTTGTGATTCAGTGACGCCCTTCTGTTTGACACTGAATTCTGTCTCTGGCTGCCATGTTCTGTTTGCTCCTGATTATGACCCATTTTCTGCCTGACTGTGATTGCTTTGTATTGCTGCCCTGGCTTTTGGAATTTGGATTATGGACACTCTACTTCCCCACTGCCTCACGATTTGGAACTGTTGCCTGTGCTTTTTGGTTTTTGAACCCCTGCCTGTCTTTGGACTCTGTTTTTTGGATTTCCCCTCCGTACCATCACTGTGTTTACCTGGCTTTGGACTCGCACTGAATAAAGACCACAATTTTTGCACTTCTGAACTACTTGCAGTCGGATTCCTTTACCAGACATTACACTACATCATTCATATTGCTCAAGTTAGGGTTCACAGTTTATAATTTCCAACATAATTTCATCATTTATGATGCCGTAGTTCTAGCTCATAATTCATAATGCCCCAATACAAGTTATTAGTTCAGTATGCCTCAGTGTTACTCCATCGTTCATCATGCCTCAGAAATATTATAGTTCATCATGCCGCAGACCAAGTTCATATTTCTTAATGCCTAAGAGTCACTCATCACGACCTGGCTGGTCCCTGTACTCATGTCAGGCATGAGAGCTAACATTGTCTGACAGTGCCGAGCTCTGTGCATGGCTGTACTCAAACCACAGCTGCATCAGGTATTTCAAAATAAAAACACCGATTCCAATGAAGTTAGGACGTTGTGTAAAACGTGAATAAAAACAGAATACAATGATTTGCAAATCCTTTTCAAAAAATTGGCTACACTAGAAAGACAAGATATTTAATGTTCAAACTGATAAACTTTATTGTTTTTTTGGAGATATTCACTAATTTTGAATTTGATGCCTGCAACACATTCCAAAACAGCAGGGTCAAGAAAAGAGTGGGAAAGTTGGGGAATGCTCAAAAAACACCTGTTTGGAACATTCCACTGGTGAACAGGTTAATTGGAAACAGGGGAGTGTCATGATTAGGTATCAAAAGAGCATCCCCAAAAGGCTCTGTCATTCACAAGCAAGGATGTGGCGAGGTTCACCACTTTGTGAACAACAGTGTGAGCAAATAGTCCTAACAGTTTAAGAACAACGTTTCTCAACGTGCAATTGCAAGGAATTTAGGGATTTCATCATCTACATTCCATAATATCAACAAAAGATTCAGAGAATCCGGAGAAATCTCTACATGTACAGTACCAGTCAAAAGTTTGGACATACTCACATTTTTCTTACAAGACATGTTAAATAAAGAAATAGGTGCCGTTTATTTTGCAAAAGAAAAAAATCTAATTCTTAAATCCATGAAACTAAGCAGCATTTTCTGTCATATTTACAGAGCATACTCACATTTTTTTTTTTTTTTACAAGAGCAGTTATATGGCTATAATGAGTTTGCTGCTGAGCGGCCGTCTAAGTTCCCAATGATGTGCTGCACTTGTGGTTTGCTTTTCATCGACTTTTTTGCCCAATACTTTCCAAAACAGCTTGTCTTTAATTTGGTTGTTGGAAAATGGAAAATTTTACTTTGAAAAATATGGCTTCTTTGAGAATTCCAAAATTTTGGACACTATTCAAAAAAGTAAATTATTCTCTTTTAACTTCTGATTATTTACTTCTTACCAGATTCCATTTGAGATTATATAGAGAAGTTAAGCCATTTAAATCTCTCTAAAAACAGAGCACTGTGACATTAGCAAAGTGTGTCCAAACTTTTGACTGGTTCAGTTAGCAACAAGGCCGAAAACAAACATTGAATGCCCATGACCGTCGGTCCCTCAGGCGGCACTGCATTAAAAACCGGCATCATTCTGTTAAGGATATTACCATGTGGGCTCAGGAACACTTCGGAAAACCATTGTCAGTTAACACAGTTCATCACTACATCTACAAGTGCAAGTTAAAACTCTACCATGCTAAGCGAAAGCCATATTATCAACAACACCCAGAAACGCCGCCGGTTTCTCTGGGCTCAAGCTCATCTGAGATGGACTGACGCAAAGTGGAAAAGTGTGCTGTGGTCTGACGAGTCCACTTTTCAAATTCTTTTTGAAAATCATGGACGTCATGTCCTCCTGGCTAAAGAGGAAAAGGACCATCCAGATTGTTATCAGTGCAAAGTTCAAAAGCCAGCATCTGTGATGGTATGGGGATGTGCTAGAGCCCATAGCATGGGTAACTTGCACATCTGTGAAGGCACCATTAATGCTGGAAGGTACGTACAGGTTTTGGAGCAACATATGTTACCATCCAAGCAATGTCTTTTTCAGGGACATCCCTGCTTATTTCTGAAAGACAATGCCAAGCCACATTCTGCACGTGTTACAACAGTGTGGCTTCATAGTAAAAATGTGTGGGTAATAGACTGGCCTTCCTGCAGTCCAGACCTGTCTCCCATTGAAAATATGTGGCGCATTATGAAGCACAAAATATGAAAACGAAGACACCAGACTGTTCAGCAACTGAAGTCGAACATCAAGCAAGAATGGGAAAGAATTTCACCTACAAAGCTTCTACAATTAGTGTCCTCAGTTCCCAAACCCTTATTGAGTGTTGTTAAAAGGAATGGTGATGTAACGCAGTGGGAAACATGCCCCTGTCCCAGCTTTTTTGGAAAGTGTTGCAGGGATCAAATTCAAAATGAGTGAATATTTCCAAAAAAAAACAATAAAGTTTATCAGTTTGAACATTAAATATCTTGTCTTTGTAGTGTACTCAACTGAATATAAGTCGAAAAGGATTTGCAAAACATTATATTCTGTTTTTATTCACGGTTTACACAACGTCCCAACTTCATTGGAATTGGGGTTTGTATCTTTGCGCCATTCAAAGAGTGTTGGTAGCATTATCAATTCAAGAGAAGAATTTAAATTCTGGTGCCACGTTCAGTCTACGTTCCCTGTGGATTTTCCTAGTGAATTAATTGCTTTTTAATTAATATCCTGAACTGATTTGGATTTTCCCGCAGCTAGGTTATGAATGAGGATAAAAATGAAGATGTCTCCTAAAGCTTTGTGTATTTCAGGTGCACAAAGATCACTTTCCACAGGATTGCAACAGGGATTTGCAGAATTGTGCAAAAATGTGATATCTCACTGTGGCTCAGTACAGGACATAAAAGCACAAACAAATGCAAGGGTATAAAAAGGAAAAAGGGTACGTATAGAAAAAAATAATTCAGTCCATCTAGGCTAACCAATAGCCTACCACCAAGCACAGAGATGGGCAATTCCAGCTTTTTTTTGGTGTGTGCGTGTGCGTGTGTGTGTGTGTGTTTCCAAGTGTTTCATTTAAGTCACTGATTGGCAACTGAGTTCTCAAGCCTAGTTCTCTAAGCATTTATTTCCTGCTGATTGAAAGGAGACCACGAAAGCCTGCACACAGTTTCCCACCGGGACTGGAAATTCTCATCCCAGACCTAGTGATTCTCCAGCTCTGCTTTTAGCCTGGACCTGATCACCCCATGGATTCTTACCTCTACTACATGGCCTGACAAGCTGTTTTTGTCTGCCCTGCCATGTTTAGAAAGTATGTTCAGCTCGTCCAGTATTTTCAAAAGTGAGCTACAAGGGAAAAACCTCATGGGAGGCAGTATGGGCTAAAAGGAGATTAACAGTACTATGATTTGTTTTTGTGTGTGTGTGTGTGTGTTTCTGTGTCTGTGCCTGTGCGTGGTGGAGGGACTTTAACTCAGCTTATCTAAAGAGCGCCAGACTGAAAAAGAAGACACTTAAATCTCTTAAAGACAATCTTGATCTCTTAGAAAAAATCTTTGTCTGAAATCCTTCACATTGTATGGACTTATTAGTCTATGTCTTATGAGAGTGACGTTGGAATCGCGTGATTGGAAAGAACTTTGAAACGTGATGCATGATGGGAAGATTAGCAGGGTGCGAGCAAAGAGAAGCCACTGGGCAGATGAGACTGCTAGTAAAACCAGCAGTGTATAAAGATAAGGCAAATTAATTACATGCTTTAAATAACCCCCATCATCCTAATAATATAATTACCAAACATTACTGTAATTATATGTAATTAATGTGGCAGAGATTTCAGCATGACAGTGATAAAGCATTTTATTTTAAATAACACCCGACTGCTTCCAACCACTTTTTTCCTGCTTGTATTGGATGACCCCAGAGAGATGGGCAGGATTGAAACTCAGCACTGAAAAACTGTGACAAGAGGAAATCATTGTGATTGGCTGTAGGGTACTGCTTTGCAAAAATTCTGGGAGTTCAGCCAATCAGTCACACAAATTCCACTGGTATTAATCTTATTTGACTGGCAGTCCATATAAGCATATTTATATTTGAGAGCACCACTAACGCATTTGGCATTTAAATGCAACAAGTGCCATTTATGTATTATTATTACTATTACTGAATGGAGTTGAACTGCTACAAAATTGGGGAAAATATATGCGCTTTGTCACAGCGTCCTATTGTGCCATGCATTTGAACTATGAAGATAGGGCTTGCTTTCTGTAGGCCAGAGATCACCATATTTGAGACAGCAGAATGAATTTCCCCAATCACTAAATTTATGCTGCATTGGCACTCTGGAGCGTCCTGTGTTTGGACAACCTCATGTTTTCTGAAATTGGATTGATATCAAATTCCCAGAACTCTTCATTGATTCTCAGTCATTTTTGTGACTTACTAACATGAGGTAGAGCTGCGGATACCATAACACCCCCTCACCCCAAATATTCCTCTCCCTCACTTTTAATTAAAATGCAAATGTAATAATATTTTAACTGCTGCTCCACTTCACCTTCAAACAGAACGGTGTTAAACTGCACACAGAAAATCAACAGGCAATATATTAAATCGGTTTTTCACTTTTTTTATTTTATTTCTTTCTACCCTCTCCTCCATATCTTCCCATGTAAATGTGACCAAACAATAATAAAACTGAAGGTCACCATCTTTCCATCCCCCACAAGGGTTCAGCCAATGAGAGGCCGAAGAACGCTTGGGCAGTCCCGTGACAGTGATGTCAAATGAACATAACTCCTTTTGCTCTGAATGCCCTCGTTTTGAGCTGTTAAATTAGCTTAAATTGGTTAATGCACAAGCTAGTGTTTACCTCTCCTTTCCGTGTTGGTTGTCTAGCAACGGGAGGTTTGTTACATCTGCCAATTAGGTTTTTTCCAGCATTGATTGGTCTGTCTGTCTCTCTGTTTGTGTACAAGATAACTCAAAAAGTAATGAATGGAGATCTCTGAAATTTTGTAGGTGGGTTGGTATTACATCAGGGATGGACCCATTTTGATTTTGACCGTGATCAGTCATACAATATGGCAGTGGCGGATCTAGGATTTTTCTAAGTGAGGGTCATCAAGGGGCCATATTTCTCACAGAGGGGCCAAGTATTTGTCCAACATTCATGCACACAGTCACATTTATGATAAGGTGTATATATATCTCACCAGTCATATCAAGCTTGTATGCAGCTGAAACCATGTTGTCTATCAGACCACAACTATTTAATTAAAAATTAAGAAAAGGACTTGAAACCTTGAAATATCAAGGTGAGCTCTAGTAGAGCAAGAATTCAAGTATTCAGGATACAGAAATTGAAGACCTGTGTGCAAGAAGTTCTTAAGTCACATTTTGCAAAAAATGAGCTGACACCAGTATTAAAAACCACAATGGCCAGAGCATCATCTGATGCCAAAGATTTCTGCAAAGAAGTACTCAAGTCTTGTGTACTGGTGGGTTTCCATTGTCCACTGTCATGATCAGCATCATGTTTAGAAAACTTTGACCCTCAAAATCTCAAAAGTATCATTTTGTGACTTAGGTACTTCTTGCACACAGGTCTTCAATTATCCTTCACTCAGCAGTGTCCAAATTTTTTCACTAAACATATAGCCTACAAAATTGTAAATCATATGTATTGAATGTAATATTGAAATGCTACAATTTCATGACTAAACACAACATGAGATTACACAATGTGCAAGTAGTCTGATCTTCAGTGAGACAGAGATCCAGATAAATGTCAAGACAATGGCTACATTCATACAAACTTTGCTGTGGTCAAGTAAGGTGGATCTGCACTTTGATTTCTACACTGTCCCTTTAATTTAGGATACATTCATTTACTGTTTTCACTATCTTTATTCACAATAGTCACAAACAGAGGTAAAATATTGAGTGCACATTAACTAAAATGTGGTGCAGATTCTTACAATAGCACTTCATTACAATTACTACTAAATTGGTACAAACAAGTGTGTTATGAGTTTTAACATTCAAGTTACCAGCTAATTGCTAAAGTTGCTCTTCAAGCAGAAAATCTGCAATCATTTAGCGCCAGTGTCAATTGGGATTTAACAGTGTGACCATTACTTATCTTCTGTGTCTTTTCATATCGATATCAGACATATTATAGTTACTGTTGTTGCTGTGCCAAGATGATGTCTGACCTGGTGAAGAGGGATTGAAGCTGCCCCGCTCCTGACCGTGACCATCCACTGTCGCTCTCTCCCTTGTCGCTGTGGTATTGTTGGAGTGTGAACCGATGAGTGTATATAGAACTGGAGAGGCTGTCGGAGCGAAAAGTTGAAGAAATATGGCGTCCAGTGCACCGCACCCCTGAATTTCCCATTGACTGTAATGGAAAAAGCTCCTGCTATTATTTTGTTATCTAAAAGGTATACAATCGTAAATCCTTCCTGCATAGGACTGGATTACATAATAAAAACTGAATCCAGGCGCAATTTTGCTTGACATTCTTCGAGAACGAAGTTATAAGAAGTTGTTTTAGTCAACGGTTAATTCATTGGTAGGTCAATATGACTCACACCTGACTCTGATTGGTCACTCGCATAGAATTGGTGAATAGCCGACAAGAACATTGCCGTAAGTAGTTTGAACTGTTACTGAGCTATGTTTTTATCTCAAGGAACAGACAGCCGAGCAGCATGCAGAAACGCTGTCTTCGCTGGCAATCATTGAAAGCTAGCCAGTTTGGTCGACTGCCTCAGCTAGGATTGAGTTATCGTAATCAAAAAAAAAAAAAAAAACTCACAGTTTGCTGACTAAAGAGTTCCTAGATAGGCAGATTCCTGATAAGGATGCTTTTATTTGTACAAGAATGAACACCACTAATGTTACACGAACGTTTCTGCCAGGTCATTCGTTATGGCTAATGCTATATGTGGACATGCAACTTGGCTAACATTCTATAGGCATGAGAGCTATAGCTGGCCCTCACCCTTTGTAAGCAACGTGAGTTTATTGTGCCAACTAAGTTTATCTAGCTAGCTAAATTACAGATAAAGTCACAGCCGTCTACAGCGACTCGATTACCTAGCTAACATAATTAGTGTTGTGCTTCCCATTAAGACATGTTTTTATATTTTCGACGTCTTGAACAGTGTCATGCAAAATTAATTTTTATTCTGATATGTTTTTCGATCACAACTATGTTGAAATCTTTTCGGAAGACCCCTTAGTTTGGCGTAAAATTGCAGGAATTTCTCCATTATAGTCTATGGGAAATTGAGAAGTGCGGTGCACTTGAGGCCATATTGATTTCTTCAACTGTGCTCGTAGAAGGAAGTGGCGGCAGCCTCTCCAGTTCCTTTTTAGTGTGAACCAGTGTTCATTCAAATTGTCGTCTTCTAATGTGAGCTTTATTGATGGTGAATATGCCTATTTGGCGCAGCACTGCCACCAACTGTTGGGCATGTGTAACCCGCACAAAATACACAGTCACTTACATCGTAATTTTGGCAAGTTTCACAACCCTCCTTTCCTATAGGTGTCTCTGTCCCCTAGCTGTTGGCTGATCCACTATATTGAGTTTCAGTAGAGAAAATCAACTTTCTTTCTTAGTTTTTTTTCCTTGAATACGAATGATCAGAATTCACCTGAATACCGTTTTGAATGAGTGAAAACGTCCCCTAGATGCTTATGATAGCCTATCCAAATCAAAGTTATTTGCATATCGTCACTGTCCTTCTATGTCCAAAACTGTTACTTTTCAGGAAATAAAAAGAACGTGTGGTTTTGTAATAACTCGACATGACGTCATCAAACTTGGTATTCTGTCTTTACATATAGTCAGATATTTGAATCTGTCAATACTTTACTAATATTTTACCCAAATCAAGCTCACGTGGAGTTAGGAGGTTTGTGACCAACGAAAGTGGAGATAGAAGGTTTTTGCCATCGCTGATTATGACGGCCGCATCAGCTGCAGTAGCTCATTGCATTACGTTATCATCAACTTAGGAGCGCTTTTGGAAACTCTTAGGTCCAGAGCAAATCTTGAAAAAACGAAGAAGAAGAAAAAACGAGGCACTCATCTTTAGAAAAATAGATAAAATACCTTATTCTCTGGCAAGTTTTAACAGCAGAACATGATTAAAACTTTTACTTCATGGGCTGCCGGATGGCTCACTTGGAAAAACATCGCGTTGCAAAGCAGAAGTGACCATCACGGCACGGGTTCGCTCCCCGCCTCGTACCAACCAGCAGTGGTCAGCAGGTCTTTTCAGAACTAGCGCGCAATTGGCCAGTGTGCTACAGGGATGCAAATTGGGAAGTGTCTGCTGGGAAGGGTTATGAAGATTAGTGTTCTCCTAGGCGCCTCCTGTTGACCAGACAGGAAGGAAGATTCTGAGCTCTCCTGCAGGCGGCCATGCTCCGCCCTCGTTCTGAGCTGGCGAAAACTCAACCAGCAAATGTATAAGAAGCAGTGGCTAACAGGTGCGTGCTTCGGAGGAGAACTGTGAGCAGTGTACACCCTCTTGAGTTGGCAACAGGGGGTGGCACGTGCGAGAAAACCTCAGTGGTTGTACATAGTTACCTAATTGGACATTCCACATTCGGGTGGGATTGGAGATGCCAAATTAATAACAAAAATAAATAAAATTAAAAAAAAAAAAACGACTTCGTCAACACGTTTCGGCGTCCAGCCGTCAGACCGGTGTACTCTGATTACTGAACGCTTTCAACTGCTAATGACTCACCGTCTGTGTAGAAGTTTGTTTCCTGAGGAAGGCTGGACGCCCAAACTGTTAAATAACAGTTTTGATTATGTTCTGCCTGTTGAACTTGCCATGGAATAAGTGTGCCTCATCTTTTTTTTTTAAATAAGTATAACTTTCGGTGAAGTATCGATCTGAAGTTAGCTAGCGAGAGACAGGCTGTGGATAACATTACTCTGGTAATTTCTTATCACATCGCTAGCTAGCTCAGCACTTTGATCGATTTTAACAACGTGTCGATCAGGTACACTACATACTTTTTAACTGAATTTGCAATCACCTAAGCCTTATATGAAAACCCTTCGAGCTGTTCACCTCAGTGAAATCCAACAGTATTGTATCCGCTCCTCTTGTTCACGTCCTTTGAAATACGGCAGAGGAGTGGGGGTGGAGTTAGGAGGTTTGGTCGACAGTTTCAGGATCCAATGGAGTTAGGTTGTTTAGTCACAGGCCGTTTTAAATAATTTTCGTTGGTTAAATATTTGTAAAACCACAGTCAGACATAAAGGGTGACCAATAGTACTGATTTAAGGGAAAAAAAAAATCATGATTTTTGGACATAGGAGGTTTGCGCCCTACAGCGACGATATGAATGTTCCAAGAAGTATTTATTTTGCTAAAGTCACGGTTCACATGGTCCATCAGAATAAACTTGAAAGAATCTCCGGTGAGTATGATTACAACGTGCTCGCGCTAGCCTGCTGCTAGCTCAATTGTAGCTTGAATCATAACGTCAAGATGTGACGATCACAGTTTGTATTTTGTGCATTTCATGTTGAAAAAACCAATCGGAGATGACAGACACGTCATGTTTAGCCTTCTTTCTGATTGAGAAGTCGATGTTCCTACTGGTGTGAGATCTTGCCTTCTGATTAGGAATGCCATTGTCCTTTATTGGTGTTCGGGATTAGAGCGTCATTTTAATCAGATAAGTGTGCGCTGTTTAATGAGGCGTGAAATGGCGCAGCGGGAGTTCGAAATATTCGTTCTATGTGCACTCAGCTACGAGGAAACTCTAATGGGGTAATGTTTTTCAGCTTAAAGTTACACTAAAGACCTTTGTTAATGTCTTTCATGTGAGTCATACATGTAATGTTATTACGAGATGAATATTTCTATCTTTTCAATTTAAAACGGCTAGTTTCATGTGTAAAAGAGTACTTTGCACTGATTTATTATATTATCATTGACTTTGTTCCAAGTCAGTGGAAATTGATATTATGCCACGCTATGGCAAATATCCATGTTAATATTGAATGACATAGCAATGCATTCATTTTCACTGTCATAAGGTTGAATGCTTATTGAAATGAGAATGATGATTTTTAATACACCAAAGTTGAATGTTTATTGAGAGTGACATCAAAATGCTGTACAGTACTAATGAGATGCTCTGCGCCGTTGTGCGCAGATTGGCTTTTTTAGCTTGGTATACGTTTTCTGCCACTGTTGCAAGGGCGCAAATTCCACTGGGGACAGGGGGGACATGTCCCCCCAACTTGTCAAAATCATGTTTTTCCCCCCCACTTTTTACAGTTTGAAAACTAACAGTAGGCTGTAATTGCAAAACAACAAGAAACCGTGCGCGCACTAGGACCACGCGGAAGCGTCTCCCCCCCCACCTCCCGTCTCACTCAGAGCTACGCTGTGTGCTCAATCACAGACACAGCTGCGTTTCAATTACCACTAGAAATGCGCAAAACCTAAATATCGCAATAAAAAACTGGTAATGGAAACACCCAATTTTCGAAAAAACTCAAATATCAATAAAAAGTTTTTACGCTCTCATGAGGCGGTTTTTCAGACGTGTCGATGAAGAACTTTATGGCAAAAGTGTAATGGAAGCGCTTATTTCGCTAAATGTGACGTCACCAGCAATGTTGGAGTCATTATGCATAGCGGAACTTTAAACTACATTTTCTTGACTAGATGTACGCCCAAATGTTTTTTTTGTTTTTTTTTTTGGGGGGGGGGGGAACCAAACGTCAAGGTACGCCAAAAAAAAGTACTGATTTCATTCAATATTGAGTTCTGAATTCTTCCCGAAATTAATTATGTTCTCTAAAGCCCCTGTCACACTTATTCAAAATCAGCAAGAATCAAGCAGAACCAGAATGAAGAATTCAGCAACATTCCAGCGGGAATTTCAAATTGACCAAAATTCTTACAGCTTTGAAAGAATTCCGTTCGAATACTTAGAATGCACTTCAAACCCGCCTCAAATGATTCTTGCACATTCTGGGTATATTAGCTCTCGAATGCAGCTTGAATGTAGTTGGAACACTGTAGAAATATTTAGAATGCTGTCAGAATGCAGTCAGAATTTTTAGAATACACTTCGAATGCCACACGAGTGTGGTTCAATTGCTGCCTGAACTCCACCCGAAGTCTGGTTGGAAGGTGCCTTGAATGCTGTGCGAATTCACCTCGAATGCAGTCAGAACGCTCCCGGAACGGCCGCCGAATATGGTTGGAACGTCCAAGAATTCAAACAGGTTGCAGCTCGAATACTCAGAATGTGCTTAGAATGTAACACGAGTGTCCCATATGCGTTGATTGACTAATTGCTGACTACAGCAGAGCAACGTAAATATGCCACTAAAACTGACGTCGAATGCGTGAGAGTTAACAGGTATGCGTTACTAATGAAAACTGGCCACACCTGATAATGTTGAGAGTTTTCGGAGTTTCTGTAATGGTAATTTAAATGAATGATTGAAAACAGGTCATAACCAATCATTATTTTTAAGCCAGTTCACCAGCCGCCACTGATTCCAGCGGCAATCGAAAGATTCCAATGGCATTCGAAGCACATTCCAGCTGAATTGTTTTAATATTGAAATAGATTCCTGCAGCAATCGAAATGCATTTGAGGTGCATTCTGGCTCATTAGAGGTGAATTCTGGCAGGATTTGACATGGCTTGCCGTTTCGATTCTCCCTCAAATGCAATCAAAATGTTTTGAATGCTGTTGGAGTGCCGTAAGAATATTTATAATGCAGTCAGAGAGCAGTTAGAATACACTTCGAATGCCGTTCGATATTTCTCCACTTCGAATGCACCTGGAAAGTTTTGAGCAAGAGCAAAAACATTCGGGCCGCCACAAAGAACGGGCCGAATATTTGGAGTGCACTCAAAATGCAGTCAGAATTTTTAGAACGCACTTTGAATATCCAGGAATATACAAAGAATTTTCATTCCGGCTCATTCCGCCTCTAGTGTGACTAGGGTTTAAAGGAAACTTGCGGTCCCTACTACCGCGGACCGAATAAAAATTGTTTGGAATGCATTAAGAATGCGTTGAGACTTCGGTTGATTTTTTAACATCCGTATTTAAGAATGCAAATCCATATAAAATACGGAAAATCCATACTACTTGGCAGCTCTGCTTCAATAAGAAATTTATGTAGTCAGTGGCTAACATGTCTTTGTTACAGCATAAACATTAAATGGACGCAGCCAGTCTACAATTAACATGGTTGCTACATGGCTTAGACATGGTAGCTACTGACTCACACAGTGACCTGTGTGTGTGTGTGTGTGCGTGTGTGTGTGTGTGTGTGTGTGTGTGTGTGTGTGTGTGTGTGTGTGTCAGAGGGGGAGATCTGTGGCATTGTCCTCTGCAGAAATATTTAGCACGACTGGCATGTCGTCATAAATAATGGAATAAATGGAATGGTTAAATAACTATCACAAGGGCCCAACGAGAATGCTCCGCCCCCTCTGTGCTGAGACCCACGCTCCGCCACTGGCAGTATGGCTAATGAAAAAATAGCAGGCTAGGGTTAAATAGAAATGGCATGATTTGAGCTCCACGCAGGCAGAAATCGAGTGCGCTATGCGCGCACAAATTTGCCGTTCCTACTTGTGTCCCCCCCGCTTCTGAAACTAAAGTTTCGCCCTTGCACTGTTGAGTTACTGAACGGCGAGCCAGCAATTCTAGGATTCCAGACATCCATGCGAGTGACTGTAACCAGTGCCCATCAACCTGTTTGAGCTGATGGACTGTACTCGTACCCTTGGATTCACAGATAAGATTTATTAGATCTCCAACTTTTTTTACACACTGCTCGGTTAGTGATTTACAACAAAAAAAGGCCTTTAACTTTAACTTTGAACTTATTTTCTTTTGTTCAACGAAGCAAAGTGCACATTTTTTGCTGTAACGCACAGGAATTGAACTGAACTGAAACAATTGATTTTATTGACTGATGAACTTTTCGTACTGACTGACTATTGGGGGAAATATTATTCCTGTTTAATTATTTTTTCTACATCTGATCCACGGTTCTTGTGGAGTATTGAATAAATGTTGTTACTACTCTTTTCTCATATAATTTTGGTCATTGCCATTTCACTTCATGAACCTAGCTCTGATGTTTAGTGTTAGTGTTGAAATTCGAGGTTGATTTAGCCATTCTATTCTAATATCCACCTCAAGAGTTACACATGGAATTGCATTCACCTATAATCTGATTGTCATTCTCGGACAAAACGACAGATGAGTGACAGGACAGGGGTACTTCAGGGGGCCAGTTAGATTTCAGATGGGGCCAATGCCCCCGTGGCCCCGCCCCTAGAACCCCCACTGCAATATGGCCGCCATGGCAGCCATTTTAAAATCCTATGACACGCGATAACTGAACTTTGTTCCCAGTGATATCACTCAAATTTTGTTGGTTGATTGGTCTCACATCAGGGACGGAAACTATCCTCAAATTTCTTATGAGCCATGTTCACTCAACAAGATTTCGATTGTGCTGCCTTGGCGGAGGTTTGGACTCTTGGAGTGCCTCTAGTTTATTTTCTGTTTTTACGCTGATTGTTATTTTATTTTACACAAAGTATGAGTGACTGAAATGTGTGTTGTCTTTGATGTTCACTGCAGATTTCATCATTGTGCACTGTTAGCATGTTTAGCAAACTGATTTATATTTTAGTTTATGTGGTTAACCTAGCTGGCATCATGGGTAGATAACTATGCACATGCAACAGGTTACTTACACCATATATATATCCTTTCTCATTTCCTCCTTCAGGAAAACCATACATACTTACATATCCATTCATACATGTGGATATGTATCCCCACTCATGCGCAATATACAGAGATGCCAACCACTCCAATTTCGGGAGTTACTCCGAAATTTTCATAGAAAATCCGTTCTCTGCATTAATGTCCTAAAACTCTGATTTATAAATCAAAATTTTGAAAATAATTTTCACATCATATTATTTTGCGATTAATTCGAATGGCATCGAACCAAGTAGTATGCGGCTAGCGTCTGTGGTACAGTGGGATGTGTACATATTCAAATGTAGAGGCTAGATAACCAATTTTTTTTTCTTCGGGCAAAACATTCTTTAGCTTGATGAAGATGTGATATCTATTTGGGTGGCTACACACGTACCTACAGCCAAAGTAAAAAAATCGTGACAAGATGGCGAGTTGCAATTCATATGCAGGCAGTGATTAGCTGGCAAACTGTGTATCAAAATGCTTTTGATTCACCAAATAGTCTGGCGAGCTGTTTCTTTGTTTTACAAAAGGGTAAAAACCCAGCCGTCACCCGCTCCACTACTGAATGATATCACATTAGCTGTGGGCAACTATCATTATTCAGAGCACGAAAGCACAGTCCCCAAGCTTCACTTCGCATGCTGGAAATCACCAATGCACGGAAGGAAATAAAGATCTCAGTCCAATCCTTCACAACCGCTGTAGCTGACAAGCTAAATATTTGCCTCAAGAATATGGTTGGCTAAAGTTGAGGTTTTTACAAAAGCTAGGATTACGATTATGCACCTTTCAATATTCACTAACGCTACTGATAAACTGGTAAGCCCACCCACTGCTCAATGTCAACTTATTCAAAAGTGCTGGATTGGGTTAGGGCTATTACTTTCAGATAGACTAATTTAAGTTGCTAGTGCTTTGGTTTATTTTGACTCCTCACTAATGAGTTATGTAACTGTAAATATTCAAAAGAAATTTCTTTTGGCACATTTGTCACTATTTGTAGTTAAGCTAATGGTGCAAAATTGTAATTTCAGATTGACAACTTGCCAGATGACATCCTTGAAAAGCGTATGGATGAGGCCTGGTCCACAATTGTACAACTGAAAAGCCCAGTCACCAGAGAGTTCAAGTTTAAGGAATTGTCACATGTGATGACATCAGTGCTTGTGATCTTTCATTCCAATGCGGACTGTGAACGCATCCTTAGTTTGGTCACTAAAAATAAAACCAAGTTCAGGCCAAACATGACCACAGGGTCCCTGAATGAACTAGTTACTCATAAAGTCCACATGTTGGCTAAAGGGGAAACAGCACATTCTGCCAACCCTTCACAACAACTTCTTAAGAAGGCCAAGAGTGCTACGTATCAAGCACTTAAGTGACTTATGTGAACAAACTGCAAGTGAACCTTTCCTTAATGAAACCCATCAGTATCCTTTTTGAAGATGTGATCTACTTGTGGGAAGACAGTATAAGGATGAACTGTTGAAGTCAACATTATTTTGTGATGTTGATACTGACTTGAAAATCTGTGAACATCCTATTTAAGAGATTTGATATTTCTTTTGAAAACATATACAAGTGTGTTGTTCCAGAGTACTTTTTGAAATATTTTATATTTTGGAAAGATGTTACATTTTTGTGACAAGTAGTAAAAGTATACAAGTATGATGATGATGATTCATGATCATCAAGTCAACATTATCTTGTGTTGTTAATACTGTATTTGCATGCCTATCAGCATTCTTTTTGAAAGATGTGATCTTTTGGAAATGCTTAACAACTGCATTGTCCATTACTTTCTTTGAGGCCTCAAAGTGAGCTCTACAATGATTCAAGAGATTCCATTTTGGAGGTCAATTAAAAGTTTAAAATGAACCTCTGATTTTGGTCATTGTTGATATGAATGAGTTTGATACCAACAATAGTAAAAGAATAATCTGACTTTCAAAATGGTTGTTTGAGAGGAGGGAAAATTAAGTGAATACAGACAAAAAATGCCACAAAATAGCTTATTTGAGACCAAAATTTGTAAAATTTTCTTGGGGGAGGCCTCCCGAACCCCACCTACGGGGGGGGCGCACCCTCCCGTACCCTCCCCGCAAAACTGCACGTTTTGCCATAGACAGTAAAAGAAGTGGACGACGGGATGGCGCTGTTCTCAATGGGAGAGCGATGAAGCTCAACTGAACGAGTTTTCAGTTGAGCACCACGCCTACTGCGCAGGCTCAAAGTAAGCTCACTGACGTTTTGTGACGTAAACCAACGTCCTGAGAAGCGGTAACTCATCTGGTAGATGTACTCTGCACATAATTCCCAGCGAGCAAGCGATTGCTTCTGTAAGTGTAATCTGATTCTGTTCGATGTTATTATGTTTTAGTTCCTTTACTTCATAGGTACTTCACTTCGTTAGCGATGTGGCTCAATCGTCTACTGTCTATTATTCGTTTATGGGCTTCTGGTCTAAACAGTTGGGTTACTTACCTCCTGTGTGACAGAAAGTCGCCGGCATTTCACGTCACTTTTAGCCTAGCCTGGTGCCATCGGCTAAAAATGCTTATTATTAGACCATAACGCTACATACGAAGTAAAAAAAGTCTGCTACAAAATGTAGTTTCTCTATAGAAAATATTGCCGCTGACATGAAGGCTCATAATGTTTTTAGTGTAAAGTTATTTGATGTCAAAAATCAGGCAAAATGAATGGGGGTGAATGGAAAAGCTACCGCTAGGTGATCATCTGCTATCTTCCAGAGCTTTCAATTGAGCGTCAACTTCTGGGGGTATTCTTTCCCCCTTGCGTTTTGGAACTGACTACTACGTGGTCACATACTCCTCTTTGTCATTTCCAAATGTTGCCAGCTCTGTATATAAAAGGGAGAACTGTCTCCGGTGTCCTGTCTGCTTCTTGCCGGAGTCCTGTACAGTAGATGAACATTTAGCTACCCGTTAAACTCCTAACATAGACATTATTCTGAACACAGTTTACCATCAGATTTTTGCGTGCCACGTTGACTTATCCCCACAGTACTGACAATGAAATTTTTTTTTTTTTTTTTTTTTTTTTTTGAAGTGTTTTGGAAACACTACAATCGTGTTTATTTGGCAGTATAGCAGAGCATTTGTTGCACTGGTGGATAAAATTCTTCAAAGATTTTTAAATCTGTGTTCAGCTGTTGGGTGACACAACACCCACAGGAAAGCAGACATTTCTGGTCTTCAACAAGATTTTTTCTCCTTCTGCTGTTGAAGAGCTATAAGATACTTGACATTACAAAAGTTCGCTGTTTACGCAAAAATAGTAGATTTACTAACGGCTTTCATCTGGTTGTTTAAGTATTTATCATTATGTTCAGTTTTGTCTTTAAATTACCAAAAAATATTTGTCAACACTTAAGGAGCTGTTCTTTCATTCTCGGTTCACTTCAGAGGAAATTTGTACGTCACTATAAGGGGAGGAGAAACCTTTTGGAAAAAAAATTGTCATTTTTGGATAGAAATCATTCATACTTGGTGTATTGACAGTATATGACCTGAAATACACATAATATGAATTTCACCTAATTTGCATAATTAGGTCATGTGATTCAAGATGGCCGCCACCCCGATTTCACCATTATTTCTTTGCCTTATATCTCAGGACTGAAGCAAGATATTTGAATCAGGTTTTTTTTATTAGATTTAGTTATGTTTACACCTTCTTCTGAACTAGAATAAAGCATTTACACATAATACTAGAGATTTAGTGAGGTAAAAGAGGATTTTGCCATTTTTCGCCCCCTCGATATGAAATATAAATCACCATAACTCACAGACCCAAAGTGCTAAACCAAAACTTTTAGTTCAGTAGACTTCCTGATATGTACACAGACTTCTGTCAAAATTTCATGAGAAAAGCTCCACAAATAAGGAAGAGATAGTGCCTTAAATAATAGCAATCGGGGCAAAAATCAGGTTTTGAGAAAATCCAGGTTAAAGTCAAAGTACACCTACAAATCATTGTAACAGTCAACTTAGAACATTAAGATGCCCCGGAAGCATAAACTTCTCCCTCCTGCTCCCTCTGATTGATTGTCCTGTTCTTGAGCAGATTGAAGTGATTTTTGGGTTTCTCCTCCCCTTAAAGCATATCATATGTATTCACCCACCCCACCCCACACCCTCTCATGTGACAGGAACCAGACTTTGGGAGTAACTGATTTTGCTTTTTGCCAGAAACTTTGCTGTGTACATTCATAGTACAGAGAATATCCCAGTCACACAAGGTAATGGTCCTCCATGTTTGCGCAAAATGCATGCAAGCTTGGATGTACTGTATGTGTCCATACTTTTGTACTTATACTGTATGTTTACTCTTTTGATAGCTATTAGTTTTTTTTAATCCAGTAAATTTTAGCTGGGAATGCATCAAAATCTGAATGGATTATACGTGTATCTTACGCGGACAGAACCTTATATATTTTCGTTCAAATGATCGAATTGAATCCTTTTTTTAGAAAATTTCAAATGAAATCAATTACAATTACAGCACAAGTGTGACTTCAGGGTTGAGAATGGAAATTATTTTTTGTTGTCAGACTTTTGTGCAGATCAGTCAATTGGTTGAGAAGTTATTCAATGAATTTCCTTTTTTCCACACATTGTTGAAACATGAATGCTACTTACAACTCAGGAACAGATTACATTTTTAGTCCGCTTGGCCAAAAGGCCCAAAGGGGCTTATGCTATGCTCGGGGTTTTTAGTGGTGTCTGTCGTGCGTGCGTGCATAAACTTTTGGCTTGTCTGCACTCTAGCGTCTTCAATTTTTCACCGATCCTTTTCATATTTCACGTGTATATTTGGTCATAAGGTCTAGACCAAGTTTGATTTTGAGCCGAATCGGATCGATACTTTGGCCAATAGGGGGCGTTTTGGCCATGTTTGGCCAAGCGGGCGCAGTGGCTTTGCCAATATTTTTAACCTTTATTTACACCAGTAAATTGTACTGTCAGTGAAATTTATTATCATTACTATTAATTTCATTTTTTCACTATTAAAGTGTGTTTTGTGTCAAGAAATGACCTCCATTCATATGAGTTCATAAACAGTGCATGGTGTGAAAAAGTACTTGCCCCTTCCTGGTTCCCTCTATTTTTGCATATTTGTCACATTTAAGGTTTCAGATCACCAAACTAATTTTAACATTAGACAAGTGAAAAAATGAGCACAGCTCACTAATAACCCCGACCGTTGTGCACTGAAGAGATTATGGCATATTTTCATGTAAATTGGCACTGCACCTCTGCATGAAGTATAGAATGAATGACTGAAATTTGAAAATTATCTGATAGGCAGTTTTCGAGAAATCGGTTGGACAACCTTTGCAGTGGTAAATTTAAATTCAAAATATGGAAAACAAATGTAATTTTTGAAAAATCATGGCATTTTCATGAAACTTGGCACTGCACCTATCCATGAAGTGCAGAGTGCATGACTGCAATTTGAAAACAATCTTAAGAGCGATTTTTGAGAAATCGGTTGGACAAACTGGTGTGGACGGATGGAAGGATGGATATGGCATATTTCCATATAAATTGGCACTGTACCTGTGCATGAAGTATAGTATGCATGACTGAAATTTGAAAACAATCTGATACGCGGTTTTTGAGAAATCGGTCAGAAAAACTGGTGTGGACGGACGGAATTATTTGGTATATGAAAGAGATACCCGGAGTAATTTTAAATTCATTTTTTAAATGATTCTTTCATTTATTGCCTAAAAAATATCTATCCAACCCTACCTGGCCCTATGTGAAAAAGTGATTGCCCCTTTAGTCACTAAATCAACCAATTAAAAAATGTAACTGATAATTGGGTTATTTCACAAGACACACCCATGCATGATTACTGCCAGAATCTAAACATTGAATTTAAACATCACTTAAATAGAACCTGCTTAGCAATATGAAGCAGCCAAAAAGCAGCGCATGGTGCTTCGTTCTCAAGAAATTGAAGAACAAATGAGAAACAAAGTCCTTAACATCTATCAGTCTGGACAGGGGTCAATTAAGGTCTATGCTCAAGATTCCACAATAAGAGAGAGACTGGGTGTCATGCCTCGCCCAAAAGAGTCTGCATCACCAGAGTATGGATTACCAGCCTGCTCCAGCTCCAGCACCCTAATTACTGCCAACTGTGTTTAATCTATTAATTATCTAATTAAATGCTCATACTCTTCTGCTTCCCTGAAATAACTTAAGGGAAAAAAATGTAAGAGGTTAATGAGATGCGATGTAAGCGCAAGATATCATGTTTTTCTCCGTATATAGTCACCAATTTATTATTGTAAGGGTTTGCTCTGTGCACCAGTTGATTGTGCACAGAGGACAGGAACAGTGGGAACTGGACTCAGGTGCGAAGATGTATTGGGCATTTTTAAGCCTTCTCTGCAATGCAGGAAGGCAAAGCAGAACAAAGTACAAAGGAACAAGGAACGAGGTTCCTGGATAATAGTATTTGTAATACAGAGAACTGTGACTCAGGAAACGGTGCTTAAGTATAACAAATATAAATAAACAAGGAAATGAGGTTCCTGATTACAAAAGAGAGGCGCTGAACATAAAACATAAAGAACAGTGCTTAATTAGAGAGTTTTGCAAATACATGTGAATATGCGGGATCTAAGTCTAAACAGAACTATAGTGGAACAACAGGCTTGTGAGGCTTGTGAGACTTCGCACCCAATGAGTATGAAGCTGTACTTTATATGGAGAGACGCTATTGCAGGTAGGCAATAGAGAACAGAAGCAGACAATAATTGAAAGTGTGCAATATGGTCCGGGTCTTAATAGGCCAGTGAGGTAGAGGGCTGGAGGCGTGGCGTTACACAACCCCCCCCCCCACCAGGCATGACTCCCGGTGTGCTAGACTGTCAGCAGGGAGGACGACCCCTGGAGTTAGATGCGGGCCGGTCCAGATGGGCCTGGTGGAATTCGGCCAGGAGCTGAGGATCCAGGATGTTGTCGCGGTCAACCCAGCTCCTTTCCTCCAGACCGTAGCCCTCCCAGCTAACCAGGTACTGCAGCCTGCTCTGATTAAGTCTGGAGCTTAGCAGGCTGCAGGTGGTGGGTCTTCGGTGGGGTGGGGTGGGGTGGGGGGGGGGGGGGGCAAAGCAGGGAGACATGAGTGGTATTGGTAATATTGTAGTTGGACTGCAACTGCAGTGAGCAGGCTGTGTTGTTGACCCTCCAAAGGACGCTGAATGGACCAATAAACTGCGCTGAGCTTCCTACAGGGCAGGCGAAGTCCAGGTCCCTTGTGGAGAGCCAGACTCAATCCCCCGGCTGATAATTGGGGGCGTCCCGACGTCTCCAGTCTGCCTGGATTTTTTGGTGGCAGAGGGCTCTTCGGATCTGGACATTGGCAGCTGCCCAGACCTTCTTCACCTCTTTAAACCAGGCATCCACTGCCGGGACTTTGGTCTGGCTTGGGTCCCAGGGCACAGGGGAGGTTGTCGACTGAGCGCACACTGGAACGGTGATAATCCAGTGGACGGACATTTCAGAGAGTTCTGAGCGTACTCCACCCAGGGCAGGTACTTGGACTAATTCCGTTGACACTAGTGGTAGTATGTTCGGAGGGACCTCCCCAGGTCCTGGATGCCTGCCCTTTAGATTTTGGATGGTATCCTGAGGTGAGGCTTACTGAAGCTTCTAGCTTCTTGAAAAATGCCCTCCCTACTCAGAACATGAACTGCGGCCTATGGTCTGAGAGGATGTCCTCCAGAAGGCTGAAGTTTCTGAAGACCTGCAGAAACAATGCCTCTGCCACTTGGAGGGCAGAAAGCATGGCAGCGAAAGGCCAAACTTGCAAAATTTAGAAAACCGGTCAACGATCACCAAAATTGTTGTGTTACCTTCGGACACTGGAAGGTCTGTTACATAGTCCACGGGTACATGGGACCATGGACGGTGTGGGACTGTAAGGGATTCAGCTTGCCAGCTGGTAATTGTCGTGGGGTCTTGGTGATGGCGCAGGTAGCGCGCGACCGGATGGCGGATTCCATGTTTGAGGCCGGGTGGGGCCACCAGTACTTGCGAGTGATGATTTGGGCTCTTCTTCTGGCTCTGGGGTATTCTGAAGACAAGGAGGTATGCGCCCACAGAATAATTTGATCGCGAAGAGGAGAGGGGATAAATTTTTACCCGCTGGCACTGAGGTGGGAGGAGGTTTCTTTTTAGCTTCCCTCGCTATTTCCTGATCCAGCTGCCATTTAATTGGGGCGAGGACACAGGAGGATGGTAGAAATGGTTCCTCATCCTCTGGATCAGTTTCCACCTTGTATCTTCGGAATCGAGTGTCTACCTTAATGTTTTTGGAGCCTGGGTGATAGGTTATGGTAAAATGGAAATGGGTAAAGAACAATGCCCACTTGGCCTGACGTGGATTGAGCCGTTTAGCCTTTCAGAGATATTCCAGGCTGCGGGGATCAGTGAGTACAGTGAATGGATGGTGGGCCCCCTCCAGCCAGTGCCTCCACTCTTCCAGGGCCGACTTCACTGCTAACAGCTCCCGGTTGACCACATCGTCATTAGCCTGTGCGGGTGTGAGTCTGTGAGAGAAAAAAGCACAAGGAAAAAGCTTATCAGGTACCCCATGTCTTTGTAGGCTGTGGGCTGACGCTCGAGACCCTCTCCCCTAAGGAAGATTTTTGGAGACAGGCATTTTTGGAAACCTTACCCATTGAAGTTTTGAAATCAGGTTGTCTGCAAATTGGCCAGCGGTGGGTGAGCCGGTGAGGGCGCTTTGTTCAAAATGGTCACCAAAATCACTTAAAATCATCCTAACTTGGTCTGTGAAGCTCCTAGCAGCACAATTCTGATGTCTGTACCCATGTTTTCAGGGTCAAGGAATCCATTAGAACCACTTAGAACATCACATGACTTAAAATACCAAGATAATAGTCTCGCAATAGTCTCGCAAACCCCTACGGGGGGCCCCCCTCCGGGGGCTCGACTAATAAAGTAATAATAGAATAAATTGGTAATAGAGTTCAATTAAAGTCCATCTAAACAGTGGCGTCTGCAGGAAGTGGCATGTCGAGGATGGTGCAGAACTGGATCAGGACCGGATCAGGACAGCAGGACAGCAGCAGCCAGCGCTCATGTTGAAGGACAGTGCTTGGACTGTCCTGGACTCAGGGTAGTGGAGGGAAAGATCCTCGGAAAGAGACACAGAAAAAAGGGGGTTGAGGCACTGGATAAAACTACTGAATATTAATAAAATACTGTCCTGTGTCATATAAGAATTTAGGATCAATTGGTCAGGAAACAGTCAACACCCCTCCATCCACCTGTTGCAGCACAGAGGCCCTACACTTACTCCAGGCTGCAAGATCACTTTGATTTTCTAAACACTAGTACCATATGGACCTCCCCAGTGACTAAGGCTGTAGCAAGCCCCACTGGCACCGTTAATGCACGCTCAGTGCCACTGGTTCCACATGGATTTGCTGAACTCTACCACCAGTACCATATGGACTTCCCCAGTGACTAAGGCTGTAGCAAGCCCCACTGGCACCTTTAAGGCATGCTCAGTGCCACTTGTTCCACATGGATTTACTTAACACTGGCTTCCAATATCATGTGAACCTACCACGAAACTAGGTTGTAGTCAGTCCCACCAGAACCAAATAAATGCTTATACATAACTAATCATGAACTATTCATAGGCTTGCCTAAAAAGGTAAGTTTTCAGCCTACTCTTGAAGACAGAGAGTGTGTCTGAAGCCTGAATTTGTCTTGGGAGATTTTCCATAAAATTGGCGCTTTGTAAGAAAATGCTCTGCCTCCAGTCGTAACTCTGGATATATTTGGAGTTTTCAAGTACTCAGCACCTTGTGAACGAAGTAATCTTGGCGGGGAGAAAAGAATGAGAAGACTGCAAAGATATTCTGGCGCCAAGTCATTTAAAGTGAAGACCTTTGCATCTCTTACTTGCTCCACAGCACTGGGGACCAGAGGGAGTGGATATCTGTGCCTCACCGTGACTTCATTTAATCCCCTGTAGTTGATACAGGGGCGTAGACCTCCATCCTTCCTCTGGACAAAGAAGAAGCTTGCTGATGCAGATGAGGTAGAGGGACGAATGAAGCCCTGCTGGAGAGCTTCTTGAACATACTGTTCCATAGGTTGGGTTTCAGCAACCGAAAGGGGATGTACATGGCTTCTGGGGGGTGAAGTACCGGACAGGAGCTCTATGGCGCAGTCCCACGGGCGAGGAAGAGGCAGCTGGGTGGCCCTGGTTTTGCTTAATACTTCTTGGAGATCCCAGTACTCCTTGGGGATATCAGGCTGGGTCATATGGTCTGGACTCTCGACGGTTGTGGAGGTGCCGCCGATAGGTAGGTGACCGGAATGTGAGACGTCAGGGTTTATACAGGAATCCTAGAATTGAATTTACTACCTTTTACTACCTTTTTTACTCCCTCTACAATATTTTTTACTACCAACACGACATCAAGCGGCGGCCTTTTTTTGGGGGAGGGGGGGATGCGCAGCACTGACCCATGCATGATGATGGCCCATCCCTCACCCAAAACAAAAAATTATCTCACTTACTTGAAGGTATACGTGTGACGCTGTCTTGACTAAGACATCATACCCATCATAAATATTCCAAACCCATTTCCAGAAGACTTGGGACATTTGGTTTTGTATGGATATAAACAAAATGCAATGTTTTTTGTTATGACTTGAAAATCACAACAAAGAAAACCAGCAATGACAACTCAAACAAATTTATTCTTCACTGATAAAAAAACCTCTACAAATAATCCACTGTTCAATCCTTTAATAACGCTCTAATGCCACTATGTAACTCTGTTGCCAAAACAAAAACTCTGCTTTTACTGACCAGCATTTATACAGACTAGCAATATTCTGGAAAGATCTACAGGATTCCTGGGTAATCCCGCCCCCTCCAGGCAGGAAGATGCCAGAAGCTTCGAGAAAGCACTGGTCTATTACAAAGAAGTGATATTACATCAGATCATGTTTTGCTACAGGCACACCACCAGAGGGTGCTGATGAACAAAATAAATAGCTGACCAGCAAGGCAGCAAAAACAGCATGTAACAAATCTCCATTTACAAATGATATACAGTGCATTACATAAAATACTCATACATAACACTTTCAAATTTCACGAGCCAATATTTTATTCACGATAGAATATTGATAACATGGCAAATGCTCAAACGGAAGAATCATCAGAGAGAACATTTAGCAGCTAAAGTAAGTTAAATAACATCAACAACTGCAACGCATATATCAGATGGCAGTGTGACCATGCCCCAAAATGAAAATTTCATTGCAATTTTAAGGGAGAAGTTGCAACAATTTTACCTGTACAAGTACAGTATTCATCAGGTGATACAATTTAACATCACTGTCAGATTGAGAAAGAGAGAGAGAGCGAGAGAGCGCAACCTGTGGGGAGTGAGATGGCAGAGGAAAGAAGAGAGACAGTAGTGAGAGAGGAGACACAGACATATGTAGAGAGGGAGAAAAGAGAAAATATGGACAGAGAAACACACATTCTCCCTCATACACAGACAGACACACACACACAGAGTGTGAAACACGCAAAAATACACAGACAGATACACACACACAGAGTGTGAAACACGCAAAAATACAGTCAGAGAGAAAAAAAGACAGAGATAGGAGACAAGGGAAGCAAGAGATGAATGGAAAGTGAGGAGGAGACGGGGGGCGAGAGAGGGAGCTTTGGAAGATGGCAGAGTAAAGTAGAGGAATCAAGACATTGAGAGAGAGAGAGAGAGAGAGAGAGAGGCACAGTCACAAGAGTCTCAGTTGTGAGGCCTTCTCTTCAATCCTTTCCTCCAATTGGCAGAGCTCTTCTTTTTTTTCTTTCAGTCTTCTACAAAGTGTGTTGGACTTGGTGATAAGTTCAGCCATTTTCCCTCAGCCTGCTCGGCCAACTTGTCTGCATCATTTTCAAGTGACTCACAGACACTGCTTAGTACCCGATGCTGGGTTCTGAGGTCCAACAGTTTCTCCTCTGCTGCATTCCTCTTCAGAGCATGTGCAGCACTCTCCTTCTTTTTTCTTTCATTCTCCAGGTACAGTCTGTACTGAGATCTTGCAGATGAGGCAGAGGCAAGGAGCTTCTTTGTCAGTGGCCCTTTTAAAACACCCCCACAACTGCTGATCCGGTCACAGACTAGTCGCAGTGATTCCAGAGATTCTTCCTGGAGGTTACATGTTTCCACCTCTTTGTTGATTGAAAATCCCCTTTCAACTGTGGCTTGTCCATGGGACAGAAGAAGGAGACTCTTGCAAAACCGTAGTAAGTCAGGGTAAGACGTGCTGAGAGTTGTGTAAAGAAACACATCAAGGCGCTCCTTCGTTGGTTTAAAGGACAGGAAACGCTCATCTCTTCCTTCCACGGAGGCCAAGGTTGCAAACTGCTGAATGATGACATCACCTACAATATTGATAAGAAAATTCAGGTATAATCATTCATGATATTTAGGTACATTGTAGTCAACTGCTTAACTGCCCATTAACAAAGAAGAATCACGCAGCTTCTCATGGAGAGTCGAAAGTGCATACAGTGGACCTCAGGGTAAAAAGGCAGAATATCATCAATGACACCCCTAGAACATTGCCTTCATTTGACTGACCTTTCCACTTCTACTGTCCCTACACATATATATATTTATATATTTTCTTACCAGCTGGAATGCCACTGGTCAATTGCTTGACCTGCAGGAATGTCTACACTACAGTCTTCATCTGCTTGATGCACCTCTCTGGTTCTCGGTGGATTCTTGTGGGATCAAGGCATGCGATGTGCCTAACCATGGGAAACTTTAAGGGGCATTTGCCTTGCAGTTTTCCCACCACCTTCACGAGGCACTGCAAACACTCTCGCCTGAAGTTGAGCACCGAAAGCTCCCCTATCTTGCATCCTGGTTTGCCCTGTAGGGCCTAACAAATAGGGAACATTAAGAATCATTCACTGTACATTCTACAAATTAAAAATAATTATTCAAGCAATGTAGTAGGAGCGAGAATGAGGTGGGGGTATATCTTCATGGCTGTGGTTCAGTTATAGCCACAGACCTTAGGCCTGGGGGCGAACACAACTTGAGTTGTGAAGGTAACTATAACCAACCACACAATCACGATAGCTATATTGCTTACCACAGAGGAGGTTAAATAATGCCCATTATTCATTACTCGTTCGTTATCTACCCTAATAGTTTGAAGCAAAGCTTTGACAAGAGGTCTGGTCAACATTTTATAGTTCCTATTTGTGCCAACACCACAATGCACACATGATATTGAAATAATCTGCACAAAAATTACCTTGATGGCAGATTCAGCACCCAGGCCGATGTCAACATTTTCAAGAGAGACCCAGTTCTTCTCCTGGGACACCTGGATTTTGATCAGCTGTAGCAGCCCTCTGTCCTCTAGAAGCTCTTTTGACAAATCGCCGCAGTAAAGCCTTAAAATGACAAGAAAAGCTGTTAGTAATCAAGCCACACCTGTCAACTGATAGAATTAATTAATTTTTTTAAAATAAATTTGGCATCTCCAATCCCACCCAAATCTGGAATGCCCAATTGGTGAACTATGTACAAGGCTTGCTCGTTTGTGACCCCTTGTTGCCAGCTCAGGAGAGTGAAGGCAGTTCACGGCTCTCCTCCGAAGCACCTGCCTGTCAGCCACTGCTTCTTATACACTCATTGGTTGAATCTTCACAAGTTCAGAGCAAGGGCGGAGGATACTCGGACATGAACAGGCTTAGAATCTTCCTGATGAGCGCCCGTCTGGCCAACAGGTGGCGCTTGAGCAACGAACAAAGCTATTTATTTTATTTCCCTTTCGCAGCAGTCCCTTCCCAATTTGAAACCCTGTAGCGCAATAGCCAATTGTGCGCTACTCTAAAAAAGCTGCCGACCACTGCCGGTTGGCTCGAACCCACGACGTGATAGTCACTTCTGCATTGCAACGCAGTGCCTTAACCGAGTGAGCTATCCAGCAGCTCCTTGATATAATTTATTCACATTCAAATGAATCAATGAGTCTCTCCAATAATTACAATTATTACCATCAGGAGCTCTGTTAGATCTTTAGCCAAAAAGGGCAGCACAGGCTCGTTGGTCTGATATTTGGTCAGGAATGGGTTGAAGCTTCTTGCAACGGACAAGAAGAACTGGAGTTTCGGTACCGTAAAATCATCGCCACCTGCTGCAAAATTGTGTCGTATGAGGCGGTGTTGGGGCTTGGCACCTTTTTATTCTCGACAGCATCGGTGCACGTTAAGAGCATGGGCCAAATGTCGACAGCTCTCTCAGCCACAGGGACATTTTCCACCCATCGGTGGCCGCAGAAAGATCGGGGAAAGGTAGAGAATCCTGTGGTGCTGGTGTAATCTTCTCTACGCGCAGGAATATTGTGGAAAACATAGTGCATGGCTCGCAAGAGCTTGTCTACCTGCCATGTTGTGAATCCCGCCTTCTTAGCATTGTGGAGGGAATGCAAACCACAGCTGCCAACACGGATGAGTTGTGCATCCCCATGAAGCTCTGAATGCTCACTCTGAAGGAGCTCCAGCATTTTCAGGTTGACGTTTGGGCCATCCATACTGACGGACAGCAAGTGTCTCATATTGAGTTGTGCAACACATTCCTGTGAATTGTCACAAAGAATAAAATTTATTAAAAATAACTATTTGTCCTGAGTTTTTGGTTAGTCATAGAACTCTACAGATTGTAGCCATGTCCCAGTAAGTATCTGTCAATCAATTTTGTCTTACTCTGTGGTATTCATCTTGCAGAAATATTAACCAAATCCTTCATCTGTAAATGTTAACATAGACCCCTTCATTCACACACACACACACACACACACACACACACACACACCTTAAAGAGCTGCCAAGCAATAACATCTCCCTCTACCCCGCCAGTATACACCCCTTCACACACACACGCACACGCACACACACTACTAACCACTGCATGAAGAGGACCCTCAGTAATACACTACAGGGTCCGAAATGTTGGAAAAAAGATGTATCGCAACAATTGCTACACAAAGATAAATTTGTATAGCAATGGCTGAAATTTGTATAGCACTTTTTTTTGCCCATCTTATACTTTCTTCTATTCTAATGAGCATGTTAGCCTGCCATGCCTGTCATTAATCTGTAGCACTACTTATCAAGGCGCCTAATGCGGCGCTATGTGCCTGACTGACGGCATAAAGTGCCCGAGCTGGGGGAGGGCTGGGGGGCAGCGCCAATCTACCATGGTGAGGAGCTTTTGATATTTTTCACATCAAAATGGCGTTTTTTCAGATACATTCTTAGGTGAGATTTTAGGTAGAATTGCAACTGCATTTATGGAGTAAAGCACTTTCAACACTAAACAGACAGACAGTGCAACCTTAAAGAAATCATACACTGTACCAGTAGTCATGAATGCTTTAATGGAAACCAAAAGTACAGAATCTCAATACTACTGAGATTGGAGACATCATTAGCTTTAATTTGACACCCAGTTCACTACAATCTGCTAAATGGTTTGCCTACAACAAACTTTGCCTACAACAAAGAGTCATTATGGCCCTGTTGTCTATCATAGGGACTGCCATGTTTTGAGGAACCCCTGCGTGGTGTGGCACATCTGTGGACATAAACAATCTTTCCCTCTGGTCAACCCATTGTATTAACATAGGACTGGAAAAGATCAGAAAGAGTTTTCATCCTATTCTACATCCAGAAAAGGGTTGGCTGCACTAGGGGTGGGGAAGTTCAATCCTAATTTGTACATATTTCACAAAAATAACATCAATGTAGCGAGCACTTCTTGCCAAGCAACTTTGAATACAATACCTAAGTATGCAGCAGCAATTTAGACTAATTGTGGATGTAGAATGGTTGAAATATTAGCGCCCAGTTATATCCAAATTCGAGCGCCATTTTCGGAACTTATATTAAAATATCCACATTTTAGGGCAACGATTTTAACCTGTTTAGACCAACGTCGGACTCATCAAAACTTAGCACCTCCATAGGTAAAGAGTTCAGCTGCATAATTCTCCACAAATAATGCAGGGTGGTAATTGTTTTCATTGCCGAGTTCATCAATCACTGAAACCCAAGAGCATAACTTCCCACCTTCTCCCTCGTTCCAAAAACAAACTCCGAAGAAATTTCACAAACTTAATATCACCGTCTCTCCCATATCTGCATTTTGTTTATTTCAGTGGGATTCCCCGCTATAATAAAGGCTAAATTAAATAATACTCAAGTTACGTAACGTATTTCACTGTAATTGGCATTAGCTATAGCTTGAAGGGCATGATTGCATCAGCTAGGTTCAGCCTATGAAGCGGGTATGTAATACGACAGTTGCTAATTTATTTCTTGCCTGTCTACTTTCTTTGGAAAAGAGAAGATGGATAGCTTGTTCCTATTATTGCAACCTATTGCTGCACAATGTTTCGGCATTTTTAACGTGGATGGCCAATGCTTATTTTGCCGCTTTTCCCCGCTTGTTTAATATCTGATATCAATCCAGAACAAGATTTTAGTGATCAAATATATTCCTTTTCCCTTTAAAAACGATTAACCCCTTTGCGCAGAAGCCAAATTTGGCTATTTATGGGTTACCCAATTTGATGCTTTATAATTTAAGATTTAAGCTTCATAAAGAGGACGAATGTGGCTCAACTCAGAAAAGACACTTATAGCATTTTGAATTACATCGTATTTCAGTTTATTTTCATGATTTTGGTAGAGAAAATGAGCTGCAAACATAAAAAATCTTCATGAGAATTCACCATTGAAAGTGTAAAAAAAATAATTCTGAGGATTGAAAAATGGCTGGGAGTTAAAACAATACGTTTCTGGGATAATAAATTCCTAGACCACAAGTACTCCTCATCTGAACATGAAATATTAAATTATCCACTCTTTATAAGCCAAATAAGATAGCTATCCAGGTGGCTCCCCAAACTCCCAGAGCCTTGAAAATGGCGCACTTTCAATTCATAAAATAATCATATTTTTAACGCAAATCAACTTTTGTACTCATGAAGTTCAATATGAATGGATGATTTTCTGGTTGAATTTAGCAAGAGTTAATCAATACAGGCGCAGCTGGACATCAATGGTCACCACTGACCTCTCCAAACCAAAAGCATGCCTTTTCTCCGCGATAAAGTTCAGAGTCTCGTCCATTTATCTACAAAGCCGCGTCAGCAAGCACACATACTCATTAGAGGAACAGCATATTTTACGGTCAGAATGTTCACGCAGGCGGAAAGCTTTCTGTTTACAATTCCGATCATCCCAGCGAAACGGAAGCTTGTAACAACGCTTTTCACACCCTCTATGGAACAAGTATAACTCAGATCACAGTAATAGCTGTGCACACTTTAAAAGAGCAAAAATGCAAGGTATTCCATTGCATTGAATGTGGTATAAATTCTAAAACTGATCGCCTAGTTAAAAAAATGCCAGCACACTGCAGTATCAACTACTCTTTTGTTACCCAATGTGACAAACTAGCTCTGTGATCCTGGTGGTAAACCAAAAATAAGAAATAGCTGGCTAGTTAGCTAGCAGGCTAAAAGTAACATAGTGCTACACCATACAAAGACAGCTTTAATCACTTTTCAATAGAATTATTCAGCTGCTCCTCAAAGGTATCAATGCTGTCAGCCCTCCTGTCTGTTCCATTCAGAATAACTGCTATTTTCCATCTCAGAATCACATTTCCATCCCGCAAATAAGCTCAGATCTCCAGGCTCAGTTCTGGAGGTTTTTTGTTCCCAAGCAAACCACGTCAGTCTGAGCTGCGTAAAGTTTATTGAATACAACGTAACCCTATTACGCAAGTATTTTAACATGTTTTTTAAGGTCCAATCAATGTCTTTAACTTACTGAGGAAAGCTTATACTGTGGGCAATTGGATAAAAATCGTGTCAACCAACTGGTAATTACCAGGAGAATTTCACGTGGGCTTGAACTACAGCTGGGCTTTCACGCAGATACCACTGAATCACCATTAAAGTGATTGGATTCCCGTGAGAGCTTGTATGAGGCTCTAAAAGACAGCTGAATTCTTCAACCGACATATCTACGCGTTAATCCACGATAGGAGACTGCGCGTTTTTAATCTGTGATGACTGAAATTGATAGTAGAATGACATAGTGTCAATACCATGGCGAATTTTTGCCTCAGGAAACTGATTTTTTTTTTTTACGGAAACTGATTTTTTTTTTAACCACTTGGAATACCATTGGGTCACTGTAACTGAAGTGATTGCTACAGAGGACAACGATTTTTTCTGCTACCATTAATCAATATTCATCCAGCGATCCCCATAGCGAAGTGTCGAATATGAGGTAATTAAATTCAATAAGTTATTGAATTATACAATTATTTGTACATATATTTCATTATTTATTTATCCTGGTTTCTAAAATAAGGATATGATGTTCACATGCACAAACGCAAAAATGGGATTCTCCAAAAACCCAAAAAAAAAAGTCCAGATAACTAAACGCGCTCAATAACGAATACATTGCAAATGCTCATTTACTGTAACGCCAGCGGCATTGAGACCTTCCTAGAGTGGACGTGTCATATGAAAGTTAAAGCTCGCAAGAAACGTAAAATTTACTCAACTCGTTTCATAAATTTCTTGTAATTTCTTGTACACCAAGAGCGTAAGATTCTGTTTATCACATAACAGAGAAGCATAATTTAATAGAAGAAAAATGTAATTTCCATCGGCGCCTTGATGGGAACATTAGTTAATTCGCAGGCATTGTAGCATTGCGCTAACTCCATTACACTTGGTATTCAGTTTAGCTACATATTAATAGAGTGACGAAACGCAGAGCGTTTTTTTTTTATCAAGTACTAGAGCTATGTGATTGAAGCTGCTTGCACACTGGATGCGAAACAAATTTTTCGCACGACAGATTACATTCAAAGTCAATGCGAAGACGCGAATACACGCAACCTTTCGTCAATTGGCTTTCGAATGGGAGCGCTGGGGCACTGCTATGATCACATCAAAATCGCTATTTTTAGACCACCAAGACTCGACACAACATGAAACTTTGCTCGTAGTATCACTAGGCTCTCTACACATGAACTCAAGCATTGTGAACATTGTTCGTGTACAAGGAGTTTACTTAAATACTGCTTTTAACACTGGACTCACCCAAGGCAACAACCCGGAAGACAACGCAAGGTAGGTCCCGTGCTAACAAAAACGTCTTTTAAGCAAACTCTTTGTATACGAACAATGTTCTCAATGTTCGAGTTAATGTGTAGGGACCCTGATAATACTACAAGCAAAGTGTCATGTTATGTTGAGTCTTCTTAGTAATTTAAAACTAGCGATTTTGATGCGACCATAGTATCCGGCTCATAGGGTTAAGCTGTAGAATCATCTGCCGTTGGTAGCAAACACACACTGCAAAAAGTGATTTTCAAGAAAGGGAAATTTACTTATTTTAAGACTTAAAACACTTATTTATATCACCATTTTACTTAGTAAGACAAGAACATTGTCCTTGATTTGAGGTAATTTTGACTATTTTGCCAATGGGGTAAGTATATTTTCACTGGTCAAGCATTATTTGACAGCCTTTGCATGTCCAAGGAACTGTGATCTAAAGTATGAAGACGTCACACGGTCAGTTTTCCACACACGAACGTGAATATCCAATTGCTTTTTTTTTGCCGACTCATTCAGCGACTCAACGAACATGAGTACAAATGGCCCTGCATTGTTAACGCTATTTACAAGTAACTTCTTAAAATGTGGCCCAATGCCGAATCAAATGATGTAAGCAGTCTTATCCTTGCCGCATGCAAAACTTTTGGCTACATCGGAGTCTGTGAAAATGTTTTGGAATAGCTCCCCGATACCGTCATTCGAAGAGTATGAGTGATGCTTGGCTGCGGTGTTCAGGCACCAGAGAACCTCAGCGCTGAGCGCTGACGTTGGTGACAGCAAGGTCTGCTGCCTGTCTGTTGCAGCCATCGCGGTGCTGGTGAAACTGATTTGCTGCTGAGGTGGTGTGACGGCAATACTTGTGCTCGTAGCTGAGCTTGTGTTTGCAGTTGCGCTGCTCTGTGAAGCATCAAAAACACGAAATAGGGAACTGCTCCTTCCGCGTTCGAATCCGCTGCTGGTGAATGGTGGATTCTCTGTGTGATTTGATCGCCGTAACACCATTCCAGGTCACATTTATCGTTTTTTTGCACACTTTACAAAAGGCTTCACGGTCATTCCCCATGACTGGCTTAAACCAGTCTTTAAATGCCGGGTCATTGAGCCAAAGTTGTGTGAACTTACATTTTCCCATTGCGATGTCAGTTAGAGAGGCGGCAAGTGGCTTGCTCGTATCAACCATTGACTGTAGGATATCAACATACTTGACTTCCAACACCACGCATGCGCACAACAGATCGGGCAGCAGAACCAATCGAGGCTATCAACGCCGACCCAGGTCCTGCCGTCCTGCTCACACGTATTTTTATTTAATTTTTTTTGAAGATTTTTTTAGCTAAATGAACTTAAAACAAAAATTCAGCATCAATAGAAAAGTCATAATATATTGAAGGGGTGATGAAAAATTTACTACCAAGTCAAATTGCGTTTCTTACCTTTTACTACCATTCAATGGCCTTAATTTGAGCTCATTTCATTTACTACCTTTTACTGCCCCGCGGTACCCTGGACGTCTGGAACGCCAGGATATAGTGGGGTTGTGCCTTATTAGCCATAGGAGGCTAAGAATAATTGAGTGGCTGAGTAGGGTTGCAGCAGTAGCGGGTGCTCCTCCTGGTGGTGCTCTTCTCTACAGAGTGAGATTGCAGCCGACTGGTGGAGGATGCTACTGCTGCCCAGAGGTTTTACATCCAGTGCTGCCACTGTGAGGGGGTTGTTGAGCCGGTGGATTGGGACCTTCAATTGCCACACCAATTGGGAGGAGATGAAGTCTCCGGCCGTGCCCGAGTCAATTAAGGCGTCTGTACAAAGGGTCAGATCATTATACGCGACTCAACTGGGATCTTGAATCTCTGACCAGTGATGGCAGTGGGTGACACTTTTACTTTGACAGATGCAGGGCGTTCTTCTCCACAATGGGTACATGGGCCGGATTTCTTCTAAGGGCAACATTCTGAAGGTCTGAAGAGTCCTAGTTCCATGGGCTCAGCATCCGTCTTCAGCAGCTGGATGGGGCCTCTGGGCTGGTTTTGCCGTCTATCCTGCAAGAGCTGGTCTAGATGGATGGTAGCATCGATGTATGACGACAGGGACAATTCCAGGTCCCTGCAGGCCATCTCTGCCCTCAGGTCTGGACCCAGCCCATTCTAGAAGATAGTAAGGAGGCCAGGCTCATTCCAGCCGCTGGCTACGGCCAAGGTCCGGACCTTGAGCATCGAATCTTGCCGCAAGTCTATAAGCTGGTCCCCGGCCTTCTTCCCAGGGTGGTCGAACACAGCGCGGGAGGTTTAACACTGGGTCCATGAGGTTGGTGAAGTATTCTGAAAGGGTTTGCTCTGTGCACCAGTTGAGAGTGCACAGAGAACAGGAAGAGTGGGAACTGGACTCAGGTGCGAAGATGGATCGGGTTTATTATGCCTTCTCGGCAACGCAGGAGGGCAAAGTAGAACAAAGTACGAAGGGACAAGGAACAAGGTTCCTGGGTAATAATATTAGTAATACAGAGAACTGTGACCAAGGAAACAGTGCTTTAGTATTACAAATATAAATAAACAAGGACACAAGATTCCTGGTTGCAAATGAGAAGCTCTGGACATGAAACATAAAGAACAGTGCTTACAGAGTTTGACAAATTCCGCAAGTATGCGGGATTTAAATCTAAATAAAACTATTGTGAAACAACAGGCTTGTGAAGCTTGCGAGACTTTGCTCCGAATGAGTGCTCTTATTTATACAGAGAGACACTACTGCAGGTAGGCAAAAGGGAACAGATGCAGACAATGATTGAGTGTGTGGAATGCGGTCCGGGTCTTCATAGGCCAATGAACTTAGAGAGCTGGAGACGTGGCATTTCATACATGAAAGAATGCAAAACTTACATAATGCAGGTTTAATTGCCTAAATTACAACCCCAATTCCGAAATAGTTGGGACAAAGTGTAAATTGTGAATAAAATCAAAACGCAATTACTTTCAAATCACACCAGCCAGTATTTTATTCACAATAGAACAGAGATAACATAGCAAATGTTGAAACTGAGAAATTTTACAATTTTATCCACAGAATGAGCTCAATTTAAATTTGATGGCTGCTACAGGTCTCAAAAAAGTTGGGACAGGGGCCTGTTTACCATGGTGTAGCATCCCTTCTGCTTTTTAACACAGAGTGGAGGTGTCTGGGCATTGAGGAGACAAGTTTCTTGAGTTTAGCCATTGGAATTTGATCCCACTCCTGTTTAATACAGGCTTCCAGCTGCTGGAGAGTTTTGGGTCTCCTTTGACGGTCTTTTCGTTTAATTATGCGCCAAATGTTGTCAATCGGTGAAAGATCAGGACTGCAGGCAGGCCAGTTCAGCATACGGACTCTTCTACTACGAAGCCATGCTGTTGTAATAGCTGCAGTATGTGGTTTTGCATTGTCCTGCTGAAATACACAAGGCCTTCCCTGGAACAGATGTCATCTGGAGGGGGGCATATGTTGCTCTAAAACCTTTATATACCTTTCATCATTCATGGTGCTTTTTAAAACATGCAAGTGTCCCACACCATATGCACTAATGCATCCCCATACCATCAGAGATGCTGGCTTTTGAACTGAATGCTGATAACAGGAGGGGTGGTCTTTCTCCTTTTTAGCACGGAGGACACGACGCCCATGATTTCCAACAAGAATGTCAAATTTGGACTCCTCTGACCACAGGACACTTTGCCACTTTGCTACAGTCCATTTTAAATGAGCCTTGGCCCACAGAACACGGCGGCGCTTCTGGATCGTGCGCAACAATGTCTTCCTTTTTGCATGATAGAGTTTTAGGTGGCATCTGTGGATGGCACGGCAGACTGTTTTTACAGACAGTAGTTTCTTTAAGTATTCCTGCGCCCATTTAGTAATGTCAATGACAGAATCATGCCGGTGAGTGATGCAGTGGCGTCTGAGGGCCCGAAGATCACGGGCATCCAGTAAAGGTCTTCGGCCTTGTCCCTTTCGCACAGAGATTTTTCCAGTTTTTCTGAATCTTTTGATGATTTTATGCAGTGTCGATGATGAGACCTTCAAAGCCTTTGCAATTTGATGTTGAGGAACATTGTTTTTAAAGTATTCCACAATTTTCTTTACGCAAGCCTTCACAGGTTGGAGAGCCGCTGGACATCTTTACTTCTGAGAGACTCAGCCTCTCTAAGACATCCCCTTTATAGCCAATGTTACACACCTGATGCCAGTTAATGTAATTACTTGCTAAATTTTCTTTCAGCTGATTCTCTTATATATTCATTGCTTTTTCAGCCCTTTTTTGCCTGTGTCCCAACTTTTTAGAGACCTCTTGCAGCCAGAAAATTTGAAATGAGCTCATTTTGTGGATAAAAATGTAAAATGTCTCAGTTTCAACATTTGAAATGCTATCTATGTTCTATTGTAAATAACATATTGGCTCATGTGATCTGAAAGTCATTGCATTTTGATTTTATTCACAATTTACACTTCGCCCCAACTATTTTGGAATTGGGGTTGTATATTTTATGCACATCCATGTTGACATAGTTTTAGGCTGCAAGTTTAACAGTTACTGTGCAGAATAATAATAATAATAATAATCATACATTTTATTTCAAATGCACTTTACTTACAAGATCTCAAAGTGCTACATGGAGTTCCCATTACAACAATAGAACATGGTAAGTAAAAGTAAACATTAAAAATTAAGATTATAAAACAATGAGCTAAAAACCATAAAATTTGCTAAAAAGAGTCCTTTTTTAAAAGATTCCAGACTTTGTGGCTCCTTCAGATATTGTGGAAGGGCGTTCCATGGTCCTGAGTCTGGTTGTAGGAGGGTGGAGTTGGTAGGTAGAGAATTATGCAGTTGACAGAATGTAACATTACAAGTCCAGTAAAACTGTGTAAAATTGAAATGTGGTACCATAGATTGCATTGTGATTCAGTCTGGTGCTGTACTGGTTGTACTGGAACCCATGCCATTTTGGTACCAGATTTCTGTACCCATCCCTGTCTACCATTTAAAGGAGAAGTACCGTTTTTAAAGTTTTGACATTATTTGTGGCATAAAATACGATCATTTACTCACCCATATAACTTTCGTGTTACTAGAAGTCCTTCAGAAGATATTTTGATCCAAAGAGAGCCGCGTATATCTGTATAATGGGAGTGAACGGGGCACCGAGGGCGCAGCATCTAATGCAGCATTATCTGTCGCGAAACTCATTCATTTCACCATCGACGGTCGGCTGCTTTACATGCTGGTAAAACATCATGGTTCGTGTTTGCGTTTTTCCAAGTTGTTGCAACAAAATGACCAGTTGGACAACGTTTCGCTTCCATAGGCTACCTTTACGCAATTTGGAATTGCTAAAGCTCTGGCTATTTGCGCTGAAAATAGACCCAAATACTCAAGTGGAAGCATTGAGGCGTGCGGATCTTCGGGTTTGCAGTGCTCACTTTGCTACGGAAGACTTTTTTCCCGCAAGGCCGCAAAAAGAGGGCCGGAAAGTGCAACGCCTGAATCTGAGGAAGAATGCCATCCCGATGGTTGCAGCGGGCACAACAGACACAATGGAGGTAATGCATTTCTAATGAAGCTTTGTGTAATACTTCTCCTTTAACCAGGTCTTCCTCTTGCCTGGTAACAGCTGATGTTAGGACACGCACTGGCGATACTATAAACCAGGCCTCTCAATGACCCGAGGTCTCGGGTCAGATACACACAAAATCAAGATTTGACACACAATTGAAAACTGCAAGAGTCATAGCGACGCACGAATATTTAAGAGCTTTGACCCCTCGTCCTGAATAAATGATACACAGCAAAGTTTTCTGACCCTTTCCAGTGTTAGACCAGGAGCCCAGGGGGTCAGCTTAGCTGGGAAGGTTACCAATTCTAATTCCTATCATAGTGTCAGGCATGGGTCCCAACAGAAGGATCTGGACTTCTGCCGGGCTCCAGCTGGTGGGTGTAGTAATGAGGGGTAAAAATGTGACACGCCCAACCCAGCTAGATCAATCTAGAAAGTAACAACTTGAAACATCCCTGTGTTTAATGCCCGTCATCTCCACACCTTAGGGTGAGGGGTGCCAGAAAATTTCATTGGTGGGAGGGGTCTGGCAGACAGAATTATAGGGGTCCCCAAAATTGAGCTATATCAGCTCATTGAGTGACACGATGAAACCTGGTGCAAAATGTTCAGCAAACCCCCCTGTTTCAGGAATGGCCACTGCCAGAAATTTTCTGTGGTGGGTTACCCCCGGCAGAAGCCCCCAAATGGGCCACCCCCAAAACTGAGCAAGATCAGCTCATTGAGTTACAGGATGAAACCTTGTGCAAAATGTTCAGCACTGCCCCCTGTTTCAATAAAAAAATCCAATACCTGGTAGACTGGGAAGGCTGTGGTCCGGAGGAGAGGAGCAGAGCAGATCGTGACGAAACCTTGGATTTGCAGCTCCTGGCCAAGTTCCACCAGGCCCACCCAGACCAGCCTGCTCCACACCCCAGAGGGCGCCCTACTGGCCGAAGATCAGGCACAATGGGAGTCGCGCCTTGGGGGGGTGTACTGTCAGGGCACCCCTCCGGCCATCCAGCTCACTGGTCTACTAAGACCCGGACCGCATTTCTCACGCCTATCATCATTGTTTGCATCTGTGTTTAATTGCCACTGAGTGGTCGCAGTGTTTCAGTCCAAGCCTGATGTTTCCAATTGTGAGATCTCGCATATTCCTGCCTATTCGGCATTGCTACTATTGTAGCTGAACTCAGTGTTTTCGCATATATATTCTAAACTCTTTAATCTTAGTGCCATATATGCACTGTATTTAGAGGAACAGTGCAGCAAGCATAATAAAATACAACCAAGTCCATCCTTGCACCTGAGTCCAGTCCTCAACTTCTTGTTCTCCATGCATCTGAACTGTGCACAAAGCACAAACGTTATTCTGCAACAACTTGATTTGTCAGTATTTCTTCCACTCACCACTTTCCTTCATGTCCTTCCATAATTGCACTGTGGGTTGTGGGAAATGCTTTGGCCATGAAATAAAAGACAAACCAGCATTTTCTATTGACCAAATTTTATTAAAAATTTGGGCAAACAAAAGCATAGGTCGAGCAATGAAAAATCAGAAAACTGAAAAGAGATGGTTCCAAAAAATGTTTCAAACCCTGCAGTATTTCCTGTTTCCTAATCCCATACTTACACATATTTGTTTAGAGCTGAACCAGGTGTTTGGCCTATTGAAACAAAAATGCCTTGTCCTAGTACACTGACCATGAGCATCAGTATTGGTAAAGAACAATGGCCCACTGTATTCCATGGATATACTGGTTGATAGTGAAAGTGCACCTATTATGGTTTTTCATAACTTTAATGTAGTAGCGTGAATCAAATCTTTTTTATGCGTATTTAAAAGGTCGGAATCCTGTCAGAAAACAACTCAAAGTCACCTCCAGAAGAAGCGCTCTCTGCCGCAAAACTCACTGCTTCAATTGCTTCTGGCCATTTTTTTCATCAATTGGTGATGTCACCATTTGACTTTTCGCACCAAGCAGATAGCTTGCCACGCCCTTGAATCAAGTGGTTTTCACCCACAAGGCTTAGCCGGTATTTGTTTCTAAACCAGAAATCCATTTATGGTAAGGGGTGTGACAAGGGACACGAATGGTGGACCAATCACAAGTGAGTTATCCAATTAACCAATCACAGCACATTGGGGTTTTTGGGAGGGCGGGGGTAGGACTTTCAATGGAGCGTTTCAAAGAGAGGTACTGCAGAATTGGCAAGCATGACAAAACTCGTGTTTTTTTGAAAAATGACGCATTTAAACCTTTTTTTCGTGGAGTTCAAGAATACAAGAATGATCAGTTAAAAGTCACATAATATAAAGCTAAATTCATGTTTATATCATTGGTTCCAGGATACAATATTTAGTTTTATAATTGTACTTAATAGATAATACTCATGAATTTTAAATCATTTACATCACTGGGTAATACTATAATTCTTTCTGCCGGACCCCTCCCACCATTGAAATTTTCTGGCACCCCTCATCCTAAGGAGTGGCGATGACTAGCATTAAACACAGGGATGCTTTAAGTTGTTACTTTCTAGATTGATCTAGTTGGGTTGGGCGTATCACATTTTTACCCCTCATTTACCCTCATTACATCCACCAGCTGGAGCCCGGCAGAAGTCCAGATCCTTCTATTGGGACCCATGCCCAACACTGTGATAGGAATTAGAATTGGTAACCTTCCCAGCTAGGCTGACCCCTCTGGGCTCCTGGCGTATGCTGTGGCAATCATGAAATGATGCTCAAAATTGTTTGACTAGCAAGAGTGGGGAAAAGGCGCATGGCAAAACAGTGCCGTCGAAGTGTATCCCGATTCCACAAGCTCAAATGAAAGTTAATTTATACAGCGTAGTCATTTTGTGCAGCGTCTTTCAATCCTGACGTCATAATGCAGCATGACCGGCACATAGTTAGGTTCTGATACTTCAGTCGATCATAAGCCTCCACAGCTTCCACTCCCCGCCCACTCTCTTCACTTGCCTGTATCAAATCTGGTCTAGAGAGTCTAAATAAAGTGGTTTGGTAATTTCTACACATAGTTTTCATTGTTGTCTCACCTTTTCCAGCTTCTTCTATTCTGAAATCGCCAGTTGGTAGCATAAGGGCCTGTTTTCAGTCAGCAGTTTTTTTTTGGGTTGGAAGCGCCTATAACCTAATTTTCAGGGCACTCCCCTCCAGTGCCTATTGTTGCTAAGTTAGAAGAACCGTCTTCTTGGTACTTCCGCAATCCGTCGTTGCAAATGTGTGGTCTCAGTGTAGCGTCAAGTTACCTTAGAAAGGTGCACTAATGCGATTAAAAGACATCGCGTATAGTCAGCAACTGAGCCAGTGAATGTTCATTTCCCAAAAGTGTTACTAGAACTGTATACAGTCGCATATGGTTCGAACCATGTAGCAATGTTGCTAGCAACTATGCAACGGGAAACGTAGCTAGCCATCTTACCTCCGTTGCAGACATCATATGTGGTTCACTTCTCTCACACAATGACATTTACGCACTCTAACCGAGTTTTGTTTTCTAACAATCTGAGAGAAGCTGGGAAATTTCTTGAGCTAACTAATTACATTTGCACATGCGGTCGTGGGAGCCCGGAAGGGACGTGAACCACATGAGATGTCTGCAACGGAGGCTAGCTGGCTGCCCCAATCAAAATAAATGGGAACCTACGCGATAACAATTTACCTCGCTACAGCTGTTGGGCTGTACTAGCAAACATTGTTTTAGAAAACATTAATACTAACTAACTAGCCAGCAAACCCAGAGCTCCCCAAACAGAGAATATTTACCAAGCTTAAAGGGATAGTTCTCTTTTTTTAAAGTGGGGTTGTTTGAGCTACAAATTGCCTCTATATACATTAGATGAAGTAGAAAGCTCCCTGCTCTCCCCCAGTTAGCCGCACCAGCGCATAATGCTTAGCGGAGATTTACGCGATTCACTGCTGTGAACGGTCCCAAAGTAACAGCATATTTTCGCGACCTAAAAGAGGTCCTACCTGAAAATAATACACCACTTTAATTGTTCGCTATATTATGCAAATTTACAGCGCTTCAGCCGCTTGGAAAAAACGCAGCTGCTCTTGAACTAACCAACTGACGTATTCCACCGAAGTGAACTGCGCGCTGTAGCGATCAGTTGTTTGGGTCAGACTCTTCGCGTTTTGTGGCAGAGACAGCATTTCAATGGCATAGAATTACATCTCAAATTTAAAAAAAAAAAAATTCCCTATCAATTTGTGCTGCAATGTTACATTAGACTTTTTCACAGGTGTTTTACTCTCTTACCTGATGCATGGGTACAGCAGTGCTCTTCAGCGTGCACCGTTGGGATATCCCTGAATGTGGCCTCACAAAATCCTCTTTGGAAAAATGAATACTGCAAACACGGAGCTCTTTTAGGGATACGAGTGGCGCATCAATATCCATGTTGAGTGCAACTAGCCACAGCTGCCAAAGTCCAATATCTCGCAAAAGAATGTGGTGGAAGCTGTAAGTGCGCCAGAATACAGCTTTGCTTTCATATCCAGGAAAGCAACACACACGGAACATTTTCGAAATGTTTGCATGAGTTTAACGACCGTCCGACCTCGCAACCGCAGCTACTGTGACCCAAACAGCTGATGGCTACAACGCGCAGTTCACTCCGATGGAATACGTCAGTTGGTTAGTTCAAGAGCAACTGCGTTTTTTCGGAGCAGCTGAAGTGCTGTAAATTTGTGTAATATAGCGTACAATTAAAGTGGTGTATTATTTTCAGGTAGGACCTCTTTTAGGCCGCAAAAATACACTGTTACTTTGGGACCGTTCACAACAGTGAATCGCGCAAATCTCCGCAAAGCACTATGCGCTGGTACAGCTAACTGGGGGAGAACAGGGAGCTTTCCACTGCATCTAATGTATGTAGAAGCAATTTGTAGCTCATACAACCCCACTTCAAAAAAAGTGAACTATCCCTTTAACTGTCGCTAATTTATCTTAAACACCAAGCTATTGATACTGTAAGGCCCTCCCTCTTCTTGATTTTGATTTGACGGTAAAAGAGAACTGACTGACAAGTTCAGCGCCGTTACAAAAAGCATTGAAAGTTCACTGCGTTTTTGTGTCAAAGACAGTAAGCACTGTCAAAGCTGAACTTCATAGAATTTGGATAAAAAACAGACGCTTCTAGCTGTGGACACAGGCCCTAAAAACCCAGAGACCCACCTCTCAATGCTACTTTTGGAATGGATAAATTCAGAATGTGATGTACTCATACTGAATGGAATATATAACCATCAATAATGGAGTATCATATTTTCTAAATGTCTCTGTACATATTTTTTCACAATCTAATTATGCAACTCTGTTATACGGACTTGAAATGTGGGTTTCGGCTCTATTGGTTAGGGTTAGTGAGAGGCATTAATACTTACCTGATCACCGAGTTATCCAAAGATTCATCAGTGTGGGACAGGAAAAGTAAGTGCCAAAATTCAACACAACAACAATTTAAACTCAACATTGGTTTTGGTAATGGTTAGTTGCTGGAGTTATTTAAATCTTTAAGCAAACCAATGCTAAACCCAAGTCCAGCTTCAATAACTCAGTTTTAGCCACTACAGTGTGAATGTCAGTCACATTCTTACTCTTGAATAGATCTTGAAGCTGTATTCGGGGTAATTGAAAAAGCAAAGAACATGCAAAAGCAAGGCAAACTGCAATAGAAGTGAGGAAATCTTTATGAAGAGAGAGATATAAGTGCGTCCATATTTGACCCCTGAAAAGTTGTGAATAAACATTTAAGACCCTTGAGTACAGAGGGTTGACCCCTGAAAAAAAGTTGCAGGAGTCATGGACCCTTGACTCCAAAAAAAACAGTGAGAGCCCTGCTATAAACCCTTATAAGTATTCTTGCAGTAAAACACTTCATGATGCCAGCTCTGCTGTCTTGGAAAATCTCATTTATACCAGAGTGGGATTTTTCTCAAGATGGTATGTGCATTAGCTGCTGAGGGTAGTGGTCAATTTCATTAAGTTCAGTCGGGTCCTCTCTGGTAACTGAAAAACCCTAATGGAATTATTGTCCTTTTTGAATTCATGGAATTAATTTCTCTGACATTTCCCTCAACAGGCTGTTTAGAAATGGAATTGGTGTCTAATCACTATTGACTGATGATACAAACACTTTTAACTGAGTATTTATCCTGGAGAGGATATGGTGACTGCAAGTCATTGAAGCAGAAAAGAATCCTAAGGTCAAACACACATCAGAACACATAATCAGATTCACAGAGAAAAGTTTATTTCTTATGTGGCCATTCAAGCAAATCACATCTACCTGCCTGACTGTAGTAGGTCACAGCTTTTATATTGCATTCATTCTTAAGGGGAGTACTGGGAAAATGGCCTGCTTAGAAAACAGCCCAAGATCACATGTCCCACAATGATCAATCCAGATAGATATTACTGAATATCACAAGTATCTGCAAGTATCTGCTGGCAGGTATATACTACACCCACTGAACCCAAATTTTAACATTATAATGGATTATAACTGGATTTTTCAAGCGTTACTCACGTTACGCAAAAGTAACATGGCTTTTTTTTCACTTAGATTTGGTTCAATCTTCTTGATCAATGATGCATTACAGAATAAATTGGATTATATATGTTTGAACCGTTATTACTTAAACTTCTAGCACAACAAGGATGTCAGCTTAAAGCAACAGAAATTTTCTGCAACGGGCCCTTAAAACAAATAAGTCCTGTTACTCATGTTACGTTATTCACGTTACGAGTGGGTTTTAAGGCTCACCATACTGCATTTTACTGATCATTCACAATGCTTCAGCCATGTCAGCCATTTCTGTTCAAGAGCCCTTCATGACATCCAATTTCTAAGGCCCCAATCTGCGAGTCCATCCTCAGAGTACCCCCCGACCCCTGCAGAAATATCACACTCGTGGCCCTTAGTTTCTCAGAACAAACAGAACAACATTTTTTTTTCATAATTCAACCAACCAAGTAGTCTCTTCACAACTTCAGTATGTGACTGATTTCAAACTTTTATTTAATATATTTAAAAATATATATATATTTTTATATTTTTTTATTTGGTTTGCCTCATACCTTCAATTTCTTCTGAACCATACACCTGGATATGCTAACAATACAGCCAAACATAAATTATATTGCTATTTCATGTTTGAATTTTCAGTGGTCATGTTACACTTCAGCTGGAATTGCCCACTATACATTTTTTTTTTTTTTTTAATATAAATTTGGCATCTCCAATCCCACCCAAATTTGGAATGCCCAATCCAAGAACTATGTACAAGGCTTGCTCGTATGCAACCCCCTATTGCCAGCTCAGGAGAGAGAGACAGTTCGCGGCTCTCCTCCGAAGCACGCGCCTGTCAGCCCCTGCATCTTTACACTCATTGGTCGAAACTATCTCAAGTTCAGAACGAGGGCGCAGGATACCCGAACATAAGCAAGCTTAGAATCTCACTGACGAGCGCCTGGCTGGCCAACAGGAGGCGCTTGAGCAACGAACAAGGCAATCATTTTTAATTTCCCTTCCCAGCAGTCCATTCCCAATTTGCATCCCTACAGCACTTAAGCCAATCGGGCGCTGTTCTGAAAAAGCTGCCGACCACTGCTGGTTGGTACAACCAGGGATCGAACCCGCGCTGTAGTAGTCACTACTGCACCGCAATTGCGGCGCCTTAACCGAGTGAGCTAACCCAGCAGCTACATCACTATACATTTTTTGCTGCACTTTTTCTTTCGTAGGCAACGCTGGAGAAAGACTTTCAGTTTTAGCTTGATTAGGTGCTGAAAAACTGATAAAGAGAAATGATCGTTAAGGAGCAATAATGTGGGCTAAAAAATAGTGTTTTGGAGTGGAAGCGTGATACCAGTGGCAGTCCATTGGCAGTAACAAAGGCCTTCAGAAACTTCGCCCTTCAACACTCATTAAGCCAAAACCTCTCGCAGTTTAATTTTCCCGATCAGCAACAGTTGCCCAGACTAATTGGTAGGATTGGCGACAGTATAATTCATTTTTGATAGTATTGTTATACATTGCATCACAAAATTATGAGGCGTTTTCCACTGTACAAAAATAACGACGTAAAATATGATGATGTCTTTATAATTTCTGCACTCTTTTAGCTCGTGAAACAGCGCAGTTTTGCTTAGTTTGCGAGGCTCATTAAGCAATTAGCCACGAGAATCTGTTCTATATTCTGAATGTGGTCGCGCTAAAGGGCGTTGTTAGGCACACTGCACAGCTGAGTGATGGTGAAAATAAATGCTGCAAAGTCCACGGAAGTTTCTGATTTGATGCATTTATGTTGCCATTGCCATCCTTACAATGCCATATCAATTGTATAAATGTAGGCAATAGGCATTCAGTTTTTTCATTATCATTTATTATTATAGGCCATGGATTGTTCTTGGTTGTTCAGTCGATAAATTGTTTCATTGTTAATAAAGCGAACTTGAATGAGAACAGCTTGAGCACAATCGAGCGGTAAAGGGTGAGGTTACTGAAGGCCTTCTGAACATCTGACGGCACGCCACTGGATGATATTAACATCACAGCTTGATAATATAGCTCCAGTATTCCTCTTCATTCAAGTTTTTTTTTACTTTCACTTTCTTAAGTTGTACACTACTCACAGGCGCGGCGCCTGGATTTTTTCTCTCCCGGGGCTTAATGGGGGGCTCCAGCGACGACCATATGCTTATCAGCGCAATGCCTCAAATAGGAGTCTGTGTCACGAACGGTCACAAAGCAGACTGTGATTTTTGGGCTAATAACATCGGACATCGTCCTCACTCTCAAGGTGTGTTTCCATTACCCTTAGAAATGCGCAAAATCTAAATAGCGAAATTAAAAATAAAAAAATGGTAATGGAAACACAGTGATATCACAAAATTTGCTCTCCGATCTGCAGTATTAGTCACCAAAGCCAAAGCCTAATAAATACACTATTGGACTTCTGCAGCAGACCAGCTAGTGTACTGGTGTAATTTCGCGTATTGTGGAGCACTTACATAGTTTTTGTCCAACGAGCATTTACAAATTTGCCCCATGCACAACTCAGCTGACAGTGACAAGGTCAAATGCACTGCCATTCTCATCGATGCATGAGTACAGCCGAGCTGTGATTGGCTGATGGCACGTACAATGGTACCACAGCCGAGCTGTGATTGGCTAAGGGCATGTACAATGGTACCACAGCCGATCTGTGATTGGCTGATGTACGTAATGGTACCAGCCGACCCGCAAAAAAGATTTTGCAGCCTGAGGTGCAGTGCAAGCGCAGAGAGTAGCCCCCTCCCCCCTACCACACACACACAAACTGCACGACACGAGCACGCAGCCAGCAATCAGACTGGGAACAGAATGGCGAGTAATTACCTTTTACATATTCCTTTATCCAAATAAACTAACTAATTAATTTAAAAAAATACTTGAGGGGGCTTAACTGGGGCTATGTAGATTTGTGACGCGGCTATAGCACCCCCTAGCCCCGGTGTAGCGCCGTGCCTGATTATTCACAGATTAAACACGGTCTGCCTTTTACAGTCCATGACATTTTTTGCACTGTTGAAGCCTGAGTTTAGTCAGAGGAAGTGTCATACTGTATCCATCACATGACTGCTGGATGAATCTGTCTTTCTTGTCATGAGAGGGGACGACAAACTCTTCAACGGGCTTTACATGCCTCACTTTGCATTAATTTGAACAAAGCAAATATTGCAGAGGTGCCTTTCAGGATTTTTCAGAAGTGGGTAGCACTCGTGGCAAAAGTGCAGTGGGAGCCAAATGCTTTATCATTTATCCACATAGAGTGGTAAACAGGAGATAAAATCAAACCATTAATTCCTAATTCATTAGACTGATACTTTTTTTTACACCCTAGTGTGACACTGGCCATAACAGAAGGTATTACATTTTACCTGGAAATGCCCAGGTGCCCCAAATTGCATTTAGCAGCACTTTAGCACATCCGGATCTGGTAGAGGCAAGTAATAATTTTAGTAGAATGTGTCAAAATTTTAAAGATAACTTGTGAGTCATTCTGAGCAGAGGCGTCATTGCTGGGGGGGGATTAAATTTTTTGTAAAAGTTCTCTGTAACCTAGGCATATTTCACATAAAATCAAGTTTATTATTAAAATGATACCATTGTCCAGTTTGGTCCAAAATTCTCTGTTTCAAAATTACAATAAAACTGCTTTTCTGCTACTAATGAAGCCACTGAATTTGTTCCTATTGACTTTGTTGTTTTTCAAAATTCAAGGTATCATTTAACCCCGAGTTGCATGTTGTCCAATATTTTGGACATATTTTAAGAGGGGTTTATGTTGTCTAGGCTCATAGATCCCCTTAAAACACATAATGTACATTTTACTGGACATTTCCAGTTCACAATTTCCCCAATAGGTGCCTGTCTGATTAGTCACATGATTTACTACAAACAATCACGAAGGCAGCATCCACGAGTAAGTGGTAAGTTGATGTGAGTCAGAAATATCCTTATATTGTTCAAGTTTCTATCAAACTTTTTCCTGCAGGAGAAATGAAATACATTATATACTGTAGCACACACTGAAACACATAATCTTTGTAATGCATGTGTATTTGTTAGAATACACCTGATTTTACGTTCTGTCAAAAATACTGGACATTATGCATGCCAGGCCAATAGTTCAAATAGCCATGTCCAGAATATTGGACATCATGCAAATCAATGACCAGTTTTCTTGGGCTTCACATTATTTCTGTCACCCCACGTGCATCATGTCCAAAATAGTGAACAGCAGTATGTATATGCATCCCACAAGCATAATGTGCAAAATAATGGACAGACTGACCACCCACTAGTACCCCTCCCAAAAACAAAATTGCACCAAATCCCATCAAATGGTCCCAAAAGATCACTGGATATTCAATTTTAATATATTGGAGGCATCTGTGTATATTGTATGCAACAAAGGGTTAAGAAGTAACGATCACCCTGCAATTTACATATCCCACACGTGAGAAACAATTTGAGATCAAACCGAAACACTGATTTATATCAAAAGAAAGTCAGGAGACCGGAGTTGAGTCATTGGAGCAGTAGCTGTGAGAGCTTATTTGTTTCACTGAAGACATGTAGTTGCAGGATCCTTCACACAGCCCTATTAGACAAAACCCATCACAGATGGCATCATAATATGAAGAACTTGGTTTGCAACAAATAAAATAAATGATGTAACCATCCCGAGAATTATCTCAGCATGTGGTGCACTGCTCTTTTCCTCTGTCGGACAAATATTAATGGACCCATTTCACCAAAATTGTTTGATGACTCTGCTTAGTTGCTTTTCATTTGACTGAAAATGAGGTCTCTGTCCTCTTTAGGCTTTACATTAATTAACTGAGTGCGAAGCAGCACACTCTATTCTCTTCTTCTTATTCTTTTTCTTCTTTCGCCTAAATTTGGCCGACAAACTCCTCCTAAACCGTTTAAGCTATTAACTCTGTTCAAACTTTAAAAAAAATTTAGCTTGTCCTGAATTATGTTGCGTCTGTACAGATTTTTGATTTGCTTTTTATTTTTTAAGATATGTAATTTTAAATCGAATTTTTTGGGGTCTGATTAAATCAAGCCATTTTTGTGCTGATTCAGTAGATTCAGCTATTTTCTGCAATTTTTTTACTCTGTCATACTTTTAGATAGAAATGTCATTCAAACTGCAAAATGTTAAGTTAAGCTTGTATAATTTGTAATCAAATTATTGCTTGCTTGTATAAACTGTAATCATAATCATTTCCCCACCCACAATCTCTATGCCAAACCCTCTGCTCCAGCCCTCGACTCCATCACTGAGGCAAACCACATAAATACAGTATCAGATTGCTATACATATACAAATAACTGTCTGTCAGCAAACTCACCTGCCAGCACACAGCTCCAATGCCAGCTCCCTCCCCACACAATCAACCCCCCAGCCACCCAAGTCTGAGCACTGGTATTGAATCTCGATGCACCGTTCCAGCGAAGTTGGGATACAACAGTAATGAAGACTTGGGATACAACAGAAATGAGGACTTTTATTTGTCAGACTTTCTGCATTAGTAATTTCGGTGCTTTCGTGCAGTTTTAATTTGGCAAGTAGACTTACTTGTGATCCCATAGAGGGTAATAGTGATGTCACTCCATTGTAGCCTCATTATACTGTTCCCTACAGATAGGGTTTAAGAAAAACACATTTCTCAATTAAAAACTGTAATTTCATATGAATGTCAGTGCAGTGGTAAAAATCAAGGCACATATATTTGTGTTAACTTAATTATATTGTAATGGTGCAATTGATTATATGTCTAACATATCGAATGATATTTTAGAGAACTCTCTTATTTGTACATTAGAATGTACTTGTACAAGTACATGACCTTATTTGAATCTGCAAGCGATCTGATACTGCATTCAGAATTTTTGACAGACCGAATCACGCCTTATCTTAAACTGCCACTGAGTTGGCTGGCTTCAGCCATCACTCAGATATTTACCAATCAGATCACTGCAGTTAAAACATTTCTCAAGGTCTCCTTGGTCTGAATCAATGGCTGTTTAATTTACGTATAAATATAAGTCTGACAAAAGCTCAAAAAAAAAATTCTCGGCACCTTAGGCTGATTTCAACCATACCCTTCTATTGTTTGACCCAAGTCTTTAAACAGAGATTAAAAGCATAAACCAGCATAATGATTCAACTCGAATTTTTGATTTCTCAGAGAGATCAAACAGAATTAATCATTCATGTACCAACACTGAGTTTTTCTTTACACAATATTTTATTTACAGCTTGCGCTCCACTTTGTGGAATGTGCTTTATTGGCATGAAAAACATTCAGAAGAATATTGACAAATCAATGTCAATATATACACACTGCCAAAAAATAATAAATAAGTTTCATCAGCTCTCTCTCTGCCCCCCCCATATATATATATATATATATAATATAAAATTAAGGGAACACTTAAGCGCAACCATTACCAGAAAAGTTGGGATGGTGTGTAAAATGTAAATAATAACAGAATGCAATGATTTGCAAATATACTGTATATTTAAACCCTATATTTAATTGAAACTAGTGCAAAGTCGACATTTCAAATGCTGAAACTGAAACTTTTGAAAAGCATCTGCTCATTTTTTTATTTGATGCCAGCAACACATTTCAAGAAAGTTTGGACAGGGGCTACAAAAGACAGGAAAAGTAGAATGATGCCTAAGAATACACCTAGTGGAACATCTCACTGCAAATAAGGTTCAATGACAACAAAACAGGTCAGTATCATGATTGAGTATGAAAAGTCTTTGAGACATAAAGATGACAAGGGCTTCATCACTTAGGGAAAGACTGCATGGGCGAATACAACCCCAAATTCTGAAGTAGTTGGGACGAAGTGTAAATTGTGAATAAAATAAAAATGCAATGACTTTCAGTTCATATGAGCCAATATGTTACTTACAATAGAACATAGATAACATTTCAAATGTTGAAACTGAGACATTTTACATTTTTATCCACAAAATGAGCTTATTTCAAATTTACTGGCTGCAACAGGTCTCAAAAAAGTTGGGACACAGGCAAAAAAGGGCTGAAAAAGCAATTAATATATAAGAGAATCAGCTGAAAGAACATTTAGCAAGTAAGTAAGTTAACTGGCATCAGGTGTGTAACATGATTGGCTATAAAAGGGATGTCTTGGAGAGGCTGAGTCTCTCAGAAGTAAAGATGGCCAGAGACTCTCCAACCTGTGAGGGCTTGCGTAAAAAAATTGTGGAATTGTGAAAACAATGTTCCTCAACATCAAATTGCAAAGGCTTTGAAGGTCTCATCATCGACAGTGCATAACATCATCAAAAGATTCAGAGAAACTGGAAAAATCTCTGTGCGTAAGGGACAAGGCCTAAGACCTTTACCGGATGCCCATAATCTTCGGGCCCTCAGACGATACTGCATCACTCACCGGCATTATTCTGTCATTGACATAACTAAATGGGCCCAGGAATACTTCAAGAAACAACTGTCTGTAAACCCTGTCCGCTGTGCCATCCACAGATGCCACCTAAAACTCTATCATGCAAAAAGGAAGTCATTGTTGAGCATGATCCTGAAGCGCCGCCGTGTTCTGTGGGCCAAGACTCATTTAAAATGGACTGTAGCAAAGTGGCAAAGTGTTCTGTGGTCAGACCAGTCCAAATTTGACATTCTAGTTGGAAATCATGGGCGTTGTGTCCTCCGGGCTAAAGAGGAGAAAGACCACCCCTCCTGTTATCAGTGTTCAGTTCAAAAGCCAGCATCACTGATGGTATGGGGATGCATTAGTGCATATGGTGCGGGACGCTTGCATGTTTTAAAAAGCATCATGAATGCTGAAATGTATATAAAGGTTTTAGAGCAACATATGCTCCCCTCCAGACAACATCTATTCCAGGGAAGGCCTCGCGTATTTCAGCAGGACAATGTAAAACCACATACTGCAGCTATTACAACAGCATGGCTTCACCGTAGAAGAGTCTGTGTGCTGAACTGGCCTGCCTGCAGTCCTGATCTTTCACCGATTGGGAACATTTGGCGCATAATTAAAGGAAAAGTCCGTCAAAGGAGACTTTCCAGCAGCTGGAAGCCTGTATTAATCAAGAGTGGGATCAAATTCAAATGGCTAAGCTCAAGAAACTTGTCTCCTCGATGCCCAGACGCCTCCACTCTGTGTTAAAAGGAAGAGGGGATGCTACACAATGGTAAACAGGCCCCTGTCCCAACTTTTTTAAGACCTGTAGCAGCCATCAAATTTGAAATGAGCTCATTTTGTGGATAAAATTGTAAAATTTCTCAGTTTCAACATTTGCTATGTTATCTCTGTTCTTTTGTGCATAAAATACTGGCTGGTGTGATTTGAAAGTCATGGGGTTTTGATTTTATTTGCAATTTACACTTTGTCCCAACTATTTCGGAATTGGGGTTGTAGTTCAACAATTTAAAATAATGTTTCTCAATGTAAAATTGCAAGGAATTTGGGGATTTCTTTCTCTACAGTACATAATATTGTCAAAAGATTCAGAGCATCCAGAGAAATCTTTGTACACAAGGGACAAGACTGAAAACCAACATTGAATGGCCTGCAGGCCTCGGGCAGCACTGCCTAAAAACAGGTGGGATTCTGAAATGGAAACCATTGCATTGGCTCAGGAACTTCTGTAAGCCATTGTCAGTGAACACCATTTGTCGTTGCATCCATAAATGCAAGTTAAAATCTGCCATGCAAAGATTCAACCAAGATCCAGAAATGCTACGGCCTTTGCTGGGCCCAAGCTCATTTAAGATGGACTGATGTGAAGTGGGAAACTGTCCTGTGCTCTGACCAATCAAAAATGCGAAATTATTTTGGGAAATTACGGACGTTGTGTCCTCTGGGCTAAAGAGGAGAGGTACCATCTAACTTGTTATCAGCGCAAAGTCCAAAAGCCAGGATCCATTATTGTATGGGGGTACATTATTGCACATGCCATGGGTAACTTGCATATCTGTGAAGACACCATTAATGCTGAGCTATATATACAGGTTTTTGAGTTTCATACTCTGCCATCTTCAACACAGAGGGCCTTGCTTATTTCCTCAAAACAGTGCCAAATACAACGTTATATATGTATAACATCAGCATGGCTCTGTAGTAAAAGAGGCTGGGTGCTAAACTGGCCTGCCTGGCCAGATTTGTCATCCACTGAAAATATTCGCCCCATTATAAAAAAAAAATGTATGACAGAGGAGTCTGTGAAGAGTTGATCAGCTGAAAGCCTTTATCAAGCAAGAATAAGAAAATATTTTGCTTTTAGCCGTCATGAGATGCTTCTTGTGTGTCACCTTGGCAATGAGAAACCTTTTTATAGGCCATCAATTAGGACTAAACCAGCTCATACTAATTTGCACTAATAGGGGGCAGGATTGCTTTCTAAATACTGACAGATTTCAGCTGGTCTCTTGCCTTTCCATGCATTTTTGCCCATCCTTTTCTTCATGTGTTCAATACTTATTCTCTGTGTCATTCCACTTTATTACACATAACTTAATTTATGAACTTATTTGTTTTGATTTCTTTGTATGTGTGGATTACTTAGGTTTTTCCCGTAATCAAGTGAAACTTTCATGTCAATAGCCCCATTAGAAATATATTTACTGAGAAAAATGTTGACATGCTGAAAACTTATTTTCCCTGCTGTATATCCACCCTCAGTCCAGCAACATGATGCAGGTTAGGATAACAGGATAACAGGAGAGCTCCAATTGAGTACAGGGATGTTCTTGCCTCTCACCCAGAGCATGCTGGGATAGGCTGCAGCCCTCCTCATAACCCTAACCCGGAAAAAGCAACTTAGAAATGGATGGATGGCAGGCAGTTTCTTTTATTGAGCAGTCCTTCCCCCAGATCACTCTCTGTAGTGGAATAAAAGTGCAGTGGCTCACATGCAGACCTGCAGGACAACCTCAGGTCTTTCTTTCTCGCTGGTATTATATGGCCCCTGTGCACATTCTGCTTTGAAGTTTGTTCAGCGTGTCCCTCTGGGGAGTTGGTGTCATGGAACAGTGCTCAGTCAGATGCTGCCCACCTCGTTCGCTCGTTCGTTTCTCCCTCATGGATCAAGCCCCCAATGCCGACGAGGCTGCCAATATATGTGCCCACTTGATAAACGACAGTGGAAGAGAGAGGCACTAATTCCTGACAATGTGATCTTGCTAAGTAGGCCAAAGGGAAAAAATACTGATGGAAAAAGCAATAAATATATGAATGAATAAATAAACAAACTCCTTTGAAAAGCAATTTTGTTTTCCTCCTACGGGCATGCTGTGAAGGCCACTGTATTTGGTGTTGGACGTACCCACTTGATAAATGACCAGAAAAGAGAGAAACACAACGTGACAACTCGATGCTGCTAGGCAAGCTAAAAACTGATAAAAACAAAAAGGCAAACACTTAGATGAGTATAAATAAAGCCTGCTGAAGAGCATTTTTGGTTTTCTTTTGGCAGCAGAGAGGAAGAGATAGATTGGGAGGGAGAGAAGAGGAGAGAGAAACATAGTGGAAGGGAGTAAGGAGAATGAGAAAGAGACAGAAAGAAGGAGAGAAAGGAGAGATGAAGATAGTTCTCGTTTAATCATCATTCACTCGTAAAATTTGAAGCTAGAAGTTTTGGAGGTTCATACAATGTATTTAGCAGATCTTGAATATGACTGGCATAACTAATTATGACTCCCAAAACTTCAACCCAATTCTTGAAGCACTCCTACCAGAATATGGCCCTAAGACCATTTATTCTATGTCTGCAATTTGTATTTCAGCATATACTGAACATTATGCAGTGACTGTACTTTCAATTCATATTGTCTTCATGATTGAATATTTTTGCTTTCTTGTGAAGATGTTGGCTAACCTGCAGTATATTTTGTGTCTTTAATTTCAGAGCTTTTGACATTTTTCTAAATAAGCAGATTTTTTGCGCAAATTGGTACATTACTTACTAATGCTGAATCTATAGAATTGGCCTTTATTCAGGACAAGAGAGCATCCATTTTCTCAAAGGCCAGAAAATACTTTAAAATTCCTCTATCTACTCCATTAGAATTGGAAATGTCACTCTTTCTGTGTACAGAAAAATTCATTATTGTTTGCAAAACTCCAGTCCTTGTATTGCATGATACATTTCCTGGAGCCTTTCTCAAGAGGTAGGCATTTCTATTACCAATCAATGTGAAGACAAAGGCTACCTCATTCAGTTTAAACCAATCCTGAAGGGTCAGAGTGCCTTCACCAGGCACAATTTCCGCCAGTCAATGGACTCTCCAGTTTCCGAGACAGTCCACATGATGGTAATACAGTACATGCACTTCTTGAATTAATCTACCAAAGTCCTCTTGGATGGAATTCTGGACTCCTCAGGTTAGTTTAGATGCAGAGGCAAAATTGTCCCACTCTTTCATGCTTTTGATGTGTGGACGAAAGAAAAATAGGGAATGAGACAGGCCCTGGTGTTCACTATTCATATCAATCTAATATTCAAAGCCCACCTCCTGGTCTTGTCACTTTTTCTTAATTTCCTGACAAGCATCCTTGAATCCCATATTGTGCCGTCATAGAGGAATCTGTTAGGCCTGGTATTTGAAGACAGAGCCAAAATGTCTCACCGGGCAAATGTTCATCCATGGATTATCAAACCTGTTTATACCCGGTCTGGGTGGGGAGACCTGGAGCCCACAAAAATTTGGGCACCCCTGGTTTAAATGTCTGTTACAATGAATCTCCAAGTGATTACGCAAGACGGTGGTGCCCTGGTTAGCTGCGGCTGCTTTAGCTCCCGACAACTCAGCCAATATACAGACAACTTCACCATCTAGATCTGTGTGTTTTGCATCAATAGCTCAGTGTAACAGCGCTAGTACAGTATACGACTGTCAGGTTATGTTAAGTCCGCGAAAGTACAGCGATTTCTGTTTTGTAAGCTCGGACACACAGACCACTCTACATTTCCTTAGTCTGCTATACCGGTCAGACCCAGTGGCCTACAAAGCGGTGGAGTCTCCCATCAGCACAGGCCGCCCACAGAGACATCAGAGGCGGTGCGAGAGGAAACAGAAGTGCGGTTGTCGCGGTGGACTTACAGCTAAGCTGAAGGCTAACCTATTCCAATCGCCGTTTCCATCCTGCTCGCCAACGTATGCTCCCTGGACACTAAATTGGACTACCTGAAGCTGGATTTAACCATCAAATGGGAGATAAGGAACAGCTGCATCCTGCATCATCATTCTCACCGAGACGTGGCTAAAATCATCTGTCCCTGACGTCGCCATTAGCCTGGATGGGCTAACAACATTCAGAGCCGACAGGAGCCACCCTCTCACAGGTAAATCCCGAGGGGGGGCGTTTGTATCTACACTAACAACAACTGGTGTAACAACGCTACTGTGGTCTCTAGTCATTGCTCTATGGACATTGAGTTTATGATTGTGAGATGCAGACCCTTCTACCTTCCCCGGGAATTTACCTTTGTTATTATTGCAGCTGTTCACATCCCACCCAGTGCTAACACCAAGCAAGCCCTAAGTCTTCTCTACCAGGCCATCAGTGACTTGCAATCCACACACCTGGAGGGCGTTTTCATTGTTGCTGGGGGCTTTAACCAAGCCAACATGAAGGCTGTTCATCCTAATTTCCACCAGCATGTGGATTTTGCTACCAGAGGGGAGAATACACTGAACTTGGTTTACACAAACATCAAGAAGGCCTTCAGAGCAGCCCCCGCCCCCACCTTGGCTCCTCAGACCATCTCTCTGTTATGCTAATTCCAGCATACCAGCCCCTGCTCACCAGAGGAAAACCTACTGTGAAGCAGGTGAGAGTGTGGCCCAAGGGAGCTATGTCTGCACTGCAGGACTGCTTTGAGTGCACTGACTGGGAAATGTTCAAAGAGGCTGCAACAGACTATCATCACACCAATGTGGAGGTGTATGCTGCATCTGTGTCGGCATACATTCAGTGGTGCATAGAGGAGGTCACAACCACCAAGATGATCGTTACACGGGTGGACCAGAAGCCTTGGATGACCAAGGAGGTGCGTGCATGGCTGAGGGAGTGCAATGCTGCGTTCAAATCTGGTGACGCGGTGGCACTCAGATCAGCAAGGGCCAATCTGAACCGCTGTTGGAAAACATGGGAGGCAGTAGCAGAGAGGCCTTGTGGTGGGCCAATACACAACCTCATCTGGCCCCAATGCCTCTTGTATATACTTCTTTGATCATTTCCTTTGTGTGGTGACCTCATCATCCCTCAGCCCTGAGTTAACCTCATCACCCTTCAGCCCTCACCCCAATGTCCTCACACCTTGTTTGTCTCTCCCCCACCTCCTATCATTCTAGGCAAATTACCCTTTTGTTCATAAGCATCCTTTGAACTTCAAGCTATAAGGGTTCACATTTTCCCTCTGTAGTTGGTTCTTGTTAATTTGTACTTGGGGAACAGACCCACAAGTTCCTCTACTCTATTAAACTATCCACTTTGCGACAAAGATGTGCCTGCATTTATTTTTCTACTTACAAAAGTACGGAGGAATACAGCAAACTCTCTTTAAAATCCCACATTATTGGCGAGCCAGCCAAAATCCGTCGTTCTTGTTCCATTTTTTCAAAAAAAAAAAAAAAAAAAACTGGGGAGGTTGATTATGGTGGGATTTTTTTTTGATACTGGACTATAGGGAAAGCGGACTTCACTTTTTTTTATGTCAACACTGAGATCAAAAGAGCAATATGGCAAGAGGAATACATTTGGAATCCATTCACCAACCCCTGACTGAGGAGAAACGGACTTGAGGGCACGGACAAACCATGTACATTTGTGAGTAAGAAATATTTCTGCGTGTAATATTGTAGAGGAATAGTTATGAAAATTGTGTAATGTTTTAAAATACAACTGGCTAGAATTGACTGCGCATGTGTGCGATGTTCTAAGCAGGGGCTTGTATAAAGTTACACAGACCTTGGACAATTTTCAAGTACCAAAAGTAAGTTTGTCCATTGTATGAGGAGTTTAAGAATGGCTGAAAAAGATTGGAAATCGTGGGCCGCAGGATATTTGGCCAAATATTGCAAGGAGAATTTTTATGATGTACCACAGGAAGTGGATGTTGTTGAATATCTTCAAACTGCATGTAAAAAAACGCAATGAAACTGAGAAAAACAAGAAAAGGCGAAAGGCTAATTGTGTGATGGCTTTGGTCCAAACAATTAAGTTACTGAAGGATAAAGTCGTAGGGATTCCAGAATTGTGAAGTAACATTAAGAGTTTCGAAAGCAAACCAGATATAAATTCCAGGGAGTTGGAGGCTATGGTCCAAACAAATAAGTTACTGAAGGATAAAGTCGTAGAGATTCCCGAATTGCAAAGTAACATTAAGAGTTTGGAAAGCAAACTGAAGATGAATTCCACGGAGTTGGAGGTCTCTGTTGCTGAATGCATGGTACATGGCCACGTCTCATTTAGAATTTCGAAAGGAAATTAGTCAATTGCGGGAGAAACTGAACGTCACATATGCGGAACTGGCCAAAACTCAGGAACAGCTATGGGATGCGCAAATGGCATATACAGAGTTATGGAATGTGTCAGGGAAAAACAAGGATCGGGCCATTGTTCAAAAGTTAAGATTAATGAAGAAAAAAATGTCACAGCAAAAGCTAACAAATGAGGCAATGAAATGGCGAATTGCAGCTCTTGGTCTGGGAACTTTGGTAGGGCACAGCGAGTCAGAATTAAGTTCAGAAGATGATGATGATTGGGAACTTAGCCAAGCAGCAGCAACTCCCTTGTTGGATGTGGCTGAGCAAGACTGTGAGAATGAAAGTTCTGATGAGGAACTGGAATTGCATACCAAATCTAACGCGTCTATCGCTGACTCGCTTCGCACTAATTGCCGAAAAACGGTGCCAAGAAATGCTAGACCTCCGAAAGCTACTAAATCAGTCAAGACAAAAAGTGCTAAAATTGCTCCAATAATCACTCGCAGAGTATGTACAAGTGGGACACATAATCCCGTTAATGGCGCGATCACGTATGAATATGAGGACCAAGAGATGTGTCGTGATCTAAGTCTGTCAGAATTGAGTACGCTGCAGCAACAGCTTCCTGCATGGGATGGAGTCAGTGACCCGACTGCGGTTGTTGAAAAGGTGCGAGCGCTACAGCGGATGCACTCGCTAACCAATAAAGATTGTTGTAAATTATTGCAATCGGTGCTTCCTCCATCACTTTCGATTCCAGTGGAATTCGTGGGGGGTCATGGAAGCCCTGTCGTTTTTCCCAATCACAAGACATGGTTAAGATTTATGTGTGAGGCTGTTGGTTATCGAGTGGTTGCAGACATGACCAAAATCCTCGAGTTTGTACCTAAGGAGGGGCAGCACCTGACCGACTTCCTTAGAGCATTTGTAAGTGTCTACAATCGGAACAGAGTTGGAGGGGCCACAGCAGAGCTGACTGGTGATGACCCGATTTTCTGGAGTTTGGTCATCAATGAGGGAGCTTGTCAATATACTGACGCATTCAAATTTGAACAGGCGTTCAAAAATGAAGAAGCATGCATTCATTTTTCAACCGTTCATTTTATCCAAAAATGAACGCAGCTACCATTTTTAACTCGCGTTATCAAAATGAATCTGCTCTCCATGAATCTTCCACTAAAATTTACACCAACATGCGTAAATAATTCATTCTTCGAGAAAAAAAATTCCCGTCTCCCATCCTGCAGAATTTAGAAGTATATTGTAAGGTACATGCCTATTAAACGACAGTTTTCACGTCGACTAAAAAAATCCTACCAAATCTCCAGTTTCGAGATTATATCTTTACCGATCGTCAATCTTCCACTAAACGCTTACACTTTTCATCGAGTTCGATAAGATGCTTTAACACATTCCGCACTCAAGACCGGAGATAAATTGTGATTCAATGGTACCAGGGTACGTTCAGTCAGCGAAACATTCAAATGTTGCTAGGTGAATACTATACTGAAATGAACATCGCTTCCGTGTGGTGTCAGTATGCCACTTTTTCCTTCTTACATAAAAAAGCATTTTAGAATTCCAAATCATGATGTGACCGCTAGGCAATCTGTATGCAAAAGATTGTAAATAAATTTAATTAAATACATTAAAATTATAGTTTACGATTGTATCACATCATCTGCGCGACAGCCCAAGTTTAATTCTATTATTCTGTGAGTATAAGAACTAGGATAACTTAGTCCCGCTCATATCAAATTGCAAAATTATCCACGATATTAATCCTTTCTTTTTAAACCCGTGAACGCGCAAGCCAAAAAAAAAAATGGCTCACTTTACAGCCCACTACGTACACGATGAGTTCTGCAATGATATTCAGATTTTGTTCCATTGATTGTCGAGATTTTTGTAGGCTACCATTTGTCATATTATATATTGTTCTAATTTATTGTACAGTATTTTTTTCAGATTGAAGTCATAACACATGAAAGCGCCGCTCTGTGGGAGCTGCCGACGACAAGTCCAGATCTAGACAAGCAGATGAGCAAAGTAAAACCTCTGCATGTGCACAGTATTATAAAATCAGCAATGTCTGAACGTTAATAAATATTTATCCCCCCTTCCCCCTTTCCAAGTTTATATTTTGGTATTTCACTCCATGAATAAGCTTGATTGCAAGATAAAAAAAAAGTAGTCTTTATTTAACTGGTTCATACTGCCATCCTCAAAAACTGCATTTGTAGTACATTGTCATCTCTACCTGACAAGACTCACTTCGGATGTGCTCTTCCGCTTATTTGTTCCCCCAACTAAGTTTAATATGTTTTTTTTAGACTAACCAGCTCTGTTTTTGTTCAGAGAACAGGCGGGGTCGGCTTCATAATCACATTCCTGGTCTGGCTCCTAAATTGAAACCTTTAGACACGTTATGCAATCTGATAAAAAAAAAAAAACACTAAAACCCTATTCACACTGGAGGCGGAATGAGCGGAATGCCATCGAATGACAATTGAAGATCTATATTCCTGAACTTGTTCTAACAAAAATTCTGAGTGCATTCCAAATATTCGGGGCCATTCTATCTGTCAGCTCAAGGTTTTTGCTCATGCTCAAAACTTTCCAGTTTGCATTCGGCGGAGAAATATCGAGTTACAGCGTTCTTCTACTCTTTAGCCAGGAAATTCTAGAGTCCAACCCATTCAGACATTCATTTTTGTAGAGAATCAAAATGGCAACATGCCCAATCCTGCCAGAATATCCTAAATGCACCTCAAATGGGTCTGAGTTTAGAGGGAAACATGGACAGTGCAGGAATCTAAAAGTGGACCAACAGCTGGAATGGACTGCTTCGGTGCTGTTAGAATCTTTTCTGCTGGTCCGGCATCACTGGTGGCTGTGTCCTGGTGATAGAGAACTGAAACCCATCCCTTAAAAATAACGATCGGTCGGACCTGTTTTCAATCATTCATTAAAATTACCATCACAGAAACTCCGAAAACTTTGTCAACATTATCAGGTGTGAATGGTTTTTCATTAATATTACCTGTTAACTCAAGCATTTCCTCGTCAGAGAATGGGGCATATTTATTGTTCCCCTGCTGCTGGAGCTCGGTTATGTCATGAATGCAATACAGGTTTTTACCTTCCGTAAGTTCCATTTGAGTATTCCGCTGCATTCTGTTTGAGCTTGGACGTTCCGATCATATTACAGGAAAGAATGTAATATTCAGTGCGCCGATTTAATATTCAATGGACAGCGAACCAGAAATCATTTGGTGTTCCCGCACACGTGAATAGCCTGTGTGCATTCCTATTGCTTTCTAAATATTCTGGCATCAGAGCAGCAGCCCAAACATTCCTGCATCATGCTGACCCATTCATGCATAATGAGCTAATACACCCAGAATGTGCAAGAATCATTTGAGGCGGGTTCAGCAAGCATTCTAAAAACGTAAACTCTGCAAAACCGGCATTCTTTTAAAGCAGCCCAATTTTGCAGACAATACAGCATTCTCCGGTAGTTCAACTGCATTGGCTTCAATCAGGCAACGTTCTGATGAAACTGTCATTTTGAATAAGTTGACGGGGGCATTACAATGATAATGATCACAATTTCACTTTATATAAAAAAACCAGGAATGACATTTTTAATTATTTCAGAGCACTGAGAATTTAAAATGCAGTTTATGGTAATCCGTGGTCATATTCTTTGAATGTAATCAAAAAAATATCCGCGAAATATTCTTTAAAAGCTCACTTCACACATAGATGGATAACGTTTGAACAGGCAGCTAGAATGAGCTCGGTTATGTTATCAACATAATGGAGGTTGTTCATCATCAATGCAGTGACCAGGTTTTATGCAGCCTCGACATGCATCCAAAAATGAACAGAATTCAAAAAATGAATCGTTCACTGTTCAGAATATTGGTTAGCTCCTTAAATACAAAGCCTCACGTGTCCCCTACCTGCCAACATTTATTTCTACAGGGGATGAAATTGGGTGCAGAGAAATCATTTTTAAACCGGTAGAGATATCCAAGACTGTTTAGTGGCATGGAATGTAGCACCAAAGAGCTGAGTCCCCAACAAATTGAAGAAAAATCCGGCTGATCCCGTCATCTAATAAGGACTGAGCAGTTCACTAACTGTAGAGCCTACAATCAGGCAACGTTATGATGAAACTCCACATTGATGTGTGCCAATTGCCAACATGTTGCATTCCGATCATAATTGCTGGTCATATAGGTTAACCAGGAGCATTTTTAATTAGCAGAGCACGTCAACTAACATGCAGGAGCTGATAAGCTGTCATGACTGAATGTAATCTGTCGCGTAATTCAAAATTGATAGTTGTTTCATCTTATGAAAGCTGCTCAAAGCGCCAAGATAATGCCTGTATTCTGAACGCCTCTTTGAATTTCCTTTGAATCAATAGCTATCTATATATGTAACATAAAATTATTTTCGTGTCCGATATAAGCAAAAATATGGATAGTATTCCTTAATCAGCTTTAGAGGGCTCACTTGATGTTATGAACATAATACAGGTTTTGAATAGAACCGTAAGTTCCTGAATAGAAGACAAGTTGCTTATGGGAGCTAGAGAATCGATCACTTCTACAGGAAAGAATTACCTATTTAATTTCCGCCTTTTTATTAGCCACAACAATTTCTTAAGGGGGATGAAATTATGTCAAGGTAGTGCAGAGAAATCATTTGTAAACCGGTAGAGCTTCTGCGTTCCGCATTGCTGTCTCGGTCGCACCAGAGAGCTTGCTCAGACATTTGTGAAGCATCCAGCTGATCCCGGTCATGGATAAGTGAAGCGATCACTAACTGTAGAGCCTACAATTGGGCAACGTTATGATGAAACTGCCACATTGATGCTTACCGAGGTAACACAAGCATACCGATCAGAATTGCTGCATATAAGATAACTAGGAGCATTTTTAATTAGCACGGCGCACAAACTAACATGCAGTAGCTGGCAACCCAGCGGTCATAACCACAGAGACAAACCCTTGCAATACAGGTTTTACAGACAGCAAGTTCCGTTACCGTGGACAGTTGTACCAAGCATCCAAATTACAAACAAGTATAAAAAGTTAGCTTCAAATGAGGTTTATGTTCACAACCTTCTGTGGAATTTCCCCCATATCACTCTTGCATATTTAGGACACAAATATTAGCAACAGTAACTTGGCTACGTTAGCCACTGTGCTACAGCCACAATCAACTGGCTATCACGTAAGGTCGGCTAATGCAGTAAAAGCAACTTACAGCTTCTGTGTCTGTGAGTCACGGACCGATACAGGCTTTATCTTCAGATATTTTATAAAGCCTGCGTTTGAGGCCAGTTGTTAGTGCTAACTACTGCTAGCGGTCCTGCTAGCCACCCGTAACACATTAGCTTCACTTACATTATTTGCTGTTATATGGTTACTTACAGCTTGTGGCTCCGAGCGCTTGATCGATGCAACTGCTTCAGGTTTGAGAAGCAGCTGAAACGCTAATCCTGTGTTGAATTATCCTTTATTGACAAAGCTGTCTTTGGTGAAATGCTGAGCACAAACTGCTAACGTTCCCTTTGGCCGTGGTTGTTTGCTGCCAGCAAACAAAAAAAAAAAGCTACCCACTGATTTCTGGTGGCATCGTCTTTTGGAAGAAAAATAGTCGTTTTCTTCGCGTCCAAAAAGTAAACGGACAAGCAGCTTTGGGAGAGATACTGACAAAATTGCACCTCAAATGATCTGCGGTTCTTCTTTTGTATTTCCAAAAGTGTAGACGCTACTAAGGCATTGTATGGTCTGCCGTTGTTTGTGCCTGCTAGAACAGTTTCCGGTGTGGGCAGGTCCAGCGCAGTGGTTGGCTCTGGCTAGGTCTGTACTAATTGGACGGCACAACCTGACGTCAGGTTTTGCCCAGATCTCGCGAAGATCTCGGGAGAAGCTGTTCAGAGAGGAAATCACGCTCACGAAATCACGTTCTTGGATTACGGCAAAACCCCTGTATCTTATGTTTAGAAACTTTTCAGAGGTTGAGCATGGACAACCAACATTATAACATTACCAATATGTATTTAAAGAAGGATCAGCATAATAGGTCCCCTTTAATATTTATCCCCCCCCCTTCCCCCTTTATGAATATATACCTTATTATAAGGGTGTTATCAGTTCAATTAATGAATAAGCTTGATTGCAAGATAAACGACTAAGTAGTCTTGTGATGCCATGGGGATTAGCTGGTTCAGGGATACGAGATCACAGAGTGAGACCTGAATTCATGCGACACGCTGGAATACTGGTGACAAGACTCTTGGATGATGTGCACGATTAATACTTAATTTGTTCAGTCAACCAAGTTTAGTATGTTTTTGTTTAGATAACCGTAATATATTTTTGTTCAGAGAACAGGAGTAGGTCGTATATAATCACATTCCTGAAACATCACCTAAATTGGCAAATGATCTTTAGCAGGCGGATTATACCCAGTAAATGAAAAAAAAAAAAAAAAAATTCAAACCCAAGTCACGCTAAAAATTCTGAGTGCATTCCAAATATTCGGGGCCATTCTTGTGGCCAGTCCGAATGTTTTGCTCATGCTCAAAACTTTCCAGGTGCAGTCGAAGTGGAGAAATATCGAACGGCATTCGAAGTGTATTCTAACTGCGCTCTGACAGCATTATAAATATTCTTTCGACATTCCAACAGCATTCAAAACATTCTGATTGCATTCGAGGGAGAATCGAAATGGCAAGCCACGTCAAATCCTGCCAGAATATCCTGAATGCACCTCAAATGAGCCAGAATTCACCTCGAATGCATCTCGATTGCTGCAGGAATCTATTTCGATATTGGAACAATTCAGCTGGAATGCACTTCGAATGCTGTTAGAATCTTTCGATTGCCGCAGGAATCAGTGGTGGCTGGTGAACTGGCGATAGGGGAGGCTGAAACCCATCCCTTAAAAATAACGATCAGTCATGACCTGTTTTCAATCATTCATTAAAATTACCATCACAGAAACTCCAAAAACTCTCAACATTATCAGGTGTGGCCAGTTTTCATTAATAATGCATACCTGTTAACTCAAGCATTCGGTGTCAGTTTTAGTGGCATATTTACGTTCCCCTGCTGTAGTCAGCAATTACTCAATCAACGCATATGGGACACTCGTGTTACCTTCTAAGTACATTCTGAGTATTCGAGCTGCATTCTGTTTGAATTCTTGGACGTTCCAACCATATTCGGGCGGCCAATCCGGAGAACGCTCTGACTGCATTCGAGGTGAATTCGCACAGCATTCAAGGCACCTTCCAACCAGACTTAGGTGTGGTGTTCAGGCAGCAATTGAACCGCACTTCGTCACGGCATTCAAGTGTATTCTAAAAATTCTGACTGCATTCTAACAGCATTCTAAATATTCCTACTGCGTTCCAACTACATTCAAGCTGCAATCGAGAGCTAATACACCCAGAATGTGCAAGAATCATTTGAGGCGGGTGCGAAGCGCATTCTAAGTATTCGAACGCCATTCTTTAAAAGCTCTAAGAATTTTGGTCAATTTGAAATTCCCGCCCGAATGTTGAGCGAATTCTTCATTCTGGTTGGTTCTGCTTGACTCCTGCTGATTTTGAATAAGTGTGACGGGGGCATTACAATGACAATGAGAACAATTTCACTTTATATGCGAAAAAAAACCTAACAATGACAATGAGAACTATTTCACTTCAAGGTACTAAGAATTTAAAATAGGCCTGTTTATGTAATCCGTCATCCATATTCAGTCGTCGTTCACAAAAAAATATCCGCGCCCATAATCTAAAAGCTCACTTCACACATAGATGAACGCATTAGGCCTTGGGCAGGCATCGGAGAATGAACGCATCGGGAAATGAACACATCAGAAAATGAATGGAAGGGTGTTCATCATCGAATGCAGTGACCAGGTTTGGCAGCCTCGAAAGCATCCAAAAATGAACAGGCGTCCATTCAAAAATGAATGCGTTCACTGTTCAGAATATTGGCAAGCTCCCTAAATACAAAGATCACGTGTCCCCTACCTGCCAACATTTATTATTACAGTTTAATAGGGAATTGGGTGCACAGCCAATCAGACAGCATATAGGGAGAGATATCCAAGACTGTTTAATGGCATGGAATGAGTCTCAAATCGGTGAGTGGCCCAACAAGTTGAAGAAAAAGATGGCTGTGTTGTCATCTAATAGGGACCAGGTCAGTTGTTTTAACTGTGGGAAGCTGGGCCACATTCAGAGGGAGTGTAGCAGTCCCCGTGTGTGTGCCAATTGCCAGCGTGTTGGCCATTCCAAGCGACAGTGCTGGTCAAAGGGATGGGAGAAGGAAGGAAAAGGACCTAAACAGTTGGGTGCACAGCAGCGTCAGACAGAACAGTCTCAGACTGAGGGCTCCCCACATTTACAGATCTACTGTCTGCTGTCAAGGTTATGGGGAACCTACTACTACAGCTCATGTCTTGTGGGAACAGGTGTTCTCACAATAGCGATTTCCAGAATGACTAGGAAGTGACAATAATACGTGATTCATTTCCAGAATTCTGCAGCACTTTGGTCTTATCTGAGGTCAATAAATGCCAGGGCCATATTCACAATCACCCACAATCAAATTCTAAGGTATTTGAGAGGTTATGGACAAATTTGGGGAAACGAATTTGAAATTGGCTCTACAAAAAGTGCGGCAGGTCATTACAGTATTTGTGGTATCATGGCGCTCAGTATAAAATGGACAATAAATATGAAGTGGACACCCATGCCAGTGTGAAGAAATAAGTAAACTGCATAAGATGTTCCTGTAAATTTCATGGCCTGCACATGGTGTCAAGAAAGGACAGTATCACTGGCTGCAGTTTGGACATCAGACTTAAGGGAAAAATGGTGAAGCATCAGCAAAACAAAACACAGGCAATGTCTCAGGTGAACTACATGAACACGCACCACTGAGGATTAAAAAAAGGAGGAGAACGGACACATTGTCACAATGTATAATGCAATTATTGTAAGGGGGAGTTAGCTTGGGGAGATGGGTCTTGAAGCGTGAACTAATATATTTCACCGGTCTAACAATGATGCATCTAAATTTATATGCTCATGACAATAAGATATGAGAATACAGAAATTCAACCTCTGAGGAAATGGGAAAATCAAGCAGCTGGACTGGTGCAGAGGTGGGTAACCTTACCTACTTGGCTCGCAATTATATGTGTTTTTTTTTTCAATTAAAAGAATACACAAATTTGGAAAAAATGCTGTAAAAGAATACTATTTTGGAACATGAAAAAGAAAAGGAAAAAAAAAGCTGGTTGAAAATGCTCTACTGCGCCCTATTCCCAGAGAAGGCATAATTTTTGGACATAAAAAAAAAAAAAAGACGGGATGATGATGTATGTTTTTAGGTGTCGTGCTATTTTTATGAAGTTTATTGGGTCTCATTTCATTTTTGATGTCTCAAATTACACTGCTGAGCATGATCAGTATTTCGAAAGATTTTACGAGTTGGGCAGATTACATTGACCAGTATGGTGAAAGGTTTGAACTGTTTAAAATTGATTTATGTTATTGGGTCTCATATTATTTCGTTGAATGTTATTTGGTTTAACACCATTTTTGATTTCTCTAATTATATTGTTCAATATGACCATTATTCTGAAATATTTGATATTTGAAGGTTTGGACAAATTATGTCGTTTAGCACGATCAGTATTGCAAATTGTTTCAAGGTTTGAGTTGTTTAAATTGTCTGTGTTAACTGACCTCCTTTGCAATCTGCGTTCACCCATAAGAGGAGATGGAGTGGGGTGTGCAGGGATGTAGGTTTCATTAGTGTGTCCTGAGTCAGCTCACAGGATTTCCATTGAATAATTTGTGATGTACATCACTCCCTGTATCCTGTTTCGCACCAAACTTCACTGTTTAGATGGGGATCACTCATACACTAATACACTAATACACTGTGTGTATAGTGCAGTGGTACTCAACGTCAGTCCTGGGGACCCCATGTGTGTGCTGGCTTTTGTTCCAACCACAATTGCAATCGTAGGATTTTAACAAGCTGCTAATTTGTCTTAATTATGTGCATTTAATGTTTAGAGCAGTTATTTGCCCTCTTAACCCACAACTTAACAGAAATATCTATTTGCCATCAAGAATTTCAAAAATAGCATTCGACATTGCAGTATATCAGAAATAACAGCATAAAAGGAGAGAAAACAATGTAACCAATCAAATTAATGATGTAGATGGCTCCAAATTAGTGAAAACTACTTGGCTCATCATGACAAATGTAGTCCACAAACAAACCAGTTTTGTGTTATGTTGATCTGATTAAGTTCACCTGAAGCTTTTTGAAAGAACTTGAAACAGTTGTGTCCAGCAGCCTAATCTGGGGTTTATTGATTTCCTCAGTGTATAATTTGATCTGTTTGACATGTTATGTTACTTGACATTACTTGCAGTATTGCAATAAACACACTATCTTCAAGGGTGTTTTATTCTTCATGGCATGTATGGATGTTCCTATGTAACATTTGACTAAAGAGTTACATAAACAACTCTGAACATGAAAAGCACCTAATTAAGACAGTCACAGCTTGTTAAAGTTCTACAATTGCAATTGTGGTAGGAACAAAAGCCAGCACACACATGGGGTCCCCAGGACCGACGTTGAGAACCACTGGTATAGTGTACAGTCATACACTAATGCCAGTGAGATCAGCATGCTGACCCTGTGGGATGATACCCAGCTGTCTATTTCATCAAATGTGTGTGCAGGTATCCATGCTCAGAGGAAGAAACCTCTCATCGAGAGTGATTTTGCGCGCAAGCCTCAAAGCAAAAATAAAGGTGAGCTTGGCCCAGGCAGAGGCCGCAGTTCTGAGGCAATATGGATAGTCTGCTGAAAACTACACATTTTGAAACTTGAAACTCCTGGCGGACATAGTTTCCCCAGGAATCTAATTCAGTGTTTCTGGTGACGTAATCAGGAAAAAGCAGTCGGAGTAGCCACTGATAGCAAAGAAAGCTGTGGGATGGCTCAGAAATAATCTCTTGAAATTTTTTTTTTTTGTTGTTGTTTAATCTGTTTTGTTACCACTTATTCTCCACATACATTTTGGTGTAAAACTTCCTTTTTGTCAAACTCTTATTGATGCACGCTTTTAATTAAAAAAAAAAATAAAAAAAGTAGGGAATGTTGGAAAACATGGGAGGCAGTAGCAGAGAGGCCTTGTGGTGGGCCAGTACACAACCTCGTCTGGCCCCAATGCCTCTTGTATATACTTTTTGATCATTTCCTTTGTGTAGTGACCTCATCATCCCTCAGCCCTGTGTTAACCTCATCACCCTTCAGCCCTCACCCCAATGTCCTCACACCTTGTTTGTCTCTCCCACACCTCCTATCATTCTAGGCAAATTACCCTTTTGTTCCTAAGCATCCTTTGAACTTCAAGCTATAAGGGTTCACATTTTCCCTCTGTAGTTGGTTCTTGTTAATTTGTACTTGGGGAACAGACACACTAGTTCCTGTACTCTATTAAACTATCCACTTTGCAACTAAGATGTGCCTGCATTTATTTTTCTACTTACAAAAGTACGGAAGGATACAGCAAACTCTCTTTAAAATCCCACAACTGCGCCATCAGGGCAGCAAAGCACACCCACAGCCAGAAGATTCAAGGCTTCTTCCATGACCCCAGCAACATCAGACAACTGTGGAAGATCATCTAGACTGTTTCTGATTACAAAGCCACACCTTCCCCCTCTCAAGACAACATCAGCTTCCTCAACAAGCTCAACAATTTCTTCGGAAGGTCTGAAGCGCTCAACAACACCCCTGCGAGGAAAGCCACCCCCCACTCCAATGAGCAAGCACTCCGACTTGAAACCACCACTGTATGGAGAACCCTGAGAAAGGTGAATGTGCGGAAAGCAGCCGGCCCTGACAACATTCCAGGATGGGTGGTCAGAGAATGTGCTGATCAGCTGGCCCGTGTGCTTACCGACATCTTCAACACCTCACTGAACCAGGCCGTTGACCCCGTTGGCCATTGTTTCAAGTCTGCCACGATCATTCCAGTGCCCAAGAAACCAACTATCACATGCCTGAATGACTTTTGCCCTGTAGCACTCACACCCATCATCATGAAGTGCTTCGAAAGGGTGATGAAGGACTTCATCATCTCCTGACTCCCCTCATCATTCGACCCGTTCCAGTTTGCCTACTTGCCAAACCGCTGCACTAAGGATGCCATCTCCTCTGCTGTCCACCTGAGCCTGGAGCACCTGGAGGAGAGAAACACCCACGTGAGAATGCTGTTCGTGGACTTCAGCTCAGCATTCAACACAATCATACCCCAGCACCTGGTATGTAAACTGGGCCCCCTGGGCTTCAACACCCCCCTGTGTAACTGGCTGCTGGACTTCCTCACCGACAGAACCCAGTCTGTACGGGTGGGCAACAACACCTCCAGTGTCATCTCCCTGAACACCGGCTCCCCTTAGGGCTGCGTTCTGAGCCCCCCGCTGTTCTCCCTGATGACCCACGACTGTTGTCCCAGATTCAGCACCAACCACATCCTGAAGAATGCGGATGACACAACAGTAGTGGGCCTCATTCAGGATGACAACGAGCAGGCCTATAGGGAGGAGGTGAGTCATCTGGTGGACTGGTGTAGGGTGAACAACCTGCTCCTGAAAGTCGACAAGACAAAGGAGACCATCGTTGACTTCAGGAGAACCTGACCCAGCCACACACCACTCCTCATCAATGACACTGCGGTGGAAGTCGTCAGCAGTACTAAGTTCCTGGGGTGCACATAACAGACAGCCTCACCTGGTCGCTCAACACCACCTTCCTGGTGGAGAAAGCACAGCAGCGCCCCCACTTCCTGCTCCGGATGAGAAGAGCCTCCCTCCCCCCTTCTACAGAGGGACCATCAAGAGCTTGCTGACCAGCTGCATCTCTGTCTGGTCTGAGAGCTGCAAGGCCTCAGACTGGAAATCTCTGCAGAGAGTGGTGACGAGAGCGGAGAAGATCATTGGGACTCCTGCCCCCCCATACAGGACATTGCACACAGGCGCTGCTTAGCACGAGCTCACCAGATCCTTTTCACCCACCCCCATCATTGGCTGTTCTCCCTGCTGGTGTCTGGCAGACAGCCAGACTCAGGAACAGCTTCTTCCCCTGGCTATCAGAGTATTGGAGTGTCTGTGCACTCCAGGTAAATGTCTTGTCATTATGTTACTTTATAACTGATAGTCACTGCTTGTTTACACTTGCCTATATATAGCTTTTTGCATTTATACTTATATATTTATATATCCACATACAGTTACTGTATTTTCCTCACTCCCAAACACTGCCTGATACAACTCTGGAAGCCACTGCAACGAAATTTCATTCCTCAAATGCACTGCTGTGTAATTTGCGAAATGACAATAAAGGAAGTCTAAGTCTCTAAGTCTAAGATTGTAGCATTTAGGGCACTAATTTCTTGGCGCAGCGCAGGGTGGCCCAGCCCACGCAGTGGTAATTTTGTCCAGTGCAGCCCACGCGAGTGATAATTTTGTCTTGGTGCAACACCGCACAGCCACTTTGGCAATTTGGTAGACGGACGGCGCCGAGATGGGTGTGGCAGCGTAGGGAGGGGAGGTGTCACATATTCATCATGACGCAGTGACAATTTTCAGGGCAAAGGCTCCGCCGAAAGTGTGCAGAGAGCTCGCCAGCTCCAACCTGGTTTACTTTCTGTGCAGTGGTAATTTGGCTGACCGGCGCCGCACAGTGCGACATCGCCACCGAAACCTCACAGGCAGGTTTCCAGAATGTGAGGCACATTTCAATGCAATAAATAATTACAGCAACCACTATTTAATGTAACTATCAGAATCAGCACATAAATTTTAGTATCTATATGGATTGTCCTGATGTCAGATCAAAGAGAGAGAGATGTGTGCATGTGGGCGCGTGAGTGCATGTGTAGGCTATGTGGGTATGTGTCCTTCAGCTGCTTTCACACCGGACGCGAAACGAATTTTTTGCACGACTGATTACATTCAAAGTCAATGCAAAGAGGCGAATACACGCGTGTATTTGCGACTTTGCATTGACTTTAAATGTAATCTGTTGTGCGAGAAATTTGTTTCGCGTCCAGTGTGGAAGCGGCTTAATACTATAATTGTCACTTAGGTTTTATCGTTTTTAGAGGGGGAAAGGAATACAGTCTGATTGCTATGATCTTGTACTGAATTAAGATCACATATTGAAAATAAATGTGTAACGTATCTTGCATTGTTGTCCATGCATGTTAATCCCAAAATTTTAAGCAGCAACAGGGTGATATAATAGGAACATGCTATCCATCGTTTCTCTTTCCAATGATGCAGGCAGAAGAAATAAATGAGCAACCGTCGTATTTCATTCCAACTCCATAAGTCTGAATGATTTGACGTAGTTTCGTTATGCCTTTAAATTCCATTAAAGTTTGCTAATGGTAATAATTTGCGAATGCCCAGCCAGCTAACTCATATTCGTAATGCTTAATATAGACGTAAGCGGTGCAGAAAACATGCCTGAAGCAGCATAGTAAAATGCAACATTAACGCATCATGCAGATATAGGACAGAGGCTTCTTTATTCCAACATTTTAAAGGCGAGGAGGGCTCATTTGATTGGTGAAGATTTGACTCGGCTGTGTCAAACCCACTCACGCCTTCTCTCCTCCCTCTTTGCCACTTGCGCCGGCAGGAGGGACAGAGGCGGAACAGAGGAGTACTTGCACTGGGCTGCTCCTGGCATGAAATTGCAAAATACACCTGGATACACCCCGTTGGCGCGGCGCTCCCCCCATTCCCGCACCTGCGCCTGGTCAACGAATTTAGAGCCCTTAGTGTTCAGGTTTGCTTTCAAAGTTGAACATGACACCTTTCTGCAAATTTAAAAGCAAAGCTTATTTTTATTTTAATTTTTTTTTTAATTAAAGTTTTTAAATGATACGAAAGGAAAAAGGGCCCTGTGCAAAAGTTTGGGAACCCTTTTGGATTATTCTTTGTTACCTTTTCAGAAGATGATTACTAAGGCCTAGACCCAGGTGATTTACTTGTTAAGGCTTCAATGAGGCGGGTGAATATAATTCTAAGGTTGAACTATACATTCTGAAGTAACTCCATGCCTTCTAAAGTATCCGACTGTGGTGGCTGTTGTGTCTAGTGTTAAAAACCATGTGTTCCTCTAAAGAGTTGTCCAAGGATGTCAAAATCAAGATAATTCACTTCCACCAACAAGGAGAGGGCTACAAAAAACTCTTGCAACGTTTCAAACTACCCATTTCTACTGTCAGAAACATCGTAAGAAAATGGAAAATAAATGAAACAATTGAAGTCAAGACAAGATCTGGAAGACCAAGAAAAAATTCAGATGGAATGGCCCAAGATCTGGTGAGAAATGCTCAGAAGAACCCACACATCACTGCAAAAGAGCGGCAAAAAAGAGTTGCAGACACAGGTCTAGTTGTTCACAGGACAACAATACAGCATACCTTAAACAACAAAGACCTACATGGCAGAGTTGTAAGAAAGAAGCCTTTCCTACAACCTCAACGCAAAATTAAGCGTCTGAAGTATGCAAAAGAAAACCTTGAGAAACCTCAAGCCTATTTGAACAATGTGCTTTGGACTGACAAAACCAAAATGGAACTTTTTGGCCACAACCAAAGAAGGTATGTTTGGAGAAAAAAGGGTGAAGCATTTGTAGAGAAGAACACATTGCCAACTGTTAAGCATGAAGGTGGATTCATTATGCTTTGGGGTTGTGTAGCAGCTGGGGGCACAGGCAATATTGTGCGGGTGGAAGGAAGAATGGATTCCACCAAATATCAAGACATTCTAGAGGCTAATGTTCAAGGCTCAGTCCAGAAATTGAAGATGAAGAGACATTGGGTATTCCAGCAAGACAGTGACCCGAAGCATACCTCAAAATCCATCATGAAGTACCTCCAGGAAAGACAGATGAAGGTTTTGGAACGGCCATCACAATATCCAGACTTGAATATTATTGAAAATCTGTGGAGAGACCTCAAACATGCCATGCATGCCAGAAGGCCAAAGAATATTTCTAAGCTAGAGGTGTCCAGTCAGGAAGAATGGGGTAAAATTCCAAAGACAGGAATTGAAAGACTCTTAGCTGGCTACAGAAAGCGTTTGCAAGCTGTTATAGCTGCCCAAGGAGGAGTTACAAAGTACTAGCTGACAGGGTTCCCAAACTTTTACACAAGGCGGGGGCGCCCCGATGGCTCATCGGTCTAAGCGCGTGTACCAAAAAGGCTGTGTCCTTCCCGCAGCGACCTGGGTTTGATTCCGGCTCAGGTCATTTGCTGCTTGTCTTCCCTTGTTTCCCCTCCCCAACAACCCCCTGCCTCCCAACACTGCACAACCGTCAAATAAAGGAAAAATTCCCAAAAAATAATCTTTAAAAAAAAAAAAAACTTTTGCACAAGGCCTTTTTCCTTGTTTTATTATTTTGAAACAGTAAAAAGTTCAAAATTAAAACTATTCTTGCTTTAAAATTGATTGTGTCATGTTTAACTTTGAAAGCAAACCTGAACACTAAATGCTACAATCATTTGGAGATTAATTGTAACAGACATTTAAACCAGGGGTGCCCAAATTTTTGCACCCCACTGTACAATGGAATACAATACAAAAAGCAGCAATGTACCTCAGATAGCCCAACAATTCATCACAGGGAACATGTACTTTACTCTTCATTCATACTGTGCCAATGAAAAATTTAGAATCTCCAATTAGCTTGCCGTGCGTTCGTGCGTTAGTGTGTGGGAGGAAACAGGAGCTACTGGTGTAAACTCATACAGACACAGGAACTCCACAGAGAAAGGCCCAGGCTGGATAGCCATGTCAGCATCATGCTACCCCAGACTTCACAGCATTTGAAAGGCATTTACTTGGCATTGCACCATGGAAATTGGTTGGATATTTGCTGAATACCAAAAACTGCAGTTCTTTTCATCACCTGCATTCACACATGGAACTTAATATTTTATGTTTCAGCCTCAAAGAGAACCTTGTGCCAAGCAAAGGAAAGTATATAGAATCCTTGCCTCATCAGAGCAGTGAGCTATACTCCATCTCTTGTGCATACAATCAGTTCAATAAATATTTGACGCTGGTAAATGTATTACCATTTGATGTCTACAACAGCAAATTGGACTTTAAATTTAATCATGGATTAGAAATCGCAGTGCAGACTGTCAGCTCTAACTTGAAGGTATTTAAATTCAAAATTGGAAGAAAAATACCACCTCATCTGTGAAGTATGGTTACACCATGGCTTGCATGGCTACCAGTAGAACTGGTTCCCTTGTATTTGGTGACAATGTGACGGCTGACAAAGAAGCATGATATCTTCTGAATTTTATAGGGCCATATTATCCATAGTGATTCAGCCAAATGCCTCAAAAGTCACTCAACACCACTTCAGAGTGCACATGGACAGTGACCAAAAACATAAGGTGAAAGCCACACAAGACTTTTTAAAGCAATGACGAGTGCAGTTCTACAGTGGTCAAGTCAATCAGGTGACCTGAATCCGACTGAACATGCATTTCATTTGCTGCGGGCAAAACTGAAGTTAAACCACCCCAAAAACAAGCACAAACTGAAGACAACTGCTGTGAAGGTCTGGGAAGCATCACCTGAAAAGAAAACGAGCATCACGTGATGTCTAGGGCAGGGGTTCTCAACTGGTCTCACATTGGGACCCACATTTTCCCATGGTCATTACGTCGCGACCCACTTTTATAGAATCGAAATGAAGCAAATATATTTTTCAAAAACAACCTTTGAAAACACAACGCAAAAATATACATACACATTTTTTATATGTGCAAAATTTCAGAGCACATTTAAAAAAAATGAAGAACATGAAAACTGCATTCTTAAAATTTAAATACCAAAAACTGCACAAAAAAATAAATACACAAACTTATTTAACTTCTATGAAAGTTTCTGCATTCAGAGCACAAACTAAGGAGAAAACATGAAAACTGCATGTATAAAAGTGAATAAAATAAAAAACAAAACTGCACAAAATAAATACGGCCACAAAACTAAATATTTAACGTCAATGAATCTTTCTGCATTCAGAGCACAAACTGAGGAGGAACATGACAACTGCATGTATAAAAGTGAATAAAATAAAATTATCAAAACTGCACAACATAAATAAGGCCACAAAACTAAGTATCTTGCGTCAATTATTCGCTCTGCATTATACACTCAATGTATTAGTGCCCACCACAGGCCAGATGTATGATGATGCAGCTCCAATACGCAAAAAAAACAAAAAAAACCCCTCCATTTCACAGAAACTCGCACTTCAAGTTCAAACTCCTATTGTCACTTGTTAGCTCAACTCTCCTCGCTTATTCCTCTTCTGCTCAACTCCCCCTCGACTCTCCAGAACCTCAACACAACACTTAAAGTGAACGTCAATCGAATGATGGTTACCATGGCTCCAGAGTCAGACGCGCATTAAACATTATTCACCTTCGCCAAGGAGGTGAATGTTTTTGCCAGCGTTGGTTGGTTTGTTTGTTTGTCTGTTAGCAGGATAGCTAAAAAACGGCCGCATAGATTTTAACCAAACTTTGCAGAATGTTTGAGTAGCACAAGAGGAACAAGTGATTGAATGGCATATCTAGGCCAAAGTACAGCTGGGATATACACCGAAGTTCAAGATTTCAAGTCTTTCCAATGGGCTGGATTTCCAATCGCCGTGCTTTTAAGTTTTGCTGCCACCTGGCGGTAAAATGCAACAATACCCTACATCAGCCTGCAAAAATAACTCATGCGCAGAGTTGCGGAGGAGCTGCGCTCTCTGAGTGTTCGTTTTATTTTTTTAACCAGCTGTCCGCGACCCACTCAGAACGGGTCCGAACCCACTTTTGGGTCGCGACCCACCAGTTAAGAACCACTGGTCTAGGGGTTCCAGACTTCAAGCAGTCATTAACCATAAAGGATTTATCACCAAATAACAATTTTATTCATGATTTTGTTCGGTCCTCCAGATACTTTTGACCCTCTAAAATTCAGGGGGCTATGAAATGGTTGGAAATATGGAAAATATTTGGAAATATTTCCAGCAAAACCTTTAAAGCTGAACATCAACTCATCGATCAAATCTTGATTTCAGTTTATTGTGGCAACATTCTGACTCAAAATGATGAAAATTTTCATTACTGTCAGGCCACGCCTCCAGCCGTCCAGCTCGTTGGTCGCTGGACTGCATTATTCACTTCACTCCTCATTAGTCTTGTTTCCATCCACCCATTTTAATCCACCTTTTACAAGTAAATGTGCGCTTCAACAAACCTGAATGGAAACACCCAAAATGCACATCAACTTGAAATAGCGCATACATTTTTTTATGCGAAAGAGGTGGAAAATTTGCTGCATCGATAAAGATAAATGCACTTTAGAACAGTGGAAATGGGTAAGCGAACAAGTCATGTGAATAAATGATGGAGTTTACCAACTACATCATTTTTTCTTGCCTACGTTCCCATGCGTGGGGAGGGCAACAAGGCCCCAGATGTCGGGTATTATCTGGTCCCCCACGGCTGCGTGCATGTGGTGTACTATAGCCTTATTTGCAAGCTAGCTAACTTATTTGCTTCCTCGCTACACTGGTGTGCTAGCTGCAACATCAAAGAGTTTTTCTCACTTTGTTCACTAAGTAGCTAGTGGTTGATCCGATAGAGGCGAACTGTAACCTTGTTAACAAGCTAGCTAGTTTGCTTGCTACAATGGCGTGCTAGCTGTAACATTAAGGACTTCGTAAGCACTAGCTAGCTAACTAGCTAAAGTGATTACTTTCTTTCGTTTTCGCCACAGAGCTAAAGAAAACACTAGAGTGGACAACGTCATTGGCTGAACCAACCAGAAAACATGAGACACGTCCGCCATCTTGTGTAAGGAATCGGTAGGGGAATTGCGCAATCAAACGCTGTACATACGCATATGTGACTAGATAAAATGAAATTAAAAACACTGAATTTCTTTCACAGTAAGAATATTATGTATGATAAATGATAAATCTGTTAATTGTAAAACCCTAATTCTGAAATAGTTGGGACGAAGTGTTAATGGTGAATAAAATCAAGATGCAACAACTTTCAGATCGCATGAGCCGATATGTTATTTACAATAGAACAAAGATAACATTTAAGATGTTGAAACTGAGACATTTTACATTTTATCCACAAAATTAGCTTATTTCAAATTTACTGGCTGCAACAGGTCTCAAAAAAGTTGGGACACAGGCAAAAAAGGGCTGAAAAAGCAATTAATATATAAGAGAATCAGCTGAAAGAACATTGAGCAAGCAATTAAAGTTAAGTGGCATCAGGTGTATAACATGAACAGAAAGGCTGTTCTCTCAGAAGTAAAGATGGCCAGAGGCTCTCCAACCTGTGAAGGCTTGCATAAAAAAATTGTGGAATACTATAAAAACAATGTTCCTCAACGTCCTATTGCAAAGGCTTTGAAGGTCTCATCATCGACAGTGCATAACATCATCAAAAGATTCAGAGAAACTGGAAAAATCTCTGTAAGTAAGGGTCAAGGCTGAAGACCTTTACTGGATGCCCGTGATCTTCGGGCCCTCAGAAGCCACTGCATCACTCACCGGCATGATTCTGTCATTGACATTACTAAATGGGCCCAGGAATACTTCAAGAAACCACTGTCTGAAAACACAATCCACCGTTCCATCCGCAGATGCCACCTAAAACTCTATCATGCAAAAAGGAAGCCATTGTTGAGCATGATCCAGAAGCGCTGCCGTGTTCTGTGGGCCAAGGCTCATTTAAAATGAACTGTAGCAAAGTGGCAAAGTGTCCTGTGGTCAGAGGAGTCCAAAATATGACATTCTTGTTGGAAATCATGGGCGTCGTGTCCCCCGCTCTAAAGAGGAGAAAGACCACACAACAAAAAATGAAAGATGAATATACTAGGTGAGATGAATTTACTTATTTTAAGTCTTAAAACACTTATTTCTATCACCATTTTTCTTAGTGAGACAAAAAATTTGTCCTGATTTGAGATTTGACTAGCTTGCCAATGGAATAAGAAAATTTTCACTTGTCAAGCAAAGTTAGCCTCCATTGCAGGCGTCTTATGTGGTTTGCTTTGCTCACACAACGATGTTTGCAAACTCGAACTGAGTTTTGTTTTCTAACACTCAGAGCTCTGAAATTTCTTGAGTTAGTGAATTATATTTGCACATGCAGTCGTGGGAGACTGGAAGGGAAGCGAACCACATTAGACATCTGCAACGGAGGCTAGCTAGCGACCCCAGTTAAAATAAATGGGAACCAACGCGATAACAGTGTACCTCACTACAGCTGTTGGGCTGTAGTGGTAAACATTGTTTTTGGAATCATTTAACCCCTTACCACTCCGGTAACATTTGCCAAAAAATGCCTATCCAAGGCGTACCCAAAGTAAATTGAAAGCTGTTCTTGTTTTTAACTTCCCTGACGGCCCGTGGACGGGCCCTCGGAGTACTAACTAACAAACTTGTCAGCAATCTTGTCAGGAGTCACTGAACCTTGGCTCCAAAAAACAGTGAGAGCCCTTGAGAACTTGGTGTGATAGTAGGTCATATAACTTTTAGTTGTATTTATTTTTAAGTTGTTTAAAAACAAAGCAACAGGCACCAGGCAGCTGCTTGAGAGCAGTGCTGCTCTGTTGATAAGGGAAGAATAAACTGAGTCAGTCAGTTTATTTGCCATTTGCAGTTGAGAAAACCACATTGGAAAACAATTGTGAGAGTTCATGAGACATAAAGGACCGCGAGACAACAAATTAAAATAGGTAAAATTAATAATAGAAACAAGTAGGTACAAAAAGAGAACAGATAGGACAATGCCACCAGAGATAGGCCCACAGTCATTTAAAAAAAAACTGTATATATGTATAAGAGTGAAAACATTACTCTGTAATCATAAATAAAAATGCAAGACATCTAAAAGTGTAAGATAAAAGAGTACTCATGTTTGGCACCCTTTTAAAAGTATAATAACAAAGATAATAAATAATAAATACACACATTTAACACCCGAGCGTGCAGGCACAAGGGTGGATTCAGGTATGCAATTAAAGATTATTTAAGCTACGCACAGGACAGGGAAAGAAACTCTAAGTAAACCGAGAGGTTGAACATTTAATGGAACGGTATCGTCTTCCAGAAGGGAGGAGGACAAAAAGACTAGAGGCAGGGTGACTAGTGTCGCCAACAATCCTTGAAGCCCGGACCAAAAGTCTTGCTGAGTCTGCTCACCGTCTCAACCTCTGTGCCATTTACAGTGAGAGGGAGATGGGATTCCCTTTTCCTGCGAGAGTCAATTAAAATTTCCTTCATTTTAGAGGCATTTAAAATAAGGTTATTTATCCTACTCCATTCAACTAAATTCTGTACCTCAGCTCTGTAGTATGACTTGTCATTACAGTTTATTGGCCCAATGACAGTAGTGTCGTCGGCATATTTCATGATCAGGTTGTTATTTTCAGAGGCAGTACAGTCATAAGTGCAGAGAGAGAATAACAGAGGGCTAAGAATGCAGCCTTTGAGGCGAGCCGGTGCTCAAAACAAGTTCGTCGGACAGGCAATCACTTGATCCTCACTTGCTGAGGTCTGCAAACCAGAAAATTAAAAATCCATTCGCACACAGCTTCACGCAAACTAAGACACTGTAGTTTCTGGACAAGAATAGAAGGAAATATAGCCACAAGCGGCAATTCTGGGGTTCAGGCCAAGAAAGACCATTAGTAGTTAAAAGTTTTAACAGCTTAATTAACAAGTGTTGCCACTTAACGTGGCCATGTTCCCCGCCAGGTGACGGAAATCGACTAGGGTCGGCGTATCACACAAATACACATTGAAGCCAAAGATGAATAAAATCGGTCAAAGCATTCTTGATATTTCGCGTTCACAACAAACGGGATGTGACAGACGGACAGCCGGACGGATGGACTGACGGAGCTGAATACTATGTCCCCCGGCCCTAATAAACCTTGACGCCAAAGATGAATGGAATCGGTCAAACCGTTTTTGAGATATCATGTTGACAAGTTATTTGTAAGTGGTAAAATGGTTGTAATGACCTTGAGAATAATGCCAAGGTCACGTAAATTAAGCTTGGGCAGTTCCGGCGGGTAACCGGTTCTACCCGGTTCCAAAATTGGGAACCAGCTCCGGGTATCGATATTTTTCAGAACCTGGTACCCGTAGAGGCGTCGGTTCCGATGGGTTACTGATTCCTACCAGGTACCCGCAGTAGAGTATTGAAACCGAAGCCTCACTAAAGCGGTTCCGGTACCGAATTTAATTACCAGCGAGGTTGGACAGCCTCCGTCGCCTTGGCATAATCAGCTTACCTTAAATCAATTCCCGTGTACTTTGCCTAACTTGCAATCAAGCCGTTTATTCAGCCAACTGACTGATCAAAACCAAAATGTGGCCAATAATGATTAAGAAGAGATAATGAGAAGCAGACAGACCTAACCAGGCTGCTGTGTTAGATTGAAAGAGTGTCAATAATCTGAATAAATAGCAGACCTCTGAATTCCACCTCTCGTAGAATTTTTACATAGCCTATAATTAAAAAGATTCCTTAAAAATAAACCATTTTAAGATGGCCTTGGTTTTTAAGCGTTTCAAAATACACAAAGTGGAAAAAATTTGTAAAGCATATCGAACGTGAAAGTGAGAAATTATTTTCACATTGCACGCAATAGACAAATGCAGCGAAGACTTGGCAAACACATTCAGGCAAACGCAAATTTGGAGCATTGTTTATTTAATAATTGAACAAGATTTCAAATAAAGTAATTAATGGCTTTTCATTTTGGTTGCTTTTGAGCGTCTAAACAGCCTAAAGTGAAGGTGGAAAACATTTGTTCAAGCGTATCGAACATGACGTGTAGAAATTGTAATTGCATTAGCACGCAGCGCGACCAAATGAAAAACTGGAAATAATCTTGCAAACACATTCAGGTAAATTACATGCTGAAAAAAGCAAAGTTAAGGTCTGCAAAATCATCATCTTCTACCCGACAATTGCTCTCACCCCCCTCCCATTTGCTTTGCTCAATTTGCAATCAAACAGTTGATTCGCTCAATTAACAATTTAAATTGGTTGACAGTCTGATTTATTTGAATATGTTTTGTTTATTACATTTTGAAATTTAAATGACCATGGAACATGACAGATTTGCCTGAATCTGTTAGATTATTTCTTGTTTTACATTCTGCTGCACTGCGTGCAAATGTGTTAATAATTTAGGTGAAGTTCGATACAACAAAATGTTTTCCACCTCTACTGTTGGCTATAAGACGCTCAAAAGTAACCAAAATCAAGAGCTATGAATTATTTTATTTTAAATTAATCTTGTTCAATTATAAAATAAAAAATGCAACAAATTTCTGGCACAGATTTGTCTGAACTTGTTTGCCAAGTCTTCGCTGTATTTGTCTCTTGCGTGCAATGCAAAAATATAATTTCTTTCACTATCATGTTTGAGATGCTTCACAAAATGTTTTCCACTTCGTGTATGTTTTGAAACGCTTAAAAACCAAGGCCATCTTGAAATGGTTTGTTTTTAAGAAATCTTTTTAATGATATGTAAAAATTCTACGAGAGGTGGAATTCAGAGGTCTGCTATGTATTCAGGTTATTAACATTCTTTCAATCTAACACGGCAGCCTGGTTAGGTCCGTCTGCTTCTCATTATCTCTTCTTAATCATTATTGGCCACATTTTGGTTTTGATCAGTCAGTTGGCTGAATAAATGGCTTGATTGCAAGTTAGGCAAAGTACACGGGAATTGATTTAAGGTAAGCTAATTATGCCAAGGTGACGGAGGCTGTCCAACCTCGCTGGTAATTAGCGGACTTCAAAACGCAGTTTTCTTCCCGGAAGCATTTCAAATGACCGCATTAGGTACGTGTCATAGAAAAGGCAATAAGCAAGCTCGTCTGTCTGCCTCATAGTGGCAGTTACTTTTATTGCGCTTGCGATAACCACGATTCCGTTTATTGTGCAGCCCTACGTTAAATTGTTATGTTTTTCTTTGAATTACTTGGAACCAGTTTCGACTCGGAACCGGGTATTTATGCGGTACCAGAACCGGTTCCGTAAACGGTGGAACCACCCAAACCTAATGTGAATCGAGTGGGCTTTGAGCACCCCCCTAATACACCTTGACACCAAAGATGAATGGAATCGGTCAAACCGTTCTTGAGATATCGCGCTCACAACAAACGGAACGGGACGGACGACGGCCGGACGGATGGAGCTGAATACTATGTCCCCCGCCCCTAATACACCTTGACACCAAAGATGAATGGAATCGGTCAAACTGTTCTTGAGATATCATGTTGACAAGGTATTTGTAAGTGGTAAAATGGTTGTAATGACCTTGAGAATAATGGCAAGGTCATGTGAATCGAGTGGGCTGTGAGCACCCCCCTAATGCACCTTGACACCAAAGATGAATAGAATTGGTCAAACCGTTCTTGAGATATCGCGTTCACAACAAACGGGACAAGACGAACGGACGGAGCTGAAAACTATGTCCCCCGCCCCTAATACACCTTGAGACCAAAGATGAATGGAATCGGTCAAACCGTTCTTGAGATATCGCGCTCACAACAAACGGGACGGGACGGACGACGGCCGGACGGATGGAGCTGAATACTATGTCCCCCGCCCCTAATACACCTTGACACCAAAGATGAATGGAATCGGTCAAACCGTCCTTGAGTTATCGTGTTCACAACAAACGGGACGTGACAGACGGACGGACAGCCGGACGGATGGATGGAGCTGAATACGATGTCCCCCACCCCTAATACACCTTGACACCAAAGATGAATGGAATCGGTCAAACCATTCTTGAGATATCATGTTGACAAGGTATTTGTAAGTGGTCAAATGGTCGTAATGACCTTGAGAATAATGGCAAGGTCACGTAAAAAGAATGGGCTGTGAGCACCCCCCTAATACACCTTGACACCAAAGATGAATGGAATCGGTCAAACCGTTCTTGAGATATCATGTTGACGAGGTATTTGTTAGTGGTCAAATGGTCGTAATGACCTTGAGAATAATGCCAAGGTCACGGAAATCGACTGGGTTGGCATATCACACGAATACACCTTAACACCAAAGATGAATGGAATCGGTCAAACCGTTCTTGAGATATCACATTCAGGAAAAAATGGGATATGACGGACAGCCGGACAGGCGTGACGGACGGAGCTGAATACTATATCCCCCACTCCGCTCGCTACCGTGGCGGCGGGGGACAAAAACCACTTGAAGAGTATGTTGCAGGTATTTATGTGGACCTATTTTGCCAGTGTAATGATTGGACCAACAACTTAGGATGTATAGTCTGATTATGTTAGGCTATTTTGTGCATTTGTGGCGCCCCCTGCTGGTCGATTTGATTGAAACTTTCAGGCTTTGTTTCAGCTTCTTATGTGGACATATCCTTTGAGTTTTGTAATGATTGGGAAAACTATTTATGATTTATAGTCTGATTTGTGTTGCACCACACTGCTTTGTTTTGCATTTATAGCACCCCCTACCTGTCAATTTGAATTGAAATTTCATGGTATGTTTCAGGTACTTATATGAATATATCCTGTGAGTTTTATGGCTATAGGACAAACAATTGCTGATTTATTGTCTGATTTGTGTTATACCACGCTGCTTTGTTTTGCATTTATAGCGCCCCCTATCGGTCAATTTAAATGAAAATTTCAGGGTATGTTTCAGTTACTTATATGAATATATCCTGTGAGTTTTATAGCTATAGGACAAACAATTGCTGATTTATAGCCTAATTTGTGTCATGCCATGCCCATTTTTTGCATTTATACCGCCCCCTATGGGCTGATTTGCATGAAACTGTCAATGTATGTTTCTGGTATTTAATTGGACATATCCTACAAGTTCCGTGATGATTGGCCCAATAGTTGTTGACTTTTGTCCATTTATGTGCTAAGCCATGCCCCTGCTGTAGTTCATTGGTGAATATCTTAAAAATGAAATGAGATTTCAACAAGCGGAAAATCCAATATGGCAGACCTTAGGGGTCCTTATAGAGAAGTTGTAGAGTTTGCACCAAAAAATGTCTGTACCAAGTTTTGTGTAAATCGGACGTACAGTGTAGGAGTTATGACCTTCAAAGTGAAAAACTGTTTTTCTTGAATTACAGCGCCCCCATCAGGCCGATTGAGTTAAAAATGGCTTGGGCAGTATTTGCACACAACTTCCAACCAATGTGCAAAATTTCAGCTCTCTATCATTTACCGTCTCACGGGAATTTGCGAAAACATTTCTGAAGAAGAAATAATAATAATAATAATAATAATAATAGTAGTAATAAACCAGCACAAAAACAATTAGGTTTCTGCCCTACGGGCTTGAACCCCTAATAACAACAATAATAATAATAATAATGATTATAATAATAAACTAGCACAAAAACAATAGGGTTTCTGCCCTACGGGCTTGAACCCCTAATAATAGTATTAAAAGTAGAGCTATAATCTATAAAAAGCGTTCGAACATAAGTATTTCCCTTGTCTAAGTGTTCATAGGCAAAGTTCACAGTGACAGAAATCGCATCCTCCATAGATCTGTTTTTCCTGTACGCAAATTGCAGAGGATCTAAAGAGACCGGAATTTCACGTTTAACATAATCAAGAACAAGCCGCTTCAAGCATTTCATCAACACTGAGGTAAGAGCAATTGGTCTAAAATCATTATGGCATGTGACTGGTGACTTCTTAGGAACTGGAATTATAATAGATTCCTTAAAACTACGTGGAACAGTGCGCCGCTCCAGAGACAAATTATAAAAGTCCGTGAGCACAGAAGAAAGCTGTTCAGAACATAAAGAGGCAACACGGGGGGAAATACCATCTGGACCGGCGGCTTTCCTCATCCTCGCCTTGGACAGAGCCTTGCAAAACCTCATTTTCCCGTCACCTGCAGACTACGCTGGTCACTAGGATTATTAAGAGGAGTAAAAACAGGAGACTTAGTGTTTGCTGCATCAAACCTAGAGTAGAAGTAATTGAGGTCATTTGGAAGTGCAGGGTCAGACGCTGCTGTGGCCTGACCTCTAGATTTGTAAGAACTAATAGAGCTGAGACCCTGCCACATACGTCTGGAGTCATTTTCCCTGAAATGACCCTCTATTTGATCTCCATAGATGCACTTTGCGGCCTCTATGGACCGCTCTAGAGAATATCTTGCCAAATTGCAGCTCATTGCATAACTAGATTTGAAAGCAGCAGCACGTTCCTTTAGTTTTAGCCTGACATCTGTATTAATCCAAGGCTTCTGGCTAGAATACTGCTTGATTTTATTGCACTCAATACACAAATCAGTAAAAAAAATTAATGTAACCAGTTACTGCATCACAGTACTCATCAAGATCGTCAGATTTAAAAACAGTCCAGTCTGGCATCAAAACATCCTTGCAATTGTGTTTCAGCATCCTTGGACCAGCACTGAATAGTGTGAACAGTAGGCTTAATTAATTCATTTCTCTGCACATACATGTGGAAGAGAAGAATGGACACATGATCGGATTTACCAAAAGACGGTTTCAGAAAGGCCGATAAGCAGACTTAATATTGCTGTAGCAGTGATCTAAAGTCTTATCGCCTCGAGAGGGGTGTTTAACATGCTGGTGATAGTTAGGTAGATAAGATTTAAGACGGCAGTGATTAAAATCTCCTGCTACAATAATCACAGCATCGGGATGGGAGTTTTCATATTTATGTATTATGTTAGCCAGTTCATTTAAAGCAGAGAAGGCGTGAGGATAAATGTAAACAGCCAGCATGAAAACGGCTGAAAACTCTCGGGTGAGATAAAAAGGGCAACATTTAATGACAAGACATTTAGGTTAGCTGAGCAGGTTTTGTCCATAACAATAGTATCTGTGCTCCAACTGTCATTAATAAGGAAACACACACCTCCTCCCTTTGATTTACCAGTTCTTTCTTCCAGTCAGTCGGAGCGGAACACGGAGAAGTCCAGAGGTTGAATAGCCGAGTCCGACACGTTGCTGTCAAGCTATGACTCCGTCAGGCAGAAAGCAGAACAGTCTCTGGTCTCCTGTAGAAACTGAATTCGGCACAGCAGTTTGTCGAGTTTGTTTGGCAGTGACTGCATGTTTGCCAGATAGATAGAAGACAGCGGGACCTAAAAGGGGCGCTCCCGCAGTTTCACAAGCACCCCGCCTCGCTTCCCTCGATGTCGGCATCCCCGGCACTGGTGAGTGGCATCTCTTTGGAGACTAGGTAGATGACCGAAGCGAGTCCTCCAGTTGCCACATCGGCCCCGCTGGCTCGCGTCAACTCCTCGGTGAGCGTCTCTCCTATGGGACCACATGCCTCCACAGTGGCGTGTAGGACACGCAGCAAAGTCCTCACATCTCAGCTCAGAAATTACAAACAAAGCCCCAAACACCTCATCATGAATCCGTAGAAGGGCCTGGTCAAGGGGCAGTGAACATTTGTCCGTCCGTTACCAAGTTTATTTTGGACATTATGTATATCCTACACTATAGCAGATTAGGGAAATTATTAAGCAAGGCCAACTTACTGAATTGAAACAAAAAGATTCATCATGCTGCATACCATAAATGAAGTACATTGTTCAGTAACAGTGTCCGTCCGTTACTTCCCCTTGACCAGCCCCAGAAGTGATGCACGGCTGTATCTGTTGGTGGCAAGTGTCCCAAAAATGTGCTCACTAAACACAATCATCATTCAATACAAGAGACAAACGAAAGCTCTCGCGATGGCGCCTTGCTCCGGCGCCACCTTGAATTCACCACACGTCAAATTATAACTGCAATTGCGGCACACAACTACTGGTAGCGGCGGTGGCACTGTATCAAAATCAGCACATTTTGCGACGCTACGAAAAGAGCCCACAAAAAGAGTCATTTACCGACCCATAGGAGAGTCTTTCTCCACGATTTTCCCAACGTATGCGAGGAGAGCGACTCAGCTCCCAGCGGGTCACGCCCTTGTTCCCGGCCGTTGCAGCTCCTGGAGGTAAGTTAACCTGAAACACCACTAATGTAGATCCAATGAATGAAGCAAAACTCGACCTAAAGCTAAGTTAATCAGTTATCCGTTATTGAAATGATAAGGTTACCACCAAAGTTTAACGTTAGTAAAATTGACCTGTGGGAACGCATATACGCAGCTTTTTTTAAAGGAAGCACCAATGTATTTTGGGGGGTTTTCATTGGTGAGAAGGTGGGTTTGAATTTATTATATATATTTCATATCGCGAATGCAAATGCTGCGCATGGCCTAGCAACCCTGTGTGTCATCAGTTATATGGCTACCATTGTTATTTGGTATCGTCACGTATAGCAGCACTAGAAATTAAACTCTAAATTTTTTTGACTGGATGTATGCTTGACGTTTTTACACACTCAAATGTTTCACTGGGTACTCACGCATCAAGGTAAGCCAAAAAGTACTGATTTCATTCGATATTGGCGGAGGATGTATATTCCACTCTTTCTGATTGTGGATGAATTAAATTTATAGCCGACAGTTTGAGCACTTACGAAGTAGCCTGCAAATGCGACATAAGTCTCATTCGAGAAGACATGGTTTTAATGTGACTGATCAGTGTATATCAGGTACATTAACTGCACCACTTTTACCCCCTCTATTGGTTTTGAAGAATTATTATCTTTGTTCTCACTTTTGCTAATTTCAGAATAAATCTTTGGAGGTGCTGCAGTGGCTCGTTTCTCCAGAGGCCTCTCAACGGTATCCCACCCTGAGCCTTGCGGAACTTGGATGTGTGTTGCAAGGTGGCCATCGATGGACCAGACCAGGAGGCCTTTGACAACAAGGAGTGTATGAAGAGGTTCTTCAAAATGAAACCTAGGTGGCTGAAATGTTCTGCTACTGGTTGTGAACTGTGTAAATGAATGGCTGGTGTATTAAACTATCTTGTAATAAGGCCAAATTTTGCTGCTTGTGAAATTTGTCAGAAAACTACTTGTTTATATTTTGTTATATTTATATTCTAATTTTGCATTTTTACCAAAGGTCAGGTTTGTGCTGCAGCCTCAGCACATTCTTTACTACTACTACTACTACTACTACTACTACTGCCACTACCACAACAACTACTTGCCCAGCACACCCCTTTTAGTATAATGTTACCTCAACGTTAGGTCCAGGCACCTCTAGGGGTCATTGAGGTTTTTCCTGGGATCCCCAGGAAAATGAATTGCTCTAAAATGCTGTACAGAGCACATTTTTTAAAATAAATATGCATAAAATAATACAACCCCAATTCCGAAAGAGTTGGGACAAAGTGTAAATTGTGAATAAAATCAAAACGCAATGACTTTCAAATCACATCAGCCAGTATTTTATTCACAATAGAACAGAGATAACACAGCAAATGTTAAAACTAAGACATTTTGCAATTTTATCCACAAAATGAGCTCATTTCAAATTTGATGGCTGATATAGGTCTCAAAAAAGTTGGGACAGGGGCCTGTTTACCATGGTGTAGCATTCCCTCTTCTTTTTAACACAAAGTGGAGGCGCCTGGGCATTGAGGAGATAAGTTTCTTGAGTTTAGCCATTGGAATTTGATCTCACTCTTGTTCAATGCAGGCTTCCAGCTGCTGGAGAGTTTTGTGTCTCCTTTGACGGATTTTTCGTTTAATTATGCGCCAAATGTTCTCAATCGGTGAAAGATCAGGACTGCAGGCAGGCCAGTTCTGCACACATAACATAACATAACATAACATGAATGGCGAGAACAGGCCGTTCAGCCCAACTAGGCTCGCCAGTTTCTTTGTACTATTGTTAGTATATCACTTCAGATACTCAATGACTCAATGGTATCTAACTTTAAGTCAAGCCTGCTCTTGAAAACTCCCAAGGTCTCTGCCTCAACAATATGGTCAGGCAAGCTGTTCCACACCAAAATTACTCTTTGGGTGAAGAAATATTTCGAATATCAGTGCTAAATTTACCTTTGGTCAGCTTCCATTTTCTGACCCCGAGTTCTACTAACAACACTTGGTTGAAGGAATCCTACATAATTCACTTTTGTTAATCCCTTTAACATATTTAAAGACCTCAATCAGATCACCCCTTAGTCTCCTTTTCCTGAGACTAAAGAGATTAAGATCTTCAGCCTCTTCTCATAGCTTTCATCTTTAATACCCGGAATTAGCTTCGTGGCTCTTCTCTGAACTTTCTCTAAAGCCTCTATGTCTTTCTTAAAAAAGTATGGTCCCCAGAACTGTACACAATACTCTAGATGTGGTCTGACGAATGTGTTGTACAAAAGAAGCATCTCCTCCTTGGATTTGAACTCAATACTTTTGGCAATGTATCCCAGCATCCGATTGGCTTTTTTTAACTGCTACGGCACAATGGCTAGAGCCTGTGAGGGTTTGGTCAACAATCACTCCCAGATCCTTCTCTTGTGGAGCACATTCCAGTTTAAAACCTCCCATGAAGTAATCCCGCTAATGTTTTTATTACCTACATGTACTACTTTACATTTCGCTACATTAAATTTCATTTGCCACATTTCTGCCCAATTCTGGATTCTATCCAAATCATCCTGAATCACTTTAGTGGACTCTAAACTATTTGCCAAACCTCCCAATTTAGTATCATCTGCAAATTTCACTAATCTGCTCTCAATATTCCTATCAAGGTCATTAATGTAGATGAGGAACAGCAGGGGTCCCAACACCGATCCCTGGGGGACGCCACTCCCCACCATACCTAGCTCAGATGAGATACCACTGTGGAATAATACAAAACATCTTTTGCATTCTTATCATCTTATTATCATCAGTATTATTATCAAAACATCTTTTGTATTATTATTATCTTTTACTGCTTAAAACATCTTTTATGTCAATACCCCAAAGCTTATAAACCTATTTACCCAGAATGTGTGTCTGTGTGTGAGAGGAACTGTACAGAGGACCAAGGTCAAGAGTGGCACAGGAATTCACAGTTTCTGCCAAGAAAGAAAACGCCCTAAGCGCAGTCCAAAGTGGCATCAGGTATCCCGTAACTGCCTTTCAGTGACCTGTCCAAAGTAGACTGGACAATACTAAGAAGAAAGGCGGGAGCTGATTAGACTACGGTTATAGACAGATCTACAGCCAATTGATGTACAGCTAAAGGACTGTGGATTATAAGAACTGATGTCCGGGCAACGCCCGGGCAGAGCGCTCTCCAAACTGTGGCCAAGAACATCCCTCTGTTACAGTTTGTAATTTTTACTCTTTGTCTGTTATAAATTTACTATATTTCAATCACAATCTGGTCAAGTATTTATTTCAATTGTCTTCCACCCTTAACGAACACCACCGGGTAACAAGAGGTAATTTTCCCCACAAATCTGGTGACCCCGACGTGGAGGGGGAAGATTCTTGGGTCTGACCAGAAAACTCGGTCAGAATTTGGACAACGCCTTGACGACAATCGCCAGACACTTCACAGCCGGCCAAAGACAGAGGTAGGCAGAAGCTTTTTAATCTGCATAGGATAGAATACGAAGTGTCTGACGTTTGACGGAAAGGTATAAAATTATATTATTATACTTTTGTATGATTTCAGTAACAGACACAGGGTAATATTCTATACTGGTTTTCTGTGTGCGCATTCCAATACCCAACTCTAAAGACTAGTCTAAATAAAAGTCCTAGGTGAAAAGTGAAATAAAAAGTGGATACGGGGGCGTTGTAACGGCATAAAATAAAAAAAAATTAAAAAAATCCGTTGCAAGTAAGCCAGAGAAATACCCAAGGGATATTTTAATTTGAAACGTGGGGCGACGGTGGACACGGTAGGATACAAAGGACTTAATAGGTTAGGTGGGGGGACGTCAGCCACTGAGTTCTGAACGGTCTAGAGGTCCTATACGGGAGATCCATTCAGATCGCCTTACAAGTTAATACACACGTGTATGTGACAAGAGTAAAGGAAGTGGAGAAGAAACTTGCAGATCACATAACAATAAAATATCCAATCAAGGACTTGGCCATTGGACTGTGCATGTAGAGATCAGGACCTGAGTGTATATTATTGTAAATACACGCTGGTGGTGGAGTGAGTGAATTGGGAATGGAGCAAGGAATGTTTTTGAGTGCTGTTGGCAGGTGCTTTAAGTGCTGAGGTGTATGTGTGGGTATGCTGAGCTCAGATTGTGTGTGTGTGTGGAAGTCAATGTGAATGAACCGAACTCTGTGAGTGTCTGTAAACACCTGCATTGCTGGCATATTTGTTAGTTCTGTCTTTGTTAGATTGAATACAGTTGTCATTCTATTACATGAAGTGCTAATATAGATGTCCACAATAAAATTAGCATTTATTCAAGATTAATTTAAGGCGCCTGTTGATTAGCCTATATTTACAGTATTTTATGGAATTCTTAGAGTAATTGCAGGATTGGTAAAAAGTGAAGTTGGTCAGAGTAAGTGAAATTAGTTGGTCTGAGTAAGTGAAGTTGGTGTAAGTGGAGTCGGTTAAAGCAGGAGTTTAGCCATTTTAATGGCTGTGGTTGGTTAAAGTAAGTGGAATTAATTTGGATGGTAAACAGAGAGCGGGAGTTTAGCCATTTTAATGGCTGTGGAGTTGTAAAAGGACAAAGTTGGTAGAAGTGAGCAGAATAATTATTCCTTGTGAAATCAAATAAAAGTCCCTATTTCTTGATTCAATAAGCGTATGCCCTTCTTGAACGATCAGTAACTATAAACAGAGGGAAGTTTAGAGGAAGTAATAATTGAACGTCAATTACATGAACGTGGAAAAGTGTTTCTAATGTTGTGGCTAATTGAATTGCTTGATTAAAGGGTGAGGATCAGGGAAAATGATAAATGCGGAAGAGAAAGAAATTCATTGCCTTGTCCTTTAAAATAAAGTGATTACATATATTGAGAACTTCACATACAAAACAACATGGAATGGACATAAGTGAGATCAAAACATAAGATTGGGAATAAAATAAAAATGAACCATTTAATGCAGAACAAGGCCCAATATTTAAATGCCCTAATATTTGACAGTAGTAGCCCACTGCAGAGAAAGCCACCTGTGGAGCTTTAAGTAATTCTTCCATTTGAATTTGTCAAATATTTGTAGAACTCCAAAAAGCGAGAAAATCTAAGCAGTTTTCTGTAAATAATTAGACTGTGTGAGATTGGTGTGCTAGAAGCATATCTCTGAAAAGAAAATGAAGGAAAAGTTCAAACAAGAATAACACTGTGTGTTCAAAATTTGCCAAAGTACTGTTTAACACTGTTTACAGTAAGAGACTGTGTGCCAAATTTTATTGATACAGAGGTTTCTCAAGTATTGAAAATTTTCAGTTGATATTTGAAAAAGATCAGAAAGGTACCTGGAAATATAAAATATAATATGAAATTTAATGGTACATATTAGATTTATAAAAATAAAATAAAAAATCAAGTGAACTATTGTGGGATTAGAGACTGGATGGGTTTTTAGATGGAGGAATGCAGAGTCGAAACAATAGAGGAATGGAGCCTTATTGACCGAAGCAGATTAGGGAGCACAGATAAGTGAAAGGTCAACATGCAGAAGTCAGAGAACAGAGAATGATTCATTGTGATTGAGCAAATGTGACTGGAAGCGTTCCTGACTGAAGAAATGCAAATGAATTAATGAAAGATCTTTTCTCCATTTCAAACAGGGACTATCAACCCGTGATTCTACATGGGAAAAAACTAAGAGGGGAATGATAACCTTAATCTGTTTATTTAATTTTTACAGGAAAGGATCCAAGCGAGTGGAAAAATGGCAAAATTATGTTGATGAAGTTTTTGTTCATTGTTGTATGCATCTAAACATTTTCTATTGAAACTTTTTCACAGAGTGCGCACTGCTGAAGAGATGAAAATAACCCTCTGTGGAAGTGATTAGCTGGCCAGCTGGGGATTTAACTGTGGGTTTTCAGCCTAAGTTTACCTTCTAAAATAGATTTGGGGAAATCCAATTCGGAGTTTTAACACGAGACTAAATTCAAAAGGTGGACCACCATATAATTGAAAAAGTCGACTAATAACGTGATCACATTCTCAATTTATTTTTGATTAGGCTGACAAAACCTTTTACTCTGACTAGTAGTGAGAAGGACAGGGACTTTCAAATAAAAGGTACTGACTGACTGACTGACTGAGCTGACCAGATTTGGGATGATTGTTTACCTTTATGTGCTGGGAGCCCAACAGAAAAATTATTACAGTTGAATGTTCAATACGTACCCATTTTTTGTGAATAATAAAAAAAAAAAAAAAAAATTGCATATTGTAACACAGTCTAAAGCAACTCCACCCGGTTCTGCTGAGGATATGGGGAATTGACACTATGGCTGGGGCTAATAAGCCCTGACTGTGCATCTCCTCCATGCTTTTAGCGGAACCCTAGACAGAGGCGGATTGCTCAATCATGATTAATTGAAAAAAAAACACTTTGAAAAGAAATTATTGTTACTGTCCCATTTTTGACCTGGAATACAGAGGAATACCAAATCATGAATATGCTGCAAAATATAAATAAATAAATAAATTAAATAAATAAATAAATATTAATGCAAAATTGACAGGAGCTCAGTAGCAAGGATGGGCAAATTTAGTAATTATGAATTTTTAAATAAAATTAATTTATCAAGGTGGCACATGCACTGTGATCGACAAGGCAGTGTATTGCAAACAATTCCAATGAAATTGATGATTTTGTAAAACACATTCAGACCAAGCGAAAATACACAAGACAAAGTTCTTGAATTGGGATTTATTCGGCAGGTAAAGAAAGGATCTAAGTGAATTCCATCGACTTTTGCTTGATTTCGTTTTACAGATTTATTGATTTTTATAGATGTTTTAGTTTCCCCATTTTATTATCTGCCAATTATCATTGTACACTACTTTGATTCAACTTTGTTGTTTTAAATGTTCTCTATAAATAGACCTGACTTGACTAATGTTGCTGAAGGAATTTTTGTTGTTACTGTTATAATTCCTCTAAATAGTGTTAAGTGCACTTAGATTTTATTACATTATAGTTTTACTGCTTAAAAACAAAATAATATATACTTGTTAGAAATGTCAATGCTTATTTTGTTCTCTGCTTCAGGCTCTGAGAAAACTGTCTGTGGGAAAGTACTGATAGGAGGGGTACATGCACCTGGATAGGAGTTATGGACTCATGTCTGGGAAATGTCCCAACTTAGCAAGATAACAGAATTGTTTCTATCTGTACCAGGCCTTGAAACTGAGCCCCTAAGCACAAGATGTGACTCCTCCAAGCGCATCCCTAGAGCAGAAATCTTCAAAGAATAAAATGTTTGTGTAATTTTGTGATTGATTGCTTGAGGGATGCCTAGCTGGAAGGGTATGGGTCATTCCATGAAAGAGAGAGCCAAAGTGTGACATGACTGTTCAAATTTGAAACAAAGATTTTGCTCGAAGTACTGGTTCACTTTTGTTGGCGTTCCCATGAGTCAAAATGTGACACAAGTTAAATGGCAAGATCTACTGTGGGATGCAAGAGGCAAAGGCGTTGAACGTTCAGCGTTGCCGATGTAACAAGGACACGAAAACTAACACAGAAGTATGCAATAAAAATTTTATTTCAAAAATATAACAAAGTCTCAACTTGTTCAATTAGTATAACAGAGAACAAACTTAAAACAAACCAGCAGTTTGGCAATGCCCAGTTGTGCTCTAAGGTCTGAACATGTTTGGCAGGGCTTTGATAAGTCGCTCATTGGTCATGTTCATCTGAGGACGGAACAAATGCAATATTCTGGACAAAATATAAATGAGAAGGCAGCCCATGTAAGTACACATCAGCTCTGAAAATATTTGTCATCTGGATTGTACCACATGACAAATGTTGCAAATGTAACATGGGCACGAAAAAATGCTCGACTTAGCAAATGCATCACCTGTCTTCACCCCCTCGCCCTTTTTGATATTGGAAACCGCTAATGATTCAATTTACAATGGTACAACTAATGGTTAACAGGATGAATTTGTTGATTTCAATTCCTCAGCAGGAGCATGCAGTTAAACATTCAACACAATTCTGGGCTGAAATACAGGAACTTCACAAAAAGCAACCCTACATTTGCTGTGCAACATCTATTAAAAAATAGGCTAAATTGCCTGTTTCACATTTACTAACAACTTCCATCAAAATTCTTTTTATATAGAAAAATTTATCCTTTCTTTCGCCAAAGTGCGTTGAACGCAACATGGGCGCAATAACAGCAGTGACTGGCCATGTCCCAGCTGGGTTTGCCACAACCCCTGCAAAAATACACCTAACTGCCGAGTGTCACTTTCATTGAGAAAATATATGGATGAGAAGTGCCCGTAGACATGTAAACAATAGTGGTGGGACGCGATTAAAAAAAATCAATCTAATTAATTAAAGGCTTTGTAATTAATTAATCTCGATTAATCACATTTTTATCAAATACCAATTTTTGACACAATAAGCAAAGTTTTTCAATTCAAATAAATTTTGGTTGACGACTGAATCAATGAATAGACATATATGTGATCTTAAACAACAAAAATGTTTATTTTTCATTTATATTTATCAGTGCATTTTTCATCTGTGTACTACATTCACTGATTGGTGCAAACTCCTAAGTGCAATTATAGCCTTTTTATTCAACATTTTAAGACTTAAGGTGCATTAACGCCACCTACCGGGCTAAAGTGTGAGCATCAGTGTTACCGGTGTGCCAGAAATGAGGGAACTGAGAAAGGTGCGATTAAATGCGTTTTTTTTTTTTTTTTTTTAGCGCGTTATTTTTCCTGTAATTAATTAATCCAAATTAACTTCCGCGACCAAAAACGATGCACCACTCCTTAAAACACGTGAAACGGCAGGCCAAATTATGAATCCCTATAGAAAACATACTTGTGTTGAAAATCGGTGATTGACCAAAAGATTTTAGTGATTGAACGTCACTTCATTCGAACGTAACTTTCTGGGACACAAAAATACTAACCTGCTCAGCTTCCTTCATGAAGACGATAGACTGGTTCCTGGATGAAAAGTAGGAGGTTCGAAAGGAAATCCATATCTATGACCACTGTGAGACCCCAAGGGGATACAGCAGATCGGGCAGCGAGCCCGGCTCGTGTTGAACGTAACTTGGAAAATATGACGCGAAAAATTTTGCTCCACAAAAAGAAGAATTTTATAAAAACCCATGTGTTTTCTGAGATAATATTTTGGACGGTTATGCAACAGATTAATATCAACACGTTGGTACAAAAATCTAGATAATATATTATGTTTCCTGGGTTTTCTCAGCACTGTTTCAATGTAACTTTTCAGGACACCATGAGTTACGTTAAACAATATTTTAAGCGCTAATTGCAGTGTTATACATCTGGATTTCCCAGTTAATTGCCGTTGTGGGTTAATCACTTGGAATTTGATGTTAAGAACAAATGCCATTTCAGCCAGACTTTTTATTTAAAAATCGTAGAATTTTACATTCAAAGTCTGAAGGCAATGAATGTCACAAATTTGGACAATTTTTATCCACAAGTTTTTCAAGGACATGCAGTTTTTTTTTTTTTATTTATCTTTTTCAGAAGACCAATTATATTGCCTGTGTTAGCTTTTTTTTTTTTTTTTTTTACTCTGGCCTTCAGGCATGGCATTTTCTATAGGTGGCATCCAATTTTGTAAATCATATAGTCCTGTAAAAAATGCAGGGTCTCTGGCTCTCTATTTCATGGAGTGACCCGTATAAAAATTGCTTGTTGAAATTATTTAGCAGAGACCAACCTCTGACTGCTGTGGACACAGAGTCCCTGTTTGCTCTCTCATTCTGCAGGATTATATTGCAATAAACTGTTGATCATGTTTCTTTAAAAAAAAAAAAAAAATGTGTTCCCATTCTTTCAAAGAAGTCCTATCTAATAATACTGCATGTCCTGGACTCAAGGACACCCCTCTATCAAATCCTGAGATTGAATACTTTGTTGATGGTTTGGCGTCAAGAGTCGATAAAAGCAACCCATGTGTTGGATATGCTGTCTGTACCCATGAAACTGTGTTTATTGTAATTTTTTGCACACCAAACATGTTGACCTAATCAGTTTGGCTGACGCCTTTGCAGACAGAGGAGCAAGGACAACAGCCAAACACACTCTTGTGGGGCTATTACACCAATCTGAAGACTCAATTTCATGTGACCTGCTGTGAGCAGAGCATGATGCTGCTCCCCCACAAGAAAAACGTCAATGGACCTTACATGGAACACAACACACTGATGATGGGTGGGTAGGACCCAATGGTAAACCTATATTGCCAAAATCCCTCTTCCATATTGCTGCAGATTTGGTGCATGGGCAGTGCCATGTACCAAGAGGAGGGACCAAGGGGTTAATAGAGCAAAGTTATTATCACTTATTTACTAAAAAAAAAATTTCTAAGAAATGTCCAACATGACAAAGATGGGTAGTAGTACAGAAGGGGGCAATCCCTACACCCCCTGGGCCATTCCACGTTTCATACATTTAACACCATGTGAGGGGAAGAGGTATGCGTTAGTAGTGATATGACCTTTTTCTAAATGGGGTAGAAGCTATAGATACAATCACAGTAGCAAAATCCTGAGTAGAGAAATTATTCCTAGGTGGGGAATTCCAAAGACATTGTATAGTGACAATGGGTCAGAATTCAGGAATGAAGTGTTGACCCACATGGGAGCAAAATTAGGAATAGGATTGAAAAAGCATTGTACATATCATTCGCAATCAGCAGGATTAGTGGAGAGAACTAATGGAACCCTGAAAGCAAAACTGGCAAAAGCCATGTACTCCACTAATTTGACCTGGGTTGAGGCCCTCCCACTGGCACTATACTCTATGCACCAGCAACCAACGAAGGACACGTTTCTTTCACAACATGAATTACTCATGGGAGACCCTAATGTGGTCCCCACCGCAGCCTTGCTGCAAACAGATTTGTCAGATTATATGCGGGCTTTGGGCAACATGACTAAGCTTCTCTCGCCAGGTGCAAGCAGCAAATTCCACAGGAGACGCGAGGACAACGGCACCCGGCCCCAGGGGTGACCACTGGCGACTGGGTCTGGTTAAAGGCACCAGGCCATCCACGCTGGGACGAACCGATCTGGACGGGACCATTCAAGATCACTGAGGTTTCCGACCGCGCAGTGCGGGTCGAAAAGGAGGGAGATAAGACCTGGCATCATTTTGCACAGTGTGCAAAAGCAAGACCGCCAGAGCGGTCACTAGAGCAGGTAAGAACTAACCTGTTGTCATTCCAGGACATCAACAAGGAAGATGGAGATGGAGAATCGAAGGAGGGTGAGGAAACGTAATGAAATGTGGCTAGGAATAAGGAAGGAGGGATTAGCTCTCCTAGTAAGATTTTCTTTACTTCTTGTAGGCGCTTTGCTATCTCGCTGAATGCACTCAGAAAAGACGCCCACATGACACCTACACCACACCAAGAATTCAAGGAAGACATGTTGATGGTAGCGGCAGTAGTAGGAGAACTAATAGCAGGAGGAGCATTCTCCAGCCTGGTCTTGCAGTATATACATCGTTGGGTCCTAACACATACATTACCGGAAAACACGGACAAGACTAACTTCAATGCACGTCCCAAAAGTAACGTGAAAATAGCAAGTATTATAGTAATCTTGGCCTTGGTACTGGTAACAGACGCAGCTACAGTGAACTCAGACCGCTGTGGAGCCAAGGTAATTTTAAAGGTGGACCCGACAGTGAGAACACATTTTAATTTGATTTATGTAACGTAATCAACTGTGGTACTGACCCCTCCAAATGGAGGGGGGTATGAAGATATTGAGTTAGAGGAGTACCGAGATGACCCCATAGGCCTGGAGGCCGGGGACTTGCCCTAACCTCGCCCGAGAGGCGACTATGTTACTGTACCAACAGGTGACCGGAGATGTGAAAGGAAGTGACGAGTGGGTGTGTCCTCCAGAACCCTACACGCCCAACTGCCCCATTGGAAATCCCTACTGCAAACATGGACAAGGCGGAGAAGCAGGTTGGGCTTGCTGGAAGTGGGCGGAGAAGTATTGCCCAGACCTGCCTAACCTCAGAAAACAACTGCTGACTGATCCTGAATTTCAGCGAGCCTACTGCCGGGAGATTCTGTGGTTGTCTGAGGAGGAGTGTGAATGAGATTTGAGTGGATGAAGGGTATTGGCTTAGTAAATTCATAACGTTAGAGGGTGCTCATGTGCTCATGTGCTAGATCCATATTCCGTGATAGTGGCTGATGAGTGCACTTGCACATATGAAGTAAAATTAAAATGCCGGAATATGCAGATTTGCTGTAGGACTAAAGGGTTTCGCTTGGAGCGGACGCTGGGCCGGCAACTAGCTGCCGACCTCCACTGGCGTCATGGCCAAGCCATGGTCATGTGGATCCCTGAGTTGTCAAGGGGTGAAGGGGGGCACCCAAGGAGGGGTCCCAGTGGTCAAGTAGAGCCTGGAGGTCGGGTTTTGCTTTGCTGCGCTAGGATGCTAATGCAATCACCCCATTGATAGCAATATGTAACGTAGGTGCTCACAGCACAAAAGGGTGAGAATGTAATCGCTTCAGCACTTAGTGTTGCCCCCATAAAATGGGGCCAAAGGAGGGAGTTGTGGAATAATACAAAACATCTTTTGCATTCTTATCATCTTATTATCATCAGTATTATTATCAAAACATCTTTTGTATTATTATTATCTTTTACTGCTTAAAACATCTTTTATGTCAATACCCCAAAGCTTATAAACCTATTTACCCAGAATGTGTGTCTGTGTGTGAGAGGAAATTTTTTCTGTACAGAGGACCTAGGTCAAGAGTGGCACAGGAATTCACAGTTTCTGCCAAGAAAGAAAACGCCCTAAGCGCAGTCCAAAGTGGCATCAGGTATCCCGTAACTGCCTTTCAGTGACCTGTCCAAAGTAGACTGGACAATACTAAGAAGAAAGGCGGGAGCTGATTAGACTACGGTTATAGACAGATCTACAGCCAATTGATGTACAGCTAAAGGACTGTGGATTATAAGAACTGATGTCCGGGCAACGCCCGGGCAGAGCGCTCTCCAAACTGTGGCCAAGAACATCCCTCTGTTACAGTTTGTAATTTTTACTCTTTGTCTGTTATAAATTTACTATATTTCAATCACAATCTGGTCAAGTATTTATTTCAATTGTCTTCCACCCTTAACGAACACCACCGGGTAACAAGAGGTAATTTTCCCCACACCACTGACCACCACTCTTTGTGTTCTGTCCTGCAACCAGTTTTGAATCCACTTCAGAATACCTCCTGTAACTCCAATGGAGCTCATTTTAAAAATTAGTCTCTTATGCGGTACTGTGTCAAATGCTTTCTGAAAATCCAAATATATGATGTCATAAGCCCTGCTCTGGTCATAAGTCTTGGTGGCCTCTTCAAAAAATTCCAGAAGGTTTGTCAGTTTTTGTCGGTTTTTATGATAGATTCCAATATTTTGCACGCAATGCAAGTTAAACTGACTGGCCTGTAATTACCTGGCTCAGTACAGTCTCCTTTCTTATATATTGGTATTATATTACCCTGTTTCCAATCATTTGGTATTTCTCCAGTTTCTAAAGACCGTCTAAAGATGGTGGATAGCGGCTTAAAGATGATCTCACTAACTTCCCTGAGCACTCTAGGATATAAGCCATCAGGACCCGCCGCCTTATCTGCCTTTAGTTTATGCAACTTGTCTAATACTACGTTATCCCTAACCTCAATTTCCGCTAAATAATCTTGAGCATTGGACATGCCCTCTGGCCGAATAAAGACCCGCTCTAAGGTAAAATTCTCAACAAAGTAACCGTTTAAGGTGTCCGCAATATCCTTGTTATTATATAGCAGCGATCTATTTTTATTCTTTATGCACTTAACCTGCTCTTTGACTTTCCTTTTTCTACTACAGTACTGAAAGAAGCGCTTAGGGTTAGTTTTTGCCCCTCTGCAATTTGTCTTTCATACAGTCTTCTAGCATTCCTCAGCTCTTTTTTGACCACAGCCCGCATTTTACAGTATTCGGCCTTAGTAATCTCATTGTTATCCTCTATGTACATCTTATAAAGATTCCTCTTTTCCCTCAAACTCCTACGAATAGCTGCGGTCGTCCACTGAGGATTCTGCTTTTTCAGCTTACTGTTGGACACCTTTGGAATGAATTTGCATTGTGAATCAAGTAAAACCCCCTTAAATCTTTCCCACATCTCAGTTACAGACTCACAATCCAGGAGTGTCTCCCATTTTATTTCACTTAGATATGAGCGCATCCTGTCAAAGTTTGCTCGCCTAAAATTGAAAATTTTGTTTTTGAATACACCTTTTAACTTCCCATGAAACCTCAAAATTAATAGTAGAGTGATCACTTGTCCCAAGTGGCTCCCTACCTCAACATTGCTAATTCTATCTGGGTCATTACAGAGCACTAAGTCTAAAATTACCTTCTCTCTTGTAGGTTTATTAACATACTGCACCAAAAATTATCATTTATGACATCTAGAAATTCTTCCTCCCCCTCCCTGTCCTTTCACCTTTTCCCAATCAATACCAGGATAATTTAAGTCTCCCATAATAATAGTCCCTCCTCCTCTACAAGCTTGCGTAATCCTCTTAAAGAGCATTTCATTGACTGTACTGTCCAAAGCTGGTGGTCGATAGCATACACCTATGTTTAAACCAGTCTCGTGTTTGCCAGTGAGCCTGACCCAGATATCTTCGCAGGGCAAGGAATGTTCAATTTCAGGAATTTCCTGCACATTTATGTGTTCGTTCACATAGAGTGCTACACCCCCTCCTCGCCTATTGCATCTATCCTTCCTGAAGAGCTTATAACCTTCTACATTATATTCATCTCCATCCTCTTCACTAAGCCATGTCTCTGTGATCCCAACTATGTCATAGCCTTCACTAATCATAACGGCCTCAAGTTCTCGAAATTTATTTTTAATGCTTCTTTCATTTAGATAAAAACATTTCAGGTTATCATGAACGCTCTTCCCCTTCGATTTCCCATGTGCCCGCTGCTCAAAGCCCTCACCACGCTTTTTCTGCTTTAAAAATATATCATCAATAGTGCATGTAACACTGTCAGCTTCCATCAGGGCAGTCTGCATTTCCCTCTGTATAACACTCTCTAACCTCCCTGCCCCCCAAGTCCCTAGTTTAAATAACTCTCTGCTACCCTCAACACACGCTGACCCAGTGCAAAGGTACCCCTCCGGTTCAGGTGTAGCCCATCCGGCTTGAACAGGCACCCCTGTCCCAGAAGTAGTTCCAGTGCCCCATAAACCTATACCCCTCTTTTCTACACCAGGTTCGTAGCCACGTGTTAAACCTCCAGATAAAACTCTGCTTCCCTCTGCTTGCACGTGGTACCGGTAGAATCCCGGAGAACACTACCGTGGAGGATCTGCTCCTAAGCTTTTCAGCTAATTCAACAAATTTGCTTTGCAGAACCTCAAACCTACCCTTACCTATGTCATTAGTCCCAACATGGACCATGACAACTGGATCCCCCCCGCTCTGGCCAGGAGCTTGTCCGCCTGCACGCTCAGGAGGTCTCCTACCTGGGCACCAGGCAGGCAACACACCGTCTGAGACTCCTTGTCGCGCAAACAGACTAAACTGTCTATTCCTCCAAGTATTGAGTCCCCACTATCAATAACTCTCTTTTCTTAGGGGTAGAGGCCAACAGGGTGCCCTGCTGCTCATCAGTCCCCTCACTCTCAGGGTCAGGGGCCAATTCGAGTTCCTGCAAGGGCGGAATCGGTTGGACACCTCAACCACTGGAGGAGCTGTCGCTGTACGGTGTGCACGCCCCTTTCCTGCGCTGGACGTCCTACCGTCACCCAACTTTCTCTCCCTGCCTGCTCTAGGGTCCCCACACCACCCTGCTTTGGCGTACAAACCATTTCTCTAAACGACATACTACTTAGTTCCTCTAGGAACTCTACTGATTATGAACTATGTCGTGTCGCCAACTGGCCCTGAAGATCAAGGATCTTGCTCTCCAGATGCTCAATTAGCTGGCACCGGTGACAGACAAACCCACCCTGAAATCTCTTTCCAAAAGTGCGATCATCCTGCAACCGTCACATAGTTTTGGCCACATTTTGAACCCCCTACCTAATGACCTCGCTCACCCTAGATAACAAAGAAAATTACTAATGCCGAGACAGAAGCTCAGGAACCACAATTTATTTATTTATTTATTAACCTGAGAAGCCCTAAGCAGCAGTCACAATAGAAACCGTGGGGAAACTATGTGAATGGATAATAAGCCTCTTTTAACAGGGGCTTAGTTTCAGTTAACAGAAATGAAATACCAAATTGAGAAACTCTATGGATAATAAGCACTCCTAATAAGCCAACTTGAATTTATCTAGTCCCGGTACTATTAATATACTAACCTAAAAATATCACAGGGCTTAGCTGAGAACCCAGATAAAAAAGACTGGCTACTACGCCCAGGAGAAACTGGAGGAGGGAGGAGGCGGAGCACTCGCAAAGCTTTCGTTTAAATTCCAACCAAACCGAATGGACGACTAAAGTGACTGCTGCCCTACTAACTAAATACTAAATCTCAGATCCCCAGCCAAAAATGCAAACAGTAACTATCTAGCTAGCTAGCCACAAATACAACCAAGGGTAACCGAGATAAGAGTAAAGCCTCGGTTCCTTTAATTAAAACGGACCCGAATAAACAAGTCGTTTACTTAGTGAGCTTAACTATACACGGTACCTCCCCAAAAAGCTGTCGCTGAGCACTCAAACAAGCAGTTAAACTTTAATCAGCTGATCAAGGCACACGCAACCGGAGGAAAATACAAAGATAACGTAATTTGCAATGTGTTTCATCAGAAGAGCCCCTCGATGATAATAAAATGCGAAAAAGACAAAAAACCCGGTTTGCGTTAATATTCAAGCTTGGCAATGCGTTTATGCGTAATGCGGTCAGGATAGAGAACGAAGGGACTAAAAACCCGGTGAACGTCAATATTTATTGGCTAGAAGACTGTATGAAAGGCAAGCGACCAAGTATGAAACCAAACCGGGTTATAGTTAGATATCCCGGTAATTTGATATATTCTTGGCGTTGAGAGCTTACCATAGTTCGTTAGCTAAATCAGCTACAGAAAAAGCAGGCGACAGTGTACCTCAGTCCTTGAAAACAACTCTGTTTTACTTTGTATAGCACACAATTCACTCAGTTAGACAATTATTTAGCGTTTAATTTATTCTTTAAATTTAGCGTTTAAATTTGTTTTACTTTACCTTACTTTGCTCCCGGGAGACTGAAACCCCCCAAAAAACCCCCGTCGCCTTTGTTTGACCAGATTAGCGACTTAATTTGGCTGTTTGCTCACCAAGTTGTTACAGGGGGAAAAAGGGGAAAAAGAAGGAGGAAGATTCTCCCTGCCCCTAATGCGACAAAGGTTATACCTCGGGAGCAAATTGTCTAATCTCTAATACTGTTTGAGCCTTAACAGACGAATTATTTTCAGAAAACTCCGTTTAGACAAGAGTAAATCTTCAGCTTAGATCCTACACGTCTTCCTCTGTCTCAACTCAAGCAGAATGAACACCAACGAACAGCGCTACAGCACAGCCAAGAGGTCAGCAACAGCAAAGCCAAAACAGCACCGGACTCTTCTACTTCAAAGCCATGCTGTTGTAATAGCTGCAGTATGTGGTTTTGGATTGTCCTGCTGATATATACACAAGGCCTTCCATGGAATAGATGTCATCTGGGGGGAGCATATGTTGCTCTAAAACCTTTATATACCTTTCAGCATTCATGGTGCTTTTTAAAACATGCAAATGTCCCACACCATATGCACTAATACATCCCCATACCATCAGAGATGCTGGCTTTTGAACTGAACGCTGATAACAGGAGGGGTGGTCTTTCTCCTCTTTAGCCTGGAGGACACAACGCCCATGATTTCCAACAAGAATGTCAAATTTGGACTCCTCTGACCACAGGACACTTTCCCACTTTGCTACAGTCCATTTTAAATGAGCCTTGGCCCATAAAACACAGCGGCACTTCTGGATCATGCTCAACAATGGCTTCCTTTTTGCATGATATAGTTTTAGATGGCATCTGTGGATGGCACGGCAGACTGTGTTTACAGACTGTGGTTTCATGAAGTATACCTGGTCCCATTTAGTAATGTCAATGACATAATCATGCCGGTGAGTGATGCAGTGGCGTCTGAAGGCCCGAAGATCACAGGCATCCAGTAAAGGTCTTCGGCCTTGTCCCTTACGCACAGAGAATTTTCCAGTTTCTCTGAATCTTTTGATGATGTTATGCACTGTCGATGATGAGACCTTCAAAGCCTTTGCAATTTGACGTTGAGGAACAATGTTTTTAAAGTATTCCACAATTTTCTTTACACAAGTCTTCACAGGTGGGAGAGCCTCTGGCCATCTTTACTTCTGAGAAACTCAGCCTCTCTAAGACATCCCTTTTATAGCCAATCACGTTACACACCTGATGCCAGTTAATGTAATTACTTGCTAAATGTTCTTTCAGCTGATTCTCTTATATATTAATTGCTTTTTCAGCCGTTTTTTGCCTGCGTCCCAACTTTTTTGAGACCTGTTGCAGCCAGAAAATTTGAAATGAGCTCATTTTGTGGATAAAAATGTAAAATGTCTCAGTTTCAATATTTGAAATGTTATCTATGTTCGATTGTAAATAACATTTTAGCTCATGTGATCTGAAAGTCATTGCATTTTGATTTTATTAACAATTTACACTTCATCCTAACTATTGCGAAATTGGGGTTTTACTTCTCATTTTAAATCATGCAATTTTAACTTCTAAAATACACTGCTTGTAAAACATTTTTTTAAATTTACAATTTTTTAAATTTTAAGTTCTACCACATAGTTTGGTGATGGTAAAGTTCTAAAATAAGTTTTATGATAATAGTACCATTGGTGGGGGACTTGTGGGGGTCTGAAAACCACTTCAGGACAAAATTACCCTTTTAGACCCTGGACTTTAGACCCCCAGATGACCCCGTGGGCACTGGATGATGGTCATGGCATTTATACCAGACAAATACACATATTTAAACATTCATTTAATGAAATAAATACTTTGATTATCAACCTCCTTCTATATGAACATACTTTGCGAATCCCACTATGAAAGGGTCATGAGGCTGGCCTAAAATTTTTTGAGGTGGTTCAAGGCCGTTTCAGAAGTGCTCCAGCGGAAGTATGAAACGTCTCGAATGTTTAAACCTCTCTAAATTCAGTGGCCTGAAAACTGGAATGTCAAAGGTGAGCTGCACGCTTTGCAAATATCAATTTGTCAGTGATCTCCAATGTTAGGCAATGTTCAATTTATTGAGGAAAGATAAGTGCTGTTACGTATATTTTCATGTAACATTCGAAGAAAGGTTGAATTTTGTACAGATATTTTGTGCTCACGAATTTGAGATCCTACTTATCACATGAATGTCAGCGTCATAATATTTGGAAAATGGAAAAATAGCGTTGGCTTCTGGTTTTCAGTCTATTCAAGCCAATGGAATTAATAATTAGCTAGCTAGCATGCTAACGCTTTTCACCATTAAACTAATAAATTCAAGTGTTTACGGTAACATTTAAACACGTGAAGCATTTCTTTACTGGCCAAAATTGTTTGCTTTCTAGCTAACGAATCATTCATCCCAATCACTCGAATATAGAGGCAAACACCAAGCAATGCTGAACGTTTCCAGCACAATTGGCTTTGCGAACATTGACGTTTGCCAATGAACGTAATTTGAGTAAACAGGACGCGAGAAAGCTGTATTACATGTGTATGATGCCAAACGGGTATCTAATGGGTTGTATCACACCAATTTTTAATCATTTATGGGATAATTGCCGTATATCATGACCACACATTCATGTATGCGTTACCTTTTGAAATTTCGTGTACGATGCACATATGAGGGGGCAATAGGGTACCGTGGCAACTACATCGGTCTCGCACGCACCCTGGGTGGTCGCGAAGGGCAGTATGAAACAACTTAGGCTGAACCCATGTCGAGCGCCTCAGAAGCGGCCAAAATTTCTCGGCACAGTATGAAAGGGGTAATTGGTGCAGAACAGAGTCACTTATGAGCCTAACTAGCCATTATATGCCGTTTTATGAGCTACAGGAGGTTATCAGCCCCAAAAATAAATAGAAAATCTTTGGACGAAATCCTTGATTTGAATGAAGTGATTCACCAATTGAAATAGCAATTTTCTTATTCAATCAATGATCTTTAATGAATGTAGCTTGTCAGTTTCCTCAACAGAAATATATGCAGGCAGCAGGCTAATCCAATAAAAGGCGTAAAATAATGAAAGCCTAACAATCGTGCCTTTAGGCATCATCATCATCATTCTTAAAATCCTCCCAGACCAGCAATGTTTTTGACATATAATTATTATCCCTCCTCAATGTTTTTGTTCCAGTGCCGCAGCAAAAACCCTTTGAGGTATACTGCTGATTTTTGGATATGTAATTGGAGCGCAGCTGTAGATTTGCAGGAGGGTCAGAATGGAGAGATCCAACCGGCAAGGTGAGGTCACCCAAAATGTAAAATCTTACCTGAGTCAGGTACCTCTACACCAAGTGATCCGATTTCAAAGCACTTTTCACCAATGAGTAGCTCAAGCCAGGCCATGAAACTTGGCTTTATTACCTCCGCCAAGGAGGTTATGTTTTTGCAGGAGTTAGTTTGTCTGTCTGAAGGCTGTTGCGGTGGCAAAAAAAACGACTACCAAAACCAAAAAAAAAACACCGGTACAACTGGATGCACTGGTTATTAGGCCACTATTTATTATTTTCTAAAAGTAACTAATTTTGGTGCTGTTTTTTATGGGGAAAAATCATGGACTGTATATAAAGATGGACGACTCGTCTCTATTTACTCCCATTGATCAAAAAATGGAGCCAAAATATCCCAGATACGGGTGCTGCCATGTTGCACATTTGGAGCCAGAGTCTGCACAGTAGTTATCAGGGGTCGAGCCGCGGTATCGAGATCTCACCCTTTCACCCACCCGAACACCCCCGAATTTTTGACCTGGCCTTTGCAATTTGTCAACCATATAGCCGCAGTCATTGTTCTCAACTGTAACTTACACCATTTTGCGAGTGGCGAGCATTTTATCGCCGACTTTCGTTGAATTTTCTAAATCACATTCCACCGGGAAAGTGTCATTCCTTTGTGCATGTAGTTAGCTGAGTAATTGGTCGAACTTATGACTTTTCTTCAAGTTACGGTATGGTAGTTCGAATTTCGAATAAAAATGAAACGCCTTTTTAAACACGTAGTTAGCTAAGGGTATTTGAAAGTAGCACATCCTAACAATAATGTTTTATTTTTAAAAATATGAGTGACATAATTTCAGCACTGCAACTGAACATAACCATCAGAACTCGGTGGACCGGGAAAGCATTCTGTGCGGCAAAGTCAGCGATGCTGCTCCCCTCCACTTTCTTCACAAGGGCTCAACTGATTTGAATGAGTAGTCATTGTTTTAATTTTATCCCCATTCTTAGACAATGAAATGGATTCAGCCAATGTTGACTTCCCCCACAGAGGCCAAGAGCATGTACAAACACCACACAAATATCTGGAAATCGATGCCTATTGTATTTCCGCATAATTCTTTTCACTGGGGAATTTCATAAACAAACTGAAGTTTATAAAATTGTTACATCCAGTGTTTGCAAAAAAGGGCACAATGCAGCCTGGTAAAGTTAAGAAAAATAAAATGAAAATATTAAATATGTTAAATTACATAATAAGCCAGCACAAGTGTTACATTGAAAGATGACTTACATTTCAGAATCAATAGGGCCAAAAATTTACATTCGCCGTGGGTAAACAACAAGCAAGGGAGTCCATTGGATGCCCAGGTCTAGTGGTTTGGCTAGGGTGGCACGGTTTGGGGAAACCTCCTCCCCTTCTTCTACCAGCCCCTAAGAGGAAGAGCTGTGCCAGATTTCCTGCTGATCCACTGTGGAAGGAATGACCTCAGGAACATCAAGAGCGTGAAGCTTGTCGCAGGAATCAAGCAGGACTTGCAAGATCTCCACCTGCAGTTCCCTTGGATGAAGATTATCCTCTCTGCCATCACCCAGCGATGCCGGTGGAAATCTTCCCATCCAAAGATTGACAAAGCCCAGCATTATGTTAACAGTGATGGCTACCTTTGTTTTATCTATTGGTCGAAACATCTTGCATCATCCTCCCTCAGATAAAAGATCCCAGCCAATTTTTGCATGAAGGAGTTCATTTCCCCCCTAAGGGAGATATAATTTTAAAAATATTGCCCTGTGTCATAAAGACCAAATCCAGTGGGGTGATGCTGGATTTGGATTTTTGACAAGTTATGGCTGCAATAAATGCCATAATTTCTCTACTGTATGTGATGTTTGATGTGCTGTTTTTATTTTTTTTAAACTAAGGTAGCTTTCACACTTGTAATTGCTGTCACTGTTTTTCCTCTCCCTCCACCTTTGTTTCCCTCTTTTTTAGATTAGATGATTTTATAAGGTCTCCCTTGGGAGAAACCTGGTTTGGAAGACAAGCTCATGCTGCACAGATAGACATATTACAAAAAATAGAGCAATACAACAGTGCAATACAGAACAATACAACATTTCGAGTGACATTATCCTCACATCACTATTCGTACATACACAGTCACCCACTCAACACCCATCTCACATCTACCACATGCCTGCTTACAACCCATGCACACTCCCACTCAGATTCACATTTTAGGGACTTAACATATGCTCATACACAGACCTAGCCAAAAAAAAAACATGCAGGCACATACATGTCATAGGTCATAGAAGTTATACAGTACACATTATATTTTCCTCTTCAGTCTTCTCCAAACCATTTGCTTAATCCCAGCCTTTCCACCTGATGGATTTCCTTAACTGGATTTCCCCACGGTGAATGTAGCAAGGGGGTTGTCTTTGAGCCACCCAAAAGTTAAGGCCTCTGCGTAGCTTTAGTTTAAATACATATTTTTATCTAACTGTCATTTGCATGCCTCTTATTTACCAAAGCAGAAGACAGTACATGTGAAAGAATTCCAGAGTGAATTTTTGGCTCCATATACATGCAAAGACCTTTATAATACATTTCAGGTTTTATTTACTGCCATCAAAGTAAAAGTTCACTGAATAACAAAGCATTTCTCATGTGCTCCTTGTCCTAGGGCAGATGACTAGAGTCACTGTTGGAAAACTGAAGCCATAGTTGTCTAGATGAACTGCTTTGTAATTATTAAACGCACAAACATAAGGTAAAAATGAAATGTAAATTACTGTCTTACAAATAAATTGCAAGTTTTACTGACAATGCATTGTGTAGCATTTTTGACTACTATTTCCATCAGTTTTTCATTTACAAATTACTTCAGAAGTATACTCTAACAATAAAACAAAACAATTGCTAGAAGCATTCTCCAAGTCCTCGCTGGGTAACGCTGAAATCTGAGTTTGAGGGCAGCTTCTGTTATCAGATAAATAATTTAAAAAAACATCGGGAAAAAGCAGAAGTTAGGTTTCGCAGTGGTTAACATAAAATAGACTACATAAAAAGCGACACCAAATTTAAAATTATCTACCCATATTTTTCTGAAATAATAAAGCTGATCATGTTAAACATTTTGTCTTTGAACATCGCCGTATCCCAGCTCTAACTCTCTAAATTCTGACAAATAAATGTATCACCTGAACAAATATGTATCAGTGGCTGAATTGATCATTAATTGCCATGTGCAAATTAATTGGCTACTTAATGGTAACTGAAGTCAGCCAGCAAGCTAGTTATCATTAAAGGTAACTGGATAGCAAACACAGCTATAGTTAATGTACAATTTACTAGTACAAAATCGATCGTGCTGTAACCAGTCCCACCTTAACCTGCCGTTAGGCCCTGGGGCTGAGAGGCTCCATACCCCCCCCCCCCAAAGTGCGGTTAACTACAGCGCAAAACGTATTAGTTTCCCTTTCTGAGCCAGAAAACACCACAATGTTCATATGAACAGATGACCAATTTACTCAGGCCCATACTATAAACTCAAACTCAAATGTCAGTCTAAGACTGAACACTTTTTTATAACAACCACACACACAGCAACTCATAAGCGAAAGAGTAAACTGTTTGATTATAAATCAAGATGCATGAAAGTGTTATTCCACTCCGTAGCATATAAACAAGTCAAAGTTTATGAAAATTGCCATTTCCATTTAAAAAAGATAAAATTCCACTTATGATTTAATTTGGGGTTTTAAACTGTATTTCTTTTCAATTATTAGTGTATATATTTTTTTTTACAGTAAAATGAGCCCATCAATGAGAAAGAAATCAAAATCACAACTCGAGTCTCTTAAATGTTAGCGAATAAAATACAGCGTATGCTTCTAGTTGGTGGTCTATTCAAGTCAATGCGATGAATAATTTTCTAGTTACCATGCTAACGCTTCTCGCCACTGAATTAATAAATTAAACTCTCTACGACAATTGTTACACGTTTAACTTCTTACTCTATTGGGGAAAAGCGTTCCCATGTTAGCTGGCAAATTATTCATCGCATTGAATTGAACAGACCGCCAATTAGAAACAGTAACCAGCAAGACTGGTAGCCTCACCGCGGTGTAGATATTGGCTGAAGTTTGCCACTGATTGTAATCTGTCCAACCGCGACGCAAGAAAGCTGGATTACACGTGTGTGAGAACAAACATGTATGACACGGTTGCCGTACCCCAATTTTTGATAATTTATGGTATAAAATATCATTCAATCATGCGAGAGACAGCTGCTTCAATCGAGTTGTGTTTTAGGGGTGGGCATATTCCACGCATTAATTTCCGCCATAAACACTGGTAACAAAGTTGCTTTCGGAAGAGGTTAGTGTTTCAATGTTCAAAAAAGATTTTATCTAAATTGGCACACTACTTCACGCAGTAAAAAGTTCCTTCTGTGCTGGGAATGAATGGAGAGAGCAGCAAGATACTTAGCCAGTTGTGCAAATAGGACGGCAGTCTTTAATCTGAAATTAAGGCTGTTACCGACTAATGGGTCTTTGGGCTCCCGTCTCTAACACATTTCGCTAAGGAAGTTTGGCATGGTCTTCAGAGGAAAAAGACGTTTGTTGGGAACATCATTTCTCCATCGGCAGAATTTCCGTGCATTTTCTGGGATTCCGTATATGAATGCCAATTCCACGACTTCGTCCGCGATCACGAAAAATAGGTACACTTACATTTGAATATGTCACATGCCAACGCTATCCCTCTACATTCTGATAGGTTGTTGTGTCACTGGGCCCCATGGGTTACTCGAAAATTTGACCAATCAGGTGCTACAAAGACGAATATCAAGTGATGGACAGAAAATGTCAAATTACAAAACAATGGGTTTTTTTTTTTTATTGGCTCATGATAGGCTCCTGATCCTCATAGGCCCTGGGGCTTCAGCCCAGGTAAGCCCGTGCATTAAGGCGGCCTGGCTGTAACATACTTTTTCGATGTTATTCTTCCCCATTTACTGCAGTCCTTCCTTTACGTTTTGTGCCCGTCTCCTTCTCGGCCAAACTCTAAATGTAGTCGTATTTTACCCCATACCAAGCAGTCTTTTAAGAGAACCCAGCTAGCAGCCAAGCCAATTCCACTAGAGTAGATGAATGAATTCCAACCACAATTTCATCTGAAACCTCCCGCTCCTATTTTGTAATTATTGAGGGACTGAATTTGCTCTCTGTATGTTTCATTTTTGTCATATTCTCATCTTTCAAATAATCTGTAGCCCCTCGATCCGATTTATTTTTCCTGCTGTTCTAGCAGCAATTCATAAGGTTGTAAAATGAGGATAGATTTTTATAGTATTAGCTGCTGAAATATGAGACGTTGGCTTGCTGGCTCGAATGGAATCAGTCGAACCTGCGGGCTCTTCTGCTGAGCGTTACCCCTAGTCTCCACCGCTGTCGCAAGACGACAGCGTTCATGCGTCACTAAAGCGAGTGTCTCCACCTACTCCGTCTTGCTCGCGCGCGTACTTCAAACGAGAAGCATTGAGCAGCAAAGGAGAAGCCGAGTTCTTTGTTCTGTCTACTGTTTTCTTTCGACATGTGTGAGTATTCCCTGTTTATTTATTTCATAAACACTAATGAATGTGATATTCATCATTTTAAATTGAACCTGACGACGAAGTAGGCTATTTTTATATAACCAGTCTATGATTTTTACCTGTACTATGTTATACAATGTATACTGTTTACAAATGAATTTTTTTATACATAGTTAAAATTTTTTACATATAATGTTGTCTTGGCCTTGTTTGTTTACTTGTTTTTATCACGGTAGTCTCAGTTTGGGGATTGGTGCTCTTAAATAAAGTTTTTAACTCGTCGATTCTGTGTTTGGACAGCGCCAGCTGTAAACAGAAGGAGAGTACTCGCTCTGTTGTTGCTGCTGCGTCAACTCCAAAGACGAAGAGCAAGATGGTGGGTCCACCCTATCAATCAGAGGAGGCAAACCCATGGGAGCTTCTATCACCTGGTATCGGAGCTGCGACTCGACAGTGAGCGCCACCAACAGTACTTCCGCATGAGTGCCCAGCAAATGGATCATCTCTTATCCATTGTTGGCAGACGACAGCTCCAGAGACAAGATACTAATTTCAGGCAGTCCATTGAACCGAAGCAAAAGCTTGCTGTTGCAATCAGGTAATATTTTGTTCTTAGCATAAGTTTTGTTTAGTTACATCATCCCAATACACTAAAGCATATCTCACCAAGATTGAGTTAAAGCCCTATTCAGACGGGATTAGTTTGACGTGGTGACATAGGGTAATGTAATTATTACCTGGGATTTTAGTCCCGTCCGAACACGCCAGTCAGTAATCATTACGGACATTCTTGGAAGAATTTACGACCACTTTTACCTTCTGTAAAACGCCCCCGAGAGAGTATCCTAGGTAATATTAATCCCGTGCCAATGCGACCCACTGCAAATGTAGAAACGATGTATGTAAATATTCCGTCATGTCCTGTTTTAAAAGTATTTTTTCCGCCCTTTTTCAAAGATGGATGCGCTTGAAGAAGCACTCAGTTTAGCACAATAGTACGACGCATTCTTTTTTCGAGGATAGAAGACGTCAAAGACTAATTTTAAAAAGTTCGAAGGCACTTTTCAGAGGAGCGAGCGTTCTGGTTGTTTTTTTGGTAGTCCTAAATGTTGTTACATAATCTTTATACACGATCTTGCTTATGGGAAAATGTTCTAAGCTAAGTATTATTATTATTATTTTTAACCTTCAGATGACGGCATAGCGTATATCGAGTTACTCCTCCTACTTCTGACAGAACTGGAGATTTCTTGCCCCGTGCGAATAGGCCATTCTTATTATCAGACATGATGTGGTAAAGTTACTTTACCCCAGGTCCCCAAGTTAAACTAATCTCATCCTAAAAGAGCTAAAGGCAACTGGACTTAGTTATGTTTAAGGATATATTCAGTCTCTTACCCAAGGGGCTTCATCAGTTCATGCTAGTCTGACTACTCCTGCCCAGTGTAGACAGCATGAACTGATTAAGCCCCTTGGATGAGAGTCGAAACACCTGCATAAAAATTATAACTAAGTCAAGTTGTCTTTGATTCAATCTCTTTGCGATAACTATGTCATGGATGAATGTGAACATTCACAGACACACTAGGAATATTAATCCCAATCCCATCATTCATACTTTGCTCTTTTAAAATCGCAAGTTTAGGCAAAATGGCACTCAACAAAAACACTTTATTTAGAAAAACTTAAAAAAAACAACTGTGTGTGTGTGTGTGTGTGCGTGCGTGCATGCGTGCGCGCGCGCGCGCGTGTACGTATACATAAATGTTAACAGCCCTATCATAAACACACAAACTATTTAAATAACAAACTATACACAGGGTACTATGCAAAGTAGTACATTTTTTTATGCCGAGCCTTTAAAATTTTCCTCTGTCTCCGCTCAAGTCTTGCACTTCCCAGTCAGGCTCATCTGGGTCCAGCAGTTGTCTTGTCATTGGCCCCATTGGGGTTGCAGGGTAGGAGGACGCGGAACTGGGAATTGGCCGAAACTGGTACTGTTGCCAGTGCTGTTGTGGTATTGGCGGTGGTGGTGGTGGATGAGAGGCAGGTACGTGGACAAGGGTGGAGGAGGACGTCTCGATTTCATCCAGTACCTGTAAAATTCTGATTTTAGCCTCAATTTTGCCACGTTGACTCAGCCTGTTTAATATGGGAACTAAACTTAAGGCAAAGAAGTGCATTTCTTCATCCGCTGATGGCACTGACTGTTTCTGCGGAGGCTCATTAACTATTTCAAGTAGCCTCTGCTCCACAACATCCAGTGACCTCTTTTGTGTTGGCCATGCGGAGGATGAGAAAGTTTTGCTTGACGGCCTTGGCACCCTTCCACTCTCCGTCTGGGTGGGTATGTTTTGGCTGGCACCCTGGGGGTTCACACCTGGTGTTGTGGTTGCCTGCTCTAGCTCAAGTGGTGTTGATGAGGTTGATCTGATTTCCTCTGTAACTGTGGATGCAGAGGATCTGGTGTCACCTTCAACATCTGGTTCTCCACTGGGGCCCGGAGAGTCTTTGGATGAGATACTTAAGTTGCTTTTAGAGCTGTTGACATGGTGTGAGAGAGAGGGGGGTGGGGGGTTATATTTTTGTATGTAGTAAAATATACTGATTTTTAATTTAAAATGTTTTACAGTGACAGTTCATACACTGTAAACCCTAAGTAGTTCACAGAACTAAAAAAACGTTGTGTAACAGATTACACAAAAATATTTTAATGATGTTTTTAAATGTTTAAGTTTATATAAAATTTACATTTAGTGATGTTTTTAAACTTAAAACATCTACAAAAATCTCTAAAATACTTTTGTGTAATCTCACACAAAATTTTTTGAGTTCTGTAAACTTATTAGGGTTTACAGTGTAAATTAGACATTTACCCCCTTTGCTACAGGTGAGGCAGCAGGAAAGACATCGCTTGGGTGTCTTTCCAGTCCTTCTGTGTATCTGCCCCTGATCCACTTGGAAGGGTCTTCTTTTTATTGCGGACAAATGCATCTCGAAGATATTTCCACCTGTTCTTGTAGTCATCAGCTGAAAAAAAAGTGTAAATACATGCAGAATTAATTTTCTTTTCTTTTTTTTCTTTTTTGTCTTTTAGATTCATTGCTACTGGTGAATCATTTCGGAGCCTTGCTTTCAACTACAGACTTGGTATTCAGACTGTTGCAAAGTCTGTACACATGGTGTGTGACGCCATAGAGACACTGATGATGGACACCTATCTACCCAAGCCAGAGGAGCAAACATGGAGGATGATTGCTCAGAGGTTTTGGGAGAAATGGAACTTTCCAAACTTCCATGGTGCGTTGGACGGAAAACACATTACAATCCAGGCACCACCTCTTTCTGGCAGCCAGTTCTTTAACTATAAGAAGACATTTTCAATTGTACTGCTTGCTCTTGTTGATGCCGACTATCGATTCAGAGTTATTCAGGTTGGGGACTTTGGGAGGACCAGCGATGGGGGAGTATATGCAGGCTCCGAACTCGGACGTGGAATGGAAGCTGGAACCCTTTGTGTGCCACCAAACTGTCCTTTGCCCGGTGCAGACACACTTGGTGATGTACCATTCGCCATGGTGGCAGACGCAGCATTCCCCCTAAAAACGTACCTTTTGAGACCGTACCCTGGCACCAACCTCCCCAAGCAGAAGAGGATTTTTAATTACCGGTTGTCTAGGGCAAGAATGGTGGTTGAAAATGCCTTTGGCATCCTCGCATCAAGGTGGAGGGTCTTTTACCAAATAATCAAGATGCGACCTGACCGAGTTGACACACTTGTTATGGCTGCTTGCATCCTCCATAACTTCTTGCTGTCACCAACTGACTCTCAAAGACTGCTAGATGAGGGACAGCAGACGGGGATGCAGATGCGGCCTGTCAGAAACATGGGGGGAAACCGGGGCTCGAGGGCGGCCTTTGATGTGAGGGAGATCTTTCGCTCCTTTTTCAACTCACCACTGGGCAGTGTGTCATGGCAGGACAGCATGATCTAGAACATGCTCAAAATATGTAAATAGGAATGTAAATAAGTGTATTACACTTCACTTTTTCCCTCTTCACTCCATATTTGCAAAACTCTAATCTTTTTATTTCTTCGGACAGTAAATAAGATTTTGAAATGTAATTTTTTATTTTTTACTTTTAGTTATTATTTCACTTTAATCCACATTGTAAAAAAACAATCTTAACTAGGAATGTGAAGTGTTTTCACTCTGTTTTTTTCTCTCCCTCTCTTTTTTTTTACTTTAATTCACACTTGCAAAACTGTAATGTACCTTTTATATTGTCATAATAAAAACGTTATGTAGTTTGATCATTTATGTTTTCTGTACGTACACCAACGGACATTTACAAGGCTTGCGTTTGCATTTGTTGCATTTCTCCTAGTTTCTTCGCTTAAATGAGGGGAAAATATATATATAGGCATACATGGCCTTATAAAGCTACACACTCCAAAACGAAGTGATGTCAACCGTCATTTGATTACCTATGTGACACATAAATTAGTTAAATTCTATCTAGATTTCTGCTATACCAGACTAGCGTAATACTTAATAAATAGACGTTTAACATGTACTTATATAACATTAAAGATGACAAAATTACAAGTTATAACTTTTGTAACCATGCTGTGGCTGTTGTAGGCCGCTACGCAACATGTAAAACGTGTCCGACTGCTAGGCTATAGGGTAGCCGCCACTGCATAATAACAATTAACATCACAAAGGTAGGCCTACTTACCCGTTACTTTAAGGACCGTCGCAATGGCATTCCTGGAGGCTTCTTTTCTTGTGTTGTCCTTGTAGAATGGGTGCCTGGGGTCGCACAAAACTTGGTACTTTTCCAATTCTACAATCAATTTCGCATCCTCCATGGTTGATTAGCTTCGGGGTTCTGTGCTTTCTTCCCCCACCCCCTTTCTACATATCCATAGATCATTGCGTTAAGGTTACAGTTTTCACCAAAGAGGTGTGTGTGTTGAACCCGAGTTGACTTCATTATGTCGACCACTAGATGACGATCTAAACCGGGGGACCCATAATTAATATGTCGTATTAAACTCCCAATCCTCCCGGTTGTAACTAAAAGCGATTTAGTGTACATAATGCCCATTATTACGATCCAAAAGGTCAATTTTCTCTCTCTCTCTCTCTCTCTCTATATATATATATATATATATATTTTAAGGACCGAAAGGTCCGCAATAGAAAGACAGATAATAATAGAGAGTTTTGCCCAAATCAATAGTCGGAAATGCAGCATAGATTATAAAACTCTTCATAAGTAAAAAGAAGACCATCCCTGTTCATCTGCCAACACAATGTTGCCAGGATTTATATTTCAGTTGACAAAGGAATGAGTCCTGGAGCACACAGTAATGAAAGGCGATTTATTTTGGTGCAGGTGACTAACGTTTCGACCACAAGGTCTTCTTCAGAGTCAAACGTTTGACTCTGAAGAAGACCGTGTGGTCGAAACTTTAGTCACCTGCACCAAAAAAAATCGCCTTTCATAACTGTGTGCTCCAGGACTGCCTTTTGTCTTTTGGATATTCTTCCCCCTTTTCTGTGAGGCACCAGTTTTTGGGTATATTTTGCCAGCTGAAGCGCGTATTTCTCATCGGTTTATATTTCAGTTCTCATGGCACAATTCAAAACAAACCTGTTTTTGTTGTTGTTAATTGCCAAATCATCAAATGTATTATTACATCAGTTTCTTTCTTTGTATATCACAAATGAAAGAATCAATAAACAAACAGCAAGGGAAGAAAATATGCCATCAAATCAAAGCACAAGGTCAAATATAGGCAGAATATCAATTTTATTTGAAATATAAGTTGTCTAGAATGAAAAATGTAGATATATAGATTAATTCAGTGCATTTGTATTGGTCATCACCCTCCGTTTTACGTGCGTAATGTCGAAAAAATAGACTAGAAGCGTAAAAAAACGCTTCACGCGCGAGTAAAAAAACGCTTCAGAAACGCGCCCAGTGGAGACAAGGGGTTAGGCTGCAAGCTTGCTGAATCATTAAACGTTACCGTGGTTGACAAAAACAAAGCTCAGTGATTTCAATCCATTACGAGAAACGCTGAAGGAATTAACTAGCCATATGCAAGGATCTGATGTTGATCCCCTGGGTAAGCAGAATTCATGCTTTAAAGATAGTAGTTATCCAGTTAAGTAACTAGCAACTGTGTTCATCTTACAACTCAGGAATAATGACTGCAGAACAGGCATGCAAAACAAGGCAGTGACTACTATGCCACTGGATTTATATAGCTAAATCAAGTTCAAGTACAGAAGAATGACATCTTATGACAGAGTAAAATTAACTTCATTCAAATGCTTAGCTTAACAGGTATTCTTGAAATGAAAAATATATCGAGGCTTCAGAGCCAGAATGGTTTATCTCCAAATTTGCATATGGAGATAAACCTTTTTTCCAGACAAACTAGACATGATTTGTAACTTGTAGCTGCACTTAACCCAAAATGCCCAATTTTGGAGATAAACCATTCTGGCTCTGAACCCTCGATATATTACGCTAGATATGTCTGGCTACCTATCACCATTTTCCCTCACAATACACTGCTTGCTGTTACACGTTAGCCAAGTTAGCTAGCTACCTCGATGATAACTTAACTTGGCTGGCCGTTCAGCGTTAGCTAAAGAAATAGAAATTTGACTTACCGAATAAAACTGCAAAGATCCTTTAGATCGGTCAGGTCAGTTAGTACAGTTCACTCCAGAAAAACACATTTCGTTGTTTTTTTTTAATCAATCTGAGGGGCTAAAAACACAAAATTGCGGTAAGCCAGCTCAGTGAAAAATTCCAGTGAACGCAAATCTCCCGAGTCCTGTCTGTGTTCCTACTCCAGTTATGTAAATATTGTATTCTCGAAGAAAAAGTCTGCAGTGGGCAGGGGCCATCGCGACTCCGTCACGCACAGCAGCAGTCAATCACGCTCCTTTTCTATAGTATCGAATAAATAGCTAACTGCAAACTTATTAGAAAAATGAACACTTGAACATACATCAGCATGGTATGAACATCTTACAAAAAGCAGAAAACATTTCAGAAAAAATTACTTGACATGCACTTGATTTTTTTTTTCGTAGCCTGTGACCCATCCACTAACATTGAGGGGGTGGGCTTATAAATTGTACTATTTTCCAGTCACCACCTAAAATTGTTCTGGTCGTAGGTTTGCCTACAAGATGCAAAATAATAGAATTTATGAAAGATTATAACCACCAAGAGATGACTGCTAAAAACAACAAAATAACTACCTGCAGCATCATAGGTGCACCTGGGCTGGCTCCTCTGTCCCAAGATCTACAGGAGCAGTCAGCACTAGGGCGGGCGGTAAGCCCATTCCGGCTGTGCTTGTTGTGACCTGCCAGGGTAACATCAGCTGCGGCTGGTGGAGCAAGCTGATTTGGTTCGGACTCAGCAATATCTTTGCTGCTGCTGGGGCTACTGGGACCAGCTGAGGTGTGTTGTTTTTTCTTAAAATGCCATATTCTGATATCCATCTTCTAACCTGCTTTTTTGGCTAACATTACGGAAGCTACTTAATTCAACAGTGAAGTTATAAACTATTTAGCAAGCTAGCTCAAGGCACAAGAAGCAGCACTGTCCAGGGAACTGAAAGAGCAGCACTGAGTTTCAGAGCCATGGGAAGCCTTGTCCTGTGCGTTGTCTCTGCCAATATTTTGCTGTTTTTCTATAGGGTACATAAAACTTAAACTAGGGGGGCAGAATATACAACTGAGGCGGCCAAGCCCTCTTTAGCACCCTCGTGGCACCGGGCCTGTATTTGCTGTGTACAGCCAGCCATTGAAATTAGCGGTGTATTTCGTGTATAACCTTTTTAAATACTGGCAGTGTCGGTGGTTAACTCTTTTAATCTGAACTTTTCGCCGACGACACAAATGCATACATCATGTTGTAAGTACCGTAATTTCCGTAAAGTTTGTGCTATGAAAAAAAAAATCCAACTGTTCCTGAAAGCTGGGAAGTTGCGCTTCAGCCCACATACAGCTTACTAAGGTAAACATGGCAGCGTGACTTCTCTCCCGGGTTTTTGAATTAGGCCTTAAAGGGTTAAGAAGCACCGGTTTTTTTTTCACACCAGTGGACGGCAACAGCCTCTCTGTCGGTCTGTCTGTTTGTGCACATGACAACTCAAAGAATAATGAACAGATTTGTCTGAAATTTTGTGGGTGGGTTGCTATTACATCAGGGATGGACCCTATTGATTTTGACCACGATCACTCAAACAATATGGCCATCACACCAGCCATCTTGAAATCCTATGTTCAGTGGCGCCGCTAGCAATTTTGGGCCCTATCACTGGGAATTTATTTTCCCCCCACCCCCTTATATAGCACATACACACACACACACACACATTGGCTACACATAGTTGTGATACAGGCTAACTATTTGATTGGAGGGGCGCTCCGGTGGCACATCGGCTTAAGTGCGCGCACCACATAAGGCTGAGTCCTTCCTGCGGCGGCCTGGGTTCGATTTCAGCTCGGGCCATTTGCCGCATGTCGTCCCCACTCTTGTCCCACCTTTCCTGTCTCTCTCCACTAAATACTATCTAATAAAGGGAAAATCCCCAAAAAATAATCTAAAAAAAAAAATTGATTGGAATGAGCTGGGCATGGATAACCTGCAAGGAAACATCAACTTTGCATTTTAAATAAAACTCATAAACCAGTCTTAGTGTGCCAGTTTTTCAGGTCACTTCAATAATTTTACACTAAGGTAGCCTAGCAAGTTTACAAAAATATCAAAGTAAATAATCCTACTGAAGAACTTTGTCCTGCGTCGTATATTCGCTGTGTATTTTGTGAAAACAAATTCTATTCAACCAAACCGATAGATTTCTCCAAAAACTACATCTCCTGCCACTAGGTGACATCCTAAAAGAATGGACAAAGAATGTCACTTAGTGGCAGGAAATGTAGTTTTCGGAGAAATCTATCTGTTTTGTCGAATAGAATTTGTTTTCACAAGATACAAGGCGAATATACGTTGCAGTACAAAGTTCTTAAATATATTTACTTTGATCCCTAGAACACGTTGATGTTTAAGAAAGACCGGAAATCGACAAAAACATATTTTTCCAAAATGCACCTTTAGCAATCTAGTCTACTGTGTGGACAGTGGGCTATTTTCAGTAGCTACCATAAGTCAGGATGAAGACTACAAACTCATTTATCTCTTTATGTGGACGAAAGTACACTAATCTCATATTCTGTCCACTGTTGCAAGGGCCCAGGGTATTAATGAATGACAGTCCCAACAAAGTTTTCATCCAGGCAGTAGCCAAACTTAGCTATCCTAGCCATTTAGCTAGTCAGTTTGTTAATGGCCAGATACGTAAATATGCCTTTCTTTTGAAAAAAAACTGGGTCACGATGTAATATGGGTAAATATGAATGTAATGCAATATAAAATAACATATAGTATATAATGTAATTATTTAAATATATTAGTATAAATGCGTATCATATGGTGTGGGAACTGTGGATGTACTGTATTCCAAGGTATGATTGTGATAAAGCTTCCGGAGCTAGGTGTGATACGAGATTATGATGATGATCATGATAGTAGATGTGAAAGATGTTGCCAGTGTGTGAATGACTTAGTGATGGACACTGCCAAGGCTTACCCTGTGAACGTTCCTATTTTAACAATATTTTGTTTATTTTAGTTTATTCTTATTTAATGTGGTTTTTTTTGTGACTGTCTTGTTTAATTTCTATTTTCCTTTTCTGTTTGATACTGTTAATATGTTGAAAGACAATAAAAAGTTGGTTACAAAAAAAAAAACTGGGTCACCAACTGTTAACCTTTCTTCTCTCTCTCTCTCAGCTCTTTCTTTCCTTTCTTTTCTGGCACCCTGACTTCAACATCCTGCCTCTCTCGTTCTCAGTTCATCACTAGTCTGAAATAAGGGTATGCAGCCAGTTCAGGCAGTAGGGTAATTTGGCCTGTACAAAATGGTGAATAGTAAGGGGGGTGCTGAGATTATTCTTAAAAAGTTGAAAATTCAGAAACAAACAACAAATTCATTTTAAATTGATCAAGTTATTCCAAAAATTACAATATAAAATTAAAGTGTTCATATATTTTATTTACAAATGTTTATAATAATAACAGTATCCTCTGTGGGGCCCCTGTGAATGCTGGGCCCCAAGAATCGTCCATGGTTACCCCCCCACCGGCGCTGCTGCTTATGTTGCTGATACCTTAAACGTCTTATGAGCCATGTTCACTCGGCAAGATTTCAAATGTGCTGCCTTCGGAGGTTTGTACTCTTGGAGTGCCTCTAGTTTCACATAATGTAAAATAGTTCACTGTTTCCATGGTAACAGAGGTCAAAGTTGACAATATGGAAAGAAACGCAGTTTTCACGGTGTAAACCTTTGAGAAATATCTCCTCCGAAACTACGGAAGCAATCTGACTGAAATTTTGCACACTTCATCTGCATAGAACGCACATTAAGTCTACTCATAGCTGGATTGGCCAGTGTTCTGCTTTGCCTGCCATTCTGGTTTGAAAATGGTGCATTTCAGCTACTTTGAAAAATGAAACAACTTCAATGGGTTGTAACTCGGTAACTGGAAATAACCCAGCTATATAATGAATTTCATTCCAAACCTACATCTATGCTCTTTTGATATTTACACAATGGCCCTCATTTATCAAACTTGCGTAGAACCTGGTGTAGATTCTGATGTAAATATCAGCGTTCGCCAGGTGTCACGTCTGATTTACTAAAAGTGTGTTCGTCGCTGATTTCGGTGTAGAACTGGCGTGGCGTTGATAAATCTGGCAGCTGAAACCATCGTAATTTACATGACACGCCCCTATAAATTCATGCTCCGGGAGGCATAGTCCTGCTCACTTTACAACATGGACTCTCGAAAGACAGCAAAGAAGAAAGAACTTCACTGAGGAGGAAATATAAATTATCACTGCATGAGGTGCATGAGGGTAATTGTTAAATACAGTCTGCAGAGATCACTCTTCATTGTACTTTTATTAGTATTATTCCATGACATTTTGTTGGGTACCACACAAAACGAGCAGCCACTCGTCTCTTTCCCGGAGGAGATCTTCTCTGTGCCGACAGTTCCTCTCACGTCGGACAGAAGCTTATTCCTCTAACAATAGAAGATCTGCCATTGTCAAAATGTGATCACGGTCAAAGTGTCCGTAGGCCTATATATACTGAGCAACAAAAGAAACGCACGTTACCTAGTTAGTTAATGTACTCTCATGGTTACTCAGTCAACGTGACCACAAAATAAAGAAATTTGATGAAACGGGTGTAAATGTGCACGCGCAAGTAATAAATTTGATTTTCTAAAATAATTACACGCAAACATATTTTCCAGTCTGCCTTTAATTAACTTTCTTTTGTTGTTCAGCGTATATCTGACTGAATGAGCATCTGACATACCACACTACATATCTGCCAAGCCACGCATTGCGCTTAATCAAATTGATTGTAATTGTCAGCCATCTGGCCTGACAAGCAGGTTGTCTCAAAATATAAGTTTAATTAATTTCTCAACACAGGTGTCTAATTTATTTATTTATTCATTTATTAATTTAGCCTATTTATCTATTTAGCCTATTTATTCATTTTACTAATAAGAGTAACAACAGCATGACGTCCGCATCACTGCATATGGTTTATTACTCATTTTGACAGCTGCACTCGTTCCTGCATGTTGTTTGCTGGTTTCAAATCTGCGTACACCTGGTCAGACCTGGTGTGAGATTTTTGCGGACCGTTCGCTCACGTTCTGATTGATAAATGCCGATCCTTGCGGGAGATTTGGCGTACACCCATTTTTTTGGTGTATGCACGTTTGATAAATGAGGGCCAAAGTGAACTTGGGGATTTCAAATATTCCTATATTTCATTGGTGACCAAACCATAATCTATGTCAACACCAAATATCAAAGTAATCGGTTGAAGTTCGCAGCCTATTGAGCGTCCACAAGAAAATCTCTATGGATGTGGCACACGAATAAGTGTCAAGTATGCTGTGTCACTGACGCAACCACAAAATAACATTCATTTAAGAGTATTTAAGAGTAAAAACTATGCTGCTTCGCCAAAGCAAGCTCAAAATGTTTATACATAACAATTGAAGACCACAATGGAAAAATGATCAGTCACATTTTCATGTTGTGGAGAAATGATGAATTAAAAATTCGAAATGATTTTAGAGACGAAGCACTGAAAAAATATGCAAAAAATACACTCAAGGAATTTAAAAATGCATCACCATATTTTTTTCTGGGAAAGAGATCTAATTTATTTTTAGCAACAAATAGATGCTCTAATTATTTGTGGGTCTATATTTTGGACAGTATGCCATGACAATTTTGGGTTATGCATGAGTGATCATGTTTAATGTCCACAACTGCTCAGCACTGCTCACTGTGGCGGGAGTCCTTTGCTAATCCCTTTAATTCCAAATGATCAGGCCCCAGAATGACACACCTCTGCCCTATAAAAGGCCACTGAAAAGGAACACAAAATGTTCAGTTACATCATGCCACGAATGAGTCAACATAACCAAGATAGGGCCCTTGGAGTGCTGCAAGCTGGTCAGAGCTCAAGACAAATTGCAAGAGCACTCACTGTTAACCAGTCTACCCATCAGCGGAGCGAGCCCCTGCAGCAGCCTCGCTGAGCTACATTCTCATTACTGTCAAATAGAAAAAAAACCCCACAAAAGCCTTAATAAGTGCTGTTACTCCTCGTACTTCCTCAACTAGATGTTTTAAATGCGTGATGTTCTATATATATATATATTTTACCCAAGAGAGGACAGCATAAATTTTCCGGTGATAATTGAAAGAGATTCACTGGGCCTCCAGAAAAAGTATGTGAACCCTTGCGTAACAGCAAGTTGGGTCATGCCTTCTCAACTTTGCGCATTTGAATTATGCATACGCACTGAAAAATGAAATCTAAGGGTATTCATGTTTTTTCAACGAGATGGGAAACGATATAGCCATCTTATAGACATGACACCTGGAGTGAGTCCAACGTGGACAGCATTGGAGGGCTTTCTAGGCCTCACAGCATTGATTCATTGGAAGAGGAAGGGTGAATCCCATTTCACCCCTTGGCCCTACCACTTAGCCCTACCCCTTCGTTTTGCGCATTCATGTGCAGGGGTAGTAATGTCCCGATACTTGTTGAGACAGAGGGGTAGGGTGAAAAGGTAAGGCTATCTACCCCTTCAAACGAAGATTTTTCAGGGGCACACAAAAACGGAGGGGTAAGACAAATCTCCCACAGTACCTCGCAAATCATCGGCAAGATGGTGACGAACCCTACAGAAGCACCTGTAAATTGTGAACAAAATCAAAATGCAATGACTTTCAGATCACGAGCCAATATGTTATTTACAATAGAACATAAATAACATTTCAAATGTTGAAACTGAGACATTTTACATTTTTATCCACAAAATTAGCTTATTTCAAATTTTCCGGCTGCAACGGATCTCAAAAAAGTTGGAACGCAGGCAAAAGAGGACTGAAAAAGCAATTAATATATGAGCCCTTAAGAACCATACTGGGCCAACCCATGTTGGGCAACTTTTGAGAAAATGGGACTTAAAGTTGCCAGCCTCCTGTGTCATCTAGAGTAACTGGGAACTAGAAACACTGCTTATGTTAAAAACTCATATATGTACAATTACGTAATGCACTTCTTATGCAGGTTTTGGATGCCCTTCTGTTTCATTTAAAGTGAAAGGTACCTCCTTCTGAAGCGGAACCATCATCTTCTGATTCATTTGGGACAAACTCTGGGTCTCCATTATCTTACACTTCACCATCATCATCGATGATAGGATGCAGTTCCTCATCAGTGAGATACCTAGCCGCCATGTTTACATTGAATTATGGGAAGTTGTGGGATGGTCCACTATGGCTAAGGCAGTGCAGTGCATATGTACAGTGGCAGAGAGGATGTTTGCTTGTATGAACAATCCATGTGGGTAGATTGGGTTGGCTCATTTAGGAAATGTAGATCTTAGTTTTCTGCACATGCTGACTACCTCAACTCTATTTCGCCAAAAGTGCGGGATGGCCCGGTATGGTTCTTAGGGGCTCATATAAGAGGATCAGCTGAAAGAACATTTAGCAAGTAATTAAGTTAACTGACATCAGGTGTGTAACATGATTGGCTATAAAAGGGATGTCTTAGAGAGGCTGAGTCTCTCAGAAGTAAAGATGGCCAGAGGCTCTCCAACCTGTGAAGGCTTGCGTAAAAAAATTGCGGAATACTTTAAAAACAATGTTCCTCAGCGTCAAATTGCAAAGGCTTTGAAGGTCTCATCATCGACAGTGCATAACATCATCAAAAGATTCAGAGAAACTGGAAAAATCTATGTGCGTAAGGGACAAGGCCAAAGACCTTTACTGGATGCCCGTGATCTTCGGGCCCTCAGATGCCACTGCATCACTCACCGGCATGATTCTGTGATTGACATTACTAAATGGGCCCAGGAATACTTAAAGAAACCACTGCCTGTAAACACAGTCCGCCGTGCCATCCACAGATGCCACCTAAAACTCAATCATGCAAAAAGGAGGCCATTCTTGAGCATGATCAAGAAGCGCCGCTGTGTTCTGTGGGCCAAGGCTCATTTAAAATGGACTGTAGCAAAGTGGCAAAGTGTCCTGTGGTCAGACGAGTCCAAATTTGACATTCTTGTTGGAAATCTTGGGTGTCTTGTCCTCTGGGCTAAAGAGGAGAAAGACCACCCCTCCTGTTATCAGCGTTCAGTTCAAAAGCCAGCACCTCTGATGGTATGGGGATGCATTAGTGCATATGGTGTGGGACACTTGCATGTTTTAAAAAGCACCATGAATTCTGAAAGGTATATAAAGATTTTAGAGCAACATATGCTCCCCTCCAGACAATATCTATTTCAGGGAAGGCCTTGTGTATTTCAGCAGGACAATGCAAAACCACATACTGCAGCTATTACAACAGCACGGCTTCGTAGTAGAAGAGTCCGTGTGCTGAACTGGCCTGCCTGCAGTCCTGATCTTTCACCGATTGAGAACATTTGGTGCATAATTAAACGAGGAGTCCGTCAAAGGAGACCCAAAACTCTCCAGCAGCTGGAAGCCTGTATAAAACAAGAGTGGGATCAAATTCCAATGGCTAAACTCAAGAAACTTCTCCTCAATGCCCAGACGTCTCCACTCTGTGTTAAAAAGAAGAGGGGATGCTACACCATGGTAAACAGGCACCTGTCCCAACTTTTTTGAGACCTATAGCAGCCATCAAATTTGAAAGGAGCTCATTTTGTGGATAAAATTGTAAAATTTCTCAGTTTCAACATTTGCTATATTATCTCTGTTCTATTGTGAATAAAATACTGGCTGGTGTGATTTGAAAGTCATTGTGTTTTGATTTTATTCACAATTTAAACTTTGTCCCAAGTATTTTGGAATTGGGGTTGTATTATAGATAGTTTGTTAGTAACAAACGTAACAAAAATCGCTGGTAGTGTACGTGTGTCTGCTAATGTATCTAGCTAAATAGCTAAAGTTACCATTATCATGAGGCTGATTTTTGCATGACAGTGCTGCATTTTAAGATGCCCAAAATGTAACTGCGAAGTTCAGCTGCAAAGTTGCTGCACATTACCGCTCCCCCAGTATCAGTGCACACTGGCAGGGTAAGAGCACGGATCTCTGGTACATAGCACCACTTGTGAGTCGCCAAGCCGTGATCATTTTTATTTGCTGATTTACGATCGATTAATAGCATGAAACGTGCGAGTTGCGAACAAAGCATCCATGCTATTGCCATCTGTCAGAGAAATAAAACAATCATTGCCATAATTGGGAAGCAGAGCAGAAAAATCGCATCTGAATAAAATCTTGGCTATTTTCAACATGATTCACCCATCCTTTCATGCCCTGCAAAATTAACATACCTGTTATTCGAATAATCTGGGTTTGCAGCCTTTATAAGGCAAGCTATCTCATTTGTTTGTCTGACATTCCCGTATTCTGTCATTGCAGGGACTCCAGAGCATTCCCGACAGCTCATTAAGTTCCAAGCATACATACAATGCATGTGTAGCTACGGTACTCTGTTTCATTATCTCGGCTCACAGATCATCACTCAATCAACAGACAAATTAATAAAATAAACGATCGTTTATTTTTTGATTACATGTATATGATAACAAGTTGATCCAACATTGGTTACGACCATGATAGCTTGCTAGCATGTTAGCAAACATTTCACTAACTACAAAACTTGTTTGCGGCATATTTTACATTCAGTTAATTCTTCGGCATTCCCAGGTGTCGGATATGTCTTCTTCATGCATTTTTACTGCTCGCTGCCTATAACCGAAAAAATATGCCAATAGCCTCGGCAAGCAAGATGACCACAATTTCAGATGGCATTGTGAATTTTTCTGGAAACAAACTCTATGCATCTATTTGTTGTGCGACGGACGATTACTGATGACGTGACTAAAGGTGGGCATTTTACCATTGAACTCGAGGGTACCGACCAAGTTGAAGAACTGCATTAGGAAGTCATAGAGCACCAGTTTCAGTAAAAAGCTATAAAAACTAATTTTACCATCAATGTAAATCATTCTGCAACAGTTTGAAACCCAAGCATCAAAAGGAACAAAGTGTTAACCCCTTAAATGCTGAAAATTTTCTGTTTTTTTCGTTATAGTAGAGACTACTATTTCAAACAGCTCGTACACAAAAGCTATTTGAGATACACAGTTGGACTTAAGGGGGAAATTATTAGAATTACTAGTCTTTCTGATGACCAAATTGTTTTTGCTAATTTGCATTTGTGATGGCACAATATGACTTGCGCTTGCAAAGTTTAACCAAGTTTCAGTCGAATGGGGTCTCTTCTCACTTCACTGTCTTCAGTCATTTTTCTATGGCTCCCTGTACCACAACAGTGTTCCATGTAAAATTTTCATAGGTATGTATTATAAAGCAAAACAGAGACAATAGGATCCTCACAGGAAGAAAAACAAGGAAGCCTGATATAAGGAAATTGTTGTTTAATTTATTTCTGATTCAGAATACAATACTGTTGTGATGGGTTGCTAAATTGATCAATGCAAAGAGAAACAGTACCAGTCCAGTATCATTGGATTTAGTCGCTCAAAAGTAACCAAAATCAAGAGCTATGAATTACTTTTTCATATTAATCTTAATCAATGATCAAATAAAAAATGCCACAAATTTGCGTTTGCCTGAACGTGTTTGCAAAGTGTTCGCTGAATTTATCTATTGCGTGCAATGTGAAAATAATTTCTCTCACTTTCATATTCGATATGCTTCACAAAATGTTTTCCACTTCGCATATGTTTTGAAATGCTTAAAACCAGGACCATCTTAAAATGATTTTATTTTTAAGAAATCTTTTTACTGATAAGTATAAATTCTACTAGAGGTGGAATTCAGAGGTCTGCTATTTATTCAGATTATTAACACGGCAGTCTGGTTAGGTCTGTCTGCTTCTCATCTCTTCCTAATCATTACAGGCCACATTTTGGTTTTGATTGGTCAGTTGGCTGAATAAATGGCTTGATTGCAAGTTAGGCAAAGTACACGGGAATTGATTTAAGGTAAGTTAATTATGCCAAGGCGATGGAGGCTGTCCAACCTCGCTGGTAATTAGCGGACTTCAAATCACCGTTTTCTGCCCGGAAGCATTTCAAATGACCTCATTAGGTATGTGTCATAGAAAAGGTAATAAGTAAGCACGTCTGTCTGCCTCATAGTGGCAGTTACTTTTATTGCGCTTAAAATTATCACGATTCCTGTATTGCGACGGCCCTACGTCTCTTTTAGGGAAGGTCTTGCATATTTCAGCAAGACAATGCTGAACCACATACTGCATCCATCACAACAGCATGGCTTCACAGTGGAAGAGTCCGGGTGCTGAAATCGCCTGCCTGCAGTCCAGACTTTTCGCCAATAGCAAACATTTGGCGCATCATAAAACGGAAAATCCGCCAAAGAAGACCCAGGACTGTTGAGCGGCTAGAATTCTGCATCTGACAAGAAAGGGACAACATTCCCCTCCCAAAACTCCAGCAACTGGTCTCCTCATTTCCCAGATGTTTACAGACTGTTGTTAAAAGAAGAGGGGATGTTACACAATGGTAAACAGCCCTGTCCCAACATTTTTGAGATGTTTTGCTGCCATCAAATTCAAAATATGCTAGGGTCATTCCATGATAAATCATCCAGGGGGTGCCAGGTTACTCACGTGAGTAGATATTCACACAAAATGAAAATATGCCAAATATTAGGCCAGTATCTTAAATAGTTTTCAAGTTGTAGCCCTTTGAAATTTGAATAATATTTTTTTTAAGTTTTTTGGCGAACCCATTTTCAGCCAACTTTGGCAACTTATTGCTCCAAAATGATTGTTTATTACAAGGCTGAAATTGGGCATACTAACCATATTCATCCCCTAGAATCTGAAAATGGCCTTAGATTTTGTGAATCTTGATCAACTTTTGTATGGTAAAGCCTCAAAATCAGCCGAAAACACAAAACGGCCAAAAACAAGACCACATTTTATGACCTGTAACTCAAGAACTAAGGAAGATAAAAGGCTAGAATTCATTTTTATTATGATTTTATGATATATATCTCTCCGCAAAAATGCAGTAATCCAAGTCATATCATTTGTAGAAAATTTTTTAATGAAATCATTTCTAAGTTTTAAGAATTTTTCCAGTTTTGCCCCAAAATGCCCTTTTTTGGGGAAAAAAATGACCATGTCACCAGTTATTCGTCTCTCTGAAATTTTTACTGTGCAATCTTATAAATGTGAACAATGTCTGACAAAAAAATTTGAATGATGTTCAGCTTACTTTCTTGTTATGAATATGAAAATATGTTCCGCAATTGTGTATTTTTTCGTTGACTAAGCAGGTATAGGCCTGCTGGAAGTGCTGTTATCGACTAAATATAAAACAAAACATTGATTAAAAATATTTTCGCACTCAGCGACGGAAACTTTTTCCAGCGAGAGCGGCATTTCAGAACTCTTCAGCGAATGAAGGTAATTTTGGTGACAAGTAGGCTACGTGGTTTCGTCCGTTTACATTTTCCAATCGAACAGCTGTCTATTTTTTACAGCAAGTTGCGTGACTGTACTGCAAAAACAGGTGTACGTACTTGTCGCCGAAATAACCTTCATTCACTAAAAGAGTTCACAAATGCCGCTCTCGCTGGAAAAAAGTTACCATCGCTGAGTGCCAGTGCACAGACCTAATAATAATTAAATTATTTTTCTGTTCTGAATGCAGCCCATTATTTTGTCGCTGTTACATTGCATGGGGGAGAGAAGCTGTTTCTTCAATTGCCACTTGATTATTCTTAAATTGGAAAACGTGTTAATAAAGAAAAAACATCTAGAACTAGCCAGGACTTATTGTTGTCTATAAAGGGATGGATATTTGCCCCCGAAATTCCAGGTCTAGCGCCGGCCCTGCTTTCAACATCTGATATGTTGTCTATGTTCTTTTGTGCACAAAATTTGGGTTTATGAGATTTGCAAATCATTGCATTCTGTTTTTATTTACAATTTACACAGCATCCCAACTTTCAACTATCAACCCAACTTCTCAACCCTAATTTTTTGGAATTGGGGTTTTACATTAAGCATTAATTTTACATGATTATTGCAAAATGATTGAGACCAAATGTAAAAGGAATGACAAATTACATAATTTGAAAATGCCCACAGTATTAGGCAACTCTACAAAAACAAGATCAAAATGATGGTTATGCATAATAATAGATCCTGAGATCAAAATTACTCAAACCCTGATGCTTACAACATGTATATGACATAAAATAAATTTTTGAGTTAAGCTCATGTTTTTCCTGTTAAGTTAGAGAAAAAATCCAAGTCAATGAGATGAATAATACGCAAGCTAACATGCTAATGCTTTTCGCCTTAAATTAATAAATTTTAGTTTCCATGAAACAGTTACACGTTTAACATTTGCCTCGTTTAACGGCGAAAAGGGTTAGCATGCTAGCCAGCAAATTATTCCTCCTTTTGACTTGAATAGAAGCTAGAAGGATTAGCTAGAAGCTAACCCAGGATTGGTAATGTTACCATTGAGAGGATATTGGGGGAAATATGTCATTGAACGGAATCTGATCAATCGAGAGAAAGCTGTACTATACGTGTGTAATACCAAATATGTATGACATGGCTGTATCACACCAATTTTTAATAATTTGTGGGATAACAATGTATACATGTCTACAATGCTCTTCAATAGTGCAAGTTAAACTGGAATATAACACAGATCTGAAGCCAACACCAATTTTTAATCATTTGTGGGATAACAATGTATACATGTCTACAATGCTCTTCAATAGTGCAAGTGAAACTGGAATATAACACAGATCTGAAGCCACTATGACATTATGCTAATTCAGGTTATCAGGATATACGTCTGTTGATTACGTGGCAGTGTCATATTCGGAATATTGTCTTAATCGGGTTAATGTGTAAAGGCTGGTAAGTGTGGAGTTCAGATGCAGCGACAGGCGAAGATGCACCAAGCACGGAGCCAGCATAGCTGAAAGTGATAGAGAGAATGGAAGGGAAAAAGCTCACGTTTCTGAATACACGAAAGACTAAGTGCCAGAAACAAGGCGAGCCTACACAGAGAAAAAGAAATCTCAACAAACGAGAAAAAAACAAGGCACCAAACAATAGTGCGAGAAAATACAAAGAAGCAGAGCTTCCCAAAAATAAAGAGAGGATAATAGTCAAACTTACCCTGACTACAGATATCTTAAGCCGAAGCAAATAACTACAAAGCAGACACTCCAGCAAAGGAGGCGTGGCGGACCTCCGGCTTATATAGACTCTGGGGAAGCGCCGCCCAGATACAGTCAGCCAGCTGGGTGAAAAATCCGACAGAGAAAGAATTTGATGTCGTCAGGGACGAGAACCACCAAGAAAGAAAAAAGCACACACACAAACCATGACATAATGTTGGAATAATGCCGTCCATCTGAATGTACTGATTGAGTGTAAGGGATCGAACCATGTCAGTTGGGAAACGACGGCACACTGACTTTTTTTTGCCGGCATTTCGAGCGCGAGGGTTCTCCATCTCTGAACAGTGCTCGCCCTCTACTCTACAGATACAAATCACCTCTGCACCACATTCATTGAGATAAATGGTGCAAAATTGAGAGCGCACGGAACTTGTATTTGAGACACTTCCGGCAGCAGATTCAAGCAGTCATAGGTATCGATTTGTGTTTGTGCCAGAGAATTTCAGCAGGTGTAACTACAGAGTTGTGTTTGTGGGAGAAAAATATACAACTTTACAAATTATACTCTTTAAAGCAGGTGAACAAAACAGTTTTGCACCATATTTTCAGGAACAACTGTTGCAAGACGTGAGCGTGTGAGTTGCTTAATTTGTGACTCGAAGATTAGGATTTGTACACGTGCAGTAACGATTTGAGAAGGTGTAAATCGTGCGTTGTAGAAAAAAATTCTGCAAGTTTGAAACCTTTTCTTTGTGACTTAAGATTTACTGATACGCATGTACAACTATATTTTCACAACTGCAAATTCCACTTTCGCAGATTTGCACCATATTTTCTGCAACAACGTGAGCATGTGAGTTTTTAAATTTGTGACTTGCACAGTAGGATTTGTGCACTTGCAGTAAGAATTTGAGAGGGTGTAAGAGTTGAGTTGTGTTTATGGGGTGAAAAAAAATTGTACAAGCATGAAACTTTTTCACTGCGACTTCAGATTCACTGACACACGTAAAAAATTTGTTACGAGTACAAATTCCACTTTCACAGGTGCTCAGTAATTTTGCACCAAATTTACCTTCCTAAGTAAACCGTTCATCATACAGCGAACAGTACTGTGAAAACACTCTATGCCTTTTCTAAAAAGAATAAAAAGTTGAAACTCATATTCATGCTTTTTTATTAAGTTATCATGACATTTTCAAACATTTTTCCTCTCCTCTCCAAAGGTTTTGATGGCAAATTCATTTTATCAGTTGTGGTTTAACAGGAAGCAAGTTATGAAATGGAGAATGAAACAAATTGTCTGACTCACTGATTTTTTTTTTTTAATCTGTCCCCATGCCAGTTTTCCCATGCATATTTTATCTCTGTTTTGCCTGTTGAAGAAGACAGTGAATGCTGAAACAGCTGTCTTTTCTCCAAGTAGTCACGAATTGCATCACAGAACTCACTCTTACTTACTGTCCATTAAAGCTTGAAGGATTTCAACTATTAATGCAGCACACCCCTTGATTTCCTGAAGCATCCTTGTAATTTCATATCAAGACCAAGACCAAACAAGAGCCCAAATGCAAGGGCATTTGTGTTAGAGCAGCCTAGTTATTAGCTACTTGTCTGGCAGCTAAGGTTGTGGATGTGAGCCGCAGTTGGGACATGTTATTCTGACTTTCATGAGAGAGATGAAGTTTGAGAGAACTCTGCACTTGATCTATCAAGCCAAACATTAACCCCTGATGGTCTCTCTTGCTCACTACACTTGTAGCTGTTCTCTCAAATTTCATCCAGGCAATCCTTTGCTGGGTTTCCCCCAAGGTATTACAGGACTGGCGGGCGCCAAGCCTAACTTACCCCCACGTTTATTTATATATATATTTAATTTTTTAGTAGGTTTTCAAATTACAGTCATGCTGGTGTGGTTAGTGACAGGGAACATGCTTAGCTGGAAATTGCAACGCCTCGAAGCACTCCCAACGGTCATCACACACAAAGATCACGTTAAAACCTCACGACATAACAGGATATGTCTCAAAAGAAAAGCCAAAAAAACTTTGGACAGTTTCTTTTTTTGGTGTTTGACCAACACTGGAGGAGATGGTGAACCCGGCGGTAATGACTGAGAGGCATCCACTGAGTCGATCTCGTTAGCCGGGCCGCGGCTCAACAAGGCACAGCCGGCTAGCACGGCTATTGGCACGATTTCCCCCCTGCAGCACAGCCAAGTATTTCTGCAAACATAAGTGTTAAACACCGAATCAGTGAATTCAATTCTGAATGGCTGGTCGACCCGAAATTTTGCGGATGGCTATACAAGACCGAATACGGTAAGTATAACACTGTTTTATGCGATTTAAAAATATAACGGTAAGCGCGAGTTTTATGTTAGTTTAGCACAAAAACACTGCTATTAAATTCAGTGTTAGATAACTTTCATTTTAGAGCTGTGTCTGTTTTAATGGAGTCAAAATGTCATTGTACGTATGTTTTGCAGGCAGCTATTCACCGGACTCAAGCAGTCCCGATGTGTGGGCGATTTTGTCGCCTTACCATTACTCGTTCTTAACTAAATGATTTTCGTGAATGACTGACCAGATCTTTTAAAGTTTTCCAATGAATGGTTCAAAACAATATGCCTGATACAGTCTCTGGTGTATGTTTGTAAACTCTTACTTTTAAAATCAATTTTATGCAATACTGCAGCATGAGTGAATAAGAAATTATAAGTGATTTATCAAGTACTACATTATACGAATTGTGTGTGCAGTTTTGTGTATATAGACAGATCATTTACAGCAGTCATTTTAGGTCAAACTGACCTTAAAAAGTACTGCCTAATTTGGCCACTCCTTATGTCTATATACACAAAAATGCACACAGTCAATTATCAATTCGCCAGATAGCCTTGCTGGTAAACAGAACCGGTTTCCCCAATCTGATAGATCCCCGAAACCTCCGAGATTATGCCTTGCACTCATTATAAAATATCGCCAGAGATTAGCTAAACAACTGGCCGCTGCTGCAACGTCTTCACGGTAAAATAGCTTCCGTACTGTTTAGCTGGCAGTCCTGCCGGTATAATCATGGTTAAATGGCAACAAAAATCGCTTGCCAGCAGAGCACCTTGGCAAAAGGGTTTAAGTCCGAAAATGATACAACTGCGCATGCGTGCCAGAAGTCATGGCCAAATAGCCACAGAAATGTAAAAGCAGTTCGTGGCAAAATATCCACTGCCTTTTATTTATTATTTATTATAATGTTTTTTTGTTAAATGTGATCAGAATTTTAAGGCTTGTTTTAACATTCAGTTGCTGTAAGGACTTTATTCAAGTTTTCTTGTGTGAACACTATCAACTTTAATTGTACTTATTTTGTGGTTCTTAAAAACAGCATTTCAAGACTGTACCAATTTGCAAGAATCTGCTATAGTTGATGCTTATATTTTGAATAAATGTCTTATAACAACACAAGATTACAAAGTTATATTTTCAAATTTCCAGTCAAATTTTAACATTGATTCAATGCAGAGCCCTATGGAATCACACCTTCTAAACTCTGCTCCTCCATTCATTAATCTGTTATCTATAGGGCCCTGCCATCAGCCAGTTGCTGGCCTGTGTCGGGCCCCCATCAGAAAAAAAAAAAAAAAAGGCACTTGGCTGCTGGTGGGGTGCTGGTGGGACGCCCCCGCCCCCCTTCATAAGATACTTGCCACTGGGCCTAACAACTTTTTCTGGGGGACCCCCTGTGACAGGTATGCGTTATTCATGAAAACTGACCACACCTGATAATGTTGAGAGTTCTCAGAGTTTCTGTAATGGTAATTTAAATGAATGATTGAAAACAGGTCATGACCAATCATGATTTTTAAAGGGATGGGTTTGAGCTTCCCCTAATGCCAGTTCACCAGCCGCAACTGGTCTAAAGTTATTAAGAATTGCTGGATCAAGATTTGGTTTTTTAAGGAGCAGTTGAATGCAGGCAATCTAAAAATGATCAGGAACATAGCCAGTGGAGAGAGAACTGTTCACCACAGAAAGCAGGTCAGGGCAAATAGTCATCAATAGGCCTTTAAGGAGCCTCGTGGGTACAATATCTCAGGGACAGGAAGAGGGTTTCATACGGGACACAATATCTGTAAGTTCTGGGAAAGAAACTGGTGTGAAACAACTCAACAAGTTTATGCGATGGCACGGAATATTGATAGAAGGAACAGGAGTGATACTAGGTGTTATGATTGCTATTTTGTCAAGAAAAAATTTCAAGAACTTATCACAATCAGTGGGAGATGCAGCTGATGCAAGAGCAATTGGAGGGTTCACAAGACAGTCAATTGTTTTGAATAAAAATCTTGTGTCATGCTGATTTTTTTACTATTAATTCAGAGAATAATTCATTTCGAGCCATTTTTATTTCTTGATTATATGAGTTTAACAGGCTTTTCATGTGCACGTAATGAACAGTCTGTTTAGAGGCCTTCCACTTCCATTCGGTTTTTCTGCATTCCCTCTTAATGCTGCATATTGCGTCGTTCATCCATGGCAAATTCTGTTGCACCAGTGCTGTTCTAATTTTGTATGGTGCAACAACATTTACAGTAGACAAGCAGTTTTTATTGAATAAATTCAGCATTTTGTTGCTTTCCAGAATGTGCGCTATATTGATGCGTGTATTAGAATAAATAGACAAAAATTTGGAGCCTGTACACGAAGAACAAAAGGACCATTTTAATTTGGTTTGAGCCACAGGGACTTTGGTATCAAAGATCACATCTAAATGATCAGAAACAAAAATATCCTGTCTTACAGCCATTCAAATTCAGGCCAGGTGTAAAAACTAAAGCTTAGGGTACGGCCGTGTTTTTGTGCATAGGGCCAGACACCCATTGGACCAAACTGAAAGATTCGGTAAGGTTTAAAAATTCAGAGACCATAGTGCCTGAGGGGACGTCGATACGGAAGTTAAAATCACCCGCTATTATCCCATCATATTTTAATACTAGAGAGGACTGTAACTCTGAAAATGCTGAAATAAAACCATTAATCAATTTAGGTGGACGATAGACTAAAATACATAGAATTAATTGGCTTGTGAAGATGAACTGTGAACATGAGAACTTCAAAGGTGGAGAAATCATGAGCGGGGATCTGGCTGCATTTTAGCTGGTTTTTGTACACAACAGCAATTCCTCCACCTTGACCAGAGACTCTGGGTTCGCTAAAATGTCTACATTCTGTGGGGCAAAGCTCACAGAGAACACTGACGCCACCAGCTTTAAGCAAAGTCTCAGTTAAAGAGACATTATCATCCAATACAATTTGCTGCTTAACCCTTTAAGGCCTAATGCAAAAATCCCAGCAGAGAATCATGCTGCCATTTTTACCATAGTAACCTGTATTTGGGCTGAAGCACAGCTTCTCAGCTTTCAGGAACAGTTGGAATTTTTTTTCTATTGCGCAAAACTTACAGTAATTACAGTACTTTCAAAATTATGCGCATATCTGTGTCGGCAACAACACGTTCTTAAAATGCGCACATGCTGTCCCGGTTTAAATGGGTTAAAGGACCAGTGTGTAAGATTTAGATGGACAATCTGGCTGAATAACTGGCAGGAATGGAATATAATATTCAAAAGTACATTTTCATCAGTGAATTATTTCCTGAAAATAAGAATCATAGTGTTTTCTTTTATCTAGAATGAGCCCTTTATATCAACAGAGAGAGCGGGTCCTCTTCCACGGAGCTCGCCATTTTGCACTGCCATGTTTCTACGGTAGCCCAGAACGGGAAAAAAGTAATTAAATAAACACTGACACGAGAGTGTGCCTTTCACGTTTTTTGCACATTTTGCAGCCACCGTAGGTTCTCTGAGAAAGAGAATGATCATTTGGTTGCAATCTATAATCTCACCACTTGGTGGCTCTAGATCTCACATACTGGTCCTTTAAAGGGATATTTCAACATTTTGGCAAATTGGCCTATTGATAATCCCTATAGTTATATGAGTAGGTGCATTACCTTTAGTTATCCGTGCCCGTTATTTTGAGATTTGGGGGGGGGGGAGACCCGTGCTGCTCAGCGAACATAACAAAAGTGAACAGTACAGGTCCCTCCCTCCTTCAAAACTCCTTCAAAACTCATCAAATACACAATCCAGCAGCTCCAAAACACTCTCGTGGACAAGTTGTGACCTGCACATTCACCATGCTATGAAATAATAATGTATTACGACACATGAAGCAAATACTCGGAACTACTTTCTTGAGTAACCCGCTGGGTGGATTAACACAGTGTGCAGTGTGTGCCTCAGACATTGCAAGTAGTTGCAGTAAACATACGCTTTTGAAATCACTCCGCCCAGCTGGTATGTCTGGAATGTAGTTCCGGTTATCCATTTGCCTTGAAAATAACTCTGTCTCGTAATTATACATTATTATTTTATAGCGTGGTGAATGTGCAGGTCAAAAGTTATCCACGAGAGCGTTTTGGAGCTGCTGTCGAAGATAAAGTGTGTATTTTCATTACCTTTTCTTCAAATGAGATAATTTGTTGAATAATAATGTGGAATTCCAATTGCTTTTACTTTGACTAATGATGATTAGCTTGTCATTATCTCTTAAAAATAAATAATATTTATAATAATTATAATATTACCTATTGAAATATCAAATATTTTTGCTCTTGACAATTTTTGATGTTTTCATGGTAACAAACACTCGGCGCCACTATAGGCTTAATTCTGTGCATTAGTTATTTTAATGTAGGGTGTTGTTGCATTCTAACGCCAGGTGGAAGCAAACCCAAAAGCACGACTGGAAATCATTGAAAGCTTCAAATCTCTGCCAGCATAGCTGGATTTGAACTTTGGCCTATATCTGTTTGCCTAGATTAAAATGTTCAGTTGTTCCTCTTGTGCTACTCTAAGATCCTGCAAAGTTTTGGTGTTATGTGCAGATATCCTGCTAACAGACAAACAGACAAACAAATAAACGCCGGCAAAAACGTAGACCTCCTTGGCAGAGGTGAATTAACGATAAAATATATATCTACCTCGACTATAAATATTTCTTCTCATTTAAACCACTTAAAAATGTTTCATAACCCTAAAAGTAACAGAATTTACATGCCATTCAAAACTCAAAAATTGTTGGTAAATGTATTGTATATGCTCTCGCATGAGAAGGTGTCACAGGAAATAAGTAAATAAATAATGAAGTTACAGCAATAATCTATGGCATGTTCCAAATTGCTTCCTGTTTTAAAAAAAAAAGTCATTAAAAGGAAGTAAATTTAATTCATAAATCAAATAATTTCCTTTGAGTAAAAAAGGAGTATATTATTATTTAAATGTGTGAGTGAGTGGTCTGTCTGAAATCCTGATATGAGGGGAAAGCATGGAAGCATTTTTTCATTTAAAACTGAGGTATTAACTGCATCTGTTCTTTATTTCTAGAAACAGGGGTGCTGCAACCACCAGCAGTGCCATTCACATATCCTCAGTCACTGTGTCCTTTGAAGTGACACCAGGTTAACCAGAGGAGACAGCTGGGACATGTGTATTGCAGGGTAATAGCATGCAATGGAGGACACATTGCTCTAACACTTTCATCCCATTGTTTTCCACAGGAACAGTTTGCTGGCTTAGGAAGACCCCAACTAATCCGGAGTGTCTCATTTAAAAATGTTTCCAATTAACTTTCACTCTTTCTGATTGCTGCAGGTTGCGCAATAATAAATTATCTTGGTCATATCTTGTCTTGGTCTACCTTGTTGTTGTCAATTTGGCAGGTTGCTGTTGTAAAAATATCTATACAGGCATCAAGGATTCGAGGACCTGACTTAGCCATTCACACCTGGGGAACAAAAGCTCCATTCATATGCTTTTGGCTGATTTGGGTATCAGGATTTCAGCACAAACCCTCAACATGTTAGTGAATGCAAGGTTGAGACATCAACCAGGGCACAATAATCCCTGTCCATTAGTGCATCTTACTGAGGATACACATTCAAATTCTAGCTAATATATGCACCAACACAGGCGGCCGCCGGACCTCGGACAACATCTACAACCTTAATCAGATCCATACAGGAAAAAGGACATTTTCATACGGACAAACTGCAGTTATGTTTGTGATTGTGATTTGTGAATTACATGCAAAGTGTATGGGTTAATGCAAAAATAGGTTGGGAGGAAACAATTAAATTATATTTTATATTTATAGTTATTATAATGCAGCAGCTAAAGGACTGGAGCATGTACAATACCGGTCAAAAGTTTTAGGACGCCCCAATTTTTCCGGTTTTTTATTGAAAATTATGCAGTTCCAGTCCAACAGATAGCTTGAAATGGTACAAAGGTAAGTGGTGAACTGTCAGAAGTTTTAAAGGAGCAGTATGTAAGAAATGTATGTTCATTAATCATGAAATGGCCCTGATATATAACCAGACATTAAGGAATGATGTTAATTTCAAATTCTTATATCACTGACAACAGTAGTCCAGCCAGAATATTCTCATTACAAAAGCAAAGTTCTAGCCCACAACTAATGTTGATGTTGTCATTTTGTGTTTTGGCCTGTTGCGCCGCCCTCCACCTATCTCCCAATCACGAAGTCATTAGCATTTCGGCATCCAGGTTCCCAGTTACCACTGAACTGCAGCTACCAGCATTTCGGAGCAAAAATGTCTGATGTTACTAAAACTAAGAGGCCTCGTTATGATTCCGAAATACATCGTGACAAAGTCAGATACAAAACAAGGATATGTATAGGACCTGCCTTTGAAAGATTGAGACGGCTGAAAGCCGAGAAGAATTTGAAGACCGACGCCGAAGTTGCTAATTTTCTCCTGGACAGTTAAGATTCTGATAAGTTTGGCTAACTTAATTCTATTTAATGTAGGCATGGACTGTCACGGTTTGTGAGGTGAGCGTGTGCTTTTGACTTTTCTTTGTGGCTCTCGTCCCGGGACGATATCGAATTCCTTTTCAATCGGATTCTTTACCCAGCTGGCTGATTGAACTGGGGAGGCGCTTCCACAGACTCTATATAAGCCAGAAGTCCGCCACGCCTCCTTTGCTAGAGTGTCTCTTTGTAGCTAAGCACTATAGCCGAAGATATCTGTAGTCCGGATTTGTATGAATTTATATCTTCTCGTTATTATTGGAGTTCCTTCCTCTTTAGGGATTTTCCCTTTTCTACTTTTTTCTCTCTCGCGTTGCTTCCATTTTTCAGACTATTATACGTCCTTTGGAAGCGCGAGTATTTTCTGATGGTCTGTATAATTCTCTGTGTTTGTATTGTGTCCGTGCTGCTCTTTTCTCTTTTGGCCACTGCACTTGGCCTCTCAATTTTACCAGCCATTACCGAACACTCTAGCCTGCATGGAGTCGTCAGCAGCGGCTGCGTTAGAGAAAGTTATGGCTAATCAACAAGCTGTTCTCTCTGGGTATGGCAAGGGTCTTTCTAGCCTGAACAATTAGCAGGCAGAGTTGGCGGAAAGAGTCCGCCTTCAGGCAAATGCCATGCAGAGACAGGAAAACGTTCTGTTAAGTCTCACTGATAGTATTAGAGCGTTGTCTACTCAGATCACATTGAATGTTGCACAAGCACAATCCGTACACCTTCCCCGAGAGCCAAAACTCCAGTTACCTTCATGATATGGAGGCGAGGCAGGAAGATGTAAAGATTTCGCCCGATGTGGAATATTTTTAAAGTGCAGCCTTCACGGTTCGTGAATGAAGAGTCTCGGGTTTCATTTTTTTTATCCCTGTTGACCGACATAGCACTCACTTGGGTCGGACCACTTATTCGCTCTAATTCACTGGTTGTGAATACAGTGGAGACTCTTGTTACAGAAATGGTATCAGTGTTTGATCAGGATGTTTGTGGTCAGGATGTAGCTATCCGTTTAAGGCATCTGAGGCAGGGCTCTGAAAGTGTCGCGGAGTTTTCAATCTCATTTCGCTCCTTGGCGACAGACAGGCTGGCCAGAAGCGCCCCATATGACAGTTTTTGTTCACGCTTTGGCTGATGAGGTTAAGGACGCTCTGGCTACATTGGAGCCTTGTGTTTCTCTGGATTCGTTGGTTCGTACTGCAGTGCGAATTGATAATCGCATCCGCGAATGTAACAGGGAGAAACGTACTGCATTGGCTCTTGCTGACAACAGGGTTAATGGTCCTCGCAGCGTGCATACAGCTCCAATTCCGCCCACTGAAATTTCCACTCCTGGCGAGCCTATGCAGGTTGATGGCTCATATGAGAGACGGGCTCGTAAGCCTGTTCGCAGACGTATAATCTGCTATAATTGTAACAAACCGGGACATATCCGTCCACGCTGCCCTGAGCTTAAAGGGAAACGGGAAGGCCCTCTGGTGGTATGGGGGGAGCTAAAGGGACAGACCCAATTTCCCTTCCAAACTTTGATTCCTGTAGAATTGACTGTGGGGAGACCATTTTTGTACCCTGATGGTGTACTGCTTTCATGGAAATATAGACAAAGGCAATATTTCACTTTTCTTAATGTTTGGGTCACTTTAGGACAAGGAATCAAATTTCAAGTTGAAGAAAGATCATTGAGGGGGTTTTCGCGGCTGTTTAACATAGTCAGAGGTCATTTTTTGACTCTTACAACAACAGAATGGTTAATTGTGGTGGCAGTTTTAGCCTATGAGTTGTGGAGAGCAGTATGTATCATTGCTTCAGCATTCCCTCTTCTGGATTCATTTCAATTCTGATATTTTTATTGTTTAATGTCCATCTTTTGATTTGATCTTCTTGATCATCATTAATTGTGATTGTCATCATGTTTACTGTTATAATTATGATCTATTTGTTAAGTATTTCTAGCTGAACCAATCTCTTTAAGAGGAAAAAAGGAGTTACTTTCACAGTGTAATTTCAGAATTATTTTGTTTCACTTCCCTGCACCACATAAAATAGGGCACACATAATTGTTCTTTTTTTTGCAGAGGGATACTTGTGGTCATTCATGACCACTCCAAACACTCCATGACCAGGTGAAACAGGTTCGATTTTACTATAAGCTGAAAAGTTGTCTGCCTTAATTTTTCATTGAGCATTCTGAATAAATATTCAAGTGTTCTGAATTACTGTGGCTGTAGATATTATACAATCATTTACTCCAGTTGAGGTGAATCAAATGATTTATCCACCTTGGACAAGTGATATTGCATCGAGGTGAAGATCATTTGTCCGAGATGGATAAATCATTGGATTCACTGATAACTGAAGTCAATATCGATTTCCAGAAAGCCCATTTATTCTCATTCGTGCTCTGTTAAAGTGTAATTTTTCATGTTAATTCTAATAGGCGACTGTGAGGGCAAACTAGGCCGCAAACTACCGTTTTCTGGTTACACTTAGTATAAATCAATAATTTGTAAAATTACAGTAGCCAATAATCAATAAATGTTAACTTCAAACATATTGTGGAGAATGCATGCTGTATTGGTGGTTTGTTTGGCGATTTTATGCCAGACAGTGTACACCTAATCAATTGATCATGGATATTAGCAAGTATATATATTGATTAGTGTTAGTTCTTGTTCATCCATGGCTTCATAAACTGTCAGCATCCCATTTTATTTTTTGAGCATTATACCATTAGCCAAAACACTGTGAAGTTACTCAATCAAAAAATAACAATCAAATTCTATAACCTGACAAGTTGAGACCTCCCACATAGCAAAAGGCTTTGGATGAGTGAAGTCTGATTCCTGTGTCCCAAGAGCATGAATTAAACTCCTCAGCTAAGCCTGATGTGCAAACTGCTCAGTATACTCGCCCATAGTATCTATCCAGCAGTTAAAAAAATGAACTCTCGCGACAGAAAAAATTGTTGTCCTTCATAGCAACCACTTCAGCGATAGTGAGCCAATGGCATCCCAATAAAGTAGTTAAAAAATCAGTTTTCTGAAGAAAAAATTCACCATGGTATTGATACTAGGTCATTCTACTATCAAATATAGTCATCACATATTAAAAATTTTCGTGGATTTACGCGTAGATTCCTCCATCGACTAATTCAGTGGTGACTTATATCCTGCGAAGAGCTCTCAGTGATAGCCAATCACTCTAATGCTAGCTCAGGCTTATCTGCATAAAGCACAGTAGTTGTTCACACCCACGTGAAACTTCCCTGGTAATTATCTATTGATTGACACATTTGCTATCCAATTCTAGAGAGTATAAACTCTCCACAGTAACGGAAAGACATTGATTGGACCATCAGAAAAGTATTTACGCCTTTGCGTAACAGTTAGTTAGGTCATATTCTCTTAACGTTGCACAGCTGAAAACACAAGAAAGAAAAAAAAGACTTCCACAACCGGACTGAAGTGCTCAGTCACATTGACGGGATTTAAATGACATATGAACACGGTCAATGGGAATTCTTCTGAATGAAACAGGACTGGTGGGTTCCATCAACCAGATAGATCTATGTCTTTAAAGAAAGGTTTTTTTTATTTTATGGGTGAGTTCATAGATCTATGTCTCTGGAGGAGGAATTCAATAAATCGAATGCCAAGGTTTTGGCTCTTTTTTTAAATGCGTATTCAACAGCTCAACCCTTGTAGAAAATGCAAACAGCTCAACGTTCACCATTCTGTTCAATCTTGGGTTGCATATTGCCTGCTTTTTCCTAAAGTGGAATATCTGTTCTGTTAGAATAAGATACAATTCAAATATTACTATGCGAGTGAGTTATACTTGTTCCTTATAAAGTGTGGAAATTGTTTATATAAGGTTGTGAGCTCGGACATGGGAACTGCTAGCTTTTCATTGCAGGCTGAATGTTCAGACCGTTAAATAAACAGTTTGTTGCCCTCATCTGTGGAATAATCTTCCATTTCACATCAGAACCTGCTCTTCAGTCCAAGTGAAGGCATCCAGAAAATCAGACTATTCCTGGGTCACCCCCTCAGAAATTTCTCAAAAATTCATATAGGTACCTCTGGTGGACTTATGAAATAATACCAAGTATTAGAGCAATATCCCTAATAGTTTTGAAGTGATGGCCTGTCACAATTTTAAGAATTTTTTTTTTTTTTTTTTAATTTTGACGAAATTGAGTTTCGTCCAACTTTGGGCTTCCACTGCTCCTCTATTATTTGACCAACAGATCAGATTTTTGGTCTCCCTGGCCTCCCTTAAAATCAGAATTTCTGGTCAGATTAGGTGTATCTACCTTGGTTGCTCCACAATAGGGCTCCAAAGTTGGCTGAAAAGCCAAAAATCGCAAAAATTGCTATACTTTTTAAATGCTACAGATCAGAAAGTTTAAGGAATTCAAGCTTGAAATTTTTTTTGTGACTATTCCCGATACCTCTCATGGGTAATCCACTTTAATCTTGTTTGTATCTTGGCAGGAATGAGAAGAAAATATTTTTTTTTATTTTGCTCGTTTTTCATTTTACGGAAAAAATAGCAATATTGAAGTCCATGGTTCACCATGTGCGCAATTGACCACATCCTTCAAATCTTTACCATAGATTGCTATAGTTGTCAACTTCATCTGACAAAAAAATTGAGATGGTGTTCAGCCTAGTTTATTTTATGTGAATTTTTCAATAGGCACACCATATTGGCCATTTAAACGCACAGTAGTACAGTTTAGAACAGGGCTTCTCAAAGTCCGGACTCCGGTCCACATCCAGACCGAACGGCAAGTCAGTGCGGACCCAGGCCGTATCTTGTGTTATGAATGCTACATTTTTTTTCTTTTTTTTTAACTGCTCAATAAATTGTTAGTAATGTTGAATGCACTGTGACTGGGGATCATACATGTCGATCCAGCGAGGATAACTCATATTAACTTTACTAGGCTCGTTGTCTCTCCTCTCCTCTTCTGCATTTCAGCAGAGGTGCGCTGCTGAGACACCGTGGAGCACCCCCACAGAAGAGGGGAGAGCAGAGCGCTACCATGAATGACAGCAACTAGTAGCCAACTGGTACACGCTAACACGGTTTCGTTAGCATTAGAACCAATCAGAGGCAGAGTAGGGCGGGACGAACACTCCATCATTCACCCCCCTCACAGTACTCGAAAAGTCTGTAGTAATTCAACATAATGTGAATCTTCCGACTTCGTCATTCGCGAATGAGTTTTGCGGCCAATGACTGAAGGCACTATAAACACTGTTGTAATGCTATTTTTAAGAAGTGGGGCAGTCGCGCGCCATCACATCAGCAATGAAGCAAGACAACACATCTTATTTATAATATTCCGTCAAGGTCAGGGCACAAACCGCTGGGGTTGTCATTCAGAAAATATAGCTATGCTCCAACATCGCAGAGCTTCTTGGGAAAAGCTAACGTCAATGTTTGGCAAGCAGCGATTACTGAAGCTGGCTGAAACTAACGCCAACGTATCTTATAAATTCAGTCAATAACGGTAACACTCTTAAGAATGGATTACTTCATCATCAATTGCCTATATTGGTTTCATACGGCATTATGCTCTATAAATCTAAGTTTGTAAAATCGCGGTGGTCAAAGTAACAACGTAACTTGCTACCTACCTCATGCATCACGTCAGTCAGTCTCATCTGCAAGCATCAGAATGCTCACTCAGTTCACTTAACGGCCTTAAATGGGCAATAAGTGAAATCGTTTCACCGCTAGGTTTGGTGTTATGCACTGTCTGTAGACCAAAACAAAGTGTGTCATGAGCCACACCACCCTCTACCTCTGCTATTCGGCAGAATGACGGGCCAGTTTAAGTTTCCGCGGCATTATTACTCAGTACATTGAACCTGAAATGCTCACGAAACTGCAGATTTGCGCTAATTGCAAATGTTAGCAGGCTGCCTGGCTACTCACCTAACACAACCGTAACGTAGGTATGTTACTAAAATTTTCAAAATGGTTTTATGCTGAAATGAATTATTTATCCTGAAAGAGCTTGAAATAAACTTTCCAATGACACCAAGATCAATGTGATAGGTTAAGAACTGACAAAGTTATTAACCTTGGAAATTGGGAAATGGGGGTAAAAAATGTCCTTAGTTTTCTACAGAAAAAATGAGAAATCTGTGACTGAAAATATGGTTTGCATAAAATGCTATAACTTTCTTAATTCTTTAGATTTTCCTATGAAACTTTCAAATAATGTTTATTGAAATATTATCTGCCTATTCCAAAATGATGAATGAAAACAGAATTGAATTTTGCTGTACAACCCTCAATGGGGGTGCCATTTCTGGAATTTTTGCCACAGACAGTTTTTTTTTTGCTGACGGTAGAAACAGACTGCTGGAGCTCCAAATCTCATAATTTTTTGTCTGTTGGATCTTGAATACTTAATCTAATAGTCTGTGCAGTTTTTATTAGAATTCCTACTTAGATTCTGTAAAACTGAAGGGTGTTTCTGTCACCTCAAACTTTGAAGCACTCAGGCGGCCATCTAGGAAATTGGAAATTGAAAACAAGGTAACTTGGGGAATTCGGGGTCATTTTTATCTATGTCTTCAACGGGATTTCCGGGAATTCCCTTCCTTTTGCCCACCAAAGGCGGTTTTGATGGGTATACCTCTGCCACTTCGGGAAATTACGCAACGCGCTATCGGAACCAATATCACGGCAGCCGATGTGCTGATAGTAACATACCTAACGTTACGTAACGCCTGGCCCATTGCTGGGACCGAGCCACTAACAACTCAAGCTCCGAACATTAACCCATGCCACGATTGTAACATTAAATGCAATTGAATCGACATAGCAACATATGCCTAACAGTACTGTAACATGAATTAAAGCAGACATTTGACTTTATGTTGTTACTTACCTGTCCAGGAGAAGAAGAGCTAGCTCCGAGTCTAATTGTAGCCCCTTTAGCTCTTGCAGTGCTCTCCAGCTTGGAAATGCAAGGCTAATATTAATCCGGGTTCTGTCCCTTTCTTTATCCGACAACATCTTCGCCAACGACCGTTGTTTCTTTAGAAGTAATTTTGGATCCTGCTCGTCTTCAGGTGAACGTTTTGTTCCGCTCTCCGCCATTTCGCTTTTTAAAAAATACGCGCTGCCACTGCTCACTGGCTGTATGAATGCATTCTCGGGAAGGAGGAGGAGGCGATTCTGCTCACTGGCTGTATGAATGCATTCTCGGGAAGGAGGAGGAGGCGATTCTGCTCACTGGCTGTATGAATGCATTCTCGGGAAGGAGGAGGCGGCGATTCACATGAACGTACATGAACACGCAGTCGGACCGGGCTTGTAAACAAGAGGCTGGAGATCAACACAGAGTGGGTATGTGATGTCCTGCTATACTCCAGATGAAATTACACCTCTCGTTCTTCACATAGCGATTTTTAATTCCTTCAATCTAGAAATGAAGCATTTTCGCTTATTGCCCCTTTAAAGTAGCCAAAAAATATGGTTTCATAAAAAACTGCCGAAGTGGGTCTGGGTTGTCGACTGCAACCTTGGCTACCTAAGTAGTAGTCTGGGGAACAAGTTGAGCAGAAGGCGAGAAAAAGTAACTCAAAGAGAGCTGTCTTGACATTGTGTCAGCAATGTGCAAGTGCTCTGCAGATCTGTCAGTGAGTCGATCAGTGCAAGACGGCAATCTTGTGTATCGAGGACCGCAGCAGCTTGACCAATGAACATTTGGACAGAGGTGTATAAAGTACTCGAAAAAAAAATGACTAAGTAAAAGTAGAAGTACCATAACTGAAAGTTAATTTGGTAAAAGTTGAAGTCACCCATAAGAAAATTACGTGAGTAAAAGTTTTAAAGTAGCTCACATTAAATGTACTTATCTTGTGAAAAAATATACTAAAGTATCAAAAGTGTGAGTACAAGGACAAGATATTTTTCATAGTATGCATAGAAAGAAGCAAAACAACCACACATTGTCATCTCCTTGTTCTTTTTAATCAACTTTCAGGTGAATGAAGGTTTTCAAAAAACAAACAGGCAGTCTCTGCTTTATATACTTCTACCTCTTCTTCTTCTTTCAGTTTACTGGTGGTTTAAAAAACCACTATAATTGACTATAATTAATAGTAGAATGATATAGGATCAATACCATGTCGAATTTTTACTTCAGAAAACTGATTTTTCTTAACTACTAATTGGGATACCATTGGCTCACTGTAGCTGAAGCAGTTGCTACCGAGGACAACGATTGTTTCTGTAGCAAGAGATTTTTTTTTTAACTGCTGGATAGATACTATGGGCAAGTATATTGAGCTGTTGGCACATCAGGCTTAGCTGAGGAGTTAAATTCAGGCAACTCCTGAAAAACAGGGATTGGAGTGAACTTGTCCGTATTCTAAGCCGCGTGCCAGCTCAGCTTGCTTGTGAATATTCAATAACTGATCCTGGTGCGCCATCTAGTGATAGAATATTGTAACTGCGTGCATAAATTTGCAGCTCCATGTCCGCTGGCGGATACATCTGCACAAAGATACCCTGCCAAGCTCTGTTGTTCTTCTCGAACGCGCCAGAACCAGATCATCCTTAAATGATGAATTACATTCATATTTTAATTGTAACAAGTAACGAAGTGGCCAGTGTCAAAGTAACGAAGTAAAAGTATACTTTTTATGTTTTAAATGTAGTAGGGTAAAAGTGAAAGTCCCGGTAAAAAAAAAAAAAAAAACTCAAGTAGAGTTCAAATTCTCAAAAAAACTACTTAAGTACTGTAACAAAGTACTTCGTACTTCGTTACTATACACCTCTGCATTTGGATCAATGTCTCCGGCTGGCAATCACACCTTTTGTGCCAAGGTTCAAGCAATTGGTTGCAGACAAACAGTGCCATTTCTCCCACTAGGCTTGGAAGTATTTTGACTGTGTTGACTGTTATGACGTTTATATGTTGCTTAAAAGTAAGAAGTGAGTTGAAAAAAGTAAAATGTGACAAAAAAAGTTAGTGGCCAGAAAGTGTTGTGCTGACCATGTTCAGGTCTCCATGTTCAGTTCTGCATTTTCCACAATTAATATGTTGAAGAGCTCATACCACAGCAGTTTGACCAATAAACATTTATTTTGTATGTCCCTTAGACATGTGCATGTTTGTGTGTTGCTTAAATGTGAAAAATGAGTTGGAAAAAAGTTACGTGAGTAAAAAAGTAAATCTTATTTTGTTCCGGACCTCTGACCTTAAACGATCATAAAATATGGACCTTTGATAAATAAATTTGAGAACCCCTGGTTTAGAGGGTGTGATTCCATAGGGTCCTGCATTGAATCAATTTTAAAATTTGACTGGAAATTTGAAAATATAGTTGTAATCTCGTGTTTTTATAAGACTTCTATTCAAAATATAAGCATCAACTATAGCAGATATAGTTACAAATTGGCACAGTCTTGAAATGGTGTTTTTAAGAACCACAAAATAAGTACAATTAAAGTAGACAATATCAAGTGTTCAAACCAGAAAACTTGAATATAGTCCTGACAGCAACTGAATGTTAAAACAAGCCTTAAAATTCTGATCACATTTAACAAAAAGATAAATTATAATAAATAATAAACAAAAGGCAGTGGATATTTTGCTATGAATTGGTTTTACATTTTTGCGGCTATTTCGCGTGACTTCTGGCATGCATGCGCAGTTGTATCATTTTTGGACTGAAAACCTTTTGCCAAGGTGCTCTGCCGGCACGCGGTTTTTGTCGCCATTTAACTGTGAACATACCAGCAGGACTGCCAGCTAAACAGTACGCAAGCTATTTTACTGTGAAGACATTGCAGCAGCGGCCAGTTGTTCAGCTAATCTCTGGTGATATTTTTAATGAGTGCAGGGCATAATCTAGGTGGTTTAGGGATCTATCAGGTTGGGGAAACCGGTGTTGTTTACCACCCAGCCTATCTGGTGAATTGATAATTGACTGTGTGCATTTTTGTGTATATACAGATAAGGAGTGGCCAAATTAGGCAGTACTTTTTAAGGTCAGTTTGACCTAAAATGACTGCTGTAAATGATCTCTCAGTAAACACAAAACTGCACACACAATTTGTGTAATGTAGTACTTGAATCATTCATAATTTCTTATTCACTCATGCTGCAGTATTGCATAAAATTTATTTTAAAAGTAAGAGTTCACAAACATACACCAGAGACTGTATCAGGCATATCATTTTCAACCATTCATTGGAAAACTTTAAAAGATCTGGTCAGTCATTCACAAAAGTCATTTAGTTAAGAACGAGCAACGGTAAGGCAACGAAACCGCCCACACATCGGGAATACTTGAGTATGGTGAATAGCTATCTGCAAAACATACCTACAATGACATTTTGACTCCATTAAAACAGACACAGCTCTAAATAAAACTCGCGCTTACTATAATATTTGTCAATCGCATAAAACAGGGTTATGTTTACCGTATTCAGTCTTTTATAGCCATCCGCAAAATTTCGGGTCAACCAGCCATTCAGAATTGAATCCACTGATTTGGTGTTTACCACCTATTTTCGCAGAAATACTCGGCTGTGCTGCGGGGGAAATCGTGCCAATAGCCATGCTAGCCGGCTGTGCCTCGTCGAGCCGCAGCCCGGCTAACGAGATGGACTCAGTGGATGCCTCTCAGTCATTACCGCCGGGTTCACTGTTGGTCAACGTTGCTCAAACGCCAAGAATAGAAACTTTCCAAAGTTTCTTGACTTTTGTTTCAAGATGTCCTGTAATGTCGTGAGGTTTTAACGCGATGTTTGCATATGATGACCGTTGGGATGCTTTGAGGCGCAGCTTCAGGTGATGAAAAGATAACTATTGGATGAAAAAGCTAACTGACCCTTGACTTGATGAGTTTATGTGTTGACCAAAAGATGTCACCATTGCGCTTTCCAGTTAAGCATGTTCCCTGCCACTAACCGCACCAGCGTAACTTGAATTTGAAAACCTACTAAAAATTGAATTAAAAATTAAATAAATAAATAAATAAATAAATAAATAAACAAATAAACAATGCTAAGCCTGGTGGGGGACAAGTTAGGCATGGCGGCTCGGCAGGCCTGTAATACAATGGAGGAAACCCTGGTGTCGTGAGTTTTAGTGGCTTCTTTACATTCCCCTGCTGTAGTCAGCAATTATTCAATCAACGCATATGTGAGAGATTCTCGCGCGGAATTCAAGTCCTTGTGCATGGAGGTTTATCAGCTTCACGTGCGTTACGGTGGATTTCACTACTAGCAACTGGAAACTGATTATGACTCCAGACTTCTCACGCTTTTCTTTACTTGGCATGGGGTTCATTATAAACTTTACTTTTTCAGGTTTGTTGGAAGCAGTGCATGGGGTTCATTATAATATATCTTTTTCATTGTTGTGCTGATGACACAGTTACATCTTTCGGTGAAACCTACTGATTTCATTGTTTAAATGAAATAAGATCAACAGAACCCATAACGTCTTCATGTCAATTCCATTGTTTGCAATGATTCTTCAAAATTTCATTTTGAAACAAATTTGTTCATGTTAACTTGGAATTTTATTGAAAATGGTTTTTGGTCTTTTGAAGGTACTGATCTGTTGGAGAGAAAATTTTTGGTCTACAAGTACAGTTGGGTGCAAAGATTTGGGCACCCCTGGTTTAAACGTCTGTTACAATTAATCTCCAAGTCATTGAAACCAAACCTGAACACTAAATGCTACAAAGTTAAACATGACACTTTTCTGCAAATTTAAAAGCAAGGTTTCTTTTTATTTTAATTTTTCTGAGTTTTTAAAGTAGGGATTTAAAGGAAAAAGTGAAATATGGCAATTTCCACATCAATGGAAAGCTTAGAACACAAAGAATGCAATGTAATTTCATTCCGTCACATTATCGATACGAGAAAAGGGAAACATGCACAAAACGACAGTATTTTATCGAGCGTGAATACTTACGTGATGCTAGGAAAGAAGCCCGTTTTGGGTGACGTCACATACGGGTTTTGCAAGCAATGCTCTGTTACATGTCAATAGAAATACTATGTCTGTCTATAAGCTTCATATTTTGTTAAAGGTTAAAATTGAGTCGTACTTTACTTGAGATGGATAAATTATAATGGATAAGCATTTATCTGTCTTTTTTAAAAATTTAAACTCATATTTTTCTATATAGGCCTAGTACATTGAAGATTTACATGGACATATAAATGATCTGATGGAAATCGTGTAAATACGGGGAAGGCAGGGTTTCCTCCAGGACTTTTTGAAACTGTGGCGCAGGGCTTCGTCGGGTCAAAACTCAGCATTATCAGGTGTGGCCAGTTTTCATTAATCAGCATGTAGGCGACGTAATAATTGAAGTCTATGTGCACGGAGGCTTATCAGTTTCACGTGGGTCACGGTGGATTTCACATATAATATGAAAACCGATTATGACTCCGGACTCCGGAATTGGAATTAAATAATCATGAAGATACAATTAGGTAGAGCAGGATGTGCTCACAGCAAACACAGAAGTTTATCGGTTTATCATTTTGCAAAGTGAACAAAATATTTTTTCTCTAATTGTTGCACACATTTCATTAAGAAGAAAGCAGCGCGTTTTACTGCCGATGGCTAATTTTTATTCATTGGAAAACGTGTTCATCAAGCAAAATGATTGACAACAGGTCAAGAATTATTAGCACTCATTTTAACTTAAAAATGAGAACTGGCGACACCTGATTGTCCTTAGGATTTTTGGAGTTTATGTAAAGTCATTTTACATAGGCGTGGCGGCTTCTATTTTGCCGTGGTGGTGCACCATGATCAATTACATGTAGCGGAAACCCTGGGGGAAGGACTGATACCTTAATTTATTATATTTTTTTCAATGAGTAGACTTGATAAGGGCGATGACAAAACAAGAAAGGAAGATTTTTTGAATATATTCTCTCTCTTAACTCGCGCAGGAATACATATTGTTCATGCACTTGCAGTTGCCTGTTGTCAGATCTTTCTATTGCGTATACTGTTACTATCTACCGTTATTAGATTTGAGGTTTTGTTTCGTTTTGGCCATCATGGAAGAGGAAGGACCAAAGTTGAAGAAAGAACCATGGGAAAAGACCACAACTATAAAAAAAAAGCAATTAAGACCTAAAATTGAGCTTGAGTGCATGAGAAGTACAGGTGGACGATTCAGGCTGCTTTTGAGGTATCGGGTGGAGATTTTGAGGGGTACAATTGTGTTCTAAATGGCATAGACCTCGTCGCTCCATATTTCTTTTTTTGTGATCAAATCTTTTTTTTTCTGTTAATAAAAGACAAAGTGTGATACAGCTACAGACATGTCGCTCCATATTTCTGTCAGTCAATCACTGTTATGAGAGTCCACTTGATCGTGTTCATAAAATACTATCTTTTTTGTAACCCAGATTTGGCTTGTCCAACCTTCCTCGGAATGTTAGCATGACTCCAGTAAAAACATAATTTTCTTTCTAAACTAGACAACGTGTACGTGTATAGCATATAGCCAGCGCAGCAACCAGACTTTCTGCAGGCACGGAATGAACCAAAATAAGCAGCAAAACTAATATGCATCGATGAAAGAAATCACCTTCATGCGACAGTAGCTTTAAAAAAAAAAAAGATTTAAACATGAGATTTAAAACTATGAACTACTGGGAGATTGGGAAGAAATCTATTAAGAGTTCTGACTCGTCAGGCTTTAAAAACAAAATTGAAAACAGTTTTTACAGTATTCACTGTATAACTATGGAACATCTGGGTACTTTCAGAGTACACAACCCGTATGTGATGTCACGGAAAATGAGACTGTCGGCGGACTGGTTACGGTGGAAAAGGAGCAACATTTGGAAAGCGAATATCAAGTCGCATGAAACTTTCTTATCTTGTTATATGAGTGAATACCTTCAACCTATCATGAAATTGCCATAACGGACCAATTTTATGGGTACTTATTACTCGGGCGGCCGGTAGGCCAGTCGAGTCTTTTTTTTTCGGCTCCGGATCTTCTTTTTTTTTTTTTTTCCCAGGAGCGTATACGATTGTCCTTATATTTTCTTGCGTGCGCAGCGAGGTTTAGGAAGAGGTCAGAGGATTGGCCCATAGATATATATATATAAACACTACATTGCTGATGCAGAAAACAAAAACACGCTCACTGAACAAATGGGAAAACATCTGTCCCAGGAGCGTATACACTGGGAGACTTAAACAAGGGAAGTTAAATTTGCACAGGAAAAACTCCCATTCATTTTCACCTACTGTAAAATGATATTTTCAAAAACACTTGCATGAACGAACATAATGTCGAGATGATTTTCAGGGAAAGCTTAGGCAGGAATTACTAAAGCTGGAAACGTATCGCTGTGCAAATATTTACAGCAACATTTTCTCTCCACTCAGTTTAGCGAGACCCAATATGTGAATGAAATACTTTTTTGGAGGATGGAAAGCAGCACACTCACTAAAGGGAAGATCGAAATGTTACTCGAGATGTCAAGGGAATAAAAGTCAGAATAAAAGCAGAAAAAAGTTCAGTTAAAATGACCAAAGGCAACACAATGACCGTCCTAAGATAATTGCTTGTATCGCTGCAGTTTTCCCGTTATAAAAAAAGCAGCACAAAGGGAAGATCGCGTTGATGAATGTCCGTGACCGAGGCTTTTAATGACGTTATCAAATTGTCTGTACACGTCCTCTCTGGTTTCCTCACTTCATTGTACCCTGATTGAGCATATATGCCGTTGACCGAATTGTTCATACTGAATCATATGGCTAATGCCAACGTTGTTAAAAGGAAGCGCTAGTTAACTCTGGCTACTCCTTTACTAAGCGTCATCTTTGCCCCTGTCCCATTATAACACTGCTCTCAAAAAATAATCACTGCACAGCACGGATCGAGGGCATAGAGAAAGGTTTTTTTCTCCTGATTTCTAACAACCAAGCCTTTCTCCCCTCCTTGTCTTTTGGAACTTGGTATAAACACACAAAGCGACTTGTCCATTGTTTTAAATATTATGCAGGTAAGAAATATTGTCCTTGAATGTCAATTACAAGTAGCTAGCTAGTTAGCCACCTTGTTCATTTTATTGACTGCTAGTCAATGCAGTCCCCGTGACAGTAAGGTTACTAAGGTAGTTCGCTGGAGACCGTTATCGATCGCTAGCATTTGCTTTAGTCAGCGCTCTGTTTAAGTCAATGGGACAGCTAATTAGCTAGCTAGCAAGCGAACGCGATTTTTTCTATTAAAGTGACAAATTTGTGTTTCTACATTAACTTATGCATGAAATGTTTTATTACAGCCCTTCAAATGACTATTGCTGCAAAAGGCAGCCGCATATCTCGGCATTTTAATGCTTATATTCACTTATTTCAAATTGCCCTCATATGAAACCATTCATTTTTATGGAGAAGTGTATCAATATGGCGGCTGGGTGCTTCACTTTGGATAATGCAAATATTACATCATCAGCAATCTAGTGCTCTAAATATATATATCTATGGATTGGCCCAGGCCTAGACCCGGCCCGAGTACAGGCTCTGAGGAGCCTCTTGTTTTCTTTGAATCCCTACTTTCAATGATAAGAAAAGAAAAAGAGCCCTGTGCAAAAGTTTGAGAACCCTTTTCGATTATTCTTTGTTACCTTTTAAGAAGATGATTACTAAGGCCCAGACCCAAGTGATTTACTGGTTAGGGCTTAAATGAGTCCGGTGAATATAATTCCAGGGTTGAACTATATATTCTGAAGTAACTCCATGCCTTCTAAAGTATCTGACTATGGTGGCTGTTGTGTCTGGTGTTAAAAACCTTGTGTTCCTCTAAACCAGGGGTGGTGAACCTTTTCCAGAAAGGGCCAGTGTGGGTGCAGGCTTTCATTCCAACTAGGTAATTACACACCTGATTCTCCTAATCAAGGTCCTTAGCAAAGATTCCAGAGGTTGATTAGTAGAATCAGGTGTGTAGCTGCTTGGTTGAAATGAAAGCCTGCACCCACACCGGCCCTTTCTGGATAAGGTTCCCCACCCCTGCTCTAAACAGTTGTCCATGGATGTCAAAATCAAGATAATTCACTTCCACCAACAAGGAGAGGGCTAAAAAAAAAACTCTGGCTACGTTTCAAACTACCCATTTCTACTGTCAGAAACATCGTAAGAAAATAGAAAATAAATGGAATGGAACAACTGAAGTCAAGGCAAGATCTGGAAGACCAAGAAAAATTCCAGATAGAATGGCCCTTGATCTGATGAGAAATGCTCAGAAGAACCCACACATCACTGCAAAAGAATGGCAAACAAGTAGCAGACACAGGTCTAGTTGTTCACAGGACAACAATACAGTGTACCTTAAACAACAAAGACCTACATGGCAATGTTGCAAGAAAATAAGCTTTTCCTACGACCTCAGCACAAAATTAAGCGTCTGAAGTATCCAAAAGAAGGCTTGAGGTTTCTCAAGGTTTATTGGAACAATGTGCTTTGGACTGACGAAACCAAAATTGAACTTTTTGGCCACAACCAAAGAAGGTATGTTTGGAGAAAAAAAGGGTGAAGCATTTGTAGAGAAGAACACGTTGCCAACTTAAGCGTGGAGGTGGATCCATTATGCTTTGGGGTTGTGTAGCAGCTGGGGGCACAGGCAATATTCTGCGGGTGGAAGGAAGAATGGATTCCACCAAATATCAAGACATTCTAAAGGCCAATGTTCAAAGTTCAGTCCAAAAATTGAAGTTGAAGAGACGTTGGGTATTCCAGCAAGACCATAACCTGAAGCATACCACAAAATCCACCATGAAGTACCTCCAGGAAAGACGGATGAAGGTTTTGGAATGGCCATCACAGTCCCCAGACTTGAATATTATTGAAAATTTGTGGAAACCTCAAACATGCCATGTATGCAAGAAGACCGAAGAATATTTCTGAGCTAGAGGTGTTCTATCAGGAAGAATGGGGAAAAATTCCAAAGACAAGAATTGAAAGACTCAGCTGGCCTCAGGAAGCGTTCACAAGCTGTTAAAGCTGACCGAGGAGGAGTTATAAAGTACTAGCTGACATGGTTCCAAAACTTTTGCACACGGCCTTTTTCCTTGTTTTTTTATTTTGAAACTAAAAGTTAAAAGTAAAAATTAATCTTGCTTTAAAATGTGATTAAATGAGTCATTTTTAACTTTGTAGCATTTAGCGCCCCGGTGGCTCATCGGTCTAAGCGCGCGTACCGTAAAGGCTGTGTCCTTCCTGCAGCGACCTGGGTTCGATTCCGGCTCAGGTCATTTGCTGCATGTCTTCCCCCATTCTTCTCCCCAACCTTCCTGTCTCTCTACACTGTATAACTGTCAAATAAAGGAAAAAATTCCCAAAAAATAATCTTAAAAAAAAAACAAAAAAAAAACTTTGTAGCATTTAGTGTTCAGGTTTGCTTTCAATCACTTGGAGATGAATTGTAACAGACATTTAAACCAGGGGTGCCCAAATTTTTGCACCCTTCTGTAGTTCAAAATTCAGCTGCAAGATTGCTCACCAAAACAAATTGAAGAGCTCACATTACTCCAATTTTAGCATCTTTGCACTGGCTGCCAATTCATTTTCGAGTTGATTTTAAAATGTTATTGGTTACCTTCAAAGCTCTTCATGGTATAGCGCCTGAGTATATAAGTGAGCTATTAATTCCTTATAAACCTAATACATCGCTCTGGTCCTCAAAGCTAGCATTATTAGCTGTTGGTGATTTAGCCTTTCCAGGTAAAGCTCAGAGACTTTGGAATAGCCTTTCCACTAATATTAGGAATGCTGAATCTTCATCCTCTTTTAAAACTCTTTTAAAGACTTGCTTTTATGGGCTTGCTTTTACTGACTAAATTTTTTTTCTGATGTTATTTTGTGTAAGACTGCTTTTAAAATCCCAATTCTTCCTAATTTGATGTTTATTTCCCATACTTTTCCTTCTTTGTGCCATATCCATTTATTTTTTATCTGTTTGTGCAGCACTTTGTGCAGTATTGCTTAAAAGGTGCTAAATAAATAAATGTATTATTTATTATGAGAGGTGCTGTATCACTGAGTATTTCACAGTGAAGGTGGGTATTCATGACTTTGTGGGGTGGTTCAGGGAGTTGGATGGGCAAGCTAGGGTATTATGTGGCTGAGACCCACCCTGCACCACCCATGTCTGCTAAGTGGGATGAAACCACAGTACCCTGAGGAAATCAACACGGAAATGTGGACAACATGCAAAACTAGATTTGAGCCAAGTGCCATAACTTCTTGCAATGAGGCAGGGACAGCAGACAGCAGAAACTGTGGCCCTCCTGTACGACATCCTCATTGATTGACATCAGTCATCCCTTCTGTACAGCTCAAGTATGAGGCTAATATCAGACAGAATGCAACTCTTCTGTTCTACACAACAAACAGGTGACAAATGAATGGAAAAATCAACATAGGTCTTCATAAGGTGTTGGGCCTCCACAGGCAGCCAAATTAGCTTCAACATGCAAACAGCTGCAAAACTTTACAGGAGGAATTGAGTATCATTTGGTGTTTTGATGATGATGACTGAGAGCTCTCACATTGTTCCAAAATCTTTCATATGAGCTCAACTGGTTTGAGATCTGGTGACTGAGGGCAGTGGCATATGCCCAGGATCATTTTCATTGACCCCTTGTGCCCTGTGATGCTTGAACAATTGTCATCCTGAAAGTGACCATTCCCATCAAGGTAGGTAAACTTCATCAAAGGATATAAAGATGATCACAAAGAATTCTTCATTCATTTGCAGAGACCCTTATGCCTTTCAGGAAACGAGTGGACATACCAGGATAATGGTTAGAGGCATCTGTATTTGTTATGTTTGTCCACGTATTTATTCAATTTTTCACCTTTTTGTTTATTCCATATAAAAATGCTGTATTTTTTCACCACAGTGGAAAATTGCATAAAAACACTCATCTTTCCATCACCTGCCTCACATGCACTCACTCAGACACAGAAACATATGCACACCCCATCTGACACATCAATTTGAAAAGGCTTTTGACCAGCGGTGGTTAAATTTGCTGTGATTTTCATGGCACCAGAAGCCATTAGTGGAAGCAAAATTGCTGGCTGAATCACTCTAAGTGTATGCTAATAAGCTCAGAGGTACCCATATAAAGGAGATTCCTGTTGGGATAATTCCCAGGCACTGCTGAGGAAAGGTAGTCATTTGTAAGTTAGGGAAGTAGACTGGACAATCTGAACACAGTCATGGTCACTGGTAAGTAGCAAAACAACTTTATATGTTTTTCCCCAAGAAGGGCCTTTTTATGCTCTTGTGTAGACATGTCTGATCAGTTGGCCTGTGATCATTTGCATGGGTGGGGCCAAAAGGGTGGCATGGGCCACCCCTAAAATCTAACTGGCCACCCCAAGTGTCACCCCAACCAGAGTTTTTCTTTCCTTGCCAAAACTAACATTTTACACTTTTCTTCATATTGGTGAGATTTTTTACTTTTCAATTCACACATCTTGAATGACATCTGCAAGCACTGTTTGGATTGTTGCAGTAGTAGAGGCGGAGCACCTAATGTATATTTTATGCATGCTGGGGTGGAAGCAATATACCAGCGACGTTCTGTCATCGGACTAAATCAGAAGCGCACCCTACACTACGTAATTGTAGCCCACAGACGAAGTTGGGGCTACTATGGATTTGGCCTTGTCATGCGTCCCCTGCTGCTGCCACTGCTGAGATATTTCCTTGTGGAGGCTCTACAGGGCACAAATTTAATGCTATTTCTTTTATATTTGGTATATATCGGCAGTGGATAGGTCACCACACCTATAGATTTTGGTTGCCTTGGTAACATAATTCACTAAATAATAGACAATTTTGTGCCAAAAATAAGCCAAAATGAAAAATGTGGGCAATCAGGGGCTACACTCATTAGCCATGGGTGACCGACATCTAGTTTTTTTTTTTTTTTTTTTCAACGGCTCTGGTTCTTTCAGCGGAATGAGCAGAGAACACAGGCAAAGATGAGTAGTTTGGCATATGTTGCGTTATTCATTGAAAGTAAGGGGATGCTAAATTTAGGATTAATAGAAAGCTTGCCCTGCGAGGGTCTGACATTGTCCAGGAGACAGTTCCAGGGGCCAGACAGCAAACATATGCTACAGTTTCAACAGGCACCATGTTAGCGGTGCCAAAGCAGGGCGACTCATGACTTTGCTGTGTAAGTTCAAAAACTCAATATCTATTACCAGGACCATAATAGCTATACAATTTTCATCATCTAAGTTAGCTAATCAAGTTGAGAAACCCTGCATAACTATTCAGTAGTAAGTTTCCCCAAAGCTTATTTGCTAACATAGATACTAAGCTGTTGAACTGGTGTTATTTCCCAACCATAGACTGTATGATCCCAACTGGTTTCCAAGCTAACTGGTTCCCTTGCGTGTGTTCTTCTAACAGCAGCAGTTGCGGTGTGCCACTGTTGCAGATTCTTTAAGCCCAAATGGTATCACCACGTACTAGTGGTTCCTGCAGGGGGTTTTGAATGCCGTCTTCCACTTATCTCCTTCCCGTTTCCACACCAGGTGAAAAATGTTGAGCGGGGCCAGCTTGGTGAAAAACTGACAGCCTTGGAGGTTGAAGAAAGCAAAGTGCATCAGATGAAGACGGTAACAATTCTTGAATGTGGAAGAGTTCAATCCTCAGTAGTCAATGCTGGGTCACTGATAACACCTTGTAACACAAAATTTGTCCAAGAGTGAAAACTTTTATTTACTGATTTTTTAGGGCATAAATAAGTAAAAATGAGAAGTCACTAAGGTTAGACTTCGGTTTTGAGTTCAGGAGATCATTTTATAGATTTTATATTATTATTATTATTATTACTACTACTATTTAATTATGGGTATTTCACTGTATCTGCTGTTGAATCAAATGAATCCTGAAATTTAATCGATACTAACACGAAACACATTGCCCTCTTCTCTCCTCTAAACCAACCGTCAAGAGTGCGGTGGCAGTGGTCACAGAAGACGTGGTGCCTAACGTTTATCATGGTCACCGACTGCCAGTCCGAAGTAGGCATCATAGGCATCCTTTGCACAGGTGCAACTGTCCAAGCAGTGCTTTTTAGCTATCTTTGCAAAGAACATGCCACACACATAGCAGAAGGAATCTACTTAGTGTTGGGTGGGTCCCCCTTGGCGAACGCCACAGTGCAAGGAAAACTGACTAGATCTCTCCCCATTTGTAAGAATGAAGGATTCTGGATTAGAGTATAATATTTTAACCCATTCTATAAAAGTGTTGCCGAATCCAAACTTCTTAAGTGTGGCAATTAGATAAGGCCACTCAATTGTATCAAACGCCTTATGAGCATCCAGGGACAAAACAGCAACTCTATCACCCTTGCTATAAGTGGCATACAAAATATTAAGAATTTTGTGGACATTACTGAAAGAGTACCTGCCTGGGATAAATCCTGTTTGGTCTGGGTGAATGATATTTGCTATATGCGTACTCAGTCGATTCGCTAATACTTTCGTAATTCTTTTCAGGTCATAGTTTAAGAGAGCAATTGGTCTATAGCTGCCAGGATCAGTTTCATCTTTTTCTTTCTTTAATAAAACACAAATGTTTGCTTCACTAAGGGTGGATGGAAGCTTTTTATTTCTAAAGATATCTCAAATCATTCTTAAAAGAGGTGGTCCAAGGACATCTCGGAAGGCTTTATAGAATTCTGGCCCAAACCCGTCCGGTCCGGCGGCCTTTCCGGTGGGGAATGCTGTAATGACTTCCTGTAACTCGGACAACGTAAAATCCAAATCCAAATTCTCCCTGAAAGTTGAATCTAATTCTGGAAAGTGAAGCAGATCAAAAAACTTATCAAAATCTTCTTGTGTAGCTGTTGATTTGAAGCTATAAATTTCTGAATAGAATTCCCTGATTTGTATGTTGATATCCCTTAAGTCAGTGAGCATCATGCCGGATTTGGACTTTATCTTATAGATAGCTCGTTTGCTTGTTTTCCCTTGAACTGCCTTGTCAATAGCATATGCGGTTTATCACCAAACTCGAAGTGTCTCTGTTTAAGTTTAACAAATATGTTACCAATTTGTTCTCCCAAAATTGTGATGGATCGGTTTCTTTTGAGATGCCAAATGCTGTGGCTGGAACGAAATGAAGAACAGCAAAACAAGAGACAAACACAGACAGAAAACAGAGAGAGATACTCGCGCTTCCAAGGACCCAGATCCAGTCCGTGTAACAAAACGGAAGCTAAGCGAGTTAGACAGAACGAAATGTGAAAGGGAAAAAAAATCTCGGAAACCGAGATAAAAGAATAAGCACCAGACGGTGCTCAGAAAGAGGAAAACAGAGAAAGATTCCCTTGCTATCTAGCACTTTCCTCTTTTGCAGCTAATGCCTCAACAACTTTCTCAATAGAGACCTTACCGGCTAAAGTGCAAACAAACGCTGACACTCTAGCAAGGGCGGTGAGGCGGAACTAGGGCTTAAATAGAATCCGGGCGCCACTCCCAATTAATGCCAGCTGGCTCAAGAATCCGATTGTGGGCAAAACGATATTGTCCCGGACGAGAGCAACCAAGAAAGTTCTCAAAGCCACCACTAGCCTCACAAAACCATGACAGGACCCCTCCCTCTAAGGGACAGCTCCAGAAGTCCCTAGGGAACCCCGTGCACGGAACTCAGAAATGAGTGTGGGATCCAGAATATCCCGAGAAGGAACCCAGCAGCGCTCCTCGGGGCCATATCCCTCCCAGTCGACAAGAAACTGGACCCCACGACCAACACGCCTCTCGGCCAGAATACGGCGCACGGTGTAAACCGGCCCCCCCTCAACCATTCGTGGTGGCGGCGGGGGTGTGTCGGCAGGTGCCAGGACGCTAGTGCTAACTGGCTTAATCCGAGAGACGTGGAACGACGGATGGATGCGCAAAGATCTAGGAAGCTTTAACTGGACGGTGACCGGGTTGATCTTCCACACAATCTTAAACGGGACAATATAGCGGGGAGCCAGTTTCCGTGATTCTACCTTCAAGGGGAGGTCCTGGGTGGACAGCCAAACTCTCTGACCCACTTGATAAGATGGGGCCAAACGACGCCTTCTATCAGCGGTGGATTTCTGTTTGAGCCCCGAGCGCAACAGATGAACGGACCCTGGTCCATACGGACCGACAGCGACGAATGAAATGGTTGACCGAGGGAAAATCGGAAACCTTCTCAGTCTCAGAAAACAGTGGGGGTTGATAACCCACCTGAGCCTCAAACGGAGAAAAGCCCGTGGAGGAATTACTCAGAGAGTTATGGGAATACTCGGCCCATGCTAAAAATCGACTCCAAGAAGATGGATTATCCGCTGCTAAACAACGGAGAGTGTTTTCCAATGACTGATTAGTACGCTCAGTCTGCCCGTTGGTCTCTGGATGGAACCCAGAGGAGAGACTCACCGTAGCCTCCAACTGCCTACAAAAACGCCCGCCAGAATCTGGCCGTAAACTGAGGACCCCGGTCAGAAACAACATCTTGTGGAAGCCCATGCAGCCGGAACACATGGTTAACCACAAGAAGGGCCGTCTCCCGCACAGAAGGCAGCTTGGGTAGCGCGACAAAATGAGCAGCCTTGGAAAAGCAGTCAACCACAACCAAGATGACCGTGTTGCCCTCAGACATAGGCAGTCCTGTAATAAAATCCAAAGCAATATGCGTCCAAGGACGCCTGGGGACGGGCAATGGTCGCAGCAGACCAGAGGGAGGGAGATGGGAAGTTTTGTTCCTGGAGCAGATGCCACAGGCAGCAACAAATTCCCGAATGTTCCTCATCATACCCGGCCATCAAAAACGTTGGGCCAGGAACTGCTTGGTCCGATGGGCCCCCGGGTGCCCTACCAAGCGGGAAGAGTGTCCCCACTGGAGGACCTGTGGCCTAACTCTAGGCGGGACAAACAAACAGCCGGGAGGCTCCCCCCCAGGACCAGGATCGGTCTTCAAAGCCTCCTGAACCACCGCCTCAACCTCCCATTGAATGGGCGCCACAATCTGGGCAGCCGGAATGACTGGCTCCGGGGTAGGATCACGATCAGAACGGTCGTTAATCCGCGACAAGGCATCAGGCTTAATGTTTTTTGAGCCAGGGCGGTAGGTTAGCGTAAAATTAAAACGGTTAAAAAACAATGACCACCGCGCCTGTCGGGAATTACGTCGCTTGGTCTGCTGAATATACTGGAGATTTTTATTTTTCCGTCCATACCACAAAAGGGTGTTCAGCCCCCTCCAGCCAGTGGCATCACTCTTCAAGGGCCAACTTGACCGCTAATAACTCCCGGTCACCAATGCTGTAATTCCGTTCCATGGCGGACAAAGATCGGGAGAAGTATGCACATGGGTGTAGCTTATTGTCCCAAGGGGGGCGCTGGGACAAAATAGCACCCACTCCAACCTCTGAAGCATCCACCTCCACACAAATGGGAGGGAGAGATCGGGCAAAACCAGAATGGGCTCTGAGCAAAAACGTTTCTTTAATTCCTGAAAGGCAGCCTCAGCTGCTGGAAACCAAAAAAAAACGCTGAGGAGGTATTCTTTCTGGTGAGCGCAATAATGGTGGCAGCAACCGCGCTAAAATTACGAATTAAACCTCCTGTAAAAATTAGCAAAGCCCAAGAAGCGTTGGACCTCCTTAACACTTTGAGGAGCAGGCCAATTTTTGACCGCAGCCACCTTTTCCGGGTCCATACGGACCGATCCCTTGGAGACAATAAAGCCAAGAAATGAGACAGTCGGGACGTGAAAGACACATTTCTCAGCCTTGACAAAAAGCTTAGCATTTAGGAGGGCCTCAAGCACACGTCTGACGTGTTGTTTATGCTCTGAGAGCGTTGGAGAAAAAATCAAAATGCTGTCAAGATAAACGTAGACGAATTTCTCCAACATTTCTCGGATGACGTCATTAACAAGCACCTGAAACACCGAGGGGGCGTTAACCAATCCGAACGGTAAGACCAAATATTCGTAATGCCCGACATGCGTATTAAATGCCGTCCTCCATTCGTCCCCCTCCCGAGTGCGAACTAAGTTATAAGCATTACGGAGATCTAACTTGGTAAAAAATGACGCCTCCTGCAGACGTTCAAATGCGGAATTTATTAACAGCAGGGGGTATCGGTTTTTAATGGTGATCTTATTCAAACCCCTATAATCAATACAGGGTCTCAGACCGCCATCCTTTTTTCCCACAAAAAAAACCCCCGGTCCGGCAGGAGACGTGGACGGCCGAATAAAACCATTAGCGAGAGCTTCCTGAATATATTCTCGCATGGCCTTATGCTCAGGCCCTGACTGCGAGTATAGCGAACCTCTAAGAGGAGTGGTACCAGGGTAGAGATTGATCTCGCAATCGTACGGACGATGGGGAGGTAACGTCGATGCTTGTTGTTTACTAAAAACCTCGGCGAGATCAGCATAATCCTTAGGAACATTAGGAGGCAAACTAAAGTACAGGGTGGCCCCAAATTCCTCACCCTGTTCAGAATCTAATGTCTCACTGACTGATTCAGAATAGAAAAAATCCTCTAAAAGGTAATCGTCCTCTGGCTGTCGCCAATCAAGTTGAGGATCCCACTCCAACCCCTCCTCTGCCCCACTTTCTAGTTTAGGAGGGTACGGTGAGACAACCTCCTCACACTTGCTCCAGGCATTAGCCTGCCCCATAGCTTGATGTCTGGGAAAACAAGTCACATTCTCTCTACAATGAGACCTACAATTGGTGCCCCAGTGGACGATAGGATTATTCTGTTCCCCCCTAATGATGCAAGGTCTATGTTCCCGTAGCCAAGAATGTCCCAAAACAATGGGAAAAGCAGGGGAACTGATAATAAAAAACCGAACCTCCTCAGAATGGCCACCAAAAGAAATGAACATATTTAGTGGTTCAGAAACTTTGGTTATAACTCCCGTTTCAAGCGGGCGACCGTCCAAAGTTCTCACAGAGCGTGGCTGTGAGAGAGAACAGGTAGGAACAGGTGCCTCTTAGCCCACTCAACATCCATGAAACAATTTACGGCGCCCGAATCCACGAACGCTTCGATAATAACTCTCTTGCTCCCCACAGTCAGTTGAACAGGGATTAGAGTTTGGAAGGGAAAATTGGGTCTGCCCCTCTAGCGCCCCCCAGACCGCTAGAGGGATCCCTGAAGCTTCGGGCAACGTGGGCAGATATGACCCGGTTTATTACAATTAAAGCAGATTATTCTTCTGCGAGCAGGTTTATGAGTCCAGCTCTCAAACGAGCCATCTACCTGCATGGCCTCAACCGGAGTGGAATTTTCAGTGGATGGAATAGGAGTAGCACACTCGCCACTTGCAACCTTGGCCCCGTTGTCCGCAAGCGGCAATCTGTTTAGTTTCTCCCTGTCACGTTCGCGGATGCGATTGTCAATTCGCACAGCCGTGCAAACCAAAGAATCTAAAGTCGAACAGGGCTCCAATGTAGCCATCGCGTCTTTTATCTCCTCAGAGAGGGCATGACTGAACACAGTCATAAGAGGAGCCTCTGGCCAGCCTGTCTCTGTCGCCAGGGAGCGAAATACAATTGAAAACTCCGCAGCAGTTTCTTTGCCCTGTTTCAGATTCATCAAATGCGTAGTTGCGTCCTGACCACAAACATCCTGATCAAACACTGACACCATCTCCCTAACAAGAGCCTCCACAGAATTTACGACCGGTGAATTAGATCTGATAAGTGGGCCGACCCAAGTGAGTGCTGTGCCAGTCAACAGGAATAGTATAAATGCCACCCAAGAATCTTCATTAACAAAACGTGACGACTGAGCCTTAAAAAATATCTCACATTGGGTGATGAAATCTTTACATTTCCCGGCCTCGCCACTTTATCTTTGGGGCAAATGTAACTTTGGTTCTCGGGGAAGGTGTGGTGTTTCTGCAACGTTTTGTGATACTTGTGTAGACAGGGCTCTGATACTCTCGGTCAAGCTTAATGGAATGCTCTCCTGTTTCTGCAACAAATTCTCTTGAATTGGCGGAGTCTCTCAGCCAAACCAGCCTGTTGGTACCGGACGAGAGCAACCAAGAAAGCTCTCAAAGCCACCACTAGCCTCACAAAACCATGACAAAAATAGAATTATATTCATATTTTAAGAATGTTATTATAATCTGATTGGGACAGGGAGTTTGTATAAGCCTGTTCAGCAACTGGTAATTATTTCTCAATTTCTTCCAATCTACCACGCTTAGCCCTTTTCTTACTGGCTTCCTAAGAAATAATTTGTCCTCTAATATAAACTTTGTGTTTCCCACAGTACTGCTTTGTTCACCTCACCGTTATCATAGGTCTCAAGGAACTGTGTGCTATGCTTCATAATAAGATTCTCTGAATGCCAGATTTCTTAGTAAAAAGGGGTTAAAGCACCAACTGTAAACTCGTTTAGGGAGGGAGAATTTAAGGTTGAGAGTGACAGGACTGTGGTCGGATATTATAATGTTATGATATTTGGTGTAGTCAATATTCAAAATTAGTCATGAATCCACTAAAAAGTTATCGATCCGTGTATATGATCTATGTAAATGAGAGTAGAAAGAGTAATCGCGATCAGATGGGTGCTGCAGCCTCCAAATGTCCACTACTTTCTTTGTCTTCATTTTATTGTTAAGAGTATGCATAGCAGAAATATTGGGGTGGGGGGGCAGAAGAAAACCAATCCAAATTAGGATCCAGATAACAAAATCATCCCCAATCAGTATGTGATTTAAATCGTTATCTGGGATCAAGTCAAATACCTTACAAAAAAAAAACGGATCATCGTTGTTTGGCACGTAAATATTTACCAATATAACGGGAAGTAAATTAATATGGCCTGTTAAAACTATAAACCTCCCATTTGGATCAATTGTAGATGAATGTAAATGAAAGGGGACTGTTTTTCTAAAAAGAATGGCAATGCCTCTGGCCTTAGCTGTGAAATGTGCCTGATAAACCTGTGAAATCCAATTAACCCTAAGTTTCCTATGCTGAGTAGTTTTAATATGCATTTCTTGCAAACAAATAACATCTGATTTCAGTGACTTTTAAATGCGCAAAGACTTTACCTCGCTTTATAGGATGACCCAACCTACACACATTCCAAGAGACCAAAAACATAAAATCAATTTTATTACTCATCTATGATAGTGGGGTCCCAAAAGAAAATGTTGCATTATCATCAAACACAGACTTAAGATTCCAACTGGCAGTCAACAACTTAGAAACAAAAAACTTATACAAACAATTAACAAATATATAAACAGATCCCACACCCAATGCTTCCCCAAATGAAGCATAGTTGCTCCCATACGCATCAGGGATCGCCGGCCAAAAAGGCGTGGAGGGAAAAATAAACACCTCCAACTTACCGCCCCTCGTTGGTACATATACAACGAGGGACAGATTTAACAACATGAAAAAAAACTGATTCGAAAAGTCTATTCAACATACATTTAAACTCTTCATTCATTACTTACAAAGTTCTTGGTCAGCAAAATTCTTTGCTTCAACCGGATCGTTGAATATTTTTACTTGCCCTTGATAATGCACATGGAGCCTAGCCAGGAAGCGCAGTGAGTGCCAAACCTCCTTCTCCCGCAGCCACTGCAGCACGTCGCAAAAACTCCGCCGTTGATCCATCACCTCCGCGGTGTAATCAGGGAAGATAAGGATGCGGTGACCTCCGTAATCCAGCGAATGTTGCCTTCCAAGCCACAGAATTTTCTCTTTTTCCTGTGAAAGATGCACTCGCGCATTTATGGTGCGGGACCTGGAGCCATCCGATGGTTTGGGCTGTTGAATGCGATGTGCCCTATCGATGACAACGGGCTTGGTAAAGTTGTCTTCCCCCAGCAGCCTGGGAATCAGCCTGGAGACGAATTCTGTTGGTGTCCCTTTCTCCTCACCTTCTGGAACCCCGACAATCTTTATGTTGTTACATCTGGATCTCCCCGCAAGATCCAAAAACTTAGCCTGCAGTCTTATTTTCTTCCCGCAGCTCGGCAACAAAGGTTTCAACCGCGTCATGGTCCGCCACTTGATTTTCAGTGGTGGCCACCCTCTCAGTGAACGTCTGCTGAGCGGACAAAAGATTTCGGAAAGTCAGCTCGAACTTGTCGAACCATTCGTTAAAACACTGCAAGAGCTTGTTCGACATTTTTTGCTACATGAGTGGAAGTTCGTCTTCCTCTTCGACTGACGACATATCTAAAGGCTCCGTGCTAGGTTGGTCATGGCTCACAGTAGCGCTTGTTGGTGGGCAAGGAGCTCCCTTTCCACCTTGTGCAGCTTTACTTGGCATATCGACATTACACTTTGATGGCGTGAAGTTCAAGCGAATAGCAAAAGTTTATTCGTAAAAATGAAAGACTTTGATAATCAAGAAGGCAGTTATTAAACAATAAAACTGTGTGCCATGGCTCATCGGTCTAAGCTCGAAAAAACTGTGTCGCAGCTTCATTCCAGCTCAGGTCATTTGCTGCATGTCTTCCCCCATTCTTCTCCCCAACCTTCCTGTCCTCTCATGAGGAGCTCGAAAAAACACGTCTTCACTCCAATAATCTCACTAGCGCCTCCCTTCCCCAACATATTTAACCCCTTTACGCAGAAGCCAAATCTGGCTATTTATGTGTTCCCTTATTTAAGGCTTTATAATTCAAGATTGCAGCTTCACAGAGAGGAAGGGAATGGCTCAACTGAGTCAAGACACTTGAAGCATTTAGAATTCCATGGTATTTGAGTTTATTTTAATGATTTTGGTTGAGAAAAAGGGCTGCAAACATAAAAATTCTTCATGAAAATTCAGCATTGAAGTTGTAAAAAATAATACTAAGAATTGAAAAATGGCTGGGGTTAATGTCTAGTTAAAACTAGACATTCCTGGGATCATAAACTCCTTGACCACAAGTATAGTTCATCTGAGCATTACATTCTAAATTACCTACTCTCTAGGAGCCAAATAAGACAGTTATCCAGGTGGCTCCCTGAACTCTAAGACCCCTCAAAATGGTGCACTGTCAAATCACAAAATAATCATATATTTAACAAAAATCAGTTTTGACCGATTTTGACATGAAATTCAATATGAATTAATGATTTTCTGGCTGAATTTAGCATGAGTTTATCAATATAGGTGCAGTTGGACATCATGTCCCACAAGCCAGCACACATACTCATTAAAGGAACTGGTTATTTAATGGTCAGAACATTCACTCTGCAAAAAAGCCAGCAGTCCCCACTTCTGAGCTTGCAACCTCTGACAACATACCAAAGATTCAACCACAGACCAAAGTGCTGATCATCAAGGGCCTGAAGACTGAGTCTGCTGCTGAGGTGGCAGACATCTTTAATGTATCCAAATGTCAAGTGGAGGGGATGAGAAAAAGATTTGAAGAAACTGGTGACGTTCATGGCAAGCGCAGGTCAGACAGACCTCGGTATGACAACTGTTTGAAAGGACCGTTTGTTGCTTCAACTGTACAAGGCTAGCCCTTCTTCAACTACAGCAAAGCTACATTAGGAAATGTCACCAAAAATCCCGGTATCTACAAGAAGAGTTTGTCAAATTCTCTCTCAAAGTGGTTTTCATGGCCGAATTAGTACACAGAAGCCTGCATTAAACAGAAAACAAATAACCTGCATTGCATTTGCCAAGGCCCACAGCTTGCAGAAAGGATTGATACTGGAAAAGTGGCTGAAAGTTTATTTTTCTGATGAATCATCCATTGAACTGCATCCCAGTCGCCGTACAAGACCTGTTGGAACCCTCATGGACCCAAGATTCTCCCAGAAAACAATCATGTCTGGTGGAGGAAAAATCATGGTTTGTTGTTACAGCCAGTATGGGGGGGTGAGAAAGATCTGCAGAGTGGATGGCAACATCAACAGCCTGAAATATCAAGAAGTTCTTGCTGCCTGACTCATACTGCTACTCCTTCTCATACTTCTGTCTCCACATCACAGTTCCTGAAAGCGAAGAAGGTGAAGGTACTCCAGGATTTTCTGACCCAGTCACCTGACATGAACATTATTGAGCATTTCAGGGGTAAGATGAAGGAAGAGGGTTGGAAGATGAAACCATAGAATCTTGATGAACTCTGGGAGTCCTGTAAGACTGCTTTCTTTGCCATTCCAGATGATTTCATCATCAAGTTATTTCAGTCATTGCCAAGACGTATGGATACAGTCCTCCAAGCTCATGGGAGTCTACGCAATATTAATTCTTTTTTCCAAGGCACCATGAATTTATGTTTTAATATTATGGTGGCATATTTGTGTATTCAAAATAAAGTGTATGTATAATTTCCACATTTTTTTCAATGCGACAAGACTTTTGTCCAAGCAAAATCTGACCTTTCTGTACTAATTAAATAATTAAACTCAATGAATGACACAAAACTCTATTTTGGTATATTTCGCATAATCTAGAGGGCTTTGCCTTTCATATAAGCCATTTTTTTATTCCAATTGATCAACTACAAGTCAGGTTATTATTTGTTGTTCCTACAGTTTGGATAAGTGACAAGACTTTTGTCAGGCACTGTAGTTGGGCTGAACGACCTGTTCTCGCCATTCATGTTATGTTATGTGATGTTATGTTAACTCCTTGGGCAGAGAAACACAAACCAAAAAAACTAACAATAATCATGTTCCTGCAGCACTGCAATGGGAATATCAGGAGCAGACACTGATGCTGCAAGTCTGCCCCTGAGGGTGTCCCTGGACTGCTGGAGTGGCTCGTGGGCTTCAACATTGTCCCCGTCATCGCCATCATCCCCGTCATCCTCGTCTTCAACCTCAGGCTCCAAGACGTCCCCGTTCCTGAGGCAGACGTTGTGCAGGAAAAGGCAGGCAGAGATGACCTCAGGCACAAACTCATCCTTCACCTCCTGTGCCTTCAGGAAAATGGAGCACCACCTGGTCTTGAGGACCCCAAATGCCCTCTCCGCCACGCACCGTGCCCTGGACAGCCTGGTGTTGTACCTGCCCTCCACAGGATTCCGGACAAGCTCCCGGAATGGCATCATCAGGCAGATGGGTTCTGCCAAGCACGGGTATCCACCATCGCCAAGCAGACACCATCCAGGAGGTGGGCACAGCTGGTGGACATAGAAAGGGCTGCACCTCAGGACCCGGGCATTATGGATGCAGGCAGGGAAGCCCACCACCACATCCAGAAAGCGACCCTTGTGGCCGCAGATGGCCTGGAACTGGACCGAGTAGAACAGCTTCCTGTTGAAATACTCCGCTGCAAAACGCCCAGGTGGAACAATGCGGACATGGCAGCCATCAATACTCCCTGCCACCCTCCCAAAACCTGGGGAACCAGACAGCTGCTGGAACCCGGCTCCAATCTCCTCCAGCTCTTTGGGGGTGGGGAAGCGGATGAGCCTCCAGAAAACCCCCTGGATGCCCTTACTGACCCGGTGGATCATGTCATGGCATTGGTGCGGGTGATATGACCCAGTAGGACGTTCCACAGGCCAGCCAGTACACAAACACCAGCACCTCTATCGACTTTCCCCATCCATGGTCATTCTCTCCCAGGAGACGGAAGGCTCTCCAGCAATGACCTTGATAGGCGGAAGTCCTTCCGCAGGTCACCTCCCTCAAAATAGAGGCGCAACAGGGGAATATGGGGATTCACCCTGCAGCATGGCCCTCTTGAACCCACCTGTAAAGGACAATATTTTAAATTATTTATTGGACTGTATTGAATGTTTTAACTGTTGTTAATAATGTATATGAAATAATTTAACTATTTCATGCAATTATTTATAGAACCATTTTCTTAAATTATATGATAATTTATTTATTAATAGAACTTTTCTTTAACCCATTTAGGCCTGCAACCGCCTAAAAAAAAGCCCCCTAAAACCTGAAGGTTTTCTGAAAATTGTTGAAAATGTGCCAACGTTTACAAAAAAATTCATTTCAGCTTACACTCTTGGCTATATAAAAATACATCCATTGGCCCTAATGGTGATAAAAAAAAAAATTAGGAAATTCTATAAACCTCTGAAATAAATAAAATAATTGGCAGTGCCTAATAAAAAATGCCTGTAGCAGATAGAAACCTGAAATAAAAACTATTTGATAGCTTAAACTTAATTTTATTAAATATTACATTCAGTTGGTCTCATCTTTCTCTTTCCAAAATTTTACAATGCATAAACCTTACAGATTTCAAAGCAATTTTCACTTAAAAAGTCTAATGTAAGTGTAGTGTAAGAAAAAGTAAAATAAAGTGTCTCTATATTGTAAGTAATACAGAGCTTTGGCTCCCTAAGGAGGACACTGAGAAAATGCGAAAAAAAAAAAAGCCCCAATCCCGGGAAACACCAGAGTGATGTCTACGTCTCTCCCAGTGTCAAAGGGAGAAACACACACGCCCCTGCCGGCAGAAAAGGGTTAAAGTGATTGAAGTATTTTATTAAATTTCTCATTGGAATATTTTTATGAAATTATTGCATATTGACTGTTTTTTAGCTTACCGATAAGCTATTGTTGTGGTGTGGCATCTGTCGTCCGTAAACATTTTTTTAGGCACGATGAATTTTTGTGTAAATTTGCCATAACATACTACTAGACCATATCTCCAGACATTTTTTTCGGATTTTTGATTGAATCATTGTTACGTCTCTCTGCTGCAATGGTGGTCCTTTGCCCCAATTTTTTGTTTATTGTTTGTTATTTATTTTGTTTCTAACTGCCTTTGGTGGCGAATTTGTATTCTTTCTTTTCGTTTCCGGATGTGCACCTGTGCCACCTCACCACCTGATGTCTCCAGGACCTATATAAGAGGCCCTGCCCAGAGCCAAGATGGAGAGGGTTCGCTGACGTGGCAACATCAGCTTTTGTCCTGGCCGACCGCTTTGTACTTCCCAAAAAACGTTACTTTTTTTTGTGTGTTCCCAAACTTGAAATAATTAAAAACCCCTAGAGAAACTAGAGCCTGTGTCAACTCTCCCACTTTTATGTTGCGGTTTGCCTTTTGTTTTGTGCGGGTCGTAAAAATCATTTTTGTCCGTTTTATGGGCCCTTGAAATTTTGGCCCCAATTTTAAAGATAGGACTGAGAAATTTTAAAAATTATTTCTCAAAAACCGTGTGATAAATTTTTTTCTAAAACAGGCAATCAACTTCCCTTGGTACCATCAATGTACAGTGACGAGCATCATTTTGATTGAATCGACGGAAGTGGGTCTAGTGGGGGCGCTAACATTGGGCCTTACGGAGAATGGGCAAAATGGCCTGTGGAAGCAAAATGGTTGCAGATAGAGATTAAGTTTCCATTATCAACATATAGGAAGTCATATATGACCTATATTTTGGTTGTGTTAAAGTTGACCTCAGATGACCTTGAAAGGTCAAACTTTAGGTCAAAGCAAAATGTTTCAAAGGCTTCTAGGCTTGAAAATATTGAAGATTGGGAACATATGTGTATTGAACACTTATAGGAAGTCATGTATGAAGTTTCATTTGATGACCTTGAACTTGACCTTCAGTGACCTTCAATGGCCGAACTTTACAGTGAAATTTCAATGACTTATATCAGCAAAATCATTACAGATAGAGTGTAGGTTTGAATTAGAGACATATAGGAAGTCAAATATGAACTTTCATTTGGTGGCCTTTCACATTGACCTTTGAAGGTCAAACTTGACCAAGTGAAAATTCTTTACTTCTATCACTAAAAAGGTCACTGATAGAGCCTAAGTTTGTGTCACAGACTTAAAGGAAGTCACACATGAACTTTCATTTGGTGACATTCAACTTGACTGTTGGTGATCTTTGAAGGTCAAACTTGATATGATACAACTACAATGACTTGTATTGCCAAAACGGTCACAGATGGAACCTAGGTTTGTATTAGAGACGTATAGGAAGTAATACATGAGCTTTCATTTGGTGACCTTCATATTGACCTTCAAAGGTCAAATGTGACCTAGGGAAGATTCAGTGACTTGTATCACTAAAATGGTCACAGATGGAGCCTAGGTTTGTGTTACTGACATCTAGGAAGTCACATATGAACTTTCATTAGGTGACATTCAACTTGACTGTCAGTGACCTTTGAGGGTCAAACTCGACAGTGAAATTACAATGACTTCTATCACGAAAAAAGGTCACAGATTGAGCCAAGGTTTGTGTAGAGATATTTAGAAAGTCATATATGAAGTCCATTTACTGACTTTACCTTCTGTGACATTTAAAGTTTACAATTGACATATTGAATTTTCAATGACTTCTATCACCAAAACTGATTCAGAGCTTAGGATTATATAACAGGAGGTCTTATATATGTATGTGAACTTTTATTTAGTGACCCTTTGACTTTCAATGATTTGAATGTCAAACTTCACATGAAATTTTCATAACTTATATCATCACTATAAGATTACTTGCCGCTAAGCTACAGGACCCTTGGTCCCATTTTTTAAGATTAAATTCACATTTGCCATCTTATTTTTTTATTTTATATTTCAAAATATCTATGAGCTCAAATGTTTCCCTTCATGGATAATACAAACAATACCATTTTTTTTCCTGTTGTGCATGAGCTTATTTAATGCTTCATCAATCAGTATTTGTATCGCAGATACTGGCCAAAATTGTTCCATTGAAGTAAAACATTCGAAAATTCAATTACAGAATTAATTTAGCCATTACTTTTCAGTATTCATGGACGCAGGTGTCTATACCTGCGCTAAGGGGTTAACGTGAATTGTGAATGTAGGCCACTTTTTCCCTCCAATTTCATTTGTGGAGCATTTGGCGAGTTCTGCTTCATATCCCTAGCTTTTTGGGTTTAAGTTATGTTTCAAGTAGAAATACAATGATGAAAACATTATGCATGAGAATTAACATTAAATGATAATTTAAAGAATAATTTCTTCATGGTCATTCAGTATTCTGATACTTACAATTGTTCTTTGGTTGAAGCCAAGCTAACATTTCACTCTCATCTGTTCACATCACCCACTGGGAGTAAGCTGAGTGAAAGCAGAAACTTGTTTAAAATGGTATCTTACCTCTGAGGAAAATTCTAAATGAATAAACATACAGATGAAACGCAATGGCAGGCCGATTGTCTCCGTCGTCTTCTTGCTGACCGCATCTTCACCAGGTAAGGAATAAAGGCGAAATGCTGGTCGGGGGGTCGAAAACGGCTATTTCAGGTTGGCTAAAGTGAGGCTACAGGTTAACATCCTGTTTCAACCCCTTCAAAACAAAAGCACAATTTTTCCCTATTTGGTTTTCTGCGTATGTTTAGGTTAAGGGGGGTTTTATTTTTATTTATTTTTATTATTATTGTGTATTACAGTGCTCTCGTGTAAACGGGTTGGTTCGTAAATCATTCTTTTATACCACACAGAAGGTGGCAGTAATACACAAATTGGTGTGTCAGTCGCCATAAAACTCAAAAGAAGAAGAAGGAAGAAGGGTTTGTTCGTAGTGAGTAGCGTGTAGTGTGACTAGTGTGTAGTGAGAATAGTGTACGTAGACCATAGAGCGCGGTTTCGAACATGGCGCAAGTTTCACCCATTTGGCACTTTTCTAGTTTGATTCAGGCTGAGAGTGGAACCACCACAAAATGAGCTGCCCATCCTCCATAGTTTTATTCCTGTTCTATCTAGAATTGAGTACATACTGTAGATGTTGTCTTGTAATACATGTGTGTGTATAAGTTCATCTGGTTTGAATAAAAAATATTTCATGGTAGAAGTTTGGATTAATGGGTTTTTTTATTTTGTCATCCATTAATTAATTCATTCTCATTCAGTATTCTTAAGATGCAAGACACGCATTTGATTTCACAAAAAGAAGAACATCTGATTGCGACATGTACGCTTATCCAGCGTATACCTTTCAAACTACAGTGGGCTCCAAAATTACTGGCACCCCTGACTGGCAATGCACAAACAATACAAAGAAAAATACAAACAATATACTTTTATAGAGAAATGGAACATACCAATGTCTGACATACTTCATTTTATTAATATTTCAATGGAAACAACCAAAGTCATAATCATTTTACATAAATTTCAACAAAATCAAGGTTTCATAATACTTGGCACCCTTCATTTACTACTCAGTGCAAACACCTCTGGCAAGGATAACAGCATGGAGTCTTGTCATTTGCTGATGCTGTATCTGACTGAAACATGCCATTTTGGTCTCATCTGACCAAACACTTTGTTCTATTCATAATTTAAATAATGTTTGGCAAACTTCATGCACTTGCTTCTGTGTCTTTTGATCAGAAAAGGCTTTCTTCTGGCAACCCCTCCAAAGAGCCTGAGGTTGTAGAGGTGGTGCCTGATGGTGCTTTTTGAAACCTGGTATGCCATATCCCTTTGGAATTTTTAAATTTTTTGCCTCTGACAGTATCCTGGGGGCAAAATGCAGTTGTGTCCTCTATATTTTCAACAGTTCCATATCTTTGAATTTTTTTAAATAATGTACAGTCTCAGATATTCAATCATGAATTTCTTGTAGTCAGAACCAGATTTATTAAGGTCTATGACCATCTGCCTCATTTGAACTGACTGCTGTTTTGTTTTCTTCATGGTGCTGGATGACAAAGGGATCTTGCATGTGTGTTACCTCATTTCTATACCCCGGTGAAACAGGAAGTGATGTAATGGTTCAATATAGTTCCTTAACACTTTGATAAATCTTAAATAAGTGGAACTTAATACCAGGTGTAATTATGGTTGATGTTATTGACGCTAATCTTTAAAGTTGCCATTAATTGTGAAACTTTGATTTGGAGGAAATTGAAATTTTTTTTAAGGATTTTTTTTGGGGAATTTTTCCTTTTTTTAATTTGATAGATGTTCAGTGTAGGGAGACAGGAAAGTTGGGGAGAAGAATGGGGGAGACATGCACCAAATGACCCGAGCCGGAATCGAACTCAGATCGCTGCGGGAAGGACACAGCCTTTATGGTATGCGCACTGAGACCGATGAGCCACGGGGCACCCCGAAATTGATTTTTAATTAAATCAGTAAATGATTATGTCTTCCCCCAAAAGGAGAGGGGAGACATATTGTTGTAGGCTCGGGTCCCGTTGGCGATCACGTCGGCTTTGTTGTTCTCCCTTCGTTTCCGAAGCATGACCTAATGAAACTTTGCATACTTACTACTTAGGTCCTGAAGTGGTGCCTTTTGGTATGTGCCTGCCTGTCTGTCCGTCTGTCTGTCCGTCCAGATATGATCAATTTTGGTCTGCAGCATAACTCCTACACCATTTGCATGATCTTAACGAAACTTTCCATACTTACTACTCAGGTTTTGCATTGGTGCCTTTTGGTATGTGCCTGTCTGTCTGTCCGTCTGTCCGTCCGGTGGGTTAGGCAGGAAAGGGGGCGGGGGAGACATCTGTTTTTACAAGTCAAAACACACTCTAGTTTTGGTTGGTTCCATTGGAACATTAATATTGTGACCGTGTTTTTCACATGTTGTTATTTAGAGTTTCTCCATAAATAAATTTTTAGAAATTTTAAACATATTTTTTGTGCATTGCCAGTCAGGGGTGCCAGTAATTTTTGAGCCCACTGTAACATGATGGTAATGCAACCTCACCATGAAACTAAAAGTGGATACAAAAAGCGATGTTGTAGAATTAGACTAGGTGTAAGATTAATTTGCGTTCGTTATCATTTGTATCACAGAGCTTAAGTATACTATGTTGTGAAGAAATAAATTTTTTTAACTTTCCATATTTCTTTCGCAAGAATTTAAAATGAGTGGTTTTCACTTTGGTTGCGAAATTAAAGCAGTAATTCCTTCATAAGAATTTAAAATGTGTCAGTTTTTCACTTCAATTGGATTAATGTTCATCCGCTCCCGCAAAGGGGTGCATTTTACTCAGTGGCAGACTGAGACAGTAATTCAGGCTGGGAGTTTTGACTCTATCCCAGGCCACTGCCACCCTGTTCACATAAACTACCAGACCGCTAATCCTGTAGGCTAACCCTATTTGTTGATGTAATGGGAACCAGACTAGTCATAATTTGGCCACTATCTTTTCTGGGAGGAAAGTTATCCAGATTATAATATGTAAAAAAAAAAAAAAAAACTGGACTAGGAAAAATCTGAGTAGCCTACTTAATTTTTGATGTATTCTATGGCTATGGGCAAACTCTCAAAGACTCACACAGTTACAGAGAGATACAGTTAGCTCAGATATTCAAATGTTTATATTTATTTTCAAGCATCAAGTATATCCAAAGTATCAAAACCATGCACACACACACACACACACACACAAATAGTAAATACTACCTACTATAGCATACTGTAGTTACACAAAGATATTATATCATTAATATATAATGAAAAATCAGCATCTGTAGTCCAGTGCAATGTCTTGCATTCATTTTTCGGCTGGTCTACTGATTATAAGCTCAAAAACAGCTGTCATTGTCAACTGTCAACATTGTCAGTTTGATGAATTGTACAATTAGTAATTCATAGTGCTTTTTCTAAGTAGCCTCAGTCGACCGAACTAGATTTCTTCCTAGGATAGCTTTTCTGTCATTAAACTACTTTCAGGGTCAAGTAGTAGGTAGGGTAGCTTTGAAAGCCAGAAAGTCGCTTCCCCAACACTGGTTATTTATTTTTTTTGAATCGGCTTCCACTAAGTGGAACTTATTAAAGAGGCAACAGATAACTTTTTAACTGGCAACCTGGTAGTGTTATTATATGGCTCTAGCTGACGGATTCGGTCAGAATGACAACAGAAAGGGCGATAATATTGTCTATCCATTGATAATCAGGTCATCAGAGTGCAGGTCTGACAACTCATGCTGACCTCTCTCGTCACTTCCGCTACGTTTCACCTCGCTGCCGCCGCTGCTGTTGCCGTGATTGTGGATCGTTGTCGATTGCCCTCTGACTACCTGTGAACGGCCTGCTTCGTAGTACCCGACTGGGTTGCTTAGCCTTGCTTGCATCTTTCCACCACGGCGGTGTGTCCTCGCTGGTGAGTAAATCTCCTTTTTGCTTGTCCAGCGGGACTTTAGTTGAAGCCCAGATCGTGAGTTTTACTGCGCGGTTTGTGTTGATACTCGCCGCTTGTGGTGGATGGTTGTTTGCTAGGGCGACTGCTTCCTGGTCGGTGTTTTCTTCGTTGCTGGGTTCGTTTCAAGGAAAGAGCGTGGTGCTTCCACTAAAGAGGAGAGTGCGTCCCGATTTCTGTGTCGGCTGGGTTTGGCGAGATGAAAGCTTATTATTAAACAATCAAAGCTACACTAAACCAGCGTGTCAATTATTAACTTTACCGTCCGTTTAGCAAAGCTGCTTTACCATGCCACCTAAGCAAGCAACAAAGTCTAATGAAGATGACTTCATTTCCACGGTCCAGGCTAAGGACTTATTACAACAGCAGAAAGACCATTTTATGGACCTGCTCCAACAACAAGACACCTTCAAATCATATGTTCAAATAATAATGGACTCTACAAACGCTTTGACGAAATGTCGAAAGAAATTCAAGAACTTAAACACAGCATCCAGTTTACCCAAAATGACGTGGATGACATTAAAAGTAAAATACATGCGCAATCCAATCAATGCGATGCAATGCAGCAAGACATTTACAAACTCTGTGAGGGTTTGCTCTCTGTCACTACCTCTACGGATTATTTAGAAAACCAATCAAGAAGAAATAATCTAATCATTGAGGGGATCAAAGAAACTGAATATGAAGGATGGATAGAGACGGAGAGCAAAGTGCGAAATTTGATTTCCGAAAAATTAAACTTGGACCAGAAATCAATAGAAATAGAACGTACGCATCGGACAGGAAAACCTGATGCAGATCGCAATAAATGTAGACCCGTGGTGGTTAAATTTTTAAAATACAAGGACAAGATGTCCGTCATGGCTAACGAAAGAAATTGAAAGGAACCGAACTTACATAAATGAAGACTTCTCTGATGCTGTGCGACGAAAAAGAAAAGGAACTTCTTCCAGCAATGCGAGCTGCCCGTGAGCGCGCGACATCGCCTACCTCCGATATGACCGCCTAATTGTCCACCCACCAGGCAAACGAAAATCAGAACGAGCCTCAAAATAATTCCCCATTCATCACTACGCCCACCCCTGAGCAAAATGTGCCTAGAGGTAGACGACCAAAGCAAAAACCGGATTCAAAAACAAGACTTAGAATTTTAAATGATGTCACTCATATTAACTGTCAAAAAAGCCTGAACACTCCTTCACGGAGGTGGAACACTTATAAACAGCTGAACAACAATCTGATGGCTACCCCCAAAGACAAAAATGTCTGTCCCAAATGTCAAAAAAAAAATCTAAAATCGCAAAATGTAAACTGGTATATGTAAACTTAATTTCCATTTAAAATGTTCTCCTGTTCCCAGTCCTAACTCTAAATTATGGGTATCATGGACTTGTGATGAATGTATATCTTTGTTTCTGTGAGGATACGCTCAGGAACCAGACGCGAGAACCAAGCAATGCAGTAGATGAGTTTATTAAGCGAGGGGGGAAACCCCCGCAGGGCTGAAGGCAAAGGTACAAAGTCCACAATCCAGTACGGCAGAATCAGAGTCGAAAACCAGGGCAGCAATAACAGTACTCGTGGTCGGGCAAAAACAGGTTCGGTACACAGGCTTGTCAGAGAAGCAAAAGCCAAAATCCAGTGGGTGAAATCCAAACCGTTAACAGGGCAGCAAACACAAAACTCGTAGTCGGGCAAAAAGGGTTCGTAAACAGATGCAGACAAAAGTACCAAAAAGCGGAGCCAAAAATCGAAGGTCGGACGGTCCAGTCAGAAGAGAAACACTATGAGTACAAGGCGAAAATGATAGCACAGGTAAACAAGGGAAACGTTCTGACGGGGAACTGCAGTGAGAAGACAGCTTAAATACACTCAAGGGAGGTCACATGCTATGATTAGGATCAGGTGATGAGGATCAGACTAATTACAAAGGAGGGAACATGAGGGAGAACCTAATCACATGAAATTGGCAAAAAGCCAAAACGCGACAGGGAACACGAGACAACCTATGACAAAACATACAGCTCCGGTTAGGGAGTTCTAATGTGCACAGATAATGAGAGGTAGGACAGAGTGGAGCAGGTGCGGAGGATCCGCTGAATAGCAGCAAAAGACTAAGTGCAGGCAAGAGGCGGAGACTAGAACAGGGCGAAAAGGAGAGCTTGTTAATCAATTAGTAAGTGCAGCTATACAATCCCTAGTGCTCGTTAGTAAGTTAGTATTATATACAATGTTAGTCTGGGTTAGTAACTTTAACAAAAACAACAAACTGTTAGTATTGGTCAGTAAAACAGAAAAAGAGAGGCGAAGGAAGCAAACGAGATTGGAAGGAATGTTTGAAACCCAGAAACCATGAAATCACCTAAGCATGTGACACTTGGAATGGGGGAGAAGCTGTAGCTTAACAAAAAGACCAGACAGGGGAGACAAAGTGCAATGAAGGGCATGAACAAAGACATGGACCGAATCTAACAGAATAGTGGATTGGGAATGGCAAAAACGAAAACATGGCAAAGTACAAAAACTAAACAGAACATGGCAAAACCTAACAGACATAATCATAAACATAACAGGGAGTGGCAGAATCATAATAAACATGGCAGAATCATGACAGAACAGATCAGAATCATAACAGTACCCCCCCCCCTTAAGAAACGCCTCCTGGCGTTTCACCTAGTAGGTCTGGGGTGCGTAGCATGGAAGTCCGTAATTAGAGACTTGTCGAGGATGTAGCGGGCAGGAATCCAGCTACGGTGCTCTGGACCGTAGCCCTCCCAGTCGACGAGGTACTGGTATCCGCGACCTCGTCGGCGACAGTCCAACAATGCACGAATGTGAACCTCCGCCTCCGTCGATGATGCGGGAGGGTGGTGGGGGATCAGGACCAGAAGACAGGGGGGGGGAAACAGCAGGCTTAATCTGAGATACATGAAATGAGGGGTGAATGCGACACATAGAAAGGGGGAGACGGAGGCGGACAGCAGTGGGGCTAAGCACTTTTTCAATGGTGAATGGTCCCAGGAACTTAGGGAAGAGTTTACCCCCGTTTCCTCTTAAGGGGATATCCTTGGCGGACAGCCACACGCGCTGCCCAGGTCGGTAGGTAGGGGCGGCGATGCGTTTCTTGTCCGCCCGAGCCTTCATTCTCGCTACCGACCTGAGCAGTGCCTCCCGTGTGGTCTTCCAGGTGCGCCGGCACCGACGCTCAAACTCCCGGGCGGAAGGAACGGCCACCTCCTCCTGGCAAGGAAACACAGGTGGTTGGTAACCCAGGCATGCCTTAAATGGGGAGAGACCAGAGGCAGCGGAGGTGTGACTGTTAATAGCGTATTCCGCCCAGGGAAGTTGGTGGCTCCAGGAGGAGGGGTTCTTCAAGCATAGGCATCTTAGAACAGTCTCAATACATTGGTTGGCCCGCTCGGTCTGGCCGTTGGTCTGGGGGTGAAAACCGGATGATAAACTAACTGATGTACCTATGGACTTGCAGAATGATTTCCAAAACTTGGCTGTGAATTGGGGTCCGCGATCAGATGTGATGTCTGTGGGGATGCCGTGAAGTCTGATAACGTGCTGAATGATTAGAGTGGCAGTCTCTTGGGCAGAAGGGAGTTTGGTGAGGGGCACGAAATGGACAGCTTTGGAAAATCTATCTACTATGGTGAGGATGGTGGTGAAATGGTTGGATGGGGGGAGACCAGTGATGAAGTCGAGTGCAATGTGTGACCAAGGACGGTGAGGAGTGGGTAGTGGTTGTAACAGTCCGTGAGGGGGTTGGTGTGATACCTTAGCTTGGGCACAGACTGAGCAGGCAGCGACATAGTTCTGGACATCCTGGCTTATTCCCGGCCACCAGAAACGACGGGATATGAAGTCCAGGGTGCGGCAAACTCCTGGATGACATGAAAGGTTAGAGGCATGCCCCCAGTCCAGGACTCGGGGTCGCAGGTTAGCAGGCACAAACAGGCAGTGATCAGGGCAGGCACTGGGGGCGGCAGAATCAGCTTGGGCATTTCTCACCTCAGCTTCAATGTCCATATCGATGGCATTAATGAATGTTTCTTTGGACAGAATGGTGTCTGGACTGGGCAGGTCCTCGTCCGTCTCGAAACATCGGGATAGGGCATCTGGCTTGACATTCTTGCTGCCGGGCGATAGGGCAAGGTGGAAATTAAAAGTGAGAAAAATAATGCCCACCTGGCTTGGCGCGGGTTGAGTCTCTTGGCTGTCTGGAGATACTCCAAATTCTTGTGGTCCGTCCCAGACGAGAAACGGTTGTTCAGCTCCCTCCAGCCACTGCCTCCACTCCTCCAAAGCCAGTTTGACGGCTAGTAACTCCCGGTTGCCGATGTCGTAATTCCGTTCCGAAGAGCTTAGGCGACGGGAGAAGAAGGCGCATGGGTGGATCTTGCCATCTTTGGGGGACCTCTGAGAAAGGACGGCCCCGACTCCCACATTGGAGGCGTCAACTTCCACCACAAACTGGAGCTTAGGATCGGGAATGGTTAGTATGGGAGCAGATGTAAATCGTGACTTAAGATCATTGAATGCTTTCTCAGCTTTCTCGGACCACTGGAATCTGACTTTGTTTGAGGTTAGGGCAGTTAGCGGTGCGGCAACAGAGCTGTAATTGCGAATGAATCGCCTGTAGAAATTGGCAAATCCCAGAAAGCGTTGGAGTGACTTACGGTCGGTGGGTTTGGGCCAGTCGGTGACCGCCTCAATCTTGGCCGGGTCCATGCGGATGGTGCCGGGTGCGATGATGTAACCCAAAAAGGAGGTGGTCTGGACTGAGAACTCACACTTTTCAGCCTTGACAAATAGTCAATTCTCCAACAGGCGCTTCAGGACTTGTCGGACATGGCGAACGTGATCCTCCTGTGACTTAGAGAAAATGAGAATATCATCCAAGTAGACAAACACAAATCTATTAATCATATCCCTGAGTACATCATTGACGAGGTTCTGGAATACAGCTGGGGCGTTAGTAAGGCCAAATGGAAGAACCAAATACTCCCAGTGTCCGGTGGGCGTATTAAACGCGGTCTTCCATTCATCACCTTCACGTATCCGGATCAGGTGATAAGCATTGCGCAAGTCTAGTTTGGTGTAAATCTTAGCCCCTTGCAGCAGGTCAAAAGCGGTATTCATAAGTGGCAGAGGGTACCTGTTCTTTACAGTGATTTCATTGAGGCCCCTGTAGTCTATACATGGCCTTAACGACCCGTCTTTCTTACTCACAAAGAAAAATCCTGCCCCAGCAGGGGACGAAGAGGGGCGAATGATGCCTGCCGCAAGGGACTCACTAAGGTACTTCTCCATGGCGAGAGTCTCAGGGCGTGACAGGGAGAATAGACGACCTCTGGGCGGCATGGTTCCAGGTTTGAGATCAATGGCGCAGTCGTAGGGCCTATGCGGGGGCAGACTGGTGGCACGAGTCTTCGAGATCACCTCTTTAAGGTCATGGAACTCTGGGGCAACCTTCTCCAGGTTAGGGATTTCCTCCACGTGAGGAACAGGAACATGATCCAGAGCATCATTAAGGCAGGTCTGCACACAGTTGGGGCTCCAGCCCTTGATCTCATGTTTTCCCCAATCGACCTCAGGCAGGTGTTTGGCCATCCAGGGGTGCCCGAGGACGACTGGGGCATGTGGAGACTGGATAATGTAGAGTCGGATAGTTTCTTGGTGATTTCCAGAAATCTGTAGTTTAATCGGGACAGTGATGTGGGTGATGTGACCAATCTTCTGGCCATTGAGGGAGTTCGCCACACGATCCGGGAAGACCTTCTCAAGAGGAATCCCCCATTTCTGGGCCACTTCTTGGTCGATGAAGTTATCCTCGGCTCCCGAATCGATCAAGGCGGTGGTCTTCCTTCCTCCCCCAGCCCACTCCAGGGTGACAGGAAAGCAGGTGCGGTTTCTTGTGGAGTGATCAACTGGAATGACGGCCACTACCGCTTCTCTCTTAGTTAGCGGGCGTGCTCCTTCTCTGGGCACCGTGAGATGTAGTGTCCGGCTTTGCCACAGTAAAAAGCAGGCCCGCTCTCTTCGCCTATGGTCCCTCTCCTCACCAGTAATCTTGGTACGGCCCAACTGCATGGGCTCAGAATCATGGAGAGGTTTAGTCTTGTCAGACTGAGGAAGGGATGGCATCACCTCCGGAGACTTGGACACACTGGATCTGTAGGTGGACCGTCTTCGCTCCTCCAGGCGTGAGTCTATGCGAATCGCCATCTCAATGATCCGCTCCAGACTTTCGAAGGTCACGGGTAGCAGCTCGTCTTTTTATTCGCCGGATAGCCCATTGATGAAGGTGTCGTAAAGGGGCTCTCTCCTGCCATCTGCTGTTAGTAGCCAAGGTCTGGAACTCGATGGCATAATCTGACACTGAGCGATACCCCTGGCGGATGCGGAGGATCTCCCTCCCAGCCTCATGCCCGTGTCTGGAGCGGTCAAATACACGCTTCATTTCTTCCCCCAGCAGGTCGGATGACTGCACGCACGGTAATCCTGCCTCCCAAGCGAAGTAGCCCACTGCTTAGCTCTCCCGTTAGTTGCGTGATGATGTAGGCCACGCGGGATTGCTCAGTGGGGAAGGTGGTAGGCTGTAGGCTGAAGATTAGCTTGCACTGAGTCAGAAAGGCTCGGCAGGATCCCGGATCACCATCGTACCTCTCAGGTGGAGGTAATCGTGGTTCATGGAGCGGAGTGGGTGGGGCAGAGGCAGGAACAGACACCGGTGCAGGCATGGTGGTGACAGGTTGTTGGGGAGTGCGGATGGGTAGTGCACTCTGCAGGGAGCGGGTGAGATCCATCATCTGATGCGTCATCGTCTGCATGTGCTGCATCATGGCCCGTAGCTGCCGTTGCTGAAGCTCCAACTGGGCGCCCTGTTCTTCTACTGCAGCTTGCAGCGGATGGGTACTCGCTGGCTCCATGCTGGTCAGAACGTACTGGGAGGATACGCTCAGGAACCAGACGCGAGAACCAAGCAATGCAGTAGATGAGTTTATTAAGCGAGGGGGGAAACCCCCGCAGGGCAGAAGGCAAAAGGTACAAAGTCCACAATCCAAAAATCACAATCCAGTACGGCAGAATCAGAGACGAAAACCAGGGCAGCAATAACAGTACTCGTGGTCGGGCAAAAACAGGTTCGGTACACAGGCACAGGTTTGTCAGAGAAGCAAAAGCCAAAATCCAGTGGGCGAAATCCAAACCGTTAACAGGGCAGCAAACACAAAAACTCGTAGTCGGGCAAAAGGGTTCGTAAACAGATGCAGACAAAAAGTACCAAAAAGCAGAGCCAAAAATCGAAGGTCGGACGGTCCAGTCAGAAGAGAAACACTATGAGTACAAGGCGAAAATGATAGCACAGGTAAACAAGGGAAACGTTCTGACGGGGAACTGCAGTGAGAAGACAGCTTAAATACACTCAAGGGAGGTCACATGCTATGATTAGGATCAGGTGATGAGGATCAGACTAATTACAAAGGAGGGAACATGAGGGAGAACCTAATCACATGAAATTGGCAAAAGCCAAAACGCGGACAGGGAACACGAGACAACCTATGACAAAACATACAGCTCCGGTTAGGGAGTTCTAATGTGCACAGATAATGAGAGGTAGGACAGAGGGAGCAGGTGCGGAGGATCCGCTGAATAGCAGCAAAAGACTAAGTGCAGGCAAGAGGCGGAGACTAGAACAGGGCGAAAAGCTGAGAGCTTGTTAATCAATTAGTAAGTGCAGCTATACAATCCCTAGTGCTCGTTAGTAAGTTAGTATTATATACAATGTTAGTCTGGGTTAGTAACTTTAACAAAAACAACAAACTGTTAGTATTGGTCAGTAAAACAGAAAAGAGAGGCGAAGGAAGCAAACGAGATTGGAAGGAATGTTTGAAACCCAGAAACCATGAAATCACCTAAGCATGTGACACGCGGGAATGGGGAGAAGCTGTAGCTTAACAAAAGACCAGACAGGGGAGACAAAGTGCAATGAAGGGCATGAACAAAGACATGGACCGGAATCTAACAGAATAGTGGATTGGGAATGGCAAAAACGAAAACATGGCAAAGTACAAAAACTAAACAGAACATGGCAAAACCTAACAGACATAATCATAAACATAACAGGGAGTGGCAGAATCATAACAAACATGGCAGAATCATGACAGAACAGATCAGAATCATAACAGTTTCCATTTTTTAAGCTTGATGATAATGATATTAGTTTTCTTTCTCCAGAAACATACAATATTACTTGTTTTGAAAATATGGTTTTCAATCCATTTGATATCAACCCGGTTGCAAATGCTGATCTTAGTAATGTAGACCCTGATACAAACAGCATGTATGTAATGAAGGAGCCTTTGTAGATATTTCAGCGAAAAAAATTTTTGAACATTTGACTAGAACTCTTCCATCTGATATTTATCTGTTTTCCGCTTTCCACCTTAACATTCGTAGTCTTTCAAAAAATTATGACCATCTCGCTCATTTCCTGGCATCGCTAAATTACAATTTTTCAGTAATTGCTTTAACGGAAACATGGCTCGCAGAAAACACAAAAAGTATTTATGAACTCCACCAATATAACTCACTTCATGCTACCAGAGTAAAGAAAACCGGTGGGGGAATAGCATTGTACATTCGAAATGATTATGATTATGTGCAGAGAGTGGACCTGCCTGTAAACTCAGGGGATGCAGCAATAGAGTCTGTTTTTATTGAGTTAACAGTACCCAATAATGGCCGAAAGGTTATTGTTGGCTGTGTGTATCGTCCACCAGACACGGATATGAACAACTTTAATGATGCTTTGGCAAATACTTTAGATCTAATAACTAAAGAAGGTAAATTGTGTTATATTCTCGGTGACTACAATATCGACCTTTTCAAAAGTGAAACACATTCACCCATCCAGGATTTTTTAAATACTCTATACTCCAATTACTTTTATCCTGTCATTCACAAACCCACCAGAGTTACTGATAGGTCCGCTACTCTAAAAGACAATATATTAACAAACAGTCTGAATGAAGTGCTCCATTCGGGTATCTTATTTTCAGACATCACTGACCACTTCCCAGTCCTTCAATTTACCATGCTTGACAATGTTAAGAATGACCAAACTGAAGTCAACATAACTTATCGCAAATTTAATGATAGAAATCAATGATCATTCCTGGAAAAATGTATACACTCAAACTAATCCTAACAGTGCTTACCAAACTTTTATGGACTCTTTTATCTCTATCTTCAATAAGTGTTTTCCCTCAGTCACTGTAAATAAAAAACTTCGAAAACAGGACTTTTTCTAAACCGTGGTTCACCGCTGGATTACAGAAGTCTTCAAAGAAAAAAAAAAATAGACTTTATAAAAAATTCTTAACTAACCCTACACCACTAAATCAATTTAATTACAAAACATATAAAAATAAATTTACTCATCTCCTTAGATCAGCAAAAAAAAAAGATATTTTACTGACAAATTTAAGGCATCCTCAAAAAAAATATCAAAGAAACATGGACTATTATAAATCAACTATTACATAAAAAGAAATCGGTGACAAAAATACCATTTTGTTTCTCTGATGGAGGGAAAACGCTTACAGACTCATATGAGATTGCATGTAGGTTTAATGATTTCTTTGTCAATGTAGGTGCCTCCCTGGCAAAAAAAAATAAAAAACCCAGGTGGTAGTCCCTTGACTATATTGATGGTTGTTTTTCCTACATATAAGATCTTTGATCAGCCTGATGTAAATGAAGTTATAAGCATTATTGAGAAACTCAAATCAACCAGTTCAGGTCACGATGAAGTCAGAACTTCTCTTGTGAAAGAGGTCAAATATTCAATAGCAGATCCCCTAAAGTTTATTTTTTCCCTGTCATTGGAGACTGGTAAAATTCCAAATGATCTCAAAATTGCAAAAATCATCCCCATATTCAAATCAGATGATCCAAGTTCCTTTACAAATTATCGCCCAATTTCAATATTACCCTGTTTTTCAAAGATCCTTGAAAAATTAGTTTACAAAAGAATTCTACAACATATTAATTCAAATAATATACTATACAACCATCAATATGGCTTCCGCAAGAATCATTCTGCTTACATGGCTTTGTTAGATCTTTTCGAAAAAATCTCTACTGCTCTTGACAATAATGAATATACTATAGCAATTTTCTTGGACCTATCAAAAGCGTTTGATACAGTGAACCACGAAATATTGCTATCAAAACTACATAGATACGGTTTCCAAGGTAATGTTTTTCAATGGTTAAAAAGCTATATTACTGATAGGCATCAATACGTTCATTTTAATAACTGTAAGTCTAATACAGTAACATTGTCATGCGGTGTGGCTCAAGGCTCAATTCTGGGTCCGTTATTATTTTTAATTTATATCAATGATCTTGCATCAGTTCCAAGTACAATTTTACCTCTCTTATTCGCAGATGATACAAATCTTCTTATTTCTAATAAACACTTAAAAACTCTTTTAAAAGAGGCCAACTTGGGCCTACAAGCTTATTCAAAATGGTTCAAATTGAATAAACTGTCTCTTAACATAAATAAAACCAATTTCATACTATTTTCAGGTAGGAAAAAGTATAACCTGGAAGAAGTCAAGCTCTTTATTGAAGGCTCCGAAATTAGAAAGATATCATCTGCTCGCTTTCTTGGTGTCATGGTTGACGAAAATTGTACTTGGAAAGAACAGATTGGTTTTGTGGCAAAAAAAAAAGTGTCTAAGTCTCTGGGTATCATCAGAAAGATCAGTTCATTTCTTAATAGATCCAGTTTACTTGTTTTGTATTATAGCTTAATGTATCCATACCTAATTTATTGTAACATAGTGTGGGCCAATACCAGCCCAACCAAACTCAATAAGCTTCACTTACTGCAAAAACGATTTGTTAGAGCTGCCACAAACTCAAATTCTAGAGCTCCATCCTCTCCACTATTTTATAAACTAAGGATCCTAACCATATTTGATATCAATATAATACAAATATGCACTTTTATGTATAAAGTAATTCATCAAAATCAAGAACTGCCTAATCACTTTCAACAATATTTTTGCAGAAATTTCAGTTTTCACTCATATAGGACAAGACAAGCAGAACACCTGCATCTTCCCCTCCGCCACACCAGCAGAGGGCAGTACTCTATCAAATACAAAGGGAGTACATTGTGGAATGAACATCACAATCTTGCTGACAATGCCCCCTCCTTGCCACTATTTAAAAAAGAGACTGTTTTTTGAAATTATTAGAACACTATGTATAGCGGTCTCCTCGAACCAGTTCATTTGTGGTGCAATCTATGTTTGCTGTTATTTCTTTTAATTAGTTTGTTCTGGTTTACCTTTATTTTTTATTATTATATATATATATATATATATATATATATAATTTTTTATTATTATTTTTTTTTTTTTCGTCTTTTTTTTATGTTGTTTTTTTTCTGCCGTCCTGTATTTTATCATTCTCATCTTATTTTCAATTAATTTTCCTTTATTTTTCCCATGGATGTACATTAATTATTTTCTTGACTAAGCATTTATAAGGTCAGGGTGAGGCCGCTCTATAAGCCCTTTCGGGCTTCAGACCTCACCTGCACATTTTTTTTTTCTTTTTAACTCACTCTTCTAGAGTGATCTGTCTCTTGAAATGTGTCTTTCACATGTGCAAATAAAAAAAAAAAAAAAATTAAAAAACTGAATCGCTAGTCAGTTGCCGTCCTTGTTCTTTCATTAGGTTGACAGGTCGTCGTCGTCTGACCAGCGATTCAGTCACCCCAACTGGATAGATGTACTTCTTCATAGGAGTATCAATGGACAGACACAAAATATCAATGGTTATTACCTTTCTGTTGCCAGACTGACCAAATCCGCTGACTAGCTACAACAATATAATAACCATAGTAGCGCTGCTAGCTTGCCAGTAAAAAAGTTATCGATTGCCTCTTTCAGTGAAATCTAACTATGATGGGTGTGTTTTATAATTGTTTTTGACTGACCTGCTCCCTTACTGGCGAACATGTCAGCAATTTTTAAAGCCTTCGCTGCTTCTGTGGCCAGTGCTTTGCGTTTCTCATCCTCTCCCTCTCCGCTCCAAATTTCCGTTTTTTTGCTCCATTATTCCAGGCGCGTCTAAAAAGAAGGTAACGTTCGGCTGCTCTGTGCGTTGCTGGGTGCCGTATTAGTTTCATTTTCACAGCAATTCCCTGTTACGTGGATTCTGTGCGATCCGTCAATTCATTCCTAATTTGGGTATTAGCCTGTTGCAGGTCAAGTTGACTGGATGGCTACTGTCAGGCCACCGGGAAAGGTCCCAGTGCTCCCAATGGCCAGTCCGCGCCTGATTTTACAGCAGGGGTGCATTCTACAGCAGAACACCTGTCAGAGTCAACGGAATCACAAATCCTAAAACATTTAAATCATAAGTTATACTTTTGTTAACTGTATAGAAATCAAAAATATGCACTTAAAATCAAATAGCAATACCGATAAATCATGACAAAAAACAGTGCTCCTCCTCATTGTGTAACATGGAAGCTGCTGTAATTGGGTTGGGTGGTATGAACAAAATCTTTTATCGCGGTATAAGTAATTTTATATCATGGTAATAGTTGTATATCAGGGGATGGCTTTTTTCCTGAAAATTCAATTAATGGCTTAAAATAACCATACTGTACTTCTATCACATTTTATTATTTTCTTCCTTTATTTTTGAACTGCTTTTCCAACTTTCAAACAACACACACATTGGCAAATGTCTAGTAAACATCGAACTCCAGCTCTAACTCAAACTACAGTATGTGTGCAATGTAAACACAGAACCCCAGCTTCAAAAGAGATAAGAAAAAATATTTTCAAGTGATAGCGTAGAATTAATTGAATTGTGGCTGCATCCATGTGGTATACTGAAGCCTTACTAGCAAACTAGCTGGCTAGCTTGCTACATAGGTGTGCTAGCTAATCATTAAGCAAATCATTATTGATCCGATAGGTACATTTTATCCGATAAAAATCGTCCGATAAAATATCAAAATTTGGGGAGAAATTGTTTTTTTATCGATCCGATAGGTAAATTTTATCCAAAAAAGGCCGATAAATTATTGAAATTGGGGAAATTGTTTGCAGGCCGAGTAGCCCCCAAAACTATTGACGCTGGTTACGTCATCTATTGCGCAGGACCCAGAGCAATAGATAACTCAGAGTGGCGCCACTCATTGACTTTGTTGCTTTAATGGTCACGTGGTTCGTGGGGAAGCGCTATAGTTCCAAACTAACGCCGCGCTGTCATGATCTCCATGGGACAGACAGCAACGATTGCGTTACTGAACGGTTAATATTAAATTAAACCGCACACAATTGCAGCAAACGAATTTCTCTTAATGAATTGCATTATTTCCATATGTTTTATAGAGGTCATGCTTTTATAGTGATGTGGTGACAACTTAAATAAGTCTAACTACTCAGATGTATGCTTTGTGTATTACAATCGAGCAACTTCATTCTGAAGTGTTCATACCTACTTGTTGTCTTCATTTAATCCATCTTTGCCCTGACATAATGGATAACAGGATGATATTGCATGTTTCCCCAACTGGGATCAATGTAGAAGTCTCAAAACTAAAGTATGTAAATGAAACCGCGCCAGTTTCAGTTTCCGCAAATACACTGTTAATAATAAACGAATAAACTGAAGCCTTTTTTGCCAGGTAATTTAACTGGCACCTTTTTGCCAGTTATTTTAACTGTAATTTTACAATAAGTTTACCACAGAGTTCAGTGCATGTTCAGAGTAAAACACGGTTAAATGCGTGCAGGACTCCTCTTAGTTAAAATGACAAGGAGACAATGCGTTAATTTGACGGTTAAATTCAATCAGTTTATAACAGTGTAGGAAAGCCGAACTTCATTTCGTTGCTCTGTTGCAACAGCTTATGTGCATGGTGCAAACCAGCTTGCCCGGTATACACGAGTGCATTTGAATGGAAATGCATTGTGACGGGACTGGACATTTTGTCTGATGTAAGCGAAAATCCGTTGTATTAAATCAGGTATATTCAATGTTTATTTCATGGAAAAACATTACAGAAAAAATCGGGACGTCAGCTGTTGTCCGGTATGAGCGAGTTTCCGTGTTATACGACGACAATTTAAGCGCGTTCTACTGTATTTTCCTATGAACGTCTGCCCCGATATACATACACAAGATGGCGGCCGAGTGCTGCCACAGAAATGAAGACTTGTCCACTCTAGTGTTTTATTTCTCCAAAATTGACCATAGATGGAATTTAAGACAGATTATCTCCCTCATTGTCACAGAATTAAATATTGGACTTATTTTTCCCAGGCCACATATCTTCCAAACATTCTGGTGCTGCAACGTTTTAAGACCAACAGATCAGGAGAAAATGAACTTCGCCCCTTTAGATAACATCTGACTTATGGACTACGGAAACCACGGGTAATCCTTGATATGAAATACTGATTCCAAATGGGGGAATACATTTGATGTGATATTGTACTGGATTACAGATCAAACAACAGATTATTTTGCCCCATTGTCACAGAATTAAATATTGGAATTATTTTTTCCCAGGCCACATATCTTCCAAACATTCTGGTGCTGCAACGGCATTTAAGACCAACAGATCAGGAGAAAATGAACTTTGTTCAGACCTGTGTCTCTCTCAGTTTCAATCACGTCCTTTTCATCTGGCAATACAAAAACACAGTATGGATGCAATCATGAAACCACGAATTAAAATTTCAAACTGAAAATAATCCTTGTCCTGTTTATATGTGCAGTAATACTGTTATTGTCAAATAACGATGTTTAATCGTTTTTTAAAGGAAAAACCGAATACATTTGATGTAGCTAAAGTGATATTGCAGATATCGAATAAATATCCAAACGTTTAACATTTGAAGACAACGCCAAAACTTTTGTTTGCTGTTATAGATAGGCCAGAGCTACTAAAATATCTTCCTTTCTCTATTGTTTTTTCTGTGGTCATCAATATCTGCATCCTGGATTTTCACCAGTGTTATTCATTTCCTGGAAATGTTTGGCCTATGAGTGTCTTTTTTTGCAGCTGTTATTGTTATTTATATGAAATGATTATATTAAATGACATAAAAAAATAAATGAACTTTGAAGAGCCAAAACTTTTGTTTGCTGTTATAGATAGGCCAGAGCTACTAAAATATCAGTTTTTCATCACTGCATCCGAGAAGCCTGGATGCATTTATATGAAGATTATATTAAATATAAAAATATGAACTTATCGGTTATCGGTATCGGTCAAATTTTTTGAAATTTTTCATATCGTGCATCACTAATTATTATAGTAGAAGGACTGTTACCTTAATATTGTAGGTGTGCAATCATTAAACAGTTCGTTAAGCAAACTGTTACCTTGTTAGCAAGTTAATCATTAAACAGTTTACCATCACTTTTGGTAGCTAGCAAGCGAATATTGTAGCAGAAGCAAACTGTTACCTTGTTAGCAAGCTAGCTGGCTAGCCCGCTACACTGGTGTACTAGTTAATCATTAAACAGTTTTTATCACTTTAGTTAGCAAGCTAGCTAGCAATTTTTAGTAGAAGTGAACTGTTGCCTTATTAGCAAGCTAGTTAGCTTGTTACTTCAGTACAAGCGAACATTTGTATAAGGTCCCTACTATCTGTACTAATCATTGAGCTTAAATGATATGTGGGGAGACCAGATTTTACATGACACCGGTGAACAACCAGCTATATCTTGTTGCCGGTGGAGCTTCTTTCCTTCTGCTGCAGTGCCATCTCGCCCGTGCGTCGCAGCGCCGTTACTACAGTGACTCAGGGAGAGATCTGCCGCCCGCAGCAGAAACTGTTTTCACCACGGTATAAACATTATTGCCAAATCTGTGACCAGTAGATACTTTTCTACCATCGCAAGGTATACACCCTCATACCGCCCAGCCCTATGCTGTAAGTGATTTTAAAAAAAAAAAAAGTGTTAAATAGCTCCACATTCTGACAGAGATCATTGATGTAGAATATCTGGTCCATAACACAGGTCTCTCAGTCACTGTCCTCTGTAGTAAAACAGTATATAAAATTCTGGAGTCACGTACTGCCTCTATCCAGTTAGGTGAGAGAACGCCATAAAGAAGCAGTTATCTCTGCTTCTGAACGCGCGCTGTTTCACCGTAATCTGTGACCCATCGGATTTTGTGACAACAGGAGGTGATGGCCTTGTTATGTATGAGTATTTTATGTACTGCATTGTATATCATTTGTAAATGGAGATTTGTTACATGCTGTTTTTGCTGCCTTGATGGTCAGCTATTTATTTTGTTCATCAGCGCCCTCTGGTGGTGTGTCTGTAGCAAAACATGATCTGATGCAAAATCCCCTTCTTTGTGATGAAATAGACTAGTGCTTTTTAGAAGCTTCTGGCATCTTCCTGCCTGGAGGGGGCGGGATTACCCAGCAATCCTGTAGATCTTTCCAGAATGTTGCTAGTGTACATAAATGTTGTGATTTTGGTCAGTGGAAGCAGAGTTTTTGTTTTGACAACAGAGTTACATTGTGGCATTAGAGTGTTATTATAAGATTAAACATTGGATTTTTTGTATAAGTTTTTTTTTTTTCAGTGAAGAATAAATTTGTTTAAGTTGTCATTGCTGGTTTTCTTTGTTGTGATTTTTAAGTCATAACAGCCTACAGTATTCTGTATGTGCGAGATCGACAGCAGTCGAGAAGAAGAGCACTTCAAAAAGAAAGTGAATGTGATGATGGTCAAAGATGTGTGGCAAGTCAAGCTAGGAATAAGCCTCCCGAGGCAATAATAGCAGATCGCTACTTTACTGTAGAGAGAGCCCATCGCTACAAGCTTATGCAGTGGACCAGATGAAGCGTCTGATCCCAGCGCTACAAGAGACGGCGTACAAAAGAACGGTAGAACAACAGATAGTCAAGGAAGAAAAAACGGGAGATGGCCAAGAGCTGTGTATATATCGGTGCCGCTTTCGGGAGATTGAGAAAACAAAGAATCTAAGGGTCTAAAAAGCAATGCGCAACTAGACTTGCAGCTACTGAACAGGTAAGCTATGTTTTACTCTGTAGCAGTTATGCAGTTTTATTAGTCTCGGTAGTCCTGTTGGTGGTTTTTAATCCTGCTAATGTTTGCTTATAAATGTACTGTCGTTGTTTGTGGCCAACTACAGCTTGATTAGCTGTGTAGCAGCAAAACTTGGTAGCTACTGGTTGCTCACAAGAACTGTCACTGTATGCACAAGGACAGTTCACAGTCGATGTGGGGAAAAAAAGCTTAGAACTCTTTTGGAAAGTGATAGCCTTCTTCTGTATAAAAAGTTCAGTTCTAATGTTCTGACTGCAAAAAAAGACGATTAGTTGTCCCTACCTCTTAGTTCTAATGTTCCTCTGGTAATTAGCTAACAAAGTAGGACGATTAGCTGCTTTACATACCAAATATATCCAGGTTTTCTACCTGCATTCAGTAAAGTTTTCAGATAACAGCCATTTTGAAAATGCAGCTAATTTAAGGACAACAATCTGGAGTACCTAGAGAGCAATAGTTTATTGGAAGGTCGGGACGATTTATATATTTTAGGATAAGTTTTAGGACATCAAATCTTGATAATCTCACATGAATCCTGGGCTGCTGTTGCCCATAACGAGCAGCCAACCTGGGGGGCATTTCTTGAAGTCACAGATGCTAACTTACATAGTTGGACCCATTGACTGTGAATGGACAAACTGTGTAAGTTGCTAACTTACTTAGCAACTACGCTTTTGGGAAACGCACCCCTAGGCAAAGCTACTGGTATTTGTTCTGACAAAAGGAGGCTGTTGTATAACTGGGCAATGGCATGTATTGATATAAGAAAAAATTAAGCATGCTTTAAAAGGGCTAGCAGAAAAGTGTTATGCATAGATGATTGTGATTTTTTCTGTAACAACGATCTCCTCACCATATTCATGCCAAAGTTTCTGTATGGGTGTAATGTGTCGTTAGTCCATGTTTTCAGTATGGCTTTCACACTACAATCACTGAGAGTGTTTGTTTATATTGTACTTATATTGTAACTGGGTCGCTGTGCACAATCTCAGCCTCTGTCGGAAACCGATGCGCGTTTGTGTGTGGCTTGGGAATGGGGGGGCGGGGACTGCTGACTTGGGCGAGGAGCAGGAAACCAACTGACCAAATAAGTTACACCAGTATTAACTTCATTATATTCATGTTAAATTGTATTCCAAGATAATCTCACTTCACCATCTCCACCCATCACTAAAATACCAAGCCCAGCATTATATTTACATAAATTTTCCCATTCTTACCACCTCCAACCCCGCAGAAAAATCATGTTTGGAAGCCTTGTTCTCAAATTCTACAACTTTTGATTAAAGGGTGAAAAAGAGAGCGGAATTTGCAATTAATACTCTATTCATGGTTAACGCGAGTTAGCTATGCGTTGCTAACTTTATCCAGCGAGCTTGCTGGGGTGCGCTCAACATGCAAAATGTTACCAAGCGTTCACATGTTGAACAATAAGTTACCTCGTGGGGCCACCTAACAGAGGCTAATGGTCGAAAGAGGTGCCTCGCGCTGCCACTGAAATGGCGGAAAGGTTAGATTATGTGCCAACTTGGCGGTTAAATTAACTTGGTGCTAGCTTTGTAACAATAACTACCAAGGTGAGTTAACTAAATACAATATACAGTTGCTAATTAATTTGGCTTACCCCAGTGCTTTTCAAGCCTTGCTTGATACAGCTATAAATTATAGCAAGGTGCTGGCTGATTTCTGTTTTGCTATGGATTTTGAACCAGGCGGATTTTGGGACTTGTTTTGTAATTAAAAAGCTATGTCCGCCATTTTGAACCTGTCCATTCAGTCCGTTCAGAGTGAGTCTAGTGCCACCTTTTGTTGCGCTACGTAGCGACTTGCCATATTGAACATGACCCTGGTGTCCTAGCCCAATTTGTTGTCCCTTAACATTCAATGTATCTTTTAATTTAGCAGGGCATAATCCGGAAAAAAAAAGCTTACTGCACGTTTGTTTATAATTCACACATCTGATTCAAACTATCTAATTCTCTAAACCAGGGGTTCTCAACCTTTTCTCCTCCAAGGCCCACCTATTCATAGTTGTAATGGGGTGGGGCCCATTTAAAAAAAATCCTGCTTATTTTAGCTAACATATATTCCATTCTAATTAATAAGCAATTGTTAAGTGTAACAAAAAGCAACATCATCCCCTGCTACAGGTGGGGCCTATAATTAAAACAAGAAAATCTAACCGTTGCACCAAAATTGTATGGTGCACCAGAAAACAACATACACGACAGAGAATTTTCTGTCAAAAGGGATCTATTATCCAAACAAGTTTTTAAACAAACAAATTTCGGCTGCATTTGCAGCTGGCCTATATATGCACAGCAAACAAGCAAATTAGTGAAACCAGAACAGACCCAAAAGATAGCCTACACTCAAAACAAGTGATGAAACGTGCAAACAAGACCACTCATTCAGTTAGGCTAATTAAAATAAGTGTTTCTTCAGACAATGCAAACAAATAATGATTCAAATGTGTTGCTGCAATCTATTATCAGCATAAATAGCACCAAGAAATTAATATTCTCATGGATTACCACACCCGCCACATAAATTGAGACACAGGATAAGATCTCTAAATAGGGGCATTTATTACTACAACAGTTTCAATCTTTCCTCAAATTAAAGTTTTCAAAAATGGTTAAAAATAGCCAAAACCCACAAAAAGTGAAAAGATTAAAAAATACAAAAAAGTTGGATGAAGCTGGGGCAGGCAGCACGACCAGCCAACAAGAAATCCCAGTGTGCTCTCTCCAGAGCACGTAAAGGGATGAGCCACCAACGGGCCAGGTGCACCAGGTTTCAGGCTAAGTGGGAAGCACCTAGTTTAACAGACACAGAAAAAAACAGCTTTAAGGATATTTACAATAAACAAACCTAAGAATTTTCAGGGTTCGTATCTCATTACAGGCGAACCCAGTTTTGGTAGGGTTTCCATTAACTATCGTTATGTTTTGCGGAGGCCATTGCAGGGTCTCGTCAGCCTTAAATCATTGCTCTGCACGAATTTGGGAAATCTCCTTAAACTTTGTGGATCTACTTACGATTGGACTATTTGAGATAAATCACAAGTTTTAAAGGCCTACTGATAACTTTGCTGCTGCTATTTCCAACAGTTTCGGACGTTTCTTCTGTTGCGCATAGGCTGAGTTGAAAACACTATATTGTGACTTAAAAGCTCAAATTTAGTTACTGTGTATATGGTGATTTACTCAGCACAAATCACGTTATTCGGTCATTTAAATTCCACATTTACATTATAATGTTACAGAGAGCAAGGAGTTCCACTTGTAACCTTTTATTTTTGTCAGATTCTGCAGCCCAATCTGCCCGAGAAAGTGCGCTCCATTTCACGCTTTTGTCGGACAAGATTTCAATTCAATTTTTCATGTGCCTACAGTGATTTAATTTAATTGTATGTTTTTCGTTGAAAACCCTACAATGATGGTTTTCGTCCAAAGGACTCCGTTTTGCGTGATTTTTGCAAGTCTTCAGTCCTGGGCTATGCCCAATTTGATCATGTTCCTGCTCTGAAACATCATTAGTGTACTGCACACGTGTGCCCAATCACATTGTCCAAACAGGTTGTCTGATTCTCACAAATGATGAAAAATCAGTGTGATACAACCCGTGAGATACAGGTTTGGCATTAGGCTATAGACGCATTGTAATTTGTTGATGTACAGGGCAAACCTCAACTCCGCTAAGTAATGGAATGCAAATAAACTCAAACGGGAGTGATGTTTACCTGCAGTCATTAATTGAATTAGCAGGTTCTTGAATCCAAAGCGATTTACACGAAAATGAATAATTCCTAAAATACTGTCACAAAAGCGACTTAATAGAAGGGTATGGGACAACTTTGGAGTGAAACATATTTGTGCTAAGCACACAATGGCGTCATCAAATATTACCAACATTTTGTGGCAATATTAAACCCAAGTCAACGCCAATGCTTGTAACTCTGTTATACAACATAGGCAATGTTAAGTATTTATCCCTTTCGTAATTCATAGCAACAGAGACTGGGCATAATATGATGAATGCTAGTATTATTACAAGATATTACACACGGGAATGACAATCTTGACGTACTGAGCTCCTCAAATTGATGACGTTGAAAAGTTCACACAAACCATGTAGATAGGATATGATTTTCATGATTTGTCTCTTATGCCGATTTATACATTTTATATTGTGTTTAAAACATCGAATTTCAATAAAAAATTTTATTAATATTGTTCTCTACTAAAAATCAGTTCTTTGTGAAAAATTAGAGGTCAACTTGAAACCATTTCGCGCACACTAGATGAATAGGCCATTCATGATGCACTTTCTAAAAGGACCGTAGCCCAGTGGTTGAGAAACACCGCTCTAAACGACTTACCTTTTAGAAAGTGCATCATGAATGGCCTATTCAGCTTCAACCCAGGTGCTCGACTGGTCCTCGGTGTTGACCTCCAGGAACTATTGAAAGACTCAACGATCCAAGGAAAGAGTCCTGGAGTACACAATTATAAGTATGACTGTGTGCACCTGGACTTTTTCCTTTGATTTTTGATTATATATCCCCCTTTTTCTGGGAGGCAGTGGCTTTTGGGTGTGGTTTGTCAGCTGAAGCGCGTATTTCTTTGTGGTTTCATGACTTCAAGACCCGCCATAATGCTGTAAAAAGAATGTTCCATAGGTGTGAGCTGAGATCACACGACTCTCTCTACATATGGCTCTGCTTCAATTTTGGTGAACAGCTTCTGTTAACTGCAGAGCAAACAGACTGTATGCAATCACCGATCATGTTTCTTTTCAGCTCAATTAGCCATCTTGCTAGCTATCTAATGCTATGTATGGAAAATCTTTGTAAATAACCATCATATTTAAGTAATGTCACTTGGGTTTTGCCCCATCTTCACTTGTTAGATATGTGTAACAGTGATTGTTCATGTGCTGAGTAGCTAGCCAGCTAGCTAACATCCCAAAAATCTGGAAGTATAGTCAGATGCACGAAAGCACCACAAACCATATCAGGGAAGTTTATGCCGAGCTAAGTTGGTCAAGTTTGGGCAAAACCAAATCATACTGCTGAAATATGATGATTATTTATGAAGATTTCTCTTAGTTAACGTTAAGTAGCGAGATGGCTGTATAAAGAGTAACGTAATGTAAAGCTGCTGTAACTAATTTGGTCGTTTCAGCTGGCTTCCTGCCCGTCACCCAGTTCGCTGCCCCCATCCCCAAACCGCACATGAACGCGCATCAGTTTCCTATAGAGGCAGAGAGCAGCGACCATGGCAGCGACTCAGTTACAATATAAGTACAATATAAACCAACACACTCAGTGATTGTCCTGTGAAAGCCATCACTGAAAGCATGGACCAACGACACCATACATCCATATAGAAACTTTGGTATGAATGGCTTTTTGAAGGTATTGGCTAAAGCTAGCTAGAGTCCCATAGCCATACCAACAGGTAATGGCACGATGGCGTCCCTGAATATGGTGTGGAAATCGTTGATACAGAAAAAAAATCACAATCCTCTAAACAAAAGCAGTTTTCTGCAAGCCCTTTTAAAGCATATTTTATTTTTTCTCATATAAATACAAGCCATTGCTGTCATAGTTAGACAACAGCCTCCCTCTGTCAGAACAAATAGCAATAGTTACCAAGTTTTACTGCTATCATTACACAGCTAATCAAACTTTAGTCAGCCACAAATGACAACTGTACGTTTATAAATTAACATTAGCAGGATTAAAAACCACCAATGAGACTACCCAAGACTAATAAAACTGCGAACTACTACAGAGTAAATACAGATGCAATCAAAATTATTCAACCCCCATTGCAAATTGGGTTTAATATCAATATTTACAAACTTTCAGCTGTTTGTGATAAACAGATTAAACAAGAACATTTTAAAAAGCTCAACACAACTAATATTACAAGTGGTTTCTCCAAATTTAACACAAAATTCCATTTTTAATGACTACTGCAGTCACAGAATTATTCAACCCCCCGAATAGAATCCGTCTTAAGAGCATATTTGCAAATCAGGTGTTGTCTAAAGCACACCTAATTCAGCTCATCAAGAGCTCAATTAGTTGCATCCGGTTTGCTTGAGATAGAACACATCAAATACTTGCACTCGCTAGGGGTTTGTTGACAGTGACATTTTATTGCATATTAGAAATATGGCTGTCAAAAGAATTGTCTAAAAAGCTAACAGAGGAGATCATTGCCTGGCACAAACAAGGAAAAGGATACAAAAAGATAGCACAGGCACTGAATTTTCGTAGAGATAAAGTAAGAAGCATAGTTTGCAAGTTCAGAGTTAAAGGAAGAGTGGTTACTGTACCAGGATGTGGCAGAAAGAGGAAGCAATCAATGGCTGTCCCAGATTCCTGAGGAGACGGGTGGTCAAAAACCCTCGAGTGACTGCAGGAGACCCGCAACAAGACTGGGAGGCAGGAGGCACTGAGGTTTCAGTTTGCACAGTAGAGCGCATACTAAACGTTGAAGGTCTCCAAGACATACATTACGACCGATCCAAAAGCACAAGCTCCAATATACTCAAAACCATATAAATAAGCCACAGAAGTTTGGGGATATTGTTCTGTGGAGTGATGAAACAAAACTGGAATATTTTGGGCTTATCAATCAGTGGTATATCTGCAGGAGGAATAAAGAAGCATATGCTGAAAAGTACACCCTGCCTACAGTGAAGAATTTTGGGGGCTTTTTGATGCTCTGTGGTTGTCTAGCTTCCTCTGGCACTGGAAATCTGCAAAGTGTGGAGGGTGACATGGATTCAGTCAAGTACCAGGATATCCAAGGAACAAATTTCATGCCGTCTGTAGGGAAGCGGACGCTTGGGCATCATTGGACCTTCCAAGAGGACAGTGATCCTAAGCATACCTCAACATCCACCAAGGCTTGGTTTCAGAAGAAGTCTGGGGAGATTCTAGATTGCCCATCACAGTCGCCTTACTTGAACCCCATGAAAAATCTCTGGTAGGATTTGAAGAAGGCAGTTGTGGCATGCAAACCCAAAGAATATTAGTGAACTGGAGGCCATTGTCCATGAGGACTGGGCTAAGATTCCTTGGGAATGCTACCAAAAGTTGACATCTGCCTATGCATCACATCTCCAGCAGGTCAAAGCAGCAAAAGGGTGCGCTACTAAGTATTGAAGATGCTTGTCATGAAGGGGTTGAATAATTTTGAGCCTGCAGTAGTCATTAAAAGTGGCATTTTGTCTTGAATTTGGACAAGCCACTTGTAATATTTGTTGCGTTGAGCCATTTAAATTGTTCTTGTTTGCTTTGTTCATTGCAAACAGCTGAAAGTTTGTAAAATTTGCCAGTAAACCTAATTTGCAACGGGGGTTGAATAATTTTGATTGCAACTGTAATAAAATCAGGTATATTTCAGATATTATTTATTTAACAAAATAGTAATTCCACCATCAGAAAAAACCAGGCAAAATGCCACCCTAGATTGAACAGTCGTCGGCGCAATGAATGAAGCAGGGGATTCATTGAAGTCTTTGTGCTGCTCACATCTTAAACGAGCAAAAATCCAAGGCATTCTATTTTGTTGAATGTGGATAAAATCTAAAGCAGATCGCCACATTAAGCAAAATGTCAGCATATGCAGTATAATTAGCAAAGGTTAACGGATACTCTTGTTAGCCAATGTGGCAAACTAGCTCTGTGATCATGTTGGTAAACCGAAAATGAGAAATAGCTGGCTAGTTAGCTAGCTGGCTAGAAGTAAGATAGAGCTACTCCTTATAGTCAGTTTTACTTTCACAGCAAGAGGAAAAACTCTCCATAAATATGCAAAATCAATCATGTGTGAGAAATTTTTTCAAGTGGGGTCATCCTGTCGACTTGTTTAGATGTTTTTGATAAGTTTATGGAACATGCCATGACACTACTAGTAGATGGTATTTTTGAGGAAATACCGCTAGGGGCGCTGTAACTAGAATGTTCCATAGGTGTGAGCTGAGATCACGAGACTCTCTCTTTATATATGGCTCTGCTTCAATTTTGGTGAACAGCTTCTGTTAACTGCTGAGCAAACAGACAGTATGCGATCAGCGATCAAGTTTCTTTTTAGCTTATATAGCCACCTTGCTCGCAAGCTAACGCTATGTATGGAAAATCTTTGTAAATAATCATCATATTTCAGTAATGTCACTTGGGTTTTGTCCCAACTTCACTTGTTAGCTACGTGTAACAGCGATTGTTAATGTGCTGAATAGCTAGCCAGCTAGCTAACGTCCCAAAAGTCAAAATAACGTTTCTTGATTGATTGTGGCTAATATAGCTAGCTAGGCCACGGTTCAATTGTTAGGTTTTCACAAACGCATTTGATCGCGAGTTCTCTATTAGTGAGCTAACTGGCTCAACTTGTTTTCACTTAATAACCACCAGTGTTCAAACAACGTTGAGCAGCAACATTCACAGATTAGATACATCCCTAATGTTGTCTGTGCTTGAGCTCCCTTACACTTGCTTCCATAACCCAGGCCATAGACTGTTCGTGGTCTTTGCCTGCTACGTCAGAGAATCCCGCGAGGCTAAACTTTGCCACTGTCGTGAAAAATCTGGTACCCCAACCTGACTTCCGTCACATAATGCTCTTCAAATGTCTTGTCTTTTGAGATTTTCGTATAGCTCACTGTTGAAATAGCGTAGAATTAATTGAATTGCGGCTGCATGCATGTGGTATACTGTAGCCTTATTAGCAAGCTAGCTAGCCAGTTAGCTAGCTGGCAAGCTCGCTACACTGGGTGCTAGCTATAACATAGAGTTTGCTATCACTTTTCAATTGGGAATTCAGCCAGCTGAAATAGGTTGGCCATATCGTTATGAGCCTGAGGTGGAAGAATTTTTTGAAACTAAATGCAATGTCAATATGGTGAAAAAATAATTAATTATAAGTACTTTTTGGCTGTATCCAGTCGCCAAAAGTGCGGGCTTATATAACAATGGCACCTGGTGAGCTGAAAATTGGTGAAGCACAAACCATTCCTTGAAAAGAATGAATTGTCTTGACCTGTTTTCAATTGTTTAATTAAATTGACTTTACATGAACTCCAAAAACAGTCGACACCATCAGGTATAGCCAGCTCTGCTTATCAACATAAGATGAGCACTCATCAGCCTCAATCTGTTTTCAATCATTTCCCTAAAAGAACACGTTTTCCAATGATAAAAATAAGCCATCGGCAGTTAAATGAGTTCAAAGCACAGCTTCCTTCCTAACGCAATACTGTAACAAGTGTTGCCACTAAACGTGGCCATGTCCCCCGCCAGGTCACGGAAATCGACTGGGGTCGGCGTATCACACTAATACATATTGAAGCCAAAGATGAATGAAATCGGTCGAACCGTTCTTGAGATATTGTGTTTACAACAAACGGGACGCGACGGATGGACGGACGGACGGAACTGAATAATATGTCCCCCGCTCCGCTCGCTACCACGGCGGCGGGGACAAAAATGTTTTATTCCCTTAAAAAAAAAAATAACTACAATGTTAACTTTTGTGTTTTGTTTATGCACATCCTGCTCTATCAAATCTTAGCTTCATGATTATTTGATTACAACAAACAAAGCGAAAATTTTCAACAAAAATTCGTAAATGAATAACGTTGATTGAAAAGGAATTTCATGTTAAATCACTACACTCTGCCATGATTGGTTGGTTTAGCGGAGACTTCCAGGGGCGGAACCAGAGGCCGAAGAGGCAGACCTAGGTTTCAAAGGTCCGCCCCCACCCGGCTCCACGAGCTCTTTTAGTATACACAGTATTCTCTATACCAGTGGTTCCCAAACTCGGTCCTGGGGACCCACTGTGTACGCAGGTTTTTGTGTCAACCACAGCTCCAATCTTAGAATGCTAATGAGTTGCTCATTGCTCTTGATTGCACTATTCTTGTTCACGCTGATTATTTATCCTTTTAAACCACATGTCAAAAATGGCCATGATGAAAATCATTTCATAGTGTGCTAAATTGGAAATTACTTCTCTAACATAAAAAAATGGAAATTTGCAACTGATGACATGAATCTATAAATGGGCTTCTAGTAGATAAAATTGTGGACCCAAGGTCATTAAAACTAACAATTATTAGGCAATTAAGAATTCAAAGACAAAGCAAACGATGAGTCAAACCTGTTCAATGTCACTTGATTGGTTTCAGGAAAGAACCTGAGCACCTGAATTCAGAACCCTAATCACCAGATTACTGACTGATTGCAGTCTTGCATTTGATCACATAAAACATACTGCCACCTTTGATTGTCGCTAACTTACGTGGAATACATCAAAATAAAAAATATGAATGTTGGGCTTTGAAATTTCATGGAATCGTAGCCATTTCTGTCATAATGTGGTTTAAGGGGGTAAAATGTCCCTCGTATCTGACAAGCAACTGCTAATTAAAAAATGAACAGCTTGTTAAAACTCTGGGATCGTAATTGTGGTTGGAGCAAAAACCGACATACGCTGTGGGTCCCCAGGACCGACTTTGGGAACCACTGCTCTATACCAGTGGTTCCCAAACTCAGTCCTGGGGACCCACTGTGTCTACTGGTTTTTGTTCCAACCACAACTCCAATCTTAGAATGTTAATGAGTTGCTAATTGTTCTTAATTGCACTTTTCTCGTTCATACTGATAATTTACCCTTTTAGACCGCATGTCAGAAATGGCCATGATGAAAAAGTTTCAAAGTTGGCTATATTGGAAATGACTTTTTTGTCTCACATAAAAAGTGGAAATTTGCAATTGATGACATTAAACTATGAACTGGCTGCTAATTGATAAAATTGAGGACACATAGTCACTAAAACTAACTATTAATAATAGGCTATTAAGAAGACAAAGCATTTTATAATAAGTCAAACCTGTTAAATGTTTCTTGTTTGGTTTCAGGAAAGAATTTGAATATGTGTGGTCAGAACCCTAATCAGCAGCTGACTGATTGATCGCAGTCTTGCATTTGATCACATAAAACATATTGGGACCTTGGCTTGGCATGCTTACTTGGAACATCAAAATAAACAAAATGAATGTTGGGCTTTGAGACATCATTGAATGCATTGCCATTTCTGTCGTAATGTGATTTAAGGGGTAAAAATGTTCCTTTAATTTGAAAAGCAACTAATTTAAAAAATTAGCTGAAGTAGCTAATTAGATGAATCAGGTGTGCTGAATAGGAGGTAGAGCAGAAACCTACAGGATGGTAGCTCTCCAGGAACAGGGTTGGTGACCCCTGCTCTATACTATATCAGGGCTCTCAAGTCTCAAGCAATGAGCATGATTGTCACTCATTTCAGTCGGATGTCAGGCACTAATGCCACACATAGTATTTCTCACGCAAAAAAAAAATTATTTTAACAAAAACAATTTCCAACAGTAGGCCTATATGCGCAGCAGCACCGCTATAACTGTGGAAACCTGCAGGAATCAAACACGTATCCCCTTGAGTTCTCGGTGGCAGCTTTCCACCTGCCAACCAATAAATAAAAGGAAAGGGGCTTCACAATAGCCTATCAGATTTAGGGCAACAGCAAATGAAAAAAAAATGGCGTAAACTGCGTGCCTAGAGAGGTCTTGATCACAGCTGTCTGGGTAGAGACGCTAACTCGGTGTGTGCTTCTCGGCGGTTTGGGGGCGGGTGTCATGGGCGTGTTTAGAGTGGATTCCTCCTGATTCATCACAGGTTTTATACATTCCTCCTGATTGGCGTGTTCAAAACCATGCTTTACGGTCTACATACACTATTCTCACTACACAGTAGCCATACTATACGCTACTCACTACGAATGAACTCTTCCTGTTGCTTCTTCTTATTATTCCTCAGCCAGTTTTTTCTGGCGGTTTATGTCGCGTTGCGTCTTGGGCAATTTGTGTATGAATAGTGAGCTTGCGATGCACCCACAAAATATCTGCCTGATCTAGTATACATCCGGGAACTTCTCGCAGACACAAACTCCCTCCCCACACATAAGTGAACAACCTACCCCCCAGTTCTGACGTCATCGGTTGTGCGAGTAGTATGTTAGTGCGCGGTTTCGAACACGGCCATTGTCTTGAAATCGTGACGAAAGATTTCGACAGATCTCGCGAAGTTCTCGTTACGAGGCGTTCCGAGAGGCAGGAAATCATGTTAATTCCCGTTTGAGAATTACAGCAGAACACTGATGTGTCATTTTTGACAACTTCTTCAACGTTCGGCATGGAGGTGGAAGCTTATAGCATTCTCAGAATGTCAAAAAGCATGGATCAGCGTATGTCTCCTTTAAACTGTTTTCAATCAAGAATTTATTTTAAGACCATTAATTATTTTCTAGGGATGTTCAGCACTTCACCAATTTTTATTTCACCATGTGTCACTGGTGTACAGTACTTATATGACCACTGTCGTGTCTGTGGCGTAGCTAGCTGCAGCTTGCTCAGGTTTACATGGTTACATTATTGACATTGTTTATTCTTGCTGACTGACATGTGATGTTGCATATTTTGACTTGCAAAGTTGCATCAACCTCAGCTATTCCATGTGGACTGCTATCCACGCCAGCTGCCTGTCACTGCCCAGTAATGTAAAACAAACAAGCATGCAGCAATGAGATAGTAGTTTCAGGCCATAACCTACACAGCAGCTAAGGATGAAATTCCAACCATTTATGTTCTAAAAACGAAAGAAATCTATATCTAGATTAACTTTTTCGAAACCCTGACTCTGCGCCAGTGAAATTCCATTCCTGAGATGAAGTGTATGGTCACAGAACTCACATTTGTGATAAGTGAACTTTTTTAAGGGGCGGGGCTTAGGAAGTAAAAAAGTACACACAAACTGGATAGAAATTTCCATTTATATCTCAAAGTACTGATTTAAAAGACAAAACATACAATAAATATGAATCAGTCCACATACTTACATATAGAAATGAGCAAAATTATTTTTATTACATGGGACCTTAAAGTCGGTTTCCTGATATCAAGAGTACAGTAACTTAAGATTCCCAAATTAATTAACGGTTCATTTACTTTCTCTGACTCCATGGACTATATAAGTCCCTTGACATTATAGAGACATTACCAGTTTTATTCACTCGCTGGATCATACTTTTGGGCGAAGGACATAGCCATAGTTCTGTGTAAACAGAACCTGCGTCTTCTCAAGCTATTTTTAACTCCAACACACAATATGGCTCACCACTGGCTCATCACTGAATTGGTTTATATAATGCATTACAGTCACACGCATACAGTGCATATGTGCACGCGTACAGACCTGAGCAAAAAACAAGTTCACGCACATACATCACTGGCCCGACAAGATTTGTCATTGAATTTACAAAAAAAATGTGAGTTGCATCCCACTAAAGAATAGGTTTGCCATCTCCACAAAAGACTGCTTGTACATTCAGGCTGGTAGTGGATTTATTGAATGATTTGACAAAACATGAATAGAAGCCAGAACCCCTGCCTTACAAATATACCCAACACAGATTCTGAAGTAGCAGTGAAGGTCCTTCCAAAGATAAGTGCTCAATTCATCACAAAATGATTCCAATCAATTTTTTGAGCTTTCTTTCCCCAGGGCACACGTTGTGTGCAGTAGTGTGTGTGTGTGTGTGTATTTGTGTGAGTGTGTGCGGGTCCGTGTGAGTGAAAGATTAACATAATTTGAAGGTCGTGGCTCGGAAAAAGTGTTATGATACAAAATTTCTCATCTGTGCATCATTAGTATGCAATTAGAGAATGTCAGTTAGCTTCCAGGGGATAATTGTCTCTTCACGGCATGTCCAGGGTCTGTGGGGGCTGCTTCTAGTGCCAGCAGTTTACTGTGCAAATGGACTCTGCCCTTTTCTAATTTTTATGGGAAATCTCCGCTAAATGTGCATCGTGCTGATTGAGAATCTCGGATGCAAGGTCACTTCTGAGCTGAGAAATAACACAAAAGCCATGCCCTCAGAAAATAACAAGAGACAGAGAGGTTTGTAGAGTGGAGATTGAGAGAGAGAAATTGGGTTTCATTTGAATATTTCTTTTCCCATATGTGCATCTCTCCATGGAGGGTCATATGATGTTGTTAATCACCAAAAGAGTGAGAAGATGAAGTTGCTCTCATTTTGAAACTGTAACTACTGCATGGGCCGCAGGGTAGAGTATACAAAGGCCACACATCCTCTAAATCCTTTAAGAAAATCTATCCTGAATTCTGAAATTATATTGCTCTTTATTTGAAGTTGGACTATGCACTGTAAAGTTGGCTATGCACTTTATGAACTCTCTGTTGTCCGCCAACTAAATTTCTTCTTTGGTCTTTGTGAGATTTCATTTTTTTCCCCCCCATCCTTGCACCCAACCCCACCCCACTTTACTAATGCCTTGTTGTCCAAGATTTTTTACTGAAACCTGATATATTTAAATGCACTTATGACAAATATTTCCAGAAAAAGTCCTTTAAGGTGCTTTCAGTGTGCTTCAAATTTAATATCCAAATGTTTGGAAATCAATAAATGTTTATTCAAAAATTCCTTAAGTTGAGTTCGACATGGACATAGTTTATCATCTAAATATAATTGTATAGTTGGTACCAACCGGATGAGCGCCTCTCAAACCAGACTAGCATGCAGTACAGAGTGAAAAATCCCTTACCGTCTGCCGCAGAGATAGCATCAGTAATTTCCACAGGGAAAAGCTGACGAGGCTGTATTACTGGTGTTCCATCAACAGTGTCAAAGCTGGGTGCCAAAATGAAAAAAAAAATACACATATTCTATCAAATACTATTTTTTTCCTTGTTCAGTTTTGATCCATTTAGGTACTGGTTCATCTTGATTATAACCCTGGTCATTAGACAACATTCCTGGGACAATTTAGCCTTTTTTTTTTTTTTTTTTTTTTTTTTTTTTTTAGTATTGTTTCTCCTTGCTAATGAATGAGGAAATGTGTAAATATCTTAGTCCACTTGAAGTAATATCTTTTTTCAAATGATGCAGCATTTGATGCCTTTCATTCTTTGATAGTAATGTCTGTTTTTTTTTCCCTGCCCAGTAAAATGCTTTGAACTTGTTTCCTATGAAAAGTTATTTTTTTTCTTTTTGCTTTCAAAATGACACATTTCACCGTGTAATTACCAAATAAATATAGTGGACTATGAAAAACCATTGTATGGGTGATCACCCAATGACTTGCAGGTCTTTGGGGGGTTATACTAGAGGAGCAAAATTAACCAAAAATCCCTAAAAAGACAATATTCTTGGGTCGTTTTTACATCATATACAGTGGGCTTCAAAATTACTGGCACCCCTGACTGGCAATGCACAAACAATACTTTAAAAAATTACAAAAAATATATTTATGGAGAAACTCTGAATAACAAAATGTGAGAAATACTGTACGATATTAATGTTCCAATGACACCAACCAAAATAATTTAATTAAAAATCAATTTCCTCCAAATCAAGATTTCACAATTAATGGCACCCTTAAAGATTATGGTAAATACAATCCATTATAATTAAACCAGGCATTAAATGCCTCTTATTTAAGTTTTATCTAAGTGTTAAGGAACTATATTGAGCCATTACATCACTTACTGTTTCACACTATAACACATATGCAATATCCCTTTGTCATCCAAAACCATGACAAAAATAAAACAGCTGTCAGTGTAAAACACACAGATGGTCATAGACTTTCAAAGAGCTGGTAATGGCAACAAGAAGAAGCACTAACAATATAATATGCCGCTGAGCATGGTCAGTGCAATAATTTAAAAATTGCAAAGACATGGAACTGTTAAAAACCTCAAGGTGAGAGGACGCAACTGCATTTTACCCTCCAGGATACTGAGGAGGATGGTGAGAGAAGTAACAAAATCCCCAAGAATCACTGTGAAGGAATCACAGGCCTTGGTGGCATATTGGGGTCACTAGATTTCATAGAGCACCATTGGCGCCACCTCTACAACCTCAGGCTCTTTGGAAAGGTTGCCAGAAGAAAGCCTTTTCTGATCAGAAGACAGAGAAGCAAGCACTTGGAATTTGCCAAACTTCATTTAAATTATAACTGGAACAAGGTGCTTTGGTCTAATGAGACCAAAATTACACATTTTGGTCAGATACAGCACGGGCATGTTTTGCGTCAAAACAGAGATGCATACAAGGAGAAGCACCTCATACCCACGGTGAAATATGATGGTGAGTCAGTCATGTTTTGGAGATGTTTTCATTCAAGAGGTCCAGGGGCACTGGTTAAGATTAAAGGCATAATGAATTCCACCAAGTATCAAGATATTTTGGCTGACAATCTGATTGCCTCTGCCAGAAGGCTGGGACTTTGCTGTTGGTGCACTTTCCAACATGACAATGACCCAAAGCATACCTCAAGATCCACACTGAAATTGTTCCCTGGCAACAAAATGAACGTTCTGCAGTGGCCATCTCAGTCGCCAGACCTCAATCCTATTGAAAACCAGAGGGCTGAGTCGAAGAGGGCAGTTGATAAACACAAACCCAAGAGTGCAGGTTCTTGAAAGGATCTGCTCAGAGCATTGGTCCAAATTCCCCATTGTGTGCCTTAAGCTTGTCAAAAATTACAGGAAAAGACTGCATGCTGTTATCCTTGCCAGAGGTGGTTGCACTAAGTACTCAATTCAGGGTGCCAATAATTATGAAATCTTGATTTAGTTTAAATTTGTTTTGTATTAATGATTGTCATGATTTTGTTGTGTCCATCGAAACATTAATAAAGTATTTCACACGTTGGAATATTTCATTTCTCTATAATTATTTTGTTTATATATATATTTTTGGGTTGTTTGTGCATTGCCAGTCAGGCGTGCTAGTAATTTTAGGGCCCACTGCATACACGTTGTTATTAATATGGTAATAGATAATCTGGAATGAAGTTCTGGTTGATCAGTTAAATCTTTTGTGTTGAAGTTTTTTTTTAATTATTATTCAAAGCCTTGTACCTTGGCTCCAGAATTTTTTTTCCATTTCATGCCAATTTTCCATTCTTAGTCACTTTAAAGTGTTCTGAAGCCTATCTTAAGAGTCAGAGACAACAATTTCACTTCAGTTAATTCAATAAGCATACTATGTCACAACCCTTGTGTGAATGCCCTCTGTGTCTCCTCTCATTCAGCAACTATTAGAAGTAATGTCTACTTTGATTGGTTTGTGCCTTGTGTGCTGCCTCATCCTCGGCTGTGTCTCGTGACTTAATTCTAAGCCCTTTTATCTGTGACGAATATTTATACCCCCTCCCTTGAGTTGCAAGTTGCTGGATTGTATTTCATTATGTGAGCTTAACTCATTCCCTACGAAATACTTTTATATAAATTTGTCGCATTTGTACGGTAAATATTTCCCGAAAATGACACAATATAAAGTATTGAAATACAGGTGGCCCATGACCGCGATCATCAACTGATTTCCCGTTTTCATCGGACTGCAAATGGTCATCCACGCCGCTGGCACCAGCTTACTGTAAGGAATCATAGAATTCGTCGCGCCGTTGGCAGTGGCTTGCTGTAGGGAATGAGTTAAACCCAGTTAGTACTTGTTAGTTTAACTCTTCGTCTTTTGAAAGTAAAACGTAACCTTTAATGTCAGTAATTTACGGAACCTGCCTTCTTTATTTAGTTATTAGGAACACACTCCCAAGCCTCTTTCAAGGGTCCTGGGCTCGGGACCGCATTCTTGTTAAATCCTGTCCAAGTCTGTTCCTCTGTCCAGTTTTTGAGGAACAAGCTCCCAATCTTTCTACGGCCATCAGGATTGGAACTGTGTTCCTATTAAGCTACTCCTTCCTGCCCTGGGACAGTGCAGCTCTGGTGTAGCGTTCACTCCATCTGGCTGTCATCCTGGAAAGTCACGGGCCAGTGACTGGCAAGGCCTCCTTAACTTCGCCGACATCTGAACAGAACTGTGCTTTCTTCTTTTGGGTTCCATCCAATTGTTACTGTATTACTATCCATAAACTCTACTATTGGATTGTACTTTCCCTCCGCACTTGATTCCTGGTCTGGATCATAACCTGTTGTCTCTCTCACTTTGAGTCGTAAAGTCTCCGTCTAAATCTTAGTTGTCAACGCTGACCAAAAATGAATCACATTTCCAGAATCTTGAAATTTGTTGTCCTGGGTAGACGTGGTCATTATAAGTGACATCGTTAGTCGTATAGATATAATGAATTAGTAAAGATGAGCAGTAGACTGGCAGTCATCATGGATCAGCTTTGTCCTCAGTTAATAATCTCCAATATCTCACATTTCTTAATTTCATTTTGGTGCAGCACCAAAAAAATTGCAGCATATGTGTAAGACTTATTTGGACTGTCTTTGAAGGTGATTAGGGGGGTTGCCTTCAGAAAAGTATGCAACATCTTCACAGATTCCTTTTTCAGTGTCTAAACTAGTAGCATGCAGAGCATGTTTGGGGCGAGCGCAGCAAGCAACAGAGCCCGCCTCCTTTAAAGCCTTTCTTCTCTAGCATGGACGTCCTGAGTATTGATTTTAGCAAGCTAAATGTACGTAGCGATGATAAAACAACAACAACTCTGAAAACAAAACAATAACAAGAGGCTCCTCAGAGCCTGTACTCGGGCCTGGTCTAGGCCTGGGCCAATCGCGAAACCGCGCCCGCGCATGAGCAGGACAATTGCGACACCGGACAAAAACAAGAGGCTCCTCAGAGCCTGTGGGGTATACTACGAAGCAAAATAAGTGGGTTAGCGAGGTATGTCAAGCCTAAACCTAGGCTTTTCAATGTCACGAAGGTGCCTCTCTTTTAACGTGGCTAGATTACCATGGTAACTTACGCTGCGAACTTAACCTGGTCAGGAGCAGGTTATGTGCCGAGTTTCGGCTGTAATCGGCTATACATGTGCTGCCTTATAGCACCTCCTTTGAAGTTGGCATCACCTTTCTTGAATAATCCTGAGGACTTTGGTGCCCGAAACGTACGCGGTTCTCTTCGGAGGGAGACTGGCATGACCTGTTCACTTTTTCTGATGATATTCTCTATGAACGCTACAGATTCTCAGCTGAGGGAATTTGTTACTTATACAATCTACTGGAGCCATATATTGGCAATGTAGCAAAGAGAGGCACTTAAGTTGCATGAACAGTATGCATAACGTTGCGGTTTTTTTAAATTTTTTTTGCCACGGGAACCGACAACATTCAGGTGGTGATGCAGAAAATATGAGCAAGAATATTGTATGCCGCGCTATACATTTTATACAGCATACCATTAAAATAATTTAAATTATTATGCAAGCAAAGCAGCATAGGGCGTACTACTTTGAAAAATGTTCTCATGCTTTGTTTTAACTTGCTGCCATGTCCTCTTGATAGTGCTGGTACTGCAACTATTAAAGCGTATTCAACTATGAAATAGTATTTTATGCCACAGGACTACTGTAAATTTGCAATGGTGCAGCTGGTTAGGGTTAGTGGTGGAATACTATTTTATTAAAATCATGCTGTCTAAGAAAAGCAATGGAAAAAAATACTTTAAACCAAAAACAAAGAACTTAGTAAAACGGAGTTTACTATTGCTATTTATCAGTCAGAAAATATTCAATCTATAATTTAATTTCACTTTGTTGCATTTGGCCGAGAAACTAAAGTGATTTGCACTAGTTCTTCATCAGAGGGCTTGCGCATTTACACGGTCAGCAATTTTCCGCCAGAATTCCTCTCTGGCCTTATTACAACCAACAAGAATATATATACTAACATAAATCTCAATTACAATTTCCCAAGTGTATATCCGAGTAAGCGCATGCATAATCGTGCAGTCTTTCAAAGTGTCCAACCAATTAGTGTAAAACTGTGATGGTCGGATTTATAAGACGCCAAATGCTGTGGCCGGAATGAAATGAAGGATGACAAAATAAGAGACAAACACTGACAGAAATCAGAGAGGGAGACTTGCGCTTCCAAAGGACCTAGATCCAGTCCGTGAAACAATAAGGAAGCAAAGCCAGTTTGACAGAACGAATTGAAAGGGAAAAAATTTCAGAAACCGAGATAAAAAGAATTAGCACCAGACGGTGCCCAGATAGAGGAAAAACAGAAAGATTCCCTTGCTATCTAGCACTTTCCTCTTTTGCAGCTAATACCTCAACAACTTTCTCACTAGAGACCTTACCGGCTAAAGTGCAAACAAAACACTGACACTCTAGCAAGGGCAGCGAGGCAGAAAAATGGCCTTAAATAGAATCCAGGCGATGCCCCCAATTAATGCCAGCTGGCCCAAGAATCCGATTGTGGGCAAACTGATATCGTCCCGGAGGAGAGCAACCAAGAAAGCTCTCAAAGCCATCACCAGCCTTCAAAACCATGACAAAAACTTCTTACGTCTCCCATTAAGCCGCTGGGGCGCCCCCTGGTGCCGCGGGGGGAGACATCCCGCAGTCTTCCTGATCCTGGATCAGGGATAGCTTCCTCGGAGGAACATTCAGCACGCGATTGGTCATTTTATGAAGGGAAATATGGTAAACTGACGCTTGGAACGCCCTTTTGAGAGCGCTCACGGCGTTAAAAGCACAAAGCCGAGGTTAACAAAGAAAGATTATAACCACCGTTGTGATACCGAAACTTAGACTTGTGGCCTACCGGCCCGAGTAAAAATTATGTACACATGTGTATGAATCCAGATCTGCGCATCCGTGATATTCCGTAGGTCGTCAGACGTAAAAGCTTAAAAGCGAATTTCGAGCAGCCAGTTGATGACAGACATACATACATACATACAAACAGAGGGCGCACTGATCTGACCAATAAGGGACTCGCTGCACTCGCCCCAAGCAATGAATGTGGATGTGTGCATGCGTGATATCGAGCAGCCGGTCGGTTGATAACAGACATGCAGAGGGCGCATTGAGCTGACCAATAAGAAATCTGATGCGGATATGGAGGGTGACGACAGAAACAGCTCTCATGGTTTTTGAGGTTTAGAGATGATGCTTAATATATTCTGCCCCCATTCCATCTCCTCCCCAAACATATCTCATGGTCATATCAATCTATAATAATTCATGTCAATGAGAGTGTCATTCAGCCCAGCTCAATCCAAATTACAAACTCCATTTTCCATGGAAATGGGCAGTATGTTATCTTGCTCAAAATAATCAAAAGCTATTGGAGGATATTTTTATAATTGTAGGATTTTTCTTATTTATCTATCAAGGATTAAATGCTCATATCTATAAAAATAATGCAGTGAATTTCATAGAATCAGCTGACCAGCAACTTGTAGCAACTGGATCCCAGACAAAATTAGGTAACAACCGCACAGCATGCACCCAATGAGCAGCATGAAGGCGTAACATCACCAGACATTCAAACTGAAAATGAATGATGCTGTCATAGCTAGCAGAGACAGATGCTTATGCAGCCCCCTAGTTATGATATTTGGATGGAGGGAGGCATCAAGTCAAGCCAAACACAGAGACATTGCATTTCTCAGAATATACAGCGCATGAATGTTTAAAAAAGGATGCACCAAATCTTCAAGTCCATTGATGCAAAATGTGCATCCAAACCTCAGGAATGACCTTACATACCAGACTTTTATGAATAATATACAGTATGCATTTTTACATCTGATGTGCATCATATTGCAATGAAACTACTGAGCGTTTGAGATGAACGTGTTAATTATTCACTATGTTTACAGACAAAATCATATATTACTGCTGCTTTTCCATGATGCAACAAATCAAGGCTTTTTCTTGCATACTGCTAAATGCTGTGCCGAAACATTTTACTGTTAAATGGACAGAGTGGCAGCTCCATATAATTAGCTGAAATACAGGAGCATTTGGCATTTACAGGCCTATCTGAAAAGTCCTGCTATATCTTCAACATTTTTTAAAGTAACAAAAAGCTACACAATGGACATTTATTAGTGATTTAAAGCATTGACAAGTCATGGTTACAGACCATCCTTTTCTTTAGTAGATTGGAATGCCAAAAACTTTCCATTCATGGTGAAAGGAGCTAGTATAGCATTTATCATAGTGCAAAAGACATGCTTTACCTCCAACTCACATTCCTCTGCATTGCTGTGGTGCATGGGTTAAGGGGAACTTGATTCAGACAAAAATATTATCACCCAAATAACCCAAGATGAGGCCACTGGTTGCTAGTGACTGTGACCTTATCTGAGAAAACACTTCCCTTCATTCTCCGACAGAACAAAGTCCTCTTTTCACATTGAAAATCAACAAAAATAATCACTTTTTGGACTACCAAGCATCATTTCCGGCACTCATAACAACCACTGGATTGTTTACAGTCCTCAGTGTGTCAGTTTCTTTATTTTTAATTTTATTTATTTCTCGGGTTTGATGATGCAGAATAATAAAACAAAATGAGCTGCCAACTTACTATTTTCATGTTCATGGAAGACTAATCTGAATGCATTGGTTTAGGCCTCTGAGGTGGACAATGCCATATACAACATCAAAGTACGCCATGTATTATATTAAACATCTCCAGAATACTGCATGTGATTGACTTTCTTTTTTGCTCAGAGGCTAAATGTTGCGCCATTTTATAGAGGGCTCTGATAAGATCGTATCCTCAGCCTTGGACTGCAGAGTTCAATCACGAAGACTGGAATTAAAATGTAAAAAGATTAACTTATCAATGAAATGAATTAACAATGAAATGAATTCAACAAAGTCTTGGTGATGACTCCGTCCCCATGGATCCTCCAACAAGGAGGGGTGCTGATCTGCCTGGGTAGCAGACAGAGGCGAAGCCGCCCCCCTTTGAAGAGTCATCAGATTGCCATGGGGCGGATGGATTTGATGCTGAAGAGGCTGGAGTCGGAAGTTGGTGGTGATGAGGAGCTGGTGGGCGATGCGGAATCTCTGAAACAGCAAAACGGAACGTGTCATTGGCATTTTTATAGAAGATCAATGGTTACAATTGAGTAAGACCGATTCCTTGGCGTCCTATGTCTCGTGATTGAACTTTCGTTTACAATCCCATTTCAATCAGGAAGACTTCGGGATTAAAATGTAAAAGATTTATTTGACAATGAAATGAGTTAACAATGAAATGAATTCGACAAAGTCTTTGGCGATGACTCTGTCCTCATGGACCCTCCAGCAAGGAGGGGTGCTGATCTGCCTGGGTAGCAGGCAGAGGCGAAGCCGTCCCCCAAAAGGAGAGTCTTGAAGGACCGAAGAGTCATCGCAATGAACATACCTGAAAGACAAAATACACGCATTAGAAAACTTACAAGCATTTGCGCTAGCTAAGCGCGGATGGATTGCGCCACTGCTAGTGGACGTGAAGAGCGCCAGCTAGGCGACGTGCTTCCAATACCAAAGTGCTAGCTTAGCACTTGTGAAATGACCACAGCTAGTGGTCATGCAGGGTATGAGAATACTTACTGATCAGGCTTTTACCTTGAAAGCCTTGTGCTAACAAACGCACGTGTACTGCCACTGCGAGCAGATGTGAGGAGATGCTCGCGTAGCATCTGTGACGAAGTGCCAACTAGGCAACGTGCACCCATAACCATAGCTCTAATGAGCAATGCCACAGCTAGTGGACGTGAGGAGATACCAACGAGGTATCTGTGCTTGCTCACCAGAATGGATACTCACCCCCTGCCATATTGCTTAAGTGCGTGAGAACTGTCACAGCCAGTGATGTGAAGTAGATACTTGTGTAGTATCTGTGACTGCTTGCCAGCTAGGCAATGTGCACCCAAACCAAAGCGCTAGCCAAGCGCTTGTGAACTGTGCCACGGCGAGTGGCGTGAGGTGGATACCCGCGTGGTATCCGTGTTGGCTGGCCAGCTAGGCAGCATTTGACTCCGGCGCTAGCTAAGCGCTTGTAAGCTGTGCCATGGCGAGTGGACGTGGGGTGACACACGCGTAGTATCCATGATGGCTAGCCAGTGAGGCAACCGTGAACAGAGCCACAGCAAGTGAAGGCAAAATCTGTAAGACAGTCTAACAGCAATGAAACCTCAAAATCATAGATATACCATCAACATAACAATACATGCCACGACATGCATATAATGCACCCGATTATGACCCATAATCATGCAATTACCGTGTATTAACCATGCGTGTATTGCCCAACACCAAATTCCGATGACTCAACATGACAACCACCACCAACCTAGAAGTAGGGATATCACTTTGAAGATGCCATGGAAAGCTGCGCGGTGATTATAGATGAAATAGATGGCTGTATGTATGAAGCATATGCAGAGGATGACCAGTGCCCCAGGACTTGCAAAATCAGAGCATTTAAACCACGTTGGGCTGTTGTAGTTGCAGCTCCGATCCTGAATGAATGTCCGGAAAAAGCGTCCGGGTGGAATACCACACTTCTTCAGAACAGCATTGAGGTGATAGTTGAACCAATGGCAGCTGACAGGCAATCCAGTTGATGTTAGAAACAAAGGTTTATTTCTTTCTGTAGGAGGCCTCATATGAAGATAAGTGATCATGGATGAATAAGGACAGAAAGTAGAATTGATATGAGCTATTACTACATGAACCCCATTACCCGCAGAATCAGCTTTTGAGTGTTTTAGGAAAAGGCGATAATAATCAGAATAAAACGATCTATCTGAAGAACAAATGTCACCTGAAGGAAGAAAAGAGGCAGAATAAGTAGTGAATTCCCCACAACGAAGAAATCCGTAAAATGCTAACAAAAAAATGGAATCCAGTAAAATGTCCACGTACTTTGTAAAACACCCAGACCGAAGAACAGTTAACAAACGATGTAAAACGCCAAGTGAGATAGATAGTCTACTATCAGGTGAAGAGGGAGAGGTCCTTTTTATATCTTTTAATAGCAGTTTCAGAGCCGGGTTACAAAAGAGACTTCCGAAATTAGGGTCGTGACACCGACAGTGAAATTGGATACCCGCCATCAGACTGTGGATATAAGAAGGTTGTACATGACGAACATCAAAATAAAAACAATAAATGCACAGACAGTAGCAATTTGAACAGGATACAAAGGAATGCCTTGGGAAAAACAAAATAAAGGAAATAATCTCCAAGCTGCATCTGTCATGGTTTAGGTTGTTAAGATCTTTCTTTGTGTCTCTCTTCACTTAATTGATTGCACCAATTTGTTTGTTAACGGCACCTGTCTCTGTTTCTATACAAACTGGAGATCTGTCACTCCCCCTTTGCTAGAGTGTCTGTCTTAGGTTACGCTTCAGCCAGAAGAGAATTCTAGTTTGTAATTAATTGTTTGCATTTCGGGAGACGCGAGAGTTAAGTTGCTGCCTGTCGTATATTACTCCTTTTGTGATTAAAGGTGCTTGTCATCACTGGCCTTGTGCTTGCCCATTCGCTGCTTTTGGCCTCCCAAATTCCTCGGCCTTCACAGCATCATAAACTTTTAAAGTGGAAAAGGCTAAACCTTTCCACGTGTATTTTTGCAGATTCAATCCATTCAGTCATATTATAGGTCAGTTGAGGAGCAGTTCTGATAGAGGGGGAATGGGTACTGGCTTCAAGTTGACTGTTGGACAAAGTTGACGAAATTCCTGAAACCGTAATCGGGAAAGAGAGTCAGTTATACCGTTTTTGCAACCTGGGATATGCCGAGCTCTGAAAATAAAATTATTTGTCACGGACAACCATGTCAAGCGTCTAACCTGGGGCATAATGTAGCTAGATTTAGAACGCCCTTTATTTATCATTTTAACCACTGCCTCGTTATCGCAACGAAATAAGATTTTTTTCGATGCCATAAGGAACCCCACACGAAGCATGCGACAACAATAGGGTAAAATTCAAACAGAGCAATGGACTTACTGACAGCAAAATTTAAAAATTCAGACGGCCATTCACTTGCAAACCACTGACCTTGAAAAAACCCCCAAAACCTATGGATGGAGCAGCATCAGTGAAAAGTTTGATTAACTCTGAGGATTCTTCATCATTATAAAAGAAAGAAATTCCATTCCATTGATCCAGAAAGGAGAACCAAAAACTGTCAGACCGGCACCCGTCATCTAAAATGATCGTGTCAGATATAAAATTTACCGATTTGCTCAAATCTAAAAGCCGAGATATAAATGACCTCCCTTTAGGAATTATGCGCATGGCAAAATTTAAATGACCCAACAATGACAGTAGCTCTCGTTTTGAAATGCGAGACAAATTTAGGTGAGACTGCGCTGTTTTTAATACGGTTCACTTTCTCTAAAGGAAACAACGCTTCTTGAGAAACACTATCTAAACGTATACCCAGGAAGTAAAGGGAAGTAGACCATGGACCTATAAGGAGAACTGGACAGACAACGAAGGCTGGAACACACGCCGACATGGGCGTAGCGGTGAACCTGATATTGCAGGTCACGTGATGCCATGGGGGCCAAAAAGAAATTTCTCCATAGGGAATAATTGAAAAAGACACGCTGATAAATCCGTGAATAAATTTTTTTGACAGCCTCAAATTATCGATACCGAAATGGTTTATTTTTCTCTTTTAAATCATTGACGCCTCGTTTCTCGGCAAAGACAAAATGTTTTATTTATATTCAGGCTATGCGAACACCAACGGGTCCTCATATGTATGCGTGTTCTCGTCTCCTCTGAATTTAGCCCTGCAGCGGATGTGAGTGGGTGGAGCAATGGGCATTCCTTGCCGTCTGTTTGTGTTCAACATTAAAGACGTAGCCAAGTCGGTAAAGTGAGCTGGCGACGTTTCGGTGCAAATATATTGAGCAACAAAAGAAACGCAAATTAATTAAAGACAGACCGGAGAATAAGTTTGCAGTAATTATCATAGAAAATCAAATTTACTAATTGCGTGCAGATTTGGGCCGATCAGAACATCAAAGGCTTTTTTGTTTTCTGTCATGCTTGTTATTATGCTGCCCAGATTGACGCAGATGTTGATTTGATTGCTTATAAGATGTTTCTAATTCCGAATGGGGTTAAATACCACTACTAAGGGTTGCTGGCTCTGTGCAGTGGGCAAGCAGGCTGCCCTCTTCCGTACTTCCGTTCTCAGTGGGTAGCTCCTGGAACTGAATCATATAGATACACAAATCACCAGTACTAACACCAGAGAGGAAGAAAAGGACCAGTGGGCATAACTTCCATATTACTCTGATCCTGATTTTTTCAGGGTTTACTCCCCATAGATCCGCTGAGTTTTGCAATACTAGGGGCGGCGCTAAGAGCCACAGCATGCGGTCTTCAGCATGTGAGAGGCTAGGTAAATGCAGCCACTTGCTAATGATAAACCATTTATGAATCATTCTGCATTCTTTGTGGTACAGACCTTCAATGGGCATTCCTTGTCAAACCGCCTGAGATCAACATTATAGATGTAGCCAAAATGATAATGTGAGCTGGCGTTATCGGTGCAAATATACTGAGCAACAAAAATAAGGCAAGTTAATTAAGGGCAGACCGTAATTTGTGCGTAATTATTGAAAATCAAATTTATTACTAGCGTGTGCACATTTACAAATCCGTTGCATCAAACGCTTTTTTGTTTTATCTCACTTTTAGTAACCATAAGAGCACATTAACTTACTAGCTAACTTGGCTGCTTTCTTTTTTCTCAAGTATATTTTTGCTATTTTATTTTATTTGATGAATGGCCGCAATATGTAATAGATGTACAACCCCACAAACGTTAATAGTTGGCAAAATGTACTGTAAGCTAAGGCTGCTGTTTTGACATCCTAGAACCGTGTATGAGCCAACACTCACCTTACTTTTTCTTATTAAAATGATATGGATATATATCCATGAACTGAGTTGTATACTTCCATTACTCTGAATAGCACCAATTCACATTACTCTATTTCGATGCGTTATGCATGTGTCAGCTGAGTGGCATCTAACGTAATGTCCATGTGAGTGCATTTATAGCACTACATAAATTCAGTTCAAACACTGCTTAGCAAACCATTTATTAACCATTCTTCATTCTTAAATTACAGACCTTCATGCTTGATGGCGAAACTTTTCAGCAACTTGACAGATGAGATCCAAAATGATAACTTTTTTGCGCATGATCCGAACAAGCACTGAACATACATACTCATTATTTGTGGTACAGCCTTTATTACAGTTTTTGGCTGGTGGAAACGTCAGAGTATATGAAATCCGAACATCTAATGTTCCTGTGCAGCATCTCAGATCAATGGGAGTGATGCAGGTAGATTGGACGGTGTGGCTGATTTTCATCTGAACAAAGATAATACGAGTCCAAAAAAAATGCAACAGTTGAGCATGAGACGAAGATTGAATAGATGTACAACCCCAATTCCGAAATAGTTGGGACGAAGTGTAATTTGTGAATAAAATCAAAATGCAATGACTTTCAGATCACATGAGCCAATGTTATTCACAAAAGAACATAGATAACATTTCAAACGTTGAAACTGAGACATTTTACATTCTTATCCACAAAATGAGCTTCTTTCAAATTTTATGGCTGCAACAGGTCTCAAAAAGTTGGGACACAGGCAAAAAAGGCCTGAAAAAAGCTAGCATCTGTGAGCCTAAATTACGCAGAGCCGCCACTATCCTAAAATTGAATACCACAACTACAATCGATGTTAGCTCGCACCTAGAAATGCAATGAGACAGTATTCAAATTATAATTAAGACAGACTTTATTAGATGATGGGCTTGAAAGCGGTTCGCTGACATGCAGAAATTCATGGATGAACTGTTCAATGCAGTCAAGAGGCTCAGATATCTTCTCAAAGACAGAAAAAAAATGAGCTTTAAAAAAGGTAAAAATAATGCAGTACAATGTGCCTAACGTTTCTGCTTGTTAGACCCACATTTAAGTATACGCAACATGGTTATCTGGCGCGCTAAGTTTTGTTACCTAAAAATAAATTAAAATGGCAGAATTGACGAAAGTTTAAGGCTCCTGACTTTAAAACATATCGGTTTATAAGGCATGTGCAGTGCGTTGTGTGTTCGGTTTGTTGCATAGGTTTATTGTCTTGAATCCGGAGAAGATAATGGAATTGCAAGCAGACGAGCAAGAATCGTCTGACTCCATTAATGTGGTTATTCATTTTTGAACTAAAGAGACACCACGAGCCTGGGGCGCGTTTCCCAAAAAGCATAGCTGCAGCAACTTAGGTAGTTCGTCCATTCACAGTCAATGGTTCCATCTATTCTTGTTAGCATCTGTGATTTCGGGAAACGCACCCCTGAGCAATATCACGTTACACAACAGCAAGTCAACTTTTTGCCGACATTTTTGAGTTGAAATCAATGTTAAATAACAATCGTTTTAAACATTTGATATTGCATTTGTGTTTTAAAATTGTATCTCAAACTATGATTAAACCATTGCCGGCGGCTATGTTTTCTTTTTTTTTTCCGTTCCGCTCATACTTATATCACGGTGCTGTCTGCAGTGGTCAGAATTCCATTTCCGGAGAAAAGTGATCGTGAACACGCAGCTGGGTCGGAGTTCCACGAGCGCGAGCCATTGTCATGGACACCTCAGATACCAGCGCGTTCATGAGCCCCACACTACGCATGTGTGAGCAAAAAGTCACACAGCGCATGTCCGCGTGGGTCCGGAAGCTTGGCCCCCATGTCGGCGTGCTGCGCCATTGAGCAATTTCCATTGAAATGAATGGGCGGCCATTTTCCAATTGTATATCCAGTGAAATATAAAACATCCTTGACGTAGACGGACCAATTGTTTTCTCATCCGATAAAGGGAAACCCAATACCCGGAAAGTGCTTTTGAGCGAATCAAGCATGGGACTTGGGAGTTCGGAGGGAAAATCGATTAGAAGAAAATCATCTAATAAATGCAGTACAAAAGGAAGACGGTCATTGTTTAACAAAATCCAACAAAGCGCCTCTGATAGGTGATTAAATATTTGAGGGCTACTCCTGCAACCGAATGTAAGCCTGACAGCGAAATAAAACTCACCGTCCCAGTGAATACCGAACATGGACCATTCCGATGAATGAATGGGAATTATTTTAAACGCGTCAGTTATATCCGTTTTAGCTAACCAGGCTCCGAGGCCAGCGAGTTTGATTAGTTGAATAGCATGATCGACGGTAGCATAATGCATTGAGAATGGATCGAGGGAAATTAAGCTATTTACGCTTAGGTTCATACCAGAGCGAGGATGGGACCTGTCAAAAATTTGTCTTTTTTTCCCAGAGAATTTCCATGTAGCGATACCAATAAGGTTTGTACGAAAAAACGGAGAAAGGAGGAGATTTAAAGGGGCCAATCAGATAACCTTTATTTACTTCCTTCTAAATGAGCTCCCTAACGACGTTTGGTTCAATAGACGCTGAATGCAGATTTTTTACAAACAAATGATCTATTTAGAGAAGCAAGGACTCCCACCCGAAAACCTTGCGATAGACCAGTGATTAGGTAATCAACAAATACAGAATAAGGGTGCGAAGACAGTGAGGATGACAGAGCCGGAATGTTAATAGGGGTTGAAGGATGTGTTTTTAAGGCATGTGCTGAATGTTGGCAAAAAAATTTAGTAAGACCAACCACAGACACTTTCATTAAAGTTATTATAAATTGGAGCTCCATTAAAGTAAGAGACCTTACGCCCTTTTGAGTCACTTGAGCCTATAATAAGTAGGCTCAGTGACCTTTTTTCCATCAGTTTCACTGGACCAAGCTAGAGAAGATGCAGAAGCTTGAATGACTGTTTTAGGGCAAAGTTCAGCGGTGTGCCCGATACTGCTGCATACGACGCAAGCGAGTGCTCGGTGACCTCCGAAATGACGAATAAGCAGTTTGATATCCAGGCTGGAACAATCAACAGGAATATTAAACTGAGATAACTGCAGGGCCGCTTTCGCATAAAAAGACTTGTGGTACCCATAAAATAATTCCCCTCTGTAACGCAGCTGCAGGCCGCAAATAATAGGAAGATTAGAGTCCAATTCCTGGCGTCGTTCGGGATAGACTGAACAAATAATGTCTCAATAAATACCAAAGGCTACAACAAACTGGGCAATAGTAAGAGACCTCTGTAGATGTGGGTCTGCTGCCTTTAACAATACAGAAATGTCTCCGCAATCAAGTTCACGTCTGTCGCATTTAGGTGAAGGCAACAGGAATGAAACAAGATTGACGTCCTTACCTTGCAGAACTTGTGAACGAATATTAGGGGTGATGCAAGTTGCAGGGGAAACATAAGGCCTACCACTCGAAGGAGCAGCGATAGCGGAAGCCAGGCAAAAACTGGGCAACACATGAGACAAAGCAAAACGGGATTCCGCTTCTGAGGTAACAGGCTGAGCCGAATGGGGAGCAGAAGCTTCTACGGCACGGATTCTCTTTTTGAGGCTTCCCATGGATTTTACTATGGTTTGGATGGATGATAGGAGAGGTTCGGAGACACCAGCGAGAGGATCCGAAATCGTGGTACTGGACTTTTGCTGAGCAGCTAGGACCTGGAGAGAATGATTTTGCTGCTCTTTTCCTTCCCTTTCCGCGACGTGACATGGAAGGAGTACTGTCTTGGACGGGAACCAACGGAGAGTTATCATCTTTGTAATCCGACGGCATGAAGACAGGAATAGCGCCGGTATTTGACAGATTATCAAGCAGCGCTAGTAACTCCGAACGAGGAAGTTCGGGGTTAACCGGAATACCGAATTCTTCCAAGGCTGCGCGGAGTTGATCGTCGGTAAAACTCTGAAAATCAGAAGTAATTGCCACTGCTGCTAAGCGTTTACTTCTTCTAGGATTTTCACTTTGGGAAGTACGATCTAGGACTTCTTCCTGATGAGTACGGGAAGTTCCTTGAGAGGACGGAGCTGCACCGGATTCAGACATGACGCAGGCTAGCGTACGCGATGCAGAATCTCTGAAACAGCAAAACAGAACGTGTCATTGGCATTTTTATAGAAGATCAATGGTTATGATTGGGTAAGACCAATTGCTTGGCGTCCAACGTCTCGTGATTGAACTTTGGTTTACACTCCCATTTTCTTCTGGAGGCTTTGTAAAATAATTCCATAATGATAAATGCAACCATCTGTTTGTAAAGACAGATGACCTGACAGCTCCCCAAAAGTGAAGCTGAAACATCTTGATCGCCCCCTGGTGGCTGGCTGCAGTGTGTGTAATAAACCACACCTCCTCCATGTAAGTGGACGGAACACAAGCCACACTAAAAAATTAAAGTAATTTTCAAACAAATCTGTCTTTTCCCTAAGACAGTATCTGCAATTTTAGGTAGTTCTTACCATGGTGATGTATTTTCAAGTGTTAATTTTTTCAGATAAGTTTAGTTTAATTACTAGATACTGCAAAAAGGGGGTGTAAAGTCATGATTGGCTGCTGTGATTGACAGCTGCTCTGAGTGAGGTAGTCGCGGAGTCACCTGTGGACTTCTTCTTGGGAACTGTATCTACGTGACTGAGTGTGACCATCAAGAACAGATATTGCTTAATGCTACACACGCATAAGTTGCTAGGTCCCAGTACAACTGAAAATAATTGATTTTGAAAATCCAACAAAAACTGACAGAAAAAAGGTCTTTGCTCTGAGCATAGTGTGATGTACCATTAGCAGCAATGTTATTGTTGAATAGTAAAACTTGTAATCAAGCAAGCTAGCAAGAGCATATCACAGGTCACTTTATGTAGCAACAAAATCCATGGTAAAGTGCTCATTGGTCTTTGGTCTGATAGTATTATGCACTGGTAGCAGTGATGCTATGTACAGAGCAAAGAGTTCTTTTCTATATTGATTTTTCCTTACTAACTGAAGTGACCTATAACCAAATCTTACTAGCTAATATCAATTAACTAGCTAGCTAGTAAAGCAAGATTCTCTACCAGGTTATCTAAGGTAGCAAAAAAATCAATGGTAAAAAGCTCTTTTCTCTAACCATAGCTTAATGTACTGTTAGCAGTGATGTTATAGATCAAAGAGCTTCTTATCATCCACAGTAGGGTATTATGCATTTTTGATATGTGATTACTATAATTGATAGTAGAATGACACGGTATCAATACCATGTCGAATTTTTGCTTCGGAAAACGGACTTTTCTTAACTACTAATAGGGATACTAATGGGTCACTGTAGCTGAAGTGGTTGCTACAGAGAACAAGTGTTGCCACTAAACGTGGCCATGTCCCCCGCCAGGTCACAGAAATCAACTGAGGTCGGCGTATCACACTAATACACATTGAAGCCAAAGATGAATTAAATCAGTCAAACCATTCTTGAGATATTGCGTTCACAACAAACGGGACGTGACAGATGGATGGACGGAGCTGAATACTATGTCCCCCACTCCACTCGCTACCACGGCAGCGAGGGACAACAACATTTTTTCTGTTGCAAGAGATCATTTTTGTGAACTGCTGGATAGACATATGGCACTCTTGGGACTTAAAGGTTTAATAGCTTTAATTACATATCACATTATTCAGTTTGTTGGCACCTTCAGCTGAAATTAGAAATATGTTTCGCTACTGTGCAGACATGGCTCTCCCAAGTCATATGCAGTCAGTCTTATGCTTGAGTAAGATACCCAGTGTTGCCTGGTGTGCACTCATTCAAATGACACCCCCACTGGCATACATACAGTCAAGTTGGCATGGGGAGGCACAGTTACAGCCAAAAACTTTGAAGATCAATGAAGCAGGGTGAGAAGAAAGTTAATCGCAGTCACTAAATAATCACAGGTGCAAGACAAAGTAAGCAACATGTAGAAGTAGGGGCTACACAGTCCTGTCACAAACACCTTTTCTGTTTACTTTGGGTTCACCATGGAGCGTGAAAAATGAGCTGGTATCACTTCTACTCACTTTCCTACATCTTAAAAATCCCATGGAACATTGTAAATTACAACCCAATTCCGAAATAGTTGGGACGAAGTGTAATTGTGAATAAAATCAAAATACGATGACTTTCAGATCACATGAGCCAATGTTATTTACAATAGAACACAGATAACATTTCAAATGTTGAAACTGAGACATTTGACATTTTTATCCACAAAATGAGCTTATTTCAAATTTCCTGGCTGCAACAGGTCTCAAAAAAGTTGGGACACAGGCAGAAAAGGGCTGAAAAAGCAATTAATATATAAGAGAATTAGCTGAAAGAACATTTAGCAAGTAATTACGTTAACTGGCATCAGGTGTGTAACATGATTGGCTATGAAAGGGATGTCTTAGAGAGGCGGAGTCTCTCAGAAGGTAAGATGGCCAGAGGCTCTCCAACCTTATGTAAAAAAAATTGTGGAATACTTTAAAAACAATGTTCCTCAACGTCAAATCGCAAAGGCTTTGAAGGTCTCATCATCGACAGTGCATAACATCATCAAAAGATTCAGAGAAACTGGAAAATTCTCTGCGTAAGGGATAAGGCTGAAGACCTTTACTGGATGCCTGTGATCTTCGGGCCCTCAGACGCCACTGCATCATTCACTGGCATGATTCTGTCATTGACATCACTAAATGGGCCCAGGAGTACTTCAAGAAACCACTGTCTGTAAATAAAGTCTGCCGTGCCATCCACAGATGCCACCTAAAACTCTATCATGCAAAAAGGAAGCCATTGTTGAGCATGATCCAGAAGCGCCACCATGTTCTGTGGGCCAAGGCTCATTTCAAATGGACTGTAGCAAAGTGGCAAAGTGTCCTGTGGTCAGACAAGTCCAAATTTGACATTCTTGTTGGAAATCATGGGCGTCGTGTCCTCCGGGCTAAAGAGGAGGAAGACCACCCCTCCTGTTACGAGCATTCAGTTCAAAAGCCAGCATCTCTGATGATATGGGGATGCATTAGTGCATATGGTGTGGGACACTTGCATGTTTTAAAAAGCACCATGGGGGCACCCCAGTGGCTCATCGGTCTAAGTGCGTGTACCATAAAGGCTGTGTCCTTCCCGCAGCGACCTGGGTTCGAATCCGGCTCGGGTCATTTGCTGCATGTCTTCCCCCATGCTTCTCCCCAACTTTCCTGTCTCTCTACACTGTATAACTATCGAATAAAGGAAAAATTCCTCGAAAAAATAATCTTTGAAAAAGCACCATGAATGCTGAAAGGTATGTAAAGGTTTTAGAGCAAAATGTGCTCCCCTCCAGACAACACCTATTCCAGGGAAGGCCTTGTGTATTTCAGCAGGACAATGCAAAACCACATACTGCAGCTATTACAACAGCATGGCTTCGTAGTAGAAGAGTCCGTGCGCTGAACTGGTCTGCCTGCAGTCCTGATCTTTCACCGATTAAGAACATTTGGCGCATAATTAAACGAAAAGTCCGTCAAAGGAGACCCAAAAAACTCCAGCAGCTGGTAGCCTGTATTAAACAAGAGTGGGATAAAATTCCAGTGGCTGAACTCAAGAAACTTGTCTCCTCAATGCCCAAACACCTCCAATCTGTGTTACAAAGAAGAGGGGATGCTACACCATGGTAAACAGGCCCCTGTCCCAACTTTTTTGAGACGTGTAGCAGCCATCAAATTTGAAATGAGCTCATTTTGTGGATAAAATTCTAAAATTTCTGTTTCTAGGCATGGGCCGTGATGAGATTCTGACTGTATGATAACCTTTAGTAAAATTATCACGGTTTCACGGTATTGCGGTATTGCAATTACAGCTCTAAAATGTATTATTTTGAAATGTCCAGGTAAAAAACAACAACTTTTCTCCATTGAACACAATCTATTTTATTTTTAAACAACATATAGAATATTTCGTATATTATTAAACGTGTACCATCCCACATGGAAAGAATCTATATGAACATATATACGCACATATGCCGCATATAGGCCTAATTCAGGTACATGTATGTGCTTATAGACGGCATATAGGTCTCCTATATAGCTCATATACCCAGTGGCAGGTTCTGTTTGTCATACCTATTGTAGAGCTCATATCTCACTTTTGCAACTGTCATACACGATGCCTAGCTCATATTTTTATTCTCAAGGTAATATCTGCATATTAGTTCAAAGTCCCTTACAGAAATAACAAGAATTTCACGCAATAACTTATTAATTGCATGTGAACATGTGAAATTGGCATCACATTTGATCCTAAATACATGTTGACATGTGACAACGGCATGTTATGTGTAAACCAGTCATTATTAACTATGGCAAGTGAGAGGAGACAAAAAGCTATGATATCAACACAAATACTATTACTATTTATTTATACTATTTGTTACATTTTTTTCCTGAAACATTAACAATAACAAGGTCATCAATTCTTTCTTGACCATACTTATTTCCATTCTATGAAGATTGAGTTGTATGTTGTAGAAGAGAAGGAAATGTATAAAAACAAAATGGTTTGATTATGTTTATTTCATCAATTAAGCATTTTTTCAAATTTAAGTCACTGCCAGATTCACCACATTAGATAAAATTGGATTCACATCATTACAGCTCATACACATCCACTGGAAGGTTATACACTACACTGTTACATCCACCAAATGCAATGTTTTCTATCTTGTCTGTAATGCAGTTTCTAGATGAATATGGCTCAGAGGTCCTTAGTCTAAATGTAGCAAAATAAAACAAAAATAACAAAATAAAAGTACACAGAAGAACATACATTCAAGTAAACATGCCTTTCAAAAGTCATTTTCATCCCCACATCCATTTGAGAATTTCACTGTGGTTAATGAATTTGAAGACAAAGTCTACATTTCTGTTCATAGTTTTAATGAACAGACACTTGTCTTTTATTTGAGTTGCTTGTATAGCAACTAAAGGTCCCAGACTTTTTCCTACAGGGATGAAATAACAAGGATTCCCACACGGAAAGAACCTATATAAACATATAGGTTTTAATCTCCGCCTTGTATCAACCAGCAGTGGTCGGAAGCTCTTTTCAGAAGTAGTGCGCAATTGGCCAATGCGCTACTGCGATGCAAATTGCGAAGGGCCTGCTGGGAAGGGTTATGTAGATTAGAGTTCCCCTAGGCGCGTCCTGTTGGCCAGACGGGCGCTCATATATAAGATTCTGACCTTAATTTTATTAGATTATCCTCTGCCCTTGTTCTGAACTTGTGAAGTTTTGCTTAGTCAATGTATAAAAAGCAATTGTAAATACTTGCGGGCTGTGTACACTCTCCTAAATTGTTACCAGGGGGCCACATATGTGAATAAGCCTAAGAACTTGTACATAGTTCAATTGGATGTCCCAGATTCAGGCAAGGTTGGAAATGCCAAATAAAAAAAAAAACTCAACTCCAACACAAGACAATCATCTTTGGCAACGAAGGACAACCAGAGAGAGAGAGATATGCGAAACCTATATCTGGCCCTATATTAAAACCTATATGTTTATATAGGTTCTTTCCGTGTGGGATGTTAAGTTAAAATAAATAATAAAATAAATAATTGAATTAAAATTAAAATAAATTTAGTACCTTAAGGGAACCTTGACCTGCAGCTCAAGAATAATCATGACATAAATAATTGAATTCTTTCTGTAAAAAAAAAAAAAAAACACTTCAAAATGAAATTAAAATATATGCAGTCTCTGTCTTAAGTGAGCAAAAACCTGCAGCTCAATAATGACAGTTAACTCTGCTGCAAAAATTTGTTTACTTTAGTAATATAGTACTGGATTAAATATAAATTTAAGTACAGTATTACATGAACTAATTGATTTTATACAAAAACACATATACCACCACACTTACTACTAATACGAATAATATCAAATAATGCTACAATAATGATTCTATTATTTCAATGTTGATGCATACATACACACACATAAGGAGAGAGAGAGAGAGAGAGCGAATGTGTCAACTCGTGTGTTTACTTTATGCAAACACACACGTGCTCTTTCTCCATACAACACAAATAGTCGCAAAACCCCGGAGAGCCTGCAGGCTGTTTTAAAAAAATGTTGTGATTTTGAACAGATGTACACAATGGTGGAAGACCAAAAAAAAAAAAAAGCTGTAGACGTGATACCAGCTAAGTGTAATTTTAGCACTACAGTAAAAGTACTTATTTCGCAGAAAATGAGTAGCTACTTCTCTGCTCTTCTCCGCTCTGTGAATATTAGCCATGTTAGTTAGCCGTTATCCGTCTCGGTAGCAAGACTAGTATTTATTTCACCAATGCTCGACACGCTAACTCTCGTAGCTGGTTGCAAACCTTCATTTCAAGACAGCGTTAATGTTACCTTGAATTTGGCAAAGAGTGATGGGTGGTGCTCCTGTGGATGTGAAATCATATTTGAAAGATTGCCTCCTCTGGCAGCCACTCTTCGCAAGCATGTTTTGCATGTCGAATATCCTTCCTCCTCCAAGCCGTGGCCGTCTGTTTTTTTTTTTTTTTTCAGTACCCGGGCAGAGATGCCAAGTCTCACACATTTGGTGTGAGTCTCTTTTCTTAGTGGCATTCATGTTCCTGTGCCGTAGTCAGCAATTATTCTATCAACGCGCACTGAAGAAATTCACTCGCGGAATTTAAGTCATTGTGCATTAAGTTAATCAATTTCACGTGCATTACGGTGGATTTCCCCACTAGTGACATGGAAATCGATTTTTATGACATTGTCTTAATTCTCAGGCTTATCTTTACAGAGGGATTGAAAGCAATGGAATTGCATAAAGACGTTTCAAATGGTCTTATTTCATTAAAACAATTTAAAAGCGATCGTGAAACATGCATTGTTTCCAATCCCTGAGTAAAGAGAAGCACGAGAAGCCCAGAGTCATAATCGCTTTCCATGTTACTTGTGGTGAGGTCCACCTTTACGCAAGTGAAACTGAAACTTCAATGCACAAGGATTTTAAATCCGCATGAGAATCTCATTAATAAGCGTTCATTGAATAATTGCAGACTACGGTGAGTAAGCCTAAAAAATGCGCGAGACTTAACGCCAAATGTGTGAGACTTGGCATCTCTGTACCCGAAAAATTCCCATACAGCCAACTTCGTCTTTTTCGACGGGGGAAAGAGTTTGGAGGGGTTCACCTCCTTCGGCTATCATACACAGACCTCACTGACTACTTGCACCAACAACCGGAGGGGGAGGGGTCGTGTCACTCTACGCTGCACACTGCCTGAGGGATTCCTGACCTGCACTTTCTGTCTTTGACGACTCATCAAAAACTGCTCATACCGCAGGAACGGTATGATGGAAAATTTTTGTGGTTTTGAAACCGGGACTTTTTCAAACCACGGTATACCTTGAAACCAGCCCATGCCTAGTTTGAACATTTGCTATGTTATCTCAGTTCTATTGTGAATATAATACTGGCTGGTGTGATCTGAAAGTCATTGCGTTTTGATTTTATTCACAATTTACCCTTTGTCCCAACTATTTTGGAATTGGGGTTGTACATGGTCCTCCTCCACAACTGCACCAAGTTAAAATTAAAAAAAGGTCTACATGTCAGCAGTGGGAAACAAAACCTGCAGTTAGCTCATGAGATGAATCACCATGGATTTCCATTCATTCTATTTTTTTTTTTTTGCTAATTTGATGATGAGGGTGGCACGATGGCATGATAAGCACTGTTGCATCCCTGCAAGAAGGATAAGGCTTTGATTGTTGGCTGGGACTTTTCTGTGCAGTTTGTAAGTTTGCCCGAGTCAGTGTGGGTTTCCTGGAGAAGCTGTAGTTTGCTCCCACACTCTAAAGGCATTCATGTTAGGCTAATTGGAAATATGTATGTGTGTGGGCGTGTTCGCCCCGCGAGAGTTTGGTGGCCTAAAACTGTTGAGTGATAGACTGCCTATGAATGCTAGACTAACCCCTCGACAATCCTAACAAGGAATAAGTGGATATGATAATGCATGGATAGATCAAAAATGGAGGGGAAATGAGAAAAATAAAGTACATTTCCAGAGCAACCGCTGAGATAGGGGGTAATTATGTTTGACTCTTTCAAAGCAATTGTCAAGGAAGGGGTATTTTGGTTATGATCTGAACACTCTGATCCATTATGTAGGCCTTTGGAGGAGTGAACCAATCAGCATTTGGATTACAACAGAACCCCCTCACCCCCGCATGAACACGCATACACACAGATGTACACACACCCTTTGATCAGGCCCCGGAGTGATTAATAATAGATCCATGAGCCTCTTTCCTCCTTGGCCAACCGCTGATGCTGGAGGCCTCCCATACATTTGACTGCATCCCTATTCATCTTAATTCAAACCCTCATTCCATATGCAAAGACACAGCAGTTTCTCACTGGAATAACGGACAGAAAGCCAGATCAAGACTGTGTACTTTTGGGGGGTGGGTGGGAGTTATGAGGCAAGAAAGCGATCTGTTTTTTATACTCTGTGTGTGTGTGTCTGTGTGCATGTGTGTGTCTGTGTCACTGGTGGCTAGTTAGCAGTAAACCCTCCACTAACCGAAATACAGAAATAAGCCAATAAGGCAAAGGTATCTTTGTGCATTCACTGCAGTTGGAACGAAGATCTTTTCATGAAGGTAAGTAAAAGTTATTTTTGACTTTGTATAATTTATCTGACTCCTTTAAAAATAATTTATTTAAGAAATAAAACTGGAGCAAAGGCATTATCATTTATAATTTAGACTTGATCATAAGAAGAATCCAGTAGTTTTGTAGCTACTCTCAGAATGCTGTATGCTGGTACCGCCGCTTGTCACTCCAGGCGAAATGTGCACGTCTCTCAGACTAGATGTCTGCGGTAACTCACAGGTTGCATAGCATGCCTATAGCAGCAAAGGGACCCAAGGCAAGATTGGCTCTCCATGTTCTCAACATAGAAACCCGCTAAGCAGAGGAGATTGATTTAACAACATAGTTTAAGGGGTGCAATACTCTGTGATGCAATAAGCTTAAATATGCAAACTCCCTAGACCACCTTGAGGGGGTAACACCAGAACATATTAACTGCAAGAGTTGGACAATCTCACATTATATATTAGCGGAGAGAGAGTCAGAAAATTTTCAGAGAAACCATACAGATCAAGTTTTAATCATTTATTAGTTAGGCCACCTAAAGCCAATTACAATCCAAATTAAACATTGATCTGAATAGAATGCATACATAAAATAGATAATTATTATATTGACTTATAGAGTCAACATAGAATATTATCATACCTGGCAACAAGTAAAGCTACACATGATGGGTCATGTGGGAGTCTGGCTGCAGTACTTCACACAAAGTTACACATGACGTGTCATATGGGAGTTTAGCTGCAGAGCTCCACACAAACTACATATGATGAGGGTCATGTGGGAGTCTGCCTGAAAAACTCCACAAAAAATTACATATTGCACATCATATGGGAGTCAGGCTGCGGAACTCCACACAAAGTGACGAATGGCGCACAGGCATGGATTACTGCTTGGGCTTTACCTGGGCTGAAGCCCCGGGGCCAATCAAGAGAGGGGGCCTCAAATCATGAGTGATTGGAAAAATGGAAATTATAATTATTATTTGCCTATTATGTGTGTATTTTTTACTATTCAAATTTTTTTTGCACAAATGGCAGTTAAAATCGCCTGTCAATCTGAGCGTTTTCTTTACGGTCACATCAGCTTTCACCCCACATTAACCAGTTCAAAGCTTCAAAGCCAAATTTTCCGTCCAGGCTCATAACCAATCAGCCTGCCTTCACAAAATACTAGATATCGTTCATTTGGCTTTGATTCGATGGTACATCTGCTTTAATGGCCTAGGCTCAGCTAGCTGTAGCCTCTCAGTAAAATGGGTTTAGGCCTTCGTCAAAATGACAGAACCACGTAAGTTTGAAAGCGGCTTCCAGAAAAGAAAAGCCCTAAAAAATAAGGAACTCTGTGAAAAGGAACTTCTTAAAAAGATACCAAAAATATCAGGATATTTTGAAAAGCCAACCATCAATGACACGGTTTGCTCGGCGGATTTGGAGGTCCCTAACTCACCGACTGATGCATCGTCAATCGCGGACTCATTCATCACAGTAACCGCGCACTGTACCTCGTAATTGGACAAAGACACTGAGGTGGTGTCTGAAAGACTCCGAGTCCCGCGTGGGACTTTTTCCACCCCTTCCAATACAGACTGCCTCCTCGATGTAATGGACTTCCTGGAGCGACCGAGCCATCTGACGGATAGCCGGTTCACCACCGTGGACAAGCATGCTGCCATTGACCGACCTAAAGGGGAACAAGACTCGTATAACACCGATGTAGGCCTATGGGGCTAATATTACTGAGGATGTTCGCAATTACCGGGCGAGCAGAGGACCAAAAGAATGTCAGAATACCGAAGTTGATTTTTCCAGCTCTGAAAGGCGGTACAAGAACCAGAAACGTAGGTTTTCTAAGACTCTCTTCAATCGTAAACTTGTTAATGGCGATATTATACATCGTGAATGGCTTGTCTACTCTCCGTCAAAGGGGGCCGTTTTTTGTTTTGTTTGTCGCTTATTTGGCAATACAACTTCTCACACTAATCCATTTTTATCCCACCGGTATGTATACCGTGGGATATAGTCAAGACTGTCCGTCCCTATGTCCGTAATCATTTTCGTTTCGGAGCAGAACTCAAAAACTATACCACTTAAAACTTCATATTTGGTATGCAACTTCCCCTTAGGGTGCCATTGTGCCTTTTTGCGGGTTTAAATTCCATTGGGCCCAAAATTTTTTGAAATTTTCACCAAAAACGGCCCAAATTTCCTTTTTGTTTAGTTTCGAGCAGAACTCAAAAACTATACCACTTACAAACTTCATATTTGGTATGAATTTCCCCTAAAAGTGCCATTGTGCCTTTACGGGTTTCAATTCCATTGGGCCCAAAATTTTTGAAATTTTCACCAAAAACGGCCCAAATTTCCAACTTTGTTTTAGTTTCCGAGCAGAACTCAAAAACTATACCACTTACAAACTTCATATTTGGTATGCAATTTCCCTTAAGAGGTGCCATTGTGCCTTTGAGGTTTTCAATTCCATTGGGCCCAAAATTTTTGAAATTTTCACCAAAAACGCCCAAATTTCCAACTTTGTTTCTGCTTTCGGAGCAGAACTCAAAAACTACACCACTTACAAACTTCATATTTGGTATGCAATTTCCCCTTAGGGTGCCATTGTGCCTTTTATGGGGTTTCAATTCCATTGGGCCCAAAATTTTTGAAATTTTCACCAAAACCGCCCCCAAATTTCCAACTTTGTTTCGCAGCAGAACTCAAAAAGTATGCCACTTACAAACTTCATATGTGGTATGCAATTTCCCCTTAGGATGCCATTATTACTTTGCGGGTTTAAATTCCATTGGGCCCAAAATTTTTGACATTTTCACCAAAAACGGCCCAAATTCCCTTTTTTTTTTGTTTCAGCAGAACTTACATACCACACCACTTACATACTTCAAATTTGGTATGCAACTTCCCTTAGGGTGCCATTGTGCCTTTTTTGGTTTTCAATTCCATTGGGCCCAAAAATTTTGAAATTTTCACCAAAAACGTCAAATTTCCTTTTTTGTTTTGTTTCGAATCAGAACTTACATACTATACCACTTACAAACTCAATATTTGGTAACATCTTACCATTGCAGGGTTGCATTGTTCATTCTCTGAGACTATAAATTCCATAATTTGCATTTTTTCTTTCAAATGTTTTAACAACAATACAACAGCGGCACTCCAGGTAGTCTACTTCCTCGCAGTGAGTGCTGGTAACATGAACAACAAGATGCTAAAGGTGATTATAAATCTGATTGATGTTGTCATCTTCCCTGCACTTGGTGTTCGTGTGCTTTCATCAAATATCATCATTGCTCAAATCCCCTTTCCTTTGCCTATTCAAGTATATATAAGTATTAAATTACTAAAGGGATGAGAAAGACAACTCTCCTGCAATCAGTAACTCATGAATTATGTGGGGACGGGGATATGTCATCTTCTGATGACTCTTGTTTTCCAAGTCAACCTGGCGCTGGAAAATTGTCATTTCGGGGTTACAGCCAAATGACAACAAACAAATTGAGACACTAAAGGGCCTCTCTGATACAGAATGGTCCACTGATTCCAGCGCCACTAAAGCACTTAGTCTGAATTATGGAAATATTCGGCAGGCTCTTGCATAAATAAGTGACGATTCCAGCCAAAATGTAACAACCCGCAAAGTGGCGGACGGGCTGAAAAATAAAATGGATAGGTTTGAGACAACCTTCCTTTGCAACCTTTGGAATACTGTTCTCCAGCAATTTCGCAAAACCACCATTGCATTGCAGTGCATTGAACTTGACCTCGGAAACGCCACGGATTTGTTGTGCTCACTCAGGCTATTTGTAACTGGGTTGAGGGATCAATTTGTGCACTTTGAAACGGCTGCAAAACGCATTTTGCCGTATGTTTCTTCGCTGTACAAAGGAGACGTGCAGCGTGAATTAAAACCAAAAAAGCACTTCGGCGACGCGCCTACTGTACCAGACTCTCAAACATCATTAAACGGGCAACAAAAATTCTCTAAGAGCGTCTTTAATGTAATAATTGATACAATGGTAGCAGAATTGGACCGCAGGCACAAGTCGTACAAAGATGTTAACCAAAGCTTCGGATTTTTAAATGATCTGTCCAATATCTCACCACAGGAACTCAGGTCTTCGGCGTTCAAAGCAAATACACCATGGATTTGCAAAATGACTTTGCAGATGAACGGTCTCAGTTTCAGGAATATATGAAAGGGGAGGGTGCAACCAGAGCGGTAGATAACTCAGAGTGGTGACACCCATTGACTTCGTTGTCAGAGTGGTCACGTGGTTCGTGGGGAAGCGCTGTAGTTCCAAATGAACGCCGTGCTGTCATTGTCTCCTATGGGACAGACAGCAGCGATTGCGTTACTGAACGTTAAATATTAAATTAAACTGCACACAATTGCCGCACATTTCTCTTTATTAATTACTTTATTTACATACATGTTTATTGAGGTCGTGCTTTTACTACTGAGATCATGTCATAGCTTTTGGAGGGAAAGATTCATGATAGCATCAGTGAGCTAGTAGGCCTACTTATACGTACCATTGATCCGCTATAATTTCTAATTAAATTTAACCCTGTATTTACACTGTCATGGGGATGGATAAGTTTACATATTTTAGCTTTATTAAGTTACACTTATTGGATTACCAGGGTCTGCGTTCATCTTCTGGATTTATCCACAACTTACCATGTTAAAGTTCTGCTGACCTGTAATATCATTCAATGTCCTGCCAGTTCTTCCTTAAAGCAAAGGTGCACCACCATGCTCATTTCAGAGCCCTTGATATTCTCAATTCTAATGTTTAGATAAAATGAACAAAATGTGTGTAACCTACAGCTGGTGAGACCAGGAGACTGAATGAGATTAAATACAATGACTGATGCAAGGAAAGGTTTTCAACAATAAGATTTTTATTGAACAGTGGACAACAGGACAGCACATAAATGGAAGTTGATAAACAAATTAAACAAGGAGGGGTGCAAGTGTGAGTGAGTGAACCGTGAGTGAACCTTGAACAACAAATAACAAAAGAAATACTACGTTGTACATAGTAATGTGGCAGGGTGGTGGTGGGTTCTAATGCGGGAGAGGGGATGATCAGTGTCAAATTAATAAACCTTATCGATGTGTGGAACTACTAAGTGTGTGTGTGTGTGCGCGTGCGCATGTGTGTTTTCAAAACAGGGCAGGATTCTGAATAGAACTATAACAACTAAATGGATTTAACAGGAATATACTGAATAGAACAGACACGTAAACTCTTGGAACAAGAACGATACTGTGAAGCATGAACATTTGTGGAATTACAAATAATTAAATAAAGGAGTTGGGGACATTACAAATTCAAGGGCCAGGAATGTTGGAAGAGGTTTGCAAATTTTGTACATCTCAGAACTTCCCACGAATCCTGTAGCCTCCATCGCCAACAGCAGCCTCTGCCCACCTCCGCCAGCGCCTGCCTCCACCACTGCCAGCAGCACAGGGTACCTGCAGGTTTTCAGTCAGTTAAATTTAAGACCTTTTCAAAGTCTCCCATAATTGACATGTAAGACACTCATGCAATTACAAAAGTTAGTGTGTAGTGGTGCAATTTATAAATTATCCCAAGTGCTCGTTAGTCCGTTAGTAATATATACACGGGTTAGTTAAGTTAGTAACCAGAAAACAAAACATAAATGTTAGTACTATTAGTAACAGCGTAAACAGAGCGAAGGAAGTAAACAAGAATTGAAGTAAATATACGAAACACCAGAAACCACTGAAATCACCTGAAGCGTGCTGGCACGCGAACTGGGGAGAATGAACATACTGTAAGTGGCAGAGAACCTGCATGTTGGAGTCGTGCACATTCTCACGTATGAAGGATTACCCCCATTATCTTTATGGCACTAGCACCTGTCAAAGGAATTTCTGTTTTGAAGGAGTGTATCGATAAGGGTTTTTACGACCCAAAAGGCACCCAACCTTATCGGCCCATGGCTGGAGTGGTCACGAACCTCTGGGTTAATGGTCAATGTCCGGTTTCTTCATTAAACTTTCTTCAACTGTTTACGAACACTGGCCTGTGCCAGACAATGACACATTGCCATCAACTGGACTGTTCAGAGCCTACACCAGCGAAATAATTCGCATTGCTTTCTAGTCACCAATTTTCAAAAGACTTTTCCCCACTGATTTAAAATACTAATTTCACCCGTAATCTTACAGATGTAATATGTATTTTTGTTATATTATATGACATTAGCTCATTGTTTACATTAATACGAATTATCTGTGTAATTATGTACTGTACCGGACGTTTCATGGCAAACCGTGGTAATAACATATCGTATTTGGTATTATTCTACTCCTTTAAATTTCCGAAGTTGCATGGGGCATATTTCGGAGGGATAAGAATTGTATCAAACCCTCATTTAAAAACTGTGAAAAGAACACACTTGTGTAAATTTCCTCTCTGGAAATGTCCCTGCCCAACTTTCCCCCGGGGAGGGGCCACATTCCTGATTCAGCGAAGTCAATAATTTACCACCCCGCCATTGGAAAACTTTATAGAGCTTGGGCATAAAATATGGGGAAACAAACTATTTAGGGAAGACCGCAATCGACTTCCCACACGTGCATCTACATGCCGTGTGTAGCCAATAGTAGTTATGGAAGATCGTAGGCGACTTCCCGCAAATGCTGCTGCTGTAGCCATGTGTGGCCCATATAGGTATGGAGGATTGTAAACAGCTTCCTACACATGCCTCAATATGCAGTGTGTAGGGAAGATGGTAACTACCTCCGCACGTATACTTTGTATGTGCGTTGCTGCGCCAGGTGTGACCTCATTATTTCTTTACATTTCCTGTAACGATATAATTTGGTTTTTCTGATTTAAGCTTGTGCCTGCCTGGCAAAATAAATTGTTATTTGCATTCTGTTGTGGTTTTCTGACTGTAACTATCATATATTCTTCCAGCCCAAAGTCCTGTCACCCAATGGGGTATAATGTAGGGCTATGAGGCCTGCCTGATCACCAGGCCTTCCTGCTAGGTACACGGTGGTGTTCCATGCTGCGATTGGTGTTATTCTGATTGACTTCGAGAATGTGTCGTTAAACTTGAGAGTCCCTACACGCCTTCTTTTTTTTGTTTTATTGCGTTATACTTTTATATAGTCACTGAATGCCTCTTGCGGTATACTTAGAAAGTTTTAATTGTATATTAATTCCAGCCCCCCTGGTCACTAGTCATAGCTATTCTCGATGTCAAACCACCGGGCAGAATAGGACCGCCAGCCTCTGTGTTCTCCACCGAGTTGGGCTGTACAGATGTTCTTGGTCCGGCGGGCGTAAGGTATAGACCAGTTATGAGTCCAATGCACAACATAGCTCTAAATTCATAAATTGGAGTCAGATCAAACTAATAAAACGCATGGTTTAATTGTAACTGTGATTAATTAAAACTAAATTTTATGTTCTAAATTTAATATGGAGTCAGATATGCTGTAACCGCTATGCTATGTGCCCTGTCCTTAAGAACAGAGAAAGTTGATCAATTAATATTTGTTTTATCCCGATTCACACCAACTGAGGAAGAACGCGCTATGCCTTCCCCTCTGGTTATTTCCGTCGTTGGTATAGCTGTGAGGTGTTTACAATACCACAATTATCACAAGACAGGGGTAAACACGGGTGCAATGGAACAGTAAATGAACAATGGCAAAAAACAGAAACTGGGATGACGAATGACAATAATGCATATAATGAAAAATAACAAAAAGAGAAAACAGGCAGTGCAGGATCATGACAATCATAATAAGCAGAATAGGCTTTACTTGATTGCCTTGAATTTATTGTAGTTATTGTACTGATTCTATGTATTACTTTCCATTGGACCTGTATATATCGTGCCGTTTTATGTAGTGTATTTGTTGTGTTCGTCATTTTGTCTTCCTGCCCAGGGACACTAGATGCAAATTAGCTGCTAGCTAGGTGCAATTACTTTTAATTGTGCACTGTCCCTGTAAAAATAAACGATAAAATAAAAATAAAATAAACAACCACATTAACAGGAAGTGTTCCACACCTCTCCCTCTCTGGCTCACAGTCATTTTGGCAATGCTGTCCACTGATTAAATTAAGTCTGCCAAACATAGCTGAGCTGAAAATAGAAAACGCACATAACACCCCCTTGGCCTTCCATTGTTTTCAATCACTTCTTTAAATTAACATTTAATGAACTCCAAAAATACTCAACACTGTCAGGTCTCATTGTTTAGATAAGATGAGTAAAAAACGTCATTTCAACGCAAAAGTGTATTTCAATGGAAAATATTTAATTGTGGATATTCGTCCCTAATCTTCGATTGATTTGATGTAATTTAAACAAGCATAATAAAATATTTGCCAGATAGCCTTAAATGCAAACTGGGAAGTTAGGAGAAAAGTTTTTATTTTTAAAAATCAATGAAACTTTTTTCTGAATTTAATTTACTATTTAATCGCCACAACAATGCATTAAGAAGGAAGCTGTGGGTTTAAATGTTGATGGATAATCATTGTAGAACATTTTAATCCAGTAAAATGACTGAAATGGTGACCTGTTTTTAATCATTTCACGTGATTAAGTTAACTTGATCAGCCAGTTTACTTCCATGCACATCCTGCAATTCAGGCCACCTAACCTGCGCTTAATGATTACAACAAAGAAAACAAAAAGGTTTCGACAATTGAATAACGTAAAAAGAAATGCAATTTCGCATTGGAATGATGCACTTTATGTTTTACGTCTTGCCTTAAAGGAACTATGTCACGATCACTGCACATGCTCAGAACATCAAAAATTGAAGTGAATCTGCTCCACGGCAAACCAAAATTTGATTCCATCCTTGCCACCGTCTTTGTTTTGCATTGTATTTATATATGTTAGCTACTCAGGCATTATGCTTTTTAAATTCAGGAGTTTCAATTGAAATTAGATGATTCAAAGCACTATTTTAGCTCTTTAGCTGAAGGATATGAAGAGTGTAAACTGCTTTCCCCACCACAAAGAAGTGTCGTAGAAAAAGATTCTTCTATGATTATTGGCGGTTGGATTTCAGCGACTATAAGTTTCACCACTTTCCGCCACAAAAACTGTAATCTTCAGCAAATCTGATGTGAAAACAAAAAATAAATAAACATCTCAGATGAAATTTAAAATGAAAACTCTAGGGTGCCGAAAACTTCTGCAAAGTACTGTATATGAGGTGTCATTTGGGTTCTTTGAGTTAATGGCATTTCAGCCTGTGCAGTTTTATCTTTGATATTTGAGTTGCTGTTGATAGAATGCAAAATGTCATGTGCAAGGTCTATGCACCATTTTAAGTCATTCAGGCTTAATAGTCATGGGTCTTATTTTTGTAACTGTCAGTGGTAAATTACAAAAGGCCGCATTCATGTTTTGTTTTTAATTGTATTAGAACTGGTTAAACGAAGCCAGGGTTCCCCTTGGGCTTTGAAAAATATTCTTCACTTTTTTCTGAGAAAAATAAAGTAAAAAAAATTCTTCACTTTTCGTTAGTCTTTATTTTTTTCTTAGTGACTATACTTGACATAACTTCAAAAAAAATCTTTAAAGCATACTAAGTGCCAACAGCATGTACGAAACCTCAAATATTTGTGCACAAACGAGCCTCTTTATTATACATTTGACTGAATGTATAATTGTAGCCCCCAGACGAAGTCGGGCGGCTACTATGGATTCACGCATGTTGTCTCCGCCGCCACGCCCGCGTCCGTAGACACTTCCTTGTGGACGCTCTACAGGCTGTAATTTTTGACCGATTACTTTCATATTTGGTATGGACATGTGTTGTACTTCACTTACAACACCTAGCGATTTTAGTTGCCATGGCGACAGTATTGGCTAAATAATACGCAAATTAGTGGTAAAACATAGATGCTTCATTGTGGACGCAGTACAGGCAGCAATTTTTGAACGATTACTTTCATATCCTGCTCACAAAAAGTAGATGATATTCAAATTTGACTAACTGTGGAAAGCACCTGAATTTAGATGTTTGTGAAATTTTTGAGTATGTTTGTGGTTAGCCATTGGCACATTTCAATACATTTCCCGTAAGCCGCTAGGTTTCAAAATTTGCAGAAACAGAGCATCCAAATGCACCTGGGGGTGCACGTGAAAAGTAACATCATGTCTTTAGGGTGCAAATGCTATTATGCACATGCTTTTTGTGCACATATGGGTATAAAAGCATGCCTTGAACCACACTTGTCCATCATTTCACCACTTTTAATGATGACAAGACTCCAGGAAGAAGAAAGATTGTGGGCCATAGGAATGCTCCAGGCTCGAAGAACCCAGGTTTACACAGCCAGACAACTGCATGTCTCGCAGTCTGTCATGAGCTGATTGTAGGCATGCTATGTTGCCACCAGTAGAGTCCAGGAAAGACCTTGAAGAAGGTTTCCAAGATGCACAACCAGGTGAGATGACCACCAGATTGTCAGTAGAGCCTTGCGTGACAAGCGACTGAATGCGACACAGCTGCAACAAGGGCATCCACAGGCTACAGGAAACCTCATCTCAACGCAGACCACATGAAACCATCTGCATGTTGCCAACCTGCGAGCCAGGCAGCCATACATCCCGTTACCCTCTCAGATCGTCATCAGCAGTCAAGGAGACAGTGGTGTCAACAGCATAGACCATGGAGCAATGCCCAATGGTCATGTGTAATGCTCAGCAATGAGTCACGGTTCATGACGGTTGTCATCGTGTTTGGCATCGTCCAGGTGAACGTCGTCAGCAAGAAGTTATGATTCCACATGATCGGTATGGGAGAGGGTCAGTAATTGTGTGGAGTCACTATGACAGGCAGGACTGACCTCCACATGTGCCATGGGAGAGTCACAGGGGTGTACTACCATGACAACATCATCACTCCACATGTGCTTCAATTTACATGCCGTCATGGAGCTGGATTCATCAACAAACATGATAATGTCAGAGCACATCGTGCACGCGTCCTCCTTGACCATCTTCAAAGGCACCAAATCCAAACCTTGCCCTGGCCTGCGATGTCCCCTGACCTTTCCCCCCATAGAATACATACGGTTTATGCTGGGACGACGTGTACAATGGCGGCACCCAACCTCTCACGACTTGGTACAGCTGGGTGCGGCACTCTAGGAGGAATGGCAGGGAATTCCTCAAGCTGACATTGGTCGTCTCATTAGGAGCATGCGGCATTGGTGTGATGCTTCTTTGGACACTAATGGCGGACCAACTCATTACTTGTCACTATGTGACTTTTGGGGTACCACCCCATGTGACATTTTCTATCTCCAGAAAATATTCTCAATAACTTAAGTGATGATAAAGTGTCTTGAACTTCATCTTGAATTGCTTGCCAAGTAAATAAAATAGATTCAAAATTCAAAATAAATATGTTTTCAGAGGTATTGGTCTTTTCTTTTCATGATCTCCTACTTGTTGTGAGCAGTATATTAGGTGTGGACATGTGCTTTACTTCACTTACAACACCTAGCAATTTTGGTTGCTGTGTAACATTAGCAACAAAACCGAATTTTTAAATTCACTTTTTTACCAAAATTGCCGTGATCCAGGTCTAAAACTTCCTGTAAACATTTGTTTTTATGTTATCAAGGAAATAAACCACATATATACCATTAATTTATAATTTTATCCAGTTAAGTACAGTGGGACCTGTTGGTCACACTTTCTGTGGAATCTGTCTCCCACGTGCGACTTCACTGCAGCTCCTGATTTACTTTATATATTACTCGAAATTGGACAAGAATATCAGTTGGTATCTGCACATTAGTGTAAATGTTAGTGTGAGCATAACAGGACATGCCCCATATAATCTGTCCCCATGCCTTGCTAAAAGAATAAAGTGTAGTCGATGACAGTTCCCTGAATATGGACCTTTTACCTTGGCAGTTTAGAAAAAAAATTATTTTTCAACGAATTTTCTAAAATGTATGCCGTGGAAGTTGATGCATATAAATTGACATGGAGAAACATGTAACATTAAGTATTTGGAACTATCAAAATATTTTCCTTCATTGTCAAGTTGTTGGTTGTAATTGAAATTTATAAAGCATATAAAGGTATTAAGTTGTAAAATGGAATAGAAGTATTCAGCTGGTATATAGGAATTTGTCATAGCTGCTGATGTAAAAAATGTATCCACTTAGCTAAAAATCCCACGATTTTTTTTTTTAGTTTATTCACCTATCTTTATTATTAAGAAGAGGCTATTTGCTCCACAGCACTTTGGCACTAAAGTTAAAAGAGTGGGGCGGATTATAAAAGTCTCTTTTGGCCCAGCTGCGGGGCAAATAGCAGAGGTGCTTCTCTCATCCGCCCCACTGCGGTGCGAATAGCAGAACTGCTTCTCTTGTCCACCCTGCTGCGTTGCAGATAGCTGAGCTCTTTCCCCCAATTCAACCCGCTGCGGGGCGAATAGCCACTTCATTTTTATTATTTTATTACCAGCTCCTCTTTTACCGAGTTAGGATTTGACAGTTGACTTGGATTAAGTTTCCACTTTTCATAACAAAACAGTGCAGTAAAGGTGTCTTATTAAGTTTTATTGTGCTCTCAGTAACATTTTGCAGAATATACTTTGCATTGATTTATATATTTAATTACACCTGTTGTATCGTCTTAATCCTTCAACCTGTTAACTGTCACTGGGCCCTAAATAGGGCCCTATGGAATTTTCAAACAAATTTTGAATCCTTCATTTGTAAACTATAAAATCTATGGTTGAGGACTTAAATCCTCAACCAATCCAGGCAAACGATATACCGTTTGAAAGCTTAGACGCTCAGGATTTCATTTCTACCCACCTTTTTGCCCTATGTCAGTCATAACAAATGCAGTTAATCAATTTCTCAACATAGACACCACATACTTGAGTGCAATGAAACTTGTCAGTCCTCATCATCAAAGTTGTGCTGTGATGGTCAAACCATGTATTATCCATTCCATTTGGTCTTGTTTGAAAGCTAAGAACCTGTGCAATCAAGAAATCCATGTTGTTTGTCCCAAAATTGAAGATTAAGCCGTATATTTTATGTAAATACTCATGACAGCAACAACAGACAACAGTATTTTGTGTAATAGAACCATTGTATGTGGGAGCAGTGAGCATTTGAAATGTGGTATACCAATCCGGGCCAAATGTGAGAAAATGCAGGTGACAGTTAAGAGGTTAACATAATATTTAGTACTGCCTATAATTTATTTGCTAACTGTGACTATACGTAGTCACTGTCTCTGAACATTTTCCCCACCTCATGTCAAGTTGTCAACAGATGACATCATGCCGATACAGAGTATAGGTATGGTAAAGTGAGAATTTACTAATTTCGGTGACAAGTACGTGGTGTCGTCTGTTTATGTTTTCCAGTCGGACAGCTTTTTACAGCAAGTTGCAGCAACCATGCTGCTAAAAAAGGTTTACGTACTTGTCACTGAAATTACCTTAATTCGTAGAGGATTTCTGAAACACCGCTCTCACTGGAAAAAAATTACTGTCGCTGACTGCCAGTGCATAGACCTAACTATAATTATTTTTCTGTTCTGAATTTAGCCCTCTTTTTTGTCGCTGTTAGATCGCATGGGGAAGAAAAGCCGTGTCTTCAATTGTCACTTGATTTTTACTATAATTGGAAAAGTTGTTAATAAAGGAAAATGTTTGAAAATGGGGTAGGACTAATGGTTGTCATAAATGGATGTTTCTCTGCCCCCGAATTTTCAGTTCTGGTGCCAGCCCAGGCATAAAGTATCTGTATTTCTGAGAGAGAACATAAATCATCCTTGCCGTGTTCTATGATCCTTGGGCATTTTCTCTCCACCTAAACTTCCACAGGAGAGCATGCATGCGCAGATGGTTCGTCTCTGGGTTTGTTACAGTCCGTGCGATTAATGAGTTTGGTTCCGGTTAAAATGTAACGACTTTAAAGTATTGTGGTATGAAGTTTTGCAGAAATGTGTCATGTTTTCGATTTTTTGGTGCTGGTTATTTGAAAAAGGTAGACATCTGTCCAACTTTGTGACAGCCTGGCCGTTTTCTTTGGTGGGCCTGTATAAGTTGGTAATGGTTTTGCTTGCTGGCATTCTGCGTTCATGCTCTGATTGCTGAATTGCAGTGTAAATTACTGTTGATGATGCATACATGCATGAGTCATTGACGCCTGGCGCTAGAATAGGGAACTGGGGGGGCACAGACCCGTCCCTTTATGACAAGAATTAGTCCTGGCAAGTTCTCAATCATTTTCCTTTTTGACGTGTTTTCCAATTATCGTAATAGGCATCTGAAGACATGGTTTCTCTCCATATGCGATCTAACAGCGATGAAATCAGAAATCAAATTAGAAAATCAATCTCCTCCCTAGTGAGAATATCACAACTTTTTAGATTATCACGAACATATAGGGCAGTCACATTTGTTAATAGAACATGAAGACAACTATGGCGATGTCGAGCTGAAGCCAAAAACCAAATTTCACAGATGAGGAGTTAGAGGTATTGGTGAAATCAGTGAAGAGGCACCACGAGGTGTTGTATGGCAAAGGGGCACTGAAGGCTGATCCGAGGAAGAAAGCTGCGAATCGTTCTGGATGTGGCTTCGGTGGGGAGATGTAAGCGCAGTATCCCCGATGTAAAGCATAAATGGAGAGATCTGCGGGGCGCTGTAAAAGCCAGGCTCTCTGCACACCGGAGAAGTGTGCACGCAACAGGTGGTGGGCAACCATCATCCCCTGTGCATTTCACTGCACTGGAGGAGGAGGTGGCATCCACTCTTTCTGCAGTGGAAGTGCATGGAGAAGAACTTGGAGTGGATATGGATGAAGGAGGGTTACGTAAAATGGTCATTTTTATTTGCCTATACTCAAAATATGATTGTGATAAATACTAGAAACAAGCTTATGTTTCAAATATTTTTTGGCATTTCAAGCAGTTGCGCAGTACATAGGCGTCATGGGCCGAGCCAGGGAATTTGGCGCAGATGCTTAATATGCGCGTATTATGATCGCACACAACCTGAACATTAATGCTGTGCCGACGTCTACGGTCTCTGTACATATTCTCATCAGTGGAAGGGGTTCTGATTGCAACGTGAGTACAACCAATGGCTCCCACAACACTGAGGAACCCGGCAACCCGGTAGAACCCCCCCTTAACTCTCCGTCTTTCAGTGGGTGTTTCAGGGAACTTTATGAAGTGGCTGATGTGGTGCAGCATAGCGTTAACTGTGTCAGACACCTTGACACAGACGCCTGTGATATGTGCATGACATCACCAGCCACTCTCTGGAACGACCCAGATGCCAGGACCGACAGCGCAGTTGTGACCTTGATGACTACGGGTATGTTTTGTGGATGATTGCTGCAGCTGGATAGCTGTTCATCCAGAAGTCGGCAAAGATAGATGATTGCCTCACGGTCCAGCAGAAAGCGCTGGATGCACTCGGTGTCGGTTAGTCCCAGGATGTCCAAACGAGGCCGATATATGCGTGGTCGTCTTCGAGCTCGGCGCGCTCCTCTTACTCTTTCCCACTCATGCAAGAGTGCAAGCAAATGCAGGACTGGCATTTTGGTTTTAGATTTTGAGGGCATGGTAGAAAGATGGAGAACAGGCTGTTTCGTAATATCATGTGATGATTTTTGTTTGATAATTTATTATGGTTATGAGAAATGTAGTTTAGAAATAAGGATGAACAATCGAATATTGAATGCCTCAACCTTTACCATGTTAAACAAAATAAAATAAATGTTAAAATTTGGCCTATAACCGACATCAAACGCAATATTCTATTTCGCCTTATATTGGCGCTTGACCTTAATACAGCCCTCAAAAGTGCTTAACAGAAAAAGCGCGTAAGCCAGGGGGAGAATACGCGTAAGTGTTATTTGCCTGAGAAACGCCCAGATTTTGGCCTTGCTCCACCCCAAGTGCGTAACTGCCTTCGGGGCGCGTAATGCACAGACTTAAGTCAAGGGGAGAATACACGTAGGCTGAAAAGCGCGTAGCTACGCGCTTTTTTCGACTTACGCACATGGGAGAATGGACCCCTCTGTGTTTTGATGCATGTACAGCTGGATATTTAAGATGAGTTTCTTGCATAATTAAATGTGGTGTTTTTAATTGAAATGGTTTCTTTGACTCTTTCTTCTGTGTCAATAGCACAAAATACCCATTAATTATTTCTTTTGTGTGCAACAAGCTGGTTTAATGGGATGAACCACTACCGTCGGTGGTTTCGTCTTGGCCAGGTTGGCCCAGTCGCAGGGGTGAGACACCTTGAGATTCCATTCTGGCTAACACTATGCAGCAGACTTTTGCTTGGTAAGTCTCTATAAATGCACAAACGGGCTTCACTCCCAGACTTTAAGAGTGCAGGACCAAAATAACAAGCACACTGAAGAAGGCACTACGCCGAAACGCGTTTGTGCGGAGACGCTTGTTCAAATAAATGTGTTTATGCAAAGTGCGACCTTTATTTCTAATTTCATTGGTAAGTCTCTAAACTAAGATGGTGATTCAAACCATTTCAAAGGGGCCATATACTGTATTTTGTGTCGAACTGCAAGAATGTCTGTCAAAAAAATAACAAAAAAGAGAAACACAAGGGCAACAGTGTCAAAAATTACGACAACATTTGGAAAAAACCAAAATAAAACACTAAGGACAAGAAAGAAGTGTGGCCACACGTCAAAGCTCTCCAACAAGGACCAGCAGATGCTTGAAGGGATGGTTGCTAATAACCACAGAAATATTGTGTTATGATTCTGCTCTGTCTGTTCTGATTCTGCCATGTTTATTATGTTTCTGCCATGTTTGTTATGGTTCTGCCTCATGTGTGTTGTCTTTCTTATTTGTGCTTGTGCTTACTTTCGTTTTATTTTTCAGCTTTCATTCTGCCGTCTGATGATCGATTCCCTCTCTGCCAATCTCCTGTGGTGTCGCGTGACAGCCTTCAGCATGCCTGGGTCTCGTTATCCAATCACGTTTCCTCTTTTGGTTTCGGCTGTGGTACTTCATTCATTGTTTCCACCTGTGCTTAATTCTGGGTCTCGCTAAACTGAGTGAATGCGTTCTCTGATAGGGTAATTACTAACCGTACTAACCAGCACTTATTTGCGGGTGATTGTAAATATTTAAATCACGTAGTATTAACCTTAATTAACTCATTAGCGAGTGCGAGCGTTTCCAGCTTTAGTAATTCCTGCCTAAGCTTTCCCTGACTAACTGCGTTTAAAGCTGTGCTTTCCTTTGCTTCTCTCGTGGTGCTTTTTACTCGTCAAGTTTAGATTACCTAAATCTAAACTGTCTAGTTTGATTGATGGTCTCATCGTCTTGTCTCGAGTCATTATGGTTTACCCGGTCCTCGTTAATTTGTTTATTAATCCCATGTGTTTCTGTTTCCTTTCGAGATTGCGTTCCGAGTCCCCGCCTCCTCTCGTGGCTATTTATGTGGCAGAGATGGGAGGAGACATCAGACGGAACTTTGCCAGACTTGATCTGCATGGTGAAATCTCAGCTCCTTGTGCCTTCCGAGTTTTTCCTGTGTATGATTCCCGAGTCTTGATTTTTGCTGTGCCCACGTCTTGTCTGCCCCTTGTTTAAGTCTCCCAGTGTGTCCGTCTGTCTAGTTAGGTTCAGTTTTTGTTTTTCTAGTTTAGCCACTCTTGGAGTGTGTACTTCTGTTTCCCCCTGCCTTGGGCAGTGTACTTTAGTTTTCCCATTTGTTCAGTGCATGTGCACGGTGTTTTGTTTCTGGCCTGTGTGCCCATTTTCTCCCAGTGTTTTGTGTTTTAATAAACACTTTGGATCCTGCAACTGGTGTCCTCCTGACCTCTTCCTAACATATTGCTCTAAATATCACTGCAAACATTCATATTTGAACCAATCTCAACAAAACAGCACACTGTACGCTAAACTAAGCTGCCATTAATGGTGGGGTGTCCAGTGATTTGTCTAATGTATGCCCTGACCCCAGTACTTTACATTGTAAAAATAATATACATTTTAAAAAAAGGCATCAGTTGTTGAAGATATGACTTCTTCCCTACCATAGTTTACAAAGAGAAAAAGTGAACAGTAGACAGGAGGTGCTATGTATTTAAGGGGACCTATAGCTAAGCAAATTGCCAATTTTGGTTCAAAATTTTAGTTTTGAGGTAAGAACGTGAAGTGGTCCCTTTTTGTCCGTAATATGGAGTCATCTTCTAAAGGAAACATTTGTCAAGAACACTGTCTTCAAGGCTGGAACAGCTATGAGTGTGGTGACTTTCAATGATGGCCAACGAGGAATTGCCTCCATTCTTATGAAACTTGGCATAAAGGAGGTGGCACACTCAATGAAAGGCTATCACGAAATGGACAGAAAACGAGTGAAAAATGCGCACTAGAACTTGGGAAAAAAAAACTAATAGATGCTCGACAAGTATGTAAAACTAGGGAAGAAACATATTGGAGAAGAGGGAGTTACTTATGAGGCTGGTGCCTTTTAAGGGGGTAAAAAAATTCTAAAAACCACTAAAACAAAATACTAAATGTATTCCTTCTGAGAACATTACAGTCAAACTTCGATCATATTATTACTGCCAAACTAAAATCACATTTTTCTAAAAATACAGATTTTCAACAAGAAAATGTCTGCTGCCAATTACCCCCGGCTATTTGGTACTCTGCAAGTCAAATTTAAAATACTCTTTTTGAAAATGGAATGATGCTTCATGTCTTCCGTGTTGGGCATATAGAAAAAAAAAATCCAATTAAAAAACCATCAGGAATTATGTGAATGGACATATTTTGCCTGTAGGATGTTGAATGACATTGTGAATACCATTAGGATGAGGAACCAGAAAAATGCCCAGCAACAGGACATGGTGTGGATTTTTGTCACATTCCATTGGTGTCCATATGGTAGATCTCTGCACCATCCTCACAGACCTTCTCCATAGAACAGTATACTTACATTGTGTGCAACACCTTTGCACCTGCAGAAAGCAGTGCAAACAGGCGTGTTTCCAGTAAATCTCCAGCCATATTGTACAGATGTGTGGTATATTTAGTCCAGAATCATTCTGAACTGATTTTTAATCAGTTTATGGAGAGACACACCTGAAAAATGAAACCAAAGAAAGGAAATAAATTGAAATGACATTCAGGCATAACATTTTTGTTTAATTTCTTTTTTGGGGCAGGCGTTTTCCAATTTATGCTTTGCGTGGTGATATCATGAATGTATCCATGCCTAATCCAATCTAGGGCCATGTTGTATATTCACTATATTTGTCTTCATTACCATCCAGGCCTGCTAGCAGATCACAAACTGAATGCGTTAATGATGCAGCAGGGCTGTGGGTGCCCCGAGGGGGTCAGAGTACAGTCAGCTCAGCATAAACCTTGCCAGCTCATGGAAAATGTATCCACCACCGCCAGCGTCGCAAAAACATCTCCACTCCTCAAGGTATTAACATTTGCAAGGGAGAGCTTGGGGTGGCTCAGCAAAAAGATGAATCCATTTTCAGCATTTTGGAGTTAAGACAGAACTTTTATGGATGCAGGACTGTCTTTTTCTGGCCTATATTATTCTTTTTTTTACTTTAATCGGAGGAGCTTTCTTTCATTTTACATTCAGTACAAATGTTTAGACTTTTGTCCGAATCAAAGGTTATTTACCTTGGGAGTAACAGTGCCGCAGTACCCACACAAACATCTTTATGTTTAATTTTGTGTTTTCCTCAATTTGTGTTGTTTCTTATCAATAATGAAATGAGAGAATTAATCAAGGAATATTCTTATTCTTATTATTATTAAAGGTCTCCAAGCTAGGATGCTTAGAGATTTATTGTAATTTGTAATCATCCAGATTACTGTTTTTTTTTTTTAAAAAAAACAGATTTTGGATCACCATTACACCTTAAGGCTGGCACACATTACAGGATTCTTCAAACCTTCACAGATTTAGAGACCACACACTTGATGATAACAAATGACTGATCACACAAGATTTCTCTCTTCTGATCTTATAGTGTGTGGTGTGCACTATGGAGCACATCACACACTACAGGATTTCTAATCGCAAATATTAAACGTTCATTATTTACGATCTCTCCTTCCGAGTGGATCAGACCGGACAAAATCACTCTTAACACACCCCAAACCACAGGAAAATCAGACACGATGTCGTTTGCAAACATCAGACAATCGGGCCTTTGCTGGCTTTGATTGGAAGGGTGAGATCGGGACAAAAATCGGCCCGATTATCCTGTAGTGTGTACCAGGCATTAAATGGCTTAATGCAGGATATTGCTTTTTGGGTACTCGATAGCATGTTACATCTAGGCGTGCAGGATGGTGACATAGACAGAACAGGTCGAAGTGGCCAGGGGAGATAACCCAAAAGGCAAATTGTCACCGATGTCAGGTATCTACATAACCACTATTCTAATCTGAATACAGTTTTCAGTATTGTGTAGCTTGAGCCAAGGCTTGAAACTTTGCCTTGTTTTGTAGTCAGCAATTGCAACAGAGGTCAAAGTGTAAGAGGGCAAAAAGTGCCGGAATGCTGGTATGCACCTTCCAAAACTGCTGAAGAAATCTGATTGGCATTTTGCAAAATTAATCTGCTTTAAAGGGATAGTTTGGATTTTTTGACGTGAAGTTTTATGAAATAATCTTAAGCAGTGTAGTAGCCTACATGAGAGGTAATTTTTCTCGTTAATGTGTCCAGTGAACGGAGTTCTGGCCTCCCGAAAGTTTTGAAGTAAGTAGTTCTCGCTAGTTTGCTGGGGTCACAAAAATAAAAAGTTTTGTTTCCCAAAACAACGTGTTTTAAAGAGTAATGTATTTCTGTCACAGAACCATGGTCAGTGAATAACTCACACTTTGCAATCACTTGGCAGTTATTTTTCTCTCACTCGGTATCACTGTGCGCATGCCACCACCTACTTCAAAGGTAGCACACTTGGATGTCGACTGCCATGACCTTAGCGAGGCACACACTGAGAGATAAGTTTATTATTAGTCAAGAAAATACAAAAAAAATGGTGCAGACTTGTGATTTTCCTGGCTGTAATAACAAAAACCTGTTTGATTCGCTTTACGTATTTCACTGGTTTCCTGTCATGGACCATGCTCTGCGACATCTGTGGCTTCTTGCCATAGGTTTGAACATTTAAACCAAGGTGGCAAGGGTAAAAAGAATATTGTGCGAGCGGTGCACACTTCGGCTAGTACAATAATGTCCCTACATGACCAGGAAGAGATAATCACGTCTTGAAAAGCACTGCACTGGTTCCTATCATTAACGAAACCATGTCTGACTATAAAAGCGACAATGATATTCCTTTTACTACAGAGCCAAAGGGATACCTTTATGAACCTGAGTTTACCTATGCCGAACTTCGTCAGATGGCGACAGATAGGGCAGAGAGCAAGAGAAGAGAGAGAAGCTGTCCGAGCTGAAGAAGGGCCCACGATGGCAGGTAGGAGAGAAAGAGTCAACGAAAAGTAGTGGTGCACTTGTTCAAAGTGTCAGATAATGCCAACGGCAACCAGTGAAATACATAAGGCGAATCAGACAGGTTTTTGTAATTACAGCCGGGAAAAAATCACAAGTGTTTTATGTTTTTTCTTGTCTGACAATAACCTTGTCTCTCTGTGTATAGCTCTCTCAGGTCGCAGCAGTCAACATCCAAGCGCGTTACCTTTGAAATAGGTGATAGTCTGCGTGCAGTGATACCGAGGGAGTGAAAAACAGTGCCAAGTGATTGCGAAGTGTGAGTTATTCACTGACCATCGTTTTGTGACAGAAATATATCACTCTATAAAACACATTTTGTTTTGGGAAGCAAAACTTTTTTATTTTTGTGACCCCAGCTAGCTAGCCAGAACTACTTACTTCAAAACTTCTGGAGGCCAGAACTCCACACACAGGACACATTAACGAAAAAAATCAACTCTCATGTACTACACTGCTAAAGAGTATTTCATACAACTTCATGTCGAAAAATCTGAACTACACCTTTAAAAGTAAAGTAAATGATTCCTGTAGCGCAGGGGTGTCAAACTGACCTGTACAAGGGCCAAGAGGCTGCAGGTTTTCAATCCTACCAAGCAGAAGCACACCTGAAACCACTGATTTAATCAACTGATCTAGGCCTGCACAACTGATTAGTTGTATCAGGTGTGCTTCTGCATTGTCGGAGTGAAAACCTGCAGCCTCTTGGCCCTTTTATGGGTCAGTTTGACACCCCTGCTGTAGAGAGTGTACTCTTGACCTACTTTGGCGGCCATATTGAATTGTATGTAGTCAATTTTGAAAAATTTTTCAATTTTAGCACGACTGTCAACAGCCATAATTCAGTAATAGTTGATAATATAGATGAGGTATATAATGGTAATATCATGCTCTTGAAAGTTGCTTCAGATTGTATTCAGCAATATGTGGCAGATCAGGGCATGGCCACGCCCCTTGACCTCGTCAGCACGCCAGCAACAGCTGATTTCCCTCCCCCTGTTCTCACCGCAGAGCAGACCTTCAGCACCCCGGGCAGCGGCAGGAGGGCCGATGCCTGTTCAGCACTCCTTAATCCCAATGCCCACTGGCGTCAGAGAATAGGATCCATTCATTTCAATGGAGCAATGCCCTCTGGCGGCATGTGACACGCATCGGCGCGTCAGTTTTTCATTTTTCGCCACTGCTCAATTTGTTGAGCATCAACTCAATTGAAAGGCATTTGTCTTTTTTGGTTATTTAACAATGTTGCCTTGTCAAGGTTGAGGGCGCACATTTAGCAGAAACCTCACATAGTTGTTGAAACCGATACAACCACTTTTTAATCAAGCTGCGGTTTTTGAACGGAAATCAATTATTTTGCAAGCATTTAAGTTATCAAGTGATCTACAGTTAGACAGTACCTAAATCAAGGTACACTGGTAGGAACTTAACACAGCTAATTTAGCCATCTAGCTAACTCGCTGCTGGGTGAAGTAAAGTAAATCATCATGTTAACATACTAGACGGCTAAATTTAGGAGGTAAATTATGCCTTTATATAACGTATAATAAACAGTAAGCCAAACGTTGCACTTTGCCATCACTTAAAATAAGCTTTATCGGTAGGCGTTTTCAAAATGAAAGGTTGTCTTGTTGAATATTTTGAGAGTGACCTGCATGGCTTGCTTCTCGGTCCTGTTGTCATACTTCAGTATTGATGCTACTGACGCTTCCAGTGGGTGTTTAAAAACGTGTAGTGTTTGACGCGTCGCCGCCAATGAGCATTGGGCTTTAGACTCATGGGACACTGGACAGTTCCCACCAGCTGCAAGTCATAAGGCCAAGCGGGCCTGGGAAAGGGCGCACGAGGTGAAACAGCTGCATCTCGTAATAATCAGAGCCGACCACAGCTTAAAAGAGAGAACCGGGCCGGCGAATAGTGAGGACGTTAAGCTTGTGTCTGACCGTTCTACTCTGTTTTCTTCCTCAAGATTCCGATGGTGGGGAGCCTGGGGTTTGGACAGAGACCCACCAGACCTGAACACGGCGGGACACCCCACGAAACCCTAGAGAAGCATCGTCTGGTCCACCATGAAATACACACTGCCAGAAACGGAAGCTCGTGTTAAAGAGGCTTTGCCAGAGAGATAGAGACAAAAATTTTTTTCGTGTGTTATTACAGTGCGAGCACTGACATTGCGGCTTTCTGTTGTAATTATTAATAAAGTTACCGCCTGGTGGGCCGGCTTTGACTCAAGCTCACGCCTGGTCTGCGCCATGTTTTCAAGTGTCTCGCTACACATTATTTAGGGTTTTGGCTGCAGAGTCAATTTACTACGTCAAAGATAATTTGTTCCGCTAATTTCCATTCATAGAAATGATGCAATCTTGGCGTACATTGATTGCCATATGTGACCATGACTACCGCTAACATTGCTTTCAGGTGCTTAACACAATTTTCTGCTAAGGGGTTATTTCTGGAACTGGATGTGCTGAGGTGCACTGAAACCTGAGAGAGTCGTCACAGTTTATACAAAGGTGACTGTATCTTGGTTATTTCAAGTCAGACAGGGCTAAGTGCTCAGATCTTAGTTATTTTAGGCCTAAGAAGGATCAGACTAATGGCATATGATGGCTTACAATACACAGAAGATGATGATATCATTACATAGACTGAAATGATATTGTCTAGCTTGAAGACTGACATCCCTACTTACAGCTATTATTATTATTATTATTAAAGTGGTAGAAGTAGCAGTAGTGGTAGTGGTAAATTTTGGCATTCTTAATGCTGTTGAAACATGCCAGCTTGTTCCATGTTAGGTGATGGTGTGTGTCGACTCAGTCTTGTACTGTGAGCTGTGATTCATGACCATGAAACATGGCTATTTTTGTTTTCAGAGAAAATCTGTCGTTTGGCCACCAAAGTACACCAGCCAGCCACATCACTTATTGCTTCATCAATCACTATCATGCTGTTTAGGCCGTAATCGCACCCCTGCCCACTGAGGCCCCTGTGTCTACCATGTGGCCTGTCTGGCACCTGCACGACTTTACCAGAGAAATGACTCTCATCCCTACGCAGTCACATTTCCTATAAGTTCTCTTCCATAGATTCACTACAAAATTTCTTTGCAGAGAACATAGGAAACACTCATAAGGAGGAATTCAACAAATTACATGAACACGTAAAACATAATTTGCAAACATTTATTGCGTTGTACAAAGTAAAATGACTAAATCACTTCATCCTGCATCTTCTCCAAATGGTTTAAGTTCTTAAATTAATCCTACCCTCTGGAGTATATGCAGACATCAGAGAAATATTTGTCATATCTCACAGGCATTTTATTCTATCATTCCGTTTTTTCATGACTTTGTCAATCAGTTTGTTCCTAAAGACTTCATATCATTGTTTTAATTAGTGCTTTTTAAAAATACCAAGGTATTGGGGTCCTAGGGGTTGTCTGTCTGCCCTGTTCTGCGATTTTTATGCCTGCTCTTGTTTGACTTTGGATTTTGATCTTTGCCTGCTGAAAAGGATAAGTTTGCCTGATTTTTGTACTATCTTGGACTGTTACTTTTTAAGCATGTGGATCTTTTTTGAAGCATTCAAGTCATCATTCTGTTGGGGATTCACAAGACTTCTGCAGGATTTACTGAAAACATTTGTTTGGATTTTGCCTCCCTCAAGTTTGTGCGAAATAAAATCACTCAAAACGCATCTCTATTGTCCTGAGTCTGCTTCTGGGTCTAAAGTCTTTTCTCTGACCTTTGTCCTGTGACATTCTGGCCTGGAAAAGCAGCGTGATGATGGACAGATGGTTTGATGGACACACTGAAAGATATCAATCATTCCACTTAGTGGCAGGGGATAATAATGTCTCGAAGTAATTTGGACAAATTTTGCTATGTATCCTATGGTTGTTTATTCTTGGGTCAGAAGGTGGGATATGTTGGTAGGATAGTTAATCTGAGTTGAGTTGGTTACCAATGAAAATAAGGTCATCCAGGATTGTTAGGATGGAGGAGATGGACACTCATGAGCCATTCTGTACCCAGATCAGCCAGTGGATGTGTTTGATCTGTTCATCAACCGCATAATTATAACTGCGAACATTGAAAGTTTCCTTTGCTGTCCAAAACAAACTAATTAAAATACCTGCTCCTATACATACCCAGAGAATGAAAATAAAACAGAATATAATAATATACCCCACAAAAATTATGGAAACCAAGTAGAAAGCAAGAAAATTCTTTTCACCCACCACATCCTCTACTTCTTAACCAAGGTGGTATACATAGGAGCTGAAGGAGAATGAGAGAGGGAAATACATGGAGGACAGAGGAGGTAGAGATAGACCAGCTGTGAGAGGTTGGAGCAACAAGGCAGAGACAGAGATTGATGTTGCCTGCAGTGGAGGGAGGAATTGTTTTACAGTAATGTAGGTGGCTGGAGTGAATTGCATCGTAAAAAATCATAAACTGCGCAGCTGTTGTGCCTCTTCCCACTGCTACGCCACAGACACCTCCTAATGTATGTAAAAAACTAATGGGATGGGAGTGTTTTGGCCTGCTGGGCACTATACTTGGGTGGGGCTACAGGGGGTGTAACTGCTTACAAGAAGAAGTAGGGCTGGGCGGTATGACATAATTTTCATATCACGGTTTTTTTTGTCATATCGGTTTCACGGTATTCGATGGTTTTGTTTTTTTTTTTTTTTTCCATGCAAGTGTTTTCTTACCCACATTTTCTTCTAATGAGAAAAGAATTCCTGCAGTAGATTGGCTTTAAATAGCCCACTTTACTGTCATAAGGACTGCATCATGTTTTTTTTCATGTCCACACACAAATAAAAGCATGACCCCCTCAAAGTATGGTTGCCAATAGGGTGGCAGTAATTAAGTTAAAGCATTAGAATAATGATTACAGTCAAAATGGAACATTTTTATTGAATCAAGTTTGCATAATTAGAACAATTTAACCATCTTGATCATCATCACACATCCTATGAGGTATTTCAATAGGTTGGGAAAGGAATCAAACATATTTTCTATTGAACAAAGTTAACATAATTAAAACAATTAACCATCTTGATCATCATCACACATCCTATGAGGTAAGTTTACAGGTACAGGTTGGGAAAGGAATCAAGCATTTTCCAATAAACGAAGTTTGCGTAATAAGTACAATTAACCATCTTGATCATTATCACACATCATATGAGGTATTTTAACAGGTATAGCAATAGTGTAACAAATGAACAATAACAATTAACAATAAATAGTGATCAACTTCAGTAATTATGTTGCTTAAAAGGTGCATTGCACAATATTCAAGTATTTACCAAATTAAAAAGTGCTGATCCTATTGAAATGATCCTTCAATAACGTATAAATAATATGTAAACCTTCAAATAATAAGTAAAATATTGCACAATAGCCAGACACATTTTTAAATCAGCATCTTAAAACCCTCTTTCTCTACCGTGTTCAACGGAACCATATCCTTGACGAGGTGGACTGCGACTGTGTTTGCTATCTCGACCCACCGCTTGCTTTTTTAGCTTACCGGCCCTATGGCCCGATAAGCTATTGTCGTGGTGCGGCGTCCGTCGTCCGGCATCCGTCGTCCGGAACACTTTTTTATCTTTTTTTTGGCCTGATGAATTTTCGTGTAAATTTGCAATAACATACTACTAGACCATATCTCCAGACGTTTTTCTCGGATTTTTGATTGAATCATTTTTGTCTGTTTTATGGGCCCTTGAAATTTTGGCTCCAATTTTAAAGATAGGACTGAGAGATTTTTAAAATTATTTCTCAAAAACTGCATGATAAATTTTTTTCTAAATCAGGCAATCAACTTACCTTGGTACCGTCAATGTACAGTGCGAGCGCCATTATGATTGAATCGACGGAAGTGGGTCTATTGGGGGTGCTGTACTTTATGAATATGCAAGATGGCCTGTGGAGGCCAAATGGTTGCAGATAGAGATTAAGTTTGTATTATCGACATATAGGGAGTCATATATGACCCATATTTTGGCAATATTAAATGTGACCACAGATGACTTTGATAGGTCAAACTCGAGGTCAAGGAATATATTAATAATGTTAAAGATATGACTTGAAATTTCAAAAAAAAATATTTCTCAAAAACTGTCTGATGACTTTTTTTCTAAATTTGGAAATCAACTCACCTTGATACACTTTATGTATAGTGCGAGTGCCATTTTGATTGAATGGACGGAAGTGGGTCTAGTGGGGGCGCTGTAGTTTAACATTGGGTCTTATGGAGAATGGGCCAAATCACCTGTGGAAGCTAAATGGTTTCAGATAGAGATTAAGTTTGTATTATTGACATATAGGAAGTAATATATGACCTATATTTTGGCTGTGTTAAAGTTGACCTCAGATGACCCTGAAAGGTCAAACTTGAGGTCAAGCAAAATGTTACAATTTTCAAAGGTTTCTAGGCTTGAAAATATTGAAGATTGGGAACATATGTCCATTGAACACTTATAGGAAGTCATGTATGAACTTTCATTTGGTGGCCTTGAACTTGACCTGCGGCAACCTTCGAAGGTCAAACTTTGCATAGTGAAATTTCAATTACTTCTATCACCAAAACTATTACAGATAGAGCTTAGGTTTGTATTGCGGGCATATAGGAAGTCATATATGAAGTTTCATTTGGTGACATTGGACTTGACCTTCAGTAACCTTGAATGCCCAAACTTTACAGTGAAATTTCAATGACTTATATCAGCAAAATGGTTACAGATAGTTTCGGTTTGTATCGGAGATATATAGGAAGTCATACATGAACTTTCATTTGGTGGCCTTGAACTTGACCTTCGGTGACCTTCGAAGGTCAAACTTCACATAGTGAAATTTCAATGACTTCTATCACCAAAATAAGTTCAGATAAAGCTTAGGTTTGTATTGTGGCCATATAGGAAGTCACGTATGAAGTTTCATTGGGTGACCTTGAACTTGACCTTCAGTGACCCTGAACGGCCAAACTACACAGTGAAATTTCAATGACTTATATCAGCAAAATCGTTAGAGATTGAGTGTAGGTTTGTATTGGAGACGTAAAGGAAGTCATGTATGAACTTTCATTTGGTGACCTTCATATTGACCTTCGAAGGTCTAACTTGACCTAGAGAAAATTCAGTGACTTCTATCACTGAAAAGGTCACAGATGGAGCCTAGGTTGGTGTTACTGACATAGCAAGTCACATATGAACTTTCATTTGGTGACATTCAGCTTCACTGTTGATGAAATTTGAGGGTCAAACTTGACATAATACAATTACAATGACTTGTCTTGCCAAAACGGTCACAGATGGAGTCTAGGTTTGTATTAGAGACATGTAGGAAGTCATATATGAGCTTTCATTTGGTGACCTTCGTATTGACCTTCAAAGGTCAAATGTGACCTAGTGAAAATTCAATGACTTGTACCACTAAAACGATCACAGATGGAGCCTAAGTTTGTGTTACTGACATCTAGGAAGTCACACATGAACTTTAATTTGGTGACATTCAACTTGACTGTCAGTGACCTTTGAGGGTCAAACTCGACAGTGAAATTACAATGACTTGTATCACCAAAATGGTCACAGATTGAGCCAAGGTTTGTATTGAGACATTTAGAAAGTCATATATGAAGTTTGCTGACCACAACTTGACATTCTGTGATCTTTAAAGTTCACAATTGATATATTAAATATTGACATATTTTAATGACTTGTATCACCAAAACTGCTTTAGAGTTTAGGATTGTATTATAGAAGGTCTTATAAATGTATGTGAACTTTTATTTAATAACGTTGACATTAATTTTCATTGATTCAAACGTCAACCTTCACACAAAATTTTCATAACTTGTATCATCGCTGTAAGACTGCTTGCCGCTAAGCTACAGGACCCTTGGTCCTATTTTTTCTCGTATGCCGTGCCTTTGGAAAACGCATCTTGGATGGACGTCTGACTCAGATTTGACTGTTTTGTAGATTTATCTGTAGATGTGGAGGGCGTAGATCTTGGCCGAAGACATTTCTGGTACTCTAGAACGTGTTTACGACCAAGGTGGCGCAGCAAATTGCTCGTGCTACCACCCCCAGCTACAACTTTTGCTCAACAGCATTTGCAATAGACTGTCATTTGCTCCACGTCCAACCTTTTAAAACCGAAAAACCTCCAGACGACAGATACGGCTCCTCTCTTTGGTATTAACTCCTCTGGGTCATCATGCTCTTCAACAACATGTACAGTTGCTTCGCTTTCTGAACTCTCGCCACCGGCAGCCATTCTCGCCTCTAAACTTACTTCTGTGCACACGCTCTCTAGCACGCTGGTCTGTGGTGTTTGTGTGCAGCGGTGAAATGGGTCCCCGCGGAAGCACTCTACCACTATGTTCCGAATGTTGTTTAGACTATTCACCGGTATGGCGGTATATGAAAAATTCAAATCATAACAAAAATTAAGACCGGTTTTCGGTACGAACCGGTATACCGCACACCACTAAGTAGAAGGAAGTGGACGGACCTTCATATTAACCAACCCCCCGATGATGTAAAGGGCAGGAATTAATGGAGTCCTTGTTAAAGACTGCAGAACGATGACAAAGCACTTTTATATAGCAATGAGTCTAGTCCCGCTAACATTTATGGCATCCTTGACATTTGTGTGCCCAGTCCAGATTTTCACGAACTTTGGATTTATTTTTTCTTTTTATAGTGGCTCAGGCTAACTACTTTCATAATTCATTTTAACCATTCAAGGACAGGTTGTTTTGGATTCCTTTTCAATCGAAATTCTAAATCCATGTCTTTCAACCATTTACTGTCTCAAGTGATTGTTACATCACCCTTTGTATGTTCAAGTAAGCCCATGCTGACATCATATTTGTCGTTCTGCACATTAATGTGTTGATGCACTGACAAAATGTCATATAAACCACTGCTTCATGAAGGAGAGGATGGCAGTGTGGCATAATGGGTTTAAAAAGGAGGACAGCAAGGGCAGATATTCCAAGGGTAAAAAGGTAAAATTCCTGCCCTGTTTTACTTCTACCCATGAGCTCAGCCAACTGAATTTCCAGGCTTAAGGGTTGTTCCAACGGACAAATCCAGAGGCTCAGAGTGAAATACTTGGGAGGACTTTTACTCCCTAAATCTGGATTGCCTACCTCTGGTGGAAAGTACTCATAGAACATATAAGGTACCAAACATCCCTAAAAATACAATACCAAAGCATTAGGAAAGAATTTGGTTGTATTTCTTATGGTCAAACCAGAGGCGCTATTACGCAAAAGTAACTCTGCATTGATAGCAACGCATTATGTTTTAGCCAACTAGTGGTCTCTCAAACACACAGCTCACATTATTTTAAACTCAAATTCATGTCTGTAGTCAGTTATAAAAAAGACATTGAAATCAAGCATTTAACCCCACCTGTGAGCTGACTTCTATGCTTTAAGCAAGCAAACATGCACATAAAAATGAATGTGCACACAGTGTTGCTCCCTCACTCAATTCATACTGGGACTCAATATAAACATTCATGTTCAACTACTCATTCTACATCACAATATCATACAAAAAACATAAATATATAATTGTATAATCTCTCACACCACAGGATATGGTATCAAATGAAGAAAAAAAAAAATAGTGCCATTTGCACTGTAGCTCACCTGGATACCTGTAACCCTCAACAAGCTATCAAATATTAGTTTTTACATATTTTATTCTCTAAAGTGACAATGGCAAAGGGCCAAAGTGACGCACTTACATCACCCTTTCCTGGCATATACATACGTTACATGCACAATTGAAGTGCTTATGACACGAAAATAAAAGTATATTTGTGTCATAGCTGCTCCAGCCACAAAGAAATGATAACAAAGAGCAAGCGATTCAAAATTAAATTAGAGATTTCAGATGTATCAGACTGTTTTTCAGTAATAGATACTTTCTATTTCTGATTAAAGATCTAGATCATAATTATTCGAATATAGGCATAGCCGCCAGTACGTGAAGATTGTCATTCCCATTTGTCATAATACTAGCATTCATCGTATTATATCCAGTCTCTGTGTCGCTATGAATTACAAATAGGATAAATTAAATGTCGGTAATATTTGATGATGCCATTGTGTGCTTAGCACATATGTTTCATGCCAAAGTTGTCCCATACCCTTCTATTAAAGGGAGTTCCCAATAACATAGGTTAATGAACAGGACCACTCCCAATGTGCCGTCCTATTCATCCTTACGTCTATATATACCACCTACATTCCCACAATCCCCGCTCATCTCGTTTCTAAGTGGTTTACTCGCAACAGACAGCCCAGTGCACAGTAAGACTTGGCTTACCCGAAACATGGAATCCGAAATCCTACTGAGTCCCTCGGACGCAGAATTATTCCAAGAATCTGGTACTCGAGAGGAATGTTCTCAATCTGTTCCCGCAACTCCCGTTTCTCCTCCGCGCACCCGCCTGCACGCCGCAATCTTCACACCTTCACCACGAAGCACCGCCTGCTCGCCTCAGCCAGGGTGCTAATATTCCGGACCACGCTCCCCCCGCGATGATGACCAAGGCCGTTCTCCTGTTCGAGCTCCGCACTGCAGGAATTCCAGCCGGCGGTCTCCACCGCCATCTCGTGGCAGCAACGCCCCTCGTCAACCGCGGCGCCCAGAAGCGAGAGCCCGCGGCTCCCCAGCAAGGCTTACCACAGCTTGCACTTAAGGCTCATCCGAGGCTCCACATTGGACCATCGCCAGACTCCATCGGGTATTCAAGCAGAAGAAAATCCGTTTTTTACCACTCCGACAACAAGGCCAGACTATTAAAATTATACACCGACTCCCTCAGCAACGCAGCTGGTCCTCCCCATCTGCCTGCAGCAGACCACACAGCACTTCTGGGTTCCGCCGTCAACGTCCCGAGCGCAACTTCATCATGCTCGGCGACGTCCTCTCTGCTCCAGATTCGGCGGAAGTCACTCCTTCCCAGGGTTTTTCCTGCAATTTGGTGGTGGCCGCCACCGCCTAATTTCTTACCGCCGCAAGCCCCCAACGCAATTTTCTATATTGCATTCTCATTAGCATGCGCAAAAAAAAGCGGAATTTGCGCAATATTACTGCCATGCTCCTGCGGTCAAAAAAAAAAAAATGTGCAGCCCTCCCTCCCAGTAAACAAATTCTACAAGGCTCCAGCAGTTAAGGTGTTAACCCACCTACACCCAGAGAAGCACTCGCTGTTGCTTCATCTGCTCGTTTCTTTCCCACTGCACTATCTTTCCCCCCCCTTCCACCCCAACCCCCCCTCCCCTTCCCCGTTTCCCAATGTTACTAATTCTGTACTTCCTCCTACAGGTCCGCCCCTGCAGTCCCATGCAGTTTTCCTCACCACAGTTTCACTACACACTAGCCACCACCCTACCTCCCATACACCCCTCGCAGCACATTCCAAACCCTTCGCCATTATCCCCCACTCTTAGACAACAGATTTTATCGGGTATGTACGTCAATTTAGCCCAGCTCATTGTCTTTGCCTGTGCATTGTCTTTGCCCGCGGTAATGGTTTACTTGTTGCGTCGGAATGACCAGCGTTTGCATTATCTTTGCATTGACTTTAAATGTAATGTCGCACAAAAAATTCGTTTCGCGTCCGGTGTGAAAGAGGCTTAACGCGCCCATAACGCGTGTATTCGCGTCTTTGCATTGACTTTGAGTGTAATCTGTTGCGCGAAAAATTCGTTTCGCGTCTAATGTGAAAGCGGCTTAACGCGCCCATTTTCCGCGAGCAAACGCTGGTCATTCTGACGCAATCTATCCCTTTAAAGTTGCAGTGTGTGAGAATTACTGCCATCTAGTGGTGCGCTAATAGAATGCAAACAACCGAGTAGTACTCTCTTGCACCAGAGCCGTATACAGAGACAGTTTGGACAACTCAGGGTTCGAACGTCTGAGCTATCCCGCTGTGCCGGGGTGGCCAACCCTGGTCCTGGAGAGCCGCAGTGTCTGCTGATTTTTGGTGTTACTCAGCACTCGATTGATGGATTAAAGTAGTTGATTACTCACTTAACTGATCTCACCTGGTGTCTCAGGATGAATTTGGTAATAATGAGCCAATCAAGCAATTAGCAGGAACAACCCACAAGACTCCAAGAGCCAATTAAGCAGACTTGCAGGTTGTGACAGCAATCTACGTGTTAACCAAGATTTGTCAATGTGGCTGGATATTCAGCGTAGTTGTAATGCAGACAAAATAGAAGTACAGAGTACAGATAAAAGTTTATAGAGCAGGGGTGGATAACGCTGGTCCTGTAGAGCCAGAGGGTGTGCTGAGTTTGGTTTTCTCCACCCAATTTAAATGTAAGACACCAGGTGAGATAAGTGAAATGTGTAATCAACTGCTTTAATTCATCAATCAAGCGCTGAGTAACACTAAAAACCAGCAGACACTGCGGCTCTCCAGGGCCAGGGTTGGCCACTCCTGCGCTATGCTGATTGGTTCTGAGCTGGTCACGTGTTTTGTGGACACCATGTTTGCTACCATTAATCAATTTTCATCCAGCGATCCCCACAGCGAAGTGTCGAATATGAGATGATAAAGTTCAATAAGTTATTCAGTTGTGCCAAACTGTTCGGCTTATGGCTGCTATACGGCTCTGAGTTATTGAATATTTACAAGCAAGCCGAGCTGAAACACGGTGTATGTGGATGACTTCACTCCAATCCCTGTTTTTTAGGAGTTGTTTGGTTTTCCATCGTGGAGCCAAATCAGAGCCACGCGATAACGCCACTGTAATTTAAGATCAACAGATCAGGAGAAAATAAACTTTGTTCGAGATATGCGTCTCTCTCAGCAGCGCTCCCGTAACATATGGCAACACAGAAATACACTATGGACTGCAGAAAACCAGTAATAAAAATTGAAAACTAAAATAATGCTTGTGTTTCTATGCACAGTAATACTTTTCAGGGCTCGAAATAGCGGGTGCATAGGTGCACGTATGCACCCGGTTTTCGGCAAGTGCACCCAAAATTCAAATTCGGATGCACCGCGTGCACCTAGTAAAAATCTGCCCCTGAAATAAATCCTCTTTCTACAAATGCGCTCATTCTTACCTGTAATGATAAATTTTATCGGTAGGTGAAGAGAATTAATGCCAAAATTGATGGGACTACAAGACTGTGGAGCACGTTTGGTCTGAGGTCGCATATGTGTTAACATTGGCTGATCGCATAATGTATATTTCTCATCAAAGACTTTCCCTGATCCAGGATCAGGGAGTTTATGGGACATCTGTATGAAGGTATTATTGGTGAAAAAGGTTTGAGCACCTGTAACAGTGGAATTTGTAGTTGCGTACAGTGATTTGTATGTGTATCAGTAAATTTGAGGTCACATACACTCTGAGTTGTGTACTTGTAGATTTTTTTTCTCTGCACAAATACAACACAACACTTACACATTCACAAATTCTTAATTACAGGTGCACAAATCCTATTTTACAAGTCACAGATTAAAAAACTAACACGCTCACATTTTTGCTACTATTGTTGCAGTATATTTGGTGCAAAACATATTTGTGCACCTGTATCAAACGATGTGAAGTTGTGGACAAAATTTCAATATGTGCAAATCTGAATGTGAATTTGTGCAATAAAAGTTCAATGTATGTGAAATAATTTTTCACGATAATATTTGTGTTCTTTTAAAACACAAATACAAATCGATAACTACAACTACTCGAATCTTCCCCACGAGTCACAGATTCTGTTTCCTACAAGTCACAGATTCTGTTTCCTACAAGCTTTTTGTGAATTCATGTTGCAGCATAAATATAATGACCCTTGGAGATTCAACAATCCGCTAGCAAGGGAATACTCATTCTTCTCTCACGTCCATCATACGTTTTCTCGCATAGACTACTTTTTTGTTGATGGCTCTCTACTCCCAAGGGTTACAAACACAAAATATTACCTATTGTTATGTCAGATCATGCTCCCTTGCTCCTTGATATTAACTTTAATTCCCACCGTGCGGACCGACCCCCATGGAGATTGAACTCCTTACTTTTATCCGACCCCTTTTTCTGTGGGTTAATTTCTTCATCCATTGACACTTTCCTTAGGATAAACAAAACTCCTGACACACCTTACTCTTTACTATGGGATACCCTCAAAGCTTACCTTAGAGGGTACATTATATCATATGCGTCGCACCAAAATAAAATTAGGAAAGCTAAACAGACAGATCTTTCCAATGCCATTCTTGACATCGATCGTCAGTATGCACTGAACCCATCTCTTGAGCTTTATAAACAACACTTTGACCTTCAGGTAGGGTTCAACCTCCTATCAACAGGGGTAGCAGAGAGGTTATTGCTAAAGTCTCGTGGCTCTTACTATGAATATGGCGATAAAGCCAGTCGCCTTCTAGCACACCAGCTAAAGCGTCGAGCAGCAGCGCGCTCTATTCCACGGATAAAAAATGTGTCTGGTACATTAACGATAGACCCTGTTGAGATAAACACTGCTTTTAAGTCTTACTATTCTTCTCTTTACTCCTCTGAGTTCCCAAACAACTCTGACAACATGATCCATTTTCTCAATAACTTGGATATTCCCAATATAGACTCCACACGAGCTGATCAACTTGATAGCCCTATAGATTTGGATGAGGTTGTGTGTTCTATCACGTGCCAACTCCCTGAAGTAGTCATCTCTCTAGATGCTGAAAAGGCTTTTGATAGAGTTGAGTGGGAGTACCTTTTCACTGTCCTGAAAAAGTTCAGCTTTGGGGACACACTAATATCTTGGATACGCCTCCTATACACCTCGCCCCTCGCCTCTGTCAGCACCAATAATATTAGGTCAGAATATTTCAATTTATTTTGTGGTACTCGCCAGGGTTGTCCACTTTCTCCCTTACTTTTTGCTATTGCTATAGAACCCCTCTCCATAGCGGTCAGGAATTCAACCTCATTCCTGGGCATAACCCGTAGGGGCGTTGAACACAGGCTTGCGTTGTATGCGGATGATTTACTTTTGTACATTACTGACCCTCTTTCTCAACTACCCAACATTCTGTCGTTATTACAAAACTTTGGCTCCTTTTCTGGATACAAGCTCAATCTACAAAAGAGTGAATGTCTCCCCATAAACTCAAAGGCTCTCCTGCTTTCTCAGTCAGATCTACCATTTCACCTGAATACCTGTAGCATCAAGTTCTTGGGAGTAACTGTTACTTGTACGCTGTCTGCTTTATTGGATGCCAATTTTACCCCCCTACTCAGCTATATAAGGTCTGCTTTTCAGAGATGGTGTAATCTGCCTCTGTCTATGCTTGGCAAAATTAATGCAGTAAAGATGAACGTTCTTCCAAAATTTCTATATCTATTTCAATGTATCCCTCTATTTTTGCCAAAATCATATTTTAAATCTATTGATCAAGCGGTCATCTCCTTTATATGGAGCGGAAAGACTCCTAGGATTAGGAAGTCCCTCTTGCAACAGTGCTCACTCAGTGGAGGACTGGCTTTGCCAAATTTTATGTATTATTACTGGGCAGCAAACATTCATAAATTTCTGTTTTGGGTACATAACACCCAACCCTTGTGGTGCCAACTTGAGTTGAAGTCATGTGTGTCATCCTCTCTCCCGGCTCTTCTCATCACTTCCGACATCTCCTTCTCGTCACACAGACAACCAAATTGTATGTAACTCCTTGAAAATTTGGTATCAGTTCAAGCACCATTTTAAGTCATACTCCCCCTCGCCTCTTATGCCAATAACCCGCAATCATCTTTTAACATAACATAACATAACATAACATGAATGGCGAGAACAGGCCGTTCAGCCCAACTACGCTCGCCAGTTTTTTATACTATTGTGAATATATCCCTTCAGATACTCAATGACTCAATGGTATCTAGCTTTAAGTCAAGCCTACTCTTGAAAACCCCCAAGGTCTCTGCCTCAACAATATGGTCAGGCAAGCTATTCCACATCGAAATCACTCTTTGGGTGAAGAAATATTTCCGAATATCAGTGCTAAATTTACCTTTGGTCAACTTCCATTTGTGACCCCGAGTTCTACTAACAACACTTGGTCGAAGGAATCCTACATAATTCACTTTGTTAATCCCTTTAACATATTTAAAGACCTCAATCAAATCACCCTTAGTCTCCTTTTTCCTAAGACTAAAGAGATTAAGGATCTTCAGCCTCTTCTCATAGCTTTCATGTTTTATACCTGGAATTAGCTTAGTGGCTCTTCTATGAACTTTCTCTAGAGCCTCTATATCTTTCTTAAAGTATGGTCCCCAGAACTGCACACAATACTCCAGATGTGGTCTGACAAATGTGTTGTACAAAAGAAGCATCACCTCCTTAGATTTGTACTCAATACTTTTGGCAATGTATCCCAGCATCCGATTGGCTTTTTTTAACTGCTACGGCACAATGGCTAGAGCCTGTGAGGGTTTGGTCAACAATCACTCCCAGATCTTTCTCGTGTGGAGCAGATTCCAGTTTTAAACCTCCCATGAAGTAATTCCGTCTAATGTTTTTATTACCTTCATGTACAACTTTACATTTCGCTACATTAAATTTCATTTGCCACATTTCTGCCCAATTCTGGATTCTATCCAAATCATCCTGAATCACTTTAGTTGTTATGATTCTGCTATGTCTGTCTTGTTTCTGCCATGTTTATTATGATTCTGCCATGCTTGTTATGTTTTCCCTATTCCCTGTTATGTTTATGATTATGTTTGTTAGGTTTTTGCCATGTTCTGTTTAGTTTTTGTACCATGCCATGTTTTCATTTTTGCCATTCCCAATCCACTTTTCTGTTATAGTCCGGTCCATGTTTTGCCATGCCCTTCTTTGCACTTAGTCTCCCCTGTCTGGTCTTTTGTAAGCTACAGCTTCTCCCCAGTCCTGCGTGTCACATGTTTAGGTGATTTCATGGTTTCTGGGTTTCAAACATTCCTTCCAATCTCGTTTGCTTCCTTCGCCTCTCTTTTCTATATTACTAACTAATACTAACAGTTTGTTGTTTTGTTAAGTTACTAACCCAGACTAACATTGTATATAATACTAACTTACTAACGAGCACCAGGGATTGTATAGCTGCACTTACTAATTGATTAACAAGCTCTCAGCACTTCGCCTGTTCTAGTCTCCGCCTCTTGCCTTCACTTAGTCTTTGCTGCAATTCAGCGGATCCTCCGCACCTGCTCCACTCTGTCCTACCCCTCATTATCTGTGCACATTAGAACTCCCTAACCGGAGCTGTATGTTTTGTCATAGGCTGTCTCGTGTTCCCTGTCCACGTTTTGGCTTTCGCCAATTTCATGTGGTTAGGTTCTCCCTCATGTTTTGCTCCCACGTAATTAGTCTGATCCAGTTCACCTTTCCCTAATCATAGCATGTGACTTACCTTGAGTGTACTTAAGCTGTCTTCTCACTGCAGTTCCCCGTCAGAACGTTTCCCGTGTTTACCTGTGCTGCTCTTGTTTCTCGCCTCGTACTCATTGTGTTACCTTTCTGATTGGACCACCCGACTACCTCTTTTTGGCTCTGATTTGGCTTTATTATCTGCTCCTGTGTATCAAACCCTTTTTTGTCTGACCACGATTTCTGTATTGCTGCCCTGGTTTTTCGACTCTGGATTCTGCCCCTAGGATTGTGATTTTGGATTGTGGACTTTGTACTTTTGCCTTCGGTCCTGCGGGGGTTTACCCCCTCGCTAATAAAATCACATCTTTTGCTATTCCTGGTTATCGCGACTGGTTCCTGAACGATACCTCACATTAGTGGACTCTAAACTATTACCCAAACCCCCCAATTTAGTATCATCTGCAAATTTAACTAATCTGCTCTCAATATTCCTATCAAGGTCATTAATGTAGATGAGGAACAGCAGGGGTCCCAACACTGATCCCTGGGGGACGCCACTCCCCACCATACCTAGCTCAGATGAGATACCATTGACCACCACTCGTTGTGTTCTGTCCTGTAACCAGTTTTGAATCCACTCCAGAATACCTCCCATAACTCCAATGGAGCTCATTTTAAAAATTAGTCTCTTATGCGGTACTGTATCAAATGCTTTCTGAAAATCCAAGTATATGATGTCATAAGCCCTGCTCTGGTCATAAGTCTTGGTGGCCTCCTCAAAAAATTCCAGAAGGTTTGTCAGGCATGACTTTCCCTTACGGAAACCATGTTGGCTATCCCACAAGATACTGTTACGTTCAAGAAATAAGTCCAGCTCATCTTTTATGATAGATTCCAATATTTTGCACGCAATTCAAGTTAAACTGACTGGCCTGTAATTTCCTGGCTCAGTACGTTCCCCTTTCTTATATATTGGTATTATATTGCCCTGTTTCCAATCATTTGGTATTTCTCCAGTTTCTAAAGACTGTCTGAAGATGGCGGATAGTGGCTTAAAGATCTCACCAACTTCCCTAAGCACTCTAGGATATAAGCCATCAGGACCCGCCGCCTTATCTGCCTTTAGTTTATGCAACTTGTCTAATACTTCGTTATCCCTAACCTCAATTTCCGCTAAATAATTTTGAGCATTTAACATGCCCTCTGGCCGAATAAAGACCCACTCTGAGGTAAAATTCTCAACAAAGTAACTGTTTAAGGCATCCGCAATATCCTTGTTATCATATAGCAGCAATCCATTTTTATTCTTTATGCACTTAACCTGCTCTTTGACTTTCCTTTTTCTGCTACAGTACTGAAAAGAAGCGCTGAGGGTTAGTTTTTTGCCCCCTCTGCAATTTGTCTTTCATACAGTCTTCTAGCATTCCTCAGCTCTTTTTTGACCACAGCCCGCATTTTACAGTATTCAGCCTTAGTGTTCTCATTGTTATCCTTTATGTACATCTTATAAAGATTCCTCGTTTCCCTCAAAATCCTACGAATACTTTTGGTCATCCACTGAGGATTCTGCTTTTTCAGCTTACTTTTGGACACCTTTGGAATGAATTTGCATTGTGAATCATGTAAAACCCCCTTAAATCTTTCCCACATCTCATTTACAGACTCACACTCCAGGAGTGTCTCCCATTTTATTTCACTTAGATATAAGCGCATCCTGTCAAAGTTTGCTCGCCTAAAATTGAAAATTTTTGTTTTTGAATACACCTTTTTAACTTCCCATGAAACATCAAAATTAACAGCAGAGTGATCACTTGTCCCAAGTGGCTCCAGTACCTCAACATTGCTAATTCTATCTGGGTCATTACAGAGCACTAAGTCTAAAATTGCCTTCTCTCTTGTCGGTTTATTAACATACTGCACCAAAAAATTATCATTTATAACATCTAGAAATTCTTCCTCCCCCCTACCCTGTCCTTTTACCATTTCCCAATCGATACCAGGATAATTCAAGTCTCCCATAATAATAGTCCCTCCACCTCTACAAGCTTGCGTAATCCTCTTCAAAAGCATTTCATTGACTGTACTGTCCAACGCTGGTGGCCGATAGCATACTCCTATGTTTAAACCTGTCTCATGTTTGCCAATGAGCCTGACCCAGATATCTTCACAGGGCAAGGAATGTTCAATTTCAGGAATTTCCTGTACATTTATGTTTTCGTTCACATAGATTGCTACGCCCCCTCCTCGCCTATTACATCTATCCTTCCTATAGAGCTTATAACCTTCTAAATTATATTCATCTCCATCCTCTTCACTAAGCCATGTCTCTGTAATCCCAACTATGTCATAGCCCTCACTAATCATAACGGCCTCAAGCTCTGGAAATTTATTTTTTATGCTTCTTGCATTTAAATAAAAACATTTCAGGTTATTACTGATGCTCTTCCCCCTTGATTTCCCATGCGGCCGCTGCTTCAAGCCCCCCACTACGCTTTGTTGCTTTAAAAGTATATCATCAATAGTGCATGTAAAGCCGTCAGCTTCCATCAGGGCAGTCTGCATTTCCCTATGTGTAACACTCACTAACCTCCCTGTCCCCCAAGTCCCTAGTTTAAATAATCCTGTGCTACCCTCAACATACGCTGACCCAGTGCAAAGGTACCCCTCCGGTTCAGGTGTAGCCCATCAGGCTTGAACAGGTCACCCCTGTCCCAGAAAAAGTTCCAGTGCCCCATAAACCTGTACCCCTCTTTTTCCTACACCAGGTTAAGTAGCCACGTGTTAAACCTCCAGATAAAATTCTGCTTTCCTCTGCTTGCACGTGGTACCGGTAGAATCCCGGAGAACACTACCGCTGAGGATCTGCTCCTAAGCTTCTCAGCTAATTCCACAAATTTGCCTTGCAGAACCTCAAACCTACCCTTACATATGTCATTTGTCTCAACATGGACCATGACAACTGGATCCCTCCCTGCTCTGGCCAGGAGCTTGTCTGCACGCTCCAGGAGGTCTCCTACCTGGGCACCAGGCAGGCAACACACGTCATCTGAGACTCCTTGTCGCATGCAACAGACTAAGCTATCTATTCCTCTAAGTATTGAGTCCCCCACTATCACTAACTCTCTTTTCTGAGTGGTAGAGGCCAACATGGTGCCCTGCTGCTCATCAGTCCCCTCACTCTCAGGGTCAGGGGCCAATTTGAGTTCCTGCAAGGGCGGAATCAGTTGGACACCTCAACCACTGGAGGAGCTGTCGCTGTGCGGGCGTGCACGCCCTTTCCTGCGCTGTCGACCTACAGTCACCCAACTTTCTCTCCTGCCTGCTCTGGGATCCCTGTACCACCCTGCTTTGGCGTACACACCATTTCTCTAAACGACATACAACTTAGTTCCTCTAGGAACTCTACTGATTAGAACTATGTCGTGCACCAACTGGCCCCTGAAGATCAAGGATCTTGCTCTCCAGATGCTCAATTAGCTGGCACCGGTGACAGACAAACCCACCCTGGAAATCTCTTTCCAAAAGCGTGATCATCCTGCAACCGTCACATAGTTTTGGCCACATTTTGAACCCCCTACCTAATGACCTCGCTCACCCTAGATAAAAGAAAATTACTAATGTCAAGACAGAAGCTGAGGAACCACAATTTATTAATTTATTAACCTAAGAAGCCCTAAGCAGCAGTCACAATAGAAACCGTGGGGAAACTATGTAGATGGATTATAAGCCACTTTTAACAGGGGCTTAGTTTCAGTTAACAGAAATGAAATACCAAATTGAGCCAAACTCTATATGTAATAAGCACTCCCAATAAGCCGACTTGAGTTTATATAGTCCCGGTACTATTAATGCACTAACCTAAAAATATCACAGGGCTTAGCTGAGAACCCAGATAAAACAGACTGGCTACAACGCCCAGGAGAAACTGGAGGAGGGAGGAGGCGGAGCACTCCGGTAAACCTTACTGTTTAAATTCCAACCTAACCGAATGGACGACTCAAGTGACTGCTGCCCTACTAAAGACTAAATCTCAGATCCCCAGCCAAAAATGCAAACAGTACTTATTTAGCTAGCTAGCCACAAATACAACCAAGGGTAACCGAGAAGAGAGTAAAGCCCGGTTCCTTTAATTAAAACGGACCCGAATAAACAAGTCGTTTACTATGTGAGCGAACTAAACATGGTATCTCCCCCAACAAGCTGTCCTAAGCACTCAAACAAGCAGTTAAACTTTAATCAGCCGATCAAGACACAGCAACCGGAGGAAAATACAAAGATAGGGTAATTTACAATGTGTTTAATCAGAAGAGCCCTTCGGTAATAATAAAATGCGAAAAAAAACAAAAACCCCGGATCGCGTTAATATTCAAGCTTGGCAATGCGTTTATGCGGTAATGCGGTCAGGATAGAGAACGAAGGGGACTAAGAAAAAACCCGGTGAACGTCAATATTTATTGGCTAGAAGACTGTATGAAAGGCAAGCGACCAAGTATGAAACCAAGCCGGGTTATAGTTAGATATCCAGGTAATTCGATAATATCCTTGGCGTTGAGAGCTTGCTGGGGTTCGTTAGCCAATTCAGCTAGAGAAAAACCAGGCGACAGTACCTCAGTCCTTGAAAACAACTGTTTTACTTTGTATATCGCACAATGCACTTAGTTAGACAATTATTTAGCGTTTAATTTATTCTCTAAATTTAGCGTTTAAATTTGTTTTACTTTACCTTACTTTGCTTTGCTCCCGGGAGACTGAAACCCCCCCAAAAAACCCCCGTCGCCTTTGTTTGACCAGATTAGTGACTTAATTTGGCTGTTTGTCACCGAGTTGTTACAGGGGGAAAAAGGGGAAAAAGTAGGAGGAAGATTCTCCCTGCCCCTAATGCGACAAAGGTTATACCTCGGGAGCAAATCGTCTAATCTCTATTACTGTTTGAGCCTTAACACATGGATTATTTTCAGAAAACGCCGTTTAAACAAGAGCAAATCTTCAGCTTCAATCCCACACGTCTTCCTCTGTCTCAACTCAACCAGAATGATCACCAACGAACAACGCTACAGCACAGCCAAGAGGTTTTCCCACCTTCTTTTCTAGATGTTGCATTCCAGTTGTGGGAGAGAAATGGTATACAGACGTTTAATGACTTATACATAGACGGAGTCTTTGGTAGCTTCACAGACCTGTCTGCTTCACATGACTTGCCTAAGACACACTTACTTAGATACTTTCAAATTAGGCACTGTGTCTTCAAAACTTTTTCTGACTTCCCGACTCAGCCCTCTAGGCAGCCATGGGAAGACCTCTTTAAACTCAAGTCCAATCAGAGGTCACTTGTTTCCCACATTTATCGGGGTCTTTTATCAATTAACATGGAGCAAAGCTCTAAAAGTATTGCTGCCTGGGAGGGGGAGCTGAGTGTGAAATTTGAGGAAGATTTCTGGGAGAGTGATATTAACAGAATACGTAATTCTTCATCATGTGCCCGTTTGAGCCTGACTCAGTTCAAAATTGTTCAGAGTGCATCTGTCAAGTTCAAGGCTATCTAAAATATACCCTGACACTGAGGACATCTGTGTTAAGTGTAGAGGTACGCCCTGTCACTTGACTCATATGTTTGCGGCATGTCCTAAACTTAACCATTACTGGAACTCCGTCTTTAAAATCCTCTCAGAAATTTTAGGAATCATTTTGGAACCATGCCCACTTGTAGCCATATTTGGTGTTTCACCCACCCCACACATCCTCAACAAGACCCAGGCAAACGGTGTGGCACTTGCCACCCTACTGGCTAGGCGTAGAATTCTACTTAATTGGAAGTCACCACAGCCCCCTCTTATATCTGTCTGGTTGAAAGACATCATGTTCTTTTTAAAATTAGAGAAAGTCAAATTCACTCTACGTGGGGACACAAGTAGATTTTTTAAGCACTGGCATCCTTTCATACAATATTTTACAGACTTACAATCACTCCCATGATTTTATTTTCTATCCTCCTACACCAGCCTTGTACTTAAAGGACATAATATCTAGTATTTTCAATGGTAATTGTGAACTCCTCAAAACCTTCACTTTAGGGCCTCTAACTCCCATGTTATCACATTAGCACAAGCACACCATACTGTGGTTGTTATGCAACCAACCACCAATGATCTGCCCACCAATTTTTTATTTATTTTTTTCTGTGTGTTTTAGGTTCTGCATTACTGTGCTTATGATTTTTGCGTCTGTGATGTATTTGTATGACTGTTTTGTCAAGGAGGGAGACTGGGTGGGCGGCTGGGAGTCTTCCCTCTAATTTTCAAATGACTATTTGTAATGTACAATTTTACATTCATACTTTGAAAATGAATTAAAAAAACCTTGATCAAAAAAGAAAAGGTCAGGGGAACACCAGATGCAGGAACTGAAGTGTTTATTGAAACACAAAACACTAGGAGAAAATTGGCAGACAAGCCAGAAATAAAACACCGTGCACATGCACTGAACAAATGGGAAAACTAAGGTACACTGCCCAAGGCAGGGGGAAACAGAAGTACACACTCCAAGAGTGGCTAAACTAGAAAAACAAAAACTGGACCTAACTAGACTGACGGACACACTGGGAGACTTAAACAAGGGGCAGACAAGACGTGGGCGCAGCAAAATACAAGACTCGGGAATCATACAAAGGAAATACTAGGAAGGCACAAGGAGCTGAGATTTCACCATGCAGAGTCTAACAAAGTTCCGTCTGATGTCTCCTCCCATCTCTGCCACATTTATAGTCAAGAGAGGAGGCGGGGACTCTAAAAGCAATCTCGACTGGAACAGAAACACATGGGATTAATAAACAAATTAACAAGGACCGGGTAAACCATAATGACTCGAGAAAAGACGCTGAGACCATCAATCAAACTAGACAGTTTAGATTAAGGTCATCTAAACGTGACGAGTAAAAAGCACCACGAGAGAAGCATTGGAAAGCACAGCTTTAAACGCAGTTAATCAGGGAAAGCTTAGGCAGGAATTACAAAAGCTAGAAACGCTCGCACTCGCTAATGAGTTAATTAAGGTTAATACTACGTGACAAAATATTTACAATCACCCTCAAATAAGTGCTTGTTAGTACGGTTAGTAATTATCCTATCAGAGAACGCATTCACTCAGTTAGCGAGACCCAGAATTAAGCACAGGTGGAAACAATGAATGAAATACCACAGCCGAAACCGAAAGAGGAAACGTGATTGGACAACGAGACGCAGGCATGCTGAAGGCTGTCACGCGACATCACTGGAGATTGGCAGAGGGGTCCATCCATGCAATAGGGTACAGAAGTGTGACACAGACATGGTATTTTAGAACATGCCCCATGATAACCATTTTTTGAGTTCAGGTAGTTCAATTAACGTACTATTCAGTGAAATAGAAGACAAGATAATGCTACTGTTTGGAAAGTCGTTATTTTGCTTGATGTGTGACCTTATGAAAATCGTCACTTACGTGACATTGACAAGTAAGTCCTCCCAAAAATCCACAAAATTATGAAAAGAAAGAGATTCTGTTGTTTTTCAGTAAGTAAATGCTTTTTTTCTAAAGGATAGGGTTCAAACATTTGCAAAATACAGCTTGAAGGTCTAGAAAATATAGTTGACACTTGCTGCCCTGAGCTGGCCTTGGGTCACACTCGGTTAAGATTCTTTTTTTTTTTCAAAACAGACCCTCATTGTTGTACCAATACGTATTTTTTCTGCTATTGGTGGCAAGGAGCATCTATTTTCAATGATAAATACAAGCCAGCTTTGATTATATAATAATAGACTCGGTGAATGTCACATGCTTGATGAAAATGTTGGACTAAAAAACGTCACTTATGTGATGTAAATCTTGACGATATGTTCCTGGTTTTATTTGAACTTTACATACATCAGAACTGTCCTTAAACAGTTGTGATCTCCTAAACCCTTTAATTTGTATTGCATTATGTATGCATGCAAATACTATAGCCTTTTGAATATTCTCAGGAAAGCTTCAAAAATACAATGCAGAAAATGTCACAAAATGGCGTTTGAAAATCCACCAATTCTTCACACATTTTCAAGTGCTGTAAAAATACTAACCCAGACAGCACACAAACGTCGCACCGACGTCGGCCCGACATATGAAGTTCCATCGCCACGATGTTGCGGGGAGAGCATTTGCTAATTGCCAATATGTCGCCGAGACGTTGGCATTTAATCTAAAATTACCGCCACACGACGTCTGAACGATCAAAGCTGGAGCGCCAGGGTAGCTAGCCTCTTCATTATGTGACCTTTATTTATTTATGTCGGACCTTTTCGATTGTACTGTAACGTCTGCTGTTTGACTAATTCACCGGACCGTTTAGCTTCTTACAGGAAGGCTTCACTGTCCACAACTTTGGCATAGCACAATGCACAACAGGACTGTGGCCGGAACACCAGCAGCAGCAACACACGCACGTCTCTCAACCTCTTGTTCTGCTTCATTCACTCCCAGGTACTGGCTCAGTGCTGCAGACTTGCCCCTGCAAAAGCCCGGAAATCTCATTAAACATCACCCCACAGAACAGCATGAACACATGAACACAGGTCGCTTCAGTACATTTTACTATCCAAGTGAAAAACAATACTGACTTTTAAAAATAACAACCAAATTTCGTGTGTGTTTGTAATGAAGACCCAGAATTCAAGTTAAGAAACTTTATTTAGCCTACAGATCCTCAGCAAGGACAACAGAAAAATACGATGAACAACAATTAATGCAAATCAATAAATAACAATAAACAGCAGCAAAATCAGCACCCGATTCCTCCTGACAGCCTGCAGAGGGGGAAAAAAAGACAATGAGCGCATCATTTTGATATATCTCATGTCATCGTGTACGTTTCATCATTTAAACCAAATGTGTCAAACTCATGGCCCGCGGGTTGGGATCATTAAAAAAAATATTGATTTGATATTTTTATATACAACCCCAATGCGAGATCTCGCAATACTTTTACGACATAACGCAATAACTTTGCGAGATAATGCAATAGTTTTGCGAGAGAACGCAATAGTTTTGTGATGAACTATGATCAACGATGCCTTGATAAACAGAAGCGTAGCGGCGAATAGTCTTATTTCAAATAATGTTCGCGCGCCAGGTCGACATTTGACCAAAGAAAGAAACGGCTTCACCATAAATATTAGAAAAAAACATCAAAACAAGTACTTTATTCAAATGCCGTGCGCAATTTAAGTAGGCTAATCATAAATCGCTCAATTATCAACCTATTTTGTTAAAATAGATGCACAGATAGACAGACATGTCTCCGTGGGGAAATGATTTTTCAGTGAGAAGGCAAGACATGGCCACGTTTCCCAGATTCATTTCAAATGATCAGCTCATTATCAATCAGCCTCAGGGGAATGATAACAAGCTGATTATTTGAATCACCTGTGCTAGAGCAGGGAGAGATCTAAAATATGTAGGACAGGTGGTCTGCCAGCAGAGGTTTGGAAAGTACTGTATTATACTATAAACCCCAATTCCAATGAAGAGGGAACATCGTGTAAAATGTCAATAAAAATGGAATGCAATGATTTGCAAATCTCAAACTCACATTTTATTTACAACTGAACATAGACAACATAATGTTGAAATTCAGACATTTCATGAAAAATATTGGAAATATTAGCTAATTTTGAATTGGATGGCAGCAACACATTTAAGAAAAGTAGGGACAGGGGCAACAAAAGGCTGGAAAAGTGGTGCTAGTAAAAAGAAAAAAAAATCGGAGCATTTTGCAACCGATTAGGTTAATTGGTATCAGGTCAGTAAGATGACTGGGTATAAAAACAGCATTTTAGAGAGGCAGTCTCTCTTAGATGGGCAGAGGTTCACCAATCTGCATCTAAAAATTGAGAACAATTTCAGAAAAAGGCTTCTCAATCTTAAATTGTGAAGACTTTGAATATCCCACCATCAAGAGTACAAAAGATTCAGAGAATCTGGAGAAATGTTTGTGCTTAAGGGACAAGGACGAAGGTGAATATTGGATGCTCGCGATCTTTGGGCCGTCAGACGGCACTACATTAAAAATGGGTATGATACCACATGGGAATTCACTGCATGGGTTCAGGAACACTTCCAGAAATCATTGTCTGTGAACACGGTTTACCATGCAATCCACAAGCGCTAGTTAAGGCTGTATCATGTAAAGAAGCCATATGTAAAAATCCAGAAATGCTGCCATCTTCTCTGGGCCAAAGCGCATTTAAAATGGTTTAAAATGGACTGAGGTGAAATGGAAAGCCATTTTAAAATGAGCTTTGGTCCTGAGCAGATGGCACCATTTCTGGATTGTGTTCACATATTGCTTCTTTGCATGATACAGCTTAACCTTCCTGTCGTGTTCGGGTCAAATCTGACCGATTTACAACTTAAAACATTCATAAATATTGTGTTTTACATCTGATTGCCTCAAGGCCTAGTCAGCCTTGTTACACCTGTGGTGTTCCCGGTCAAAAGTGACTGCCATAGGAAATGAATGGGTATCCAGATTATATTCATCCATCAGATGAGAAAACATCCCCATACACACCACGCCAACACACACGCGCACTCACACACGCACACAGACACGACTTCATGTTGAGTTTGGTCTCTGGTTTTCCATTTCTTTTTTACATTACATGTTCATTTTGGAATACATTTTCAGTGCCTATTTGTACAACCCCAATTTCAAAGTAGTTGGGACAAAGTGTAAATTGTGAATAAAATCAAAATGCAATGACTTTCAAATCACACTGGCCAGTATTATATTCACAATAGAACAGAGATAACATAGCAAATGTTGAAACTGAGATTTTATCCACAAAATGAGCTCATTTCAAATTTGATGGCTGCTACAGGTCTCAAAAAAGTTGGGACAGGGGCCTGTTTACCATGGTGTTGCATCCCCTCTTCTTTTTAACAGAGTGGAGGCGTCTGGGCATTGAGGTTTCAAGTTTCTTGAGTTTAGCCATTGGAATTTGATCTCACTCTTGTTAAAAGTAGGCTTCCAGCTGCTGGAGAGTTTTGGGTTTCCTTTGACGGACTTTTCATTTAATTATACGCCAAATGTTCTCAATTGGTGAAAGATCAGGACTGCAGGCAGGCCAGTTCAGCACACAGACTCTTCTACTATGAAGCCATGCTGCTGTAATAGCTGCAGTATGTGGTTTTGCACTGTCCTTCTGAGATACACAAGGCCTTCCCTGGAATAGATGTTGTCTGGAGGGGAGAATATGTTGCTCTAAAACCTTTATATACCTTTCAGCATTCATGGTGCTTTTTAAAACATGCAAGTGTCCCACACCATATGTACTAATGCATCCCCATACCATCAGAGATGCTGGCTTTTGTACTGAATGCTGATAACAGGAAGGGTGCTCTTTCTCCTCTTTAGCCCGGAGGACACAATGCCCATGATTTCCAAAAAGAATGTCAAATTTGGATGTCAATGTCAAAGGTCCTAATGTTCTGGGCCAAGCAATCCGAACTTTAAGAAGCAATGCAGTGAAAAATGACAAAGTTCCGCTCTTCAGAAATTTGGCAAAGTCCTGCTGCGGGTCACCAGTTGTGCTTCAGAAAAATGACAATGATTGTTATGATTGGATCAGAGGGAAAATCATGTCTAATCTTTTAATATATGGCCATGAGAAACCGAAATTGATAACAAATGGACTGACAGGCATCTTAAATCAACATTTATTTAGACTAATGTCTAATGATAAAGAAAATTGATAATGTGTCTTTTCTGATGGGCATCTGAGAGGGCAAAAACATGCTTCTATGGCATCTGAGAATTTAACCCGGGTCTATAAATAATAAGTCTTGTGTGATAACAACTATACCACTACAACTTCAAAATATTCAAGGGGAATAGATATTTATTTCCGAAAGCTTGTATTGGTTATACAATAATGCACAGTGAATTGTGGGGTCGACCGCGGCAAGATGGCCGCCGCCGTCGGACGTCAGTCTACTGGGATTCCACCGTAAGGCATCCAGTCTACCTATATATGTCTGTGCTCAAAACACCATTGAGCGGGATGCTGAGTCACTACTTCTTCTTTGTGTTTACTGGCAGTTGGTATTATTCAATAACTGATCCTGGTGTGCCATCTAGTGATAGAATATTGTAACTGCGTGCATAAATTTGCAGCTCCACGTCCACTGGCGGAACCATCTGCACAAAGATACACCGTTGTTCTTCTCGAACACGCGAAATCCAGATAATCCGTAAATGATGAATTCAATTAATATTTTAATTCATTTAACTAAGTATTTTTTAAATTAACTAAGTCACCAGTGTCAAAGTAACAAAGTTAAAGTATATTTTTTATCTTTTAAATGTAGTAGGCTAGAGTAAAAGTCCCGGTTTCAAAAACATCTTAAGTAGTTTTTTTTTGAGGATTTGTACTTAAGTACTGTAACGAAGCAATAGCCGACCTTCTGTTATCTGCACTAGTTTTGTTGGAGAAAACTGTGGAAATGAAAGGCGAACCACTTCTATAATTCATGAATTATCACAAAATAGTGCTGGCTGGTAAATCAGATACACACCGATTTATGTTCTGTAGTAGTCCGTGAAAATCACCGCCGTTAACTGATTTATGGCTGGTCGAGTTACCTTTAATACGAGTCTAAAGCTGGCAGCCGGGATATGGGCTCTGACCTGGCACACTCGGTTTGTTCCTAACTCACAACTTCATTAGCTGTGACAACATTGTCATTTTCTGCCAATTTAATTCAAATGACAACTAACCTAAAAGATGCTGGTGGTGGACTCTCTGTGCTGGTGCTGTGCTGCTGTGTAAGAAGACCGGTTCCGAGTTCCCGCCCACACAACAGCAGGGCAGGGTCGGCCAGCCGAAGCGAAACCGACCTTGCTGAGATGTTTAATGAGCTTGTAAAATACAGCCGTTTCGGCCGATGCTTGTCAGACGTTAGAAACTTCCGGCCGACGTGCCTTTCCAAGGCCGACATTGGTGCGACGTTTGTGTGCTGTCTGGGAAGGAACAGAGCATATAGAAACTATAAAAGTTATCTCCCCTAGTGATGTACTTTTTGGCAATATATAAATATTCCACATATCACATAGTGTTATTGCACACAATTGAGCTTGTTTCACAAGGCAATCAAATACACATTTGCATGGATGGACCCAGAGGGGGAATCGATCATCAGACGGCAGAATGAAAGCTGAAAAATAAAACGAAAGTAAGGCACAGGAGAAAAAGCACAAGCACAACGACAAAACAGCACACGTGAGGCAGAACCATAACAATTTTTCATACATGCAGCGTGATTTTAATAAAATCTTATCCCACCAATAATCCTAACCTGTTGCACCACTGCAAATTTACAGTAGTCCTATGGTATGTCAAATAATCTGAGTTGAAGAATATGTGTTTCTTCATTTTGTACTGCTGCAAAGCGGCTTTTTTTATTGAATTAAGCTAGTTTTAGACTGTGCACCTAAACACGCACGAGTGCACCCATTTTCAACATCTGGGCACACCATATGCACCCAGTCAAAAAATTCTAATTCGAGCCCTGCTTTTATTGTCATTGATGTTTTATCGTTTTTTAGAAAGGAAAAGGAGTATAGCCGATAGATTGCTATGATCTTGTACTGGATTAAGATCAGATATTTTAAAAGCAGCAATTGTTGTCTGCATTGTTGTCTTGTTGTCTTGCATTGTTGTCTGTGCATGTTAAAGATACCGAAACCTTGTGCAGAAATACAGTGTAATAATAGGAACACGCTATCCATCTTTACTTTTCCCAAGGAAGCAGACAGATAATAAATAAACAAACGACTGTCGTACTTCATTCCAGCTTCGTGACTTTGAACGATCTTATGTAGTTTCATTTTGAAATGCCATTCAAGCTTGCTAATGGCAATAAGAGTAATTTGCAAACGCCATAGCTAGCCAGCTAACTTATATTTGTGAAGCTTAATATAGACGTAAGCGGCGCAGAAAATAAAATGAAATATAAACGCATCAAGCCGATATCAAGCCACCCCTGGCACAGCAGGATAGCTCAGACGTTCGAACCCCGAGTTGTCCAAACTCTCTCTATATACGGCTCTGGTGGCAGAGAGTACTACTCGGTTGTTTGCATTCTATTAGCGCACCACTAGATGGGAGTAATTCTCACACTGCGACTTTAAAGGGGACCAGATTGCGTCAGAATGACCAGCGGTTTGCTCGCGGAAAATGGGCGCGTTAAGCCACTTTCACACCGGACGCGAAAAAAAATTTTTTCGCGCGACAGATTACATTCAAAGTCAATGCAAAGGCGCGAATACACATGTTATGGGCGCGTTAAGCCGCTTTCACACCAGACGCAAAACAAATTTTTCTCGCGACAGATTACATTCAAAGTCAATGCAAAGGCGCGCATACACGTGTTATGGGCGCGTTAAGCCTCTTTCACACCGGACGCGAAACAAATTTTTTGCATGACAGATTACATTTAAAGTCAATGTAAAGACAATGCAAACGCTGGTCATTCCGACGCAATAAGTAAACCATTACCACGGGCAAAGACAATGCATTGACTTTAAATGTAATCTCTCGAAAAATTCGTTGCGCGTCCGGTCTGAAAGCGGCTTAACGCGCCCATTTTCCATGAGCAAACACTGATCATTCTGACGCAATAAGTAAACCATTACCACGGGCAATTTCCGAAAAGGCCATTTAGCCTGGAGCTTTCGCCCCTCCGTCATATACCAGCGCAGAAGCTGTTCCTTACTCCACGCTAACGACACACCACAGTTATGCATACAAACCAGCAGGTCCTTACAATACACACCTAAGCAGTCCGTAAGTCATTGGTCCACTTTTTGCTGCTCCTCACTGTCCATGTTTCCCTCTAAACTCAGACCCACTGGATTTCTACGGTCTCCAGTCTACACTTGGGTATGTCGACCCATTCTACAAATGTGTCTGTATGGGGTGGATTCTAGCTTTCCCTCAATTCTAGCTATAGAGTGGAAACACCAGTGTACTCACCATAGAAGTCGTAGGTAGATAGCAAATTCGAGCTTGAGCTGCCAGACTATCACACTGCGTCCTATACTTTCGCCGCTGCGTTTATTAGAATTAGTTCATTTTATTAGATCTTTACACATCTACAGCATTTGATTGCGGAATTTCCCCGCCGATTCCTTAGCTCAGATGGCAGACGCGTCTCACATTTCACACTAGGGAGGTGGACCCGGAAAACTGCTTCTGCCGAGTCCCGCACAGCTCCGCCCCACAGAGCTGGCCAATCAAAAGAAAGTGGGCACACGGAGAGGGGGGGCCATAACGGAAGACCAGCCCAAACGAGGCGTTTCAGGCAGAGACTGCAATGAACTACAAATGGGTTTTTTGAGGATGGCAGTATGAGCTAAATAAGGACCCTTTTTTGGACTTTGAATGATCAGGAGTACTCTAGGGGAGTCCAAGATCAAAATATAAACTTGGAAATGTAGCATAATAGGTCCCCTTTAAATGAAATTTCACTTGTGCCAACTGATCAGGCTCTGATACAAAGCAAACAAAACAGAATTCCCTCTGTGAAGTTTCAAGTCAACATAAAACATTTATGGCACGTTAGAAAACTGACGCCAAAAACTCTGCAGCACATTTGTAATGTTCCGTGTCCTATGATATTCAGTGACCAAGAAGGCCCTTTGCCTAGGGGCAAACCGTGGACGCACCATGCTTGGCAGTGCGAGGTCATTACGACCAATGCACAGGCAAGATTCATATGCCTGTTTTTAAGTTCAAATGTCTATGCAACCCATTATGACATGCATGGTCAATTTCATATCCAGCCCTGGTCAGTTGGCACAAGTCAGATTTCACTTGAGTCCCTTAATTGTCCTCTGTGCAGTCCTGCCTGAAACCTAATGAGGTGTAACTGGTACCAATATCAGCGGAAAAATCTGAGGCAAAAGTACAAAATATGTTGTAGACATGTACATTGCTACACCATCACAAAATGACCCATTAAAAAGTGTACAGTTTTTTGACTCACTCTGTGTATATATATATATATATATATATATATATATACACGGTGCCTCGAAAAAGTATTTGCCCCCTTCCTGATTTCTTACTTTTTTGCATATTTTTCACACTTAAATGTTTCAGATCATCAAACAAATTTTAATTTGTGAAAAAGATAACCCGAATAAATACAAAATTCAGTTTTTAAATGATGATTTCATTTACTGAGGGAAAAAAGCTATCCAAACCTACCTGGCCCTTTGTGAAAAAGTAATTACCCACCCCCCCTTGTTTAAGCATGAATTATCTGTGATTAACCACATTTTTTGAGTCCAGTTTCACTAGCCACATCCAGGCCTGATTACTGCCAGACCTGTTGAATCAAGTAATCACTTAAATAGAACCTGTCTGACAAAATGAAGTAGGCTAAAAGATCTCAAAAAGCAACATGTCATGCCGCAACTAAAGAAATTCAAGAAGAGATAAGAAACAAAGAAATTGACATCTATCAGTCTGGAAAGGGTTGCAAAGCCAAGGGTTGCAAATGGCTCTGTTCGAGAGATCCCTGCCCATCCAGCATGGAACCGAAGGCAGGGAGCTGCAATTAACCCCCCTTCACAGAACAGAGCCTATAGCAACAATGACCTCAGAAAGAAGAGACATTGTTATTGAACAACAGTTTAGTCATAAAAGAACAGGATTGCAGAATGCTAAAAATCGACGGGAGGAGCTGGGGAGGAGGAAGGATGTGAAGCGTACATGCTGCGAAGCCTCTGCTCAGAATGCGAGCTTAAGTAAACTAGCATATCAATCAAGCAATCATGTGACAGCAAATCAGATGACATTCATGAGCACTCAGGTGATTCTCAAGCTCGAGAAGCGGCTCCTATAGTTGGCAAGCTTGACTCTGCACCTATCAGAATTTACGTCAAGCTCCATAAAGTCAAACATGGTGGTGGTAGGTTGATGGTTTGGGGCTGCTTTACTGCTTCAGGACCTGGACGACTTGTCATAATTGATGGAACTATGAATTCTGCTCTCTACCGGAAAATCCTGAAGGAGAATGTCCAACCCTCAGGTTGTGATCTCGAGCTCAAGCGCACTTGGGTTATGCAGCAGGACAATGATCTGAAACACACCAGCAAGTCCACCTCTGAATGGCTTAAAAAAAACAAAATGAAGATGTTGGAGTAGCCTTGTCAAAGTCCAGGCTTAAATCCTATTGAGATGCAGTGGCATGACCTTAAACAGGCCGTTCATGCTCAAAACCCCTCCAATGTGGCTGAATTAAAATAATTCTGCAAAGAAGAGTGGACTAAAATTCTTCCACAATGATGTGAAAGACTCATTGCCAGTTATTGCAAACGTTTGATTGCAGTTGTTGTCGCCGAGGGTGGCACAACCTTATTGGGATTTAGGGGGCTATTACTTTTTCACATTGGGGCAGGTAGGTTTGGATAGCTTTTTTCCCTTAATAAATGAACTCATCATTGAAAAACTGCATTTTGTATTTACTCGGGTTGTCTTTGTCAAATATTAAAATTTGTTTGATGATCTGAAACATTTATGTGTGACAAATATGCAAAAAAAGAAGAAATCAGGAAGGGGGCAAATACTTTTTCACGGCACTGTATATATATATTTTTTTTTTTTTTTTTTTGGAGAAACATGAGTGCCCATACAGGTGTTTAGATCAATGCAGCAAAGGGAAAAGATTCACGTGACTCTGAAAAGGTTTCATAATTGGATCATGGTTTACAGTACATTAGTAAATAGAATCAGAAATTGCAGCTGAAGGCACAATGGCCATGATGTTTGTGCATTACTGAGATATGTAAGGAAAAAACAGAAGAAAACTAACTTTGAATACTGAGAATGTCAATGCATGATAAGATCAAACATTGTCTTTCCCTCGATGTAAAATCTTGTATATAATCATACATTATGGACTTTGCAGTCACCTTTTTCAATCCAGTAGAACACCTTAGTAGAATCCATCATCAAGTATCTTTTAGAAACATGGGGCAGCACCTCTCCAGGCGAGTTACACCTAACCAACACTATTTTAGGTTTTCCTTTAATTTATCACCTGTCTGTTTTCAGTCACTGTAACATCAGTCTTACAAGTCTTTTCACTTAAACACAGAGATCAGCCGAGGAGGCGAAATGAGCGCGCTCTAGAGGAGACCTGAGGAGGCGAAACGAGCCTCTTTCTGGAGGAAAGCCTTCACAGAGCTCTAAAAGGGTCCTTGCAGGACGAGGCAAGCTGTGGGGTAGACGTGGAGGAAGACACCAAGCCTCAGCTGAAGGTTGATATCTGAATTATTTCATGTTTGTACAAATGTACTGAGCAAATGGTTGACCCAGTAATATTAAAATGCACACCGAAGTCCATATAAAAAAAAATAAATCTTTCACTAACACTATAGTAGAAGACATTAGCAAGACATTACCACTTAACTGGACTGTATTATCTCTGATGTCATAAATTAATACTCAGTCTATAGGTTAAAATAAAAAAAAATTAAAAAAACTTAAATGCAGTGATTGCTAAGACTGTGTTCTTTGTTCTTTTATGTATTGTTTTACAGTCACATACCCCCTGGCTGAATGCCCCTTGCCAGCCCTTGTGGAAGTTCCGCTGACTGTAACCTCAGCGAAACTCAATCCTAAGGAGGAATTTGGTAAATCACAGTGATGAATTAAAGGTTAAATATAAAATGCCATTGTAATATAGTTATCTATGAGAAAACTAAACCTTAAAACACAACTGACAGGACTGTAGATTAGATTAGATTTGATATACTTTGTCTGTTTGCACAGAAATTTGTCTTGAATTGCTAGAAATTGCTAGTACATGGATCAAGAACACAATTTAGTAGATTCAGTTCAGTTTCCTACTGAATCATGAAATGTTTTTAAATAGTCAGAGTTCTAGTCAATATTTTCTTCACATCAGTATTTTCTTCACAGAAAAAAATCCAGAGGGGCTCCCTGCCACTTTGGCCTCCTGCCCTCCTGCTGAGCCTCCAAGAAGCTCTGCATCATTGTGGTCGTTCTGGCAGCAGGAAGCCTCAGAGCGCTGGAGAGAAGCGAGGCCATACCACCTCAAGTGCCTTGTCGAAAAAGAGGTTGTTGGTCATCACTTGTGTTGCGTCTACCAGAAGCCAGCTGTTATCAGGTTTGATCTCATTTATATTATGCTTTATTTACCCAGGGTAGACTTTTCTAGCATTAATACTCAGTGCTCTGCTATTTAGAGCAGGATGCATTTCTTCTGACCTGGTAGAAAACTTGAATACCTAGACCCACCACCTTCTTTTAAGACCCCCCACCCAGTCCTCCCGGCTCTCATCAAAACGTTACAGCTTGGCCTGCAGAAGCTTCTTCCGGGGCTGCTCCTCTTTATTATTTGTGCACACTTTTGTTGCACAAAATAAAACACTGACAAAAAGGACAAGTCTTTTTAGTTGACTCCCCTGGCATTTTGACAATAAATAACAAACAACAGACAAAAACAAACAACAGACAACAGATTTGCACACACAGGGAGATAATGTGTGTGTATATGTGTGTGTTAGAGAGAGAGATAGAGTGTCTGTGTGTGTGAGAGAGAGAGAGAGAGAGAGAGAGAGGCTGGCTCTTAATGCTAGGTTGACATTATGTTCCCGGTGGCCACGGCAGCCCTGTTTGCCCGAAACGTAGTGCGCCATGGGATTTTGGGCATTTTTTCTCTGTATTCAAGTCTTGGCAAGTTTTCTCACAGTCTATCACGGTATCCGTGATGGACTGTGGGGGGAAAGGGGCTGCTGAGTCCCGGAGGCTCCAAGGCGCATTACGGTTCGGCCCGCAGTCTACCACGGATGCCAGCTATGTTCCCTCCCGGCCCGTCACGTTCTGATGGGGTCCCTCATGTTTCTCACTTTCTAATCAAGGTCTGACACGTTTCTCACATTCTGATCAAGGTCTGACACGTTTTTCACATCCTGTCAAGGCTTTCTATGGATGAAACATGGACGCTGGGCAGCTTTGGAGCACGTTTGTGCCCACGGAATAAAAAGAAGGCCTCCCAAGCAATAGCAATCATTCAGGGGTGTATAGTAACAAAGTACATGTACTTCGTTACAGTACTTAAGTGGTTTTTTTTGAGGATATGTCCTTTTTTTTTAAATGGGACTTTTACTTTTACTCCACTACATTTAAAAGATAAAAAGTATACTTTTACTTTGTTACTTTGACACTGGCCATTTCGTTTCTGGTTACAAATTAAAATATGAATATAATTCATCATTTAAAGTGGACATATTATGATTTTTCGGGCTTTTAACGGCTTAATACGGTCATATATAGTCGTGTGACCATTTACTGGACCATGTAGGTGATTTTTTTTTTTTTTTTTTTTTATTTGGCATCTCCAATCCCTCCCGAATCTGGAATGTCCAATTGGGGAACTATGTACAAGGCTTTCGCATATGCGACCCCCTGTTGCCAACTCAGGAGAGTGAAGGCAGCTCACGGCTCTTCTCCAAAGCACGCGCCTGTCAGCCACCGCTTCTTATACACTCATTGGTCGAATCCTCGCAAGTTCAGAACAAGGGCGGAGGATACCCGAACATGAAAAAGCTTAGAATCTTCCTGATGAGCGCCCGTCTGGCCAACAGGAGTTGCCTAAGGAACGAACAAAGCAACTAATATTACCCATCCCGGCAGACCCTTCCCAATTTGCATCCCTGTAGCGCATTGGCCAATTGCTCGCTAGTTCTGAAAAAGCTGCTGATCACTGCCGGTTGGTGCGACCGGGGCTTGAACCCGCGCCGTGATAGTCACTTCTGCTTCACATAGGTGATTTTTAAAGCCGTGGGCAATTGATTTAGCTATTTATAGAAAAAACAGTATTCCGCATGTACACACAAAAAAATTGCGCGCCCCCGTCTTTTTTCTAAAACCTCCTTTGGGGTTTCGTTACGAGCTTCGGTACCGTTTATTGGGCTTCTAAACTAAATTGGCTGAAGAAGGCATGGCCAATTACCGATCGCCATGTTAGACAAGCCCTGCCCCTTTGTTGATACACCTTCCCGCTCTGTCTTGAATGAAGTTTCAATGTCCCTACCTCAGTTAGTAGTAGACAACATGGCTCAGAGGAAGTGTGTATTCGGTTTTGAGGGAAAACTTGTTCTGTTTTCGTTTCCCAAAGAAAAGAACATTCTGGAAAAGTGGATCCAATTTGTTTTCCATGACCAACTGGACAACGTGAACACTGCTGCGTTGGTTTGCTCGCAGCACTTCACAAACGAATCCTTTTTAAACAAGGGGCTATAGGATGCTGGGTTTGTGAAGCAACTGAAGCTAGCTGCTGGTGCCGTCCCATCACGCTGAAAACCAACTGATGATTTTGAACCCCAGACTGTAAGTATTGAAACCTTATATGTTCTTTAGTTGTTATTAGTTCTACTAATGTCAGAGCTGTAGAGGGCCAACACGCCATTTGGTGTATTCCATTTGCTAGCATTACATGTTTTTAATAGCTGATCAACACATTGTATTGCAGTTGCTAACATGTTCCTACGAGTTGATTAGAGCACTACAAAGTTAGACCATATATCATATTCTAAAACAACTTTTAATCCTGATTTCATGGAAAGATCCAGCGTAACCATGGTCTCTGCTTTGAGGCATTGTATGTGTTTCAATCTAGTCAATAACTTCGTGTAGCCTACTCCTCGCTAGTCAGCCCACTCTCCTATCAGTTGAGTAATGACGAAAAAGCATATATTTTTTCTTCTGTTAGTGTGTCATTTTGTGCCGTATCCACTATGTGAGAATAGGCCCAGGAACAGTAAAACTACTGTGTCGGCTGCACTTGTTTTGAAACGCTAATTTACAACCTCATTGAATTACAATTGGCGAACATTCCGAGGTGATAGAAACCCCGAAATAAAACAAAGACCCTAATAGCAACCTTTGTCCTGTGAATTAGCTGCCCTGCAGACAACACAGCAATGTTGGTGACGAACAATGAAATGGAGCATGAAGTAATTCACATATAAATTCCAGAGCCATTAACAGCGGTCCCTATCCTCAGCCAGTACCAGTGGTTGAATTAGCCTACCTACACTAAGGCTTCCCTAAGGCTTGCTTTTACTTGCAAACAGCATAAGGATGACAGAATGTGAATACGGTTAAAATTATGTGTGGCTATATCAGCAAAGTATGGGACAATGCACAGAAAAGGATTTTTTGTCACATGATATAATTGTCATTCATCTATATATCCTGGACAACACTTGAAATGTGTTTGGTCTACAACTGTACAACTTACCCTGTACATTTTGTCTGATACTTTTATTATTCCCTCTTTTCTCATACAGATCACCTTTGTGCAGATACACTATGTATTTGGATGCAAGACAGACCCATTGATTCATCGACACGTCCAGCACAGTTTGCACCACTGATGGTGCCTGCCAGCACGCAGATATGGGTGTCACCCACACAAACATCTAAAGGAACACTGTTGTCTCATGGCGCATTGACGTACGTGAGAAGCAAGGGTGAGCAAATGGTTTCTTCAATAAACAAACAGAATGACTATTTGGACATACGTTGTCTTTACCTAACAGATATGCTTTTTGTATTTACACTAGTGGTTATATGCATCTGTCATACTGACATACTTATTACACCTCTAACCATTTTATGCTGACCCCAGCTAAATAGTAGAACTGTTCTGGAATATGATAGGCACTACATATTTGTGTTTTGGGTTTATAGAATCATTGCTTACCAACCTCCTGCAGTGATGGCTGGACCTTTATAATTATTGCTAAATAATAAACATTTTGTTTCATCTTAAGGAAGACAAGTGCCACACACAAGTGTGACTGACATGACAACAGCTGAAGTGCCATTTTTATCCACACCCATCAAGTCATCTGCACTGACTCTGGGCAGTAGACCAGCAAAGAGACGGCGCGTGGAAAGTGAGGAAGAGGAGACGGAGGAGGAGGAAACAACCCTTCCTGAGCCTCTTGACTCAACCTATGAACCTGGTACCTCTTTCACAGAGTGTTCATACACCAGGTAAGATGGTATCTCAGCTATTCCTTGTCTGCAGGTGTTCGCCAAGTCATATTTATGAATTAAGGCAATCTTTTTATGTCTGCAGTGGTCTAGAGACAACACAAGATTACAAAGACAGGAAATATATTGTCTTTGAGAGCTGTCTACAGAAGCTCTTCCAGACCTGCCCCCTATGCAAACGCTGCTATGAGGTGACCCGTCGGATAAAAGGGACATATGTTGCCTTCACTCAGCTCTGTCCCAACTGCGAGTACAGCAGGAAATGGCAGAGTCAGCCTTTTAGAGAGAACACCCCAGCCAGAAATCTGCAATGATCTGCTGCTGTGTACTTCACTGGAGGGTAATTCTTTCAGATAAAGAAGGTAGGTGTTATCACATTGTGTGGATAAACATTGTTAATTTGAAGAACAGAAAAAATTCTGAATGTCTCTTTTACATGTCTTTAGGCATTCAAAGCTATGAACATACAGATGTTTAGGTATGACACGTTCCGAAGACATGCCCGAAATGTGATTGAACCTGCCATTAATCACAAATGGAAGACGGATCAACAGGCATTGTTAGAGAGTCTTCAACAGCAAGACAAAATTGCAGTTGGGGGAGACATGAGGGCTGACTCAGTTGTTAAGGGAACAAACATGACTGAATCATCTACACAAATAAGCAGTGTTTCTCAAAGTGGGGGAGACATAACATTATTCTTAGATATTAATATTTTATAAAGGTTTTGCACCTGAAATCTTCTGTCATTATTGAAAATCTTTTCTAATTACCTTTGCCAATATAAATGTTGTCAACTTTTGCAATCTCCATTCCGAAATAGTTGGGACAAAGTGTAAATTGTGAATAAAATCAAAATGCAATGACTTTCAGATCATATGAGCCAATATGTTATTTACAGCAGAACATAGATAACATTTCAAATGTTGAAACTGAGACATTTTACATTTTTATCCACAAAATGAGCTTATTTCAAATTTTCTGGCTGCAACAGGTCTCAAAAAAGGTGGGGCACAGGCAAAAAAGGGCTGAAAAAGCAATTCATATATAAGAGAATCGGCTTAAAGAACATTTAGCTAGTAATTAAGTTAACTGGCATCAGGTGTGTAACATGATTGGCTATAAAAGGGATGTCTTAGAGAGGCTGAGTCTCTCAGAAGTAAAGATGGCTAGAGGCTCTCCAACCTGTGAAGGTTTGCATAAAAAATTTGTGGAATATTTTAAAAACAATGTTCCTCAATGTCAAATTGCAAAGGCTTTGAAGGTCTCATCATCGACAGTGCATAACTCATCAAAAGATTCAGAGAAACTGGAAAAATCTCTGTGCATAAGGGACAAGGCCGAAGACCTTTACTGGATGCCCGTGATCTTCGGGCCCCCAGACGCCACTGCATCACTCACCAGCATGATTCTGTCATTGACATTACTAAATGGGCCCAGGAATACTTCAAGAAACCACTGTCTGTAAACACAGTCCGCCGTGCCATCCACAGATGCCACCTAAAACTCTATTATGCAAAAAGGAAGCCATTATTGAGCATGATCCAGAAGCGCCACTGTGTTCTGTGGGCCAAGGCTCATTTAAAATGGACTGTTGCAAAGTGGCAAAGTGTCCTGTGGTCAGATGAGTCCAAATTTGACATTCTTTTTGGAAATCATGGGCATTTTGTCCTCCGGGCTAAAGTGGAGAAAGACTGTCCCTCCTGTTATCAGCAGTCAGTTCAAAAGCCAGCATCTCTGATGGTATGGGGATGCATTAGTGCATATGGTGTGGGACACTTGCATGTTTTAAAAAGGACCGTAAATGCTGAAAGGTATATTAAGGTTTTAGAGCAACATATGCTCCCCTCCAGACGACATCTATTCCAGGGAAGGCCTTGTGTATTTCAGCAGGACAATGCAAAACCACATACTGCTGCTATTACAACAGCATGGCTTCGTAGTAGAAGAGTCCGTGTGCTGAACTGGCCTGCCTGCAGTCCTGATCTTTCACCAATTGAGAACATTTGGCACATAATTAAACAAAAAGTCTGTCGATGAAGACCCAAAACTTTCCAGCAGCTGGAAGCCTGTATTAAACAAGAGTGGGATCAAATTCCAATGGCTAAACTCAAGAGACTTGTCTCCTCAATCCCAGACGCCTCCACTCTGTGTTAAAAAGAAGAGGGGATGCTACATCATGGTAAACAGGCCCCGGTCCCAACTGTTTTGAGACCTGCAGCAGCCATCAAATTTGAAATGAGCTCATTTGGTCGATGAAATTGTTAAATTTCTCAGTTTCAACATTTGCTATGTTATCTCTGTTCTATTGTGAATAAAATACTGGCCGGTGTGATTTGAAAGTCTTTGCGTTTTGATTTTACTCACAATTTGCACTTTGTCCCAACTATTTTGGAATTGGGGTTGAACATGCAGTTCATTTTGTCTAATAAATTACCATCTTTTGATGGACTGATTCATTTTTCAGCAAGGATTCGGCCTCATTGAAGTCATCTCCATTGGTGATTGGCAAATGGATGGGGCACATCTCTTGGGTTGTGGCTGGCACTGGTCCCTGACAACCAGCCAGGGTCATTTTGGCATATGCCAATTCACTCTTGATGAATTGAACATTTCTTGCCACTTCGTTTACAACCACTAGTACTTCAGCAAGCATCGCAGTCATCTTTTGGATGGCAATGTCTTTAAAAAGAATTTTAACAAATTGTCATTATGTGAGATGAAAATCTGCAAATTACTACTGTGTTATAACAGTTTCTAGTTGCCTGTCAAAATCTGCCTGTTGTCACTTTGCATCTGTGTGGTCACATCAATAAAAACATTCATGTACGTTGATTTCATGCATCTGTCTGTAATATACTGGACAAAGAAAGTTAGGGATCACTCTGATTTTTAATATTGAAATATGATATGGAACATAATTTGAACTATCAAATATTTCAATTTCGAAAATTGAGGTGATCCCTAATTTTCTTTGTCCAGTATATAAACACATACACACATATGTATAGTATGTGTGTGTGTCAAACTGACAATTTGTTTAAAGAGCCCATTCCATGAGAAAATCGTCATATCTAATGTTTTCTAAAATACGATAGGTCCATAATTAGCTTGTGACATGTCGTGGTTGTTGAACTTCAACACCACATGAACTATTGCTATTTGTAAATGAAAGGAAATAGGCGAAGAATTTGGGCCAGTAAGACACATTCCTCGGTCTGTCGTAACAATGAGGATTCAATATTCATGATCTTGCCTACTCTGGTTTGTAACCTATGATCTGGCAGCTAACTGACAGCTTTCTGAGTAACATGCTAGCTATCCAATCAGCGCAAAGCTAGTTTAAATACTGAATATTCACGCAGAAACTCAACCGTCTTCTCCGGCTGCCTTTCCAGCGGTACGAGAATGTCATCAAATAACCAATCTAAGGCACTTTTTCACAAACCATGGTACGAATATGATTGCAGGGCATTGGAGATTAACACAAAATGTCAGAAATATATGTGGAATGGGCTCTTTAAATGTGCAGTGAGTCATAGATCAATATTGTGATAGTAATTGCTATTGAGTGTTCAGTAACGGGGGTCATTCCATCCCAAATCAACCAGAATGTGAGAAGTGCCCCAGGTCACTGTCTCAGAAAATTCTGAAGAAATACACAGTTGAAGCACTACCCAAGCAGGGTTCCCGCTGCCGCTCGTCATTTTCGTCATTGACGAAAATAATTCATCGGTGACGAGGAGAAATTATGAGCAGTCGTCACAGTGGTGAATGTATTTGTTTAATGACGAATAAAAATTCAATGGCAAATAGTGGCTTCATCTGCCCAGAGCATTCGAGGCTGTCGCCCCAAAGATGTTTTCTTTTGCCCCATTTAGTTTACATGAATGCATAAATAAATAAAATAAATAAATAGTTCTTCACTTTGGGGAGTTCACTACATTTCTGAATGTCCGTAAAACAGGACAGCACTTTCGTATTGTTTTATCTTCAATGAACAGAGCCAAGAAAGACCAATCAGAGAGGGGTTTTACGGGAAAATACGTCCAAATGCTTCCTTATTGGCTGACAGGTCTCCATGGAGTTGAAAAGCCAAATGATGTTATCGGCAGTCAGTCATGTGAGGGAGTGCATATTCGCGGATTTTAGTTTTACCTGTAAAACGGAGGAAGCTGTCATCCCTCATAATAAACTGGGAGAACAAGGTGTGTAAATTTCTATATGAGTCCCTAGTTACGTAAACGTGATTGACATGAGCAGATATGAGCGCATCTTTACACGGCATATATTAGTTTGATTAGTCTTCGACTTAACAATCGCCTGATGCGTACAATGTCATTTGTTGCCATGTTTTCTATCACAGTATGACTAGTTATTTCTGAGCTAACGTTATGCAAAACATGGTACTTCCAAGTTAGCTTCAAAGGCACAAGACAGTGCTATACAATATCTGATTCATCATCAATAATGATAAAAACTTCGTATTGACAACAAACCGTTCCCCACCAGCTGGGTTGGTCTGTGAGCTCATCACTGTTAAAATATGCTCAGGCCAGTGCGATAGTTAGCCAGTACAGTAGTTTGCTGAAGCCTAACTCAACAGTTCTCAAACTCGGTCCTGGGGTGAACGCTGTGTGTGATGGTTTTTGCTCCAACTGGAATTGCTGTCGCAGAATTTTAACGAGCTGCAAGCAATTATTTTTCTTAACGAGTGGCTTAATATGTTAGAGGGGCGTTTCACTCTTTTAAACTCTATTATGACTGAAATGGCTGTGCATTCAATAATTTTCAAAAACTTAGCAAAACTGGCAGCAATGTGTTTGTAAAAATAGACTTCACCTTATGACCGAATGGATGCCAAACTTTTGACCAATAACGATAAGTGCTAATCCGCTAGGCGTGGTGTTGTAATTATGACTGAATTATGTAAATCCTGTGGTGCTCGCTACCGCTGGGGGGCTTTGGGTTTACCAACTTAGCATCACATGGTTGTTTCGCACAGTACAGTAACCAGAAAGCACTCCCTCGAGAGAAGTGGATGAGGGTGCCAGTAATGAGACTTGTTTGTTGCTGGCATCAGATTTAGTGATTATCTGAGATGTTTAACATCTGAAACCCTAAACATTTGAGATTTACATGAAGGATTTCAATAAATTGTGCACAAAACATTGAACTCACCTAAAGTTCAATCTGGAATCAGTTAATGGAACTATTAAAAGTTAAACATTTTAAATAAACATTTGACAATTCCACTAACTCTGATTCCAACAGTACAAAACAAAAGCACACCCCAAGTCCAATTTAGCATTTTTGTCAGGCCTCTCTATTGCCCTTAAAGGGTATGTCCCTTTATAATTTTGGGATGCCAAAAATGGCTGCATTGACAAAAATGTTAAGGGAAAAAATAAAGAAATTAAGGGTTTAAAGGGATTTCTATTGCCAGTCTTTTGCATAAATTCCATGCTAAATGCTCAAGAGGTTTTAATTTAGCTTTTATGGTCCACAGGGTCCCCATTATCAGATATTGGACTTGAATGGACCCAAAATTATATATGCAATCGAAAGTATGATGGAGAGACCTATTATAATGCAAATATTTGAGGTTTGACCTTGTTCATGCTGCATGCACTTTGTCCGCTTTAAAGGCTTTTCAAAGTTTTATAAAGTCCATGAGCGGCTAATAAAAAATTACGACTATGATAAAGTGAAGAATTTTTTTGACTTTTTCTCCAGGGAGAAAGTGAATAATATTTTTTTCAGAACCAGGGGCAACCCTGCCCAAGGAATGAATGTTTGCAAAATTTCAGGTCTGTAAATGCAGTAGTTTCTGAGATATGGCCATTTATGTTCTAAGGCATTTTTTTCGATTTTTGCAAAATGCATTTTTGACCAAATTTGAATGCTTATTTACAGCAAAGTAATGATGCTGCAGGGGTTTAATCTTGCATATAGGGCTAATTCTTCCTGAATTTTTCATTTTTAGCTTTATAAAAGGTGTATCTTCAGTCCCTGGTCATCTACTGACTACCCAAAATAGAGAGAAAGCTGATTTTGCAAAATAATGCCATACCTTTGCAGTACTCCTGAGGGAGAATGGCTCATTTTCTAGATCTTATATTTTTCATGATGTCTAAACTGATGTTCATGCATGTGTACAAGCAGTAAGGAGTTTTAAATAACCATTTCTTCCAGCTCCAGTGGCCTATTTATATTAGAACATTTTATGTTTTTCCAAAAACTTTCCCATATTTCACCACCAAAAACTACTGAATGACAGTGAATGACGGCCTTGAAATTTTTACCATGTATTGGCACATATTTAAGGATAACAAAACCAAGTTTCATCCATAGTATCAGATTGGTTCTATTTTTAAAGCTATAAAATATTTGACAATTTTGACATTAAACTTGGTCTCTGTGGCCGTTTCCATAGACTTCACTCTGCGTTTAATGTATCCTACCTTGTCTTTGTCACTCACAGGTTTTAAGGGCGAACAGTCTAAATTAGTTGCACTGACATTGAGCTGCTCCCGAAGAATCGAATCATCAACATATGTTTCATCGGTACTGGTATTGGGCACTGGCTCATCAGATGCTGCAGTTTGGTCCCTCTCATTTCCATGCTTGCTATAATGGTAACAGTTGCTGCACCATTTCTGACCAGGTTTCAAAGTAAATTCTCTTGCTGTTTCTTGATCTATAGTATGCAGGTGTTCTAAAATGAACAATAATACAGTTTTAAAATCAGAATTCCATCAGAGTATATGTTTAATGGGGGCTTCAAAGACAATTTCAGTGAAAATATTTTAGTGAGTGTACTTACTTGTAACCTTATTTTTATGAACATTCCTAGGGTCACAACAATATCGTTGAAGACTTTCGTAATATGACAAAAACATCTTTTTGTGGTGAAGGCAAATTGTGTCTTCATATTCCAAAGAAATTTCACACCTCCACATCAGAAGTTCCTTATTTTCTTTACTAAGTTGATTGAGTTTGATCATTCTACTTTTTTTTGGTCAAAATGGTTTTGTGACACTCATCCCCTACTTCTTCACCAACTGTGTAGTTTGGCTCCATGGTGAAAATGATATTATTATCTCAAGATTAGGTCACTCTTTATATAGTAAATGACAAGGATTGCATAATGATGACATCATGCAGGGCAAGTTATGAGTATGATATCACTTCAAGGATCAAGTCTGGACAAGCTCCCATTTGAAGATCGAATAAGAATCAAAATTGTTCACAGATACTGCATAATTATAGATCTGACATCATACCATTGGCATTGAAATAATGAGACTGATTTCTTAGTTTATAGCATCCGTATAACACCAGGTACTATTTGCAAGGTAACTGCAAGATTGTTATCATTAAATTTTAATCATCCACAACTGTGTCCAAGACCACATTAATGCTCAAAGGAACATTGAAAGGTTATAAATAATGAGCTATCATAACCAATGCAAAGGAATTGTCCCACAAAAGTGCCTCAAGAAGATTGACCACCAATTTACAATTGTGTACATGGCATCATTAAGCCTAAAGATTTGATTTTATTTAATGCAGCTTTAAAAATAAACCAATCTGATAGTACAGATGAGACTTGGCGTGTGCTATCCTTAAATATGTGCCAATACATGGTAAAAATTTCAAGGCTGTCATTCACTGTCATCCAGTAGTTTTTGGTAGTGAAATATGGGCTAGTTTTTGGAAAAATGTAAAATGTTCTAATATAAATGGGCCACTGAAGCTGGAAGAAATAGTTATTTAAAACCTCTGACTGCTTGCCCACATGCATAAACATCAATTTAGACATCATGAAAAATTTCAGATCTAGATAATGAGCCATTCTCCCTCAGCAGTACTGCAAAGATACAGCATAATTTCATGAAATCGGCTTTCTCTTCATTTTGGGGGGTCAGTAGATGATTAGAGACTGAAGATACACCTTTTATAAAGCCAAAAATGAAAATTTCAGGAAAAATCAACCCTATATGCAAGATAACAACCCTGCAGCATCATTTCTTTGCTGTAAATAAGTATTCAAATTTGGTCAAAAATGCATTGTGTAAAAATTCGAAAAAAAATGCCTTAAAATATAAATGGCCATATCTCAGCAACTACTGCACTAACAGACCTGAAATTTTTCCCACATTCATTACTTAGGTAGTATTTCAATTGTGATTTTTTTCAGAAATTTTGAGACAGTGACCTGTGAGACAGTGACCTGGGGACCTCTGGTTGATTTGGGATGGAATGACCCAGGGGTCTCTTTGTCTCTCCAGCTGTTTCGTGAACACAAAATGTATTTTTGATTCCGGATACCAATTTTATTCCATAAGGAGAGAACTCAAAGGATAAGTCAAACTGGAAGTGATGATACAAAGTGAACAGACTAAATTGGAACACTATGAAATTAAAGCTGATAAATGTATTCTCTTTTCTGATTGGCTGAAATTGGCAACCCACCTGAAAATGTATTTTCCATAACGGGGGAGATCACTCTATAGCAATGCTTACTATCAGAATATAACTTTAACCTTTCACAATAAAAAAAAACAAACTGTCTACTTATCTAACATTAGATGGCATCTGTGTTGTTCACTTACCATTATCACCTTGATCTGGTACTGCCTGCATGGGATCATACTGGTCTACTCTGAAGTCTGAAATAGGAAAAAAATTTAACATTGACATAAAAAGCATCACTAGTGTGTTCATTTTTTAGGGGTGTCTTCGACTAAGGATTTTCATAGTCGAATCTGATTCGTCAGATTTTGCCCATAGTCGACTGATCATCGAATCGGTTTTTTTTTTTTTTTTACACAAATGAATTCATATTTTGCATCACTGCAATTGACTCATCATGCTCTTAAAATGGCAATTCTCTGTGTCAGTTTCATTATTTACCATTTCATCTTGATAAAAGCTTACCCTGATCTTTTTTTTTTTTTTTATGTCGTCATACATAACATGCTCTGTCTAGATGCTCACTCGCCTTTCCTAACTGTGAAATTGCTCTTAGGGTCTTATTGACGATATCAATAATTGGCATCGGGGTAGCGAAGCTTTTAAAAGTTAAAACTAATTTAATACTATTTTCGGACCTCCATGTCGCAGGAGAGACTATGTGGGCTCGCCCTTCAGTCTATCGAAAAAGACGTTGCATCCAGGCTGGATTATAAGGATTTAATTGCTGAGTTTGCGGCCAAAAAGGCAAGGAAAGTAACCATCACCTAATAAATGAATGGTGAACGGGAATTTGATGTTTTAAAGTTATACTGCAGCAGAGCGTTTGTGACTGACTAGTATTAGAAAATATACTGCATCGTAATCAAATGTTAAACTGTTGCGGGTGTCAGCGGATACTACGCCCTTGTTAATCTGAGATTTTTCCATAGAAATGAGTCAAAATAAGCGATTGTCACCAGTGAGTGTGAGCCATTAGGTATTAGTGTTTGTTGAATTGTAATTTGTGACGCACTGTCATACTTCAACATGCCAATATAAAGTGACACCTGAGCTGATTTAATGATAAAAGCCATTCATTGTGCAGCTGATTTTTTTTCCTTTGAAAGATTATGATATCCAAAAAATCATAGTTTAAATTATTGCCACAATAATGCTGTTTTAGTCTAAAAATGCATGTCATTTCACCGGGTATAACTAGAACAGCTATGTGCTTGCAGCCTGACATGATGAATGCACGTGCATGTGAGCAGGGCCTCGCGCATCAAGTAGGCACAGGGTCTCGCACCCCCCCTGCGATGGCGCTGACTGCAGTGGGTGATTTATTAATGCGTAGTGAGTATAGGTCTACTGTTTAAACGCACACGTCATTTTCAATTCTTTAGTAACAGAAATTAGGCTGATTTTGTATCAAAATAGGCTATATATAATGAAAACAAAGACATTCTTTGTAAAGATTTATGCTTAGCAGCCTGAGCACCCCCATGTAGTCAGAATGGTACGATCTTGGTCACATAACAACATTTTCCGATGAATCGACTACGAGGTTGATCGTCGAATCAGACTCCTGCAAATTGAATCGTCAAATAGTCGACTATTCCAGGTAACCCCTATTATTTTTACAAATATATTTTACATTTTATTACTAAGTTGTGGTTATTGGTTAAGAGTGCAGTATGGCATACCATTTTGTGCATGTTGTGGGGCACGAAGGGGTGTGTTTTGCCCAGAGCTATATGGTGCCGATATCTCTGGAAAAACAAAAGTAGTCATTTCTATATTTGGAAGCACCAACAAAACTTTGAGTGGGCAGATTGTGTTGTCAACTACCACTCAGGATGTCTGAACACAGATTTCTGAAGTTATTAGTAATTGTAAGTCATACTAATATGTCAAACAGTTGTCATTGTGGAGTTCTGTGCCCCTGACTCTACAAAAAACAGTGTTGCAGAAAATATGGCATAATACCAGTGCTCGCTCTCTGTGGGACCTATAGCTGATGATATTGTGCAGTGCCAGATGCTGACCTCCTGGCTGAAACACACAATAAGAAATGTATAAGTCAGTGAAATTATTAGCATATGATGTTATTGTACCGGGGTACAAATCCCGGGGGGGACGCAGGGGTTGTGTCCCCCTTCCATAAAGTTGCCCCCCCCAAAATCCTGTTGTAAACACATAGAAAAATTTTCCAATAGTATTGTAACGTTTGTTGACAGTACAATACAAGTCATGCTACTCAAAAAAACATTGTTTGACAATTTTAACTTTTGAAAGATTACACCCCCAATCCTCGCAGTGGTTTGGTCCAATCTATTTCTCCCGGTGTGGCTGCTGCCTCACACACACACACACGTACGCACTCACGCACGTACACACACACACACGTGCGCAGACAGAGCGCTGAGGATCGCGATTAAGTAAGTGTATTAAAACACTGAACAGTTAAAGGATAAGTTCACCCAAAAATGAAAATTCACTCATCATCTACTCAACTCAAGGGTAATCAAAGGTTCCATGAATTTCTTTCTTCCTCAAAACACTTCCCAGATAGCAAAAGACATTAATTCAATGTTGGATTTTGGTCAGATTGGTTATTTTTGGTTGAGGTTGAAAAATCTTTGTTGATTCAATGTTTAATTACAGTTACCATTTCAATGTTTGAAAAACTGTTGTTGAATCAATGTAGTATAGATGATGATTTTTAAATTTTGAAATGAATTGAATTGACATCATTTCAATGGTGCTAATGGGGGGGATTGATGGCCAGATAATTCTCAGAGGTACTTCCTCCACCTAAGCGAGGCAGGAAACCTTAAAAGATCAAAAGAAAAGGTGTGTGCTAAAATGTATAAAAGTACAAAAGTATAATTTCTTTTGAATTTTAATAAACAACTAAATGAATAATGGTGTTTTATTGTTTTTTTGTTAATAGAGCATGCAGCAAAGCAGCTGTTCTCAACCTTGGTTTCTTAAAAAAAAAATGAAATAGCCAACCTACAACCTCACAACACATTTTCGAATATTCACCTATGAAATAATTATAATCAAGTACGGGGTCCCCCAAAACATGTCCCTGTAAAGTGGGGTCTTTGTATAGAAAGGTTGAGAACCACTGCAGTAAAGCACACTTAATGGACCATTTCAGCATTTTAACCTTCGTCTGTATGTTTTTAATATGACTCATTTAAAAAATAATCATTTTACTCTATTTGGTGTTTTAAATTTCTGTGGGGGTTGCTCCAAACGTGACTAATAGTGACATCACTGCCATTCAGGCATATGGCAGTGATATCACTGACTAGTAGACTACTTTGGCATGCTCCTTGTTGAACTACACCATAAACAGAGTAATAAAGTGATTATTTTTTAATGAGGCATATGAAAAACATACAGAGGAGGGTTGAAAAGTGTTGAAATGGCCCTCAAATAATAACATTGTTTCAATGTATAATGCAATGCATATATATATATATATATATATCAATTGAATGTTGATGCAATTCTACATTCTTTCAATGTTGATCATATCATAGTTGAATCAAGGTTGATTCATTGTCAGAATTGACTGGAAATTCAATGTTACTGCCATGTTGATCATAGCGAGCACTTTGAATGTTTTTTTCAATATCTGACATAAATATTGATTGCAGTCTTCAGCCTGACAATATCACAATGTTGATTCGATCACTTTTTGCTATCTGGGATTAGAGCTACAAAGAAAAATAGCATTGAAGACCAATCCAAATCAATTGAAATCAATGTAGACCACTTTTTCAAGCATCAAAAACAACATTTAAAACCCACAAAATGCCTCCACATACTGCTCGTGCGGCGTAATCCAAGTGTCCGTAAGCCCCGACATTCAAATTTGACTCGTAAAGACGTCTTTTCACTATATTTTTGGCCTAAATGTCCAGTGTAGCCACTTAGCTAAGAGCCCTGTTTATTTTCGCGGAAGATGTTGACCTCGCTAAGTTGGCCAACCATAAAAATGCGCTGTTCAGTCAGTGAATACTAACATTCAAAACTGCAGCACATTTCTCCAATTGGAGATATTTAGGGCCGTTGCAGGATTTTTTGCCCTCATTGGCCACCGTAGCTGGAGATCTTGAATTTTAAACTTCTTCCGTGAAAATGCATTTTCAATGACTTGTATCACCAAAACTGATTCAGAGCTTTGGATTATATTTCAGGAGGTCTTATAAATGTATGTGAACTTTTATTTAGTGACCTTTGCATTGAGTTTCAATGATTCGAATGTCAAACTTCACATGAAATTTGGTCCCATTTTTAAGTTTTGTAGCATATTCAGTTGCACTTCATAATTTAATTGTGTAAAGGTTTGTGTATTTTTAAGTTTTGTGACATATTCAGATTTTGTTTTGTTGCTGCTTGTTGACAGTTTGATTAAAAACATATTTTTGAAGAATAATTTGATGTAGTTTAGTTATTCATTAAAGTGTTTCTTCTAGTTTTAGAACTTGTGTTGAACTTTCCGTTCTTGTAAAGCTGCTGTAGTGGTGATCAGACCAGTGTTTATGATGAGCAAAGAAATTCTGTTAGGTCACATATGGTGTAATTAACACCTACCACCCAATACCACTCTTGGAATTGCTGGTTGAGCATAAACAAACCTGTAGACAGGTAGGATATGGACTTATAAGGAACAATGACATAATTACAGTTATTGTTTAATATCACCATGTAAGACATTTGAGAAAGTATCAGACAACACAACAAAAAATATAGCATTTATTTTTATGTCCCCCCCAGGAATTACTGTTTATTGTCCCCCCCAACAATGAAAAGGGATTTTCGCCCCTGATTGTAATCTCCCATGTGAGGACGTGTTTGATCTTCCTGTCCTTGAAGCTGAGGTAGATTTAATGCATCGCTGAGTCAGGGATACAAGAAAGGGATGAAAAATGCACTGCCCCCATTTTCACTTGCATCAAAAATATCAAACAATGTGATAAAAGACTCAAATTCCATAAAACGCCCCATACAGTGGCTTATGTGACTACTGACAATTATTTGGCAGCTCACCATTGTGAACTATCTCATGTGCTGATTGCTGGTTGTCATAGGCACCTGCAAACAGATCTACAACAGGGGCAAAACAAGCTTTGAATGAAACATGATTTGTGAACACAGCTCTCAATCTAAAAGCATGATTCAATACTACTGTACATATTTTAATTTTGCCTTACCATTCCTTGCCAGTTGTGAGGGCCCAAGCTGTCTGTATTGGCCTGGAATTGATTTTGGTGTTGTAACTGAAATACAAACGCATTTTAAATTTCAATGTCTTCTGTTGTATACATGATGCCAGCTAGCTCCTCACAAGCACATAAAACAAAACACACATCATGGGTTCACTTACTGATGTTATTTAGGTCACAAGACATCACGTCATCTAAATAGCTGAAAACGTCATCCAATGAACCTAAAAATGAAAACCATCAAGGCTATGAGTATAAGATACAGCAAATTGAGTTCAAATAGTATTCCAGTTAACAACATACCATCCCTTGCATGCTCTGGGGACCACACAGCTTGGGTCTGGCTGGATTTTGTCTCTTGAAACTGGCTGGATTTTGACATCTCTCCTACAACATAGTTGGTAAAAGGTTATTCAAAATTTATTTCTGGCTAAAACTGTACAAATATCCATTGTTTTTATCCAACTTTAAAAAGTCTGACAAATATAATTTCCTTGAACTAATGTTGAGCTGCAGTTTTAGAAGGGCTACTGAACAGGATTGCCTTACATTATATAGGTGTGCCAATGTAAAATAAATGCATTGCCATGCTACGGAGTCAATACCTGGAGCACCCACATCAGGTGGGCTGGCAAGCCGTTTTCTCTTAATATCACCACTTGATGACAAATCAGAGTCTGAGTGCATATACTAGTGTGGATTTGGTCTGAATAAAATAAACAGATCATTCAGTCTATTTCATATCAAGTTTATTAGCCAAAGTCAAGATAAAATAACATTGTGACCCCTTGTGCTAATTATGATTCCATTAGATAAATGAATGTCAATTGAAAGGAGAACTGACAGAAACGTCACATAACTTGGTGCTATGTCACATAACTCAGCAACTACTGCACTTACAGACCTGAAATTTTGCACACATTCATTCCTAAGATCATGGGCACCAAACTTTGTGTAAAGGTGGGGGGGCAAAATCTGATCAGAGGGAAGGGTGTGCGAAAAACCTGATGGCAATCCACCCACATCCCCAGACAAAAGATATCCTAATAAATTTATTGATTACACTGGGGAACAAATGGAAAAAAAGGTTTTTTTTTGGTGCCTCAGATTTTAGACTTGATGCTAGTTATGTTCAATCACACCGCTGAATAGGAATATGATCTTCATTTCCTTCTAGCAGCTCTAGTTTTGATATAATTCACTTATATTTAAATGTATCAATGATAACAAGCATAGAAAGTTTCACCATTATCTAATTCTATGGATGTAATTTAATCATAAACAAATTCTGAGCTGCCGGATAGCTCACTTGGTAAAGCATCGCGCTGCGAAGCAGAAGTGACTATCACGTCACGGGTTCAATCCCCGCCTCGTACCAGCCAGCAGTGGTCGGCAGCTTTTTCAGAGTAGCGCACAATTGGCTATTGCACTGCAGGGTCGCAAATTGGGATTGGACTGTCGGGAAGGGAAAATAATAGTTGCCTTGTTCGTTGCTCAAGCGCCTCCTGTTGGCCAGACGGGCGCTCGTCAGGAAGATTCTAAGCCTGTTTATGTCCGGGTATCCTCCGCCCTCAGTCTGAACTTGCGAAGAATCAACCAATGAGTGTATAAGAAGCAGTGGCTGGCAGGCGCGTGCTTCGGAGGAGAGCCGTGAACTGTCTTCAGTCTCCTGAATTGGCAGCAAGGGGTTGCATACGAGCAAGCCTTGAACATATTTCACCAATTGGGCATTCCAGATTCGGGTGGGATTGGAGATGCCAAATTTATTTTAAAAAAAAAAAAATCACGAACAAATTCTAATTGTATAAAGCCATTTTTTAACAAAAAGGCAACAATAATTGTAGTCATCAATGCTTGTGCCCGATCGGTTTTATGTATAACAATTAGGAGTAAATCATATCTCGATAACTCAGAGTTGATGGAGAAAAGCAGATGGCATATTTAGAATCAGTGACCAAAATTTACCTAACAGGTCTAATATCTCAGGTACCAAATTCTGTGTTCCTTAGTGTTACTGCGAAGTTCCTTCACAAAACAGTATTTGTCCCTTAATGTGGAAAATGTCAGCTTTAATCCAAAATAAAATTAAAATTATTTTTGAATTTGACTTAACGATGAACATTCGCGGCTTACAGAATGGCTTACATTTGACAGAAATCTCCACACACCCCATTTTTCCATTGCCCAAAATTTTACATTCTACATTTGATTTGTATACTGTGATGAGTCTCAATGCTATGTCAGAGGACCAATTCCTTAAAGGGGACCTATAATGCTGATCCTTCTTTTAATACATATTAGTAATGTTATAATGTTGGTTGTCCATACCCAACCTCTGAAAAGTTTCTAAACATAAGATACAGAGGTTTTGCAGTAATCCAATTTAACGTGATTTCTTGAACGTGACTTTTCCTTTCTGAACAACTCTCCCGAATGATCTTCACGAGATCTGGGCAAAACCTGACATCAGGTTGTTCTGCCGTCCAATTAGTAGAGACCTAGCCAGAGCCAATCACGGCGCTGGACCTGCCCATGGATACCGAAACTATTCTAGCAGGCACTAACAACAGCAGATCATACTAAGATACAGAGGTTTTGCCGTAATCCAAGCGTCTACATTTTTGAAAATACAAAAGAAGAACCGACGTCAGGATCATTTGAGGTGCAGTTCTGTCCCACACCGAAACTATTCTCCCACAGCTGCTTGTCAAAAGAAGTTTACATTTTATCTCTCCCACAGGATGCGAAAAAAGCACCTATTTCTCTTCCAAAAGAGGATGCCACCAGAAATCAGTGGGTAGCTTTTTTTGTTTGCTGGCAGCAAACAGCCACGGCCAAAGGGAACGTTAGCTGCTTGTGCTCAGCATTTCACCAAAGACAGCTTTGTCAATAAAGGATCATTTGACACAGTATAAGCTTTCAGCTGCTTCTCAAACCTGAAGCAGTTGCATCGATCAAGCGCTGGAGCCACAAGCTGTAAGTAACGATATAACAGCAAATAATGTAAGTGAAGCTAATGTGTTACAGTGGCTAGCAGGACCGCTAGCGATAGTTAGCACTAACAACTTTGTTTGTGACTGGCTTTGACTATCTGAAGATAAAGCCATATTGTTGCTTTTACTGCATAACTCCAACCAGAAGTGATTGCCAGTTGAACCTGACGTGATAGCCAGTTGATTGTGGCTGTAGCAACGTAACGAGCCAAGTTACTGTTGCTAATGTTTTTGTCCTAAATATGCAAGAGTAATATCAGGGAAATTCTACAGAAGGTGTGTGAACATAAACCTCATTTGAAGCTAACTTTTAATACTTGTTTGTAATTTGGATGTTTGGCACAACTGTCCAGGGTAATGGAACTTGCTGTCTGTAAAACCTGTCTTGCAAGGGTTTGTCTCTGTGGTTATGACCACTCGGTTACCAGCTACTGCATGTTAGTTTGCATGCCGCCGTGCTCATTAAAAATGCTTCTGGTTATATGCAGTAATTCTGATCGGTATGCTTGTTACTTCGGTAAGCATCATTGTGGCAGTTTCATCATAACGTTGCCTGATTGTAGCCACTACAGTTGAAGCGGCTGCTTGTGATCGCTTCACTTATCCATGACCGGGATCAGCCGGATCCCTATCACAAATATCTTGGCTAGCTCTCTGATTCTACTGTGAAAGCAATTGCGAAACGTAGAAGCTCTAATGTGTCTGGTATAACAAAGGATTTCTCTGCTCTACCGTGACATAATTTCATCCCCCTTTAGAAATTGTTGTGGGTAATAAAAAGCTGAAAAGGGCGGAGATTAAGTAGGAAATTCTTTCCTGTAGAAGTGATCGATTCGCTAGCTCCACAAAAGCAACTTGTCCACGCTAACAGAACTTACAGTCTGCAAAACCTGTATTATGTTCATAACATAACCGAGCTCTCTCTAACTGTCGTGTACTATCCATAAAGCTGCTTTCACATCGGACGCGAAACTGAATTTTTCACGGGACAGATTACATTCAAAGTCAATGCAAAGACTTGAATACATGCGTTATGGGCGCGTTAAGCAGCTTTCACACCGGACGCGAAACTAATTTTTCGCGCGACAGATTAGCTACATTCAAAGTCAATGCAAAAACTTGAATACACGCGTTATGGGTGCGTTAAGCAGCTTTCACACTGGACGCGAAACTAATTTTTCGAGCGACAGACTAGCTACATTCAAAGTCAATGCAAAGATGCGAATACACGCGTTATGGGCGCATTAAGCAGCTTTCACACCGGACGCGAAACTAATTTTTTGTGCGAAAGATTACATTCAAAGTAAATGCAAAGAGAATGCATTGACTTAGAATGTAATCTGTCGCGCGAAAAATTCATTTCGCGTCCGGTGTGAAAGCGGCTTATCGCGCCCATTTTCTGCAAGCAAACGCTGGTCATTCCGACGCAATAAGTAACCATTACCACGGGCAATTTCCGAAAAGGCCGTTTAGCCTGGAGCTTTCGCCCCTTCGTCATACACCAGCGCAGAAGCTGTTCGCTACTCCACGCTAACGACACACCACAGCTATTCACACGAACCAGCAGGTCCTTATAATACACACCGAAGCAGTCCATAAGTTGTTGGTCCACTTTTTGCTGCTCCTCACTGTCCATGTTACCCTCTAAACTCAGACCCACTGGATTTCTACAGTCTCCGGTCCACACTTGGGTTTATCGACCCGTTCTAAAAATGTGTCTATATGGGGTGGATTCTAGCTTTCCCTCAATCATAGCTATAGAGTAGAAACAACGGTGTACTCGCCATAGTAGCTGTAGGTAGAAAGCAAATTCGAGCTTGAGCTGCCAGACATTCGTACTGCATCCTTCACTTTCACCGTTGCGTTTATTAGAACAAGTTAATTTCATTAGATCTATACACATGTACTGCGTTTGATTGTGGAATATGCCCATCGTTTCCTTTGGGAGACGCATCTCAGTTTCACTCTGAAGAGCCGGTGAGACGCCATCTCAGTTTCACTCTGAAGAGCGCCTAAACGCTGTTGTGCCATTTTTCGAGATTCTCTCAAGCCAAAATTCTCCCCAGAAAAACAGAAACAAGTCAGAAGCCAGAATCAGGAATATCACAGGTACTCAGAATCGTAAACCAGGGACAGGCAAGGGATCTATTAACCAGAAAATCCGCAGTTTACAGAAACAAAGGGGTATCTAAACTAAGGGAAATAGGGAAAAGGGAAAAGGGTAATTGGATAGGGAAAGGGAGACAAAGAAATTAACTAAACGCCAAGGGAATATGGGAAAACGAAAAGACTAGTTTACACAATTTGCTGCCAAAAATATCAACTGGTAACAATGAAACACGATTGACATAAAAGAAAGGCAGAGACAGAGACGACCAAGATTAAAAGGAACGAAAACGAATTATTATGGGAAAAGTTTTTATAAACAAACTAATCAGATAATCAGCGGATGAATGAACATGATAGGACAAAAAGGTGTGCAAATAATTAAATTTTGAATCCTCCCATTTCTAATCACCCGTAAAACTATTCTCATTTAACAAGAAAAAGAAGGAAGCTGTTTGAATGGAAACAAGACAAGACACCACACTTGGGAAACACAAAAGGGAGCTCAGTTTTAAAAAACATGAACAGTCACACTAGAAAACTTTAAACACAATTTAAATCTAAGCAAAAACAGATCAAACATAAAATCAATTCACAACAGCCGCAGTTTCGCCAGAAACATTTTTGCTGCCATCCGCAATAAACGGCGTTTTGAAAACATGATAATCCGGATGAATGCATGAAGTGGAATTTTTCTATTATTTTAATGCATGCTTTATTTGATGAAACAGCTTAATATTGCAAGTTTTGAGGAATGAAAGATGGACGGCTAATTTCACTAAAAGTATCGCTTTTTGATATTTAACCGAATAACTTGAATACATTGGGAAGCTCCAATCACTGAGTTTTTGAGGACAGTTCTACCTTAGCTAACATTGTAACCTCTGAGGTACGCTAAGGTGCATTATTTTAGTAAAGGTATCGCTTTTTAATGTTTCACTGAATGACCAGAATAAATTGACAAGCGCCAATCACGGAAGCAAGACATTACAGAGGTAGAATAGCTAACGTCTGTATGCTGCCTCTGTGCATTTGAATTTGATTAAAATTATTCCGCAATTGGATCCTTTTGTGAGTGCTGGTTAACTTTTTGCATAAAATGGCCAACGAAATGAATTTATACCAACTAAAAAGGACATTAGGAAATCATTCGACAGTATACGGGGTGTACAAAATGTCAGAATCACCTGCATAACATGATGTCTTGTAATAGTGAGAAGGTCCGCTCTCTGCCTTCAAAATTCTGAGTACGATTTCTGCACTGTGCAAAGTGGGCAAGTGACCCATTCTTCAAGGATTGTCTCCAGATTTTAAGAACGAAAGAGGAGATCTAGTCGGCATTTAGCGCTCCAGAAATTTCCACAGTTTCAATTAAGTTTAGATTCGGTAGTTGTACTGGCCATGGTAATTTGACTTTGACCTTGTGTTCTAAGAATACTTTTTAAAATGTTTTTAGCTGTGTGTTTGGAGGCATTATCATGTTGGAATATGAAACATTATTAGAGGACATAAACCAATCCAGATGAACAAAAAGTAAGGTCCAACCATAAATACCAGTTTTGTGAGGGTCACTACTTACTGTTGGAACAGTGGACTCAAACTATGTGCAATATCAACATTAGAGGTACATGTCAAGACAAACTGAGAGCAGTGAAATTATGTCAGCATGAATATTTCCTTGAGTCATAATTAGGATCCCCCCATGTTTTCTCATTAGAAGCACAGATAGATCCAAGATTCCCAAACTAAATTGTAGACAAAAACTGCAACTGCACTAAACCGTGGAGACAATAGTGCTGAAATTGAAACTAATGTAATTGTGGCACCATTGATTTTCCCATAATTCCACTCCCCGCAGATGTTAATAATGCAATAGACTGAAACTACAAAAGAACTTGACTGTAGATGCAAAGGATCAGAATTGGAGGAGGGGGGTAAAATTTTGGCAATATGAATTTTCACCCTTGCCAAAATTCTACTTCCTCCAGATCTTTTTATTGCAAGCACTGTTGGACTCCATATTTGCTGCAGGTACATATCCCAACATGTAGACTGAAACTACAAAAGAAATTGACTGTAGATGCAAAGGATCAGAAATGGGGGGGGTAAAATTTTGGCAATATAAATTTTCACCCTTGCCAGAAATATATATATATATATAAATAAATAAAATTTAAAAACTTGACTGTAAAGGCAACAGTTGGGAAATGGATGGAAAGGTGAATGATGGCAGCATTAATTTCTCTCTCCATAGTTGATCCATGCAAGCCCTCTCATTCACTATAGTGATGTTGTCACTTATCAAGTATGAAACATCAAAAAGCCATTGTACTTAAACGAATTTATAATTAGCATTTTTTCACTCTCTTAATTTAATCTAACAAAGTCCTGATGAAGAGAACTCTGGCATGGCTGCAGGCGATTGTTCCTCCAGCCTGCTGCACTGGTTGCTTGAGGTGGTTTGTGTTTTCTTTTGAGGCTTTTCATCCCATTTTCTCACAGCTATCCTCTGTTTGATCATGTAATGATTAATATGAGTAGTATGTCCCCTTTCTGACTTTCTGTCCAACTGTTGGAGGGTGCCATGAGGGATAAAGGGCTTTTAGTGCCCAGTTTGGCACTCTCAAGAAGGAAGCTCTCTTTTGCAACTGTGATACATAATTACATTTGCTCTTTTTGTTAGGATTTGAATCCGTTTGAGTTTATTGGCTCAATTTCCTCTCAAAATGTATGCTGGTGGTCCCACTTTTGAAAATTAGACTGCCAGCCTCCACTGCATTGGAGTACAGCCTCGAACATAGTTTCAGTATACTATCATAGATGTCTGCATTCTAGTGTGGTAACTTGTAGTTTTGGCACACAAAAAGGATAATTTACAAGCAAGTTTGTCATTCAGGGAAGTTTGTTCAGTGCATAGGTAAATGGGGTTGATCTCATTGTACGAGTTCTATATATATCATACTGTGCAAAAGTCTTAGGCATTGTAAATTTTCTTAAATTGAAATCTGTCTTTTGATATTTAATAATAAAAAAGCATATTTGAAGTTCTGATTTTTAATTTTAAAAAAGGTTTTATAAGTAAATGTTTGTATTTCATTAAAAACAGTGATACAGATGATGTAGTCTGTCCAGAGTCCAGATGTCAACATCATCATGGCTGTCTGCTGTTACCTGGAGGGCTTCATGCATTTGAGACCATCAGTCTGCAGAGGAATGGTGGCGAGTTTTCCACTCTGCTTGGAGCAAGGAAAAAGCCAGTCATCTTGTATAACAGCAGCACAGTAGGGCAGTGTCCAACATTTTTAGGCAAAGTGTAGTAGCATCAAATATTGGTTTGCTTTAATTTAACAGCTTACAGCTCTATATGGTACATTTCTGTAATTTGAAACTTTTAATTTCATTATTTTTACTTTCATTTGTGTGTGTGTGTGTGTGTGTTTTTTGTGTGTGTTTTTAAGTTTCATATTATAATTCCTTTTTGTGATTTTATTTAATTTTTAACTTGATATTATTTCCTTCCTTTACTTAGCCAATGTGTGTGGATATTTTCATACTTTTTTTATATTTGAGCATCGACGTCTCATTTCATTTCATTTAGCCTGTTCCTTCCCATTTCCAGAGTAAGTAAAGAGATCATATCGAGGGCTGACTGCAATAAACAGTTATGTCCAGATGTTTTAGATTGGACATAACTGTTTATTGATTATGCGCTCTACAGGTCTACCGCGATTTTGCCCTCACCGCACATAAACTATTAGATATATTACATTATTATATAATATCTACCCATAAAATGTATATTTTATAGTTTCATTTTCAATATAGCAAAGGCTTAAATCATGCAAAAGTAAATTGCCGTAGTCACTCAGACAATTACATCATATTTTTGCAGTCTCAGAGTCTAGCCACGTCACGTCAGTCGATTCTTATTGGTTGATTGGACTAGTGGCGCATAGCTATGGAGACATGGACAGAAAAAAATTATGTGTTTTCGTTGTTTTGCCTCAAGATGAATCCTGAGAAGTATGACAGCATTGTATGCTACAAAACTGAGGGAAAATATCCCGATGGACTGTCAAAGACAGAAAAGAATGGTTTCCAAAACTTACAAATACTTTTGACATTGAGGGTAAGCTTTGTCAATGGCTACTCAAGGACTATTTACTGTAACCTTAATATGCAAGCTAAATCACTGTTATTCAATACCCTAATGACTACTCAGTAATCAATTATTAGCGAAACAAGTCCGTGTATCCGACTGCAAGTTTTTTCAGAAAGAGGTCGGGATAGTGAACGCCCGAGTCGTCGCTGAAGACGATCTCGTTTGGACTTCGTCAGGCAGTAGCCTAACATTTTTGAGAATTTCTTGCGATTCGACGCGTTATACAAAGCTGAAAGTAATTCCATGCAGCAAAAAGAGAATGTTGCTCTAGCAAGTCCGTGTACTCGTAGAAACTGAACAAGTTTTAAATCACAGTCTGTGTTTTGAAAGAGGTTGGCTACTTGACCATTGCTTCAATTATGTAACTTTACCACCCCGTTTATTTATGTATTTATTTGTGCAATATAAAAGACTTTGATATAAAACTTTCTTGAGCCAACTGGTATTATGCAGTATGTCGAGGTTTAGTCTGATCTCTGAATATAATGAAAAATACCTACACGGCGTATCCTATTTAGTAGGCTAGCTTATGTTTTTTCTGTACTCTGCAAGGTTGCAACGATCAAAAGAAAATTGGCCTCGTGATTATGTCATTCCTTAGGAGTCTGCTCTCCAGAGCTGATCTATTGGTATATACTGAGGTAGCAACAAAGACAGTATGCCTCGTAATAAATAAGGCCTATTTATTATTTCTCTGATTCTGCGGGCTGAATTACCATATGCTTTATGGACTCGTTCATCGATTATTTGCGAAATGTTTCTGTTTGTCCTACTAAAACAGGTTATCGTAAAGAAATGGGTGCAGAAAAGGCTCGAGTCGTTGCTGAAGACGATTTTGTTTTAATACGGTAATAAAGAGGCCTGAAATTTCTGTGTATAATTCCTTACGATTTAATGCGACTATCAAAAATCTTCTTCCTTTTTCTGCATGAGAAAGTTAAAGCCGAATTTACACCAGGCGCGGCTGTGCCGCGGCACTTGGAGATATACGCAGCCATTCTAGTCAATGCTCGTGTTTACACAGGATGCACTGCGGCGCGTGTCAGCAGCGTCCCAGAAGCGGCTCGGCGCTCCGCTCCGCAGAGAATACGCGCTGAGTCTATTTCTGCCGCTGGCGAGCCGCAGTCGCGCTGATCTTTATATAGCAGGGATACGTTTCCTATAGTTCGACCATATACATTTATTGGATCCAGCTGTGTCAGTATTTGTGCTAATGGGAATCGCACACCAGATCGTGCCAAGCAGGGAGTAACTATCAAGGGGAATACGCTTTTAACTAAAAGAAACCAGCCATAAATCTTTGATATTAAATTCGTTTATAACTTACTTTTCAAAGTTATGATTTTTTTTTTTAACTAAAACATGGGCACAGTTTTTTTTTTTTTTTTTTTAATCTATGGCGTTCACGGCTGGACTGTAGTTGGCTCTACAGCACAACAAAGACGGAAATGACAATAAATGCAATTAAAGCAGAAAAAATAACAGAAAGCATTTAAGCTCGTTGCACAAATATGCTGGTGAAAATGACGAAATATGCGAAATCTGAGCAGTTCGATTGTATCAGCTGGCAGGACGCTGCGCTGACGTTCCGCTGACGTTCCGCGTTCAATGGAACATGAAGTCACGTACAAGACACAGCAAAATAGTGTCACTCACGCCACGCTGCAAATATGTGTCCGGTGGAATCCAGGGGTTAGAATGCGCATCAGCGAGTCAGTGCAGGTGCATAAACTCAACCAAATTTATATCGGAATTTGTGTTAGGAGGAAGTTGGGCAGACCTGGTATAGTTGTTACACTTTTTCTTTTAATGGCTGTAGAATTAACAATATCATGTTTTTTTCATCAATATGCACTGTAAAGACAGTTTATTAGACTACATGACTGATCTGCAGCAACCCCTATATTCTGCGCATGCGCAATGCTGGTGAGGAAAAAACAGACTCTCGTTACAGGAGGGGTAGTTTGTCATAGGTTGTGGGGCATTTTTTTACACTAAGAATTTGCTTAAGTGAGACATGTTTCCCACTTAAGTAGGCAAGTTAAGGGGATACCTTACTACTAATATCCCACAAAGCTACAGTAAGGAACCTCTTGAGTCATTCTCTAATGGCATTGCCACGTTTCGTAATTAGTTTTTAATCTCGAGGCATCTTTCTGAAATAAAAAAAGGTAGAAAATCATTCAATGAGGTAATTTGATCTTGTCCAAGTTTTTACAGGTTTTGGGGCAAGTTCTTACTATAACAACTTGGATGTATCAACTAGTCCATCAGCAACCCTTCGCCACTGTCCCGACATTTTGAAATGTTCCAGTGCAATGTTTACATGGGTGTGTCATGACACAGTGGCTAATGTCACCCTCTCTCATAATCCAGAAAATCTTGGGTATGTATCAATTATACTTGATGTTAATCGAAATCTCCCAAAAGCCAAGAAAGTTACCTTTTTAAAACTTTTTTGAATGAGCACTAACCTGTGACTTCTGCCCGTCCCTCCCCCCAACATTTATTTGTAATTCCTGGGTCTTCTGTCATTAAAACGCGGGTCACCTTAGACTGTTAAAATAATAACAACAGGAAAAATTAGAGGCCAATGGATATGTGTTTTATTATTCATATTACGTTAAAAAACTATTTTGAATGTTCACAACATGGAAGTGTAAACACTATGTGTTAGTCAATGGTAACACATCTCCTATGTTGTGAACTGTTCTAATTATGTACCACTAAAAACGGTCAAGAACCATTTCCTGGAGATTCTATTGGCCAGGGATGGTATCAGATATTTGCTCTTGGGTAATTATGCTTAACATTTAACATGATTTATTTCAAATGATTCCCACAGCACAGGTTTAAGCCTCATTAGAAAGTATACTAATGATTTTTGTATTTTGCTTTGGACATTGGTGAAAAATCCAAGTTCGGCAAGTAAAATTCCTTCTTGGTATTTTGTTCCAACTGCCTGGTTTTGCTAATTACTGTAATTATTTTGATAGGGGGTAGTGATATTACCTGGATCAAGTTCAGGGGATGCAGAAAAACAAGGCAGGACTTTTACTTCTATACCTCTGGATTTTCCACCCCTGGCCTTGGAAAATCAGGAGCATATTATGCCTAGTCTCAAATCATATCTTTTATGTATGATACCTTTAAAAATCATGCATTGGTTGTTTATCACATTTTTTAGTTCATTCTGTATTGTTCTTCATTTAGGTGAAACAGTGTGAAATATGCCAGGCCTCACCAGCAACTATCAAACATGCGGCGGAGTACACCCCTGTTGTGGTGTGTTTTGTTCTTTGTAAACTCCAATGTATTTTTTAGGTTTTGATCCATGATGATCCATGAGAATTTATCCATCTCATCAAGAATGTAAATATAATGAGGCATTGAAGCTGTATGCAGTTGTTGCTACAACTCCAATTTTGAAAAAAGTTGGCACATCATGGAAAACAACATAAAATAAAATAAGGATTGACTAAAAAATAATTCACCATGTATTACACTAAAAACACTTTTTTTTCCAGAGTACAAAAAACATTACTCAGTGTTCTATCTTTGAATTTTATTTATTATTGAAATCATGCTGCAAAACATTCGAAAAAGTTTGGGACAGTTGATCACTTCGTAACTTCACTATGTCTATGTCTGACTTACACATATGAAGCATCAGGGCACGGAAGACACAAGTTTGCCAAGTCTAGCAACTGGAATTTTCACCCATTCCTCTATTATGTAGGTCTTCAGTTGAGCACTTATATGGAGACCTTATAGCAGTATTTATCACATCATAATGCACTATACATTCTCAGAGACTGATCAGAGCTGCCGGCAGGCTGATCTAGTACCCATGCTCTCTGCTCATGCAGGCATGTGCTTGTAATTTGTGGTTAGACATTGTTTTGCTTGAGGGATGTCCCCAGAACAGAGAAATTACGGATGGCAGCATATGTTGCTCCAAAATTCATACATGTCTTTCTGTTCTTTCTGCACTAATGTTTTCCTCATAAATGTGCAGGTCACTCAGGCCATATCCTCATATAAACCGCAGTTTCATGACACGCTGGCTCTCAAACCAGACCGTGATTACTGCGCGGGTTGTCTTTGTCGTCTTTAATCTGGAGAACACAGAGGATGTTTTTTTCCGGAAATAACTTTAAATTTTTACTCATTTGGGCTGCTACACATGCATCTACTCTACTACTGTTCATCTTGGATGGTCCCACAAGTCAACATTTTAAGTGGTTTTTGGAAAAGATACTCTGTCTTCCACATTAAATAGGCAAGGACAACTTATGCTTTTATCAGATTCTCACTGTAAAAAAAAAAAGGGCACTAGTGCCATATCGCGGACATTTTGGCACGGGTATAGTCGTATCGTCAGCTAGGCACGCGCATATAATACAAGCATGTATACACAGTCAACCCTGTTTGAATATAGATATGCAGGTAGTAAATTAATGAATATATAATAACTTTGCCATTTTCTGTTTCTTTATTTAAGGTTAGTCACCCATTCAAGCTTTTGGGAATGGACCTAATTGGAAAATTAACAGAAACGATGGATGGATATCAATATATCTGTGTTTTGATAGATTATCTCACAAAGTGGCCACAGGCTTATGCCTTCAAATCAAAATCTGCCTCAGAGGTGTCCCAATGCATAATACAATTTTTTACCAATTTGGGGCTCCGAAAAGAATCTTGATGGATCAAGGCAGAGAGTTTGTGAATGAGGTGAGCAGCAACATTAACTTTATAATGGTACCAGTATATACACACATGGACAAAATTGTTGGTACCCCTCTGTTAATGGTATGCTTTATTTTGTGTATGTGAACATAGAGTTGATGTGCCTTGCCAAGAAGCTCCAGTTTTGTCTCATCTGTCCAAAGGACATTCTCCCAGAAGCTTTGTGGCTTGTCAATATGCATTGTGGCAAATTCCAGTCTCGCTTTTTTATGATTTGCTTTCAACAGTGGTGTCGTCTCCCATAAAGTCCACTTTGGCTCACACAACAACGGATGGTGCGATCTGACACTGATGTACCTTGACCTTGGAGTTCACTTTTAATTTTTTTTGAGTTTGTTCTGGGCTCTTTGGTTACCATTCGTATTATCCGTCTCTTCAGTTTGTCATCAATTTTCCTCTTGCGGCCACATCCAGGGAGGTTCGCTACAGTCCCGTGGACCTTAAACTTCTGAATAACATGTGCTACTAGAGTCACAGGAACATCAAGCTGCTTGGAGATGGTCTAATAGCCTTTACCTTTTAACATGCTTGTCTATCATTTTCTTTCTAATCTCCTAAGACAACTCTCTCCTTTGCTTTCTGTGGTTCATGTACAGTGTGGTACATACCATGTCACCAAACAGCACAGTGACTACTTGGCACCCTTTAAATATTCAGACTGACTGATTACAATTTTGAAGACACCTGTGATGCTAATTAGAGGACACACCTTAGTTTAACATGTCCCTATGGTCAAATTATTTTCAATCTCTTCCAGGGGTGCCATCATTTTTGTCCAGGCCTGTTTCATTAGTTTGTTTTTTTAAATGATTATATTGAACCACAATTAAAAAGCAATGTCTGATTTTCATTGGTTAATTTTCAGTAAATTTTTATTTATTACTACTTTTGTCAGTTTCAAGTTACTTCAGTGACCATTGTGGATTTTTCTTTCATTAACAGAGGGCTACCAACAATTTTGTCAACCTGTGTAGATGTTTCAGAGTGGTAATATGGTATTCAGGCTTTTTTGTGTCTTGCAAAAATGTCAAAAGCTTGAACTTACAGCTTACTTATGGGTTTTAATTTCATGTAGCATTACATATGGTGGGGAGCAGCATAGCACTAGTCTGTATCCTGCTTTAAATTTACTCTTTGCCCTTCTTGTAAACACAGATTAATACTAAAGTTTGCCGAATTCTTGGCATAAAAAGAAGCCTGTGCTCTCCCTATCCACAAACCAATGGCTTGGTGCAGAGAATGAACGGCACCATTCAGAGATAAAGGTTTCTCATTTGTTCCCGATTCAACGTAACATTTATTTTTATAGTGATCGTTAATGGAAAACTTCAGAAAGTGGACTTAAAACATTTCCCTGCCTATGCTGTGCTTTAATACTTTTTAAGAAATTTAAAAACCTTCAAGGTGTGCACACATTGAAATATTTTCTTTAAAATCGATCATTAAACATTATGATCCGACATAAAGAAAAAAATTACTCTTGACTGTGATAAGTAGCATCCTCAGGTGGGCAGACCTTTCTCATATTACTGCAACTTTAATATAAAATGGCACATTTCAATTATTGAATACTTCTCTCAATTATATGAAATGAAAGGCATCCCATTATATTGTCAGAGCACTCCGCAATCTGGTGCTGCAGAAGCCTAAAGACTGGGAGAAGCATTTGGATGCAGTCATGTTTGGACTCAGGACCAAAAAACAGACCACCACTAAATACTCTCCCTATTTTTTAATGTTCGGGAGGGAAGCTAGATATCCATCTGAGATCCCGGAGAACTACACGGTTTGTCATGCTTTGTACACGTTTATACCATTCCTTTGTGTTGAACTTAAGCTGATTAATCATGTTCATCATCATTGTTATTATTATTACTTTTTCTAATAGTAGTAATAATTGTAGTGTTGTCCTTACTGCTGATTATACTACTTATCCTGCTGATACATTGTAATAGTAATAACAATATTAATAGTTTTTTGCCGTAAATCGCGTCGTAAATTTTAAAATGTGAACTTCAGTTGTCGCAAAACGCGGAGCCGAAGTATTACAATAAACAGGGGAATGAGAATGAGAGAAATGCGTATTTAACCTCGATTCTATCACAACCACGAAGAGTCAATGACTAGCATAATTTAGCAATCTAATAGAAATTTAAATGTACAGTTTTATCATCCTAGCTTTATTCTGTGACCATTTATACTCTGGATGCAGAGATGCCCTTTTCTTTTGGATTCCAGAGGAGGGGGAGGGAGGGAAGGAGAGAGAAAAAAAAAGGAAATTCTTTGGGTTTTTTTTGTTTTTTTTTTTTCTTTCTCTCTGTTGTTTTGGACCAGTTCTGTTACACTTTCATATTAATGAGCTTTGCAGACCGTGCTGTGCAGTAGTTTTATGACACAGCTGGATTTCTGTTTTTTTTGGTGTGTGTGTATGTTATGTGTGTGTTTATGTGTTCTGTTCGTCTGTCTGTTCGTCTGTTTGTCTGTTTGGTGTGTTGCTCTCGCTCCATCCCCAACATTATTGACTGTTTTTCTTATTAAAAACCACCAGAAATTGTTTTACATGCCTGGTGTTGATGGTAACCACTCGTCCTCGATTGAGGACGAAGTCGAAAGGGAAACTTCCATGAACACTGATTGTGATAGCTTGGAGCTAGACACTTTCGAGAATACTGACTATAAATTACAAAACATGGTGAATGAAATTGATCCTGATTCTAACTTCTTTGCAAGTATTAATAATGATTGTAGTTATTATACTGAAATGAAATTTAATAGAATGCTTAAAACAGAAAATAAAATTTCACTTACCCACTTTAACAGCAGAAGTCTGTATTCCAATTATAACTCCATCAAAGAATATTTGGACCAATTTAATTCACCATTCAATATAATAGCTATGTCCGAGACTTGGTTAAATACTGAAAAAGGTACAGACTTTAACATGTATGGTTATGAAATGTTTTACACGAACAGACAAAATAAAAGGGGAGGTGGTGTCGCGCTTTATGTTGATAAAAATTTTGATTGTAAAATGATAGAAAACATGTCATTGTCTGTGGAAGATGTATTTGAATGTGTAACAAATGAACTCAATATGAACAAAAGGAAAAATATTATATTAAGTTGTATCTATAGGGCTCCGGGATCAAATATTGAAGTATTTAATGAGTGGATGGAAAAATTGTTTTCCTTAAATACCCAGAAGGACCTGTTCATATGTGGGGACTATAATATTGACCTTTTAAATGTTGAAAAACATAAATTGACAGAAAAATTCATTGAAGTAATGTTCAGCATGAGTCTGTTTCCAAAAATAACCAGACCCAGCAGAATAACCTCTCACAGTGCTACGTTGATTGACAATATATTTACTAACATTTTGGAGAACAGTACAGTGAGTGGGCTATTTCTTAATGATACCAGCGATCACCTCCCTGTATTTGTATTGTATGATGTCAATTATAGAAAGGTAACCTACACAAATAACATCAAATATTTGAGATTTAGAACAGAAGATTCAATAAAGGCTCTCAAATCTGATCTAATTTCTCAAAATTGGGAACCAATATATCAAGAAAAAGATAGTGATAAAGCTTATGATTCATTTTTAGAAATATTTTTAAAACTTTGATAAAAACTGTCCAATTAAAAAATATAGTCCGAAACAAAATCACGTAAATAATCCATGGCTCACAAAAGGGCTAATAAATGCATGCAAAAAAGAAAAATCTCTTATATAGATAATTCATTAAATCTAGAACTTCTGAAGACAAAGCAAAATATAAGAAATATAAAAACAAATTAATTAGTGTTATGAGGAATTGTAAAAAAGATTATTACACCAAATTATTTGAAAATAATAAGAGCAATATCAAGGGTATGTGGAAGGTGCTCAACTCAATTATTAGAAATGGTTCAAATGGTGTGAAATTTCCAGATTATTTTATAGATAATGATAAACCTATTAGCAACATGGAGGATGTAGTTGATGGTTTTAATAGATTCTTTGTTGGGGTTGGACCTGAACTTGCACAAAAAATCTCTGAGAGTGGAAAAATCGATAATGAGTCACTGGATGATCTAATTGACAGAAATTCTAATAGTATGTTTTTCAATCCAGTAGATGAAAATGAAATCAGAGATATTATATTGAATTGTAAAAACAAAACCTCAATGGACTTTTATGGGATCGATATGACAATAACAAAAAAGGTCATTGACGGAATCTTGAAACCACTTACATACATCTGTCATACGTCTCTTCAATCTGGAAAATTTCCAAACAAAATGAAAACTGCTAAAGTAATACCATTATATAAATCAGGGGATAAACATCTTTTTACCAATTATAGGCCAGTTTCTCTACTCCCTCAATTTTCAAAGATTTTGGAGAAGCTCTTCGCTGCCAGACTTGATAGTTTCATTGAGAAGTATCAATTATTAACTGACAGTCAGTATGGTTTTAGAAGAAATAGATCAACTTCATATGCATTAATTGATGTAATAGAAGAAATAATGAATTGTCTTGATAAAAAGAAGTTTGCCATTGGAATCTTCATCGACTTAAAAAAAGCCTTTGATACAATAGACCATGATGTTTTGTTAAAAAAGATGGAGACACATGGCATTAGAGGAACTGTACTGAAATGGCTGAAAAGCTATCTTAGTAGCAGGTTTCAGTTTGTCCAAATTGACAATTATATTTCTACTGGTAGGGTCATCACATGCGGTGTACCTCAAGGGTCAATACTAGGGCCTGTTCTCTTCAATCTGTACATAAATGACATCTGTAAAGTATCAAAAATTATGAAATTTGTACTTTTTGCTGATGATACTAATATTTTCTGTTCTGGTGAGGATTTGCAGCAGCTTTTACAAGAGATCACACAAGAAAAGAACAAATTAAAGAATTGGTTTGATATAAATAAATTGTCTCTAAATTTGGACAAAACAAAACTTATGTTATTTGGAAGACGTAAAATTGATATTCCAGTCCAAATAATAAATAATGCAGTCATTGAAAAAGTGGACCATACTACAATTTTAGGTGTGATAATAGATGAAAAAATCTGCTGGAAACCTCATATTAGTCATGTATGTTCCAAGATGGCAAAGAGTGTGGGTGTCATGAGGAGAACTCGGCATTTATTGAATCAGCAATCTTTGCTTATTTTATATTATTGTTTTGTTTTACCATATTTGAGTTATTGTGTGGAAGTCTGGGGCAATACTTATAAGACCAATTTGCTCCTTCTGTACATACTGCAAAAAAGAGCCATAAGATTAGTTTATGATATCAGGTTCAATGCCCCTACTAATCTACTGTTTCTGAAGTCATTTGTGCTGAAATTTCCAGACCTGGTCAAATTAAAAACTGCACAAGTCATGTATAATGCACAAAATAATATTTTACCAGGTAAGATCCAAAAGCTGTTTCAAGAGAGGGAAGGTATTTCAAATTATAATCTAAGAGGAAAACTCAAATTAAAACAAAGTGTTAGAACCACCCTCAAAAGTATGTGTATTTCTGTTTGTGGGGTTATTTTATGGAACGGATTAGATGATGATGTTAAACTCAGTAATAATGTTAATCAGTTCAAAAGGAAGTTTCGAGAAGGCATGTTTGAAATGTATAACAAGGAGGAGGAGAAAAATTGATGTAAATTGCTGAGATGATTGTGAGGACGGGGGGATTCCGAGAGTGTCTAGTGTTGGTTTTAGATGTTTTGAATCCGTATTGTTGTGTCTTTAGAAATGGATTTTGAATCCCCTTTTCAAACTCTGTTGTTGATTGTTGTTTGATTGTTGTGTGATTGAGGTTGTTATATTGTTTTTTATCAGTGGTGTTCTGTAGTTCTGTTTTGTTGTGTATAATTGGTATTTTGGTTTGAAATAAATCTTTTGAATTGAATTTGAAAAATATTTCTTATAGCACTGATGAGAAGGCATTTAACCCTTTGGTGACTGGCCCTTTAAAAATCGGTCTTAGAAGACCTATAAAGTTTTTCTGTCACCATCGCATGCATTCACCTCAGTAATTTTAAAAAAAAAAATCGTGAAAAATCGCTGTTTTACCATCAGACACCAAAGGCTTAAATCTGTCTCATCGTACTGAATATTATTGTGTGTTTCTATTCTATCCCTGAATTCAAAGATTTTATGATTTCAACTGTATAACAGGTTGACAGCAGTGTTATTTGTTCTGTGATGTTCTGTTTTGTTGTGCCAGAATATTCCCGAGGAAATTCAATAAAGTGGTATTTTGGTTTGAAATAAATCTTTTGGCGAATTAATGATGAAGAATTTAACCCTTTGGTGACTGCCCTTTAAAAATCGGTCTTAAAGACCTATAAAGGTCACCATCGGGATTCAGAATTTTAAAAAAAAAAAAAATTGCACTGTTTTACCATCAGACCAAAATTGTCTCAGCACTGACCACCTACAGCATTATGTTTTATGATTTCAATTGGAAACAATTGACCCAGAAACAAGATGTCACAGAGGAGATGATGAGGCTTGATGAAGCCCTCCAAAACTGTCAAAAACATCTCAAGTGTGTCCCCCGACAGTTGAAGGACACTGCCACCTTCTTCAAAGTGGGAGACCAGGTGTGGCGGAATATTCCAAAAACAACAGAGGAAAAGGGGAAAGTTGGAAGCCCTCCACCAGACCCTGCTGGGGACACCACCTAAAAACAAAAGAAAAACATCCTCTCAGCCCCAGCAAAACTGTCAAAACTTCACAAAGGTCCCCCGACAATGACCAACCTTCTACCAGACCCTGTGGCGGACACCCAAAAACAAAATAAAGGTGCAAGCCCTCCACCAGACCCTGCTGGGGACACCCAAAAACAAAAGAAAGATGCAAGCCCTCCACCAGACCCTGCTGGGGACACCCAAAAACAAAGGAAAGATACAAACCCTCCACCAGAGCCTACTGGGGACACTGCACAATGTACTCCCAGCCAGTCTGAGATATGTACATATGACATTTCATCTGAAAACTGCATGCACTGCAATTTTTCTGATGCTATTATGTAAAATTATTTCTGCGCTAATCATCAAAACTAATCAAACACGGATGACAGTTCAATAACAATTCTTGTTGGTGAGATAAATGCAAGATGACACACAAGAGGTTGAAAGTGTGGCTATTTCTTAAAAGGTAGTCATAAGGATTGAGAAAAAATGTTTTAAATTAGCCAATGAGATGATCAGGGTTGCAGAACATTTATTTATTTGTTTTTTTTTTATTTTTTCAGGGGATGCAAAAAGCATGGACAGGTACAGAGGCCTACAGTATGTCCTGCTGTCCAGAATTGGGCCGTATAAAATCTATTTTGCTGATATTGCAAAGACTGCCCCACATAATGAACTGGAAAGCGAGGTATGATCTTGCAATTACATTATGGAAATGTGCGCCACATTTTGCATGCAGAAACACTTGCCTAACATCACAGCTGAACTAAATATAGCTGAAATCACTGTTAAATCCAGCACATTAAGTGCATCTACCTTCATGCTGTCTTTTCTGTTAATTTTTAAGGGCATTTTTTTAAATGTATTTTGATTTCTGACAGGTCATCAATGCTTATTTATCAATCACGGTCCAGGATTACAACAAGAAGTCGGCTGAGAAAGCAGTGGCAATCGATTCCTACACCATGACAGCCATTTGGAATCGCAAACGTACAAAACTTCGGGTTGGTTGTATGAACTCAGTTGCAATACTATGCGAAAGTCTAAATGATCCTAACTTCATATTTTGAACAGGACATGCTGTTTTCAGTGGTATAATGCTGTACGTAATATAAGAAAATGTTTTTATACAGTATATGAAAACACGAAATGTGCTCTTTAAACATTGCTTTATTATCATTTTAAATTTTTAGGTTGATCCTCTGAATTACAAGTACATGATCGGCATTGTGAATGACCACCATCATTGGACTGTTGTGGTGATTAAACTTTCTTTCATTAACTGATAACATGTTTGAGCTGCCTTCAGCATGTCTTTGTCTTTAGATGTGATGATGGCTTTCTAAATAGAAATACTGTAGTTTTTTTTGAATATATACAATAAAAGTGAACGAAACAATGAGGCACTTTGTGATCCCTGTGATTGCATTGTACTACCATGAGTGTTTGACATGAGCACTACTTCCCTTATTGTGTGCATTTACTTCTGTGTTTGTGCTTTTGTGCGTTTGTGTTCGTGTGCTATGTTATGTGCGTGCATGTTTGCATGAATGCATGCAAGGGAATGTAGGTCATGCTTCCATCTGAGAGAAGAGCTATTTGCTTGGACCCTTTGGGGGAGTTATCTTCCCACAAAAAACAGTGCGAGGACATACACCGGTACAGATTTCATGATGCATTTTTATTTTGATGTATCAACTGCTGATTAATAGTGAATGGATATGGAACAGAATTTGCTGTGTCTGTCCATTCAGAGCATTCATGGCACAAAAAGGAGTACATGTGTCACAGTGGACAGTTGACACACTCCCTCACCCACGCCAAAAAGATGGCACTTCATGTGGGATCTTTGCATTGAAAGTAAGTAGCAAATCGAGTGCCCAGAGAACTGTGAGCCTATTCGCTCTGCAGCTCAGCCCACATTTGAATTCTACCCATAGTTCCTCAATATAGTTTATTCTGAATACTGTCACTATTTTTGCATTATGAGGGTGGTCTGTGCCCTACTGAATACGTTGCTTGATCGTGTCCTTAATGCTTCATTTTCCAGTGCAGGCACAAAAAAAATCAATGCAACTGCTTTGGCCCTGAGCAAGACCTTTAACCCACATTGCTGCGGGGACAATGGTTCTTGCTAGGTTCAATCAACTATTCAGTAAATTCAATTCAATTCAATTTATTTTGTATAGCGCTTTTCACAGAGACTGTCACAAAGACGCTTTACAGTGAGAGTTTAAATAAATGAAAGTGCAGTGCCCAGCCTATCCCCACTACAGCAAATGACGCTAAAAACTCCCAGTAGGGAGAAAAAAATCCTCGAACAGTGGTGAGAAAAAACTCCCCAGTGGGAAGAAATCTCAGGAGGAACCCGGCTATAGTGGGGAAGCCCATCCTCCGCGGGCTAGCTAAATAATAACAAAATAAAGTCAAGATAGAGTAAAATAGCAAAAGAGTTCCATTTAAGTCCATCTGAACAGTGGCGTCTGTAGCACCAGGAAGTGGCAAGTCGAAGATGGTGCAGGACTGGACCAGGACCGGATCAGGACAGCAGGACAGCAGCAGCCAGCGCTCATGGTGAGGGACAGGGCTCATACGGTTCAGGACTCAGGGTAGTGGACGGAAAGATCCTCGGAAAGAGACACAGAAGAAAGAGGTGTGAGGCACTGGATAAAACTACTGCATGTTAATAAAAATACCATCCTGTGTCATGTGCCAAGTGAGAAATTATAAGCAGACCGGTCAGGAAACAGTCAACACCCCTCCATCCACTTCCTGCAGCACAGAGGCCCAACACTTACACCAGGCTGTTAGATCACTTTTGATTTTCTAAACAATAGTACCATATGGACCTCCCCGGTGACTAAGGCTGTAGCAAGCCCCACTGGCACCGTTGATGCATGCTCAGTGCCACTGGTTCCACATGGATTTACTTAACTCTGGCTTCCAATATCTTGTGAACCCATCATGAAACTAGGTTTTAGTCAGTCCCATCAGAGCCAAGTAAATGTTTATACATAACTAATCATGAACTAATCATAGGCTTGACTAAAAAGGTAAGTTTTTAGCCTACTCTTGAACACAGAGAGTGTGTCTGAGGCCCGATTGTTTGTTGGGAGATTGTTCCACAAGATTGGGGCTTTGTAGGAGAATGCTCTGCCTCCAAATGTAACTCTAGATATATTTGGAATTTTCAAATATCCAGCACCTTGTGAATGAAGTAATCTTGGAGGGGAGTAAGGAATGAGAAGAGCACTAAGATATTCTGGGGCCAAATCATTGAAGGCTTTGTCTGTAAGCAGTAGAATTTTATATTCAATTCTAAATTTGACAGGCAGCCAGTGAAGATTTTTGAGTACTGGGCTAATGTGGTCATATTTCTTCGTCCTGGTCAGAACCCTAGCAGCAGCATTCTGCACTAATTGAAGGCGATTCAGGGTAGAACTGGTGCAGCCTGACAGTAAAACGTTACAGTAATCCAGCCGAGAGGACACAAATGCATGAACCATTTTTTCGGCGTCCTGAAGAGACAACATTTTTCTCAGCTTAGATATATTTCTAAGATGGAAGAAAGCCACTTTTATGATGTTATTAATATAACAGTGGAGAGAGAGTTCTGAATCAAGGGTGACACCAAGGTTTTTGACAACAGCTTTGGCAGAAACTGGGAGTCCATCAACGTTGAGGGAAAACTTGAGGAATGTGTCTCTGAGCGATTTGGGACCAACTACCAATATTTCAGTCTTATCTGGATTTAAAGAGAGAAAATTCTGTGTCATCCATGCTTTAACAGCTTTAAGACACATCTCTAATCTAGTTAGTAGATCAATTTCACCTGGCTTAAAAGATATATAAAGCTGTGTGTCATCTGCATAACAGTGGTACTTCACATCATATCTACTTATGATGCTTCCAAGGGGAAGCATGTATAAGGAAAACAGCAGAGGGCCCAGAACAGATCCTTGAGGTATTCCAAAGTTCACCTTGGAATACTCGGAAGAATTACCATTTAATCTAACAAACTGACATCTATCAGAAAGATAAGACTTAAACCATAAAAGGGCGAGTCCAGAAATACCAACCAGATTTTCTAGCCTGTGAAGAAGAATATGGTGGTCTATTGTGTCGAAGGCAGCACTTAGATCAAGTAGGACAAGGACAGAGATGCGGCCACAGTCCATGGAGAGAAGCAGATCATTCATTACTACAGTGACGGCTGTTTCAGTGCTATGATGTTTTCTAAAGCCAGACTGAAACCTCTCATGTACCTTATTCACTTGCAGGAAGAAAGTAAGCTGTTGGGCAACACATTTCTCAAGGATCTTGGATAAAATGGAAGGTTTGAGATCGGCCTATAATTAGTTGGATCTAAATTTGGATCTAAATTTGGTTTTTTGAGTAGAGGCTTAATTTCAGCCATCTTAAATGAAGTCGGAACCAAACCTGAAATCAGGGAAGAATTGATTTTGGAATACTTGTGTTTACCCTTCTCAAGTAATTTCAAATTAGCTTCGATGTCCACGACACGAGCGCCAGGAATACAGTTTACTGCAGTAGCTGGTTTAAACACCCGAACGTTTCTCACTATGGAATCACCGATAATTAGTGCGTTTTCTGGCACTCGTTCATACAACTGTCGATCTGCGAGGGGAGCGAATGAATTAAATTGTTCAACAGGAGAGAGAGCAGATGGCTGTACGCGTTTCTTTCCTCTCCGTTTACCTCTAATTGTTACGAATGTGTCCTGCTGCGGAGACGCTACCACAGCAGGCATGGAGTGGGAAACCGAAAGAGTACTAATATTAGCGCAACTATCAGGCTGGACAGAGAAAGAGTCAATGAACTCCTCATTGGTCCAAGTATTCTGAAGAGTCTCGATGCGAGCTTCCAACTCCAGAATCTTTTCGGCTAAACTGGCATAAGCAATGCATTTCTTACATGTGTAAGTGCCACTGAGGGTGGAAGTGTCGTAACAAAACATACTGCATTCAGAACACAGGACGGGAAAAGACGTCGGGGAACAAGGGGAAGCAGCCATAGTTGGTTACTTACGCGAGCTAGGTGCCGATGAGGTTTGTCAGGCCGAGTCAGAAGGTTGACCTCACGGGCGTCTTGATGGAATGGCGATCGGCGAAATTTGCGAGAGAAAAATTCGAATTACCTCGGAATCGGAAACTACAGTCTCCGGAAAGTTTATGAGGGTTTAAAAACGCTAATTATTTCAATATTAAAATTGAGGAATAAAAATGCTTGCACGGCAGGTGCTGTGAGTCGATCATATGCCAACGCGAAGACAGGAAACAGGAAGCCAATTAGCGTGAATTCGCGTGAATAAAACCATGAGCTAAATTACTGTAATTGAAGTTTGAAGATGACATGTTTGTTTCAGAGATTAGGCTGCCATGATAAGCTGGACATTTCTGTAGAGTATCATTCTTTCTTTTACAATGAGATTGCAAAATGTGACAGTATTTTAAAATTTCTGTAGAGTATCATTCTCCCTTTTACAATGAGATTCTAAAATGTGACCGTATTTTCATATTCAGTTACATTACCTTTTCAGTTTGCCGAGTCCGTCTTGAAAGACGAGGCTATGACATTTGGCAACACAGATGATGCCGTCAGAGAGCTGAGGTGGCAAATCGCCAACACTCTCCTCCAAAGGACTGGTAGGTCTAATATCTTTATAAGGCGTCCCCACATCAGACATATTTTTTAAAGCTACCCTAATCAGAAAACTTGCATGTCATAATCAATTATTTTATCAGTATTATGTATGCCTTATTTAACAATTCAGCACAACCACTTCTCATTGAATTGCACTTAGCTTAATAACATCGGGATATATCGGTCATGTTTTTTGGCTTACCGGACCTTTGGGGCCAATAAGCTATTGTCGTGTTTTTTGTCCGTCGTCCGGTGTTCGGTGTTGGTCGTCCGTAAAATTTTTTTATCTTTTTTTTTTGGCCTGATGAATTTACCTATAATTTTGGCAGGACATACCTATGGACCATATCTCCGGTAGATTTTTTCGGATTTTTGATTAAAGTGTTTTTCTCGATTTTGGCCCATTTTGGACTTCAAACGTCATTTTCTCAAAATCTGTTCACTAAGTTTTTTTCTGATTTGGCACGTGGATGACATTTTTGGCCATTTAGCACATATATTGAGCTGGAGTGCCTTGAATTGCTCTAAAGGCCCGAAATGTAGGCCCAAAAGGCCCAAAATGGCCTATATTTCACTTTTTTGTCATTTTCTAAAAATCTGTTCAGTAACTTTTTTTCTGTTATTTGGCATATGGATGAAATTTTAGGCTATTTAGCACATACATTTAGCTGGAGTGCCTTGAATCACTGTAAAGGCCCGAAACATAGGCCCAAAAGGCCCAAAATGGCCTAAATTCTACTTTTTCGTATTCTCTCAAAATCTGTTCAGTAACTTTTCTTGCAGGCTGACAAATTTTATGCTGCTAATCTAAAACATTGACCTTGATGTTTCTGGTAAACTACAGGGCCTTTCGGCCCTATTTCTCTCTTCATAGATGCAAAGCAACCTAAGCAACCTGTGTTGCATATGTGGGGAAGAGGAGCATGTCGATGGAGACACGGACTGGGTAATTATTTCGCAATATGACGACAACCAATGGTAGTTCGTAGCAATAGTGCATTTGCTACATTAAATGTTGTAGTTTTATTATACTTGTAGGAGGTATTAGAATGTCTTCTGTAAAAAATTTTTTAATATATTTTCAGATTGCCTGTGACTCATGTTTTCAGTGGTTCCACTATAAGTGTGTGAACAACCCACCAAAAGATGAAGAGTACCACTGCCCTGCATGTATATAGTTAAAGAAAATTACCGTCACGTAAATTTTTTTTTTTTTTTTGCCGGAAGCATTTTTTTCAGTTTAAATGCTTTTGTGTGTCCCAAAAAAATTGGTGTCTTAGTGTTCTTTTTGACTTACCTCAGTTGTATAAAAGTTACTTATTTAATTTATTATATCTATTCATTAAAGTTTTGTATTTATTACTATTTAGTACTCTCTTTTAAAAAAAGTATGTCATATAACTTGTTTTTTTGCAGTATTTGTAAGAGTAAAGGAATATTCACAAAAATTGTGTCAACCTCCTTTTCTTCATGTTTTCAATACTTACGCCCTGTGTCATTCCACTTGAACAAACCTAATTTAAGGACTAATTTGCATTGATTTTTTGTATCTGTGGAATACCTGGGTTGTTACAAAAAAATCTGGAGAAAATTTCAGGAGAAAAATTTACAAAGGAAAATTTTACCCCCCCAGTAGATCCTTTGCATCTACAGTCAAATTTTTACAAACATGTTGGGATATATACCTGCAAAATTTTAGTCCCCAGTGCTTGCTCCATTTCTGATCCTTTGCATCTACAGTCCAGTTCTTTTTGTAGTTTCAGTCTTCTTTTGTACATGTTGGGATATATACCTGCAGCAAATAAGGAGTCCAACAGTGCTTGCAATAAAAAGATCTGGGGGGAGTAGAATTTTGTCAAGGGTGAAAATTCATATTGCCAAAATTTTACCCCCCTCCAATTCTGATCCTTTGCATCTACAGTCAGGTTCTTTTTGTAGTTTTAATCTACATGTTGGGATATGTAACTGCAGCAAATAAGGAGTCCAACAGTGCTTGCAATAAAAGATCTGGGGGGTAGAATTTTTTGTTGCCAAAATTTTAGCCTCCTCCAAGGGTGAAAAATGTAACTTCATATTTGCCAAAATTTTACCCCAAAATTTTACCTCCATTTCTGATCCTTTGCATCTACAGTCAAATTCTTTTGTAGTTTTAGTCTACATGCCGGGATATGTAACTGCAGCAAATTTGGAGTCCAACAGTGCTTGCAATAAAAATATCTGGGGGGAGTAGAATTTTGGCAAGGGTAAAAATTCATATTGCCAAAATTTTATCCCCCCCCCATTTCTGATTTTTTGCATCTACAGTCAAGTTCTTTTGTAGTTTTAGTCTACATGCGGGATATGTAACTGCAGCAAATATGGAGTCCAACAGTGCTTGCAATAAAAAATATCTGGGGGAGTAGAATTTTGGCAAGGGTAAAAATTCATATTGCCAAAATTTTATCCCCCCCCCATTTCTGATTTTTTGCATCTACAGTCAAGTTCTTTTGTAGTTTCAGTCTACATGCCGGGATATGTAACTGCAGCAAATATGGAGTCCAACAGTGCTTGCAATAAAAAAATCTGGGGGGAGTAGAATTTTGGCAAGGGTGAAAATTCATGTTGCCAAAATTTTACCCCCCTTCTGCAATTCTGATCCTTTGCATCTACAGTCAAGTTCTTTTGTAGTTTTAGTCTACATGCCGGGATATTTAACTGCAGCAAATATGGAGTCCAACAGTGCTTGCAATAAAAACATCTGGGGGGAGTAGAATTTTGGCAAGGGTGAAAATTCATATTGCCAAAATTTTACCTCCTCCTCCATTTCTGATCCTTTGCATCTACAGTCAAGTTCTTTTAAAGTTTCAATCTACATGGTGGGATATGTAACTGCAGCAAATATGGAGTTCCAAAGTGCAGTTCTTTTGTAGTTTTAGTCTACATGTCGGGATATTTAACTGCAGCAAATATGGAGTCCAACAGTGCTTGCAATAAAAAAATCTGGGGGGAGTAGAATTTTGGCAAGGGTGAAAATTCATGTTGCCAAAATTTTACCTCCTCCTCCATTTCTGATCCTTTGCATCTACAGTCAAGTTCTTTTGTAGTTTCAATCTACATGTTGGGATATGTACCTGCAGCAAATAAGGAGTTCAACAGTGCTTACAATAAAACAATCTGGGGGGAGTAGAATTTTGGCAAGGGTGAAAATTCATGTTGCCAAAATTTTACCCCCTCCTGCAATTCTGATCCTTTGCATCTACAGTCAAGTTCTTTAGTAGTTTTAGTCTACATGCTGGTATATGTAACTGCAGCAAATTTGGAGTCCAACAGTGCTTGCAAGAAAAAGATCTGGGGGAGTAGAATTAAGGCAATGGTGAAAATTCATGTTGCCAAACTTTTACCCCCCTCCTGCAATTCTGATCCTTCGCATCTACAGTCAAGTTCATTTGTAGTTTTAGTCTACATGCCGGGATATGTACCTGCAGCAAATATGGAGTCCAACAGTGCCTGCAATAAAAAGATCTGGGGGGAGGAGGTTTCTGGCAAGGGTGAAAATTCATGTTGCCAAAATTTTATCCCCCTCCTCAAATTCTGATCCTTTGCATCTACAGTCAAGTTCTATTGTAGTTTTAGTCTACATGCCGGGATATTTAACTGCAGCAAATATGGAGTCCAACAGTGCTTGCAATAAAAACATCTGGGGGGAGTAGAATTTTGGCAAGGGTGAAAATTCATATTGCCAAAATTTTACCTCCTCCTCCATTTCTGATCCTTTGCATCTACAGTCAAGTTCTTTTGAAGTTTCAATCTACATGGTGGGATATGTAACTGCAGCAAATATGGAGTCCCAAAGTGCAGTTCTTTTGTAGTTTTAGTCTACATGCCGGGATATGTAACTGTAGCAAATTTGGAGTCCAACAGTGCTTGCAATAGAAAAATCTGGGGGGAGTAGAATTTTGGCAAGGGTGAAAATTCATGTTGCCAAAATTTTACCCCCCTCCTGCAATTCTGATCCTTTGCATCTACAGTCAAGTTCTTTTGTAGTTTTAGTCTACATGCCGGGATATTTAACTGCAGCAAATTTGGAGTCCAACAGTGCTTGCAATAAAAACATCTGGGGGGAGTAGAATTTTGGCAAGGGTGAAAATTCATATTGCCAAAATATTACCCCCCTCCTCCAATTCTGATCTTTTGCACCTACAGTCAATTTCTTTGGTAGTTTCAGTCTATTGCATTATTAACGTCTGGGGGGAGTGGAATTATGGGAAAATTAATGGTGCCACAATTACATTATTTTCCATTTCAGCACTATTGTCTCCACGGTTTAGTGCAGTTGCAGTTTTTGTCTACATTTTAGTTTGGGAATCTTGGATCTATCCGTGCTTCTAATGAGAAAACATGGTGGGGGGGTCCTAATTATGACTCAAGGAAATATTCATGCTGACATAATTTCACTGCTCTCAGTTTGTCGTGACATGTACCTCTAATGTTGATATTGCACATAGTTTGAGTCCACTGTTCCAACAGTAAGTAGTGACCTTCACAAAACTGGTATTTATGGTTGGACCTTACTTTTTGTTCATCTGGATTGGTTTATGTCCCCTAATAATGTTTCATATTCCAACATGATAATGCCTCCAAACACACAGCTAAAAACATTTTAAAAAGTATTCTTAGAACACAAGGTCAAAGTCACATTACCATGGCCAGTACAACTACCGAATCTAAACTTAATTGAAACTGTGGAAAGTTCTGGAGCGCTTAATGCTGACTAGATCTCCTCTTTCGTTCTTAAAACCTGGAGACTATCCTTGAAGAATGGGTCACTTGCCCACTTTGCACAGTGCAAAAATCGTACTCAGAATTTTGAAGGCAGAGAGCGGACCTTCTCACTATTACAAGACATCACGTTATGCAGGTGATTCTGACATTTTGTACACCCCCGTATACTGTCGAATGATTTCCTAATGTCCTTTTTAGTTGGTATAAATTCATTTAGTTAGCCATTTTATGCAAAAAGTTAACCAGCACTCACAAAAGGATCCAATCGCGGAATAATTTGAATCAAATTCAAATGCACAGAGGCAGCATACAGACATTAGCTATTCTACCTCTGTAATGTCTTGCTTCCGCGATTGGCGCTTGTCAATTTATTCTGGTCATTCGGTGAAACATTAAAAAGCGATACTTTTACTAAAATAATGCAGCTTAGTGTACCTCAGAGGGTACAATGTTAGCTAAGGTAGAACTGTCCTCAAAAACTCCGTGATTGGAGCTTGCCAATGTATTCAGTTTATTTGGTTAAATATTAAAAAGCGATACTTTCAGTGAAATTAGCCGTCCTTCTTTCATGCGTAAATTCCACCTCAAAACTTGCAACGTTAAGCTATAGAACTGTCATCAAAAAAAGCATGCATTAAAATGATAGAAACAGCTTTCTAATTAGTTTTACGGAAGATCAAAATTTAATTATTTGCTTTTTTACTTCATGCATTCATCCGATTATCATGTTTTGAAGCCCATAATAATTAATCTTTGGCGCCGTTTATGTCAATGAAGTCCGATGGCAGCAACAGCGAAACAGCGTTTCTGGCATAGAGCTGCGCGCTGTAGCGTAGAGCAAAAGCGCGTTCACGAGACGGGGGGAGAATTTTGGCAGGGAGTCGAAAAATGGCACAACACCGGACCCGGAAAACTGCGTTCTGCTGCCTCGTCCTGCCTAGATCCGCCCTCCACAGAGCTGGCCAGTCAGAAGAAAGTGGGCACACGGGGAGTGGGGGCCATAGCGGAAGAGCCACCCCAATGAGGCGTTTCAGGCAGAGACTACAATGGACTACAAAAGGGTTTTTTTGAGGATGGCAGTATGAGCTAAATAAGGACTCTGTTTAGGACTTTGAACTATCAGAAGTACTCTAGGGGAGTCCAAGATCAAAATATAACCTTAGAAATATAGCAAAATTGGTCCCCTTTAAAAGAGATAACATTTTAACAATTCTCCCCCCTTTATCAAGCATTATGTTCAAAGTACAGGAAAAATCTAAGAAGCTTAGAAATTACTTCCGTTTATATAAGCATTGTGAGAACAGTCAAAAATGGAAGTCATCTCCTGAATTTTGAAGATTTCATATTGGAGTTCCAAGTCAAAATGTTTTTTTTTTTGACTAGGCTGCCGGATAGCTCACTCGGTAAAGCATCGCGTTGCGAACCAGAAGTGACTGTCACATTGCGGGTTCGATCCCCGCCTCGTACCAGCCAGCAGTGGTCGGCAGCTTTTTCAGAGTAGCGTACAATTGGCTATTGCGCTACGGGGTTGCACGTTGGGAAGGGACTGCTGGGAAGGAAAAATAATAGTTGCCTTGTTTGTTGCTCAAGCGCCTCCTGTTGGCCAGACGGGTGCTCGGCAGGAAGATTCTAAGCCTGTGCAAGTCCAGGTATCCTCCACCCTCCTTCTGAACTTGCGAAGATTCAACCAATGAGTGTATAAGAAGCAGCAGGCTGACAGGTGCGTGCTTCGGAAGAGAGCCGCGAACTGTCTACACTCTCCTGAATTGGCAGCAAGGGGTTGCATATGAGCAAACCTTGTACATAGTTCACCAATTGGGCATTCCAGATTCGGGTGGGATTGGAGATCCCAAATTTAAAAAAAAAAAAATGTTTTTTGACTGTAAGCACCGAGGCATACAATTTATTTGTAGCTTCAATGCATTTACTCTACAAAGAAATAAATTTTATATCTTCAAAGGTTGATTTGATAAATCACTGGACTCTTCATGGTCAAATCAACTCATTTCCTTATAAGAAAGTTGCATAATTTCCTGCAAAAAATGATACATTTCCCTAAAAGTAAGGATCAAATTAATGAAACAGTAAGCAATGTCTTTATAAATAGAAACAAAAAATTACTGAATTAACATATTTTAGATTCTGGCAGTAGTTTACAAAAGTAGATTAATTCATAAATTAACCAATTAATATACATGGTTTGCATCTAAATCTTGTCAGCTCTTTGGGTTCCTCGATAGTATCCATGTGTAACATTTCATTTGAATCCAAGCACTACTTTTTCAAATATCAATGGAACAGACCGAGAAATTAATTTAATTAATGCATTCTCAAATATGCATGGATATTCACTAAAAATAATAAACTCTTTGCATCACCCCATAGTATCTATGTATCAAATTAAGTTTAAATGTAAGCATTACTTTTTGAAATTGCAACAGTACAGTATAGAAAACCGAAAATTTGTGTTTAGGCATTAATTATTAAGTAATTAATGTGGATGGATTTGTACTGCACATTGGTTCTGTCAGTTAGCCCGAAGGATCTCAGACTCCATCCTGGGGGACCGCTGTGTATGCTGGTTTTCATTCTAATCACAAATGCAACTCAAGAATAAATAGTGGTCGAGCAGCCCTTCAAAGGGGCTAAATGCACCTATGCTTGTGACCGTGGACACCAGTGTTTACAGAAGGAAAACCAAAGCTTTATAGAAAAGGCTACAGTTCCAAAAGTGTTAGGCTATGTGGACAAGCCCAACTTAGGCCTACTACACTGAAGAGTTTGGTTTTCGTGCTACTAAGATAAGAATGGATAGAAGCAAGGTCAAAAATAACGTAAATGCACTGCTTAAATATGTTTTAATAATCATTTACTTGACCTTGGTTAACACACAGGTTTAACATAAAAAATGTGAGCAAAAGTAAACCGCATGTCCGAATGTTCACGAACTACGGTGCCTTCACCAGTTTTCATGCTGAAGTCGTCTTTCGTGTGCCAAGCAGCCTTGCATATAACACATTAAGGACTACACAAGCAGGACTTGACATTTCACAAAGTTTTGCGTTTTTATTGGCTTTTACCTCATTTTCACGCTGTATTTCTTCACAAACGCTAAACACCGCTGCTAATAAAAACGTGAGACCCGAAACCAACGGCAGAATCGGCAAGAATAACGCATCATTCACGTAAGCATGAAATCTGTGCTGACACGATAACTGAACAGTTAAACCATACATCAGATTATTCTGTTCGGAGCTCGAGACAACAACTGCTGCGCGCAAAAACCCCACCAATCTCAAGAACAAGAGCAGTGACCAGACCACCACATTTCCCCTCACATTTGTACACAGGATTTTAACTTGCAAGACAATGAAATCCTGACACAAAGCCCCTGAAACATTCCATTTCGACATTGACGTTAGCTGGCCAGTTCAACAGTTCTCTCTGGGCTTAATTAATGTTAAGTTAACAAACACGAAGACAGCTAATGTAACTAGCTAGGAAACGAAAAGTCATGGTAACATTAACGCACATTTACACTTTTCCCTCCAACTTTGAGGTTTCACAGTTGGTTCTTCAGAGAAACATACCTCTAAAGACTTTTTCCTTTTCTTAACCCATAAACTGTGTAGTGTTAGCAGGGCAAATTGGTGTTTCATGGCGTTTTTAGTTGGTGGTTTATATCGTGTCAGTTTGCCCAGGTTGTGCCGCTCATTGTATGCAACGGCAGCCCAGGATCGTAATGGGTTTATCAAGCTTAGACTTTCGAAAAAGTCTCGTAAAATAAATAAATCGTCCCTACTTTCCCATAAATTCTTGTTTTCCAGGTACTCCAGATTGTTATCCTTCGATTAGCTACATTTTGAAATAAATTTGTCTATCGATTGGTGGACAAAAAATACATTAGTTTTCAGTTTCTTAATTTTGCTGTCTTCCTCTTGACCAAAATCGGAACCGCGAATGCGCAAATCAACAGAAATAGCAATTTAATTGGAGGATGTTTCTCCCACGCATGCCCAGTTGGTTTTAAAATGGCAGTTTGTCTGAGAAGTTTATTGGATTCATGGAGAAAACCTGGATTTATTTGGTAAGTAAAGCAGCTAATCGTCTTAATTTGTTAGCTAATTACTAGAGGAACATTAGAACTATCGGGCGATGACAACGTTTTTGCAGTCAGCTGTATACAGAAGGCGCTATCACTTTCCTAAAAAGTTCTAAGCTTTTCTCCCCAACATCGTCTGTTCACGTGGGCTAGTGTCAGCGAATGACGAACGCTGGCGTTAGTTCTGCTGTTGCGTTAGTGCAGAGACTGCTCTGTCCTCGCAGCAGTCCAGGTTGGAATATCCCACTTGGGTTGAAAAGGAGGTGGCCAATAATTGAAATATGATTATTTAAATGGAAATAAAATTAATTTATTTTTTTTATTTTGGTTTTAATTAAACATTATGCTGAATATATTCAACTAAATATTATGTAACAACACTGTGACTTAAAAATAGCAGGAAAAAAGTGGGGGGCAAAATAGTAGTTTTGCCACCCCACTTTTCAAAGTGGGGGGGCATTTGCCTGACTTGCCTATAGGTGTAGGCGCCTGTGCCTAAGATAGTACTTCAATGGAGCCGTTGCACTGGATGCAGAAACCGTAGTGTAAGTCACATGATCCCCGAAGTAACTCAGGAAGATGGCTTTGATGGGATGGGAATGCATCAACTAATTATTATTTATTTATACAAAAAAAATGTATTTCCTTGCTCTGAAATATCGCGTGTATAACCAGATAATGAACCTCAGGTACAAATGCTTCGCCTTATACACGACACTAGCTCAACAGACTATATATTTGCAGGTCGATTTAGCACTTGTATAGCTGTGCTGTGTTTGAACTTGTGCATATTGACGCAAGGATTCTCAGTGATAAACCGGCTTTGAAAACAACAGTTGAATATTTAGCAGTAAATTATAGCGAAAATACAAAAAACAAACCATTTAAGTGATTATACAGCTGAGGTTTTCCAGTGCATAGCAAAATGGCGAGAGGACTCTCAGACTGGCTAAAACAATAGCAAGCGCACATTTACCCACAAACAGCTTTTATGACAAAATATCAAAGGTAAGAAAAATTTCTGCTCATCTCTGTAGCATTTAAAGTGTATGCCTGCTGTTCTTTGAGTGTGGTGTCAATTTAAAATGACAAGGCTTATATCGTTATAATCTGTGGACTGTCCTTTTTCATTTGAGGTATCGTTTGTATGCATAGCACAAATTCAGAAGAAATGCTTGCGATAGAGCACTGATCTTATTTTATTTAATGTTTTGCTAGATGCTTATGCTTGCTTGGTACTTGAATTGTGTTCTGTTTAGGTAAAAACGGTCATCACGAACTTTTCGCCGAGTTTCTTCGCTTTAAGAGGATATGCCGCATGATGAGGTTGCTATTAGGAAACTTGCTGTATTTATTATGCAAATTCATTGCCCCCGTCATGGGGGCGTTCAGGCTTAAAGTTAATATTTGTATTGAATATATATTTTCCACTAATTTCTTTAAATCTTCACTTTAAAATCAGTCTTCATTGCAACAAAACCGTTGACTTACCTGTGAACTTCTAGTACGTGAAGCAGATTTTCTCGAAGTGCTCTGAGCAAAGAACTGAATGTTTTGTTGGTTTGTAAGGCTTTCCACGGTCAATTTTTCTTAATTTAACAAGCCAATCTTTCAAAAGGGCTTCATTATTTTGTGGAAATTGATGGAAACTTATTCTGCCGTATTTTCCAGACGACTGTATCAGTGGCGTAGCCAGAAAAATGACACTGGGCATGCCTTGGAAAAATGGAGTGTGCCACTTTAATTTTCTCAAACACAAAATGTTACGCACCTTCACAAAAATAAAACAATCCATTACTCACTACCACATAGCAATAAGTTATATGGTAGTGATTGCCTATAGGCAACAATCAGGCGGAAAATATATTGATAACTGAAGCCTCAGTCTCGAATGTCAAATGTAACCCTATACAGCAACCCTACAACACAAACACTGATCCTTGTTAGCTGGTCAGTACTTTAACATTGCATTATTTAGCGGTTCAAATGTAAATTTGGACCAACATGGACGTGAGGTTATCATATCTCCATAAAATACAAGTGGAACCTAACGTCTAAGTTTGATGAACTAAAAGCCTTATGCATACTTCGTTGTGTGACGTTGTCTCGCGCGAAAATAGCAGACCTACAAACACGTTTTGAGGGCTTGTAGGTCTGCCATTTTCAGCACGACAGAGCATAAAACACGGGTACTTCACTCTTGCACGTCCAAACTTCACCTTGTACTTCAGAGTATAAATTTGGCTGAGGTGGTCCATTACTTCTTAACATTCGTCCACATTTCTGTCTTTAAAATGTCATGCAAAGTGAAATTACCTTTTCTTCTTCGTCAAATTTTTCTCTCTCTCTCGTTCGCTGTTCTGTACACGGGCACTGGTTCTACTTTGTTGCTGTTTGTGTATGTGAGGTTGCGTTCAGGAACCAAGTGCGAGAACCAAGTGATCCAGCAAACTTGAATTTTATTAAAGCTGGGGGGTGAACCCCCGCAGAGCAGGAAGCAACGGTACAGAGTCCACAAACCAAAATGAGAATCCCAGGGGCGTAATCCAAGTTGTACACAGGGCAGCAAACACAATAATCAGGGTAGGGCAAAATAGGTTCGATACACGGGTGCTGGAAAATCCAAGACAAAGCCAAAATCAGAAACAGGGACGGTCCAATCAGAAGAGTAACACAAAGAGTACAAGGCATAAACAATCGCAGCACAAGGGAAACCTTCTGACAAGAGCTGGTAGTGAACAGACTGATTAAATACACGTAGAGGAAGTCACATGCTATGATAGGGAACAGGTGAGTAGGATCAGACTAATTAACGAGGGAACAGACATGAGGAAGTATCTAACCACATGAAATTGGCAAAAGCCAAAACGCGGACAGGGATCACAAAGACAGCCTAACGCACGGCTCCGGTTAGGGAGTTCTAATGTGCACAGGTAATGAGAGGCAGAACAGAGTTAAACAGGTGCAGAGGATCCGCTGAAGCGCAGCAAAGTAAATTAAGTAAAGACAAGGGGCGGAGACTAGAATAGAGCGAGTGCTGAGAGCTCGTTAGTCAATTAGTAAGGTGCAGCTATACAATCCCTAGTGCTCGTTAGTAAGTTAGTACTATAAACAAGGTTAGTTCTGGGCCCGTATTCACAAAGCATCTTATCTTACCGCAGGGGTACTCCTAAGTCGCGCTAAAACATTTTATGTGGGAGTAAAATCATAAAAGTTATTCACAAAGCCGCTGAGAGCAACTTTTAGTTAAGAAAAGTGTAACTCCTAGAATAGGGGTAGCTCTGAGATAGGTGGGAGTAAATCTCCGTTGCTATGGATGACGTCAATTCTCATGCACGAGTCTTGGGACAATGACCACGGTGATTGGTTGTTTGGTGACAGGGCGGCCCATCGAAAAAATATCCCACATACAACCCATGGAGGAAAAAAATGAGGAAATAGTCTACGCGGCTGGCTTGTCCCATAAAATAATAACATGTTGAGCACTCCTGAAAATGCACTATGCGCAGTCCCCACATATCACGCTCTAGGCAAATAAACATATATAGGAAAGAGATAGTTGTAAAAACGCCAATAGCATAAAACGAGTCAATAATAAAACGCGTCATTTTCCCCAATAATTGGCAACTTATTACCCAATGAGAATATGTTGCGATCATTTAAATGACGAGCCGTTCAAGTTTGTTTGCCCTAAACTGTCATGGATGAAAGTTCAAAAAAGACGCGAAAGCCCAACTGGAGCTACGACCAGTTACTGCTGCTGGACCAGTTGGTGCTGGAGTGAAAGCAAGGGAAATTTGGCTCGGGGGTGAACAGCAAATCCTCGGACGACAGCCGACTGCGAGAAGCGGTGGTATAGGCTGCAATCGCAGGGGAGGTCAGAGATTGCAGCCTATAAAAGGGCTATCATTTAAACAGGAAAGCATACTAAGCTTGGATTGTAATTTATAGCCTACAATTTAAATATGTATACAAAATATGACATAGGCTGGTATTATTATGATGATCTATTAAATGTAATCCTCGCTCAACAGCCTAATAAAATAATTAATGCATAACAGGAAGAGGTACAGCGCCAAAGCCACAGTCCCCGAGCAAGTGGCATCGCAAGCACATAATGCCTGTCAAATAATTGGCATAAGCTGCTTTCCATAAAAATGCGAGTCGTGCGTGGATCCTGGCCATTTCGCAACAATGTACAAAACATTGTATTCGGCATCAAATACTATCTGGGTGTTAATGGAATTAACTTTTTTTCTTTTTACAAATACCTCTTCATCTTGGGTCGGAGAAATAATTCAAATATGGGTCTCATCAATAGCACCGATGATACCGGGATGATACTGAGATGTGCATGAATTCAAGTTTGATTCTGTGTTGTTGGCGAATGTCCATTGGAAACCGGATAAACTGTCGGATGACATGGGGTCCACTGAGCGCAATGATTGTTTGTGAATTGAGCGACTGACAGATGATTGTGAAATCTCTAAATTGTCCGCGTTGCAAAGTAGCATTTTTCCGGTGGCCAAGTAACGAAGTGTTGTCAAACATTTTATTTTGGGGCTTATTGGGTTGTTTCTCATGGTTGGAGACGTAATTCTCTCACTCACCAAGTCAACAACAAATAAAATCCCTTCACGGTCGATCCGACATCTTTTCAACAACTGCGCATCATTCAGAATTTCCAAGTCATTCCGTCTTTCAGCAGCAGCAGCCATTTTCCGATTCTTTGTGAATAGGTTTTAGCGAGTTAGGAGTCCTCTTGAGTACTTTTAAGCTCTCCCAGACTTAGGAGCTACTTTTAGGCCTAAAATGCTTTTTGAATAACACTTAGTAAAAATAATTAGGAGTCCTAAATTTACGACTGACACGCCCATTTTTTTTAGGAGTTTCTCCAAAATCCGGCAATTAGGACCTACTTTTAGCGCTAAGATGCTTTGTGAATACGGGCCCTGGTTGGTAGTTTTAACTAAAATAACAAACTGTCAGTAATGTTAGTAATGACAGAACAGCAAGGCGAAGGAAGAAAACGAGATTAGAAGGAATAATTGAAAACCCAGAAACCATGAAATCACCCGAAAGCGTGGCACACAAGACTGGGGAATAAAACTGTCTCAGAACACATGACAAGACTGGGGAGACAATGTGCAATGCATGGCATGGAATGATACATAAACCAGAATGAAAATCTAAACAGTGACTATGAGAAATGGCAGGAATACAAGATAAAAGACAAGGGCAAATCAAAAACATGGCATGGAATCAAAATACATGGCTTAGAATCAAGGTCATTGCGAAAACATGGTCAGGAAACAGCAGAATCATAACAGTGTATGTCTCACTAATATTCACAGATCTGATTGGCTGCACAGTGATCAGATCAAAGGGCATCTAAAGTCGATTCTCAGACGGGACATTGAACGTCCAAAGTTTACAAACAAATCACTTGCTTTTGTTGACATCTTGCATTGTCACATGATGAATTTCATTCATATAAACAAATGTTTTGTGTACATGTGTAGATAATCCTTCTATTTCGGTTTGTTTGCGCAGGTGCGGCTAACTGATTGGCCGATAAACAAAAACAATGGGAATCGACTTTAAATGCCCTTTAAGGAAAAAAAATGGTTACCATTTTTTGCTAATCATTATATCAATTGATTAGCAATTGTTCAGCACATCTTAATAATGATTCGCAAAAATTTGAAGACAGTAAATCAGATTTTAAATGACAAAAGGCCTTTTGTATTCTTTCCTAATTACAAGAGAAATACAACTCCACTCTGAAAGCAAAACAAATCATTTCCAAAAGGCATCAATTGTGCCCGGAACAATCTTAATTTAATACAGCACACTTCTGTTTCCCTGTAAAATTTCTGTAAACTACTAGTAACCTGCAGTACAGCTGTCTTATCTATACCTTACTGTAGCATATGATGTTGTTTAGCATGTGAAAAGATCGATTCCCATTAAAATCCAGTCATACAAGGCACTCTCCAACTCAGACACATTTTGACATCACAACATAATTTTATTTGAATGATCAGAGATCATTGTGCATGTTTTGGGAGACGCTGGTGGCGAACTTGCGATTCTCTGAACCACATAGCAATGAGAGAAGTTTTGATGACTGTGATCGGCTTACTGTGATACTTGGGTGACTGGAGGAACATTCGGGTGAGAAAAAACATAAAGCATACATCTAGTCAAGGCGATTCAGAGTCAAAGCCGGAAAAATTGGGAGGTCGAACACGGAGTTTTTTTTTCCCATAAGGGCAAAAACCAAATCACATCGCTTTAGTATAACAATGATTATAAATATCCCACTTAATTAGCGTCAGCTAGGTAGGAAGATGCTAGCTTTATTATCTGAAGAGTAGCATATTACGCAATAGCATACATAACAATATAATGCAGCTAGAACTAGCCATGAAATAACACATCTCAGGCCCGAACTGTCTGTCTGCTCTTTCGGTAAAATAAGCGGGGCATCAATGTTGAAAGAGATCCTCTGCATGCGATGGCGTTGAAAGTGACAATCAGAGCTACAAAAACTTCTCCAATAGGCATCATGGCTACAATAGGTTCATTAGCCAGCAAGCTGTACCAAAGCGATTGCTTTTGAACTAGCCACCAAACTAGCTAACGTCCCAAAAATGTGAAAGTTCAGTTGGGTCGGACGAAACTGCCGCGGCACCTCAGGTAAGTTCATGCCTATGACATCTGGCAAAGTTAGTAAAGTTGGGACAAGAAACAAATCATATCGCCTTAATATGATGATCACTTACAAAGATTGTCCTTAGTTAACGTTGGTTAGCTGTCTAGCCAACCAGGTGGTTATATCCAAAGAGCGACGTAATTTAATACGCTGTGGCTCACAGTGCAGTCTACACATCAGGGAAGGTACATCCAAAAAATTTTCAACTCAGTTAAATGCTTTCAATTTTAGTACCATCAGATAGCCTGCTGAAAAAGAAAGATTTTGGTGGTTAAATCGCCTTGATACCTCGACTAGAACCAGAGATATGGGATTTTTACTAATCACTATTTCAAACTTTATTACCTTAAGATAATAGAAGAAAAGTTGTGACCCAAAAACAATGCATAAACGGAAGAAAATAACTTAATTGTTTCTTGCCAGAGTCTTTTGAAATGTTGTACCTAGAGTAATTTTGGGGTGAGGATTCCAAATATGGCATCAGATTGTTTTTAAAATGCATGCTTGGTGACCAACTGTTGCCATGGTTACCATTCATAATTTCACAAATTATGAAAAAAATGCGTTTTTTCCCAGTTTTTTCCAGTCAGAATTAACTCAAACTTTCTGCAATGGGGTTTTCTACACTGGAAAGTCTAAATCTTTTATCAGAAACAACAAATGAAAGCTTAGTGAACAACTTTCATGACTGTTGCCATGGTTACCAGTGATGTCGGCATAAAAATAAAAAAAAATAAACCGGCCAATTAGCTCTCTTCTTTGTGCAAGGGTACCTGGGTCCTTGAAAAAAGAAAGGGTATTATGAGCATGGTAAGTATAAAACCTGGCATGTCTGGAATCACTTACTTCACACTCACAAGTTACCACTTGGTCTGGTGCACCTTTAAGCGACGATCTCCATATGACTGGTAGCTTACCCCCTTGGCAGTGAAAGTGTTTGTGATTAACTCAGGTAGGGGTACCACAACTGAAGGAAGAGCCAACAGCCAAACCCTTAGCTCCCAAGTGACCCGCGTCTGGCGGGTCCCACCCACATTTGAATAGCAAAACCCACTGCAAGCAAGTGAAAAAACCCGCAATTTGCGCATTGAGAGATTTACGCGTTATTCCTCCACCCCTGCGTAAAACATGGGTGCTCAGTGTCCGTAATGTTACGGATTTCCGTAAGAACAAATCTGGCACAAATAAAAAATAATATTGGGTATGTAAAAAACTACATTTCCCATAAATTTGGTTGATGGAGCCAATATGTGCTTTTGTGCATATCAGATCAGAGAGCCTTTTGTTTGTGATTGCGAGCAATGAGCATCGATCACGTCAGGGGCTGGGGGCAGAGTTATTGCAAAGCTGTAGGGAAACTCTCGGTATGCGAGACGCTGAGAGGAAGGCTGATGTTTAGTATAGAACCCATTTTTATTTCGCGCAGATGTTGAGCCGTATCATCGATTCTCCCTTGCATCACTCCCTTGAACTACAGATGCAGCCCCCGAACACCGCGCCCAAAACATTTCAACTGGTTCAAGGTTTCCTATCCATTCAGAATTTGTAGCCGATCATTTAAAATGTGAACCGCAAATATCGTATGCTTGTTTGGTACTGTCCAAAATACTAAATAACAGCAACTCGGCTAACATTTTAGATCTTATCTGGCAAGTTGCTGTGAAGTTACTACATTGTGCCGAAGTCAACAATTTGTCTAAGATGCTTTTCCACCGAACGCAAAACACATTTTTCGTGCAACAGATTACATTCAAAGTCAGTGCAAAGATGCGAATCCACGTGAGTTTGCGTGTATTTAGGTCTTTGCATTGTTTTTGAATACATTCTGTCACGTGAAAAATTCATTTCGCGTTCGCTGGAAAAGCAGCTTAACGTAGAGGTAGGTAATAAGGCTCCATTGTTTTCCGTGGCCATTTGGAGCATTGCTTTTATAAAGCTATCTTGCTTGTCAGAGGCGTAGCCAGTGGGGGGGGGGGGGCACAGACACGTCACTTTATGACAATAATTAGTCCTGGCTAGTTCTCAATCATTTTCCTTAATTGACGCGTTTTCGCATTATCGTAATTTGCAACTGAAGACACGGTTTCTCTCCATATGCAATCTAACTGCGATTAAATCATGGGCTAAATTCAGCTGGCAATTTTCGGCCCCATGACTGGAAATCGATTCCCCCCCCATATATATATAGCACACACACACACATACACACACATACTTACATACATTCATGCATATACATATATACATCCCCAATTCCGAAATAGTCGGGACAAAGTGTAAATTGTGAATAAAATCAAACCGCAATGTCTTTCAAATCACACCAGCCAGTATTTTATTCACAATAGAACAGAGATAACATAGCAAATATTGAAATTGAGAAATTTTATAATTTTATCCACAAAATGAGCTCATTTCAAATTTGATGACTGCTACAGGTCTCAAAAAAGTTGGGACAGGGGCCTGTTTACCATGGTGTAGCATCCTCTCTTCTTTTTAACACAGAGTGGAGACGTCTGGGCATTGCAGAGGCAAGAGTCTTGAGTTTAACCATTGGAATTGGATCCCACTCTTGTTTAATACAGGCTTCCAGCTGCTGGAGAGTTTTGGGTCTCCTTTGACGGACTTTTCGTTTAATTATGCGCCAAAGGTTCTCAATCGGCGAAAGATCAGGACTGCAGGCAGGCCAGTTCAGCACACGGACTCTTCTACTACAAAGCCATGCTGTTGTAATAGCTGCAGTATGTGATTTTGCATTGTCCTGCTGAAATACACAAGACCTTCGCTGGAATAGATGTCATCTGGAGGGGAGCATATGGTGCTCTAAAACCTTTATATACCTTTCAGCATTCATGGTGCTTTTTAAAACATACAAGTGCCCCAGACCATACGTACTAATGCATCCCCATACCATCAGAGATGCTGGCTTTTGAACTGAACGCTAATAACAGGTGGTGGTCTTTATCCTCTTTTTAGCCCGGAGGACAGAACGCCCATGACTTCCAACAAGAATGTCAAATATGGACTCGTCTGACCACAGGACACTTTGCCACTTTGTTACAGTCCATTTTAAATGAGCCTTGGCTCACAGAACACGGCGGTTCTTCTGGATCATGCTCAACAATGGCTTCCTTTTTCCATGATAGAGTTTTAGGTGGCATCTGTGGGTGGCACGGCAGACTGTGTTTACAGACAGTGGTTTCTTGAAGTATTCCTGGGCCCATTTAGTAATGTCAATGACAGAATCATGCCGGTGAGTGATGCAGTGGCGTCTGAGGGCCCGAAGATCACGGGCATCCAGTAAAGGTCTTGACCTTGTCCCTTACGCACAGAGATTTTTCCAGTTTCTCTGAATCTTTTGATGATGTTATGCACTGTCGATGATGAGACTTTCAAAGCCTTTGCAATTTGATGTTGAAGAACATTGCTTTTAAAGGGATAGTTCACTTTTTTTGAAGTGGGGTTGTATGAGCTACAAATTGCCACTACTTACATTAGATGCAGTAGAAAGCTCTCTGATCTCCTTCAGGTAGCCGCACCAGCGCATAGTGCTGGGTGGAAATTTAGGCGATACACTGTTGTGAACGGGACCAGGGAAACAGTGTATTTTTGTGGCCTAAAAGACGTCCTACCTGAAAATAATATGCCATTTCAATTGTACGCTATATTTAAAAAAAATTACAGCGCTTTACCTGCTGGGAAAAAAACACAGTTGCTGGTGCGGCTACTTGGAGGAGATCAGAGAGCTTTCTACTGCATCTAATGTAAGTAGTGGTCATTTGTAGTTCATACAACCCCACTTCAAAAAAAGTGAACTATCCCTTTAAAGTATTCCACAATTTCTTTACGCAAGCCTTCACAGGTTGGAGAGCCTCTGGCCATCTTTACTTCTGAGACACTCAGCCTCTCTAAGACATCCCTTTTATAGCCAATCATGTTACACACCTGATGCCGGTTAACTTAATTACTTGCTAAATGTTCTTTCAGCTGATTCTCTTTTATATTGATTGCTTTTTCAGGCCTTTTTTGCCTGTGTCCCAACTTTTTTGAGACCTGTTGCGGCCAGAAAATTTGAAATAAGCTCTTTTTGTGGATAAAAATGTAAAATGTCTCAGATAACATTTCAAATGTTGAAACTATGTTCTATTGTAAATAACATATTGGCTCATGTGATCTGAGAGTCATTGCATTTTGATTTTATTCACAATTTACACTTTGTCCCAACTATTTCGGAATTGGGGTTGTATGTGAACATGAGGACACAGAAAATCGTCGTTGCAAGGAGGTTCCGTGACAGAGGGTGAAATTTCACGCGAGTGGCAGCCAACCCCGCGGGTCGAACACTAGTTTCAGCACTTCAACAGCTACCTGCTAAAATCAACCGATGGCCGCATCAGCCCTCTCAGATCCCAGTGCAAGTCGGATGTCATGACGATCTCTGCATCGACTCAACGGTACTACCGTAAGAAGGCAAAACAAACTTTCGACACTGTGCTTGAGGCCAGGGTGCGAACTAAGGGGGAGCTAGAGGGAGCTTGGCTCCCCTTAATGAGACATGAGCTCCCCTGAAAACACAATTTGTGAAATTTTGGGGGTCTCCAAAATATTGACAATATGTTATTTTGCACGGCATTTTATCATAGATGCTGCATTATAACGGCAATTACTGATGCATGATTTACGCCAGTGATTAAGGATTAATGATTAACTTTGTTCTGGCCATGACCACTGAAGCGCGACATTTAGTCATAAATGTCACTCATGCAATTAGAGAAAAAACAAAAAACTTTAATAGCTCCACTCAGTTTCCGCACCAAGTCGCATTATTTTCCATGGTTAGATGTCTGCAAAAAGCAGAGACTTCAAAAAGAAAACAGGAAAGTTTACTTGATTCATTTTACGTCACTTCTGTGTTAAGGTAGGAGCTATTGCCAGTTGTTCACGTTTAACATTGAATTGTGATGGGTGTTCAAATGGCGTTATTGGCAAGACGTAACACTGTGCATATAGCCAAAGCAAACTTCAAACATCTACACTCAGAGGCAATGAAAACGCAACACCAGTTTGGATTCAAATAATTTTATGACTTAAATTTATTTTCTTATTTTAACAATTCAAATATGTTGGGTGGGTTGATTTTGATGAATTAAATGTGTTAATGGGCCGATTTGGACAATAATAAACAGATGCATTAAACATAATGAGCACAAGTTGAAAATGAAAAATCACAACAAGACTGAACGGAACACATAGCAATAAATAGCCACCAGCTTGATAGTTCGCAGCTCCACAGTGACACAACCAGCCACACAACAAACTCAAAAGTACTGTAACGTTATAAAGAGAAAACAATGTGTAATGTTACTTTCTAGTCCAGCAGTAACAGGGCCAAGGCAGCATCGGTCGGACATCCCTCCTCGTCTTTGAGCTCACGCCAGCGAGTGAAAGCCTGACCAATATTGATCCTTGTCTGGGCTTTGATTCTGTTACTCTCTCTCTTTCGTTTTTTGTCTCCTCAGACAAAACTTGTAATTTCTTTGGTTTTCTTGCTGCTTCTGCCATGATAGCGGTAATCCCACATAGGCGTTCGCATTGACTTCCGTCTTTTTAACGAATGAGGAAAGGGGGAAGTGACGTCTGCCGTAAGGCAGTCAGCACATTTGTAGTTTTTTGTGTGGAGAGGTTCCTACCATCCACCTCAAAACTGCATAGTGCCAGTGAAAGTGATACAGACCTCCTCAGGCTATGACAGAGATGTCATTCAACCTGTTGTAAGTCGATGTACCATCACAAAAGTTCTGACAATATTATATGAAACTTGAAAAGTTACTTAATGCAAAATACCGAAAATCACAATTTTGACTGATTTTCAACCTTGCAGCATTCATAAAATCATTAATATTCATCTGATTGACTTGAAATTTGGACTGAAGTTGTATCTGTTGGAGATCTATGAAATGACGTAGGATTTTCTAGATAGGTGCATCCCTAGGGGGTTAATTTTGAAAATGAAGCAAGTTGATGATAGCGATTTCCCTTATGGTTACATAACAGAGCTCATTAAATATTCATTTGAAAAAAATGTCATTTCATAGAACTATCTTAAACCTTTCATATGAGACTAATTTGAGTAAAATCTGACCATGGGTTATTGAAATATCAGTGCCACAAAATATTTTCAGATTTTATATTAAAGTGTCGTTTCCATGGCAACCATGTAAATTTTTACCACAATACTACACTTTATGAGGTTAAAATCATGTTGAGTATGTTTATTTCTTACATTATTATGGTTATTTCTACACTTTACTTTGAAGACCCCTAACCTAAAATCAACATGAAGGCTGCAAGACCAAAAACCTGTTGAAAAAGGTCTTTTGCAGATGCAAGAGAAAAGCTCGTACAACTGACTAGTTTTCAAAAGTTGTTTATTCAATTAAAAAAATTTCAGGTGCTAGTAGACACCCAGATTGTGAACTTGGTAAACCAAAAATTGCTAGTTAAAAGAACAGAAAATATCAGTAGTTTTTTAATGACCATATACTGTATGCATTGAATTGCCAATTGTAATTTAAACATATTCAAATAAATTAACATGAATTGATAATTTAGGAAGTACCAAGATTCCTCTGGATAACCCAATTTTTAAGGACATCACTCAATGCATACACAAAGTTTTAATTAAACAGGACTTAAACTTTGCTTTTGGGACTAATTCAATAACACTGTTGTCAGGTTACTCTAGCTGTGCACAGTGCAAACAGGACCAGAATAGAGACTCAGCTGGGATGCGGTGAGGAGCGGTATGAGAGGAGGCTTGGGCTGCAGTATTCTCTTTTCCCTTTTAATTTAGCTATTGAATTGAAAATGCATGTTTGGGTGAAAATGAATGTATGCCATAGAATAGGCTTAAATTTGAGAAAATGTACAACGTAGAAGCCCAGTCTTTCCACTCCTAACTGAATTGCAACTGATGTTCTCACTGAAGAATGAAATTAAATTTTAGCTTTGAAAATACTGAGGAGCCGACTTTGGTGTCCTCCATGGTTGTTTCAGCTCTGAGTACAGCTGTGATGTGACTACTGAGAGGTGAAACTACACGATGAAAAGCCTGATACCAAAAGCTGGCTGATATCTAGCTAATGAAAGTACCAGGGCACAAAGCTGTTAGATGAATGGAGCACCACAATGAAAGGCCCCAAAAAGCAAAAACCAAAACACACTGATCAAGAATTGTTCCCAGAAGTAGGTGTAAGGGCACCACTGATTTATTGTAGGAATGTCCAATCATTTCCAACGAGGCCGAATGTGGGCGCTGTTATGATCTGTTTTCTGCCTGTTCTGGTTTTTGTTTATTTCCACTTGGTTTGTCTAGTTTATGCTTTCAGTATCATCTGCCAGTTTATGCACATCGTTTTTCACCTGTGATGTCTTGCATTTCTGTTCTTTGCCAGTGCACGCGCCTGTCTGCAAACATTTGTCACATTTCGGGTGATTTCGGAAGTTTCCAGTGTTTCAAAAGTTCCTTCATGCCTTTTTAACTTCCTTCAACACTGATTACTAATTTAGTACTAATCACACTAACACTATGTTTTGCTTAGTTTATCTACTAACCCTAACTAATATACTAATCCTGTAAATAACTAACATACTAACTTACACTAATTGGGTAAAATTATTACTGCACTAACTAGTAACATTACTAATTGAATCTCTTGCTTTCCACACAAATTTGTAACTCTACCCTCTCTTTACTATCCTGGTCCTTGCCTGAGTTTCTGCTGAATCCTTGCAACTATCTCTTCTACTAATATGTTTCTTCCATCTATCCCCACTTAGGCACTCCTTTAATGGACCTGTTGTTGTTTAAAGATGTCGTGTGAAAACTTGTCTTTGTCATTGTTTCCCATTTTGTATTGTTTAATTGCCTCATGTTTTCCCCTCTCAGTTAATGTTTAGATTATTCCTCACACCCGTTTCCCCACCTAGTTTGTTATCTCCTTGTCTGTATCTGGTCCCTCACTTCTGCTTGGCTTTGTCAGACTGTTCATCAACTTTTCTCTGCACCAAGCTCCGTGTACACCAGTGATCTGTTACTGATTCTGTGACATCCTTTTCCCCGATTCTGGTCTGTGCCTGCCTGGACTTGTTTGCTCTCTGACAACAAAACATTTTCTGCCCAACCACGATTTCTGTGTATTGTTGCCCTGGTTTTTGAATTTGGATTTCAGAACTCAACTGTCCTACTGTCTAACGATTTGGTACTGTCACCCATGCTTTTTGGTTTTGAACCCCTGCCTGACTTTGTATTCTGTTTTTTGGATTGCCCGTCTATACCGTCACTGTGTTTACCTAGCTTTGGACTCAGACCGAATAAAGACCACGATTTTTGCACTTTGGACTACTTGCAGTTGGTTCCTTTCACCAGAAATAACAGGCGCATGTTACGTTCGCGGAAGGACACCAGTAGCGAGTGGTGAATCCTAAGAATGATTTTTATTGAACAAAAGATTACAAATAAATAAGGCACATGGGCCAACAGAAACTTCACGAATGAACAGAAATAATGCAGGGGAAAAGGAGGGCACAAGGCCAACAAAAAACTCCACTTAAAAAGCTGAAAAGTCCAAACTGGAAAACTACAGGATTAAGGAGGACACAAAGCCAACAAAAAACTACACTCAATGAGCTGAAACAAATATGATAGTATAACTCGTAGCCCGTATATGGTAGCCCGAACGAGCGACGTGGGCCCGCCTTCCCGTAGGCCCATCACCCGCAGGGAGGGTTCAAAAGGGGCCGATGCATTGTGTTTTGGGTGACAGTCATGGGCGGGGCCCCACCGACCAATCCCTGGACACTGAATCTGGTTCTCGGGACATGGAATGTCACCTCACTGGGGGGAAGGAGCCTGAGCTTGTGCGGGAGGTTGAGCGGTACTGGCTAGAGATAGTCGGGCTCACCTCCACGCAGAGTCTGGGCTCTGGAACCCAACTCCTCGAGAGAGGCTGGACTCTCTTCTATTCTGGAGTTGCCCGCGGTGAGAGGCGGCGGGCTGGTGTGGGTTTGCTTATAGCCCCCAGCTTAGCCGCCATGTGTTGGAGTTTTCCCCAGTGAACGAGAGGGTCGCTGCCCTGCGCCTTCGGTCAGGGACAGGTGCCTCACTGTCGTCTTGGCTTATGGGCGGAATGGCAGTGCAGAGTACCCGGCCTTCTTGGAGTCCCTGGGAGGGATACTGGAAAGTGCTCCAACTGGGGACTCCATCGTTCTGCTGGGGGACTTCAACACCCACGTGGGTAGCGACAGTGTTACCTGGAGGGGCGTGATTGGGAGAACGGCCTCCCGATCTGAACCCGAGTGGTGTTCTGTTATTGGACTTCTGTGCTAGTCACAGTTTGTCCGTAACAAACACCATGTTCAAGCATAAGGCCGTCCATCAGTGCACGTGGCCGAGGACGCCCGGGCGGAGGTCAATGATCGACTTTGTGGTTGTGTCATCTGACCTTCGGCCGTATGTTTTGGACACTTGGGTGAAGAGAGGGGCTGAGCTGTCCACTGATCACCACCTGGTGGTGAGTTGGATCTGCTGGCGGAGGAGGAAGCTGGACAGACTTGGCAGGCCCAAACGTGTTGTGAGGGTCTGTTGGGAACGTCTGGCGGAACCCTCTGTCAGAGGGGTTTTCAACTCTCACCTCCAGGAGAGCTTTGACCAGATCCCAAGGGAGGCTGGAAACATTGAGTCTGAATGGACCATGTTCTCCACCTCCATTGTTGATGCGGCCGCTCGAGCTGTGGCCGTGGGTTTCCAGCGCCTGTCGCGGTGGCAACCCCGAACCCAGTGGTGGACATCGGAAGTAAGGGATGCCGTCAAGCTGAAGAAGGAGTCCTATCAGGCTTGGTTGGCTCATGGGACTCCTGAGGCAGCTGACAGGTACCGGCAGGCTAAGCGTGCTGCAGCCCGGCGGTGGAGGAAGCAAAAACTTGGTTATGGGAAAAGTTTGGGAGGCCATGGAGGAGGATTATCGGTCGGCCCGAAGAGATTCTGGCAAACCGTCCGGCGCCTCAGAAGGGGAAAGCAGTGCCCTGCCAACACTGTTTACAGTGGAGGTGGGGAGCTGTTGACTTCGACTGGGGATATTGTCGGCTGGTGGAAGGAATACCGAGGATCTCCTCAATCCCACTGACACGCCTTCCATAGAGGAAGCAGAGGCTGGGGACCCAGAGGCTGATTCATCCATCACTCGGGCTGAAGTCACTGAGGTAGTTCGAAAATTCCTCGGTGGCAAGGCACCGGGGTGGATGAGATCCGCCCTGAGTACCTCAAGTCTCTGGATGTTGTGGGGCTGTCTTGGTTGACACGCTTCTGCAACATCGCGTGGCAGTCGGGGACAGTGCCTCTAGATTGGCAGACTGGGGTGGTGGTCCCTTTTTTTAGAAGGGGGGGTCCGGAGGGTGTGCTCCAACTACAGGGGATCACACTCCTCAGCCTCCCGGTAAAGTCTATTCCAGGGTGCTGGAGAGGAGAATTCGGCCGATAGTCGAACCTCGGATTCAGGAGGAACAATGCGGTTTTCGTCCTGGTTGTGGAACACTGGACCAGCTCTATACCCTCCGCAGGGGTGCTTGAGGGTTCATGGGAGTTTGCCCAACCAGTTCACATGTGTTTTGTGGACTTGGAGAAGGCATTTGACCCTGTCCCTTGTGGCATTCTGTGGGAGGTGCTTCGGAGTATGGAGTCCAGGGCCCTCTACTAAGGGCAGTGTGGTCTCTGTATGACCGGAGCAGGAGCTTGGTTCACATTGCCGGCAGTAAGTCAGACCTGTTTCCGGTGCATGTTGGACTCCGGCAGGGCTGCCCTTTGTCACCGGTTCTGTTCATTATTTTTATGGACAGAATTTCTAGGCGCAGCCAGGGGCGGAGGGAGTCCGGTTTGGGGACCAGAGGATCTCATCTCTGCTTTTTTATGGATGATGTTGTCCTGTTGGCTCCTTCGAACAGGACCTTCAGCATGTACTGGGGCGGTTTGCAGCCGAGTGCGAAGCGGCTGGGATGAGAATCAGCACGTCCAAGTCCGAGGCCATGGTTTTCGACCGGAAAAAGGTGGCTAGCCCCTTCCGGGTTGGAGGAGAGCTCCTGCCTCAAGTGGAGGAGTTTAAGTATCTTGGGGTTTTGTGGCGGGGCGCTCCCTTAGAGATAGGGTGAGAAGCTCTGTCACCGGGAGGAGCTCAGAGTAGAGCCGCTGCTCCTCCACATCGAGAGGAGCCAGCTGAGGTGGCTTGGGCATCTATGTCGGATGCCCCCTGGACGCCTTCCTGGGAAGGTGTTCCGGGCATGCCCCACCGGGAGGAGGCCCTGGGAAGACCCAGGACACGCTGGAGGGACTATGTCGCTCAGCTGGCCTGGGAATGCCTCGATACCCCGGAAGAACTGGAGGAAGTGTCCAGGGAGAAGGAAGTCTGGGCATCCTTGCTTAGACTGCTGCCCCCGCGACCCGGCCCCGGATAAGCGGAAGAAGATGGATGGATGGATGGATGGAACTCGATGATATGATCAACAGCATGAAACACGCGGCATGAGAACAGGCATAGAACCAACATGGAAACAACGGACCGACTACCAACTGGAATGCCTCTGCAGAATAAGAAAGTACAAGGCTGATGAGAGCACGAGGAACACCTGAGCGGAACAGGGAGGGAACAAAGCATGAACATGAGACATTGGGTAAGGCTTAATAACATAACAAGCCCATTAAGAAAATGGGCGTTCTCAGCTCACCAATGAAGTATGCAGGTTGAAAGAAGCGTGAAAAAGTTACACAGCAAAGTAAAGCAAGATCTGAAATAATATCGAAGCAGTAAATCATGACAATTAACACCCTACCTAAATTAGTAATATTAGTAAAGTGCCTGTCTAAGAAAAACACCTCCCATGAATGTTAGTAGATGTTAGGAACTAAAAACAGTTGATTGACATTAAGCTTAGAAAGGCCCGAAACCAGAACAGCACTGAAGGAAAATGGAAATACTGCAGCCAGCCAATAGCAAAGAAGCAGTGCATGCACTCGAGAAAACAAAACGTAGACTGGAACACAGACATGAGGAGGATTCCATTTGGCAGTGCGGGACAGGATCTAGAAACAGACACAAGGCACGACTAAGGCAAAACTAAAGGGACACAAGGCAGACAGAACAAGAACATAACACAGGCTTTTGTTATAGCCCATAACTAAAATACCTGAGTCCACTTATTGAGGTCTAGAATGAAAATGTAGATTTAATTGATCAGTAGATAAGCTGAATACAGCATTATACTGCAAGGCTATAGAATAAGTACCTGTACTGGCCCCGCCCCTTATTCAGATAAGTACACTTTTCATCAACACTTGCAGTTAGATATTAAGGTACGGTGCAGGAATATTATATTTCTTGAAAGAATAAATTTCCCAAAGTTAAAAATAGCAACCAGAAAAGGTTTCAATGGTACAATAATGTCCTATTTGGGAAATAAGTACCTTATTGAGCAAAAACATGTACAAATTAATTGTGTCACAATGCTAGGGAACAGTTTACGTATCTACAGGGCACCACCCTAGACAATCTTGAGCACCTTTTTAGGCACTTTTTGCACTTTTTCTGAGATTGCAGATTATAGAAGTTCCAGGGTCGGGGGGTGATCGATCAGCAATGACAGTGAATATGCTGAATAGCCAGGTGCAGCAGAAGACATTTCCTGTTCATGAATGCCCCAAGATCTTGTTTTATAAGTGCCCACTGACATATCAATGATGGATGAGAGGGAGAGAAACAGAATGAAGCCTTTCAGATGGCCTTTCCTCTCGTCAGAATGGTACTTATCACCTGATACTTGTCTGTGGCATGACTAATGCCTGTTATTTCACAGTCTAGCCCCTCTGGACCATGGCCTGGGTGATAACTGTTCACAGTATCTTTTCTTGTCTTTGGTCTCTCACTTCCGCTTTCTCTGTCACCTGCTTTCTTTTTCAGCATCTAGTCATCACTGGTCCATGTCTCTTCATTTTCTATTTCAGCCACATTTTCTTCCTCTTTTTCACAACTTTTTCATTCAGGAAATTGATTTTTTTTTCATCCAATCCAGGTTCCCTGTGCCAGTGACGCACTGTTATCCGAATGATTTTTCCCACCTTCATCCATCTATATAATCCTCAGAGCCTGTATTTGATGTCACCAGTGTCTATTTGGTCACCCTGATGTATTACCTTTATTGGATGGGGGGTGTTTTTCTTATTGATGTTGCTTTTATTTTATTCATATTTCTTCTCATTGACTATTATGAGGAGCCTTGATATCAGTCCCTATGTCAAACAGGAAATAACAAAAGATGGCGATGGTCTTACGTGGAGTGCATACTTCTGCAGGTATCCCCAGACAGAGGAAAGTATCAAATTACGGGCCCTGCCTGGATGGGTCAGGGGGTCTGGAGGGGCAGCAGATATTTATTCTCTGAATATCCATGGCAGCTTGTCAAACACCTCGTCTCCTAAGCCAAAGCAGTGGCAGAAAGATATAAATAATCCTAACACACAGACCCTCCTGTTCACTCACTCCCTCCATAACCTCCTCTTTTCCTGCCTGAAAGTTTGCAGTTAGGAGACAACAAAGAAATTACCTAATTTTCCTTAGATCATGCAAGTAAATAGTAGCTCAATTCATTTGTTTATACATGTTATACATATTGATTCAGTTCACTGCTGGAGGAAGTGGAAGTGTTCCAAAGTTTAAGTTCTGCAACAAAATTTCATCAGCTCTAGATTTTCTAAGTTCCATCTACTGACAGGATCAAAGCAAAATACTGCTGGAGACTTAAACTTTCTAAACCTGGACTCCAGTTGCTGGTACAGAGCTTGGAATGCTGGGGCAATTACCAACCACTTTTCTTTCTTTGCATCCTCTCTTTGCTGCTAGTTCCACCAACTGGAAGTGAACAGATCCAAAGAAAGAAAGATGGAGGAATTAAGGAAAAAAGGATCAGGAAAAGTATGTGTTCTTGATCTTACAAATGACCCTTTGAAGCCAGGTGACTGACCTGAAGCCTTCCCCACTCTCTAAACCTCAGTCATAATATTCCTTCAAGACAGTGCTTCTCATAAGCTACTTTTGAGCCAACGATTGAAAAAAAAAAAAAAAAAATCATAGTTTATTCAATGCAGGCTGTTTTGCTGGGTTTGGATTTCATGTTGAAGAAAGAGATGTCATGGACATTGGTCGTGGACTGCTCCATCTAGGCGACACAGATATTCCTCTGATGCAGGGAATAGATTTTGTTCCAGAATGTTGAAACCTTTCTGTGTCTGTTGATACTACCGTTCCAGCTTTTACCGAAATGGTTGTTCCCATTAAGGTGGAGACTCCGCAGATGGCTGGCTCACCCATTGACTCGTATCTGGGCTATTTGGAGCCTGAGGTCCGTGACAGCATGGGGCTGGTGGTCGCACATACAGTGGCGCCAGTAAAGAACTGGTGCACGGTGGCGCGGCTGCTCAACCCGACTGACCATGAACTGATACTGCACCCTGGTTCTCACCTTGGGGCAGGGGCGGAGTGGGACACCAAAATCCACTGGGAAAATTCTGACTGCACCGGGCTACCACCGGCCCACCACTGGCCCAACCCATCCCCTCCACCATCTTTTTTTTTTAATCTGGATGAAGACCCAGATTATGTCATGTTTCTTTGAGTGGAATACCTCCATCTGTTCTAACACCAGCCAAATCTACACATTTGGGAAGGACTTAACGGAAATATGAAATATGAAATATGACCACTAGGTGGCAGTAGGCAAATTCACATAATTGACAATAAAGTGTAGGTTAAAGCTTTTATGTGTTTTCTATAAATAAACAGATGCTGAAATATAACATGAACATGAAATGATAAAATATATTGTACGACAGACCTGGATCAACAACATAAATAATAGTAGACATAAGACATACATATTTTACAGTGCAAGTTTAAAATGGAAGTATAGACAATGCCAACCTAATAACACAGGTAATTAAATAACTGGAAAACCAGGCACCATCAACAGGTCTGTAGAGAATTATTAAAATATATACATATAGACAGTTCTAAAGAGTTCCACAAACCATTAATCAGGAATTTTGAGTAGCCTATATGTTATAGTGAACTATAGACACCTGATTATATACAGAGATAAGTGTCCTTTCCTCAGAGAGGCACAGAGAGTAGTGTCTTTACCTGAGGGGCATAAAGTGTAGTGTCCTTTCCTCAGGGGCACAGAGAGTAGTGTCTTTACCTGAGGGGCATAAAGTGTAGTGTCCTTTCCTCAGGGGCACAGAGAGTATTGTCCTTTCCTCAGGGGCACAGAGAATAGTGTCTTTACCTGAGGGGCACAGTCTTTCTTCTGAGATGGAGGTGGGAAGTAGGAGTTTGGGCCTGAAAAACATGAGCAGGGAAAAAGGGTGGAGTGCCTTTCATTTTTACCAAGTAGTAGTAGTAGTAGTAGTAGTATTTTTTTCAGTCACAGTACAATAAATACAGATAGTTAGTATTAACATGTATAATTACAATGAGTGAACAGGCTCAGGTAGAAGCAAAGAGCTTGTATATGCCTAACCTATGGTCTAAACAATTTTAAGCTACCTTTCAAAAACAAATAATTTACATTTTTAGCTCTCAAAAATAGCTACACTGAACAAGTCATAATAGAATTGATCAGCATAATGAATGGATACTTTGGTCATATTAAATTGTAATGAAAACAAAAAATGTTGACAAATGAAACATGTCCTACCTTAAAACATGAGCTGTCGTCTCAGAAGGTCACTGGTCTCTGCAACCTTGTTGATCACCCTATCAGTGTCCAAGGACATGAGAATGTTTTTTTCTGTTGCCATGACCATAAATGCTTCCAAGTGCTCTTGGGCAATAGTGCTCCTAAGTCTGTTTTTCACAAACTTAAGGGTAGAGAAACTTATCTCGCAGGTGACTTGAGTGGTGGATTTGTTAAAAGAAATTTGTAGGCCAGTCCAATTACATGATATGAATCGGTCAGTAAATTGTACTATGCCAACATAAGGTAAACACAAATGGCACAATTCTTACACATATGATACTTGACCAATTCTGGCCCTTCCACATTGCCTGGATCTTCTTCCCCACCATCCTCTGTGCCTTCAGGTGAATCATCTTCTCCAGAGGTCCGCACCTTGTACTCCTCTAGGGGGGACAGCTTTAGTCTCTCCCACTGAGGCTAGGCTTGCCAGCTCAGCCTGTAAGGTGCCAGTAGTAGCTCTGGCATCAAACTTCATCAAGCAATTGCTGAGGTTCTGCATTGCAGATCCTGGAAGTCCCTCATCCTTTACCTCTGGGAAGTTTTTTGGATCAAGGCAGGCAAAATCTGAGGAAAGCATTCCACTCACTGCAAAGCATTCATGAATACTTTGAGTGACAGTGTCCAGAATGACATTATGTATAGTCACCTCAAAGTCCCTCTCAGCTACTGTTAAGGGTTCATCTTCTGCCACCACCTCTCCTGGCATGATCTTCTTTTTCTTAATCCGTTTTTCAGGTACTGCTACCTCCACCTCTATCTCACAGTCCTCCTTCTCCAGCAGCTCATTAGCCCACTCCACAAACTGGTCTGCAGCTTCTTTAATGCCACTGAAGTCTCGCACACACTGCTTCAGCCCATCCTCTGTTCCCACTACCAGGCGGTGTGCAGGTATTTAGACAGAGGTGATGTGTGCTCAAAAATCCTTAGGAAGATTTGGGCTGTGAGAATTGTCTCATATTTTAGGAGACCCTCAATGTTTCCTTTGGCCTTGGCTCTAACAGTAGGCTTCGAAGTTGTGTCTAGTTGAACTGCTATTAGAGCTAAGACTAGATCAACATACATTGCACTGCCAGGCCTTCCAAAACACCCAAATACCTTTGTCAGAGCAGCATCTTTTGCCCACCATCGTGTTTGTCCTATTGGAGAGAGTCTTCTGTGCTGCTTGTCTGTGTTTGTTTCTTCCCATAAGAATCCCTTATGAAGACAGCAATATCATTTAGGAGATTGAAAAGCAATGCACTCTGAATTATACTGCCTGTTTTGTCCGCCAAAACCAGGTTCAGGACATGTGCATAGCACCAGATGTGGATTTGGTTGGGGGCCTCCTCTGACAGATAGGCAGAGAAGCCATTGTACCTGCCCTGCATATTGGCTGCCCCATCAGTAGTACTCCCTACACATCATGACACATCAAGATTTAGTCCTGTGAGTGTGTCTTTCAAGAGCTCAAGAAAATACTCCCCAGTAGAAGCCTCAAATCGACCAGAGCAACCAACTTCTCATGGACCACATCTGTGACGTACCTGAGAATCACAGAGCACTGGTCTTTGGATGTGATGTCTTGGGTGGTGTCAGTCTGGACAAAACACATTTCAGCTTCTCTGACCTCACTGGCAATTGTCTCTTTTTCAGCTGACTGATCACTTTGACAACCTTGTTGATTGTATCTTTTGAAAGCAGAGTGACCAATCAACCTCTGCCTCTTGCCCCAGCTTCATGCTGTTTTTTACTTTTTTCAATACATTCAGTCAAATGTTGTTGCAGGCAGGGGTCATACATACTCAGGAGCTTGATCATTTCAAGGAAGTTACCGTGGTCTAAACTTTGTTCTTCCAAAGTGTAGGCAGCTTCAAATTCTGAGCCCCGGTAGCTCAGACCCCATTTTCCAATTACCTTGACAACATTAACCACACGATCCATCACCTGCCGTTTTCTTCTGACTTGCTCTTGATGCAGGGAGAGCTGGTTCCCCCTTAATCTACACTCAATGTCCCCTTTATGTGCCTTCAAGAAGTAAGCCTCTGCACAGCCTCGATGGATATGACTACTTTCATGCTCCTCAATTCTTTGATGGACATGCTTCCAGGATTGCATGCCTCCTCTAACAAAAGCACTGTCAAAAGCAGAGGGCTTTGAAAATGCCAAACAAACTGTGCAGAAGAGAGCATGGCTTTCTTCACAGTAAAGTCAACCACTTTCGGTTGACCCCATCCCTACTATGAAAAATACTAGGCAAGGTTCTTCTTGGGGTTTGTTGGGGGTTGATATTGAAAAAATAAAGACAGATCTTCAGACTTGGGACAGGCAAAATAATTGAAGATTTGAATCTCCCCCTCATCTGGTTCAGCCTCTCTACTTTGAATCTCCTTTTCAGCTGGTCCAGCCTCTGTACTCTTCTCATCCCTCTCCTCACTGGTTTCTGTTTCTATCCTGGACCCTGAGGCTTCACTCTCCCTTGCACTGACCAACAGATCATCTTCCTCTATGTCTGCTTAAGATGACAAAAAATAAAAACAGCTATTATCAACATTATTACCACTACATGGTTAAATGCAAGGCAATTACATAAATGATGTATAAAAATAGTTGCATATGAATAATCCACACTTATGATACACTAAGACATCATGTCTTTTCAATAGAATGACCCATTCTCCATATGTTGCAATCATTACATTTCACGATCATATTTCACTAATGAACTTCTGCATGTTGTTAAGCCTATACTCTGCATTCTATCCTCTGTTGAACCTATAACATTGTGCAATGTGTGCACACCTGTACTTGTAGCCATGACTTCTTCTCCTAGCATTGTCTGATCAGCATCATCGCTGGGCTGAGTCAGACTGAATTCTGAGACTGTGTGGAAAAAACAGAACAGGCACGCAAGTTAAACTTTTTACAGCATGAGATGGTACTTGCTTCTTCCCCTGATTGTACATAGGCTGCGAGTTAGTATACAATGCATACAATGCACCCCACCTACCCCCACACATTATAATATTTTCCATCCATGACAGAGAAACATCAGATAGGATATGTCCATGGACACATGCATGTCAATTCATTTTGTCACATCTAGATGTGATTTAAAAATGACTGAGACCTATCCAATCTTCCCCCACCACATCATGCACAATAAAATCCTCTATTGTACAAAGGCAAATCAAGTGAGCAATTTTGGCAATTTAAATTTAAGGAAAAACTAATTAAATCACCAAAACCATGCAATTTCTATAATTGTATGTCCTCTAGATGTGGTTAAACATAGGCCAAATTGCCAAAATCTAATCAATCAAGAAAAAAAACGCATTAGATTTTTTTTTTTTTTGAAAAATACTTTTTTAAGACAAAATCAAATGTTTTCAGTATCAGTAAAATAACAACTGGTAGATTGCTGCGCCCACTGATCTGTACTGAGAGTGTTGTTATTCTGACACGAAGTTAAATGACAGCTGTGTGTGTGGAAAACCACTCTGGTCCGTGTCGGTGCAGATGCAGACGGGTTTGGGGCTGACGAGAGGAGAGAAAAAAAAGAGTGAGGGGCAACGCGGCCGTAGTAGCCACCGTAATGACACCGCCCCCGCTGAGGAGGAACTATGAAGAACTCAGCTGTAATGTTATGCAAATTCACACCTAGTAATAACGTCAAGGCTTAAGCTAACTGTTTTCCTGTCAACTCACCTGCATCACTAGTTGATGCCTGGTTGTTTCGAAATAAATCCGTGATTTTTGACCATTTTGATGCACCCTCCTCCAGCATCCGCTTCTTCTTCATTCTGGCCTTTTCGGCCCCTCCCTTCTCCTTTCTCTTCTTGCCTTCCATGTTCGAGTGTAAAAAAAATCCGCTATTTCAACCTGCCCGCTTTCTCTCTGTCTGACGGCCCGCTCATTCATCCCCCTACGTTCATTGGATAAACGCAGAGTGATACGCTTTGCTCCGACCGTTCTGCATTAATTTTTGAACAAATTTTATAACAGTACATTTTATATTTGTGGTCATGAAAGTTATGTAACGTCTGAATAAAAAGAATTAGATCAAGATAGGAGGCTAAACAAAAATCAGTAGGCTGGATTGATGAGAGTGAATCTGACACTCGAACAACCATGAGTGAGATGTAGAGAGACACCAAGTGTTATAAATACTGGTCGGAGTTGAGAGGTGTGTAGTTGAAGTACATCTTGGAGATTTTCATGGGATCATGCTTGGTTCATGATAGTTTTAACTCAGTGGGCCGACCATGAACGTCACACAGCCGCGCAGGGCAGTCTGCGCGCCGGTTCACTTGAGCTTATTGGCCGGCTGGGCGCCGACTGGCAAATCTCCCGGTCGTCCCGATGGCCACTCCGCCCCTGCCTTGGGGTAGTGCATCATGTTGCAAAATGTGATTTACAACGTTGTACTTTCCCCTGTGGGGGTTTCTGTGTCCCAACAGATGGCAGGTCTCCTGCCGGATGTTACTGGCTCTCCACTGTCTGATAAACAGAGGCGACGACTGAGGGCCTTGCTGGAGAAACATCAGGGTGTCTTCCGTCCTGGACAGGGTGGAACAGGTAACTCTGGCCTGATTAAACACTGCATTTTAACAGGTGACCGCCCCCCGATAAAATGTCAGGTCTACCGTACTTCCCTCGGAAAACAAAAGGAAATAAACAGACAAGTTCAGCACCTCTTGGACGATGGCATCATTGAGGAGAGCTGTAGTCCTTGGTCCTCTCCTGTGGTGCTCGTCAGAAAGAAGAACAACTCTTGGCGCTTCTGTGTAGACTTCAGACGCCTCAACGCTGTAACAACTAAGGACTCCCATCCACTCCCACGAGTGGATGACACACTGGATGCCTTGGCAGGGGCCACCTGGTTCAGCACGTTGGACTTTTCTGATAGTAAACGGCAAGTGGAGGTGGCGCAGGAGGACCGTGAAAAGACCGCTTTCTCCACGGGCCAGGGCCTCTGCCAATTCAAATCCATGCCCATGGGCCTGACCAACATGCTAGCGACATGCCAGAGGGTCATGGAGCTGGTTTTGAAGGGGCTGCCATGGCACATCTGCATGGTGTATCTTGATGAAATCTTGATAAACAGCAGATCTTTTGAGGACCACCTTTCTGGAGAAGGTCTTGACCCGGATTGGCGGAGCGAGGCTGCGGCTGAATGCCAGTAAGTGTCATTGGGCCTGCAATCAAGTCGTTTTCCTTAGCCATGTCATCTCTGATGAGGGGCTTTGCCCAGATCCCAAAACACTGACAAGGTGAAAACCTGGCCTGTACCACAGACTGCTATAGAAGTATGTTCCTTTCTGGGGCTCTGCTCTTACTATAGGAGATTTGTGGTTATTTTGCCCAGAGAGCCGCCCCCCTCAGTCACCTTACAGGAAAGGACGTCCTGTTTCTATGGACAGCGGACTGCAAGGAGGCGTTTCAGTTCTTATGAGATGCTCTTTGTGCTGAGCCTATCATAAGCCGCCCAGACTTTTCCCAGCGCTTCACACTGTACACCGACGCATCCCAGACTGCTGTGGGGGCAGTAGTGGTACAAGAAGTGGATGGCCTAGAGAAAGTGGTGGCCTACGTTAGCTACTCCCTCTCAGCGACTGAACGACGATGGTCCACATATGACAGGGATTTGTGGGCAATAGTGTAGGCTGTTTGTGATTTCAGACATTACTTGTGCCTTCACCCTTTCACTATTGTCACAGATCACAGGCTGTTGTTGGGCCTACGAAGGCTCCCTATTGATAACGACAAGACTGGGCGCTGTAGCCGTTGGGCCTTGGAGCTGGACCCATACGACTGGGTGATCATACACAAAAGTGGCGCTCAACATACCAACGCGGACGCTCTTTCACGCAGACCTAACCACAGTGTGAGGCAGGGGGACTGTGACGCCCCTAGTGCCACCCCGATTCTCGTGGATTTTGGCACTCAAACCTCTATGACCAATGACTTAAGTACTGTGTGTGCCATTGACTCCCCTAGTACATCTCCTGGGGGGGACCCCGGCCACAGCACGCACTCCCACAGCCCTGACACTCATACAGACCAGGCTTTTATCCACACCCTGTCACACACAGGCTCCAATGTCAGGGAGCTCCAGCATAAAGATGCAGAGATCATGCAAGTTCTGGCCTGGCTGGAGGATGGTCGGAGACCCCCAAGGTGGAGTGTGAAGGGTGCTAGTCGGGGACTGGAAAGATTATGGCATGAGTTTCCCCGGCTAACTTTTATTGATGCACTGTTGTGTAGAGTTGTTCGGCTAACGGGAGTAGGGCAAACTAATCTAATTGTTGTTCCTGCTGTTCTGGTCCCTGAGGTTCTGGGGCATCTGCATGGTGCCCCTCTAGCAGCTCACTTGGCCTATGAACGGGTCGTAGCACGTGCGAGAAGTGTGTGTTATTGGCCAAATATGCACAGTGACATTCAAACATGTTGTGAAAAATGTTATGCTTGCCAAAGGAAGAAGTCCCCAGTGCCCTGACACCATGCCCCAATGAGGACTTCGCAGGCAGAGAAGTCTTTTCAGCGTGTTGCGGCCAACTTACTAGAGTTGCCAGTCTCAACAAAAGGTAACAGGTATGTTTTGGTCGTTGGGGACTATTACACCAAATTTGTTAATTTGTATGCCATTCCTGATCAAAAAGCTGTCACTGTCACCCAGTGTTTCTTTGAAAAGTACATCCTGGAACATGGGGTGATGGAAAGGCTGCACACAGACATGGGTAGACAGTTTGAGTCAGATGTGGTGAGAAATTTGTGCGGGATGTTGGGTGTGAAGAAAACGCATACCACACCATACAATCCAAAATCTGATGGCATGGTAGAAAGATTTAACTGGACTCTTATTGATCAGTTGGCAAAAACACTCTTATCATGTGATGGGGAGTGGGACTCTTTCCTGTCACAGGTGGCATTTGCATATAATACCAGTGTGCACTCCAGCACTGGGTTCACGCCTTATTTCCTAACACACGGCAGGGAGGCCCGAACGGCTGTGAACATGGTGTTTGGTCCACTGGTGCAGGACGTCCTGGTGCATGGCTCCTCCGATGATTTCGCTCATTCTCTCCGTACGCGCTTAAACACAGCGTTTGGTCAAACAGCGGACAACAACCTTGCGGCAAGCAGGAAACAGAAGGCTTTCTATGACACTAAGCTGAGGCACAACTCGTATGAAGTCGGGGATCTTGTGTGGTTAAACGATCCAACAGAAAGCCGCCGCAAATTGGCTCCCCACTGGAAGGGGAAGGCCTTCACGGCCCCCAGTTCGCTTTGCAGACTATGTGATGGACTGATTGTTTCATGTCTGCCTGCTCATGTGTTTCTGATTTCCTGTATTCATGTGGAGGTTACACATGTAGCCTTTATGGGGTGAGCTGATGTACATTGATGTCGGGTACTGCTGCAATGTTCTGTTTGTACTACTAGGCAGGTGTACACTAAAACAGACGGCGCCTTACGGTTTTGTTAATGGCATCCTTGTTGCATAATCTGTATGCTATTGGTTTCTTGCACATTGTATTTATCTGCATACAGTTGTCCTTGCTTTGTTTCCCACATTTTTTGTTTTACATGCTGTGTGCATTGAAATGAGGAAATTTCTTTCAAGATGGGGGGGGACGCAAGTAAGCGTTGGAGTAGACAGTTGTCAATTGATTAAGCCTAGGGGAGGCGCAGTGTGATGATGTGAGAAAAAAAATACGCACTGTGGTTGTGTGGGTGGTGAAAAAAATAATAAATGGAGGCAACATTACTGGCGCTCCAAGAGCACATAAGTTTACAAGTTTTTGTTGATAAAGAGTGTCTTTTAAGCCCTAAACACCTCGGACGCTACAATAAAAAGGGCAGCACAATTCTGCTTATTGTCCAAGGCAGGAACAATATCATTTAATACCTTAGCTGCAGCTGATACAGTGCTATGACCCAGTCTAAAGCCTGACTGAAACACATTTAGGGTTGCATGGTCAGATAGAAATGATCCAATTTGATTATTGACCAGCCTCTCTAAGACCTTAGCTAAGCACAGCAGTTTTGAAATAGGTCGATATTTATTCAGGTCATCTGAAGAGCCACTTTTATGCAAGGGAAGAACAAAGGCTGTTTTCACAAAGCAGGAATTGAACCTGTCAATAAGATGAAAGGTCTAGACTGAAACTGACCATGAGGCTTCCATATGAAAGAAAAACAATTGAATTGGCCAATTTGAAAGAAAAAATTTTGATGTTTGCTCATGGTACAATTTTCTTTAAATTTAAAACTTGCGGGTCGCGCCCCTCTTCAAGAAACAAAAATATTCGGCGATCTTCGGGTGATGACGTAAACTCAGGAATACAACTTCAGCTAACAAAGGAATAAACCATTCAACGTTTTCAATAGAGTTCATTGTGCTGCTCCTATTGTCCTTGAAAATGGGCAACAGATTTGTCGTTTTCGGATGCAATGCTATTGCGGATCAGGAGAAGGGTGTGTCATTGCACACAAAAGATGTCGGAATTCGCCGACAGTGGGTGAGATTTGTCAAGACCATGAGAGCGAACTTCGCAGACTCGGGCACAGTTCATCCATACTTGGGCATGGTTCATCTGTACTCGTACTGAGTGCGAAAGCAACCGAATTTGAGCACGGAAGATTACTGTTATGTGTTATGACTCTTGTTCTAACTGCAGTGGCGAAAAGATATATCTCCATTCCAACGAAGAAATTCAACGCTTTCTCGAAATGTAGGCGGACGAAAACATACAATCACAACTCAGTGTTTCCCACACATTGACGAGACTATGGCGCCCGTCATAGTCTCAATATGCGCAATTGCCGCGTGTTGAGAGTACATGCGCACATTTAAAAAAAAAAAACGGAAAAATAGGGAAGGTACCGGAAGACGCGGAATTTGCGCAATTCCCCCCTCCCCTCTGCTAACAAAATGAGAATCATCCACCCCCCCCACCCTACAGAATGAGAATGACCCCCTCCAGACATCAGTCTGCCACCACACGTGCCCCCAGAGTCTCCAAAAATTCTGTGGGAAACACTGCAACTGGATACTACACACAAAAACTCGGAGATGTATGAAATAATTTGTGAGTAGTCACATTCACGTGGTTATCACAGAACAATAGAACAGTCCTGTAACAAACTAAAGAAAATGTGCCTGCGATATTTCAAAGTGCGAGATGCAGTGCGAATGTCTGGCAGCTCAAGGTATGAGAAAGATAAATTTTTTGTGGTATAAGGCAGTGGACAGCATAATCAGCCAAAAATGCAAGGGCGAAAGAATTCCGTATTCAACCTCCACCAATAATGACAGTAATCAGTACTTTTCTTTTTCGGCTTACCTTGATGTTTGGGTACCCAGGGAAAGATACGAGTGAGTAAAAACATCAAGCATCCAGTCAAGAAAATTTTGGGTTTAATTTCTCCTGCTGCTATACGTGGTAATCCATGTTACCGATTACACACCAGATTGCTATTGCACGCGCAGCATATGCATTCGCAATATTAATATTCAATATTAATATTTTAAACCCCTTTCTCAATAATAATACCCCCGTAAATATATGGCGCCTCCTTTTAAAATTGTTCCCCATTTAAAACCACCTAGACGCAAACTGCAACGCGCTGCATCGGAATTTTGACATATGCAAGTATGCTCGGGTCTGGTTAGATATTATTAGTGTGAAAGCTGACCAGCAGGGGGAGAGGGGAGGGGGGACAATTGTACTGTGTCACGGTACAGAACAACACGTATTCCTCTTTGATTTCTTTCAAAGAAGCTTCAGAATTGTTCTTTTCTCTATAAGTCGCTATCGTTTTTCGTGTTCTACAACCTTTGTTTTCCTGAGGTGACATCACTTCCGATTTGGCGCGCTTATTACCTCCGCCAACAAAGTTGGGGCGGAGGTTATGTTTTCGCCCCTGTCTGTCTGTCTGTTTGTGAACAACATAACTCAATAAGTAATCCACGGATTTGTCTGAAATTTTGTGGGTGCATTGCTATTACATCAAGAATGGACTCCCATGGCAGCCATCTTGAAATCGTATGACACGCGATAACTCAACTTTGCTCCCACTCATGAAGATTTGGATTGTGCTGCCGTGGAGGAGGTTTGCACTCTACGAGTGCCTCTAGTTAATTTTGTTTTCGGAAAACATCAGAAATTGGACAGTTAAACACCATTTACTTAAAAACCACGGGATATTTTTCAAATTTTTTTTCTTGTATTTAGTCAAGATATATGAGCCTACATATTGGAACATGAAAATTGGCACTCATACTTGGTTTCAGTCTAGACCTTTGAATTAAATATGCGTGTCAAGATACTAACAATCCACGGTGGAGCCAGCAATTAAAGACCTGGGTTTAATTTATCTGCCCCAGTGGATTGCTTAGGATCAATGCTACGAAGTGCTACAAGCACTTCCCCTTCTAAAAAGGACGGAAGGAAAAACTATAGGAGTTATGATATGCAGGCACAGAAGGCATGTTATCACAGCTAGGAACAGCAGGCAATTAGTGATGGGATCGGCAGTTCTTTTGACGGTACTGAATCACTAGAATCCGTTCGTTAAAAAGATTCGGTAACACTTTACTTGAAGGTATCATCATAAGAGTGAGATGACACTGTCATAACCGTTACATGACACAGTCATGAACGTGTCATAAACATTATGTCAATGTAATAAACGTTTATGACTATTGTCATTAAGTGTCATTCGGTTTTTGTAATGAGAAGTTGACATTGTTTGGGTTGTCTTGAGTCATAAACGTTTATGACATTGACATAATGTTTATGACACGTTCATGACTGTGTCATGTAACAATTACGACAGTGTCATGTCACTCTTATAACGATACCTTCAAGTAAAGTGTTACCAAAGATTCTTTCAAAAAACTTGATCACTGGATCATTCAGTGCTTAGCAGGAGACCTGACTGCATAGTGCATAGTTCTCCAACTCCCTGATCTGGTAAACAGCCAAACGATCTGTCATTTAGTTCATGATTCAGCCCTGAGTTTCACATTCACTCTGTAACACGTTCACCGCATGTACTGAGGGACGGTGCGTTAAGGAACCACAGTCATTGGCGGGAGACGCGGCGCTGCTTTGAGTGATATACATGCATTAAACTTTCTACATGGTGAACGGAGTCCTCAGCTCTGTGCACAGTACATTCACTTAACGTGCTACATGGGTGTTAGCAAGTTGATAGGGAGCTAATTTTAGCAGTAGGCTACGGTTATGAACGTGAATGCGCTGTACGTGAACGTGAATCACGTTCTCAGTGACAGTCGTCTGTGTGCGAGTGAGTGATACAGAGCGCTACTGTCGGCAGTTCGTTCTTTGAACGAGAGTCACTCCCCCACCCTGACAGAGTACCCTCTCTGTGTGCAGTTCGTTCTTTGAACGAGAGTCATTCCCCTGCCCTGGCTGACTCCCCTCTCTGTGTGCAGTGCATTGCATTTTGCACAGTCATTGCATTTTGATTTTATTCACAATTTACACTTCGTCCCAACTATTTCGGAATTGGGGTTGTAGTACATGTACCTGAAAATGCTTATATATTATTTATTACAGCTTTTACCAATTGCTAATGAGCATTTCTCAATACATAAGTCACATTTTCAAAACTCAGCACGTGACAGAACAATACTTCACTTGGGCTAAACCATGGATCAATTCTCATTGCCTTCAGGTGACTTCCACGGTAGACTGGTGTCCACAGATGAAGTAGGGCAAGGGAGGCAACAAGTTAACACCAACATCGTCGTATGGGACAACATGTCATTTCGTCACTGTGCTGCCATTACATAGTGGCTTCCTGGCCGACACGTAATGTCATTGCTGTTCCTCCCCCCATTTTCAACATTTCTAAATCCTATATAGGAATTTTTTTTTCATGGAGGTGGAAGGTGCATGACCACCATCTGTATGACCAGATGTCTCTCTATGATGCTGCGGATGCTGGATCTGTGGATATAGTATCAGTAGAGGGTTGCCATCATAGACTGTATAAAAAGATGGACGAAGCCACCGTGATGTCACCCACTGGTTTCATCATACCATTCAGGAAGCGTCAATTTTGGCAATTTGAACAGCGCCATTTTGTCACTTTGAAACCAGATGTGATTCCTATTGGACAAGAGCGTGAATTGAAGATCCAGGGAGGGGCGAGGGGTGGATCTACGGGTGGATCTGACCATATCTGATGAGGACCAGAGGATAGCCACGCCCCTAAAGCATATTCTGGCTTTATCCTTTATTCTAGTCTATTTGGGACCATAATTTACAAAAATGAACATCACGATATATTGAAGGAGTCTTGAAACTTGCGATAGATACCATAAATAGTGAGGAAAATCATTATTGAAATAATAAATCAGGTGGGAAAGTAGGGTAAATTTCTCATAGACTTCAATAGTATTGAACTTCTTTCTGCTACCACCCACGTCGTCATCAGCTGGCCATGAAAGAGAATGCAATTTTTAGAGATTTCCACATTGGCCTCACTTTTCATACCTGGGTGCAGCGTCCTTCTTTCTATACAGTCTATGGTTGCCATAGACGGATCCGACATCCCAAAACAATCTTCCCATGGTGGCAAGAGTGGACATTCAGTGTGACGTGGATGAGAATTTCTACTCCCATCCAAGAGTGCATCATGTGTTTATATACTGCATATACAGTGAGCATCATAATTTATAGGACAGCAACACTTTTTTTGGTTATTTTGGTCCGTTATTTAAAGCTTCTGGAAACTTGTCTTGACAAAGTGAAAATTCACGTATAATATCAAAGTTGAGAGTCTCATAAAGCATCTACAAAAAACTGAGTGAAAATTAACATTCATAACTATTAGAAAACCTAGTTCAAAAACGGCTCATTTTGCTGTTCAGTCCATTTCTCAAGACAGTGTGGGCATGGCGCATCACGGTTTGACTGGCCACTCCCTCAATTTGAATGACATCTCACTGCCAGATGATGCCAATAATGAAAGAAAATATATGCTGTCAGGTGCTTACACTGGTGTGTAGTATTAATCCACTATATATACTTAGCTTCATTAAAAAACGCACAGGTGAGATGTACTGTATTTACTGCAAATTGAAGAATCAACTTTTATTGCTTTGTCCAGTGAGGTACGTGTGGGATCATAGAAACCGTGCTTAACGTGGACGTGCCGAGCACTTCAGTAATGACGAACAGATATGCATTTTTTTCTGACATGTACAATGATGCTTGACTTGTTCTTTTGAGTGTGTTCAATACCTTACATAAAGCCAAACAAAAAATAAAAAATGCTACGCCATCAGGAAAATGGCGTGGCTAACGACACAAAAAGCATCATTTGCACTGTCACTGGTCAACAATTGCCTGTCTGTCCGAGAATGGAAAACAGGCCCTGTCGCTCACCGACCCCGCTTATGGCAGCCGCGAATGACAACTGTATCTCAAGGGCGCGATATCCGGTCACAGCATGCACGGGACAGATCCTTGACCGAAACCCAAACTCGTGAGATAAGGGTCTTATGCTGCGTTCATACCGCCATGTTGAATATGGCGAAATTACCACTCACCAGTTGCGAACAAGAAGACACACATGGAGAGCGTTCATTTGCTGCCAGCCTGTCGCGGGCGACATCATGGACGATAAAGGTATCAAAATATTAAGTTAACTTCCCAGTGACAAAATGAAGAAACATTATGATATGGAAATACAACAAACTCTGGGACATAAAGGCTCATAATGAGTTGCTCCTTTTAATATTTGATAAAGCAAACATGAAAATAAACGTAGACAGATAGACAAATGGACCCAAATAGATTGCTGTAGGTGGCTAATCAATCGCAAAACAGTAGGCTACTTTGGGACGATGTTTCTCGGGCTCAACAGACAACAGAGGCCGAATTGGCGGGAGCAGAGAGCTTTTTTAATTTCAGTTAGGGGTGGGAAAAAATGACAGTTTTTTTAAATTGGTTTGGCTTATTACGCAATAACCCACTTAGAAAACCACGCCCAATTCTACCGCAGTAAGAGGATAGGTGCTAAACATTAAATGACAATATCTTGGATTTGAATTGGATGTAATTTCTAATATTTTAGTATGCTTACTATTACGCATATACAACCCTAAATAACGCAAAGGTTTTGGTGGACTTGGGTTTTCAGAGGCTTTAAGATCCAGTCAACCACTGGATCTTAAGTCAGATTTGAATCCAGTTGAACATGCGTTTACGTGAAGAAAAGGGAACTGAAGAAAAATCCCGAAAACAAGCAGGAACAGAAGATTACTGCAGTACAGGCCTGGCAGAGCATCGACTCGGAAGATACCCAATGTCAGGTGATGTCTTATGTGTCTCGGACTTCAAGCAGTCATTGCAATCGAAGGATATGTGAACAAATATTAAAAATGATTACTTTATTCTATATTACGTTAAACCATGTAATGCCAAGATACTCACTCTTTTCCAGAATGAACCGGTGTGGGCGCAGGCTTTCATTCTAACCAACCAGTCAAACAACTGATTCCACTAATCAACCCTTAAAGCTTTTGCCATCGACCCTCGATTAGTAGAATCAGGTGTGAAACTGCATGGTTATAATGAAAGCTTGCAACCAAACCGGCTCATTCTGGAAAAGAGTATGTGAGGATTACGCCAGGAACCACAAGCGAGAACCAGTGAATACAAAAAAGGACGCTTTATTTCTGGAGGGGGGGGAGGCGGCAACCCCCAACAGAGCAGGCAACGGTACAAAGTCCACAATCCAATAATCAGAATCCAAAGGGCAAAATCCAGAATCGTAACCAGGGCACCAATCACAAAATACAGAGTCCGACAAAAAAAGGATTCGGTAACGATGGATGTGGCAAAGTACAGGGAATAGGCAAAAATCGAAAGTCAAGGACGGTCCAGTCAGAAAGGTAATCACTATGAATACAAGGCGAGAGAAGCGTGGCAAAAGGAGAACATTCTGACGAGGAACTGCTGTGAGAAGACTGTTTAAATACACAGAAGGGAAGTCACATGCTATGATTAGGAAAAGGTGAACTGGATAAAACTAATTACGTGGGAGCAAAACATGAGGAAGAACTTAATCACATAGAATTGGCAAAAGCCAAAACGCGGACAGGGAACACGAGACAGCCTATGACGAAACATACAGCTCCGGTTAGGGAGTTCTAACGTGCACAGATAATGAGAAGCAGGACAGAATGGAGCAGGTGCGGAGGATCCGCTGAATTGCAGCAAAGACTAAGTGAAGGCAAGAGGCGGAGACTAGAATAGGGCGAAAAGCTGAGAGCTTGTTAATCAATTAGTAAGTGCGGCTATACAATCCCTGGTGCTCGTTAGTAAGTTAGTATTATATACAATGTTAGTCTTGGTTAGTATCTTAACAAAAATAACAAACTGTTAGTATGGGTTAGTAAAATAGAAAAGCAAGGCGAAGGAAGCAAACGAGATTAGAAGGAATGTTTGAAACCCAGAAACCATAAAATCACCTAAACATGTGACACGCAGGACTTGGGGAGAAGCTGTAACTTAACAGACCAGACAGGGGAGACAAAGTGCAATGCAGGGCATGAACAAAGACATGGACCGGGATCTAACAGAAATGTGGATCTGGGATGGCAAAAACAAAAACATGGCAAAGAACTAACATAAAACAGAGCATGGCAAAAACAGAACAGGCATGGCAAAATCATAACAGAGTATCCCTGGTCTAATGCATAGTGGTGCATAGTGGAGGTATCAATTTTCTGACATTATTTAATATTTTCCCATGCATAAACCCAGAACCAACAAAATAACTCAGCAACAAAAAAGATAATTGAAAGGGGTGTGCTAAATGCTAACTTTAATGCTATTGGAGGTGTTTTTGTTTTGGTCATTCTGTTATGAGTGACAAAATGATCTTATTGGATGACAGCCCTTGCAGGTGTTACGGAGGAAAGAACTGATTTTGAGACATGGTTGAAGTATTTTGATAGATGTGCATTTTGGTGGCAAAATTAACTGCTGTGCTGAGCTGTACTTTGGTAGGGGGAACTATATATAAAGTTTTGAAAATATGACTACTGGATTGAGAAATACCTCTTAACATTTGTGAAAACAGTATTACAGCGCATGCCCTCTGGTATTACTGCAGTTTAGTATTAGGTCTAGCACTCTTCAAAAAAAAAAGTAGAGGATATTGGAATTTCAAGGTAAATAATACAATAATGATTGTGTTTTGGATACAATTACTGACTGCAAAGAACATAACATGAACTACTCTAAAAAGAGCACCAAAACGCAGCCAATGGTGCGCACATGCAGCACGTGGAAATCCCAAACACGTGGCTGGGGTGCATATTTGAATTTGACACTTTAGAGAAAGGTCATCTGCTCCCTTGTGATCGAGACTTCTTTCATTCTGATAGCTTCTGACTGTAATCCTTTATTGATTTTGTTTATCTGAGAGATCCTTTGATTTTTTTTTTTCCACAATGCGACATCTCCATGCTGAACATCTAGGAGCAATTGATATGCTTGAAACTGGCAGCCGTCAGTCTGAGGTTGCCAATTTTTTCAATGTTTCCCAGTCTGTGATTTGCAGATTATGGAGCAGGTATCAGCAAACCCATAATGTCGATGATCGACACCGTTCAGGGCGTCTCTGTTCAACAACAAAAGCCCAGGATAGGTTGATTTGTACCCAGGCTCTGAGAAATCACACTCAAACAGCAAATCAGATCACTGAGTGACAAGTCTGACGATTAGAAATCGTCTATTCGATGCCCATCTTCATGCTAGACAGCCTCGTATAGTGCCGCCATTGACCAACCGCCACATTGCCAATAGACGCTAATGGTTTACAGAATACAGGAACTGGGGAAATCGACAGTGGTCAGGTGTAATGTTCTCAGATAAGTCCTGGTACACATTAGACTTCCTTGATAGGCGTGTTTGCATCTGTTTTAACGAATGCCATGCCAATGTTAATCTGAGGCAGCATGACAGATTTTATGGTTGGTCTGTTATGGCGTGGGATCACTATGACAAACCGAAGCCCACTCTATATCGTGCGAGGAAGAGTCACTGGCCAGTACCATCGGGACAACATACTGACATACTATGTTGACATCCTATGTCGGGGTTACGGTCTATAAATGTGCAATGGAGTTGTGCAGTCATCGGTGTCAAGATTCCAAAGATCTAATAGCTCACTTGAAGGAGCATATTCTTGAAGGACGTGCTGTGAGTTGTCCAGTGGGAGGGTGCTCAAATGTTATCAAGGTCAAATCTTCATTTACTGCTCACATGTCGCAGAAACACCGCCATTTTACTGACATAGTATCAATGACCTATATAGGAAATCTGCTTCTCAGACATCTTCAGTTCCAACTCAGTCAGATGACTTTGGCCCTCAAGTGTGTGATGCAGACACAGATGAAGGTGATATGGATGTGTCAGAAAGTTTCAGTGAGCTTTTTCTAAAAAATGTTTGTTTGTTCTACTTGAAATTGCAGGGACAGTTTCTATTACCTGCTTCAACCATTCAGAACATTGTTGAAGAAATGCAGAACATTCATGAATTGGGTCAGTCATATACTTTGAGTAAACTTAGTTCACTGCTAAAAAATGGCACATTGTTATCAGATGAGGACATCACCAAAGTTTGAGTCTGTCAGGGGATTTGATTTGTTCTCTGCATGTCATACCGGGCCAATGAGGACAGAATACTCTAGAGCACAGTCTTCCAAAGAAATGTTCAACTATGTGGAGCCAAAGAAAATATTTCTAGGAAGAGATGAGAACAGGACAGATAGGTTTGCCTATTATATGCCTTTGAGAGAGACTTTGAAATGTCTATTAGAATGTGACCTGTGGCAGGGTTGTATGTCAGGAGAGCACTCGACGCAATCTCCCTCAGACATTCTAAGCGATATTAATGATGGTCAGATATTCAAGTCCCATGATTTATTTGGTCAAAATCCATCATCTCTCAAGCCAGTATTATATCAGGATGCCTTTGAAGTTGTTAATCCTTTAGGCTCTGCAAAGACGAGACACAAAGTCCTAGCTGTTTATTTATCTGTTGCTAATTTGCCACTTCATGTCTGGTCTGACACAGACCACATATTACTTGTTTTGTTGTGTAGAGAGAAAGATTTCAAAGAATTTGGGCATGCTAAGGTGTTCTCTGAATTACTGGCAGACTTCAAGGAATTGGAGGACAATGGGATTGTAGCATCGGACGAAACAGTAGTAAAAGGGACCTTGTATTGCATTGCTGGAGATAATTTGGGCTCGCATTGCATTGGTGGCCTTAGTGAAAATTTCAGTCGCTCTGAACATTTCTGTAGGTACTGCCTAATAACCCGATCCACATTTCAGGGTGGTGATCGAAATCTGTGTGAAGCTGAACGCATCATTGAGGGCCACAATTCTGCAGCTCATCGCCTTTAGGCTGACGATACACCATCTGTGGAAGGAGTACATTTCAACCCAGAATTCAATTCTCTTAAATACTTTAATGTTTGTCAGCCAGGTTTGCTACCCTGTCTAGGACATGACATCTTTGAGGGTGTTTTGTCTTATGACGTTTCACTGTATCTGAAATATTTTATAAAGAAAAAGGCGTGGTTCACTTACTCCACTTTGAATCGCCTCATAAAAAAATTCAAATACTGCGCCTCTGATGCTTCTACAAAGCCATTTGTGGTCAACCCTCAGGCAGGTAAACTCTCAGGACAGGCCATACAGAACTGGAATTTTCTGAGGCTGCTGCCTCTCTTAATTGGTGACAGAGTGAAAGACACAGCAGATGAGGTGTGGCAGTTGACCCTCCAGCTGAAAGACATTGTGGACATGAAACACTGTGTGTTGTCACACTAATGAATGTCTTGGGTGTCATTTTTGTGTTAATTGAGATTTATCCCATCTTTAATTGACAGAAATGGATGAAGCAGAGCAAAGCAACATCAGCAGTGCCATTGCTAAGGTGTTGCCGGACCTCGCAGCCTGTATTCTTAATATGGTAGAGGAGACATTACAGTCTTTGGGGGTGGAGACCACTGAGGATTTTCACTTCGTTCAAGAAGCTGATCTGCTTTCAGTACTGAGACCAGTTCAAGTGAGAAAATTGATGACTGCCTGGAGAGTAACCAATAATGGTAATGGGAAAATGTATTGTTAAGTTCAAGTGAAGATAAAGCATCATTTAATGCATTTTGTTAATTTTTAAGATTTTTGTTTTGCAGCTCAGAGCATTGAATTCCACAACCTGCCAGCATTAACCTCTTCAGCTTCCTCAACGCACTCCTCACTCTCTCCCTCACCCTCGCCCAGCCGCTACGTTACTGCTGCTAATTGGGTGGATAGCTTCCAGCTTCCATGGGAGAAATGTCCTGAAGCTTTGATGCACTGCTTGGAGAGGGGGAAAAGGCCTAGCCCATGGTTATGAAGAGCAATGATCCGAATTGTTGTACCTGAGATGACGGCTGCCTGTGCTTCTCCTAGTAAACAAGCCTCCACAGAAATTGCCAAAAAAATGGTTGCCAAATATCCACAGTCATTGCAAGATGTCATAGAGGGTGATGTGGTGGGACCAGGATATCACTCACTGGTCAAGCAGTTACAAGCCCGTATCGAAAATGTGAAGCGGCCTTCCACTCCAAGGATAATGAAGCAAAAACGGGGGTCAGATGAGTATGACACTGAGGAAATCCCAGTTGAACAAAGGGCAGCTGTTCAGGACACATATGGTTGCATACAATGGCACATGAAATTCTTGCCAGTGAGTGAGTTACCGGAGAGCCAACGGAAAAAGAAGGACAAAATGAAGATGCTGCGTGAACAGAATAACTTCAGTCTTGATGAGGTAAAAAATCTTATGAAGTGCACCTACTATTCACAACGTAAGGAGCTAAACAAGGGATCTGATCTGCCATTCTTGGTGGAGGAGTGGCCTTTTTTGTTCCAGGAGATTGGCATGACAGTCCACTTCCATGAGCTCACTGGGGTATCTGTAAAAGAGACTTTCCTCACCAGTTTAGAAAAAAAGGGAAAGCGGCTTCTGGACTTCATGAGAACCATTTGTGCAGACAAGAGCAAACCAGTTTTGCAGGCTGTCACAAAGCTGAAAATTCTGAGAGGACATTTGGAGGTCTGCAGATGTCAAGGATATGGTGCTCCTTCTTCTCTCCTTTTTTGATGAAAAAGCGGAGATCCTCTTCCACTATGTAGAAGAAACATGTCTGGCAAAGGAAGTACAAGTGGAAAGCTTGCCTGTGACACCATGCATTGTTGTATGTGGTAAGTTGATATTCACTTTTACTTAAGAGGCCAAAGCTAATGTAAGGAATTGCACAGTCATTTGTATTATCCTGCTTTGTAATAGGAGGTGATAGAGCTATTAGCCTGTCTGTATGTTCGTCTGTGCCTCTGCCAGTCCATACATCTGTCTCTAAACTTTTTTTTCCAGAACACAACTCAAGAACCGCTCAAAATTTTCTCAGACTTAGTGGATCTATTACACTTGTACGAAGGAAAAAATGACCAACGAATGGAAAAGATAACAGTTAGCGTTTTTCTAGACCACTTTTGGATGGTAATAACTGGTGTATGGTTGAAGGTTTTTTACCTGTATCTACTTTGCAGGAACCTCCTGCTATACTTCAAAGCAGTTCATGCTGAGTGTAGGCCGCAAGGTTGTGAATGACCAAATCCCCACCTTCATCTCAGCCATCTGTTTGATGTTTGGTTGCTATTACTGCTTCAATAACCACTATCCTGTGCTACTATGCTCCACACTTGAGTTCCTTCAGAGGTAAAGAAATGCTTATTTTATTTCCTTCTTTAAAACAAATCATTATATACTGGTTGATTATGAATTTTTGTGTTCACAAAGGTCTTTCTTCATGATCAATCCAGAGAGGGGCACAAAAGTTGAAACAAAGAAAAACAAGAAACAGCTGTCAGTTAACCCAAGAGTCTTCAGCCTCATCTCTGATCTTGCTGACCGTGAGTGGAGAGAGGCCTGTTAAAGACGAACTATGGAACAGGACTGTTAAGGGACAGTTCATCCCCAAAATCAAAATGTATATTTTTCCTCCAACCTGTTGTACTGTTTATTAATCTAGATGGTTTTGTAGTGAGTTGCTGAATTTGGTAGATATCTGATGTAGAGATGGCCGGCTGCCTTCTCTGGAATGTAGTGGAACTCGACGCGCTTGGCTTGTGACGTTCAAAGCGCCAAAGAAATAAATTACAAAACTCAACAGCTATGTCTCTTTCCAAAAATCATGACCCGGTCACCCAAGATAATCAATCCACAGACCTTGTTTTGAGCAGTTTTATGTAGGAATTATTTTCTCAGGTTCGAACAAAACCTGCCAGTTGTATCACAGCATAAGGTGCTTTTGGAAGGGCGGTTCTACTAATGGACAAAAGCTCAAGCCTCTCATGCAGGTGGGTTTAGATCAGCAGAATGAAAATAGTTCCTATATTTAAAAAAAGCTCAAAACAAGGTCTGTGGATTATCTTGAGTGACCGAGCCATGATTTCGGGAAAAAAATAGTTCCGGCTTATCGTTAATTTTGAGGAATAGGCAATGCCTAATGATTATTTGAACAAGAAGGTCATGACAATAGCAGTTGTTATTATTATTATTAAATTATTATTATAATTATTATAACTATTATTATAAATTTTTTGGCAATTTTAGGAAGGCTTTTTAATCAGAGGGGAAGGTTGGCTCATTGTATAATTCTGAAAATAGAAAACTGCGATTAACTTACCCTGCCCTTAACAAAAAAAATATCATACACTCAAATATTTTAGCTGGAACCCCTGTAGCTTTGATTACAGTGCAAATTCACCATGCCATTGTTTTACAATCAAAGTCAACGTCAGAACATTTTTCAAGCAGAGTTGCCTTAATTTTGGCACGAGATCTAGTCTTCGTGAAAATATGGTTGAACCACTCTAGTCTTCTCGAGTATGTCCCAATAACGGTCAATGTGATGAGAATCTGGACTTTGTGGTGGCCAATTTGTGTGTGAAAATGATTCCCTGTGCTCGTTTTCCTCATTCATTGTTTTCTTTGTTGATGGCCAATAACTTTCCCCTTCTGAAATACTCTAAGACCTTTTTCGTCACCAACGGATACATGTTCCATTATGACTTGTTATTAAATGAGAAGCTACGCACTCCATCAGTAAGGGTTAAAATAATTTTTGCCAGCTGAAACATATCAATCTTTGCAATAATGATCCAATTATAGTATTTGTTTTTTTATATCCGGATGGTGACTTTTTTGGATGGGCAGTGTATATATGATTTTGTATTACATGCTGAGAGTTTTCAGGTCCTTGTGTTTTTTTTATTGCAAAAAAGATCTTTTCATAGGATTTGGACTCTCATTCATTCCAAATATTCTTTGAGACTAGCTGGATGTTTGCAGAGCTTTATTGGGTTTCCCCGCATGCAGGGTAATAAAATTGTTTCTGAAGAACATTGGCGTGTTTGTGTCCATGCATTTTTGATACTCCAAAGTAGGTTGAAGACTAGTGATATTGCTGTGATCAAATAGTCTTCTCTAAGGCAAGTAAATTGAAAACATATCTAACAAATCTTGTAACGAGTTTAGATCAAATTGTCTTAATATATACTACTCAAAATTTGATAGGGATCACCGGAATTTTTTTGTGAAATGACATGCAAATTTGGTAACTGCCACTGATGAACAATATATTGGATAAATGACATGCAGTCAGACACAAAAACACATTTGCACGTGCATTTCAAGACATTAAATGAGCGTGCAGCCTCACATTTTGGCTTTGACTAACACTTCACCATTTCAACTCAGACGTGTGTGTTTGCTTGTTGGTGAAAATTTGGAAGTTCCCAAATTTTTTTTTCATTACATTTAGCAATAACAATGTCTCCTCAACGTCTTAGACGTCGATTGACTTCACACCGTTAAAAGTCTTTCAGTGGTATCGTCCATTTTACTTTATTTTTAAACGTATATTCATTCCAATAAATCAATTTCTTTTTCTTTTTTAGTTTTTTGAGTTATCTATAAGTAAAAAGTGTGTATATTGTCGTAACTTAATTTATTGTGTGATAAAATTAATTTCATTGGACTTCAACATAAATTGATTTAACAAAACTCACTTTAAACGTTTATATCAGACGCAAAACGTCACGACCCGCCCACTTGATGCAGCGACTGAAGAACAAGCCCAGGCAGACTTCACTATCGAATGTTCCTGAAGAGACACATTTTTTTCACGGAGCCCAACAAAAATACTACCGAACTCATGTAAGTAACAATGTATATTGTTAAAAGTCAGACTTTGCCAGAATTGAAATGTATAAATTTACAATTTGCAAAAGGATGGCTCAACGTTATATTTTGTTTGCTACTTATCCCGCCGCCGCCCGCCATTTCGAATGTGCTCTTACCTGCTCTTAACAGCTCATTAACTTCAACCAAACACTGTTTATAACAGTTATACTACCTGTGCAGTTTATAATTATCGTTATATTTGCGTGGTGGTTTAGTATTTTAAAGATATAGTGACTTGTACAAAAACTATCGACACTTCGACGTCGTAGTTGGCAGTGTAGGCCGCCACACACACACATACATGATGGTACTGGCAGGCGAGGGATAATCGTTTGGTTGAGCTGAATGTGGTGTGGTTTTTATAATCTTCGGGCCTTTCTGACATTGTCCTTATGAAAAGCACCTGTAGTGTCATAAATAGTGTGTTTTTCAACTTCCACAATTAATAGCTCGTCGTCTGTGGTGCCGAATATCCGAGACCCGACGTAATGTTGATATGAAGTTACAATTATCTATATGAACTCCGTATTGTGTTTTATCTTGAAAGGGTGCGGAAGTGTGTTATGTTTATTCTGTGTCGGGTTTCCTGTCTGGTTTGATCTGCTCTGTTGAGCTTCACGCTATTTAGCAACGGCTCCGTTAAAAATAGAACTGCTACCGTACAATTAGCGCGATATCAGCGCATTTACTGTTAGCGGTCAAGCGCTACCTGTCCATGCGCCCGTGTCTGTGTGTGTATACCACGTGTGTGTATGTGCAGTGCGACCGCACGCTGCAGAGACGGCAGGTGGATGGGCTGACTGGCAGAGATGAGAGATGGTGAAACCTGTTTATTTTTAATTTTTCTTTCTGTGAGAGATTGTGGTGGGCCCAATGGGAAACACTGAGGTTGCTGTATGGTATTTTTGTAGGCCAACCCCAAAGTTAGCATCACTCTGGCTCCTTTTGACAGGAAGTCAGTTGGGTTTTTACATCATGTTTTCGATATTGCCATAGAAAATAAACTGTGTGTGTCCCACAAATCATTCTTTTATGTCTTGTTCAGCAGGATAATCTTCACAAATGAGTATATTAGGGTGTAAAAAAATGATATTAAGGGCTCTCATCAGGCTTATATATGCAAGAGGTTAGAGATGAACCATAACTTGGTTATAACTGTCTTTTTTTTCTTTCTCTCCAATGACAGATGGGATGGCCCTGTAAATTGTGCAGCACTGTTGTACCAACCAAGAGTGACATTTTAAAGCATTACAGACTGCACCATGGGTCCTTTGGGCACAGCCATACCTTGCCTTGCATTCATATGGGTTGCCCATGCTCTTTTAAATGCTGGAGTTCCCTTCGCTCTCATCTGTCACGATACCACCCAGAAGTCAAATTCCTCAACTCACCTCAAGTAAGTCCTTCATTCACCTGCCCCCTGCGTAAAAAAACTGGATTTCCTAATGAAAAGGATTTTTTTGAACACATAGGTCATCATCTCAAGAATAATAAGACTGTGAAATGTGTCTTTGAAGGTTGTGATCACCAAACTAATGTGTATGGGACTTTTGCAACGCATAAACACAGGAAGCATACTCCACATACGTCACAAGATTTCAAGCCAGGGGTTATCTCCGATTTATCAGAGGAAGTACTTGATTTTGAAGCCTTTGAAGAGGGTGGTGACCACAGTTGTGCTAATTATGAAGGTAGTAGCACTAATGTACACTACGAAGAGGAAGATGGAAGCAATGTTGTTGTAGAGTGTATAGCGTCCCTCTTGTTGAAATTAGAGAGCGTTCATAATGTTTCAGTTCGCTGCATTGATGAATTGGTTGATGATCTTCACTTTATAGCAAGTTCTGCCCCTGTTTCTTCAGTTAAAAGTGTTATTGTTTCACATTTTGAGAAAAATAACCAAACCATTGATGACACTTTTGTTACATCTTTGGTGGAAGAATTGTGCAAATCCAATCCCCTGAGCACAGCACTCAGTAGTGATGGTCCTCTGTCCTCATCATTCAAGAGACGGCAGTATTATAAAGAAAAATTTGAAGTTGTTGAGCCTGTTGAGTACATCCTTGAACCAAATGAGAAGAGAAGCTTCCAATACATCCCAATTCTTCAATCCTTGATTCAGATTTTGGGTAAAGAAAATATTAGAGAAAAAGTTCTAAGTGAAGAACAGAACAAGTCGTCTACTAAATATGAATCCTATCGAGATGGTACAATCTATAAAGAAAATTCTTTTTATTCTGAAGAACTAAGAATTACACTTGTACTGTATGTTGATGATTTCGAAATTTGCAATCCGCTCGGAACATCAAGAAAGAAGCACAAGATTACAGCTGTATACTGGGTGTTTGGCAACCTTCCACACTCATCTCGATCCACTCTCAGCTCTGTATACTTGGCTCTTTTATGTAAAGCAGTTGACATCAAAAGATTTGGCTATGATGAAGTGCTTGCCCCTTTGTTAAAAGACATTGCTGTCTTTGAGCGTGATGGCATCTACATTTCTTCTGTTGGACAAAATGTCAAAGGAAGTGTGTTTTCTGTAGCTGCCGACAATCTAGGGGCACACTCAATTCGTGGACTAGTGGAAAATTTTTCTGGACCATTCATTTGCAGATTTTGTCTTGGACAATGATCAGAATTTCAAATAAAGGAGGTGAGGTCTGGCGTATTTCCTGCTCGCACCCAAGAAGCACATGCCGCTCATGTATTGACTGTCAAAGAAAACCCTGCTGTGACACACTGTTTTGGTGTGAAAAAGGCTTGTCCATTGACTGAGAATCTGAGCTACTTCCACTGCATCACTGGCTACCCACCTGACATATTGCACGACATTTTTGAAGGGATTGTTCCCTTGGAACTGGGCCTATGCTTCAGTGTTTTCATTTCTAAGAAATATTTCACATTTAGTGAACTTAACAGTGCTATCTCACAGTTTCCATATAAATGGGCTGACAAGACTGACTGTCCTCAGCCAGTGCCTGCAACATTCTCCTCACGAAAACGGATTGGAGGAAACGCACATGAAAATTGGGCCCTGATACGACTGTTGCCATTCATTATTGGACAGAGAATACCTTTGAATGATCCAGGCTGGCTTCTGCTCATGTCTTTAAAAGACATTATTGAGCTTGTTGTTGCTCCAGTCCATAATGAGGAAAGCATTGCATATCTTGACTCAAAAATTTCTGAACACCGCCACAGATTCCAGGATGTGTTCCCTAACGAAGAGTTGATCCCAAAACACCACTTCTTAGAACACTACCCTGAATTGATAAAGGCATTTGGACCTGTGATTGCTTTTTGGACGATGCGGTTCGAAGCTAAACATAGCCAGTTCAAAAGGATTGTAAGGCATACTGGCAACTTTAAGAACATACTCATGTCCCTGGCTATGAAGCACCAGCTTATGTTAAGCCACCACCTGCATTCCACAACAGTTGTGCCTGCTCTCAGTGTTGTAAGAGTAACAGCAGTTCCAGTGGATGTCTTGCATGTAGATATTCAGGAGTCAATTAGGCATCTATCTCCTTCTCAGTCTGAAGTTCAGCTGGCTGACACAGTCACCTATCAGGGAACGAGGTACTCAAAAGGCATGATTGTGGCCTATGGTTCTACTGCAGGTCTTCCTGATTTTGCAGAGATAGTGCAGATTGCACTTATTGGGGAAAGAGTGCATTTTATTGTGAGAACACAGAAAGCCTGTTATGATGAACACTATCGTGGATATTATCTGGAGAAGACGAACCAGATAACTCTAGTTGAGCAACAAAGCCTAAGTGATATCTGTCCTCTGTCAGCCTATATTGTTGCAGGAAAGCAAATGGTGACATTGAAGCGCCACATCTGTCTCCAGTGTTGAGTATCATTGTACAAAACCCAAAACCAGTGAAGTTGGCACGTTATGTAAATCGTAGATAAAAACAGAATACAATGATTTGCAAATCCTTTTCAACTTATATTCAATTGAATACACTGCAAAGACAAGATGTTTAATGTTCAAACTGAGAAACTTTTTTTTTTTTTTTGCAAATAATCATTAACTTAGAATTTAAAGGCAGCAACACATTGCAAAAAAGTTGGCACAGGGCCTTTTTACCACTGTTACATCACCTTTCCTTTTAACGACACTCAGTAAACGTTTGGGGAACTGAGGAGACCAATTTTTGAAGCTTTTCAGGTGGAACTCTTTCCCATTCTTGCTTGATGTACAGCTTAAGTTGTTCAACAGTCCGGGTCTCCGTTGTCGTATTTACGCCTATAATGCGCCACACATTTTCAATGGGAGACAGGTCTGGACTACAGGCAGGCCAGTCTAGTACCCGCACTTTTTTACTACGGAGCCATGCTGTTGTAACACGTGCAGAATGTGGCTTGGCATTGTCTTGCTGAAATAAGCAGGGCGTCCATGAAAAAGACGTTGCTTGGATGGCAACATATGTTGCTCCAAAACCTGTATGTACCTTTCAGCATTAATGGTGCCTTCACATATGTGTAAGTTGCCCATGCCTTGGGCACTAATACACCCCCATACCATCACAGATGCTGGCTTTTGAACTTTGCGCCTATAACAGTCCGGATGGTTCTTTTTTCCTCTTTGGTCACGGAGGACACGACGTCCACAGTTTCCAAAAAACAATTTGAAATGTGGACTCGCCAGACCACAGAACACTTTTCCACTTTGCATCAGTCCATCTTAGATGAGCTTGGGCCCAGCTGGGCCGGGGCGTTTCTGGGTGCTGTTGATAAATGGCTTTCGCTTTGCATTGTAGAGTTTTAACTTGCACTTGCAGATGTAGCGACGAACTGTAGTTACTGACAGTGGTTTTCTGAAGTGTTCCTGAGCCCATGTGGTGATGTCCTTTACACACTGATGTCGGTTTTTGATGCAGTACCGCCTGAGGGATCGAAGGTCACGGGCATTCAATGTTGGTTTTCGCCTTGTCGCTTACGTGCAGTGATTTCTCCAGATTCTCTGAACCTTTTGACGATATTACGGACCGTAGATGATGAAATCCCTAAATTTCTTGCAACAGCTCGTTGAGGAATGTTGTTTTAAAACTGTTCGACAATCAGCTCACGATTTGTTCACTAAGTGGTGACCCTCGCCCCATCCTTGTTTGTGAATGACTGAGCATTTCAGGAAGCTGCTTTTATACCCAATCATGGCACCCACCTGTTCCCAATTAGCCCGTTCACCTGTGGATGTTCCAAATAAGTGTTTGATGAGCATTCCTCAACTCTCTCAGTCTTTTTTGCCACTTGTGCCAGCTTTTTTGAAACATGTTGCAGGCATCAAATTCCAAATGAGCTAATATTTGCAAAAAATTACAAAGTTTACCTGTTCGAACATGAAGTAACTTGTCTTTGCAGTGTATTCAATTGAATATAGGTTGAAAAGGATTTGCAAATCATTGTATTCTGTTTTTATTTACGATTTACACAACGTGCCAACTTCACTGGTTTTGGGTTGTATTATACCTATCAATCTTCTGTCTTCCTAGAAATGGAGCAAACTGTGAGATTCCGGGTCCTCATTGATCATGAGGTCAAGAAACTAACTCTGAGCACTGGAATACCTTCAACTGTGAACGAGTTGGTTACAGCTGTCAAAGAACGTTTTTCCATCGCCACAGATATAAGCCTTCAATACAAAGATGAAGAATTTGATGACTTCTTCACCCTGACCTCTACAAATGAACTGAAAGATAAAGACACACTGAAGGTTGTACCCCTACACTTAACGCTGACACTTGTTCCCCAGGAAAGCACCCCTGATGCTTCTGATGTCAGCTCTTTAAGTGAATCTGTGAGTCTCTCTGGGGACTCACTAGATACTGTGATTCTGAGTCCCTCCCCCTCTGAAAGGCACAGCCCATGGCCTACTGTGTTTCCCATTCCAACTTTCTCACACAACACTGAACTTGCATTGAGACAAGGAAATTAGATTTATTTAAGAGATGGCACCCCAATGACATCACCATGTGTCAAATCAGACATTTTGGAGCGCCTTGCTGAGGCCATGTTTTCATACACAGCTTACCCAAATGATGCCCAGAGATCTGCGGTGGCAGAGGCACTAGTAGAGAAGCATCCCTGCTTGAAGGAGCCTGGATCTTTTAATGGCACTTACGGGTGGCAGCAAAGCCTCAAGTACAAATGTGGAAACTATCGGACGAAACGGAAGGCACTGGGAAGCCCTGAACTCCTAGTAAACTCACTGAGTCACAAGTCAGAGGATGAGCGAAGACCTGCTAAAAATGTCAAGAAACCAAAGAGGGCAGAAGTCAATTACCTGCCCTCACACCCACAAGGTGAAACAGATGACACGCTTGAGAATCTGAGACTTGACCTAATTGCAGCCTGTCAGAGAAAGGACTGTGCCAGGAGCATCAATGATATGATGGCCAGAACATACAGCAGGAGAAGACAGGAAGTGGTTGCCAAGTCTCCTGGGGTGGCAGAATTTAAAGAAAGATGGCCTGCCCTCTTCGAATTATTCCAGGTAAATGATTCATCATTCTCTTTTTCCTGATGAAGTTTCCATTGTGACTTGGACATGACATACTACACTCACTTTTTGCCTGAAAATGTATACTAAAGCCCTTAATATCACTAACAGTCACATTTGTTGTCTTACAGATTAATGAAGAGTTTCGACGGTGCACTGCTGTTCCACTGGAATCAACATTTATGTCCCAGCTGGACAGGTACACTCCAAAGCTCCTGGAGCTCTTCAGTGCAAAAGGAGGAGTGACTGGGCAGCGCATCAAGAACTTGTTGATGGAACTGATACAGGTGGGTTAAAAGTGGTTTAAAAGTTTTAAACTGACTGTAATCATGCCCTAAAGGAATAATGGTATCACAGATTTGGAGTAAAATGGCCAACAAAATTCATTTATTCATTATTCTTCTATCAACTCTAGGACCCAAGTGCCTCTGCAGTGAAGAAGAGAGATGTGACTCTGAGATGCCTCATAGAGTACATGGGAGAGAGTGGACACGAGCTAATTTCTGACTACTGTGTAAGTATTGTTTAAAAGCAGGTTTGGATCAGTCTGATGTACAAGCTTAAATTGGGTTGACTTTTATGTGAACTGACTGAACCAGCAGTTGTCAGGTGGAGGTTGTTTTTTTTTTTATTTCTGGTGATTCTATTCAGGTTTTGCAAATTAAAATGCCAATAAAAACCATGTGGCTGGAAATGCTTCTATTGTATCAAGTTACTGTACAAGATCTCAGATTAGAATTCAACAGTTTTCAAAGTGGTCTTCACAAAAGTAATCATTATCTGAATTAAATCAAACAACTTATATTAAATATAAAATAGATGGTTCTTTTTTTTAATTACTGTTTTGTATCTCAAAGGGAACTGCAGAGACCACTGTTCATGAGGACCTGAAAATGAAGAATATGAGCATCTACATCTGTCGTGAGCCAAATGCTGTAGGAATCATCATTGAGGGAGTACCAGTCCTTACTCATCTTGGAAACCTGGCCAAAGCATGCTGCCTACTCCTGGGGTTGACATATGCACTTAATCTTGAGTATCCATCCAAACTTCCCAGAACATTTGAAGTGTTTCAAAGACTTTTTGTGGGACTCGACACACTGCGCCCAAAACCAACCCCGAAATTCATGACTCTCAAAAACAAGCTTCTAGCTTAGGGCAGTCAGCCATGACTGTCAGCTTGCACTTTTGAACAGCTATTTTTCTTGTGTCTGTTCAAAATCATTACACATGTACACTGAGTGGAATTCTTCAGGATGTTGTAACAGTTTGTCCTGTTCAGGTTTTATACAAAGCTGCAGGTCATTGTTTCTGGTGTGTAAATTGTTAAGTTTTTAATGTTTTATGCACACTAAATTGCCCCACTGTGAAGCTCCGGCTGGTCAGAAGGTGGGATCTGTGAGTTGTTTAAGTTGAGATGCTTTAATATGATGTACACAGTAAAAAATGTACTCTGAATGTTCTACTAAGCAGCACATAATAATCTGAGGTAATGCATTCTTGTATGCACTAAATACAGATGTTCTTGACTGTTTGTATGGTGCAGCTCATTGCCACTGTTTGGATATGGCTTGTGAAGTTGTTTTTATACATGGTGAACAAACAACAACAACAAAACTGCTGTGAAGGCGTTAAAATGTGTTATTAATAATATGTACACAGTAAAAAAAAATAATCTGTAGGTTTTTATGTTTTATACACACTAAATTGCCCCACTGTGAAGCTCCAGCTGGTCAGGAGGGATCTGTGAGTTGTTTTAGTTAAAATGTTTCAAAATATACCCACTGAAAGACACTGTGAAGGTGTTCTGCTTCTGAATTGTTGCAGAAGTACAGATAATCTTAATGTTAAATTGTTTTAGTAAGAAACTGTACCGTGAATGTTCTAAGTAAAACTTGAGATGCTGAGGTCATGCATTGTTTTATGCACTAAATACTGATGATCTTGAATGTTAATACTGTCTTAGCTTATTGACATGGTTTGGATATGTATACGGTTAAAAAAGAAAACTACTGTGAAGGTGTTCTATACAGCACTTTAATAAGTAGAGGTCATGCATTATGCACTAAATATGGTTATTTACTGTTCATACTGTCCAGCTCATTGCCACTGTTTTGAAATGGTAATCATTTAATAAAGGTTGGAATTTGGTAAGTCTTGATTTTTTTTATTATGCGAACTAATTATTTTAATCAATTTCAATTTTCAAAACAAAGAAAGGGTGAATTGGTCAAAATTAATAAAATAGAGTACAATTTTTTTTTTCATTTAAATGGTACTTATTTTAATTAAGTCTTGTGTGTTTAATATGCTGATGTTTTTTTACATTGATTTTACTCAATTTCTTGTCTTTTTCTGTAAATGCAACTTAATTTTTTTGCATACATCAAAATGCATATTATTAAGTTCTCCTTACTCAAAATACCAATTAGTTGACTAAACTTAAAAAAAGTGGTTGGAAAATGTTGCCTTATTTTTATTGAGTTAGATCTATGCAACAGTTTTTACAGTGCAGAGCAATTGGGAAGATGCATCGGAATGCTTGACTCTGGCTTCTCACAACGTCACGTTGCTAATGCACTTAACGTCAGCCAAAGTGTTGTGAACAGAGCGTGGAACCGGCATCAAACGTTTGGTACAGCAGCACACCGTCATGGGGGTGGTCGTCAGAGATCGACTACACAACGACTTTTATAATCTCCTTACTCTCTCTTATAGGTCCTATTACTGTCCTAATGGTCTACCCTTCTGATTGCATACCATTCTTGACAATGATAAATTGTGGTAAGTGGTTGTAAAGTTCAGTCTATGTTAATTTAACAACAGAGGGCTTTTGGTTCATCGCATTTTAGTAAGCACTAAATAGCCATTTCATGTTCAGGAGTATGCAGTGGTTGACGATAAGTACTACATAAATCTAGGAATTGCAATATCAAATTTTATTTCAAGTTCTTGTCAGTCTCGGGCAACCAAGCCCTTTTCTTCTGTTGCTATGGGCATTTTCAATATTTGGTCACTAATTGATAAATATTTAATCATCAGTATTTAATAAGCTACAAGAATATAAATATTTTATTCCTTAAAGCTGCTGTAACTGATTTGGTCCTTTTCATAGCTTCTTGTCCGTAGCCTATGTAAGCAGTCCCTGCCCCCCATTCCCTAAGCCAGGAATAGGAACGCGCATCGGTTTCCGACAGGGGCAGAGGGGAGTAGCAACTCAGTTACAATATAAACATACACTCACAGTGATTGTCGTGTGAAAGCCACACTGAAAATATGGACCAATGACACATTACATCCATGCAGAAACTTCGGTATGAATGGCTTTTTGAAGGTATTAGCTGAAACTAGCTAGTATCCTATAGCCACACATGGTATCGTTACACAGCTAAGCAACCTGTAATCCGCCTGGGATCAGAAGCTTCGTCTGTTCTGCCATCGCCAACAACACAGATTTTTCTTCGTCATATTCCAATGATTTTTCCAGCAGATGGCGCACTAACAACACAGATTCAGCTCTGCGCCTTCACAAGCTGAGAGAAACGCGTCTTTATGGCGTTCTCTCACCTGATTGGATAGAGGCAGTCGGTGGCTCCAGAATTTTATATGCTGCTTTATTGCTGAAGATAGTGACTGAGAGACCTGTGTTATTGACCAGATACTTTAAACGAATGATCTCTGTCGGAATGTGGAGCTACTTAACACTTTTTTAAAAAAAAAAAAATCACTTACAGCAGCTTTAAAGGTGACATAGAATCTAAAACCGTTTTTACCTTGTCTATGTTGAATAATGGTAGTCTATCCGCATTCAAGAACATGCGAAAAGTGCTAGACATTCTGAACATCTCCGTTTCATAGAAATTCCTCTTTTAAAAATGACTGCCAGAAAACGGGCCAATCTGAACAACGGATACATATGATATCACAAGTATCTCACTGCCCCCCCACTCTCATTCCGTTTCCTCCCCTTCAAAATAATTTGCATACACCCGCTCTCCCGCCCCCTACGGAAAGTAAATTGCAGCAGTGTTTGCGAAGTTCAAGACGAAATGGTGAGTGGGGTACCGAGGTGTGCTCTTCCAGGCTGTTTAAGCAGTGTGCAAACGTTCCATAACCTTCCAACCGAAAGAAATGCACGAGATGCGTGGCTGCTGTTCAATTTTAATCGGATTCCCACTACATTCAACCACAGACTGTTACTTTGCTCAGCCCATTTCACCTCTGACAGTTTTACTAACCTGGCACAATTTCAAACCAGCTTCTCGCAGCGTTTGGTGCTACGTTGCGGAGCAGTTCTGACTTTGCGTCTACCTCAACAACCAGTACGAACAGTATCATGTTTTTGTTAGATTGTTTTTAAAACGTTAGAAATATAATATATTCGTTTTGCGTGTCTGGCCAATGTTGTATGACGTGATTATCACTCAACAACAGCTTTGAAACGAGATCTGAAATGAATCCGTGAAGATTGTTGTTGCCAATGATCCTGCCATGCTCATATTAAGACGATGGGAAGTCGGATCTGCGCCTTTAGTTTGTGAAGATGTTTCGCCTGGTGCGTTAACACCAAATAATCAAAGTAGCAGAGATGCCAAGTCTCACGCATTCAGCGTGGGTCTAGCGCATTTTTTTTAGGATTATTCGCGGTAGTCCGCAATTATTCAATGAACGCTTATTAATGAGACTCTCACGCAGAATTAAAATCCTTGTGCCTTGAAGTTTCAGTTTCACTTGTAAAGGTGAATTTCACCGCAAGTAAAATGGAAAGCGATTATGACTTGCGTCGCTTTAGGCAGCAAAGCCAGCCAATCAGCGTCAAGTGCTTGCATTTCATAATGAGGTTGCCAGTTAAGCCCGAAAGGTCGCCAAATAGGTGCAAAACAACGCGTTCTAAATCCCCCACCTTAACATAGCTTTTTGAGAGAGGTTTTTAGGAAGCTTCTGAGGCATTACAGACCCAACCAAAATTTTGTTGTCTATATGTCACATCACAGGACAAGGATAAATACCCCGTTCAACCATTCTGTTTCACCTTTAAGTAGTCCTTGCTCAAATCAGTGGATTGCTGTCAGCTGGCATTGCAGTTTGTAGGAATCTCCTTGATTCTGGGCTATTTACTGCTGGATTTTTCAGTAGATTTCCAAATACATGTCAAACATTCTTCTAACTCCATAGCCACACAAGTTTGAACACCACAAAATTCTTTTTCCTTCTCCTCATCAGTACAGCTGGAGAAAGCAAGGCTGCCAGTTCTGCAGGAATGTGAGACGCCGTGCTCATAGAATAGTCATCAGCATCATCAGGACCCAAATTCAGTAAGAACATTTAATTGAGAGGCTTCTGAACTGCTGCTGACTTCAAAAGTTTGTTGGTTTTTTTTCCACATAACTCAAATACTTAAATGTTAATGCCAATAGTCATGTGTTGCTAGTGTGTCTGCTACCCTTTCCTCAAAAGTCAATCCTTAGACCTATTCTTTTTATACAAGTGCTACCTTTTGGCCAACTGCTCAACTGTCCAACATTATCTGTTATTACTGATATGTTAAAAACACACAGCTATAATTTTCAGTATCCACCATGACTATGAAGTTTCTATCACTGATTGGATATGAAAAGTTTGATCTTAATAGGACAAAACTGAGGTTCTCGTTATTAAATTTGACTGCTTAGTTTTAAGGGATTAATACGCACACTAGAGACATCTAAACCCAGGGGCGTAGCTAGGGATTTTGGGCCCCCAGAGAGAGAATTACCCCCGCTGGCTAGCCAAACAAGAAAAGTGTGGGTTTTTTTTTTTTTTTTACAAATATCTATGCATTTTATGTATTTTTTAACTCTTAATTTACCTGTATTAAAAGCAATAGTTTATTTCCTACACATTACTTTGTGTTTATTAGCATATTCCCACAGAAGGATATAATATCTACCATACTAAAGGAGGACTATACTGACCTACACGTTTTGACTTAATCTTATAGTAATTAACTCCAACATAATATCCACGGTCGATTTTTTGTCCATACATACCCCCTGTTCTTTTAAATGACCATTAATTAGCCAGAATTGCTGTTTCCAGGAGGCCGCCATTAACGCCACAAGTGGCATGAGAACTTGCGAGATCATAACGTCACTGCGGCTGCCACATGCATTCATGTGCATGATGCATGCGATATCAAAATGTCTGAATACATGGATATCTGAATAAATTAGTCTACCAACCAATTTAAAATTGTTCATTGAGCGAATCAACTGTTTGATTGCAAATTGAGCCAAGTAAATGGGAAGAGGGTGGACGCAATTGTCGAGTAGAGGAGGATGATTTTGAAGACCTTAACTTTGCTTAGTTCAGCATGCAGGTTGCCTGAATGTGTTTGCTTGATTATTACAGTTGGCCATTGTGTGCAAATCTTGTTCAATTATTAAATAAAAAATGTTTAAAATTTGCGGCACAGATTTGCCTGAACGTGCTTGTCCAGTTTTCGGTGCATTTGTCCATTGCTTGCAATGCGAAAATAATTTCTCTCTCGCATTCACGTTTGATGCGCTTCACACAATGTTTTCTACTTCGCGTATATTTTTAGACACTTAAAAACGAGGGCCATCTTAACATGATTATATTTTTAAGAAATCTTTTTTAATAATACGTGAAAGTTTTCTGACGAGAGGTGGAATTCAGAGGTCTGCTGTTTATTCAGATTACTGACATTATTTCAATCTAGCATGGTAGCCTGGTTCGGTTTTTCTGCTTCTCATTATCTCTTCTAAATCATTATTGGCTTGATTTTGGTTTTGACTGGTCAGTTCGCTGAATAAATGGCTTGATTACAAGTTAGGCAAAGTACACGGGAATTGATTGAAGGTGAGCTAATTATGCCAAGGTGACGCCAGCTGTCCAGCCTCGCTGGTAATTAGCAGACTTCAAATCGCACTTCTCTTTCCGGAAGGATTTCAAATGGCCTCTGATGTTAGTTCACCTCTAAATTAAAGTTTTGTCGGATAGAAAAAGGTAATAATCAAGCTCGTCTGTCTGCCCCATAGAGGATATATGTAATATATAATATATGTATATAGCGGGAATATCTCGGTCATTCAACAATCTCAATGCAGGACCGCAGGACAATGGACATTCATGGCGCTGACAGCCGCACTGACGTCATGATTAGGGGCGCCCCAAGCGGATTGAGGGTGAATTTTCATCTGCTGTGGTGAAAATGGCGCAGTCCACTAGTTTTGTAAAATCGCTCATTAAAATTAAAGAAATTGCAAAATAAAGAAAACAAAGTCGTAGGAGCTTTTTTCATGATATATTGAAATAATAACACCCAACTTTCCCAGCCATGATAGTCCTCCTTTAAGCATCTAACCCCCACATTAGGACAATTCTTATAACACTGCATATATATTTCTTGACTTTACCACTTGCGGTTCTTTATGTACCTTACACGGTTGCACTTTATAAAATCACAACACACCAGGTTCTTTCAAGTTTGAACAAGATTCCAACTGCTGGGTTTTATTTAGAGGTGAAAAAAAGTACACAACTATTGTACTCAAGTAGAAGTACAGTTACTCTGGTTAAAATTAGCTTAAGCAAAACTATAAGTACTGGTCTATGAATCTATTCAAGTGAAAGTAAAAAGTATTCAACACACACGCACACACTTAATTTTTGATAATCCGGCGATATGCTATAGTATTCATAAAGCAACACTGACATAGGAGGTTGCATTGGCTAAAGTTGTTTGGATTCACGTTGTTTTATAACAAGGAGAGGCAAAGTTGTGCATTACAATGCAGACGCAACAATGATTGGCATCAATCTGGCGCACTTACATGAGCAATCACCTGAATAACTGCCAGGTATAGCCTATCGGAGACTGGCACGCAATCAGTGCACTTGCAAATGAGAGCCTGCAGTATGACCGATCGTGTGACATTATTTAACCATCCATCTATAACAAATACGATCAGACAGATACATCATTGAACACATACACAAAGCACATTCGCCTAACTGTGCAAACAGGCAATCTCTCAAATTGAAAAAAAGCACCACGGCGGATGCTGACAAGACAGCCTACTAACAACAAGCCAAATATCACCACAGCGGGTGCTCTCTCGCTCTCTCACACACAGATACACACACGCACGCTATCACCCCAACTTCTCCAACTCCAAGGCTAGGCTGCTTCACTAAGACCACAACCAACCACAAGGCCCACATAACCATGCAGTATGCCGAAGCCGGAAAGGACACACGCACAGTCGCACACACTCATCTATTCGTCCATTCGCCCACTTGCTTCACTGTCCGACCAGCCGGCAAGTCGCTTGTGCTAGCAGGTGTAGCAGCTCACGATACCTCAACACCTGTAGCATCAGAGGAGCACTTGGCCTCAACTTCACATTGTTTTTCTGGGGGGTCACTGGGTGGGATAGGAATCAGACGATCCTCTGTTTTGGTAGCGAGAGTGGGCCCACTGTGCTAGCTGCCCCAGCATCGTCTTTCGGTGCCTCTTCATCTCTGAGTGCCACATTTTTGGATATGAACCCAACGTGTACGAGTGATACACTCTGGTTTAGTTTTTGCTTGCTCGCCATTTTTAGTACAACTTCTCAACGTTATGTCTTTCTTCTGTTTGGCGCGCATGGCTAATTTGCATACGTGCACAGGACTGGCTAGATTAGGAAACCATTAGTTGCAGTTGAGCCTGTGCAGATGGAGTAATTCTATGAGGAAGTTCACTTAGGCTTATTAGTTCACTAAGAAACTTTCTAATGGTGCACATACAATACATTTGGTGAACTGCAATGTTGATATCCATATGACATACCTGAAGCTGACTGTGTGTTTTTGGCTGTGGCCCCAACAGTCTCTCTTTGATCTATTAGATCTGCTCAATCTTTTTACTGTTATAAGCAGCTCCTGAAATCATATTGATAAGTAGACCTTTTTATTGAAGTTTTAACCTACTCTTTGTCCACTTTTCCATTTTGAATGTTTTGTATTTTTTTGTTTCTTTTTTTTCTTTTTTTGTGGTGAGAAGCACTATGCAATTGTATAACTGCTATACTAATAATTACCATTGATAATGATGTTTTCTTTGTCTTTTTTTTCTGGCTGCAGAGAGGATCAGGTCAGTCCACAGCAAAAGCCGAACATACAGCTTGTGAGACTTCAAGTAGACATGATGATTATCTACTCAAACATCAAACTTTCTGAACACTGTCATACCAGATTCTCCCTCCTCTCCTCAGTCCAGTCTGGACCCTACATCTTGGACAGTTGTCAAGGCTAAGTAAAAGTAAGCAGTTGTATAGTTAAGTGTTTTAGACGGTAGGTAGATGCAAGGGCAACTCCAATTTCACTCACTTGGTCATCCTCAGGTGCATGGTCTTAGCCAACAGCTGCATCCATTCATAGAATAAACCAGCACTCTGGAATATAGTTTTGCAGATCACTTTTATATTTGATAGAGATTCAGGGTGACAGATAGAAATGGATGTGTTTCAGCACGAAGCAGTCATCAGTATTTGCTTCAAGAGTGACATTAAGCATAAACAAGCAGAAGCCTCCACGCAAGCCATCGGACAACCAACATACGTTTGCTAAGATCAATCGCATAAGATCTAGCAGTTGGCAACTACCAAATCTTGGGCAAGTGAATTTAATCATGCATGGATTGAAATTGTTGGTGCTTTGGTTTTTGTGAAAAGGAATTTTTGCTTTGGATTTACATTTATCGGCTATTGATGTGTATTTCAGAAATCATCAATTTCAGGTGTTTCACCTCCTTCATGTATATAGCTAAGGGTCAGTGTTGTAACAAACATAATGATTGTCTGTTTGTTTGTGTGTGGAGGTGTATTTTTCCTCTGTATTCAAGGACACAACCGTCAGGGTGCAACTAGATAACTTTTATTCTCCCCCTTCTGTTCTCATACATTCAACCATAAACTATTCAGTGCACCACTACATGGCCATGACCGGCCATTACAGGAGGCATCTGTGTACTTGGGCTTCAAGTTAAGAGAGGTGAAACAAACATTGATGTTGGCTTAGCACTGAAATGTCTATTCCTACCATTCAGCCTGATTCTCTAATTGTAATCTGATTCCATCCTGCCAATTCATCTTGTTTTGCATTGTATTTATATATTTTAGTTACTCCAGCATTATGCTTTTTATATTAAAGGATTTGTCAAATAAAATGTAAACAAATGCCCTTGGTGCTTACTGAGCATCGCATATAGAACACTAATAACATAACAACAAAGCTTGCTCTTTTATATCCGCAAAAAAATATTGCATGGGCATTTTAAATAAGCTGTGCAAAACACGCTGTGCCAGTTCTGAAAGAAAGTGAGCAATGCAATCATGTGACAATGTGGCGTCATACCAACAAATGTAAAGTGGGATATGCAACTGTTTCTTCAAGATCAGTCTTTTAAGACTGACCTGCAAAACTTTATTCCAGAGTGCTGGTTTCATCTGTGTATTGTTCATCAGAGTTGAGTAAAACAACAAAAGGCAGTGGGCCTCATTCATAAAACGTTAGTAAATTTGTGCCTTGATTTGCATATAAAAGCCTACGCTACTAAAAACCTACTCCGGATTCATGAACGCCGCGGGAAACTCAGATCTGATCGTAAACACATGTGTATAATCATGAATGCCAATCCATCGTAAAGTGACAGCGCGCTCCTGGTAATCAGCTATTAGCATAAATCCCCGCCCATGAATTGCCAATGACCACCATATAAGGAGGTGTAGATGCATCCAGTCGACCTGTCAGTCATGGCACAAACAAAGAAAGAGAGAGAAAGAAAAAAGAATTATTCCGAAGCAGAGATAGAAATAATTTTGGGTGGAGTTAAGAGAAAACATTTTATGTTCATCTGTTAGCAGTGGTGTGACAGGGACAGGCAAAGCAAAGGCCTGGAGGGAGGTGACAGATGCCGTTAATGTTGTCTCTGTAGTCCAAAGAACCATGTCCGAGGTGAAGCGTAAATGGTTTGACATGAAACTGGAGGCAAAGAAACGCATAAGCGCACACAAAAAAATTTTTTTTTTTTACTACAGCGGCTGTAGTACTTCATGGTGCAGAAAAACAGGTTTCATCAGGAATGTCACTTGCGACCTTTTGTTATTCATGGGACGAACTATCAACTGCAGACGAGCGCATCGCTGGCATAATTGGGGAGACCTTTGTGAGGAATTATACCTGACGGAGACAGCGACATGCCTTGTTTCTCTTCTCTGGCTGCAGAGAGGATCATGCTAGTCCACTGTGAACTCCTGATGGACCACGTGATGGACCAATGAATGACACTCCACATTGCAAGTTCCAGTTTCTTGAACATCATATCCCTGTGAGCCTCCATCCCATGCCAAGTGCCCTCCTCAGTCTTGTCTGGACTTGGTGACTCGTTACTTTTTATCAACTGAGGCTAGTGGAAAATTTTTGTCATGATGTTTATTCATTCCACCATGGATTATCTTTCATATAAATGTACAGACGCTGCTGTTCTCAGGGTCTCAACACTATGTTGTGAGTATACTGGACAATTTATTGGATCAGTTCAATTTGTTTTTCGCAGGGAATGTGTGAATACAAAAAGTCTCTAAAAATTTGAGTTGTGTGTACTTTGGTTTACAATGGGTTTTTTTATTTCCTTACTAATTTACCATAATCAACTGTTGATTGTAAAATTTATGCCAAACAACTGTAATGCCTTATGTTTTTTACCGTATTTTTTGCAATGAAATTCTGGCAACCACAGCTGCCGGTAATTTACTGTAAAGTTGAACTTTGCAATAAAATCTTGTAATGTATCATACTGTTGTACTGTGTCTTTCACGGAGATAATCTGTAAACCTAATTACCGTCTGTTTGTTTTTAAAATAGTTTACCCTAAACTGGTTTATATTATCCCTGTTATTTTTAATGCAAATACTGTAAACAGGTTTACAATTGAATCTTTTTTTCATAGTAATTTACTGTAAACAAAACAGTTTTAAACCATAAAATTTAGAGAGGCAAAAAAGTATACTGTAATGTCTTATACATTGTCACCATATTTTTTACGGTGAAGTTCTGGCAACCACAGCTGCCAGTATTTCACAGTAAAATACACAGATTTTTTTTTTTTTTTTTTTTTTTTTTACAGTTATTTATACTTACTCATTGTATTTTTTACAACCAGAGTTTTCAGTAGGCCTGTAAAATATAGTACCCCCTTTACAAGAGCCCCCATTTCACAACCCCAATTCTGAAATAGTTGGGACAAAGTGTAAATTGTGAATAAAATCAAAATGCAATGACTTTCAAATCACACCAGCCTGTATGTTATTCACAATAGAACAGAGCTAACATAGCAAATGTTGAAACTGAGAAATGTACAATTTTATCCACAAAATGAGCTCATTTCAAACTTGATGGCTGCTACAGGTCTCAAAAAAGTTGGGACAGTGGCCTGTTTACCATGGTGTAGCATCCCTTCTTCTTTTTGACACAGAGTGGAGGCATCTGGGCATTGAGGAGACAAGTTTCTTGAGTTTAGCCATTGGAATTTGATCCCACTCTTGTTACTCGGGCCGGTAGGCCACGAGTCTAAGTTTCGGCTCCGGATCTTCTTCTTTTTTTTTTTCGGGGTCGCGATTGTCCTGCTCATGCGCACGCACGGTTTTGCGATTGGCCCATAGATATATATATAGACCACTACATTGCTGATAGGGTACGGTCAAGTGAAGCATCTGTTCCAGGAGCATATACACCTGGAAGTTAAATTTGCACGTACACTCTCATTCATTTTCGCCTACTGTGAAATTATATTTTCAAAAACACTTGTGTGCGAGTCGGGGTGATTTTGGTATCGCTGTGCAGAGCAACATTTTCTCTCCCTAAATATGTGCTTGTTTGGAGGATGGAAAGTGGCACACTTACTAAAGGAAAGATCGAAATGTTACTCGGTGTCAACGTTAAAGTGCGAGCAGAAAAGTTCAGTTAAGGTGACCGAGGCTTTTAATGACCCTCTGATAAGATAATTGCTTCAAAGTTTTCGCCGTTATAACCAACATTGATGAATGTCCGTATACGTGATCAAATTACTCTCTGGTTTCCTCACTTCATTGTACCCTGATTGAGCATATTTGCTGTTGACCGAATTTTTCATACTGAATCATATGGCTAATGCCAACGTTGTTAAAAGGAAGCCCTAGTTAACTCTGGCTACTCCTTTACTAAGCGTCATCTTTGCCCCGTCCCATTATAATACTGCTCTCAAAAAATAATCACTGCACAGCATGGATCGAGGGGATAGAGAAAGGTTTTTTCTCCTGATTTCTAACAGCCAAGCCTTTCTCCCCTCCTTGTCTTTTGGAACTCTGTATAAACAGACAAAGCAACTTGTCTGTTGTTTTAAATATTATGCAGTTAAGAAATATTGTCCTTGAATGTCAATTACAAGTAGCTAGCTAGTTAGCCACCTTGTTCATTTTATTGACTGCTTAGTCAATGCAGTCCCCGTGACGGTAAGGGTACCAAGGTAGCTCACTGGAGACTGTTATCGATCGCTAGCGTTGGCTTTAGTCAGCGGTCTATTTAAGTCAATGGGACGGCTAATTAGCTAGCTAGCAAGCGAACGCGATTTTTTCTATTGAAGTGAAAAATTTGCTTTTCCACATTAACTTACGCATGAAACGTTTTATTACAGCCCTTCACATGACTATTGCTGCAAAAGGCAGCCGCACATCTCGGCATTTTAATGCTTATATTGACATATTTGAAAATGGCCTCATAGGAAACCATTCATTTTTATGAAGAAGTTGGGTGTATCAATATGGCGGCTGGGTGCTTCACTTTGAATAATGTAAATATGACACCATCAGCAATCTAGTGTTCTAAATATATATATCTATGGACTGGCCCAGGCCTAGACCCGGCCTGAGTACAGGCTCTGAGGAGCCTCTTGTTTAATACAGGCTTCCAGCTGCTGGAGAGTTTTGGGTCTCCTTTGACGGTCTTATCATTTAATTATGCGCCCAATTTTCTCAATCGGTGAAAGATCAGGACTGCAGGCAGGCCAGTTCAGCACACGTACTCTTCTGCTGCGAAGCCATGCTGTTGTAATAGCTGCAGTATGTGGTTTTGCATTGTCCTGTTGAAATACACAAGGCTTTCCCTGGAATAGATGTCGTCTGGAGGGGAGCATATGTTGCTCTAAAACCTTTATATACCTTTCAGCATTCATGGTGCTTTTTAAAACAAGCAAGTATCCCACACCATATCGAGGGCTCACTGCAATAAACAGTTATGTCCAATGTAAAACATCTGGACATAACTGTTTATTGCAGTCAGCCCTTGATATGCATTAATGCATCCCCATACCATCAGAGATGCTGGCTTTTGAACTGAACACTGATAACAGGAGGGGTGGTCTTTCTCCTCTTTAACCCGGAGGATACGACGCCCATGATTTCCAACAAGAATGTCAAATTTGGACTCGTCTGACTGCAGGACACTCTGCCACTTTGCTACAGTCCATTTTAAATGAGCCTTGGCCCACAGTAAACGGCGGCGCTTCTGGATCATGCTCAACAATGGCTTCCTTTTTGCATGATAGGGTTTTAGGTGGCATCTGTGGATGGCACGGCAGACTGTGTTTACAGACAGTGGTTTCTTGAAGTATTCCTGGGCCCATTTAGTAATGTCAATGATAGAATCACGCCGTTGAGTGATTACATTACATTACATTACAGGTTCTTAGCAGATGCTCTTATCCAGAGCGGACGTACAAAAGTGCAAAAGATCGGTACAAAAGTGCAGAGCTCCTAGAAGACAAGTACAAGTGCTAACAGTAAAAGTGACGCAGTGATGCAGTGGCGTCTGAGGGCCCGAAGATCACGGGCATCCAGTAAAGGTCTTTGGCCTTGTCCCTTACGCACAGAGATTTTTCCAGTTTCTCTGAATCTTTTGATGATGTTATGCACTGTCGATGATGAGACCTTCAAAGCCTTTGCAATTTGACGTTGAGGAACATTTTTTTTAAAAGTACTCCACAATATTTTTATGCAAGCCTTCACAGGTTGGAGAGCCTCTGGCCATCTTTACTTCTGAGAGACTCAGCCTCTCTAAGACATCCCTTTTATAGCCAATCATGTTACACACCTGATGCCAGTTAACGTCATTACTTGCTAAATGTTTTTTCAGCTGATTCTCTTATATATTAATTGCTTTTTCAGCCCTTTTTTGCCTGTGTCCCAACTTTTTTGAGACCTGCGGCAGCCAGAAAATTTGAAATAAGCTCATTTTGCAGAAAAAAATGTAATTCAACATTTGAAATGTTATCTATGTTCTGTTGTAAATAACATATTGGCTCATGTGATCTGAAAATCATTGCATTTTGATTTTATTCACAATTTACACTTCGTCCCAAGTATTTCGGAATTGGGGTTGTAGATTCATCCCTCAAGAAATACGCTTTGTCTTGCACGTATTCTGAAAATCTTACCTGCTATCAATGATTTCATGTGACACTGCGCTCTATGCAGATGCAGTTAGTTTGATAAATATTGCACTCCCCTGGGCAGTTGAAAAGTGCCAAGAGAATGTTGCTGGCCCTCCTTAAAACTGTGTGCAAACTACTATATTCGCTTTTTGCTAATCTTTAAGCATGATGACCTTTCTCTAACATTACTGCATTGAGCCACACAGCTGAAAGTTCCAGCTAAGACCAGCTGGAATTCTAAGATTGCATAAACTGGTTAAAAGGCATTTTTGACACTTCTGGCAGGTCGAGTAGCTGATGTTTGCAACCCCATCTCCAACAAGCATGAGATACTCAGATCCCCTACCACATGATGGCTGATATCTGCCCTAGAAATAAAATGTTATGGAGGGACAGACAAAGGGACAGGAGCATGGACGGAAGCATGAAAAGGCACATCTACACAAGATGTGTCCATATATAAAATTTTGTTGGGAAATATTGAATGATTTGGAGTTCTAGCACGGAAAAGAACAGTATGGCTGATATCTGGCCTGGAAATGAAATGCGGTGGAGGGACAGACAGATGGGCAAGAGGACGGATGGAAGTATGATAAGGCACATCTACACAATAAGATCAGGGCTTGACATAACCGACGGCACTGACAGCAAAAAGCCGTTGTACCCTCAATATTTGCTGTGAAACCCCTTAAAAAACACTCCTGAGGAACAGCAAAACTGGCCGTCATGCCCCTTTCGCTTTCCCCTCGGTGCCTCTCCTACTAGAACTGTAACAGGCAAAGTTACACCACAAAGCAATCCTAAATTTATTGTTTGAGTCATCCTTTGCTGTGCGGTTACTTGATTCAACCTTATTCATTTCTTGGGCATAAGCGCATGTAAGTTAACATGCTAGCTAGCTAGCCTGAGGTGCGTTTCCCAAAAGCTGAGTCACTAACCATGTCAGCAACTTAGCTGCATAGCTTGAACCACTGACTGTAGGGTCCAACTATGCAAGTTAGCAGTAGTGCTTTTGGGAAATGTACCATTGGTTGCTTTTCTAAGTTTCTAAGTTGTGGCTACTCGTAATTGGAAAAGTCAATTTTATTTCTGTTTCATTCACTTGTTCAAAGCTTGCATGAGCGCAAAGCTAGCTAGTGAGTGAACATAGCCATCGTTAGCTGTAATGTAAACTCAGGAAAATAGCAGGCAACCAAACAGACAATAAGAGTTAACATAAGCATTTGCTTAACTCCAATGCCATTATGTTGGTTGGTAGCCACACACCTGCCAGATTTGAGCACATTATGTCAAACTAAACTTCCATAAAAAATGTCAACCCAACAGTGACTACTGCCTGAAAACAAAACTAAACAAGTGAGGAACTACCTGTGAGATGGAAAGCTAGCTAGCTAGCTTTTGGTGAATAGTAAGCTACGAGCTAGCGGCAGCTTGCTGGCCTAAACATTATATTTTATTTGGGTCTACACATAGCCACATAACAAGGAAATACATAGCTAGCTCCACACTTAGCTCCACTCTCAGAATAGGGGTACAGCAGGAGTCCATTTCTGTTCCCCAAGGTACATTTAGCACTTATGTACCCCTAAGAACCCATTATAGGACCTCAAAAGGTACCTGTGTGAACCTTTTTTGGGTCAAAAATTTGTACTTTTTTTAGGGTCCAAAACAAATAAGAACCCACGTCTAAAGTTGTAACAACAGAAGTACCTTTTATTTGTTTTGGGACAACCCATTTGTACCTTTTTAGGGGTAAAAGCTTGTCAAAGGTACTGCTTTGAGAGGGTCCTTATAATTTTGCCCTAGAGGGTACATAAGTGCTGAATGTACCTTGGGGAACAGAAATGGACTCCTGCTGTACCCCTATTTCTGAGAGTGTACACATTTTCCACATTAAATGACTAAGCAAATATGTTTATGTTGTGAACCTCATCCCAGGCAGTTGAAAGGTTGTACCAGGGATTTCCCTGTCAGTTACCTATTTTGCTAGCTAGGATAATGTTCTGACATGAGGAGCAATGTAACCATGGGCGATCCAACGGCTTTACGACCATGTTCTTAGTAGGCTCTTCACCATTAACTTACTCTGCATTCAACTATTCACTGCATTCGACTATTCACAGTCAGATGTAAGGCATATATTGACCTATGAATGGGTAAATCGCTTGCTTGCAATGACTAAAACAATTCCATTGTAATTAGTTATAATGTGATTCTCTCTCCGACAACCTCTCCAGTTCCCATATACACTCTATGATATAGACCCAACCCAGGTGCCCTATTTTCATCACCCTTGGCCTTTGTGATCAGTGATAGAACATGGTTGCCCGCTGGGACGTGAGAAAAGAAATTTCAGTTTCCTGACCAAAATTTCTTGTGGTCCCCAGAATGTTAGGCAGGCGATTTTGCAAGCCTTGGATCAAGATGATATCAATGTAATGTGTAATGTGTAATGTGTCGGTCTATCCTAGTATTAATTCTCTATTATCCACATAGACCAAGTACACATAGAGGATGATGATTGCAACAATTGACATAAAAATATGATGAACAGCGTATATTAGGGATATTGGTTTTTAATATCAAATGATGCCCATGGAGGGACATTACATAGGGAGGAGGGCAGGGCTTAAACATTGCATCTAATTTCTTTTTTGATAGTTGTATTTTTACTGTTTCCATAATGAAATTAATTTTAGAAGACATTTCCTCTAGTCCGCAAAAGATATATTAATTTAAAAATGCAAAATATCATCATGCCTTTACCTCATTTTCAGTTTTTCCGTCATGCCCTTCCTAATTGCCATGATGACCTTCACTATTAGAACCAACCAGCAGTGTTTTGCTGTACGCTTTTAACAGCTTATGTCAAGCCCTGTAAGATGTTTCCCTGTATGAAATTTAATGGAGATATATTGAACAGTTCCGGAGTTCCGGATCAGAAAAGAAGATAGCCGACAGATGGACGGGTGAATGGACACGCTGAAAGACAACACTCATTCCTATATCCCCATCCACTTCAAGAAGAGGGATAAAAAGAGTTAGTACATTGTCTAAAATGTGAATGAAAACAGAATGCAAGGATTTGCACAGCATTTACACGCTGTATTTAAGAGCAAATAGTACAAAGACATATCAAATGTTGAAACATTATTCATTGCACTCTTAATGAGGCATTTAGTGCTCCACTGAGAAAGAAGAGGGGTTTCAGATTAGCATTATTATTCTGATATCAGAAACGTCCCCCCCTTAAGAAGCGAGACATTCGTTCATTCTTTCTAGTGAAGAATGTTAGTGCAGGGTTCCCGTCAAGCTTTTAAAAGGCTACAAGTAGCTTTTGAGCATGGACAACCTTCGTAAAAGTATTTGCTGCTGATTCCTAAAGCTTAATCTCTTGGCGGGGATGCGTAGTTTACAAGAATAGTTTAGATTAGAAGTTTGTGCTTTAGGGTGGGTTTTTTTTTTTTTTTTTTTTGGGGGCGTCAACATTGAGGGTGTCTCGTCCCCCGCGACCCCCCCGCTTCCTACGATGCGCATGCCCTTTGGTGCCTGTGTCACAGCTGGAGTGTTTCCCTTATTGTTCTCCCTGGCAATACAACCTGTCAGTCTCATTTTCATTATTGGTTCTCATTATTTAATTATTGTCTCAAGCTACTCCATTCCTCCTTGTTTGACTTTTACAAGCATTTCACTTTTGTTGATTGTTGTGTGGTGTATTTAGGTTCTCGTCTTCCCTTCGGCGGATTGTTTATACCGTCCTCAGTATTATCTAAAGAAAACTATTTATTAGGGATACCATTCACAGAGTTTGCAGTCCTGGCAACTGACTTCCTCCAGTCTCTCCTTCACCCCAGTCCAAAGGTGTGCACCTGCCCAAGCATGCCCAGGTTAATTTGGCTGGCCATCTCGATCCCTGACCTCGGACCAGTCTCTTTGAATATTCCATGCCTGTCTCTATATATTTCTGTTTGCCCCCTCCTAAATTTATACTGTCTACGGCTTTTCTCCAACAAAGCCAATTGAGTTTGTCTTCTTCTTTTAAAGGTGGTATCAGTGATTTTGAGCCAAAACCTAATTTGTCATGTAGCCTACAGGAGATATTTTCTTACAAACTGTTAGCAGCTCGTCTCATGAATGAGATTTGAAAAAATCCGGTCTCTGTAGTTCACCTACAGCCAGGTAGACACTGAGAAAGATACACAAACTCGAGGTGATCTACCCGCCTCCCAAAACATCAACAAAAGTGTTCCAATGAATCGGAGGGCAGGGTGGGTCTTCTGCGACAGTTCCGTGCTCATGCACGACAAGTGGGTGGGACTGAGCAACGAAACAAACTAGCAGTGGCACTCATGTGAAGCATGGTGGAAGCTACACCGAAAAAGAGACGCTCGAACGAGTGCATGTCGAGGAAAAAGGAACGCGATCGCAGCTATGCAAAGTCCCGAATAAACATAGGGAAAGCATACCAACTTTGGAGAGAATAGCAGGAGTTGAATGGTTTTAATTCTGATGCCCAGGTTGCCTTGTTTCTACTGGACAGGTGAGTAGAGCTGGTGCTAACTCGATTGGATGTGGATTGTAAATTGTCATCCCAAGCAAAATTGAGGAAAGCCCGTGTATTGTTTTTGAAGGCTATCTTGCATAGATCATGCTGGTCAGAATGAATCAAACAGCAGAGAGATTGATATTTCCTCTTTGGAGCGAGTTAGCAACCTTTGCTAACTCTCAGTTGGCAAGCTAGTGAGTTTGCTAATTCTGTCTGATCAAACCAGAGCTTGTGTTTGTGTATGAAATTTTTTCTCTGGTTAGTACTCAGAGTTGAAATTCGTCGATGAATGTATAACCGCGTGATAAGTTTAGCTAAAAGTGGTGATCTATGTGACGTTGTTAATACTCATTTTGCAATGCCGTGCTAAGATACACGTTCCGCGTGTGTTGCATCTTTGCATTGACTTTGAATGTAATCTGTCACGCGAAAAATTCGTTTTACGTCCAGTGTGAAAACAGCTTTACTCAGACGTTTCACTTTAAGAAAAGCGCGTTCATGTTTCAAGCTCCTGAAGGGGAGGGGCGAGCGGCTCTGTTGTGTTTTGAGAGTGTTTCAACTGTCAACAATAGTGACGTCATATCACTGATACAGCCTTTAATAAAGGCCATTTGGCATCATGTGTGATGTGTGCCTTGTTCCTGTCCTGAAATATGTGACAGCCTCACCCTTTCAAAATTTTTCCTCCGGGAACAACAATATAGTGGTTGCAATGAAACGGAACAAAAGCATTCAAATAAAAAAAAAAAAAATCGTCTCACAATATGCACTGGACTATAGCCAAACAGATTTTCATAAGAACAAATGTTATTGCTTGTTATTGTCTTCTAACAGCAAGTCACGCGGTTCTACTGACAGATTTACAGTGCCATCTTTGAGTGAAAAATCACATTTACGACTTATCAGAGAACAAGCAGCAGAAATTCTGATGAATGATGGTAGAAGCGATGAAAGTGGCATCAATTGTGAAGCTGGTGGGTCTTTTGAGCTAGAAAAAGAGTTTAGTTTGGACCAAGAATGACAAGGAGAAAGAGTCAGAGGCCAGATGAGTCAAACTGTGAAGGTGACAAAGAAATGCTCCCAAAGTATCATCACAAAAAAAAATCATATATATAACCACTATTATGAAATAGTTGGGACGAAGTGTAAATTGTGAATAAAATCAAAATGCAATGACTTTCAGATCACATGAGCCAATATGTTATTTACAATAGAACATAGATAACATTTCAAATGCTGAAACTGAGACATTTTACTTTTTTATCTACAAAATGAGCCCAAATTTTCTGGCTGCAACAGGTCTCAAAAAAGTTGGGACACAGGCAAAAAAAGGCTGAAAAAGCCATTAATATATAAGAGAATCAGCTGAAAGAACATTTAGCAAGTAATTAAGTTAACTGGCATCAGGGGTGTAACATGATTGGCTATAAAAGAGAAGTCTTAGAGAGTCTCTCTTCTGAGTCTCTCAGAAGTAAAGATGGCCAGAGACTCTCCAACCTGTGAAGGCCTGCGTAAAAAAATTGTGGAATACTTTAAAAACAATGTTCCTCAACGTCAAATTGCAAAGGCTTTGAAGGTCTCATCATCGACAGTGCATAACTGTCATGGTTTTTGGAGGCTGGCGAGCTTTCTTTCTTTCTCTCGTCCAGGACGATATCGTTTTGCCCACAATCGAATTCTTTGGCCAGCTGGCATTAATTGTGGGCAGCGCCTGGACTCTATTTAAACCCAAGTTCCGCCTCGCCACCTTTGCTAGAGTGTCAGTGTAACTTTGCACTTTAGCCGGTAAGGTCTCTAGCTAGAAAATTGTTGTTGAGGAATTAGCTGCGAAGAGGAAAGTGCTAGTTAGCTAGGGAATCTTTCTCTCTTCCCTTCCTCTTTCTGGGCACCATCTGGTGCAAATTCATTTTATCTCGGTTCCTGAGATTTTTCCCTTCTATTTTGTTCTGTCTAGCTCGCATTGCTTCCTTGTTGTTACACGGACTGGAACTGGGTCCCTTGGAAGCGCGAGTCTTCCTCTCTGATTTCTGTATGTCTCTTGTTTTGCTGTTCTTCCTTTCATTCCGGCCACAATATTTGGTGTCTCAAAAGCCAACCATCACAATAACATCATCAAAAGATTCAGAGAAACTGGAAAAATCTCTGTGCTAAGGGAAAAGGCCGAAGACCTTTACTGGATGCCCGTGATCTTCGGGCCCTCAGACGCCACTGCATCACTCACCGGCATGATTCTGTCATTCACATTACTAAATGGGCTCAGGAATACTTCAAGAAACCACTGTCTGTAAACACACTCCGCCGTGCCATCCACAGATGCCACTTGAAACTCTATCATGCAAAAAGGAAGCCATTGTTGAGCATGATCCAGAAGCACCGCCGTGTTCTGTGGGCCAAGGCTCATTTAAAATGGACTTTAGCAAAGTGGCAAAGTGTCCTGTGGTCAGACGAATCCAAATTTGACATTCTTGTTGGAAATCATGGGCGTCGTGTCCTCCAGGCTAAAGAGGAGAAAGACCCTCCTGTTATCAGCGTTCAGTTCAAAAGCCAGCATCTCTGATGGTATGGGGATGCATTAGTGCATATGGTGTGGGACACTTGCATGTTTTAAAAAGCACCATGAATGCTGAACGGTATGTAAAGGTTTTAGAGCAACATATGCTCCCCTCCAGATGACATCTATTCCAGGGAAGGCCTTGTGTATTTCAGCAGGACAATGCAAAACCACATACTGCAGCTATTACAACAGCATGACTTTGTAGTAGAAGAGTCCGTGTGCTGAACTGGCCTGCTTGCAGTCCTGATCTTTCACCAATTGGGAACATTTGGCGCATAATTAAATGATAAGACCGTCAAAGGAGATCCAAAACTCTCCAGCAGCTGGAAACCTGTATTAAACAAGAGTGGGATCAAATTCCAATGGCTAAACTCAAGAAACTTGTCTCCTCAATGGCCAGATGCCTCCATTTTGTGTTAAAAAGAAGAGGGGATGCTACACCATGGTAAACAGGCCCCTGTCCCAACTTTTTTGAGACCTGTAGCAGCCATCAAATTTGTAATGAGCTCATTTTGTGGATAAAAAGTAAAAATTTCTCAGTTTCAACATTTGCTATGTTATCTCTGTTCTATTGTGAATAAAATACTGGCTGGTGTGATTTCAAAGTCATTGCGTTTTGATTTTATCCACAATTTACACTTTGTCCCAACTATTTCAGAATTGGGGTTGTATATTTATTACGCGTATTCATTCGTGGGGGACGAGACACCCCCAATGTTGACGCCCCCACCAAAAAAAAAAAAAAAAAAACCCTAAAGTACAAACTTCTAATCTAAACTATTCTCGTAAACTACACATCCCCGCCAAGAGATTAAGCTTTAGGAATCAGCAGCAAATACTTTTACTCTTGAGGGGGAAAGGAAGGGGCTGAAAAGAAAAACAGTGTAATATTAGACAGAACGAAGAATAAACAATTATAATAAATACTAATAACAATACAATAATCAAAAGGAACAAAACAGAGCAGATGCTCCATCTAACCAAGATTAAGCTTCTGAGGGACAACAGCATGTCTCCTTCAGAGTGTCCATAATCCAGTCTTTAAAGGCAGACAGGGGAATACATGTTTCCAATTTGAGTCCCTTCTGCAAATCATTTCAGTCCCTGGCCGCAGCCTGAAAAGACAAAGAACCCAGTGCAGTATTAGTTTTGGGCACCTTCAATAAAATGCGGCGAGCAGAGTGAGTACTGTGCGCAGGAGTGGAGGTGTGTAACAGATGACAAGATAAGGTGGGGACAAGCCAAGAAGGGTCTTGTAAATGAGTGTGAACCAGTGAATAGTACGACGGATGTGTAAAGATGGCCAGTTTATGGAGGAGTAGAGTGTGCAGCGGTGAGTTCTGAACGGAGCATTTGCAGCAAACCGGATGGCCGAGTGATATAAAACAGTGAGTTTGTTAAGTGCACCTTTGCATGTTGACCTATAAACTACGTCATCGTAATCAAACATGGGAAGTATGGTCATTTGCTCAAGAGTTTTTCTAGCTGAGGAGGTGAAAGTGGAGCGCATTCTATACAGAAAACCAATTTTAGATTTTTTTTTTTTTTTAATCCAATCCCACCTGAATTTGGAATGCCCAATCCAAGAACTATGTACAAGGCTTGCTCATATACAACCCCCTATTGCCAGCTCAGGAGAGAGAGACAGTTCGCGGCTTTCCTCCAAAGCACACGCCTGTCAGCCCCTGCATCTTTACACTCATTGGTCGAAACTATCGCAAGTTCAGAACGAGGGCGGAGGATACCCGAACATGAGCAAGCTCAGAATCTCACTGACAAGCGCCTGGCTGGCCAACAGGAGGCACTTGAGCAGCGAACAAGGCAATTATTTTCAATTTCCCTTCCCAGCAGTCCCTTCCCAATTTGCATTCCCACAGCTCTTTAGCTTTGTGTTGTTCCAAAAAAGCTTTGCTGGTTGGTACGCGCTGTTCTGAAAAAAAGAAAGAAGCTGTTAATGTTTAGGCCAACCATTGCTGGTTGGTGGTATGGTATGAATGACTGGTCTGATCCCCAGAACCCTCACTGACCTGTTCCAGGAGGGCCATTCTCAGTCACTACCAAAAATGCATGGTAGAAAAATCAATTACAAAAGCATTGGAGGTTCATGGCCTTGTATAAGAGTAACCCAAGTCTATCAAGTGAGCATTAACCCGGCAGCCCAACAATTTTAGATTTTATCTTGGCCTCTAACTTAGTGATATGGTATGTGAATGAGCGTTTTGCTGTCTAGCCATATCCCCATTTGATACTTGGTCATGTGTCACATTTTGACCTGTTCCAGGACAGCTCCATCAAGGGTGGTAATTTGTTGGACTGGAGTGGGCACAGTACCCTTCCCACCAAACCACATGACCTTAGTCTTAGTGGTGTTTAGCAGGAAGTGTAAATTGGAGAAGGCCAGCTGCACTTTACAGAGGCTCTCCTGTAGTGTCCTGAGCACAGCAGCTGGGGAGGGGACGACCGCATACAGAATGCATACTAAAAAGTGATTGAATGTGAAGTTGCAATTGAATCACTGATCGCCGATATCCATGACAGTCATATTAACTTTCATACAACATAATACACATGATACATTTCGGTCCTCTGGAAACTTCTGGAGATTAAGTTATGAAGAAACATTTACTATAATATTTCTCAACAATGAATTGGGTGGCCCCCTTAAACAAATATATGAAGAGTTGGAATGCAAAACCCACAAAGTCCACTCAACTTCTTTTGTTTTAATTTGAGTCTTTTTAATATGCTGAGTAAAAAAAAAACTCAATTTAAAACAAAATATAAAAAATATTATATAAAATATAAAACATAATATGCTGAGTAAACAAAACTCAATTTAAAACAAGAGGTTGAGTGGACTTTGTGGGTTTTGCATTCCAGCTCTTCATATGCAGATGTGTACACACACACACACACACACATGCACATGAATATAAACACACACACTAAAAAGTTTTCCACTAGTTGAACTGTGGAATGTTGAAAAGAATTTTACAGATGGTTCACAATTGGAGTGCCCCCATACACAAATGCACGTGGACAAACGCATGCACATGATACCCAGAGCAGTGGATTGTTGGGAGGACAGCTCCATACATTTTCAGTACTGTTGGAACTCTGAAAGTTCACTGAGTGCTATATATACACCACGCGTATTGTACTGCAACTGCAAAGATTCTTTTCCATTGGTTTCAGCTGCTTTTGTCCAACACAGTTTTTAGGGTGAGCAAAGGACTATATTGACAGAGAAGCTCAAATGTTGGACCCGATTGACCTCATGGATATAGCTTTCAGGAAAGTCCTCCATGAGATATCACAGTATTGTACTGACCAAGTCACTGTGATGGCAGGAGGGAATGAAGTAATCATGGCAGAAAGTCAGCCAGAGCACCCAAGTTTCCATGCAAGGACTCAGCTGGTGGTGTGGTCACATGACTTGGGGAAGTCACAGACTCTCTAAATATGCTATTCACAGCTTGCACTACAACATTACATGCATTCAAATCACAGATCAAAGATTTATTGAAGAAAGTAACCAAGCAGTAAGGGCCTCTGTGAATCTGAGTATCTGTTTTGGCCAAGGATATTATTCTGTAATTAATGATATAGGTTAAACTGCAGAGCTTCCCATAAATTACTTAATGAGTAGTTTGTATTTGCTATTCATGTCATTTTCCCGTCTGGTTTTTCCTGAAAAGTAATCCAGAACTTTAAATTTAATAACCATAAAATTTGCTTGTAGTAGGGCCCAGATGCCCCAGTCAGTGGGAATTTAGTGCCTCATGAAAGATGAAAGATTAGTGTATTAAAAAATACCACCTGCTCAGTCCTACTGATCGGTTTTTGAAAGTGTGTTTGGTCAAAAAAAAAAAAAGTCAGTTATATTCATGTTTTTGTTTACTCTGTCATTGCCATCTCCCTGGAAAATCTCTTCCCCATAATCAACCAATGCATCTACTCCAGAGATGTTCAAAATTTTGCCAGCAATGCCAGTTGGTTCCTCACTATCCCTCCTAAAGCACGAACTTGTAAGAGCAAACACACACTCAATCACACACAGACACATTTATTACACACACTGAAAAACAGGCTCATGCACAAGCACTTGCTCAAGCATTTAGAAAATTTTACATGGAGTGTCAAGGGGGGGTTAAGGGGTCTTGGCAGGGTGCCATGGTAAGACAGCGGAAGTCCCCACAGTTGAATGCAATTGTACATGTGTATGCAAATGGTTTCAACAAAAGATCCACAAAATACTCTCAAATATTCATTGTTAAATTTATTTCCCAAATTAAAACACTCAGCATACTTTCTTCTTCATCTGAGATTCCAGCAGGCTGTTCACCATACGGTGTAATGCTGCCTTCCACAGTTCATTACAAGATACTGTTCAAATATTCTGACTATTCGCTCTCACACTCATACCTATGGGCAATTTAGTATCTCCAATTAACCTGACATGCATGTCTTTGGACTGTGGGAGAAAACCCACACAAACATGGGGAGAACATGCAAACTCTACACAGAAAGGCCCCAGGCTGGAATCGAACCCACGACCCTCTTGTTTTGAGACACTGGCGCTAACCACTACGCCACCGTGCCACCCTGAAACTGGGCAGGTCTAGTTTGCTCAAGTTTGATCCTTTCCTAAGTAAAAAAAAAAAATTTCACACTGAAAAACTTTTGCAATAATTTGAGTGCAAATACTGTTGTTTTCATTTACAGTGATTATCCTTAAAAAATCTTTGATTTTTTTTAAAATTTATTAACCGAGGTGCCTCAGTAATTCTCATTGATATATGCCATATTCATAAACAGTTCAATTGATTTAACAAAAGTTTACAAATGGAGCGTCATTGTTAGTTCAGACAGGCACGGAAGTCAGTCTTTGCTCCACCCCTTGTTCAATCGGATTGGACATCAGCGTCACGTACCTAATTTGCACGTCTTTTTAAACAAGGCGGCGCTCTCCATCTCAACTAACCAAGCTCTACCATTCCCACCAAGACCCATTACAGATCTGCGCAAACATTCATGCCGGCAGTTCTCTAAGGTATGAGAATCAGTACTTGGGTATTTTTCTTACCTCGTGCATCATCATTATGTCCAGGCATCCTGATCCTTTCTCGGAGGAGGAATGCGTCCTGGACATTCCAGCAAGTCAACCTGCCGCCAAAGTTGATGACGACGTGTCATCCATCGCCAGTGTTCGAAGGAGCGCTCCTCTTGTGGGTAAAACTCCTTCTATTTGCTCCCGGCCGGTCCCGAGAATATCGGAAACCTGTTTCATCGTCAGATCCAGCCTCCGATCGGGCAAGCCACAAAGAACTTTTTCGAGTTTCTTTTGGCTAATTCGGTGCAGTCCTGCGATCCATCAAATAATCCACACCAGGAAACGCCAAGTTCTCCAGCTCCATCCCTCCCCAAGGTTTGTCGGTGTCCACTGCCGCCGTCAATCACGCATTAAACTCATTAAATTTGCTGGATCAGGTGCTTGGTTGGGTAAAGCTGACATTACCGATGCTTTTAAAATTATGCCTCTGCACCCCTCTCAGTGGAATCTCATTGGAGTTAATTGGAAAGAAAAAATGTATTTCGCAGTACGTCTGACCTTTGAATGCTGTAGCACCCACCACATTTTCAATACTCTATCCAAGGCTCTTTGCTGGATACTTCTGAATGTTTGAAAACTTCCGTTCGTTTTACATTATTTAGACGACTTTTTTGATAATGGACTTTCCCAATTCCGAACCAAGTCGCAGCATCTTTACACTTAAAGACGTTTTCAAGAAACTGGGGTACTGCGCAGGAATTGGAGTTTTGGGTATTTCTCTTGGCTCAGTTAAAATGCAAGCGTCTCTATCCCAGGATAAATTGCGCAGAATCAGGGAGGTTATGGAGAGTGCAATGTCGGCTTCGTCTAAGACAAAGCGCAAATTGTTGTCCCTGTTGGAGCACCTCAACTTCCTTCGTGTCCCGGCTTCTCGACCTCTCTTAATCTGTAATCAATTTGCATAAAACTGTCAAATTGGATGAAGGTTCAAAATCTGATTTGCGCTTTTGGTCACGGTTGCGCAAGCACTGGAATGGCATATCGTTCTCTTATAACGATATGCCGGAGTCATTGGTCGCCTTTGGGATCTTCACTGACGCGGCTCCCTTCCATTGGTTTTGGGGGTTTTGTTGGTTTCATGAGATTTGGATTGTCAAAAACGCATTAAAAGCTTATGATGCTGCTGGTCGTACTTCTCTTTTTGTGCAGGTTTTTAATCTGTTAACATTTCCATGATCTGTGCCTTTATAGTGCATTGTTCAGAGTTTCAGAAAATTCATCCCTGTTCTACTAAAGCATGAATTTCTGGGGTCCAGTTTCACTGAAGATGTTCAGATCCTTCAGTTACTAGCTTGCTTGGAAATCCCTCCATTCGCCTCCTCTTTAATGGATTAAATAAGGCTCATCGAGAAGGCAATGATAAGCGTCTTTCCCTCACACTTTACTTAGTGCAAATGTTGGCATCGCACTTAAGAGTTGGGTGTTTTAGTCCTTATGTAGATGTATTGTTGGAAGTAGTCTGTCTTACAGCTTTCTTCGAGGTTCTTAGATGTGGGGAATTCACTACACCTTCAGAGAAATTTAATCCTTTACATGACTTCACCATTTCTGATTTCTCCTTCGATAACTGTATGTTCACTAGCAACCTCAAACATTCCAAAACTGATAAATGTGGTAAAGGCACTTCTGTAGTCATTGCCAGAACTTACACTGCATTTTGTCCTTTTTCTTCTATTCTCAGTCCCTGAAATGGCGAGCCAATGCAAGAGGAGATGAGCCCCTGTTCATGACCCATTCTGGGAAAGCAATGTCCCGAGCTTGGTTTGCTGTTCGTCTCCACATCCTGTGCAGTGCTGTGGTCTGCCTCCAATCCTATGCACCACACATTCCTTTCGCATCGGCACTGCAACTACGGCTGCCTCCGTAGTTCCAGCATCTGTTCTCCAAGCCTGGGTCGCTGGTCCTCAGGAGTATACCAGAAATACGTCCGTCTTAATACTAGTGAATTTTGTCCGCAGAAGTAGCGATGAGTAATTTATGTAATCGGTAAATTGTTGTTCTTGCAATGTTAATTCTATACTCACCATGCTTTGCCACCTCGAATTTAATGTCAGTCAACTGTAATGGCCCTTAGTATAATCAAAGCATGCAAAGTTCATGGGTATCGTCCAATCCGTTCAACTTGGGGAAACTGCCATTTCATTCGCATCGATTCACTACCTGCATCTGCCTTCTGTCCATCTAATATTTAAAATGTTGATGTATTTACCACATCTAGACTCATCTCACATGGCATATTTACTTTGCATCAAGTCTCTCATGAGGGACTTGCCGAATGTTCGTCTGCTCTCACCAGCAGGCCACTGATGTCCAGCATCCAAAGGAGAAGGTCTTGCACGCTTGCATGAATTCAAAGGAAATGCGACATGCTTGTTGCTACACATATCCTCATTCTCACATAGCATATTTCCTTTGTATTAAGTCACTCATAGTGTCTTACCGAATGTTCTTCTGCTTGCATTCAGCAGGCCGCTGATCTCCTGCATCCAGAAGAGAAGGTCTTGCACGCTTGCATGAATTCAAAGGAAATGCGACATGCTTGTTGCTACACATATCCTCATTCTCACATAGCATATTTCCTTTGTATCAAGTCACTCATAGTGTCTTGCCGAATGTTCTTCTGCTTGCATTCAGCAGGCCGCTGATCTCCTGCATCCAGAAGAGAAGGTCATGCATGCTTGCATAAATTCAAAGGAAATGCGACATGTTTATCGCATTCACATTGTTTATCCCCACATAACACACTTTCCACATATCGATTTTGTCTTTTAATGCTCCTGTCGATGTCATATTTTCTATTCCTTGATCGTAGAATGAGCTTGTTTGTTATTCGTATTCAGAATTCAATGGATCGAAACGCATTTCATGTTCACATCCCCGCGGGTGACTCTGCTCATCTGCTCCCTGCAGGAGCGCAAGTTTGGGGGGGTTGTGATCTCCCGGAATGTCTGTGTCATGCTTGCTCAGATTGTTCCAGAGTATCACTTGAGCAGAGTCACCACCAAATTCAAATGTATGTCATTCCAAATAAATGGTTAAATCTGACGTGAGTGTCCTGTCTGAAATGGAGCGTCAGTGTTAGTTCAGACAGGCACGGAAGGCAGTCTTTGCTCCACCCCTTGTCCAATCGCATTGGACTTTAGCGTCACGTACCTAATTTGCCTGTCTTTTTAAATAAGGCGGCGCTCTCCATCTCAACTAACCAAGCCATACCATTCCCACCAAGACCCATTATAAATCTTGTCCCGAAACATCCCTCCACCCAGCCTCCTCCTTTCCAACGGCATGGTCTTTGGCAGTACTTCTTGTGTCATATACTCTTGTCTTTATATGGTATTGGCATTGTTTTGTATAGTATCGGCATTGTTTGTAAACTGTATTGACATTCATTTCATTTTAAACACGGTGAACCAGGCTCTGCCCGGGGGTTGTGATCTCCCGGAATGTCTGTGTCATGCTTGCTCAGATTGTTCCAGAGTATCACTTGAGCAGAGTCACCGCCAAATTCAAATGTATGTCATTCCAAATAAATGGTTAAATCTGACATGAGTGTCCTGTCTGAACTGTTATTCATGTTATGAACATTTATTATGAAGTTTAAGAATATCAAACAATTGATAAACCTTTTCAAACAAGAGCCATACTGATAAACTCAAAGTTGCCTTCTTCCTGCGCAGTATCTTAGGAACTAGAAACACTGCTTCTGTTCAAAACTCAAGATATGTACAGTTATGAGAGCAGGTTTTGGATGCCCTTCTGTTTCATTTAAAGAAAGGTACCTCCTTCTGAAGAGGACCCATCATCTTCTGATTGATTTGGGTCAAACTCTGGTCTCCATTATCTTCCACTTCACCATCATCATCAATCATAGCAAGCAATTCCTCATCAGTGCGATACCTAGCATTGAATTATGGAAAAGTTGTGGGATGGTCCACTATGACTAAGGCAGTGCATTGCATATTTACAGTGGCAGAGAGGACGTTTGCTTACATGAACAATCCATGTGGGCAGATTGGGTTGGCTCGTTTAGGAAATGTAGATCTCAGTTTTCTGCACATGCTGACTACCTCAACTCAATTCCGCCAAAAGTGCGGGATGGCCCGGTATGGTTCTTAGGGGCTCAATTTAGAAGTAACTTAATTACATGAGAGTTCATTGAATCATTAGCCAATGGTACAATTGTTATATGGTAATTTGTTAGCTAGCCAGATAGCTTGCTCGAGAGCCCAGCTAATGATCTAGCTATGGTCTGATGCTTAGCTCCCAGAGTGACCCGCATCTGGTGGGTCCGACCCACATTTGAATAGCAAAACCCGCCGACCCGCAAGCAAACAAAAAACCTGCAATTTGCGAACTGAGAGATTTACGCGTTATTCCTCCACCCCTGCATAATACATGGGTGCTCAGAGTCCGTAATGTTACGGATTTCCGTATTTTTTAAATTTTCGTCCGTAAGAACAAATCTGGGACAAGTAATTTCGGGTATGTAAAAAACTACATTTCCCATAAGTTCGGTTCATTGAGCCAATATGTGCTTTTTTACAAACTTAAACTCATAGCCAATCAGAGAGCCTTTTGTTGGTGATTGCGAGCAATGAGCACCGATCACGTCAGGGGCTGGTGGCAGAGTTATTGCGAAGCTGTAGGGAAACTCTCGGTATGCGAGACGCTCAAACGTAGGCTGATGTTTAGTGTAGAACCCATTTTTATTTCATGCAGATGTTGAGGCGTATCATCGATTCTCCCTTGCATCACTCCCTTGAACCACAGATGCAGCCCCCGAACACCACGCCGAACACATTTCAACTGGTTCAAGGTTTCCTATCCATTCAGAATTTGTAGCTGATCATTTAAAATGTGAACCACAAACATTGCGTGCTTGTTTGGTACTGTCCCGCAAATACTAAATAACAGCAACTCGGCGAACATTTTAGATCTCATCTGACAAGTTGCTGTGAAAGTTACTACATTGTGCGGAAGTCTACAATTAGTTTAAGCTGCTTTTCCACCTAACGTGAAACAAATTTTTTGTGCGACAGATTACATTCAAAGTCAATGCAAAAATGCGAATACATGCGAGTTCGCATGTATTTGCGTCTGCATTGTTTTTTTAATACAATCTGTCACGCTAAAAAATCATGTCGCGTGCGGTGGAAAAGCAGCTTAACGTAGCTAGGTAGTAAGGCTCCATTGTTTTCCATGGCCATTTGGGGCATTGCTTGTGGATGAGATTATGGGTATCCTTCCAGATCGTGGACATAATCTACATCGCTTGGCAGTACAGGAAGTTGTAGCTGATGATGATGATGAGTTGTAGATGCCCTTATTACAATAATGTCAGGACTGTCTGTCACAGTTGATGTGGTTTCGACTGCAGAGACTTGTATACATGCAATTGATTTTTGTGTTACATTGATGCATGTATGAACATTAATGTATGAACATTCAATATTGTTCGTTTTCTTTGTTTATGATGACTGGATGAATGTGAATGAAATACAAATTGGATTTCAAAAAAAAAAAAAAAAAAATCTCTGAGCACCCCTGGTAATAATGTTTTATGAATCAACTCATTTGGCCAAAATAAGTTTTTTTTTTTTTTTTTTTGGTTGATGCAGGCCAATAGTTTGCCTCCTCTGAAACTCAGTATCATCTTTTCCACGACTAGGGGATGCATCTTCTGTCATGGTTGTTTAAGACATGAGAGGCTGGGCTGCATACTGTATGTTGGGCTAAAAGAACTGTGGAAGCTTGAAACATATTAATCACTGCAATAATAATCCACTCAATAATAATCCTGAGTTAGCTGGATCATGGCAGCAAGTGAAATCCAGTGCCTTCCCAAATCTGGAACAAGGACTGAAGTGCATTTAGCTATTACAAGTTTTATTCAGTGCAGTTCTTTGGAGTGCTGAATCCGTTATCCTTCTTCCACAAATTCTCCCACAATTATGGGAAAGAACTGTCCATGAATAACACCAGGTCGCAAGTGACATTCCTGGTCATACCTGTTTTTCCCCACCATGAAGTACCTAAGTGTCTCCCCTTTTAGTTGGTTAACAAAAGTAGTGCAATGTCACTTGAGACCTTGCGTTATTCATGCAACAGTATATTCTGAATATCACTCTTGAATGCTTCCAAATTAAGGCCATCATGAGTGCTGCAGAAGAGCTCACAAACCTAGCTCTAAACTTTTATTTGCATTTGAGCACATTTTTTAAATAAAGCAGTCACAAGAGTGGGAGTACAGCATAGCTAAAGTAGCACCCTTGCCTATTTTGTATTTCATTTCAATGAAATTTCAACAAAACTAAACAGAATATTCAAGAGTAGTAGTCACAGTATTAGAAGTATAGCAGTTGCAGTCTTGTCACTGTTGGTTAAATCATATTATTGGTCCATGAATATCATTACAGTATGCTATCACATGGTAAGGCATGAAGTGTAATTTTACCAAAGAGATTGAAGCCTCCATAGACAGTTTTTTTTTCTTTTCTGGCTCGTGCACCATGTCAAGTTGATCGCAACCATAAAACTTACTGGATTTTGAAGCCAGTGGGAAAATTGTCCTCACTGATGTTCAAAAGAACAGCATCATTACCTCCGCCAACGATGTTGGGCCGGAGGTTATGTTTTCGCCCCTGTTTGTTTGTTTGTCCATCTGTCCGTCTGTTTGTGAACAACATAACTCAAAAAGTAATGCATGGATTTGGCTGAAATTTTGTGGGTGCATTGTTATTACATCAAGGATGGACCCTATTGATTTTTTACCACGATGAGTGAAACAATGTGGCCACCAAGGCAGCCATCTTGAAATCGTATGACGCGATAACTCAACTTTGCTCCCACTCATGAAGATTTGGATTTTGCTGCCTTGGCGGAGGTTTGCACTCTACGAGTGCCTCTAGTTCATGATGAAAGTGCTATCTCATAGGTAAAGGGGTTTAAAAGAGGGGTGCCTATACCAATAATATTATTACTCTTTAGGTGACACATTCAGAGCCTTCACTGTAAGACTGTCAATCAAATGTGTGGCGCTTTGAACAGATAAAAAATATTGGAATTAAAAATACATTTGGATTACTAGGACAAATTTCTAAAATATTTGTGGTTTTGAAGTGACAAGGATTTTTATTGCACTTACAGTCTTTAACGACCACTTGTGGTAACTTTCACTCTTTATCGAAGTGCAATACTTTGTTATTCTGAAACAGAAAGCAAGATAAGGAAAAGTCACTTGATCTCCCATAAAACAAGAGCAGTAAGTTATTAATTTTACATATTAAGTAATCTAAATGATTACAATATCAAAATATTTCAAGTAATTGTTAAATTTTAATAAATAAAATATTTTTTCCTGTGCAGTAGAAAAGAAGCAGAACAACTGCTGTTCATAGATCAAAGGTTTCATACAGCATCTCTGCTAAGGTAACCTTGCCTGAGTGCTTTTTTTACATAAAAAACATTAAATATATCAAATCCTAAGGTCTATGGGTTTTATTTATTTCTGTTTCAGAGCATTGTTTGGGGAAGATTAAAAAAAAAAGAACAGGGGAGCCACAGCTCCTTCACCAATCAGTTGTAATTATTTGCATCTGTGAGTGGGTTAAATCCAGTTAAATCATTTTTAAAATCCAAGCTTTCAGACTTCTTCAGCATCATAATAGCCTTCTTCTCATCACTCCCCAAATGAAGATCTAACAGAGGGGATTTATAATATGATTCACACTCTGAACATGTCCAGTCACCAGGGTAGTGCAAAAAATTAAAATAAAAACTAGTGGCACTCCGAGAGTACAAACCTCTGCCAAGGCAGCACAGTCAAAATCTTGCTGAGTGAACATGGCTCATAAGAAATTTAAGGTATCTGGTATATTACTTTTTGAGTTATACCAATGCCAGAAAAAACATAACCTATTTGGTGGAGGTAATAAGCACAGATCTATTTTAAATTTGCTCTCATATAAAATACATTAACCTGGATATGCTTTTTGAATAGGATACAAAAAATTTCCCAGTACATATCAAAAAACTTAATGATCGTATTTATTTCACAGAATTTTATATGGCATCCATAAGGCCACGCTTACACATAGACAGGTATTTACAGAAACGAATATTCCCCCTTTTTCAATAATAACATCGTACACACAACATTGTTTTCAGAAATGTTGTCATTTACATGAAAACGGATAAATGCGCCGCGAGCACCATCATAACTATGCCAGACCTATGGGCGGCAGTGTAGGGAGAAGGATAAAGCCATGCCATTTAATCAGAATCCTCAGAATTGACGAAAACAACAACGAATAAGATGCGCGACTTCCTGTTCCTTTCAAAACAATAAATATGGCGCGAGGTTCGTTTGTGTGGACTGATAGGTCGCTCACATGACGTTAGGCATTTTCTGGTGCATGCTGTGACATTTAAGAACCTAAAACCCCGTTTCACCCAGTTTACACGGCAACACATAAACGGCGTTATCAGAAATCCCCACTTTGGCCGGGGTTTTTACAAATGATCGTTTTCCATGAAAAAAAACTCTGTTTGTGTGTAAAAGAGAGGCCAAACCGCATGAAAATATGTGCGTTTTTCCTACGTGTAAATGGGGTCTAAGACCCTACAGTGGGAGGAATATCTGCGCCATGCTTCATAAAATTGCTTTTTAACCCTAATGAACCCTTTGTAGAGAAGAAAAGTTCTTAGACTTTGATGCGTTTTAACCCTGAACACAAATACCGTGTTCTGGAGCTTCATTGCTTTCAATTAGCAATAGAACAGTCAAGAACATTGTTGGTTAGACATTTAAAACTCAGCATATTTGATATATAAGATAAACAGTATAATCTTTCGTATGCTAGTGATTTTACTCCTTAAAAGGCTAATTTTCATTCAGAAAAAAATTAAGAAGAATGAGGGTGCCATAAACACCTGTCCGGAGGGCTTTAGTTGACATTACATCTTTATGGTTGTGTTTTATCACAGATATACAGTAATAGCACATTTTCTGTGGGTATTCAGGAAGACATCATATGTTCAAACTTCTGTTCAAAGAGCGGTGAGAGGAAATGAACAATGAAGTTAAAAATACCTGCGTTCCCTCATGGGAGTTTCAAAGACATCGGCATGGATTGACATCTGTAATTGGGGTGTCATGGTCTGAGTTTGTTGAGTTACGTTTTCATGCATTCTCGTATTTATATTTACTATTTTCCATGTTCCTGTGTTTATTTTAAGTTTAATGCATTCGTCTAGTCTTTCCCCTCATCTGTCATTCGCCAGGTGTTTTCTGTGTTCTCCTCCTTACCTTGTTCATTGCTTGATTGTTTGATTGTTCCCCCATTTGTAGCCACACCTCCTTAGCTTCCCACACCTGAACCCCATGTAATTCGGCCCTTTCCTTCCCTCTATATTCCCCCTGTTCACAGAAGTCCAGTGTGAGTTTAAGCCTTTCGCCATTGTCTTACCCTATGAGCGGTTCTTGATTTCTGATATTTTCTTGTCACCATTTGGTTTGTTTCTTGCTTTACAATTTCATTCCTGTTTCCTGTGTTTGTTTTGATATTCCCATTTTTGATTTCTGATTTGGCTTTTTGGTTTTTGATTTTATCTTTACAATTGAAACCAAATTCCTAGGGAGGGGGGGGACTGAACTCTGTTTTCAAGGAGAGTTCTGATTCCGGATTATTGGGAGGGGAGGGGAGGGGAGAGGGGGGGAGGGAGGGGAGAGAGGAGGGAGGGGAGGGAGGGGGGAGAGGGGAGGGGGGAGGGAGGGGAGGGGGGGGAGGGGGGGGAGGAGGGGAGGGGGAGGGGGGGGGGGGGAGGGAGGGGGAGGGGGGGGGGGGGGGGAGGGGAGGGGGAGGGGGGGGGAGGGGGGGGGGGGAGAGGGAGGGGGGAGGGGGAGGGAGGGGAGGGGGAGGGGAGGGGGAGGGAGGGGAGAGGGGGGGGGAGGGAGGGAGAGAGAGGGGGGGAGGGGAGGGGGAGGGAGGGAGGGAGGGAGGGGGAGGGGAGGGGGGAGGGGAGGGAGGGGGAGGGGGGGGGGGGAGGAGGGGGGAGAGGGGGGGAGGGAGAGGGAGGGGAGGGGGGGGGGGAGAGGAGGGGGGGGAGAGGGGGGAGGGGGGGGAGAGGGGGGAGAGGGGAGGGAGAGAGGGGAGGGGGAGGGGGGGGGGGAGGGAGGGGAGGGGGGGGGGGGGAGGGGAGAGGGGGGGAGAGGGAGGGGGGAGGGGAGGGGGAGGGGGGGGGGAGGGGAGAGGGAGGGGAGAGGGGAGGGGGGAGGGGGAGAGAGGGAGGGGAGGGGAGGGGGGAGGGGAGGGAGAGGGAATGAGAGGGGGGGGGGGGGGAGAGGGAGGGAGGGGGGGGAGAGGGGGGGAGGGGGGAATATATCAGAGGGGGGGGGGGGGAGAGGGGGGGGGGAGGGAGGGAGGGGAGAGGGAGGGGGAGGGGAGGGGGAGGGGGAGGGGGGAGAGAAAATAGAGGGAGGGGAGGGGAGGGGAGAGGGAGGGGGAGAGAGGGGGGGGAGGGGAGAGGGGAGAGGGGAGGGAGAGGGGAGGGGGGGAGAGGGAGGGGGGGGGGGAGAGAGGGGGGGAGAGGGGAGAGGGGAGAGGGGAGGGGGGGGGGGGGAGGGGAGGGGGGAGGGGAGGGAGGGGGGGGGGAGGGGAGGGGGAGGGAGGGAGGGAGAGGGGAGGGGAGGGGAGGGGAGGGGGGGGGGGGGAGGGAGGGGGGGGGAGGGGGGAGGGGGGAGGGGGAGGGGAGGGGAGGGGGAGAGGGAGGGGGGGGAGGGGAGAGGGAGGGGAGGGGGGGGGGAGGGGGAGGGGGGGGAGAGGGAGAGGGGAGGGGAGGGGGGGGGGAGGGGAGGGGAGGGGAGGAGGGGGAGGGGGGAGAGAGGGGGAGGAGAGGGGAGGGAGGGAGAGGGGGAGAGAGGGGGAGGGGGGGGAGGGAGGGGAGGGGGGAGGGGGAGGGAGGGGGAGGGGGGGAGGGGGGGGAGAGGGGAGGGGGAGGGGAGGGGGGGAGGGAGGGGGGGGAGGGGAGGGGAGGGGAGGGGGGGGAGGGGAGGGGAGGGGGAGGGAGAGGGAGGGGGGGGAGGGGGGGGGAGGGGGGGAGGGGAGAGGGGGGGAGAGAGGGAGGGAGAGGGGAGGGAGAGGGGGGGGGGAGGGGGGGGGGAGGGAGGGGAGGGGGGAGGGGGGGGGGGGAGGGGGAGGGGGGAGGGGAGGGAGGGAGGGGGGAGGGGGGGGAGAGGGAGGGAGGGAGAGGGGAGGGGGAGAGGGGGGAGAGGGAGAGGGGGAGAGGGGGAGGGAGAGGGGGAGGGGGAGAGGGAGAGGGGGAGAGGAGGGAGGGGAGAGGGAGAGGGGGAGAGAGAGAGGGAGGGAGGGAGGATTTTGAATTTAAATTTAAAAGCCCCTGAATTTAAAAAAGCCCCCTTAATTGACATTAAATGTATCACACAAAAATAAATCAAAGAGTATTTACCATGAATAAGATACAAAGAAAAACAACACAAAAAACAAAAGGTCAGCAAGATCACGAAATTACCTTAAAGGGAAAATGAAATATTCAGGATGTTAGAAATTAATCTCCAAACTGCTTTCATTGTCATTCACCCAACACAAAGTGTTTTGTGACCACCAGACAGCCAGAAATTGTTCCACATTCTGTACCATTTTATAATAAGAAAATTCAACTTTCAACCTTGCAGTGACCAATCCTTTAAACATTTCTTCTGCATCATATGAGCCCACTGCTCTGATACAGTTCTTCCTGGTTTTCCAGATTGCCAATTTAGCTGTGCCACACAGATAATTTAACAGAACAGACTTTGGTTTGGTCTTTGGTGATTATTTAAGCCCCATAATAAAAAGTTGCTCTGAAAAGATAACCCCGAGTGTGGAAAACAAACTCTTAAGGAGTTCAAACAAATTTCCTAGCCTTGCGCATTGCACAAACAAATGATAAATGCTTTCGGGAACCTGACAAAACGGACATCCCACCCCAGTGCCTGGATCTAGGTGGGCCACATGTCTGTTCGTAGCTACTGCCCCATGTATTGTCCTCCACTGGAGGTCAGCCGTCCGCTTTTCAATAGGAGGCTCATACAGGGACCGCCAATTGCCTTTAGGGGGAGGGTCAGAACCAAAAACCTTCATTTCATTTTCATTTTCATTTATTGTTTATTTGACGAGGACAATGCACATTAACGAACAATTGGTACATAACGTCATGCAAATGTGCCGGATTTAGCTCAGAACTAATTTCCATCCGTAGTCCTCACATTAAAAAAAAAAAGACAGACAGACATACCATACATAACAGATACAATACCATAAATATAAGATGAGACAAAATATTAGCAGCAGTTGTTCAATAAATGACAATAAATTAAAAAAAAGATACAATAAGAAATAAGTGCTGCGGTAATACTGTACTAAAGTGTCATTTATCAATCATGGGTGCAGATTTGGTGGGTCAGTAACCATTCTTTAAACTGATTTTTGAATGCATTGAAATTGGAACTGTCTGTAATCGGGGTTGGGAGACTATTCCAACATCCATTGCCCTTAACGGATAGAGAGTTTTGACCTATATGGCTACGTCTGAACTGCACTTCACAGTCCCTTCTGGAGGCAGATCTGGTACTGAGCGTGTTGTCTCTGCGTCTAAGAAACTCCTCCAACGGGGGAGGAGCCAGTCCGTTGAGGGTTTTATAAATAAGACAGCTATTTTTAAAACTTTTAAGATTTTCAAAACTCAGGAAATTGTACCTCTTAAGAATTGGACAGTGATGTGAAGAATATGATTTTCTGGCAAATACCTTGATGGCCCACTTAGTCGCTCTCACCTCCGCCAGCCACTCTGCATACTGTACCTTTACACAGGTGACATACAGTGCCTTCTTCCCCATGCCCTCAAGGTTCCCGAGTTCAGGGGTCCTGAAGGACAGAAGACGGTCCCCATCCTCTTGCCACTCCTCCACAGCAGCAGTGACGCTCAGGGAAGGGAAGATGTACCCCTCATTCTGCTGCCACTGCCCCATCCCGTCAGCCGCAAAGGCCCGCTGAGCTTCCGTGAGAGATCCCCAGGCTTCAGCCACCACCTGATTCATTAACCGGAGGGACCTAATGCCAGTCTTCTCCCTCAGTGCCGAAGCATCGGTGACCAAGTGACCTAGCTTCACACATCCCGCACCCACCATGGACGATTGTAAGCTGGATGAATCCAATGTTGTCATTCGGAGGAACTGATTATGAATCAGCGGTTCTTCAAACAGCCACAGTCCCGGCGCATCCTCCGCTCTCCTGGAGAAGATGAGAACACGCCAGGCCTCCAGCATGGACTAATAAAACAGAGTCAAACCTGAGAGGTCCACCCCTTCTAGCCGCATCAGGAACAGGTGCTTGTCCAGGCCCAGACGCCCAGCTCTCCTCAGTAAAACACCGGCTGTGCCAGCCCACCTGTGGTCACTGTTGTACAGAAGCCGCTGTGCCGACTGGAGACGAAAAGCAGCGACTCTGGCAGTGATATCGATCAGTCCTTGTCCACCCTCTTGCACCGGTAAGTACAGAGCAGCGGCCCGTATCCAGTGTTGACCGGACCAGAAAAAGTCCACCAGCTGGCGCTGAACAGCCTGCAGAATGTCTCGTGGTGGCTGCAACACTACAAGCTTATGCCACAGGGCCGAGGCAACCAAGTTTTTGGCAACCAGGACCCTCCCCCTGTAGGACAGTTGGGGTAGCAGCTAATGCCATTTAGACAATCGGGCACACACCTTCTCCACAATCCCCCCCCCAGTTTTTAGCCTGAAACTCTGTGGAGCCTAAATAAACACCCAAGACCTTCATCCCACTCCTACCCCACTTCAGACCACTCGGTAAAGGCGGCATTCTCCCTGGCTGCCGCTGCCCTACCCATAAAGCCTCCGATTTGCCCCAGTTTACCTTAGCTGAGGCAGCTTTCTGATACTGATTTAGTGTATCAGCTAAAACCTGGACATCTCTGTCATTATTAATAAAAACAGTAATGTCATCAGCATACGCTGACAGTGCAACACCTGAGCCTGGCACCTCACCTGGAAGATTAAAACCAGACAATTTAGCCCTTAAACAAGAAAGCAGTGGTTCTATGGCCAGGGCATAGAGTTGACCAGAAAGTGAACACCCCTGCCGTATGCCCCTCTGCACAGGAAAAGGAAAGCTCAATCCTCCCCCAATCTTCACTATGCAGGATACATCTGCATACAGTAAACCGAGGCAGGATAAAAACCTCTCCCCAAACCCAAAAGCCCTGAGTGTTTTAAAAAGATATCCATGATCAACACGATCAAAAGCCTGTTCTTGATCTAAGGAGACAAGCCCAATGTCACAGTTACATACTTTACAGATGTCTACTGTGTCTCTAATGAGGAACAAATTATCCATAATAGACCGACCTGGAATGCAGTAAGACTGATCAAGGTGTACCAAAGAGGCTAGACATGTCTTCAGCCTATTTGAAAGACACTTAGCCAAGATCTTGTAATCAGAGCACAGAAGGGCTACAGGCTGCCAATTATTTAAAAGACATCTCCCTCAGGCGCCCCGGTGGCTCATCCATCTAAGCGTGCGTACCATAAAGGCTGTGTCCTTCCCGCAGTGACCTGGGTTCGATTCCGGCTTGGGTCATTTGCTGCATGTCTTCCCCATACTTCTCCCCAACCTTCCTGCCTCTCAACAGTAACTATCAAATAAAGGAAAAAAAATTCCCAAAAAAATAATCTTAAAAAAAAAAGACATCTCCCTTTTTGGGCAATAAAGTCAAAACTGCGCGCCTACATGACATAGGCAAACCGCCTTCTTGAACCAACTCACACAGGATCTCATAAAAGTCCCGACGAATATGAGTCCAGAAATATTTATAAAATTCAGATGGTAGTCCATCCAGTCCAGGGGAGCGCCCTGAGGAGAGATGCTGCACAGCAGTAGTGAGCTCCTGCAGGGTGATTCTACAGTCCAGCAGCTCCTTCTCCTCCGCGCTGAGCTGCGGCAACCCTTGGAGAAGCCGCTTAGCACTTTCTGCGTCACAGTCCTCTGCGCTGTATAAAGATAAATAAAAGTCCACTGCCATTTGGCGCAATTCAGCGCTGTTTGAAGTTAGACTGCCATCTTGCTGACGCAGCGAGTTTATTTGCTTGCTTTTCGGCTGTGTTTTCTCTAAGTTGAAGAAGTAAGCAGTGGGGGCATCCATGTCCTTGATGCTAGTAAAACGGGATCAAATTAAAGCACCTTTAACCCGCTCATTAAGGAATGAAGCCAACTCCCGTTTCTTTTCCTGGAGCCTCATGTCTAAATCAGGGTTTCTCTCCTGAAACATTTTCTGCTCAACACATGTAATGTCCTCCTCCAATGCTTTGATAACACCCCTCAACGTTGCAGTAGAGAATTTTGTGTACTGCTGACAAAAAAGCTTTATTTGGGTTTTTCCAACCGACCACCATTGTCTTAAATTATTGCAGTTAGTCTTTACCACCCTCCAATGTTCCCAGAACTTTAAAAATTGCTCACAAAAAGAAACATCTTTCAATTATTGTATATTAAAATGCCAATAGGTCCTAGCTCTTGGAGGAGACATAACACTCATACTTAAAACTACAAGGTGATGATCAGTAAAACCAACAGGTGCAATAAAACATTCCAGGATCCGGTTATTAAATATATTAAGACACATAAAATCTGTCCAGTCTAGCAGCACTAATTGTGTTATTTGCTACTTTAAGCCAGGTGTACTGTCTGGCTTTATTGTGTTTTGTTTTCCAAGCATCTAAAAGATCAAAATCTGTCAACAACTTCGATAGATAGACTGCTGACGGAGGGTGAGGTTCCTCTCCAGTACGGTCAATGGTGCAATCAACAGTGCAGTTCCAGTCCCCACCAAGAACAACAAATCGCTCCCCACTGCACTGCTGCAACACGCTCTTCAAAGTATTAAAAAACGGAATCCTTTCTTGACCACTATTTGGAGCATAGATATTAATTAGAGAAAAAAGTTCTCCTTTTATATCTACTTTTAACAAAATGGCCCGCCCCTTAATGATATGTTGAGTACTCAAGACGGTGAGGTTTAGATCAGGAGAGAGAAGAACTGCAACTCCTGCACTAAAATTTGTCCCGTGACTGTAAAAAATACTTCCCTTCCCACCACATTCTCCATTCAACTTCGTTGTCAATATCAGTGTGTTTCTTGCAAAAAAACAATATTCAGCTTCTTTTGTTTTATTACCTCTGCCATAGTCGCCATTTTAACCCTATCTCTACCTCCATTGATATTTAGAGTTCCAACCCATAAACTATCCATGGTGTAGAAAAAAGAGAAAAGGAGAGGACAGTCAGAAAAATAACAGACAAGGAAAACACCATGTGCTGCATGATCATTTCTGTTTAGTGGTCCGCTTCCCTGGCAGTTTACAGCTGGACCGTCCGTGCCTGATCATCGTGACATATTTACTCAGACAAAACGTTTTCTTTTGCTTAGCTCATCATAGCCAACCGCCCTCTGAAGTGTAGTTACTGACCTGATAAATTTATCTTTATCCAGAAAAAAATTAGATTCACCCCAGGTCTTCTATAAGTTTCGTCTAAAAACATATTCAGATGATCCAGAGTATAAAGAGCAGAATCTGTGCCCGAGTCACTCTGTGTTAAATGAATATCAGCGAGTGACTCACATTCACTTATTTCTTCCTCATTAAAATCTAAAACTACCGGTGAGTTTGTATTGGTCACGCAATTATCTGCTCCAGCAGGCTGCTGTTGTGCACTCGTGCTAAGGGTTGGGTCATTATCAGCAATAAACTTTTCTGTAGAAACTATTTCATTATTTGTAGAATCACTTCCACATTCAGCCTGAGCCCCTGAACTCTCCTCGGCTTTACTTGCCGATTTAACAATATTGACTGGCGCGGTCTTTCTTTTCTTCGCAGTTTTCTCGGGCAGCTGCTCCCCTGAACACCTGGCCTGTTGCCCAGAGTTCAGCGGCACCTGCTCGGATTCCCCCATCACAGCGTCATTAGTACAGCTCGCCTCAGAAATACTACTGGGCAAAGTCATGGACCGACTCTGCTCATTCGGATCCCGACCACCCCTTCCTTCACTGGCGGCCTCAGACCCAGCATTGGTATTGCTAGTTGAAGAGTTATCAGCTGTTTGTTTGGGACATTGAACTCTTATATGACCCAGGTCCCCACAAAGAAAACCCTGCGGACTACCCGTGGTTGCATAGATCATGTAAGATTTATTGTCATGAGTAATACGCAGTGAAATATCAAGCGTTTGGGCAGGTGAATCTAAAAACATAAATACTTGGCGTCTAAAAGACAAGACATGCTTTAGATCTGGATTTTTACACCCCAATGAAACCATTCTCATTAAACTAGCAAAACGAGATAACTCTCGTTGAATCATTTCATTCGGAATGAAGGGCGGTACATTTGAAACCGTAACTTTTACAGAAGGTGAAAAGAGAGGCGTCGCCTGTACAAACATCCCCTTAATTTCAATGCCCGTCTCAACCAAGACATTAACTAATTTGTCATCCCTCAAAAAGACGACGACAGCTTTATTCATACGAGAAGCGGACATTATATCGCTAGGCTTCACACGCTTGCTCACCGCAAGCAAAACTTCCTCCACCGTAATACTCGGATCAGGTATACACCTGAACCCATGACAGAGAGATAGGGACGGCGTCTCCTCATGAGACGCCATCCCCAACCCGTATAACTCTCCTACATCGCCAATACACCACCAATAACTCGAAGCACCTTAAGAGAAACCTTTATAAAACCATACATCGCAAGAATCCATAAAAGAAAGGGGAAAAAGTGAAAAAGACAGAAAAAACTCAAACTCTAGCTACCTCCCACACACCACCCTCCTTCCTCAAGCCCCAGCATGCAACGAGAGAGAGAGAAAAAGAGAGAGATAATGTTGGTAGGGCAGTTGCCTTGACAGTAAATCACTGATTAGAGGCCCCAACTAAGACTCAAAGGCACAAAGGGACCTCCCCCCCATCATATTTATCTCTTGTGCCCAAAATGACTACATATGATGCCTAAGTGCATGTCAACTTCTAACATACAAACATTGTGTTATTTCAGTTTTTCTCCAACGGCACCTTTAATTCTTTTCCCCATGATGACTACACATATGACACCTATATGTAAAATATGACATTTATTTTCATCAATTTATGGAAATAATATTCTTTGACAACATTGTGTTTTCCTGTTGTTTTCAGCTTGATTTCCGCATTTGGAACACCTCCCATTACGCCACATCTGCTAATTGGCCAATTTGGGTCAATCTTCATTTTGTGTTCAGAAATCTCTGCTCGGACCTCAATAAAAGGCTTGTTTTCGAGAAAAAGTGGCAAATTTGGGGCATTTAATTACCTGGACACCATTCATGAAATATTTCAAACGTATATTAGATTGGTTTTTGAGAAAATTTGTTGAATTTGTACTTTAATAATTGTCAATTCTGAATGCAACTGCCCATATATAGGTTTAAAAACTCAACTGCATTCTACAAAGATTTCTTCTCTAATTCTGACTCATATGTACATGACTCCCTGAACTCTATGCGAAAAAAAAAAAAAAAAAACACTTTGACTATACTGATAAAAACACAATAAACAAGTCTGTGCCTGACATTGAAAGATATTGTTGGCAGGAATAGCAGTGTGGTGAAATAGTAATTCACGAATTGGTCCAAGTTTTACACGCATGACACAGCGCAGCTTTAACAGAACAGATGGTGAATGTCACAAGTGAATGAAATCAATCAATCACACAAGTAACTCTGGTGAGAAGAGGGAAATATTGTGAAGAGTGCAGGTTAAAAGACAATATAGTTTGTTTAGAGGGGTGTGAATGGGGGCCATGGTATGACCTTGGGGGCTTAGAAGATAAATGTATGTCTTTTATGTATGCTGGTGCAAGTCAGTGCTGGGCTTAATAGGTTGAGAATAAAAATTTGCCCAATATTTACTTGGTAGCCAGTGAAGTGAAGCGAAGACTTGGGTAATGTGCTAATACTTCCTGGTACAACTCATGATACAAGCAGCTGCAATACTCTCAAGTGGACAATTTTCAAACATCTATTTGGCCAGTCAGGCAGCAGGGCATCGCAGAAGACGGCACATGAGAATAATGAATTTCTCTGCATACCCTACTGTCAGAGAGTTCCTCATTTTAGCAATGTTCCATAACTGAAAGAAAGCCTCCCTGTCAAGAAGTGGTCGGAAGACACCAGATGCAGGAACAAACAGTTTACTACAAACACCAAACACTAAAGGAGAAAAGCAGGCAATCAGGCCAGAAACAAAACACCGTGCACATGCACTGAACGAATGGGAAAAACTAAGGTACACTGCCCAAAGCAGGGGGAAACAAAAGTACACACTCAAAGAGTGGCTAAACAAGAAAACAAAAAGTTCACCTAACTAGACTGACGGAAACACTGGGAGACTTAGACAAAGGGGAGACAAGACATGGGCGCAGCAAAAACACAAGGCTCGGGAATCATACAAAGGAAATACTCGGCAAGGCACAGAAACTGAGATTTCACAATGTAGCACAAAGCTCCGTCTGAAGATCTCTTCACTCCTGCCCACAGATATACACACGGGAGGAGGCGGGGACTCGAAAGGCAATCTCAGAAGGAAACAGAAACACATGGGATTAATAAACAAATTCACGAGAACCGGGTTAACAATAATGACTCGAGACAAGACGCTGAGACAATCAATCAAACTAGACAGTTTAGATCAAGGTAATCTAAACGTGATGAGTATAAAAACACCACAAGAGAAGCGAAGGAAAGCATAGCGTAAACGTAGTTAATCAGGGAAAGCTTAGGAAGAAATTACAAAAGCTAGAAACGCTCACACACACCAGTGAGTTAAATAAGGTTAATACTACGTGACAAATATATACAATCACCCTCAAATAAGTGCTGGTTAGTATGGGTTAGTAACGAACCTATCAGAGAACACATTCACTCAGAGTTTAGCGAGACCCAGAATTAAGCACAGGTGGAAGTAATGAATGAAATACCACAAGCCGATTCTGAATGCGGAAACGTGATTGGACAACGAGACACAGGCATGCTCAAGGCTGTCAAACGACATCACAGGAGTTTGGGCAAGAGTGAATCAATACTCAGATGGCGGAATGAAAGCTGGAAAAATAAACCAAGAGTAAGGCACAGGAGAAAAGGCACAAGCACAAATATAAAAGTAATAAACACAATGACAAAACAGCACACATGAGGCAGAACCATAACACTCCCTGGATGTTCAACTATGTGCATAATAAATGACAGTCTGGGTCAATAATACCAGCAGGATCTTTCAAAGTCATGTTTCATTCAACCTGACAACCATCAAAGTTTACAGTGAAGGTTACCATGTTCTCCCTTAGTTCTTGGCCCCCCAAAAAACAAACATTTCAGTTTAATCTGAATCAAAACCCTCAAAGTTGGAAAGCAGTCATAACGTGATATCTACAATACAGGCCTCCAACTGAGAAAGTGGCTGGGTTTAATCCTAATGTCCAAACTGACAAGCAATACAGACCTGTTTACTCCCTGGTGGTCTGCTTGTTGATACCTATCTCAGTTTCCGGGTTCTGGTTGACACGTTGACACAGACTGCTCGATTGCTCCGTGCTATTCTATTTACGACTCAGAAATAAATAAATGGTGGTGAACAATTACTAACTTATTTATTTTTGCTCTTTTATTTTTGCTCTTTTAGGTTTTAACTACTTTTAGTTTTTTTACCAGTTTTTAACTATTCATTTATAACATGTTGATGATGACCACTAACTTTTGATTGATTTTTATCAGACACTTATCTATTTATTGGTTATCTGGAATGTGGATTTACTTACCCAATAAATCCTCCATTCGTAAATATATCAATCTCACCACTCAGCCGCCCAGGCTGCTCTGGATACCTTTGACTAAGTCAAAAAATCACCAAATTTCGAAGATGGGATCTCAACACCTTTGTAGATTCAAGAGCATGACCGACTTCTGGACTCCCTGGCCATAGAGGCCTCCTGCATTCCCGAAAATAACACCATCCTTTCCTGGCCCAGTATCTCAGTAACGACAGAGCCAGAGCTGCTGACTGTCAAATCCATTCATGAGGAGGACCCCTGGCTAAGGTTAGAAGCCAAACTCAAGGGCACAAATCGGCTCCACACCTGGCCTTAAACCAAGATTACCATCTGGGGTGACAAGAAGCGAGGTAAGAACTCCTGTACCCTAATATATATCCAGCTGGGTTGCAGCTTTGATATGTTGGGGAAGCTGGAACAACAACTGTCCGCAGTTAACTTGGAGCCTACAACCAGTCTAGCAATGCTGCCCACAAACTCGAGTGGTTCTAGTGTGGATCTAAGGAGTGGAGCCTCTAGGCTGACAGTTTTGCGTGGCTATGGACTACACCAGCATATCGCCTCTTGAGCAACCCGCGCCAAGTTCATATGACAATGACTTTATTAACAGAAATGTTAAATCAAGTTCAGCGATATTTTTTTGTGCTCGAAATTCGGTCGGTGACAATTAATCCCTTGGATACCATATGCATCTGTCTTTTGGAAGGTTCAGGCAACTGGCTGTCTGCATAAACTAAAAGAATTTGATTTTCCTGTTAAATTAGAGAGAGAGAGTCCATTACATCCAGGGGTTGCTGGGTCACAGGAGGGGCCCTCTCTCTCCTTATGGTGGCAATGTTGTGGAGCACAACAACTGCTGCTATAATTCAGCACACATGGTCTGGGGCCACCTTGAGGCCACTTAAGCAGGTAAAGTGGGCCTTAAGCACTCCAAATGTCACCTCTATCCTGGTCCTGGTTTTGCTGAGGGCCACGTTATACCTGCTTAATGGCCCAGCATCAGGGTTAGGATAGGGGGTCATGAGGTAGGGAGGGCAGGCATATCCCCTGTTAAAAAGTAGGACTCCGTTGAATAGCCCTGAAGAACAAAAGGCATGTTACCATGATCCCTTTCAAAATGCAGTTTAAAAGGACATGAAAATATGCAATATGCAGTTGCTGTACCCTGCTCGAATCCGTGGCCCAGAGCAGACTCCCTGAGGATTTGGGAGTCATGGACGTAGCCAGGCCACTTGGCATCCAGGCTGGTGACTATATAATTGTGGTCACAGGTCATCTGCAAAAGCATTTTGGATTAACAATATGTCCACAAGATGAAAGCATTAGTTTGTGTTTTGAGTGACTTTCTGCTTCTTAAGTTTTTAACTAACTTCTGAAGTTCAGTGGAAGGCTACCAAAGCAGCTATGAATGGCAGACTGACAAGACACACATAGCTTAAGATACACAAAATGAGATGTCTGTGAATGCCCATATATAAGTGAAGTACTGCACTAGATGAAAATAAGGAGGATAAAAATGCAAGCTCAAGGCAAGATATTGCTATTAATGTGCTAAGTGAGCGTAAAATGTGCATTGAAAATTGCTATTGCAATATTGAGGCTGGAGAATGATTTCCTGTTCACATAATCAGTCTCATTTTCACCCATGTGAACAGGCGAGTGGAATCTAAGGTCCCAATCACTTTGGGGAACCCTATGCAAGGAGTAGACTGAATTTTGTCATGGTTTTGGAGGCTGGCGGTGGCTTTGGGAGCTTTCTTTGTTGCTCTCGTCCGGGACGATATCGTTTTGCCCATAATCGGATTCTTGGGCTAGCTGGCATTAATTTGGGGCAGCGCCCGGACTCTATTTAAGCCCAAGTTCCCTCTCGCTGCCCTTGCTAGAGTGTCAGTGTTTTGCTTGCACTATAGCTGGTAAGGTCCCTAGTTAGAGAGTTGTTGAGGAATTAGCTGCATAAGAGGAAAGTGCTAGTTAGCAAGGGAATCTTTCTCTCTGTTTTCCTCTTTCTGGGCACCGTCTGGTGCTAATTCTTTTTATCTCGGTTTCCGAGACTTTTCCCTTTCATTTCGTTTTGTCGAGCTCGCGTCGCTTCCTTATTGTTACTCGGACTGGATCTAGGTCCTTTGGAGCGCGAGTCTCCCTCTCTGATTTCTGTCTGTGTTTGTCTCTTATTTTGCTATTCTTCCTTTCGTTCCGGCCACAGCATTTGGCGTCTCGAAAAACCAACCATCACAGAATTTAATATACAACAGTATAAGTTGTAAGGTCTACATTATTTATAGATCACAGAGTTAAATAGGTTGATATCTGACCACCTGCTATTTCATAAAAGCCCTCTTTTATGTTTGCGTCAGCATGTGGCCAGGAAACACCATGAACACATCCAAAAAGGCTGTTAAGGTATGTGCCACCCTATGTATTGCTTTGCAGACTGAGTTTTTGCTAATATTTTCTGAATTGCCCACGGCATACATAAAAGTATCTGTGGCAAAGTACCGCATTGCGATACTCACAGTTTGTAGAACTGTGAGCGCACGGCTCCGACATGTAACGGTGGCCACATATGGCTCTAAGAGCTGACTCAGGTATGTCACACCCTCAGATGAGAGCCTCTATCATTCATACAGGTATTCATCAGGGGGTTTTCCCGGTCCCTGAATATTCTGGCTCTTCTCAGAGATCCGCTTATGATCCGCGCACCAAGGTCTACAGGATCTTCTAAGAATGGGCAGGCCATTTTCCAAGAGAATTGATTGGTCAGGAGGCGGTGGTTTTATACCTGGTGATCAGAGTCTAAAACTTAACCTGCTCATGTTGATTTACCCTGGTAAGAACTGAGCTGCTTTTCTAGTACTGAAAACCCAGGGTTAAACTTGAAGTTACCTCCAATAGCCCAAGTCCTGCTTCGTAGTACGGGCCCCTGGTACAAATACCACCTCCCCTTCCCATCTTAACTCCCCTTCACCCCTCTCCTTACCTTTTTTCTAACTGGTCTACTCTCCCTAGCCTCTAATTGAGGTCTATTTCTTTGTTTTCATTTTTACTTAAAATTTTTTGAAGAATGAAAGTTTCCCGGATGAAATTTCACTTCCATGTTCTTGCTGTTACAGTCCTGTTTCTCTGTATGCCTACCTGTAATGCCCTCCCCCTTCGAGGCATTCCTGGTTCCCCGGTTACCTGCCTTTCCTAATTATTTAATTATCCCCTGCTCTCTCTTTGCTCATGTTTACACCTGGTTTTAATTTAGTTAATTATCTCCCATTCTACTTATACCTTGATTTCCCCCTTCACAGGCAGGTAGCTTCACTTAGTAACATTTTTGTTTAGAGCACTCCCATTCTGTTCTTTAGTTTTATCCCTTGTTTAGTTTATTCAATCCGTTTACACTTTGTTCAGTTAATGAAATTCCACGTCCTTCGCACTTAAGTCCTCACCTTTATTCACTCTCTTGGTACCCCTATTATATCCTTGGGCACCCGTAGTGTTACAGTACCTATGTGCTCATTTTCTCAACAAGAGATTGCTGGCCATGGTGACAAGGAGCCAGATTTGATCATTGGTGTACTCATCGTTTTGGTTCAATTAACTACCTTACTCATTGGAGCCTATTTGAAGGTTATGAGGCATGGCTGTGCAGAAAGACCTATTTAAAGGTTAAATAGACAGGTTCCTGACTTTTTAAAGATTATGCTTCCAGGTGAAAGCATACACATCTATCAAGCTGCCAAAAAAAGTTATTTCATTGACAATTATTTGGATAAAAGAAAATGAGTAAAAAAATGACCAATTCACACGCTTTTCCGATCTCAGCCTGATTTTGGGTTTTGCTGCATTCCTAACACAGGGCTGGCATTAAGCAAAAATGACTGCGTAGCGAAAATGCTATGCAGTCTCTAGAAGTCTGCAGTATTTTTCAGAACTGCATAGCAAATATAAAACTGAAGAAAAACATCTGTATATACATTTTAACTGGTAATTAAAATAAGTGGTGATACTGGTAATTACAAAACCCAAAACCAGTGAAGTTGGCACGAAATCAAATAAAAACAGAATACAATGACCTTTTCAACCTATATTCAAAATATTTAAAAACAGGTAAAATTTTTGCCTCATTTGGAATTTGATGCCTGCAACATGAAAAAAAGCTAAAGAAAAAAGACTGTTGAGGAATGCTCATCAAACACTTATTTGGAACATCCCACAAATACATGGGTGTTTGGGTAAAAAGTATGAAAAAACAAGGATTCACCACTTAGAACAAATGTGTGAGCTGATTGTCGAACAGTTTAAAAACAACATTCCTCAACGAGCTATTGCAAGAAATTTAGGGATTTTCATCTACGTCCGTAATATCGTCAAAAGGTTCAGAGAATCTGGAGAAATCACTGCATGTTTTACAGCCGAAAACCAACATTGAATGCCTGGACATCCGATCCCTCAGTAGTCTGCATCAAAAACCAGTGTGTAAAGGACATCACCACATGGGCTAGAACACTTCAGAAAACCACTGTTTTTTTGTTAATGAATCAGCTACAAAAAACTCTACAATGCATATTTATCAACAGCACCCAAACGCCGCCCGGCCGCTGGGCCCAATCTAAGATGGACTGATGCAAAGTGGAAAAAGTGTTCTGTAGTCTGACAGTCCACATTTCAAATTGTTTTTGGAAACTGTGGAAATTTACCAAAGAGGAAAAAGAACCATCCGGACTGTTATAGGCGCAAAGTTCAAAAGCCAGCATCTGTGATGGTATGGGGGGTGTATTAGTGCCCAAGGCATGGGCAACTTACAATGTGAAGGCACCATTAATGCTGAAAGGTACATACAGGTTTTGGAGCAACATATGTTGCCATCCAAGCAACGCTCTTTTTCATGGGCGCCCCTGCTTATTTCAGCAAGACAATGCCAAATTCTGCACGTGTTACAACAGCATGGCTCCGTAAAAAGAGTTTTTAGTCCAGACCTGTCTCCCATTGAAAATGTGTGGCGCATTATGAAGCGTAAAATACACAAACGGAGACCCCGGACTGTTGAACAACTTAAGCTGTACATCAAGCAAGAATGGGAAAGAGTTCCACCTGAAAAGCTTCAAAATTGGTCTCCTCAGTTCCCAAACGTTTACTGAGTGTCGTTAAAAGGAAAGGTGATGTAACACAGTGGTAAAAGGCCCCTGTGCCAACTTTTTTGCAATGTGTTGCTGCCTTTAAATTCTAAGTTAATGATTATTTGCAAAAAAATAAAAGTTTCTCAGTTTGAACATTAAACATCTTGTCTTTGCAGTGTATTCAATTGAATATAAGTTGAAAAGGATTTGTAAATCATTGTATTCTGTTTTTATCTACGATTTACATAACGTGCCAACTTCACTGGTTTTGGATTTTGTATTATGAACCAAGATGACCATTTAAATATTAAAATAAAATTGCCATAATCTAGAATAAAGATCACTGTAGGAATTCAAGGTACAAATACATGTGTTCAAAGTATGAAAACAGCATTCCTTAGATACAAACATACCACTTTTTTTTGTATATCAGGGATAGAAATCCAATTTTTTTCACTGAACATCCGGACTAGTAGTCCTCCCCATCTTTTACTAGACAGCCTTTTTTTCCTTTTAATGAATAGCACCAATAAGATATCTGTATCTCAAATACTTTTTATTTAGTTTTTTTTACAACTGAAGCTCATACCTATGCCAATTTAACTCCTATGATGTTCTAATACTAATTAATAACCAGTCATGGCAATAAACGTAAGACACAGATGACATAAGCCCTTCAGTAAAACAGAAAGAAACTTTTTCTTCATAATTAATAGCAAACAATAAAAACTTCAAATTTCAAAGCCCTTCAGTACCTTGCGCAAAGAGAATTCCCTAGCTAAGTACTTACATGATCTAAAATGCAGGTTTGTCAATTTGTTGGGTTAGAATCAATGTTGTCAGTGCTCACGTGCTTGAGCACTGCCCAATATTTGCAAAACAGTAGGCTACACTATACAGTGATACAAAAATACAACGAAGTGCCAAAATTCCTTCGTAATAACGAGTTAAAGTCCATACATCACTTAAGAATTGATACCATTCTCTAACTTAATCTGAATCACTCATTCTTTTTAGATTCTGAAAGTGTCAGCAATGTTCTGGTCGTTCAGTCTAACGTCAGTCAATCCTCTAATTCCAACGTGGGACGGTCCGGATCTCGACCATCACACAATAATTCACAGTTTTTTTTATGCAATTAGCACATCTGAAAATCGTTGTTGTCATCGTTATTTTTATGTTTAATACCTGTGTTAGAGGACACCTAGCTAGGTGATCGAGTGATAACAAAACTAACATCGGAAACGCAAGTATACGGTGACAAAGTGATTTAAAATTACGCCATGTATTATATAACCTCTCCAGAAGTTGGTCTTTGTCTGCAATGCGGCAATGCGAGCAAAAACATATGTACAATTACTTTCGGAAAGAATTCCGTGTTCAAACTCCACCAGTATGGAATGAAATCAGTACTTTTTCGGCTTACCTTGATGTTTGGGTACCCAGAGAAACATTCGTGTAAAAACATCGTGCGTACACATCCGGTCAAGAAAATTTAGAGTTTAATTTCTAATGCTGCTCTATGTGGTGGCATATAACAGCGACAGCCTTATTACTGATGATACACTAGGTTGCTAGGGCATACGCAGCATTTGCATTCGCGATATTAAATATTTACGTGAAATCATAAACCCCCTTCTCAATAATCAACTCCTACAAAATATGGACGCCTCCTCATTCTGGTAAATAAAAAGCCGGAAAAAACTGGAGGTTGGACACGAAATATGAGTAGCCTAGTTGACAATACGTTACTAGACACTCGGACTAGTTTGAAGACGATTTTACTAGTCCGCTGTAATTTTTACTAGTGCGCGGACTAGCGGTAATTTCGAACCCTGCATATATATTTACAGTTAGTTAAAATTAAAAAATTTAATTTTAATTAACAATGAAGAATTTCCTGACAACAAACACCTGTAAACAAAATAATAACGTAATAAATAATGGTCGTGCTTGTATGCTGATGTGTGACACCAGTCCAGTGTTTTTCATTTCATTTTAGCTAGTCGCATATACACATGTACAGCGTTTGATTGCGCAATTCCCCCGCCGTTTCTTTACAAAGGGTGGCGGATGCGTCTCAGGTTTTGCGGTTGGGTCAGCCAATGACGTTTCCCACTTTAGCTCTGCGGTCGGGACTGGCACGGAGGTAGGAAAATGGGGTTATTCCACTCGCTACCATGGTTAGGTTAGCTTATCCATTCCATAGTGCGGTTGCGGAAGCCAATTGGAACGATATTTTTTTGTTCAAAACTGGACTAAAACTTTTACTCACACTATCCGAAGACTGTAATGCAAAATATGCAATGGGCTTTTCAAAAGCCCGTTGCAGATTGGCGCATTTCAAAAAAACTGATTGCATTTTGAGATGCGATACTGCTTATCGCCAGCCCTGTAACATCATTTGCATCACATGTTTGCCAAGCCAGCTCCTCTGAAGAGAAATCCTCCCTATGTCATGAGAATGTAATCGCCTAGTCATCTCTATCTCACGGTATGATGAATCTGTTGTATTCAGAAACCTACAGTACATGAGGTGGATATATGAATACATAAATACCTGGCATTTTACTCATATTACTCCCAAACTTATAAAATTGCATTAGTTGCATGTCAAGTGTTGTGCAGATTTTAAGATTTGCCTGTTCACTTTTAAAGCCTTGCATGACCTTGTGCCTGCTTTTCTGAGTAATTTAATTTCAGTTAAGGTAAATACTGTGTAAGGCCACGCCTCCAGCCTTCTAACTCACCGGTCTATTAAAACCCGGACCGCATTCTTCAACTCTGCAGTCATTGCATGCACCTGTTGTTCATTTCCACTGTGTGGTTGTGTTGTGCTATTTAAGACCGAACCTCGCACTTAGTCATTGCGAAGTCTCGTAAGCGCAAAAGCCTGTATTTATTCTTTAGACTTGTACAGACTTATCTCCTGCGTTTTCCGTGTATATATTATTACTCTTGAACTTAGTGCTGTTCATTGTTAATATTAGCACTTTAACTTTATTACCAGGAGCCTTGATTTCTTGTTCTTTTGTTCTATTTGTAATACATTGTACTGGAGCTAAAGACCAGTGTCTGTATTACTAATAGTATTTTCCAGGAACCTCGATTCCATGTTATTTCTGTATTTTATCCTGTTAAGCCATCTTGCTGTGCTGGAGGCATTATAAATACAACCAAGTCTATCTTCACACGTGAGTCCAGTCCTCAACTACCTGTCCTCCGTGCACATTACCAGTGCTCAGAGCACAACCCTTACATATAGTCAATTTCAGGTCATCCAACTACCAGTAGTGTCATGAGAACTGAAAATTTGGAGGGGCACAGATCATCCATTTAAAACAATTACTAGTCCTGACTTGTTCTTGGTCATTTTCAAAATTAACAACAGATTCACTCCAAGATCACTCTACTATCAGGTGTTCCTAGTTATTCGAAATTGCATACCTGTCAACTCTCACGCATATCACGTGAGTTCCAGCTTTTTAGTAGCATATCACCTTCTCACACCGTAGTCAGCAATCTTACACGTAAATAGAAAAGTGAAGAGAGAAAATTTTAATTCAGCAAACAAAATTATATTTAATTGCCAAGTCCCACTTTTTCATTAACCCATGCTTTACCTGGAGTGAAAGGCGATATTTCATTGGAACGCGGATCAGCCATTATTCAATCACACGCATTTCAGAGATTCTGACGCGGAATTGAAGTCCTTGTGCATGGAAGTTTTTCAGTTGCACTTTCACCACTAGTAACATGGAAACCGATTTTGACCCCGGATTTCTCATGCTTTTCTTTTCTCAGGGGTTGAAAGCTATGAAATTACATTAAGACGTTTCAAATAGTCTTTTATTTCATTTAAATAATTTAAAAAATCAAGAAGCGAAAGTTTAATTGCCTGATGTGCAGAAAAGGTAGTGCTGATGTTTCAGAGCAGTGTATCTTTCATAAAGCATAGGCTTATTTTTGAGTAAATTATTTTTCTGTTCTGCATTTGGCCAATTATTAGTGGCTGATAGATCGCATGGAGAGAGAAGCCGTGATTTTGGTTGTCAATGGGTTATTATTATAATTGGAAAATGTGTTAACCCCTTTGTGCAGATGTGTCCGCCAGCAGACATGGAGCTGCAAATTTATGCAGGCAGTTACAATATTCTATCACTAGACGGCACACCCGGATCAGTTATTGAATATTCACAAGCGAGCCGAGCTCAAACACAGTTTAGAATATGGACAAGTTCACTCCCATCCCAGTTTTTCAAGAGTCGCATGAATTAAACTCCTTAGTTAAGCCTGATGTGCAAATTGTTCAATATACTTGCCCATAGTATCTACCCAGCAGTTAAGAGAAATGATCTCTTACGAAAGAAAAAAATCATTGTCCTCTGTAGCAACCACTTAAGCTGCAGTGAGCCAATGGTATCCCAATTAGAAGTAAAGTAAAATCAGTTTTCTGAAGCAAAAATTCGACATGGTATTGATACTATCTCATTCTACCATCAATTATAGTTATCACATATAAAAAATGCATAGTTCCTTACTTGGATTTACGTGTAGATTCCTCCATCGATGAGTTCAGCACTCCCTTCTAACCTCCGAAGAACTGGTGTTGATAGCCAATCACTCAATTATATACTCAGGCTCATCTGTGTAACTGCACAGTTATAGTTCATGCCCTTGTGAAGCTTCCCTGGTAACGGTGTATTCATTGACTCGTTTCTTATCCAATTCCTGAGTGTTTAAACTTTTCTCAGTAACTGTAAGACATTGATTGGAGGATCAGAAGAGTGTACAAGCCTTTGCGTTGTCAGCAAGGTAGGTTGTATTTTCTCAACGTTGGGCTTGATTGCACAACTGAAAATGACAAGATTTATAGAGAAAAGGACTCCCAAAACCAGCCTGAAGTGTTAAGTTACATTTACAGGATTTACATGAGGTAAGGACAAGGGCAATGGGAACTAAAATGTGTTTTTACTCGTAAACCGGATGTCTCCCCCCCCAGCCCCCTTCCCTACCAAACCCACCGGATGGAAGGACGGACAGACAGACAGACAGGTACAGACCAAAAGGCACCACTGCAGGACCAGAGTAGTCAGTTTCCAAAGTTTTGTTAAGATTATGCAAATGGTTTTGGAGTTATGCTCCAGACAAAACTTGATCACATCGGGACGGACAGACAGACAGATAGGCAGACATGCACATACCGAAAGGCACCACTGCAGGGCCTGAGTAGTAAGTATGCAAAGTTTCATTTAGACCATGCAAACGGTTTTGGAGTTACGCTCCGGAAACGAAGTAGGAACGCCAACGGGAACCGAGCCTAAAACAATATGCCTCTCCGGGGGGGAGACATAATTATTCCGAATGAAACAGGACTGGAGGGTTCCTTCTATCGGATACGTCTGTCTCTGGAGGAGGGATTCAATGAAGAAAGGTTATGCTGCTACTATGGTAGCATTTTGCTTAATGTGGCTTTTTGTTTTGGAATTTATACTGTATTCAATGTAATTGGATGCCAAAGTTTTTGCTTCTTTAAAACGTGAACTACTCAAACACTTTGTTAGACCCCTTGGTATGTTCATTGCACCATTCTGTTGAATCTAGGTTAGAATATTGCCTGATTTTTCCTGATAGTGGAATGCCTTTTCTATTAAAATAGGGTATATTTCAGACATTCCTGAGTTAGTGAGTTATACTTGTTCCTTATAAGCTGTGGAAAATGTTTAAGGTTGTGAGCTTGGAACTGGGAACTGCTAGCTTTTCATTGCAGGGTGAATGTTCTGACCATTAAATAAGCAGTTCCTTTAATGAGTATGTGTGCTGGCTTGTGGGACTCTGAAGAAAAATGGACAAAATTCTAAACTTTATCATGGAGAAAAGGCATGTTTTGCGTTTGGAGAGGTTACTGGTGACCACTGATGTCCAACTGCACCTATATTGATAAACTCACGCTAAATTCAACCAGAAAATCATTCATACATATTGAATTTCATGCGTCAAAAGTTGATTTGTGTTATATATTTATGATTATTTTATGATTTGACAGTGCACCATTTTGGGGGATGTTAGAGTTTGGGAAGCCACCTGGACAGCTGTCTTATTTGGCTCCTAGAGAGTGGGTAATTTAGGAATTTAATGCTCAGATGAGTTATACTTGTGGTCAAGGTGTTTATGATCCCAGAAATGTATAGTTTTAACCCCCAGCCATTTTTTATGTTTGCAGCCATTTTTCTCTACCAAAATCATGAAAATAAACTGATATACGATGGAATTCTATATGCTTAAAGTGACCTGACTCAGTTGAGCCATTCCTTACCTGTCTGTGAAGCTGCAATTTTGAATTATAAAGCCTTAAATAAGGTAACACATAAATAACCAGATTTGGCTTCTGCGCAAAGGGGTTAATAAAGGAAAATGATTGCAAACAAGACAGGTCTAGTTATTGTTGTTGAGGGATGTTCTGAGCCTCACCAATTTTCAGTTCTGGCTACACCGCTGAAAACCAATGCACACAAAGTTAACCAAATGAGTTGTCAGAAAGAAGATTAGACAATGTGTATTAAGTTGCACAACTGCATTCGTGAAATTCCATGAAACACCACCAATTTGTGTTTGCAAGCTTGACAGTTGTAAATGTGGTAGCTTGTGGCCTGTATTGTGTTCAACAGAAATTTGGTGAAAAAAAAAAACAACTAATACAAGGAGATGGAATTCAGATAAATTTAGACTTTTTAAATTAATGATGCACATAAGAACCACTGCTTTTTTGTGTTATCAAAGTGTAACAAAAGACTGAGAGTAAGAGGCTCTGGTCAGTCTGTTTTCATCAAGTCTCAGTTTGACACGTATGCCGTCAAGCACTGATAGTTTCTGAGTGGGTCCAGGAACAAGGCTGAACATTTAGAGCCGTGAAAAATACACAAAACATGCCAAGTTACTTCTTTAAGGGAACGTAGTAGAGCGTAATTTTATGCTTAATATTTAGTTTGTCCCACCCTGCATCAAAATTTCGCTAAGGCTAAAATCTGAACATTTGACCTTCAAATTGCATTATTATATTTTACTTAGGTTGCTTCCGTGGAGCTGGTTTTGCTGTACCCTTCTGCCCCCCCAAATTTTGTCCTTTTGCCTAATATCTAATTTTTTAATGTGTTTAGGTTAAATAAATTGCTTTTTTTTTTTACGGAGAAGTGGTCTCCGTCTTTGTCATGGCATTATGTGCCGGGTCCTTACTCTCTGGCTGCGTTTGAACAGTCAAAAAATGACATCCTATCGTCTTATTCCTAACCAATTTTCTTTAACGCTGATGAAAAACGTCATGAGGTAAAGGAGAGGTGTAAAGGGGAATTTATAATGGCATAAGAAGACAACCTATGACAAAAAAAAAAACAGGAAGACAACCTAGAAAAAAAAAAAGAATCCCAACGCACTTCCACTGGGCAGCATAATCATGTGTCTCTTGCCCATCATGTTAGTTTGTTTTTGTGATTGGTCGGATGGATGGTCATTGCTGTAAATATTGCTGCCACGTAGTATTGTGGGGTGGTGTTCTCTCCTTTCTTATCTTAAAGGATGGTTCAATGTACCTTATGATAAAGGTAATAAGTTTGGAAGCACCGAAGCACGTTTCCTTCACATTTAGAGAATATGGGGTCACACTTTAGATGAAGTGTTGCTCATAAATGCTTTATACAGCAGGTATAATGCATTCATAAATTAGACATAATGTCTACATAATTTATACATGAGCAAATGTCATGTTTTGTAAAGGGTGAAATAAAACAAACTTCTCGAAGTTTGAGTGATGCCTTACTACTCGCAGTTTGGGCCACTACCGCACATGCTCAGCAATGGCAAAAACAGCGCTGATCCTCAGCTGCCATGGAAATAGTACAGCGAATCTGATGCAGGAAATACAATGTAATTTATGTTTGTTGTACCAACCTTTGCCTGATATTCAGGTTTGATCGCGTAAAATTCCTTTTTTTTTTAGTTGCATCTTCTACCTTCAAATAAAGGTCTGGACACATCGGGGGTATTTTTTTTTCATGCAATAAATTTGCACGGCGATATATATTTTTTTCGAACTGTTTTTGTTATGAGTACTTTCACATCGAAGGTGAATATTATGCAGCGAAAAGGCGAAGTAATTATTTTTCGGATTGAGGCCGATTTTTCAGAGCTTTCACAAGGCGAAAATGGCAAACAAACAGGAAGTAGAAGAATCCAGGCCACAGGGAAGACGAAGAGCTCTCCTTCTTGATCTACTGCTGCCATCTACTGGACCATAATTTCAGCAGTTTCGTAACTTAACTCACTTTACGACCTATCCATAAATGGCAAATTCTTTACAGGCCACGGTGAAAGAGGTTCAGAGATCCTTTTAGTACACTTTGAATATACTCCTCCTTTCAGCGAGTGAAAACAGTGAGGACAAGATTTTCATCACCGAATGATATTGAATCCAATTTTATATGAAAGATGAGCTTTCGCGAATATTTTCAAACCTTTTATTGATCAACTGTAGCTAATTTGCGTTGCTGCCGGTATGAATACTTCTGATGTGAAATATTCAGTGTTGAATCATTCGCTTTTTCGTCTCATTTATTCATCATGCCCCCGGTGTGTAAAGACCCTTGGTCAGCTCAAGGAATTCTCAAAATGGAACAGATTTTGTATTCAGCTATGATTCGGCAGGAGATCAAACGTAGTCGTAGATGTGGAGAACAGGAAAGGCAGAGGGGACTGCAAAATTATGGAACGAAATTTGTTCCAACAGAAACTGAATTGAAATTTGGTTTTGAATTGAATTTTATTAGTTTTGAATTGAATTTAACCTGCTTTGAATTTAATTTTATCAGGTTTTAAATTTAATTTTGGGTTTGAATTGAATTTAATTGGCTTTGAATAGAATTTTATCGGTTTTGAAATTGAATGAACAAGTAATCTGAAACTGAATCCAATTATTTGTATTGAATTTAAGATAAAACTTGAAGCATTTCATTCAGTTCGCACATTCAAATTCAGTTCATAAAATTCAAATTCAGCTCTCTAAATTCTAATTCAAGTTGAGTAACATCACGTGAATGAGCTGCATCACATCACGAGCTGCAGCCCCACCTCCGTCCCTCGTGGCTTGCCTTATTTGGAATAAGGTGACCTATATAATGTCCGGGAAGGGCACCTTGTGATTTCCAGACCCACCCAACTATACAACGAAAAACGGCTCTTTATCAGTTTATTTGTTTTAGCTCATTATATTAATCTTCAACAGTTAACCCTGAGTTAGCCCAAGATCATCAGTAAATGCACTTGCAAATTTCTAACGTTTCTTCGGCGTGGTAAAAATGCTTACGTTAGTTACAATTGTGTCACTTTTTCTCCCAGTCGGTATGTGTGAATATATTTAGCTGGCGAGCCTACATGTTTAAGCTCGTGGGCTTCAAGTGTAACTTTATATTCAGTCAAAATCAAAATAATTAGATAGATCTTTTCAGAACTTAAACTTTGACTTCATATGTCTTAATGGTTCAGAATACCTGGAGTCACAAAATGATGACATACCCGCGAAGAGAAGAGACTGCTATTAATCTAGTAGGGGTTGCAGCTGAAACTGGTCCAAGAAATATTCCGTTTTTGGAGCAGTACTTCACACGCATGCAAATTCACTCATGCACAAAAATATGCAGTAAGAGTATGGGGCTATGCTCTCTGCTGAAATACGGTGCCAACACGGATTTACGTATTGTGTGCACATGGTTCTGTAGTAGCATTTTAAACGCTCCAGATTCATTTATAGCTGGCTAGCTATATCCGGCAAATCATCTACAGCATTCACGGACACATGAAATGTAATGTAAATTTGGTGGCTCCTCGGAATTCAGTACTTTTCTACTGGTCATCGATAATGTCACTAGTTCAGTCTTGAATCGCTCCAGAAACCCCTTTGAGACAGCAAAAAATAGGCGCAGCAGCTGCGCCTTTTCGCCATCTTAAACCATTCACACAGCGACCAGAAAGGCGGAGTCGTTGCCATAGCGGCAGATACTTTTGGAACTACACTTGCCTCGCGATACCAGTACAGGAAGTGTGTAGACTGTATGCGCTTGTCCAAAATGGCGCCACCCTTGAAAATACTACTGTTTTTATGTCTGCTTGCGTTGCTACGTGTCTTTTTCCACTCCGTACTCTATTCTGCTGTTTCGATTACAAAAATATATATACACGTAATATATACTTAATATAGTGAATGAATGCTGCGCATGCCCTAAATAGCAACGACGGTGAGATGTCTTTTTTCGAAACCAAGCGAGGACAGAAACCAGTTGAAAATTAATATTATTGACTGTGCAACGTTGTGACATGCACAGTGACGGGTACATAGAACACTAACCCGTAACCTTAACCCTGACCCTTAAATGTTCCAATTGGTTTTGAACTGGTTTATATTCTTAGCTTGGTTACGAAAAAAATTTTGCAGGAGTGTCATCAGTATCACGGCTGCCGCCGTTATATGCTATTACCACGTATAGCAGCACTACAAATTAAACTCTAAAATTTCTCGACTAAAGGTAAGCTTGACATTTTTTCGCACCCGAATGGTTCGGTACCCAAACATTACGGTCAGCCGAAAAGGTCAAGATTTTATCCGATATTGATGGAGGCTAAATATGGTGCTATTTCCAACACTGTTGCTCCAAAATAAACCCCACAATCGGCGAGAATAACGCATTATTTACATTAGCACGAAATCTTTGTTTACATGAAAACTGAACAGTTAACCATAAAAAAGGTTACAAAATTAATTAAATTTTACACACCAAGAAGCCATTGCACCTGCACAATTAGCGTGAACTACATTTTCGGTGCGAAGTCGGTGAACTCTGACCTACTGTGCATGAATCACTGCGGTACAAGTAGTAGCTGCAGCTTAACCCATTCAGACAGAAGGTGACGCTTATCAGCTACTCTTTTTCGCTGGTGCTGAAACACACCAGGAGGTGTTTTAGGGCCGGCTCACTGTAGTACCCCTTTCGAAGCCTTGCACCATTCAGACAGAAAGTGGAGGGCTTGCAGAGGTGTTTCAGAGCCAGCGTAGTTGCTTTGTCTGATTAGGGCTGATGATTTCTGTTATTAGAGAAGACAGAGTGGGTGAACAGGAATTAACCAGATGAGTGGGAAGTGGATCATGTGACAAACTACGCGTAGTTTCAAGACAGCTTGGCCAGACCACCGAAAAACAAGAAGTTTCGTGGGAAGCGAGTTAGTAAGTTTTAGAGAAGTTTGCGGTCAGACTATCCAAACTACGCAAAGTTTAGTGTAGTCTGACCGGAGCTATTGTCATTTATATCGCATCCGGCATCACATGCTGAATAAGAATGAGCTATTTCACCCTTTACAAAGCTTATGACATTGACTTATGTATGACTTATGAAGACATTATTTCTCATTTATGAAGCCATTATACATGCTTGTATAAAGCCTTTATGAGCAAAACTTCATCTAAAGTGTGACCAAATTTGGGAATTGTCAGAAGCAAAAAAGACCATTTGAACGCAGCCTCACATTCTTGGGATAGCCTATTAAACTAATCAGCCATACTTGCCACCTTCTCTATCCTTTCACAACAGTAAAAGACAATCAGCAGTCTAATGAAAGCTATGAGCTGTTTCTGTACACTGCAGGCAGTTAGTTGAGTCACACAAACATTAGTCAGTGAAAGACACTTCCTGTGTCAGAGACATACACTTCCTTTGCTGAAGAAAGACTTGTCCTTGTCAATGTTAGGCATTTCCGGTGTCACATAGATACTCTTGCTGTGGACTATGGGTCCTCTAATGATGAGATGTAGGCATGCAGCTCACTTCCTGAGAGATGCTATAGCCAATTACACATCACATGATAGGGGCGCCACTCACAGTTAGCGCTGGCATGAACCAGACTGAAGGGGAGGTGGAGTATAATTAAACACGCTCTGCCTGCTAACATTTAATTAAAAACAGACTCTGCCTTTCAGGATTTCATTAAATACAAACTGTGGGTGTCAACATCAGTATCTGGAAGCAGGCAATTTTTACAACATTGGTTTATTTATTGTAGTAAATCAGAATAATTCACAACCAAAAAAATAAGGAGGCACAGTAACTTGTTTATTACATTATTATTATTATTATTATTAAAAAGGAGAGGAAATTAGAAAAAAACTGCTGATAATAAATCAGAAAGAATTAGTCTACTGATGTGTGCACCGATACTGATGAAGAAAATTAATCCTGGCTTGAAATTATGACAGTTGCTTAATTATAAGATACCCATCAAAAAAGATCATGACAGCATCAAAATATAAAAACCTGTTTTGTATACACAATTTTGATCATGACAAAGCAAAAAAGACAAATAAAAGATCTGCCATCCTCTGGCTCACAGTATGCACCTTTTTCCGCACCATAATTTCAAGCACTCCCAGACTCTAAGAAAGAGAGGAAGAGATCAAAGACCATTGAGAGAAAGAGTTAACAGTATACTGAGAATGTCCACATCAGAGTGAGCAATAGAAAGCAATAGAAAAAAAGAATGTGTGTAAGCATGTGTGTGTCTGTGGCTGTGTCCGAAATCACTCACTCATTCACTATTCACTACTCACTAGAAGGGGACTCACTATGCAGGTGACTATATAGTAAGCTCTTTGGCAGAGAGAAGAAACGCTTCGGACACTACCCGGCTCATTTTGTCAAGGCGATCAATAGTGTCATTGCTGTTGCAAAATTAAATCGTACCTGTTCAACTTCAGCTGAAGGATTTGGACGTATTTTTGGAATAAACCAATATATTCCTGCCGTGTTTATGTTTACCATTATCGTTTAAATAATGAAACTTGTCTTAAATTTTTAATATCACCTTCTATTTTTTGTCCTCTAACTCATCATGATTTGTTTTAATTGTACCTAAATGTCTATTTTAAATCTCTCCCTCATCTTTACATTACGTGCACTGGCCGTAATGAAGTATCCTGTGTACACAAACGGGTCTCCTGCGCTGGTCGGTTTCCAATTAAAAAAAAAAAAACAAGTTGAATGAATGTCTCGTGCCTGTTTTCACAAAATAAACCAAACTCCCCGTTGACTAAACGCAGCTCTTTCGGAGCTTTTCGGTTTGTGCACAGTCCATGATGGGACGTATAGCTGGGTTAGTGGCCATCGGATGTTCACTACATTTCGCGGCGGATTGTGGGATGAAATGAGGTCACTATATAGGGGATAAAAAATCTTACAAACAATTCGGACAGCCCTACAAATTGGCGAACCCACTATGTAGTGCACTATATAGTGAGTAATGAGCGATTTCGGACACAGTCTACGTTCTGTGTATGCGTCTCTGTGCTTGTGTGAGTGCACACATGCACAGATCCAGGGAAATTGATCCTGCTCCTTCAGGATCACAGGTGATATGGGAGTGATAAAGGACATCACCAACTCTACTCAAAGAAGAGCTGCAGTATCAGGCATAGCACTAATCAATCTTTCTGGCCCCTTTACATGTCATATCATGCATCCTCTATCAGGATAAAATCTGAATATGATTCCATTTACACACACCATATCCATGCATCTTCGATAGACAGATAAAAATATGATTTTGGATTTCTTACAGAAAATGCAAATTTCACTTGATTGGCAGTTGAGAAAAAGTTTCTCTTTTGTTTGTGCGTAAGTGGCAAAGCTGGAGATTTTGGGTGGAGCAAAGCACTGACATATGAGGCTACTGACAGGGCTTGAATTAGGATTTTTTGACTGGGTGCACCATTTTGAAAATGAGTGCACTCGCGCGTGTTTAGGTGCACACTCTAAAACTTGCTTAATTCAATCAAAAAAGCCGCTTTGCAGCAGTACCAAATGAATAAACAAATATTCTTAAACTCATATTCTTTGATATGCCATAGGACTACTGTAAATTTGCAGTGGTGCAACAGGTTAGGTTTATTGGTGGGATAGGATTTTATTAAAATCATGCTGTGTATAAGAAAAATAATGGAAAAAATACTAAAAAGGAAAAAAAATGAAGAAATCGGCAAAACTGAATGTACTATTGTTATTTATCACAGTCAGATAATATTCAATCTATAATTTAATTTCACTTTGTTTGACTTGGCCGAGAAACTAAAGTAATTTTCCACAACTCCATCATTGGACCTCTCTGGCCTCAATAGCAGCAACAGAGCTGCTTTTTGCTATTTTTATATTTTTACATTCTTCATAACTCCATAATTAAGACCCTCTCCTCCTAGATTATATTTAATCTAGAAGAATTTTTTTTTTGGTAAGATTTTATTAATCACCCAGCAGCCCCTTACATTACATCCAACGAGTGAGTGCATACATCAACCAACGTGAATGGACCTACAAATGTGAAACTCAATTACAATTTCCCAAGAGTCTACCCAAGTATGCGCATGCATAATTTCAAGTGTCCACCCAATCAGTGTAAAACGTCATTTATCTCTCCTGCTAGGCTGCAGTCCCATTGGTGCGGGTCGTGGTCTGGCAGATGTCCCACAAACTCCCTGATCCTGGATCAGAGAAAGTCTTTGATGAGAAATATACATTACGCGATCAGCCAATGATAACACATACGCGGCCTCAGACCAAACCTGTTCCACAGTTTTGAAGTCCCATCGATTTTGTCATTAATTCTCATCCCTTACCGATAAATTTATCATTTCAGGTAAGGATGAGCGCATTTGTAGAAGGAGGATTTATTTCGGGGGCAGATTTTTACTAGGTGCACGCGGTGCATCTGACTTTAAATTTTGTGTGTACCTGGGGCGCTCCGGTGGCTCATCGGTCTAAGCGCGCGCACCATAAAGGCTGTGGCCTTCCTGCGGCGACCTGGTTCAATTCCGGCTGGGGTCATATGCCGCATGTCTTCCCCATTCTTCTCCTCAACTTTCCTGTCTCTCTCTACTGTGTGACTATCAAATAAAGGAGAAAATCCCAAAAAAGAATCTTTAAAAAAAATTTTGTGTGCACCTGCGGAAAACCGGATGGTTCTAAAAGACATTTAAAAGATTTTTGCCTTAAATAATCAAAGTCTTTTGCAAAGACTCCAGGGGCTGATAATTAGAATCAGGTCCAGATGTGTAACTGCATGACTGGAGAGAAAGCCTTGCCCACACTAGCCATTCTGGATAAGGCTGAGAAACCCTGCTTTAGACATTGGTGTAGATAAGGGCAAAATTTCATAATACAATGCCATTAAAATTAACTCAAAACCAAATCTAAATATTTACCTTGACCTTTCAAGGAACCCATGATATCGAAAATACATTTTTCCATGGAAACCTCTGACTCAGAGTTCTGCCTGTGTGCTTCCTGGTTCCCATCTGCCATCTTCCAAGCCCCTGTCCAAGCCACCCATCTTGCCACTCCACTGCCTGCCTGCGTGGACACGACCCCGTCTGCCGAGCCTCAAGCCAGCCTGCCCTGGTGGCCCGGTGGTAACTCTCCCGGGTTCGAATGCCGCCATCGGCACCTGCTCCATTGAGTTCCCGGAAGAGCTCCACTCGAGATCCACAAGTTCCTGATCCTGACCTGCACCAAGTTACCCTGCTCTGCTTTCTGTTTACCCCTGCTCAGAGATTATTAAAAGCCAGTAAAACTTCACTTGTGTTGATTGTGTTGCATTTGGGTCCTGCCACTCCCTGCGACATCAGTATTTGAGCATCACAGAGACTGGAGAAATGATTTCAATGAAGCAAGACACTTGTATCATTCGGAAATAAAACTCATTTCACTTTTTTAATTTTGGGTGCCTCAAAGTGCCACAAACACAAGGAAACTTCATAAAAATTCAACGCTGAAGTTGTTTTGCACCAACTTTCTGAAAAAGAGCTTGGAGGTAAAACCAAACATTTCCTGGATGATAAACTCATTGACCAGAAGTCAGCTAAATCCGACAGTGTTACTCAGTGCAAATAACAATCTGTGAAACAGAATGCAAGCTGCCTCCTTCTTTACCAAACAGCTAGAAATTGAGAGATTTTTGCTATGGTGTGAATTATAAATAATGCAATCTCATACCACCAACCGTCTTTACACGTGGTAAAAACTTTTGCATCAAATGGAAGTGAATATTATTATTTTTAAACATTTTTGACAGTCAAAATGAGGGGACCTCATTTAAAACCTATCCATTCCCACTCCACACTAAACAGAAAACAAAAAAAATTATACTTCAATAAAAACTTGATACAATCCTCTAATATGATGTAATCTACTAGTCCCCAGAATGAAAAATAATGCAAACTTATACTCACAGTCTCTGTGTTAGCAATACATCTAAGTATATCATCATATAATTGCATGACGTTTTACAAATGTCACTATTTTCAATCAATCCACAAGGAAATTAACTTTAATTTCAGACATAAAATGTGTTTGCAATATTTCTCTAGGAATATCAGTGCATAGGATGGTCACATATATACCAAGGAAAAAAGACCATTCAGGAAAAAGTTGGTTTTTACAGTCCCAGTTGACAGACAAATATGAAAAATAATACAACCCCAATTCCGAAATAGTTGGGACAAAGTGTAAATTGTAAATTAAATCAAAACGCAATGACTTTCAAATCACACCAGCCGATATTTTATTCACAATAGAACAGAGATAACATAGCAAATGTTGAAAATGAGAAATTTTACAATTTTATCCACAAAATGAGCTCACTTCAAATTTGATGGCTGCTACAGGTCTCAAAAAAGTTGGGACTGGGGCCTGTTTACCATGGTGTAGCATTTAACACAGAGTGGAGGCGTCTGGGCATTGAGGAGACAAGTTTCTTGAGATCAGCCATTGGAAATTGATCCCACTCTTTTTTAATATCGGCTTCCAGCTGCTGGAGAGTTTTGGGTCTCCTTTGACGGACTTTTCGTTTAATTATGTGCCAAATGTTCTCAATTGGTGAAAGATCAGGACTGCTGGCAGGCCAGTTCAGCACACAGACTCATCTACTACGAAGCCATGCTGTTGTAATAGCCGCAGTATGTGGTTTTGCATCATCCTGCTGAAATACACAAGGCCTTCCCTGGAATAGATGTCGTCTGGAGGGGACTATATGTTGCTCTAAAACCTTTATATAAATTTCAGCATTTATGGTGCTTTTTAAAACATGCAAGTGTCCCACACCATATGCACTAATGCATCCCCATACCATCAGGGATGCTGGCTTTTGAACTGAACACTGATAACAGAAGGGGCGATCTTTCTCCTCTTTAGCCCGGAGGACACGACACCCATGATTTCCGACAAGAATGTCAAATTTGGACTCATCTGACAAAAGGACACTTTGCCACTTTGCTACAGTCCATTTTAAATGAGTCAGAACACGGCGGTGCTTCTGGATCATGCTCAGCAATGGCTTCCTTTTAGCATGATAGAGTTTTAGGTGGCATCTGTGGATGGCACAGCAGACTGTGTTTACAGACAGTGGTTTCTTGAAGAATTCCTGGGCCCATTTCGTAATGTCAATGAGAGAATCATGCTGGTGAGTGATGCAGTGGCGTCTGAGGGCCCGAAGATCACGGGCATCCAGTAAAGGTCTTCGGCCTTGTCCCCTTACGCACAGAGATTTTTCCAGTTTCTCTGAATCTTTTGATGATTTTATGCACTGTCGATGATGAGACCTTAGAAGTCTTTGCAATTTGAAGTTGAGGAACATTGTTTTTAAAGTACTCCACAATTTTTTTATGCAAGCCTTCACAGGTTGGAGCGCTTCTGGCCATCTTTACTTCTGAGAGACTCAGCCTCTTTAAGACATCCCTTTTATAGCCAATCATGTTACACACCTGAAGCCAGTTAACTTCATTACTTGCTAAATGCTCTTTTAGCTGATTGTCTTATATATTAATTGCTTTTTCAGCCCTTTTTTGCCTGTGTCCCAATTTTTTTGAGACCTGTTGCAGCCAGAAAATTTGAAATGAACTCATTTTGTGGATAAAAATGTAAAATGTCTCAGTTTCAACATTTGAAATGTTATCTATTTTCTGTTGTAAATAACATATTGGCTCATGTGATCTGAAAGTCATTGCATTTTGATTTTATTCAAAATTTATACTTTGTCCCGACTATTTGGGAATTGGGGTTGTATTTCATGGAAATAATTTACATCTAGCAAGCAGAACAACTTACCATTTGCCAAAGTTATATGCATCTTATCCAAACTGCTCTTGATGTAAGTGTTCATATTCAAAGATAATGGGAAATTTAATTTGCAACTTGTTCGGCAAGTGAGGAATGGACGTTGGGATAATTTTTTTCCCCTCAACTATGTCTTTTTAAAACTATTATTCTGGCGCACTAAAGAGTTAAAATAAAACACAAAAAGTAAGGTCTCTTTACGTGGTAGTTTACAACCCCTCAGGAATGAAATTATAATTACAGCAATACTCTATTTCAAAAAAAGAACATTGTTTTCTTTCAGATTAAACAGCTATAGCTCTTAGCTAAGCTGTGATGAAGATTTTACTGGACAAGATGTGCAGAGAGAGACCATTTTCAGAAATAGCTCTTTTTTCTACTTCATGATTTTTTTACTGGGGGTTCATGAACGAGAGAAGAAATAATGCTGCATTTTAAAGGGGCCTCTCAATGCATCTGTAACATTTTGTATTCATATTAATATTAAATGGGAGATTTTGATAGTTGACTGACAGCTCTGGAATTTATTATACATTTTTCAAATTTCCTAAGCAGAATTTCATTGCTGTATTCATCTTCATTTGAGTATGTATGGCTTTATGTTGTTGCTAGGAGGTTGGACAAATTTTTCTTAATAACTGTATATGATGAAATAATACCTGATGTGTTCTGTAGCCACATTGGCCAGGCTGGTGGTGGAACAGCCTTTATGGGGAGATATGATTAATGCAACATTTATGTCACCATTTTAGACATAAGAACTCCCGTCTTTTAAATAGTTCTAGGGCAGCACTTCCTCATGAATATTTAATCTTCAGTTACGTGCTCCAGGAGAAATTACAATGGCGTCATCATTTAGTCGCCGGTGTCTAAGGTCCTGCCCAAATAGGGTAATGGCAGGTCATCTGGGCGCAAAGTAGGGCGCACAGTTCAAAGGGGTCATACTTAATTTTTCAATTAATCATACGCATGTTTTGGGCGTAAGATGAAAAAAATAAATCAGAGAGTCATCTTTCATTCCCTTTAAAAGCCACGTACCCTTACACCATGGCAAATGACTATTATAAGGGCACAATTCCCCAAATAGTAGGAAAAAGACACCCTTCCGTAGAGACAGGTCTACTGGTGCACGAAGTGAAGATGCGGGAGCAAATCAGTGCAGAAACCTGAGCTTTGTACTGTCCAAAAATGTTAGCTTTTAAGAAATGTATTTTTTAAACATTGTTCAGAATTGATACTGGAGTTCTAAATGTATGTTATTGAACTAGACCACGCCTAAAAATGTCACTCCATTCAGCCCCATCCAAACCAACCAGCTTATTTATACCGCCTTCATACTACAATCCTCTTCTGTCTCGTTCAACGTAACGATCTTTCTAACAGACCAGCATTCTACCAGACCCACAATCTCCCCGACCAGCATTCTACCAGACCCGCATTCTCCCAGACCAGCAGCCTCTCACGAAGTTCACATTTTTCTTGTTTGCTGAACCATGCTGGGGATCAGGCCAGGCACCACCCATTTCTTGCTCTGAAAAACATCTCTGCAGCAGTCTTTCTGCGAAGAGCTTATAAAAAAAAATTTTATCATATTTAAATTTCACTCTCACATTAGGTGACCATTTTTTTCCATAATTCCCTGAAGTAGCCAAAGACTTATTGTTTGCAAATCTGTGCAACTTTGCTCCTCAAACTCTCCTCTGACCTTGGTGATTACATCAGCCTAATACATTCCATTATAGCCGCTATTTCTAATGAGGGCAATGAAAGGCTTTCTGAAGCTCTCAAGCCTTCCTGCCAGTTTTATCATTAATCTATTTATTTCTCGTGGCCTGTTAAACACCATGTGCAATAGTGACACCAGCTAGTAAAAATTAATTTACACTTAATTCACGCCATTTCAAGAATACCTGTGCAACTGTCATAGCGAAATCCATGACATCCATCAAGCACACGCTCGCGTTTAATCTCTCCACCTTTTTGGGGACTTAAAAGAGCCTTTATGACTCCAAGAAGAGAAGCGACCCCCACTTTGAGTCTCAACACCTGGGGCTTCCCCTTATCCTGCATTGGTCTCCACCTACTCCACTCCATTCCGTCCTTCATCACTACAAATTCCCATGCTCTTCAATAAATATTGTTAACTACTATTTTAGATGTGGTCTGGAATTCGTTAATTCCGATGAAAAAAAGTCATCATTTACTGAGAATCCCAGGGTCACATTTCAACATGTGCATCAAACAAGGAAATGAAATTTAAAAATTTCCCAGATAAAAACATAATATAACATAACATAATATGAGTGGCGAGAACAGGTCGTTCAGCCCAACTAGGCTCGCCAGTTTCCTATTACTATAGTGAATCTATCACTTCAGATACTGAATGACTCAGTGATATCTAGTACTAAATCAAGCCTGCTCTTGAAAATTCCCAAGGTTTCAGGCTCAATAATATGGTCAGGCAAGCTATTCCACACTGAGATTACTCTCTGGGTGAAATAATATTTCCTAATATCAATGCTAAATTTACCCTTGGCTAACTTCCATTTGTGACCCCGAGTTTTACTAACAAAACTTGACCTAAGTAAACCTACATAATTCACTTTGTTAATCCCTTTAAAGACCTCAATCAGATCACCCCCAAGTCTCCTTTTCCTAAGACTAAAGAGATTAAGGATCTTCAGCCTCTTCTCAAAAGCTTTCATCTTTTATACCTGGAATTAGCTTAGTGGCTCTTCTCTGAACTTTTCCTAGAGCCTCTATATCTTTCTTAAAGTATGGTCCCCAGAAATATACTAACATAATTATGCATGGGCGGGGCAACGGCTGAGATATTAAAATGAGCAAGGAAAACAACAGCTTGGGAGAAAGGAACAAAATAATGTTATTTTGATTATGCTACTGTAACCCCTTGAATAATATCCTGAAGGAGTGAAATGAACATGCTTCTGCTTTATAGACAGTAGCTGTATTTACATGGGTCCAAAAATCCTACTTATAATCGGACTGACAGGTTAGTCAGATTCAAAATGTCTCATGTAACCACCTTAGCCGATCCGATTAACCCGGATCGGTTTGAATTTTCGATCGGATTGAAAGAGGTAGTCTACGCCGATTGATAATCAGCTTGATGCCGCATATAAACGGCTGAACAGAGTTGATTCGGTTGATGGATTGGATTATTTGTTCTGCGCATGTGCTCCCTAGTACGTAGGAGTCATGTAATGACGTAATGATGTTCGCGGGTAAAGTCAAAACCGTTTGCACATGTCAAAGAAACTGTAATCGGTTTCAACAGGGGCCATGTATACGCGGATTGAACGTGGAACGCTTTACTTAGCGTTCTTGCATACAGATCGAATCAGATTCATTTAATCCGTTTGATTTCAATCAGATTGAGGAAAACAATCCATGTAAATGCAGCTAGTGTGGCTAGGAAAGAAATGGATCAACCTGAATAACATATCAACAGAAATCACTGTTGGTGAATACCAGATTGTTGACACCTTATCCTTGAATGCCAAATCAGATGTATGGAAGAACTTTTGATTAATTACAGATGGTTACTGCAGTTTCATCTTTCGCTTTAATACTCATAAAGTTCCACATTTTAAGGGCACTTCATCTGTCAGCCAAACTGTAAAATATAATAAGGACATTTCAAACAAAATGCGGAGTTGGGCATATGATAACAAAAGCGGGACGGACGGGTTGCAGGTATTATTTTTGTGGGTCAGTTCGGATTCAAATTGATTTTGAGATAATTGCAGGTCAATCCGTGCCGGAATCTGACCCGACTTATCCAGATGTCTAAATGCAGATTTTTATTTATTACATCAATATGTGGTGTCTTTCATGCATTATTTTACCCAATTTAGTTTTCTGAAGTCAAATTTCCCACAAAATTTTCATATATGTAGTTACTTGTTGTGTCCTTTAAGGTAGTCGCCCCTTGTCTGCAGATATCGACGTATACTCAGTCACTACTTTTATTAAATTTCTAACTTATGAATCTCACTCAGAGTTATGAATCTGACTCTGAGTTGTGCTTTTTGATAAAGGTTGATCCAACAGGTTGCTCTGCCTATCAACAAACTTGGCAATTTAATTGTTAAGTAGTATCTTAGATTGTAATAAATAAATTGAATAAATTTATTTTACATGGATAAGTGGATAAGTGAGGGGTTTTAAGAGTTAATGCACTTGTGTTCGGTATTCAGTGTGCCAGATGTTAACAAGGGCATCTATCTGCTAAAACTGATAGATTCAGCCATTGTGCATTGAGCTTCCCCGACAGCGTGTAATTATTATAAAAATCTTATTATTAGCACATTCACATTTACACTCATTTCTTCAAACACTTCTATTATTATATAGATACCATTGAGTCATTGAGTATCTGAAGTGATATATTCACAATAGTATAAAGAAACTGGCGAGCCTAGTTGGGCTGAACGGCCTGTTCTCGCCATTCATGTTCATGTTCATGTTATATTTTGCCGTCTCTTTTGCATTGTGACAATGTGAGCACACTGACCAACTTGCGGTTCCTATTCTCGATTGAACGGAAATTCACAGGTTTAGGCATGATATGCCTTGTCCTTTATTGTCTCCTAATGGCGGCGACACATGGTGCGATTTCAGGAATCTTCTACGTTGAAGGCAAAACACACTGTGCGACATGGGTCTAGTTGTAATGGCTGGTAGAATACGGAGGCCAGGTGCAACAACCAGAGAGAAAGAGAGTAGCACAGACACAGTACAAACACAGAGAATAATACAGACCAAACAAAAGTACTGGCGCTTCCAAAGGACATATAATAGTCCGAACCATGGAAGCAAAGCGAGATAGAAAAAGGAAGAAGAAACTCCAATTATTAGAAGATAGAAAGTCATACAAAACCTGACTACAGATATCTTCGGCTATAGTGCTTAGCAAAAAACAAACACTCTAGCAAAGAGGTATGGCGAACATCCAGCTTATATAGAGTCCGGGGAAGCACCGCCCCAGTTCAATCAGCCAGCTGGGTAAAGAATCCGATTGAACAGGAATTCAATATCGTCCCGGGACGAGAGCCACAAAGAAAAGTCCAATACACACGAACAAACATCCAGAACCATTACACTAGTAAACTTGGGTACGACATCCAAGTTTGATGTATGTAGACTGAACGATGATCACACCTACTGAATCGCAGGCAAAGATGAGCGTCAATATACCAAGAAAACGTCAACAACTTGCGTCATACATCTGCGCTTGAACCATGCACTACGGTAGTAAACAATGAAGATAATTAATCAAACCTTTGGAATAATAGCATTATGTGTATGGAAAAAATTCCAAAGAAGAAGAGGAGGTGGAGAATGTGGACTCAGTCGTGGCTGGGGAAAAGAGGCCAACTTGGGATGCCAATTTTGCAAAGAGAGCTTGAGGTTGGCTAATGTTAAGTATTTTTTTAATTACACGGCTACATTGACTGATCAGAAAACAGTCTATTCAATCAGGGCATTCTGAGGTCTGATACATCTTGATAACAGACCATTGCTGTGCGTGCGGTTCTGTGTCCAGAACGATGTACGTGACTATTTATATTTATGGAAGCAATATTTATGGAAGCAATGAACTCGTTTTAAATCAATAAAATCATATGAAAATTAATATGTAATGTCAACTAGTTTATTTCCTTGCTAAGTAGCCGTGTAATATGCAGGATGATGTACAGTGCGTTGGTCATTCTTGCGGACAACCCTTTCAGGGTGATCAGGGCCTCGACGCGCAGGTTTTTATCTGCAATATTGACCGACTCGCTGGACATTATCCCAAGAATACATAAACGTACGTTCGCATGTTGTAGTGACTACTGCGCTCCACAGAGAATTTCTGAACATCTGCTTATTGTATTGTTTAGATTGATGATCATAGTGGATTTAGAAATCTCCTCCGCATGGACATGGAACAGTTCAATAACCTGCTCCATCTGGTGGCTCCTCATATTTCCAAACAAAACATCCAAATGAGATGGGCAATTAGTGCCAGGGAATGACTGTTCATCGCACTCAGATATTTAGTGACAGGTAGGTTAGTTTCTTAATGTGTTTAAAAAAAAAAAAATCATATTTGTACATACAAAAACTATTTTCTAAAATCTATCTCCATAATGACAGGATAGTCGTTTTCTTCGTTGAACTTCGAGTATCTTATTGGACACAGTACTGTGGGTGTAATTGTCAAGGAGACATTTAAGATGTTGCACCACGTCCTAAAGAAAGATTACTTGACGGTGACACTGAAAGGAACGGGCATTGACTCCAAATGCAGTTCAGCATTGGCAGGGCGTTTATTGGGATTAACAGAGCTCATGGTCAAGACAGAAATAGATCAATAGCCAGGCAAACAGAGATATGCAGGATGGGCAGAGTCAAAGTCAGGGGACAAGCAAAAAGATCCAGTAACCAGAATAATCAATCCGCACAAAGACAGTAACAAAGAGGGTTGAAACTAAGGGAATGGAAGGGGAAGGAAAAAAAGGGAGTTGGATGGGATAAGGAGAACACAGGAGATACTAAACAAATAGGTACAAAATAGGGATCAGGGAGAACGAAGTACTAATCAACCAAACCGCAATCTCACAACGCAATACAAACAATCAAATACAAGACTTACGGGAGAATAACAGGAAACGAGCTTTCAACAATCGAAACAAGAAAATAGCGCAGAAACGAGACTGACCAAGACGAGCTGTGGTAGAAACGAGTCGACAAGAAGCAGCAGGAAAGTGGGTCTTTTATACACAAACAAATTAAGTGGAGGCCCAGCTAAACTCAGAACAGGTGAGAGGAGAGGCGGATCTAGAAAAGCAAGGACGGTGATAGGAGAGAGAGAGAGGAAGTAGGTGGGATCCTAACTTTGAACTAACTAATCACCCGTGCCTAACTGAACTGCTCTAAGTGTGGATAGTCCAATCAGAACAGCAAGAGAGAAGGAAGAGGAATTACCAAACCGAAATGGAAAAGAAAGAGTGAGAATCTTTTAAAGACACCACACAAAGAAACAAGAGGAAAGTAAGACATGAGACTGCAAGCATTCATTCTCTAAACATGAAACATGTAACTCAGAATAAATATATAAATAATAGCAATTCTAAAAAACTAACAAGAAACAAACTAAAACCAGAAACCAACTAAAAACAAACATACAAATCACTGATCTCTAACAGAGACAAGTAATGTGAGACATTAAGACAATGATGTCACTGTTTTGATGCGGCTTGTTTGTTTGTGTAGACACCAACCACAGAGGCGGAGTGGAGAGAGGTGGTCAGGGGCCTCCAGGAAAAATGGCAGTTTCCTCACTGTCTTGGTGCAGTAGATGGAAAGCAAATCACCATTCGTCCACCAAGCAACACTGGGAGCACCTTCAGGAATTATAAGGCTCATTTCTCTGTAGTCTCAATGGCCTTTGTAGATGCCCATTATCACTTTCTGCATGCTCATATTGGTGCCCAAGGCAGAGTGTCTGATGGAGGTGTTTTTGCCCACCTTCATCTGAAAGAGGCAATTCACAGCAACCTGTTAAATCTTCCACCAGCCCAAACTCTACCAGGCACAGGTGTCCTCATGCCCCTCATGTTCTTTGGAGATGAGGCTTTTCTGCTCCACACACACTTAATGAAGCCGTACCCCTTCAGACATCTCAACCATGAGCAGCACATCTACAATTACAGACTGTCAAGATGTGTTGTCAAAGATGCGTTTGGCATACTTGCCAACAAATGGCGAGTCTTCCTTACCACAATAGCTTTAGACCCGGAGGCAGTGTCCTGGGTAACCCTGGCTGCTTTGTCCATGCAAAACTACCTGCGAGAACAGGCCACAGACACCTACATCCCCCCTGCTCTGGTAGACATGGAGGATGAAGACCACTACATCATTCCTGGAAGCTGGCGTAGTGATGCCACCCTTCAATCAGTGCCAGCTGGCAGACATCGAAATGGCACCACAAGTGCAAAAGACCAGCGTGACAAACTCAAAGACTACTTTGTCTCATCAACAGGTTCTGTGTCTTGGCAGGAATGCATGCTGTAGTGTACCGGGAGGAATGATTACAGTGGGCTCCTTCAGTGTTCATATGGCCACTTCACCCTTGTGTTCTGTTTGGTTCAAATTGACCCGTTTCAAGTTTTTACTAAAAGAAAAATGATACGTGGATAATTTTTTTTAATCTGAAATTCTTTGTCTTTGGCTCATTTTCTTTGAAGAACATGAAAAAGAAAAAAAAATTTGTTGAGTATACATGCTACAATGCCCTCACACGTTTACATCTTTCCAATGATGTTCGGGTCAGTTTGACCCGAGTACACGCAGAAACACAGACACAGAGAGAGAGCACACACTCATACACATTCACTTGTTCTCTTTCTCTCTCTCTCTCTCTCTCTCTCTCTCTCTCTCTCTCACACACACACACACACACACACACACACACATACAGGAGGACCAAAAATGTAGCAGGTCTTGATGCCCGGACATCAAACCTTTTGACAATACGTGAAAGCTCCTTATTATGCCAGCAGCTGAGCTGGGAGGCTCTCTCATTGGTGATGAGAGATAGCAAAGTATGATATCTGGCTTACATTCATCCCAGACACTGATCCTTCCATCCCTATGTACACACAGGTAGAGAGAGAGATGTTCACACACACACCCACAAATTGTTACAATCCCAGCACAGAGAGGCCGTCTGCTCCTACTTTCCCGCATTCTTTGCCTTCTGTAGTGTGGGAATCTACACAATCTTGCAACATTTAAAATTTTCTCACACTGTACCCCTCACACCTGCACATTGGGGGAGGGGCAAAACAGATAAAAACTCGCAACATGACAGTGTATAGGTCACCTCAACTACAATCCTCTACAATATGAAAGGATTCACTGCTCAGAGGGCCTTAGAGTTAATACTACAAGAGAGTTGAGCACATAGTGAAGGAAAGAGGAAGAAGAGGAGGATGTTTCAGAATATGAGGACAATATGGAAACAAATTCTGTATCTGAAAGTGAATTGGAAGATGAGCTTGACTCAGAGTAAGCACCAGAAGGAGCCCCACATGCAGCCGCTGGAAGAGCCCCACAGGCAGCCATGGCCATTCTGTCCAGGAATGGGCAGATTGAATGGTCTTCAACCCCAAAGAGAGAGCCTCCCCGCTCAGCTACTAACATAATAAGGATGGTGCCAGGGCCCACATGAATGGCAGTGACACATGTTCATGACATTAAGCCATTCTTTGAACTGCTGATTCCTGACTCAGTTCAGAAAATCATCCTGGATATGAACAACCTAGAGGGGTGACGTATTTTCAGGGTGCAGTGGAAAGAGGAGGGCAATATTTGCATGCTACCTTTGGGATCCTCATACTTGCAGGTGTCTATAGGTCTAGAGGGGTGTTTACAAAAATTCTGTGGGATTCTGAGATAGAGAGCAATTTTTGGAGCCAGAATGTCTCTGGAGAGCATCAGGTTTGATGACCGGGCATCAAGAACTGCTAGACAGCGGAGGGACAAATTGGCAGCAATCCGCACTTTGTGGGACAAGTGGGTGGACTGGCTTCCACTTTTTTACAACCCTGGGCCCAATGTTATTTTTTCATAGATAAGCATAATTCATGCCACCTTCAGTTATGCCAGTCTTTATTATAGTGGATTTTTTAGGTAAATTATAAATTCACAAAAAACGCCTAATACATCCTTTGTGAATGTGATAAATCAGAGATTTATTGCAAACATTGATTATATATGTTATTTATATTTTTTGGAATTGAGATATAGACAATACATGTTAAGTATTTTTATAAACATTTTTATTTCTGTATTGCTTTTAAAACCTCCAAAAATGTCCCGGGTCAGATTGACCCGAATAGTACTTCAGATGCGTAAAAGTGGACATAACACAAAGGTTAAATGACTTAAAAAATATTTGTATTTTGAGGGAAGTAAAAAAGAATGTCAATAACATTGGATCCCAGACTAAATGAACCTAGAAGTTGCATACTTCGTGAAAACATGCATTCAGAGTTGTTTCGTTTTGTGATATAGGGCTGTATAAATAAATTTGACTAGACTTGACTTGTTTTTGTCTCTACTGTCGGAACTCCTTTTTTTGCAGCTGATGAAGTGTAATTTAGCTTTATGCCCTGAGGTGTGTAGCTTCATATCTGTAAATGACAAGGAGGCTAAACAGAGTCTGAGCTGATACACTGAACACAGATACAGTTCCTGGATGCTCAAAGTTTATTCAAAGTTTTTCTTTGTTGCAGAACCTATTCACATGTATCATTCTGACTGTCAGGTTCTCCATTTTGAAATGTGACTATCTGTTTAGTAAAAAAAAAATCCAATAATTGGAAAATGAATGAAACTGTGAAATGGTAGAACACAGAGGTCTTGAACAAGTTTCAGTAACATAAACCATTGCACTGTGGAAATACTGTAGCTTCATATCAATGTAAAACAAGCTCTGTAAACATATTGTACAACATTCTGTAATCTTTTTAAAATCAAATAAAGTGCTTGAAAAAGAAAATATTTTGCCTGACAAGTTTTAAGAATGTCACTGTATTTTTTAATCTGAGCAGTGCAATAAGGAACAAAAATACACAAACAAATGTAATAAGTAGTACCAGTTGCACTACTTATCATAATTCATGACTCCTTCATCCTGCTCATAGGAGTTTCCTGTGAGCACTCCCATGAAGCTATCAGGAGGTGGATGAGGAGTGGAGGTCGCAGGAGGCTGGAGATAAGGTTGAAGGGTTCGCTGGTGTGGTGTAACAAGCTGTGACAAGGAGTGATATGTTGGATTTGATGTGGGACCATGGGAGTAGGTTGCCATCTGTTGGGTTTTTGACATGGTTCTGTCTTGAGCATCATACAATATCCTCATGATGGATACACCATCCTCGCTTGCATTTTCTCAACAGGATCTTTTATGGGATGCATCTCACTAGTTACTTGCTTACCAAATACATCATCCTCATCTTCATTGTTGCTCAGGGAATTATTAGCTGCTACTTGCATGAGGATCTCAATTTTCTCTCTCACGAGGTTTAGCTCTTCCTTCTCCCTTATCTTGCTCATCTGCTTGCTTAACCGCCTCTTTGCCTGAGTATGTTCAGTGTCCAGTGGGGGTAAGGATGGACGGTACATTGGATTTGGTGAGTGCTCCTGTGCTGAGGATGCTGATGAAAGATCAATGAGGTCATCACTCACTCGGTCTTGATCAGCATTGCTGTCTGTCATTTCAGGCAGTGCAACTTGATCTAGCTGAAGGCAAAACTAAAATATCGATGGATAAATACATTTATGGTACTACCCATATTTTGCATTCTATAAACATTTCATTTGAACAATTCCGTCTTCTTCATTATACTGTTGCCTCAGTGTTTTAATGCAATTTTAACTTCAGGGTCAATCCATGCCAAATCACATAACATGCAGGTAAGTGGTTGTCCCACATGCATTTTTTAGATGAAGCATGTTTGAGCTTGTGTACCTCAGTGCCTAGAGGCCCTAGAGGGCTGCAAATTTTTATACTCACACATGTGAATGTATATATTTGGACAGTACTATCTGTATTTTGTACCTTGGACTATTAAAATGTTTTCTATTTATCTAAATCCAGTCAAGAGTGGTATTTTTGTTTAAAAACTGGATTTCGTAGGCCTGTATTAAAGTAACTATGCATGCAGCGATGCCCAGCATGATTGAAACTGTTATCACCATCAAAGTAGGCCAAAATATGAAGCCACAGACATTTCATTGGTTGACATCTGCCAGCTGACCAATCACAAGCTCGAATAGGGGTAGGGGTAGAAATTAGTGCATTTAGCAGTCCATAACTAGCTCTAGAGATAAGGGACATTGTCCTCATGCAGAACAGTTTATCTTTGTAATCTGGAAAAACATGCCAACAACTGGGGTTGGAAAATGCACATTTGTTCTTATTTTCTGGAATGGTCAAATTTAAACCCATTGTATCTCTGAAGTGGATGGGCATAATGGGTCTGATTTTCTTCTGTGAATAGTTTTTCTGAAGGTATCTTTCACAAACAGAAAAACAGCCAAAATTTGAAAATATGTAGCAATACCCCCGTGTGATTTGGCATGGACTGACCCTTCATTTACATGATTAAGATAATGATACTTACACCATGTAAGGTCAAGCTGTTGACTGTTAAATTTAATATGATAATTGAAATTTAATACAATGGAAGACATAGAGGAAATGAGGAAGGAAAAACATTAATTTACAGATGCAAAACATACCTCCAGAGTGCTGAAGGCCGGGCAAGGCAATACATGGCAGTTGAGGAACTCCAGGTGCTTAACTATCCATTTCTGCCGCGGGGTCTGGTCTTCTGTCCCACTTCCACTCGGTTTTGGATGCAATAGCCTCCCATACTGAGTGCGCAAAGACACCGCACAGGTTATTACTTCCCCAACTCTGAAACACAACACAGAGTGTCATATTATTAAACCTAAAGTTTAACTAAGTATGGTGGGCTGATAAAAAGATTGCGCTACCGCGGTGTGTATTTCTGTTTGCTAGCCGAGCATGTTACTCACTCGGGAGCTGCAATTCCGCCGCTTTATATATATATATCAGTGGTGGCTGGTGAACTGGCAATAGGGGAGGCTCTAAACAATCCCTTAAAATTAATGATTGTTCATGACCTGTTTTCAATCATTCATTTAGATTACCATAACAGAAACTCCGATAACTCTCAACATTATCAGATGTGGCCAGCTTTCATATATAATGCATACTGATTACGACTCCGGACTTCTCACGCTTTTCTTTATTCACGGATTGGAAGCAATGCATGTGTTTCATGATTGTTTAAATTAAATAAGATCATTTGAAACGTCTTTATGCAATTCCATTGCTTCCAAACCCTCCAGTGCACAAGGACTTCAGTTCCGCGCGAGAATCTCTTACATACGCGTTGATTGAATAATTGCTGACTACAGCAGAGGAACATAAATATGCCACTTGAACTCACACCAAATGCGTGAGAGTTGACAGGTATGCATTATAAATGAAAACTGGCCACACCTGATAATGAGAGTTTTTGGAGTTTCTGTAATGGTAATTTAAATGAATGATTGAAAAGAGTTTGTGACCAAACATTAATTTTAAGGGATTGTTTTGAGCCTCCCCTATCTAAATCATGTTTTTTAATGGTGCACCCCAGGGAGTATCAATCAAATTAGTGTTGGGTTATTTCTGTAAGGTATCTCAAATTTTTTTACTTTTCTGAAATAATGTTTTTTGATTGTGTAGTCAAAGGAATATTCATTTTAAGAATCGTGTAATGTGTCGCGTGCACAGTGTAATTGCACGGAGGACAGGAAGTTGAGGACTGAACTCAGGTGTGAGGGTGGATTTGGTTGGGTTTATTATGCCAACTGCAGAGCACCGGGCACAGACGTTGCAGGAAAATGAAGAACAGGAATGAAACGGTTTCCGAACAAACACTATTAGCAATGCAATAACTGTGCTAAGGCTACAGTTACTACGTATTATACAAATAGGAAAACAAATTGGAAACAATGTTCCATAAAAGATAAAAGCACTGCATATAACAATGACAGCAATTAGTTAAAGAGTTTAGCATTATATACGTGAATTAGGATAAGTCTAACCAAGACTAACAATACCGCTCAAGCATGGCTATACGAGACTTCACAATGATACTGAGTGAGGCTCAGACTTATATACACCACTGCTACCACCCAGTGGGAATGAACAACAGATTCAAGTGATAATTGAATAATGACAGAAGTGAGGTCCAGATCTTAGTAGACCGGTGAGCTGGACAGCTGGAGGCGTAGCCTTACAAGTGGCCTTTATCTGTTTTTGCAAATGAACTCTTCATATACATATGAAGACCACAATGGAAAAATGATCAGTCACATTTTCACGTTGTGGAGAAATGATTAATTAAAAATTCAAAACAATCTTAGAAACAAAGCATTGAAAAAATATGCAAAAAATATAAATTATATAAAATATTAGAATAATAATATAGAATATTCAACCCCAATTCCAAAATAGTTGGGACGAAGTGTAAATTGTGAATAAAATCAAAATGCAATGACTTTCAGATCACATGAGCCAATATGTTATTTACAATAGAACATAGATAACATTTCAAATGTTGAAACTGAGATATTTTACATTTTTATCCACAGAGTGAGCTTATTTCAAATTTTCTGGCTGCAACAAGTCTCAAAAAAGTTGGGACACAGGCAATAAAGGGCTGAAAAAGCAAGTAATATATAAGAGAATCAGCTGAAAGAACATTTAGCAAGTAATTAAGTTAACTAGCATCAGGTGTGTACCATGATTAGCTATAAAAGGGATGTCTTAGAGAGGCTGAGTCTCTCAGAAGTAAAGTGGCCAGAGGCTCTCCAACCTGTGAAGGCTTGCGTAAAAAAATTGTGGAATACTTTAAAAACAATGTTCCTCAGTGTCAAATTGCAAAGGCTTTGAAGGTCTCATCATAGACAGTGCAGAACATCATCAAAAGATTCAGAGAAACTGGAAAAATCTCTGTGCGTAAGGGACAAGGCCGAAGACCTTTACTGGATGCCCGTGATCTTCAGGCCCTCAGACACCACTGCATCACTCACTGGCATGATTCTGTCATTGACATTACTAAATGGGCTCAGGAATACTTCAAGAAACCACTGTCGGTAAACACAGTCCACTGTGCCATCCACAGATACCACCTAAAACTTTATCATGCAAAAAGGAAGCCATTGATGAGCATGATCCAGAAGCGCCGCCATGTTCTGTGGGTCAAGGCTAATTGAAAATGGACTGTAGCAAAGTGGCAAAGTGTCCGGTGGTAAGACGAGTCCAAATTTGACATTCTTGTTGGAAATCATGGGCGTCGTGTCCTCCGGGCTAAAGAGGAGAAAGACCACCCCTCCTGTTATCAGCGTTCAGTTCAAAAGCCAGCATCTCTGATGGTATGGGGATGCATCAGTGCATATGGTGTGGGACACTTGCATGTTTTAAAAAGCACCATGAATGGTGAAAGGTATATAAAGGTTTTAGTAGAAGAGTCGGTGTGCTGAACTGACCTGCCTGCAGTCCTGATCTTTCACCAATTGAGAACATTTGACGCATAATGAAACTAAAAGTCCAACAAAGGAGACCCAAAACTCTCCAGCAGCTGGAAGCCTATTTTAAACAAGAGTGGGATCAAATTCCAATGGCTAAACTCAAGAAACTTGTCTCCTCAATGCCCAGATGCCTCCACTCTGTGTTAAAGAGGGGATGCTACACCATGGTAAACAGGCCCCTGTCGCAACTTTTTTGAGACCTGTAGCAGCCATCAAATTTGAAATGAGCTCATTTTGTGGATAAAATCGTAAAATTTCTTAGTTTCAACATTTGCTATGTTATCTCTGTTCTACTCTGAATAAAATACTGGCTGATGTGATTTGAAAGTCATTGCGTTTTGATTTTCTTCACAATTTACACTTTGTCCCAACTATTTCAGAATTGGGGTTGTATAACATATACAAAAATGCAAAATTTGGACTCTGATCATTTTTCCTTTGTGGTCTTCATATATACAGGGCCTGAAATTAACTCCTGACCACACGCCAAATGCGGGTAAATTTTCAATTGGCGGGTGAAACTTACAATCTACCTGCCACGTTGGCGGGTAGCCAATGAGCATTGAGCTATTCATTAGACACTGCTTGTTTGTCACTCCCAACCAACTTTTGGAAAAAGCAGAAATATCCCAACCAACTTTGGCTCAATGGGGAAAATGAAAGAAACACGTAATCTTAAATCTAACATGATCCAATCCAATAAAATGCTCTGTTTGCGGCTTTGTCCAATTCATAGATAGTCAGTAGTCCATTTTGAAGTGTTTATGTCAGCTGCAGTTGCGTTACCACACATTTAAGATGCTTAATAGACAGGATTGCGAACTGGCTTGCTAACGTAGCTATAGGGGTTAGTGAAGGTTGTAGCAAGTGAAAGTAATTTAAACAATAGTTGATATTCAAGTATGTGATAACCAGGGGTGGAAATACCGGAGTGTATAATTGAACCCAATCAGTGGGGTAGTGTACGTGATAAGCAGATATACGCCGTATACCCTCTAGAAAATGTCGATGATTTGCGTATACCCTCTTAAAAATGTGCGAGGATACGTAACAGTATCATTTTGTAATGGAGCTTTAATGCGTTTATTCATTAAATACACCCCAGACCCTGTCTGTGTTAGGATTGAAGCACCGACTTTTGAACCGTTGGGGCTTCCGTCGCCTCTGAGTCTGTGACCTGTTGCTAGGCAACAGCAACAAACTTGCGTGGCGGGCGTTCTCTGCTCAAATGCAAATGAATAAACTAAAGAGTATGAAACGAAACAACGGCAGACTACACCCCTTCAGTGTTTTCAGAAAGTTGCCCAACTTGCCGCTGAAACTACTGCCGGTGTTCTCTCAATTTTTGCTACCAATGAAAATATGCTACCTTGCGGTTTGCAGACCGAAAATCTTGGGCTCCGTTTCTTCGCTCACATCTTAAGTATCTTAGAAAATCATGAAAACACATTTTTTTCAGCGCGCCTTTCGACTTGGAAGCGTATATATATTTGCATGCACACGCTGGGTTTTCCTTAAAAAATGCAGGAATTAGATGATATGGGCGTGCGGCAAATATCTTTTTGAACAAACTTGTCCAACACATTGTAACATCTGCTTTTGTTATATGAAGCAAGCAAATAACAAAGTTACTACTGTAGACCGATTCATATTGCAATATTAAGGCGAAAACAAAGACTTTATAATTGCTTTGCATTACGGTAGCACTTTTTGACAGGGCAGCACAAATTGTCAGAACACCGGCTCGAGTGACACTGCAGCTCCAGAAGATGACAGAAAGGTTGGAGAAACTAACGTTGGAGAAAAACAGGCTGAGGCTGCCCTACACAGTAAAAAGAAGGAACCCGATGCTAACGTTGCTGTAATGTTACCTGGGGCCTGTTGTTCGAAAGTGGAATCAACCTATCCAGGATAAGTGGAAAAGCGAGGCTGGACGAAGTCCAATCAGTCCAACCTGGCTTAATTGGTTGTTCGAACGCCAAGCCAGGCTGAGGAGGCGTGGCTTTGTCAAGCCAGGTATAACTCATCCAGATAAGTGCGCGTCCATGGAGTCCTTAAATAGACCCTGAGATCCATCACAGATTTTCCGATGCAACAATGGAGAGGGCGCGTGCGGTTTACTTCTCGCCAAGCGAGCAGCGTCTAATTATGGAAACGTACGAAGAATTCAGGCACATTATAACCAAAAAAGGAAACACCGCGGCAATAATCAAGCAGAGAGAGGGTGCGTGGCAAGAAATTGCGGACCGCCTGAATGCGTAAGTAATCTAAAAATATACACTTGCTGCGCAAATGAATGTCATAATTACAATTAAAGTCCCTTCCACAAATTAACATCTTTACACTTCACCTTAAAGGTGAGCAGTGGAAGTTAATATTCCTCGGGAAATGTACCATGATCATTCATTGCGCATCTCTTATCTCTTATACTATAATTTATCACATTTAATGTTCATACAGCACAAATACATCTGGCCAAATGCGAACCTGGCAACAGGTCAAAGTAAAATATAAGAACATCCTGCAGTCTAGTAAGTGCCTCAACAAAATTTACTGATAACAATTTATACATGTCATCTGTACATTATCTGTAAGGTGCTGGCCACATTGCATTGTCTGTACTGATTTTAGCAGTGAAGAAAAAGGCGCATGCGTCTGGCACGGGGCCACCAACAGCTGACTTCACGCCAGCGGAGGAGGTCGCCCTCGACCAGAACAGAGGCAGGCCGATGATGGAGGGGATAGAGGGGGGAACAGCCACAGACTCTGTCCCACCCACAGAAACCACCCTCTTCATACAAGGTACATTATTCCAGTAGACAGTACATGGACTCAACCATTTCATTCATTCATTCATTCATGAATCAACCATTGGTGTTATGTGGACTGTCTGACTTTGGATTGTCTGTCAGTGTCAGGTGCCACACTGACCCTTCTGGAGCCTCCAGAGGATGATCTGGTGAGTGTTATTCATGAGAGGCATATGCTTGACATGTCTTGCAAGTTTACATTAGGTCAATACAAATTGTATTTAATGTGGCAGGGTCAAGGCACATCTGCATCTGCAGCACAAATGGATGCAGCAGTGGATGCAGCAGATGAGGAGACACTGTCCCTGGACTCCAGAAGGTTTGAGGTAACCTGCCAGTCTTGTGGAGATAATTTATGTCTCAATTCTATAATCTTAATGTATCAGCAGTCAGTGGTGTGGTGCTCATAGGAAATATATTTGTAACAGGACACGGATGAACAGCCTGAACAGCCTGACAACCTGCCTGGAAATGTAGTGAGTATTGCCTGAAGGACATCCACGGTGTCCACATTTGCTGTGCTAATAGATGTGTTTTACAGAATGCACACTGTCAGACAGCTATATGCCACACATCTAAAGGGGCAGATAGCACTGACGGGTGTCAAGCTCCAGTGTGAGAAGAGGAGGCTGAAGGACATGGAGCTCGACATCCAGATCAAAAAAAAAACCTTAAGGAAGTTGGGGTTAGAAATTAAAAAACTAAAGAAAGAAGTAAGTAATTTATTGCACATTGTAAGCATGACTGTGATGCAATGTATTAATCAATGTTATTTCTCTCTTCCTCTCCCCAGCTACAAACATCAGACAGTGACTGACCTCATTTAATTAGTTAGTTTATTTTGGTCATAACTGCTATACTTTTGTAGCACGTTTAGTTTAGTTGTAAAATAGATTCCTTAAGGTTTTTCTGTTGGAATGGCTGCCTTTCACAGCAGTTTTTATTTATTTATTTTTTTTTGTGTGTGTGTTAAAATGGGCGCCTTTCAATGAGGTTTGTTTTGTTGGTTAAAATAGCTGCCTTTTTTAAGGTTTTTTTTTTTCTTTGTTAAAATAGCTGCCTTTTAAGGAGGTGTTTTGTTAAAATAGCTGCCTTTTTAAGGAGGCCTATAAAGGCCTATAAAGGTGGCTCTCTCCTTGCCTCAGGTCTCTGTGTCCGGCCATGTCTCTCTGACTTCTAGTGACCTGTCTGTGAAACTCCTGAAGTTTGCAGATGACAGAACCGTCATCGGCCTGATCAGTGAAGGTGACGAGTCTGCATACAGACGGGAGGTCGAACAGTTGGTCCTCTGGTGTAGTCAGAACAACCTGGAGCTGAACCCGCTCAAGACTGTGGAGATGACAGTGGACTTCAGGAGGAGCAGCCCAACACTGCCCCCCATAACCATACTCAACAACACTGTGGCTATTGCAACCAACCCCTGCTGTAAATAACATTTATGTACTTACACTTATATTTATCCTGTATTTATTATCTCATTGTACTACCTCACTGTTCCTTTGCACTGTTTACTTGCACTACCAACTGATCACCTTTTATTCTGCAGTCAAATTCCTTGTATGTCTGCACATACTTGGCAAATCTGATTCTGATTCTAATGATGGCTAGTGTGTGTGGGCGTGAGCTTGTGCAAGTGTGTGTGTCTGTATGTCTTTGTTTCTCTGTACTTGTGGGGGTGGAAGGGTTGGGTCTTATTCTGTTGTTTTTAGCCTCTGTGAGGCACTTTGAGTTGCTTTTACGTATGAAAAGTGCCATATAAATTTTTATTTGATTAGATATTTAAACAAACAAAGACTGCTATAAAGGCAGCTATTGAGAACATGAAAATAAAACGGCTATTTCAAACAAAAAAATCAACTAAAATAATTAGCTACATATTGGTCTCTGACCACTCTGCCGTTTACATTGTCCAGGAACAGTGCCGGATTGTCCCAGTCCATTTCTGGTGCTGCTCTGGGAGCCCTTTCCCTCCGTATGGTGGCTATGTTGTGGAGGACTGCACAGGCCGCGGTGATGTCGCAGGCTCTGTCTGGGCTGACCCTCAGGTGTTTGAGGCAATGGAAGCGTTCCTTGAGGAGGCCGAATCCCATTTCAATCCGGGCCCTGGATCTTGAGTGCGCAAGATTGAAGCTCCTCTGTGCTGGGGTCTGGGGGTCTGGGAAGGGGGTGAGGAGGAATGGCTGGCATCCATATGCCTTGTCACCCAGCAATATGCCAGCAAATTCACCTGAGGAGGGTGCAAGATGTAATCGTTATAGGGTAACACTCTAACGCACTTTAAATGGTCAAGGTGCTTATCAATGAAATATGTGGCTTACCTTGTGACATGCGCTGGTGAATTGATGACGCCCGAAAGATTCGTGCGTCGTGGACCGAGCCCGGCCACTTTGCCACCACATTACTGAACAGGCAGTCGGCATCACAGATCATCTGAAACAATAAGATGTAGTCTATTAATGTTATTTAATGCACATAATTTATATAGTGAGAGTGACCATAAGTCATTCTTACTTGGACATTGATGCTGTGGAACGATTTCCTGTTGATGAAGTCCTCTTCGTTAGGACCTGAGGGGCGCTTAATCCGCACGTGTGGGCAGTCCAGCGCACCGATGACATTAGGGAAAGCAGTAACAAAGATAATGAGTAGCCCATCCTACTGTTAAGTAGCGTAACACTTTTTGTAATCAATTCATACCTGCGATTTTGTAGAAGCCCTCTTTCATGTAGCACATCCTTCTGTGGCCAGGGAAGGTGATGAACACGTGCATCTGTGATTTCAGTGCCAGATACACGGCCCGGATGGCTCTGCAGATGGCACTTTTTTCAAGGCTCTCTGCATCTCCCACAGAGTAGAGGAACATCCCACTCAAGAAAAAGCGGAGCGCGACACAGACCATCTGTGGAACGGTGATCGCGCGTCTCCTTGCTGTGCGGCGCTGGATGTGTGGACCCAGCAGCCTGCACAGGTAGCGGATCCCATCTCCCGAGAAGCGGTACCGCTCATACAGGTGGTCATCGTGGTGGAGCAATGGGTCCGACCTGTCCCGCAGCACTCTCTCCCGCCTGAGCGCCCTGCGCACAATGAGTGCCTCTTCATCCAGTCCCGCAACCTCATGCAAAAACGGACACGCCATTGTCAAGGAATAAGAGACACACACGTCATGTGCATGGGACTTTATATACGCCTATTGCCCTCATCACTTCATTGAGGACACCTGCCGATGCTTAATGTCAATCAATCAAACTTCATTTCTAATAACCACAGTTAGTTATTTTTTATTGACACAAATAGATAAAAAATTTGGGTCTAAACAATATACAAAAAAAAAAAAATTCCACAAACAGCCAGGCTGGGAGGTTCCAACATAAAGGACATTACACATATGACATAGATATACAAACACATTATCACACAAATAATTGGGCTGTGACAAAAAGAATGTTTTACATGTTAAATGTTTTTTTATTATTATTATTCCATGTATATTGTTCAAAAATGAGGCAAATACGTACATAAGAAAATGAAATGACGGTGAAACACACTGATTTTCGATCGCAGTGACAGCTGATTGGACAGATAAGGCACAAGGCTAAATTAAGCCTGGCCGTTGTGTGTAAGGAATAAATCTCCATGTCAACATATGTGCAGCATACATGCCTCTGCTTTCGAACAACCGGATCAACACTAAGTTAAGCCAGGATAAGCAACATATCTCGGCTTAATCCCTTATCTAGGTTTCGAACAACGGGCCTCTGGTAAGTGAAATTAGAATATACGTTACCCTTAACTGTAATAGCAGGGGATTGTTAGTATATTTAAATATATTGAGAACCAGCTAACTTGAATAACATTTGTGCGGTGGTTCAATGAATGGGAGAGAAGGGGACCGACAACTTAGATATTGCGCGCGTGCTCATGTGTGTGTGTGTGTGTGTGTGTTTGGGGGGTGGGGCAGCAGGCGTTTGTGCAGTGGTGCAGTGACAGTCATAAACACTACACAATTTTTATGTTTGAAATACATATATTTTATATAAAAATGTGTCTTGTGTTTCCATTGTTATTGGTGGCTTAGTGTTAATTACAAAAAGTTAATAATGAAAAAAAGAGACATCTGTCATAAAATGTTGATTAATGTATGGAATTAAAGCGGGGTCCAGCCCATGTTCCCAAAGTCCTATGGTCTCTCAAGGCAATTTTTTCAAGCTCATTCACTCATTATCTTGTCATAAAAAAAATTTTATAATTTCCATACCTCTGTTTAAGAGGTAGGCTTATTTACATTTTATATCATCATATAAAAACTGCATTTTGTATTTACTCAGGTTATCTTTGTCAAATATTAAATTTTTTCTGATGATATGAAACATTTGTGTGGCAAATATGTAAAAAAAATAAGAAATCAGGAAGGGAGCAAATACTTTTTCACTGCACTGTATCTGTCCCGCGAAAAGGATACTATCCTCTAGGAAGTAGTTTTTGAGATATTCGCTTAAATAGAAAAGCAAACTCACTTACTCACTACTTAATGCTGGTTTTTGTACACAAGTGTTGCTTCATAACACTCAAAACTTTGTCCTGTAGCCTATTTCACAAGATGGCCACGCCTACTGGAAAGCAGATAAAAACACTTCCTGTGGCTAACACGACAGTAGCGTAGAGGCATGTACTGTCAATTTGTCTTCTCGCAATCTCCTCTTTCTTTGTCTTAAGAGATGATTACAGTTGTGGTCCGTATTTTGTAATTACAAGGGAGAGTGAGGAGGTATAAATTTGTCTAAGGTTATTAGGTTAGCCTTTTCTTTTAATTTGTTTTTGATTGTATAGGTATGGCTTATGATAGCTGGCATTTCAGCTAATTTGGGCTATCTTGCCTGTAAAAATGTTAGCTAACATAGGAGTTTGACTTAATAAATGCCTGTGTTTGTAAAACTGGCTGTTTGTCTGTTTAACTTTACCTAGCTATGTCTACTCTCAGATATTGCATAGTGGTCACTAGGGTTGGATGTTATATTGTTCAGTCACTGAGGAAGCTTGAGAAGCTAGTGAATTTGTAGCTCCAGCGAGGCGAGATTGGGGGTTCGCTAGCTAGGTGAGTTGTGTTGGGCTTTAAGCCATATTTTAATTTTTGTCACAAACATAGCTCGGTTTTATCCAGGCTAGAATGCTTAGCAATGGTATCCGATAGGGAGCTTGAGGTTTGCCCCGCCAGCTTATGCAAAGAAAGTCTGGCTAAATGTAACTTGCTTCGCAGTAGATGGCTATCTAGCTAGCTAGTAAATTAAGATATTGCAAATGCATGCTGGCTAATGACCATCATTACCTGACGTTTCTTTTTGATTGCTGCAGCTGCGACTTGCGTTTTCAACAGACGTGAGGTATCGTTCAGGAACCAGTTGCGATAACCAGAAATAGCAAAAGATGTGATTTTATTAGCGAGGGGGTAAACCCCCGCAGGACCGAAGGCAAAAGTACAAAGTCCACAATCCAAAATCACAATCCTAGGGGCAGAATCCAGAGTCGAAAAACCAGGGCAGCAATACAGAAATCATGGTCAGACAAAAAAGGGTTCAATACACAGAGATAGCAAGTAATCCAAAACAGAGCCAAAAAGAGGTAGTCGGGCGGTCCAGTCAGAAAGGTAACACAATGAGTACGAGGCGAGAAACAAGAGCAGCACAGGTAAACACGGGAAACGTTCTGACGGGGAACTGCAGTGAGAAGACAGCTTAAGTACACTCAAGGGAAGTCACATGCTATGATTAGGGAAAGGTGAACTGGATCAGACTAATTACGTGGGAGCAAAACATGAGGGAGAACCTAACCACATGAAATTGGCGAAAGCCAAAACGTGGACAGGGAACACGAGACAGCCTATGACAAAACATACATCTCCGGTTAGGGAGTTCTAATGTGCACAGATAATGAGAGGCAGGACAGAGTGGAGCAGGTGCGGAGGATCCGCTGAATTGCAGCAAAAGACTAAGTGAAGGCAAGAGGTGGAGACTAGAACAGGGCGAGTGCTGAGAGCTTGTTAATCAATTAGTAAGTGCAGCTATACAATCCCTAGTGCTCGTTAGTAAGTTAGTATTATATACAATGTTAGTCTGGGTTAGTAACTTTAACAAAATAACAAACTGTTAGTATTGGTTAGTAAAAATAGAAAAGCAAGGTGAAGGAAGCGAACGAGATTAGAAGGAATGTTTGAAACCCAGAAACCATGAAATCACCTAAACATGTGACACGCGAGACTGGGGAGAAGCTGTATCTTAACAAGAGACCAGACAGGGGAGACAAAGTGCAAAGAAGGGCATGGCAAAACATGGACCGGACCATAACAGAAAAGTGGATTGGGAATGGCAAAAACGAAAACATGGCATGGTACAAAAACTAAACAGAACATGGCAAAACCTAACAGACATAATCATAAACATAACAGGGCATAGGGAAAACATGACAAGCATGGCAGAATAATAATAAACATGGCAGAAACAAGACAGACATAGTAGAATCATAACCAGACACCGTGGCATTCCGTCTGGGGTAGCCAGTGAAAGCCCAGTAGCCCTCGCCAACTCAGCGCTTTCTTCTCCAGAAGCAGTATTCCCAAAAAGGCAAAGTGCAGTTTTCCGTCAAGGCACCGATTATCAACAAAATTAATATAGACCATACCTGCGCAGAGTTAGTTAAGGTGTAGCCTTGAACCAAAAAAAAAAAAATTACCCGTACTGTTCTGAATATAAAACGAAGTTTCCTCCCGAGAAATCCCCTTTGCAAAAGTGGGCTCGTCTTATTTTCGGGGACTCGGCTTTTTAGTCAAAATCAATGATTCTGTGTATTTTAGAGTCTATAGTCAATATATGTTGACAACAATAGATGGCACCGGACAACAGTCTGCCTTGTTTTATATTGGTTTTTCTCAGGGTTTTCCCAATATTTTCAAATATATATATATATATATATATATATATATATATATATATATATTCGTGATTAAAACAAGATGTCATGAAAACCCCCCTTTTTTCCAAGAATTTGTCTTGAGAAAGGGGGGTCCTCTTACATCCAAAATCCTCTTATATTCAGAACAACACAGTGATAATGATTTTTAATGCTTCCTTGGTAAATATGTAATTGATGTACGTTGTAATATAGACTGCAGAGATACTGCAAAAATGAAAAGCAAAATTACTTTTTACTACCCTTTATGTATTAGAAATGTCGATCAAGAGTAAATCTTATTTTGCGCATGTGATTTTTTTTTTTATAGTCAGTTATCATATGTGGGACATACTGAAATAAATGCATCAAGGAAATTGAACACCCATGGGTTTTTCAAATCCAGACCTCTAACAGCAGTGAATGAATGAAATTGTAACTATAATATCATTATTGTTGGTAAAATCCATGAGTAAGCTAAGCAAGCCCAACTGGGTGGCATGTGTAAACTGCCAGGTGTCCCAGTCTGAGACTTAAGAAGTCTGGCCACCTTATTTATTAAATTTACCCCGGGTGTACTCAATGAATCTCCAGGACTTGTGAAATTAAGATGTCAAACAAAGTTTACATCATAGTCCATTACAGCACCCTTGGTTCCAAATATGTCCCTGCTGCTGCTTACATGAGCGTACAAAAGACTTTGGCACAGGCCCCACACTTATGTAAAAAGGGAGTAACTCAAGTCATTACCGGACAAAGATGAATGAAAATGAAAAACTTTAATGAAAACCAATTTTATTTGAAAAAAAATGTTCTTTGTTAGGGCACTGCTTCAGAGCAAGCTGATGCACTTGTAGTGCTCAATTCTAAAGCCTCAGGTACAAATTCTGTGCAGTCAACACTACCATGCATACAGAAGTAACTATCCCAAATCTGCATATTTGCAAAACTATAAACTTCACACACAAATGTTTCTGGACCACTGCCTAACAAGGACAACTTGACTGCAACAGCATCAATAATTGGCCTTCGACCACAGCTGCTTACAGCAAAGATTAGTGATGGCTTGTCAGCACTGAACTGACTTTCCAAAGAAAGGTCCTGAGTGAATAAGATGCAACATCATGGGTACATCTCAATTCTTTTAATTAGCATCCATGTTTCCCTCACTAGTATTTTCCTAGCGTCTTAGTCCTTCCCACCATGGAGCGATGCAAGGAAACTGTGCGAGGAGGGAAGACACAAGGAATCCTTTCCTCTGAAGAATCACATGAATCCACGTCCATTTCTGATGATAGCACACAGCTGGATCTGCTGCCAGTCTGTCATTACGGACTGACCGCATGGTTTTCAGCTGAAGTCTTCCAGGAAGGCTGCCCTTGTGAATACTCGCTCATGGCTCCTCAGAGCTCTCTCCTCGCAGCAGAAATGAGAGCTTTGATATGACCTGCAAGATGGCTGATACATGAAAACTTCTGCTTCAAGTGAGGAGCAAGGAAGTATCAAATAAGAGATTTAAGATGTACCTCATGTCCTCCAGTTCTCAGATCCTTTCCAAAGGTCAGCAAGTGCACCTGATGAAATAAAAACAAAAAAAGGCAAACCAATTTATGTATAGAATGTCATACAATAAAAATATAACTTCTTAAATTAATAAGAAATATGGCACAAAGACAGTGTAAAAACCCAAGGAGATTAGATAATAAAAGAGCAATAGTAAATGAGCAGTTGGAGTACTATCCGAAGGACTGCATATTACAAGGTAATAGTGCAAAGGACCACTAAACACGAATAAAACACCTTGGTAAATTTGCGAAGATTGAAGTAAGTAGTACCAAAAAGTCATAATTAAGCAGCTACAGGTTGTCACTGTGTCTTCATGAAATCACAAAAGAAGTTGAACAAATGGATCCCTTACATCTACATAAGCAGTGGCTAATGGACTGAAAATATTAAGCGCCATTTAGATAGCCTGCATTGCAGGATGTGCCAAAAGTGAGCACGGAAGTTCAGAGTAGAGTCATTTTTTATTTCACCTTTTTATTTACATAATTAAAACAATGTTCTTAGTTGAATTTACCACGTTGCAGCATTGCAGAAAGAAGAACGACAAGTGTTAAACTGTCAAAGGATTATTCTAATCTTTGGAAAACTTTATTAAGCATAATTATCAAACACTGGTCGGTACAAATGCGTTACCCACACAAGCCATTCTCGACCACAGCTTACTGAGGTTTACTAAACCGGTAATCAGCAACTTCGGAGACGTGATGTCTAGAAAACAAATTCATAGACGTATGTTTGCCAGCTAAATGGTGCAAGATATCTTTGATACTAATGTAGTTCGAGCGAACACAAAAGACTAGCAAACTAGCCACGGGTTACAGCATGAACGATAGGTAGCAAGATAATGCTAGTATTTTTATGTTCCATTAAGTTAATTGTTGATGCCATAATATTGTGTCAATTGGCCAAAAACTCGAAAATTTCCCAGTTTAACTGGCTTTGCAGATCCTATTTTTTGCCTCAATTTTTAAGCACGAGGTTAAAGTTAGCTGCGTGATTTGCAAGAAGCAGCAAGATTGCTAGTTACCTGCAGGAGGACAGCAATTGTAGTCAATGCTCCAAAAGTTCTGCACCAGGTGAATCCGTTTTCTTATCGGTTTTTCAACCCAACTCCATCGCAGACCCCTTTCTTCCCGTTGCCGTCCACTGTATTTTTCATGCCCCAGTTCACATGGATCTGAATGGTACAGCTTAGTGAGCATTGCACACTCAGGTACCTAGCTAGCTACATCTCATAATCATAAATCTTCCCCCGTCATCTCTTTTATGGACAAAATTCATCTCCTCCTGTCCTCTTCGGTGGGCAAACCGAGAAAAGAGAGATCGGCTTGCTTCTTCGAGTTACAGTTTGAACAGTCAGGACCGGGAACACCCGACTACTAACACTCTGCCATTGTTGATTCGCGGAGCATCAAGCTAGCATAAACTAACGGAAGTCAGTTTACCTGCTTTCCGGTTTGTATACCCGGAAGTGTGAAATAGGGCTCATTTTGGTTGGATAGTACCCTTTTTGCGTGACAGGTCTCATATATTGCTCTGAGACGGGTGAGTGCGAGTTTCACAGTATACCCAAAAAATACAAATATACAAAAAAATAGACTATACCACTGAACCCAAGCCCATGAGCGATGAGGCTCAGTTTAAACTTTGTGGTGATATGATTGCTGTGGCAGTCATAAAGGACAATATGCACGTAATGTAAACAAGCAACAATGATGCATGCAAGTGATTTAACGCGCTGTTTGTAGATCATCCTTACTGATGTTATAGAATAATAAACGTGAGCAAAGACAAATAAATCTCAGTTGTGGGAAGTAACATTCTTAAGATTTCAATCAGTTAATTATGTTTAATAATTATGTAAATACCATGGGGCCTACAGATAACTGAATATTTTATTGAAATTGATAGTGAATTGGCTGCATATTTTCTGTTTATTTTATAGAAAATATCCTTCAATGAAAGTGACTTTGCTGAAAATGCGGTCATCAAAGAACGAATTCAATAACTGGAGAAAAAAGAAAGTAAAGAGGAAGATGAGACGAGGGTAATACTGCCTTAAATAAATTCCTATTTTTGTCTCATTGTGCAATGTTCAGCAATAGAACGCAGGAAGAAAATCAAACGGCGTTACCTTAGCTAGCCACATACTATCTGGCTAGCTAGCTAGCTAGCTAGTTTATTAACCTACTCCTGTTCTTTCGCGTGGGACATCATTTTACACACAGCTGGTGCATTGTTTTCAGCGCAAACATAGCACCTACGCAAGAAAGTTGGAAACTTGACGTGAGTACCTAGCAAGCATCCAGATTTTGATGGGGCTCAAATGGACACTGAATGGGAGATTTAAGAACTCGGCTCCAAGAATGCGTTTAATGAAGAAATGTTTTAGTTTTATGCTTTATGCAATTACGTTTGGATGGTCTGAGAAAGCCATATAATGGTTCTTCAAAGAGATTCTCAGTGTTAAAACTGTTATCTAACTTTCGTGCAGTGATGTGTAATGTTGGGCTACACAGAAACCATGTTAAGCATTTCCAAGTCTGATTTGTACAGCCGTTAGTAATGTGGCAAACCTCAGTGAAATTACTGTTAGATCACTAGCTAGCTACCTAGCTTGCAAGCTATAGCTGGCTAATAAATGATCATATAATGATAGTAACATTTGCTAATAATACAACATGCCATTATGTAATTAAGTAACTTATGAACTGATTCGAGTATTTCCAATTTTTTCCGCTATTTTTGAACACTGACATAATATTAAAATAAATCATTCCACTTGTTTTTGTACCTGTGGGTGCAACAGCTTAAAAGGGCATTACAATGGCTATTAAATGTAATTATTAACTAATAAATTAGTTAATTATTTATTAAAACTTTAATTTAATAATTAAAGTTCCTTGGGGCACCACCCTTCCAGTAAAGGGAAAATTAATAGCAATTGAATGACTAAGTCTCATTAATGTTTCACCATGAATGCCAAATTACTACAATCACAATTTATGTTATAAATGAATGATTACAATATTCAACAAAAATGGGAAGACTGGGCTTAATTATCAATGCTAAAATTCAATAGCAATATAATTACCATTAACATCCAGCATCAATAATATAACCACACGCTGAAGGAAAGGGGAGCTCTTGACCTGGCAGAGGTTAGATTCAAGCTAATATTCAGCCAAAGACAACCAGAAGCACTTGTTGAATACATATAAAAGGGTTTATTATATCTCAGTAGCAATGAACATGCAATCAATACCACTTGAATAAAACAATTAACACGCAGGAAGGATTAAATAGCGGTTATATCGTGAAACAACGTATACAAATAGATTAAAGGTAGGATGTGTGAGTGTGTGTGTGTGTGTGTGTATGCGTGTATGTGTGAGTAAGTCTGAGTACCAAAATGGAAGGGTTAAAATGGCAGGCTTGGACTCAGATCTAAAATGGAGGACTTAGATCTAAGAGGTCGTACTCAGATCTAAAATGGTGGACTTGGATCTAAGAGGGCGGACTCAGATCTAAAATGGTGGACTCAGATCTAAGAAGGTGGACTCAGATCTAAGAGGGCGGACCCAGATCTAAAATGGCGGACTGATGATGTGGCAGTCTGAGAACCACGTGTGCTTGAGAGTGGAGGAAGTGAGGGGGAGAACAACAAACTGGATGGCACAGGCGGGAGAATTAGAAAAAGACTCCTGCACGAGTTAGGCCTGAGGCTGTGTTTCCCACTCAGTAAACAGAGTGTAGTGTACAGAAACTAGCTGAAAAGAGAATATGAGAATGGAGAGAGTGAGAGAGGATGAGAGAGAGGAAGAGCAGAAAAGAAGGCGCAGGCAAAGTCTAATAGGATTGAGTAGCAAGCCGCAGCGGGCTGAACAATCAGTCAGACAAGCCAAAACGTCCCAATTCAGTTCAAACTCTCAACAATTCTAATTACAAAGAGCAAAGCAACAATGTAAAACAAACAATCCGCAGTTTTAAATGAACTCACTCAAAGATCGGATATTTAACAGCTCAGCAATGCAGCAATATAGAATAAATATTCGCGATTTCCAGACAAATTCTCTTATATACCGAAGTTTTCAACCAGTACAACAGTAAGATGCAGTACATTAAAAGATCCAGTACATTAAAACAGCCAGCAAAGAAAAACACAGCTCAAAGCATAGAGAAATAATTACAGTCAAACATCAACAATTAGCATAGAATCGCGCATTTCATATTCTAGCTAAATCTGCCCAGATGCAAATTGCCTTACTTGGGATCACTACCGAGTGAGTGATCCAGATCTCCAGTGTCAGTGACTGTGTCCAAGTGAAGACTTCGGGCGTCGGTCCCTTTGTTTCCAGGCTCGTCAGCGGACAGGAAACGGTGTCTGCTTTTCAAGGCACAATGATGCACGAGAGAATGCAGAAAGTTCGTCGACTGGTTGCTCGGGAAAAATAGCAAAAAAGGGAAGCTGGTCACCTTTTTGTTTCTTCCAGAAGTTAACCCTTTCACTACCGCTTACTGGGAATAAGACAACCCTTGCTCACCATTAATTTTTGTGCTATTGCGGCATGATATTGCATGTGGATTTTCACCCCCTTTTTTGAACTAAAAAACGCCAGAAATGGACAATTTTATGAACAGAAAACATGTTCAAAATACATTTACCTTTCCATTGACACATATCTTTGCTTAGTTTTTCCAACAGTAAAAACAGAACATGAAGATAAAAACCGTATTTCAGTTTGTCAAGACAAGACGATTTCTCCTCTATGGGATTTATGCACAAACGGAGATACACGTGCTGCAGCACGCACTGCCTGCAATAACCTGTATAAAATAAGATAAAACTGTGCATAACCGGAGGATTGGGAACTACGGGAAGCCTGATGACATCACTGATGTGTTGTGCAGTACCAGACTCGTCCAAAGGGGTGTTTTGTTGTGGAGCTTTGACAGTTTTTGTGAGGGACTTTCTCTAGGCGCAAAATAGCGACAATGGTAAGTGATGCGGGATCGGCGCTGTCTCGGAAATGCGACAATGGTAATGAAAGGGTTAAAGACGTTGAAACAAAAGAAATTCCACTGTCGTCTCCCAGTGTGAATTCTTTACCGGTTCTTGAATAGATACGCCTATAGGCAAGAAAAGTAATTACGGAACAGAACGTAGTTAATCTTTAACTCTACCGTGGCCAACTGGAGAGGTCCGAAAAACTTTGTTCTTTGTTCTATTCCAAGGAAACTTTTCAGTCAGATAGATGTGCACCCCTTGATCTCCTTTAACCCCGCCGTGGCAGAAGTCCAGAGAGAGCAAACAATGGGTTGCTTGACTTTTTAAAAGGGGTTTGATGTCAGTAGTTTTATTGCATTAGAGATAATGCTTTTGGAATTCTGGGAAATGTAGTTAAAATGGCTGTTCTTTGTGGTTTGCAGCCATTTTGGCAGGCCTTGGCCCTACATACCATAATGACTTCTTTTGATTTAAATATAAAGTGACATTCTATAGCAGTCCTGATTTTGCGGATGACCCTGCTGGAAGCCCTTCAACGACCTTGATCACTCTTCAATACAGTGATGTAATTACATTGTGTTATTTGTTTGGAAATCAGTAGATAAATAGATGAACAATGATTGGCGCAATAATGACTTCCCTCCAGCAACTCGGCCATTGTTTATAAGTACCTCTTGATTGTGCTCCTTGAAACGACCACACTATCTTTTCCCAGATTATCCTTTAAGGTAGGTTGTGGATTTTTCTTTGTGTCCCAAACAATTCTTCTGGCAGTTAGGGCTGAAATCTTTCTTGGCCTGCCTGAGCTTGGCTTGATATCAACATATTCCCTAATTTTCCACCTCTTAATCACAGACTGAACAGTACTGACTGGCATTTTCAAGTCTTTGGATATCTTTTTATATCCTTTCCCATTTTTAAGAAGTTGAACTACCTTGTTACAAGGGTCTTTAGACAGTTTTTTCCACTCCCCATGGTTCAGTGTCTAGCCAGATCAGTGCATCCACTCAGGAGCTAACAAACTCAAAGACTGTACACAGACACTAGTTACAATTTAGAACGGTGTGGAAAATGAACCCTTAATAGCCATTTAAACTTCTGTCTATAAAACAAGGTCAAATATTCAAGGGTGTGCAAACTTATGATCAGAATGTTTGGGTGATTTCAACTATTATTATGATTTTAAAAGGAGCCAAATACCTATGTAATGATGAATGACTTCACATGAACACTATCCTGAAAAAAGATGCATTTTCTGCACAATGAGTCATATTTTTAAATAAATGGCAACATTTCACAATTTCATCAAGGGTATGCATATATATGCACAGTGTTGTGAAAAAGTTTGCCCCCTTCCTGATTTTTTTTTTTTTTTTTTTTGCATATTTCTCACACTTAAATGTTTCAGATCATCAAACTAATTTTAATATTAGACAAAGAAAACCCGAGTAAATATAAAATGCAGTTTTTAAATGTTGATTTTATTTATTGAGGGAAAAAGCTATCCAAACCTACCTGGCCCTATGTGAAAAAGTATTTGCCCCCTAAACCTAATAACTGGTTTTGCCACCTTCAACGACAACAACTGCAATCAAGCATTGGCGATAACTGGCAATGAGTCCTTCCCATCGCTGTGGAGGAATTTTGGCCCACTCTTCCTTGCAGAATTGTTTTAATTCAGCCACATTGGAGGGTTTTCAAGCATGAACCGGTCCTGTTTAAGGTCATGCCACAGCATCTCAATCGGATTTAAGTTTGGACTTTGACTGGGCCACTCCAAAACCTTCATTTTGGTTTTTTTTTTTTTACGCTATTCAGAGGTGGACTGCTGGTGTGTTTCGGATCATTGTCATGCCGCATAACCCAAGTGCGCTTGTGCTTGAGGTCACAAACTGATGGTTGGACATTCTCCTTCAGGATTTTCTGGTAAAGAGCAGAATTCATGGTTCCATCAATTATGGCAAATCGTCCAGGTCCTGAAGCTGCAAAGCAGCCCCAGACCATCACACTACCACCACCATGTTTGACTGTTGGTACGATGTTCTTTTTATGAAATGCTGTGTTAGTTTTACGCCAGATGTAACCAGATGCACACTTTCCAAAAAGTTAAACTTGTGTATTGTCAGTCCACAGAATATTTTCCCAAAAGTCTTGGGGATCATCAAGATGTTTTTTGGCAAATGTGAGATGAGCATTTGTGTTCTTTTTGGTCAGCAGTGGTTTTCGCCTTGGAACTCTCCCATGGATGCCATTTTTGCCCAGTCGCTTTCTTATTGTTGAATCATGAACACTGACTTTAACTGAGGCAAGTGAGGCCTGCAGTTCTTCAGATGTTGTTCTGGGTTCTTTTGTGACCTCCTGGATGAGTTGTTGATGTGCTCTTGGAGTAATTTTGACAGGTCGGCCACTCCTGGGAAGGTTCACCACTGTTTCAAGTTTTCTCCATTTGTGGATAATGGCTCTCACCGTGGTTTGCTGGAGTCCCAAAGCCTTAGAAATGGCTTTGTAACCCTTTACAGACTGATAGATGTCAATGACTTTGTTTCTCATCTGTTCTTGAATTATTTTAGATCGCGGAATGATGAGTTGCTTTTTGAGATCTTTTAGCCTACTTTACTTTGTCAGACAGGTTCTATTTAAGTGATTTCTTGATTCAACAGGTTTGGCAGTAATCAGGCCTGGGTGTGGCGAGTGAAATTGAACTCAAAAAATATGGTTAATGGACTTCGGTTTGGTGAGTGATGGAGTAGGCAGCAGGTCGGAAGAGCTCTGTCACCATTCAACATTTATTTGATATCCGCTGCATTTTTGCCTGCTTGGAGTGTAGTGAACCCATTTCTAAAGCTGACCTCTGAGTTTGTGTCTTTGATATTCAGTTAAGCATGGGCAAGACGACCACAACTAAAGGTAAAAAAGCTGAAATCGGGAGCAAGAGCAGACAAGATGGCGACTTAGCTTCTGAGCTGCTAGCTAGCAATGACCCCGCACACGGCGACAACGACAACCCGCCGGCGGCATCTTTGACTGATATCCAGAAACTACTCACTGGCATGGAGGAGCGGATTATTACAAGCCTGGCTGCACAAATTTCAGCCAACCACGCCGCCATCGCCAAACACGACCAGACAATCCAGGCTATTGACACTTCAATGAACGATTTTCATGGGAAGCTAACTACGAGCAGTGCAATTATAAGTGGACGACCTCGAGAACGGGTCCAGGAGGTGCAATATTCGTATAACAGGCATACCAGAGGGAGCTGAAGCCAACCAACCGACCTCTTTCATTGAACCAGGGCTCGACAAGTACATTGGCCCGATGGCCCCGAACCTGTGGAAGTACCGATCGGGCCAGCGCACCTCGTCCTGTGCTTGCCCGATCGGGCCATCACCATATTTCCATGCGTAGTTATTGATTTCAGGGTTTCTTCCAGGATTTTTTTTGAAACTGTGGCGGAGGGCTTCAGCATCGGGTCAAAACTCAATATTATCAGGTGTGGCCAGTTTTCATTAATCAGCATGTAGGTGATGTAATAATTGAAGTCTATGTGCACGGAGGTTTATCAGTTTCACGTGCGTGACGGTGGATTTCACATATACAGTAGAACTCGCCTAAAACATCTTCGTATAAAACGAAAACTCGCTCATACTGGACAACAGCTCAAGTCCCGATTTTTCAGTAATGTTTTTCAATTAAATAAACATCAAATATACCGGATTTCATATAACGGATTTTCGCTTACATCGGACAAAATGTCCAGTCCCGTCACAATGCATTTCCATTAAAAAGCACTTGTGTAGCCTATACCGGACAAGCTGGTTAGCACCATGCACATATGCAGTTGCAAAAGAGCAACGAAATGAAGTTCGGCTTTCTTACACTGTTATAAACTGACTGAATTTAACAGCTAAATTAAAGCATTGTCTCCTTGTTATTTTAACTGTGAGTGGAGTCCTGGACGCATTTAACCGTGGTTTACACGTAACATGGACGGAACTCTGTTGTAAACTTATTGTAGCCTAAAATTATAGTAAAAATAACTGGCAAAAGAGCTGCACGTTTATGTCAGTGTATTTGCAGAAACTGAAACTGGTGCAGTTTCATTTACGTACTAGTTTTTAGTCTTCTTCATTGATCCCAGTTGGAGCAACACGCAGTATCATCCTGTTATCCATTGTGTCCGGGCAAAGACGGACTAAATACTGAGAAGTATTTATGTGCACTTCAGAATGAAGTTGTTCCAATCTTTATACACAAAGCATACATATAAATTCATACATGTATATAACGGATATAATCTGTTTTATGCGAATAACGAATTTTGCCCGTTTTATGCATACAGTGGATTTCGCTGATAACAGACAAAATGAGCTGGTCCGATTGAATCCGTTATATGCGAGTTTTACTGGTAATATGAAAACCGATTATGAATCCGGACTCCGGAATTGGAATTAAATAATCATGAAGATACAGTTAGGTAGAGCAGGATGTGCTCACAGCAAACACAGAAGTTAACATCGTAGTTTATCGTTTTGCAAAGTGAACGGAATATTTTTTCTCTAATCGTTGCACACATTGCATTAAGAAGAAAGCAGCACGTTTCACTGCCGATGGCTAATTTTTATTCATCAGAAAACGTGTTCATCAAGCAAAATGATTGACAACAGGTCAAAAATTATTAGCGCTCATTTTCACTTGACAAGAACTGGCGACACCTGATTGTCCTAAGGATTTTTGGAGTTTATGTAAAGTCATTTTACAAAGGCGTGGCAGCTTTATTTTGCCGTGGCGGTGCACCAGTGGGAAATATACTCCTTTGTTTACTACAAAAATACGTCCAAATCCTTCTGCTGAAGTTGAACAGGTACAATTTAATTTTGCGACAGCAATGACGCTATTAACGGTTGTGACAAAACGAGCCGTTAGTGTCCGAAAGTGTTTCTTCCCTCTGCCTATGAGCGCAATATATAGTCACCTACAAAGCGGGTTCCTTTATAGTGAGTAGGGAATAGTGCGAGTGAGTGATTTCGGACACAGCCCTGGATTTCCAGCAGCAAGGCCTAAACTGAGCAAGCTGAAGCAGCGGCCAGTGCGAGAGCAAAGGACAAGTATGAGAAAAAGAGGACAAGGTTGGTAACTGTTGAATTCATATGGGTCTGAACAACGCGATGGAGACAGCGCCCGGGCGGGGGAAGGGGGTGTGAGTTAAGTTTAAGTGTTCACGATTTTTAAGTCATCAAATTTAATGCATTTTACAATAGATCCAAATATATAGTGCCGGCAAAGATCCCCCCTTGCCGGGAGCCTTCATGATCAGTTGAAAATAACAGGGTCAAAACAATTCCAGCTGCTATGTTGAACTTTGCTGGTCTCTGAGTCTCATTGTGACAAATAATTTCCACGTTTGGTAATGTCGGCGCAATCAACAGCAAGAACGATTCCCACTACCATCATTTCGCTCCGTACAATATTTTCTAATCATAGCGTAATATGTGTGAAAAACGCATTCCCACGCAGTGGCGGTAGCACTCGTGCTTATTATTGAAAAAAAGATTTCCTTGCTGCAAGTAAAAATCCACAGAAAAGGGTCATCAAAAATTTGGGCCAGTGAAAAGTTGGTTCGGGCCAGTGGAAATGACCAGTCACTAGCCCTATAGGGACAGTGAATTTTTCAAAACTTGTCGAGCCCTGTGAATCCTGCCTAGGAGAGATTCTCGGTCCCGACGCCTTCCCCCATTCTCTGACCGTGGATAGAGCACACAGGCTGGCTATCCAGAGAAGACAAGACGGCGCGCCCCGACCCTTCATAGCTTGCATCCACCGGTTCCAGATGAAGCAGCAAATCATGCAGCTGGCACGAGAGAAAGGCCCCCTGTCCTACAGAGGCTCAGAGATTCACATTTACGCCGACTACAGCGCCGAAGTGGCTAGCAAGAGAGCCGCCTTTGCTCCGGTCAAGATCAGGCTGAGAACGGCGGGATACCAGTTCAGCCTACGCTTCCCCGCTAAGCTCCATGTGGTTGCCGATGGATCCAGGCACGAGTTCAGCACCCTGGCTGAAGTCGCTGCTTTTTTGGAGGACAGACGACCTGCTGGATGAGACCCCTCAGCAAACGTAACGGCATCATTGGAAGAAAACTCCGGGTACATTGCACTTTTCTAGCTCAGCTTTATGGAAGCCCATAGTGGACAATATTCAAATGAAAATATAATCTCACTATTGCATCATAATTTTCCACATATGAATGAGTTATTTGAGACAATATTAAATTGAAAATGCATTAATCCAATTATCACTTTCATTTTCACATACACATATGGGAAATCTATGACTATATTCAAATGATAATGAAAAGCTGATTGACATTTAATTTTCAAAGTCATGCTCCGCAATACAGTGGACAATATTCAAATGCAATAAGCAAAACAGCACCCCCAGCCTATTGCATTTACATTTACATGTCATCACGTTCTTTTAGGGTCAACTTGATAATGAAAATGCTGTTTTCTAATCACTTGGAAATAATAATGATATAATAATGATGACGATATTTGACATTTCATTTTCAAAGATTTATCCTGCAATACATGGGACAATATTCAAACGCAGTAAGGGAAACAGCGCCTCCCAGTCCATTGCATTTTCAAATACGTGTCACCACGCTCTTTCTGGGACACAATGAAAATTAAAATGCAATCTGTCAGCGTCTCATCAAGGCGGGTCTTCTGCTAGGACGTCACTCATTAGGGGCGCGAGCGGAAACCATGTTCCTTATTTGCATACCAACCAATCAGCTTCTGGGTAGGCTTGTACGCACGGAGGCTTACTGATAATGTCATGATGGCTAGGCTGTGATGTATTGTGTGCAATCGCGCATTAGGATATGTTGCGCTTTGGATGTAGCCATCTTGGCAGCTAGTATGCTAGCTAACGTTAACTAAGGAAAATATTTGTAAATGATCATCACATTAAAGCGATATGATTTGATTTTTGCCCCAACTCTATTAACTGAGCTAGCTGTAATATGCATGAACTTATCCGAGGCTTCGCGGCAATGTTGTGCAACTGCACCCCAAGTGTGCTTGCAGATTTCAGAGACGTTAGCTAGCTTGCTAGTGAGTCTAAAAGCAATCGCTTAGGTACAGCTAGCTAGCTATGATGCCTACTGGAGAAGCTCTTACAGCCCTGATTTGTCACTTTAAACACCATCTCGCACACACGACCTCTTTCACCATTGATTAGCAGCTTCTTTTACCTAAAGAACAAACTGACAGTTCAGCCTGAGACATGTTATTTCATAGCTAGTTAAAGCAGCATTATCCTTCCATGCGTGCTATAGCATATTACATTACTCCAGATAAAACGCTATCCGTCTTCCGACCCAAAAGCGCAACATATCCTAATGCGCGATGGCAGACAATACATCGCAGCCTAGCCATCATGACATTATCAGTAAGCCTCCAAGCATACAAGCGCTACCCAGAAGCTGATTGGTTGGCATGCAAATAAGGAACATGGTTTCCGCTCGCGACCCTAATGAGTGACGTCCTAGCGGAAGACCCGCCTTGATGAGACGCTGACAGATTGCATTTTAATTTTCATTGTGTCCCAAAAAGAGCGTGGTGACATGTATTTGAAAATGCAATGGACTGGGAGGCGCTGTTTCCCTTACTGCGTTTGAATATTGTCCCATGTATTGCAGGATAAGTCTTTGAAAATGAACTGTCAAATGTCGTCATCATTATTATATCATTATTATTTTCAAGTGATTAGAAAACAGCATTTTCATTATCATGTTGACCCAAAAAGAGCGTGATGACATGTAAATGTAAATGCAATAGGCTGGGGGTGCGGTTTTGCTTATTGCATTTGAATATTGTCCACTGTATTGCAGAGCATGACTTTGAAAATTAAATGTCAATCAGCATTTCATTATCATTTGAATATAGTCATAGATTTCCCATATGTTTATGTGAAAATGAAAGTGATAATTGGATTAATGCATTTTCAATTTAATATTGTCTCAAATAACTCATTCATATGTGGAAAATTATAATGCAATCGTGGGATTACATTTTCATTTGAAAATTGTCCACTATGGGCTTCCATACAGCTTTGTTGGACTGACCGGTGAGTGAACAAAATTGGCGACTTAACTAAGATGTTAAGCAACGGAGGACTGAATAATGTATCCTATTATGTGACTAACCTTAATATTATTAAGAGAATACACGGCGGCCTTTATTTCTGTTTAACGTGCCACCAATGGACATTATCTGACCAGTAAAGACACACATGTACCTCAGATACTATAAATATATGTGGGGTTTAAAACACTTCATCTATTGTTATTGTTATCTGTGCTGGATATAGTCAGAGATTTGTTTCTGCTATAAGCTGTCGCTGACATGCCGTGGACACGACCCGGGCGCTTTTCTTTTTTTCTCCCCCTCTTTTCTGGTATCATAACATTAGAGGCGCCGGCTGGCTTTACCCCCCTGTTATTACGAGCATAACGAGCCATTGGTAGTGCTAACTTGATTGGGATAAGTGGAAATACTCAGCCCCCTCATCCGCTTTTACGTAGCATTACTGTTTTGCTGTGTAACGCCATATAGTTTTATTGCAACGCTAGGCTATCATTAGCTGTTGGCTCTGATGACATTAAAGGGTTAGTTAACGTCATATTCTGGTCAGCTTGGTGAAGAGAAACGCTTTTTTTTCTAACACCGTACGTCCTTAGTTAATGTAAATTAATACCAGTGATGTCACCCAACAATTGGACCACACATTATTCTTGTGTACTCAATAGTCTTGAACAGATAAATTACAGTGAATGATTATTACCTCAGCTACTGGGCTTTGTATTATCTTCTTTTTTTTCAATACCTATGTTTTCCTAAGGTAAAATCAATGATGTATGTCCACAGCCTTTCTTGCCCAAAAAATTACCTTTATAGACATCCAAGGGCTCACATTGAATGTTTTAAAGGATTGACAATTTGACTTATAGAGAGTCAACTACCTTAGTTTGTAAGTTTAAGGGTTTATCTCCCTTATTACCTTAGTTCATTTTTTATCTTTTTTTTTTTTTTTGTTGGGCCACTTGTATAAAATTTCATTGTTTTGTTCACTGTTTGGAGATTTAAGAACAACTTAAATGGTTAAAAACTATTTAAAGAGTTGTCATGGTCTTGGTCTTATGTCTTAATGACATTTGAGGACGCTCTCCCGTTATTACTATTACTTGTTAATAGCTGTTTTTCCTCCTGCTGAGGCTGTTGATATGTAGAATTGCTGGTTATTGATGTGTGCGCTGGCTAGGGCACTGCATTAATATACTACTGTTTGGATACTTGTGAGGTAATGGTTCATCATGCTCAAATTGACTTTGCTCTGTATTTATAAAAGAAAGATTTACATAACGACAGAGTTTGAAGTGCAGGGTAAAACAATGCACAAAGTGTGTAACGGCACAAGCCAAGAGATAGGTTTTATAGGTTTATGTACATGTGATTGGAGTCTTGCTCTTTGTTATTTATTTATTTTTTCCTTTATTTCCCTCTTTTTCTCTTTTTTCTTTACCTAGTATTTACTTTTCCCCCTTCCTCCCCCAGTGTTCTCTGCTGCTGCACACTCTTCAGACAGGACACCATCTTGCTGTCACTAAACTATCCTGCCTTACCACCTATTTACTCTCTTAAACCAGTATGAGTAGCCATCACAATAAGGTAACTGATAACCCCACCAAGTTCATATCCTGGAATCGTAGTGTTAGCCAGAATGGAATCTCAGGATGTCTTACCCCAGCAACCAGGCCAACTTGGCCAAGACGAAACCACCTACGCACTGTTTCCCACAGAATTTTTGGAGAATATGGGGGCACATGTGTGGTGGCAGACCAATGTCTGGGGGGGTCATTCTCATTTTGTTGAGCGTGTGGGGGGGGATTCCCATTTTGCGGCTGTTGCGCATATTCAGACTATGGCGGGGGTTAATTACATTATGGCAGCCCGCCATAATCTCATCAATGTATGGGAAACACTGCTATGGTAGGGGTTCATCCCATTGAACCTGCTTGTTGCAAACAAAATAATCTAGAGATTGCTTTTAAAGCACAAAAAGAAACAAATGTCCCCCCCCCCCCCAACGCAGCCCCCCATTCATGTTCATAGACAGTAAAAGGCACATCCACATACAATATTTAAAGATTGTGCAAGGTTTCATGTTAATTTGATGTTACAGCCCAGAAACAGTTGGAATGCCAACGCGAACGCAGACGGGAAACTGTACAAAAACAATATGGCTCCCCTGCCTCCTGGGGGGAGGCACAATAACTGATGGGTATTTCTTGCCATTGACGCAGAAGATAAAGTCAAAGACGCCACTTCAATTCAAAACACCACATTTAATTATACAAGAAACTCATCTTAAAAATACAGCTGTACTTGCATCCAAACATGAGGACATTAGTGTATTTGTTCACTAAAAGGAACTGTAAATAAAAGAAAATCATGGCATTATTGAAACCTCAAACCGAAATGAATTCATGCTGTACTATGTTGCTGGGAAAACCTGAAGTGATCTTCAATGATATGCATGCGCCGAGTGCGGACAGTCTCGATTTGAACTATCCCGAAGAATACTGGGAACAGCCTAAGGACGTCTCATGCCGAATGCCTTAGACTCAATACAAGCCTGAAGACAGTATTTTTATTTATTAAAATCGGTGATTCCACAAATTTATTTAGCTTTTTTAGAACAGAGATTCTGACCGAACACTGCCCGAAGCGATTTCCCTCAACTGGGGTTCCAAGCTTGGCCAGTCCGTCCGTGAGTTGCCAGCTCAGCGCGAAGCAGTATCCGTGGCGATCTCTCAGTTGAGAATATAGCCCGGCCTGCAAAAAGTTTTTTTCCCCACTCCGGTTCTGAGCTCAAATATAACATACAACATATCACTGCTCGTGTCAGAGCTACGCACATAAAAACTTGGAGTAACGAAGCTAGCACTAGGGAGCCTTTTGGCATGCATTAACACTTGGAATGACGAGACGTGTACTCGGAAGCCTTTTTGATGTATGGATGGCATCGCACAAGTTTCGTAGCTCGCCTCGCAATTTCAGAACACAATCAACATGATCAAAATAACTTGTTGGGAATCGCCATCTACATGATCATGAGACAAGCAGTTTCAACGTGGCAGAACTGTTAGCTTTTACACGTAGTTCATATCAGCTGCAGTACATGGAATATCATCTCACCTTAAGATTGTCATTTCAAATTAATTATTAATAGGAATATTCACCCAATTCTACCATTAGTATGAAACATGTCTCCATTAGAATTGTATTTTATATCCTGTGGGCTCGGATTTCAAGAGGGAGCCAATAAGGAAATGATGTGGGTCTTGCGCCAAAAGTGGATCAGCTGAGGATGAAATCTGGCGACTGTTGAACTTCTAAGATCGGACAGCCGGCGACATGATTTCAAAATAAATAAGCGGAGCCACGATGACCAAAATATATGCTGAACAACAAAAGAAACGCAAGTTAATTAAAGGCAGACTGGAAAATAAGCGTAATTATTTTAGGAAATCAAATTTATTACTAGCGCGTGCACATTTACACTCGTTTCATCAAATTTTTCTTTATTTTGCGGTCACATCGACTGAGTAACCATAAGAGTATATTAACTAACTAGCTAACTTGCGTGTCTTTTATTGCTCAGTATATGTACATGTATTTCTTTCAGGCTACATTTACTCAAATGCCCGATTTCTGATAAACAAGTTTCAATTGCTGACACTCAAACACCGACGCGAATAAAAACTACTAAAAGGGGCTTCGAAAGGGGTGTTGAATCTAACAAATCAGTACAAGGCAGAGCGTTTTGAAACACATACCTGTGAGAAAAAAAAAAATGCTCTTGGACCTCTACGTTATCAATGTAAGCACCGATCTACCTCAAAAGCAACTCTTGTACAAGTGGACAATGCCCAGTTTCACACAAACCATCGCCTTGGCTATGGCGCCAATGTGTGGGGCACAGATAAGACAGAAGTTTGGTCATATGTTAATGAGTTTATATTGAGCCCAATTTCGCGCACGGCCTACAGCACTTCAGTTCACTCAAGAATTAAAGTCAAGTCGACTCCGCAGATTTTCGAGACAACCATTGTTATCTATACAAATGCTCACCCGTCTCACATATAGGCAATTTAATGCTGGAAACAGCCGGACTCGTCTCAACTCAGACTTACCTGTCTCAGCGTCTCGGGTAAACATTGCCCGTCTCAAAGACGGGGAAAAAGGGCGGCTGGCTAACACCATGCCTGGAATGTTAAAGGGGTCAATAAAGCACTTAAAAGACAAAAAGTTATGTCTCACTTGCTACAACTGAAGGTAGACGTAACATTTTTACAAGAAACCCACCTATGTAATACCAATGTTGTCGGCCTCAAATGAAGCTGGGTTGGTCAAGTGTACCATTCTAAATTATATGCAAAAGCGAGAGGGACGACTATATTAATAAACAAAAATATTTCTTTTCACTCTCAAGAAGTAATTAGCGATCCTAACGGGCGATACGTCATTGTTGTTGGACAACTCTTTGCCAATCCTGTCATTTTAGTGAACTTGTATGCACCAAACTGCGATGACAGTAATTTTTTTTGAAAAACTACAACCCCAATTCCAAAATAGTTGGGACAAAGTGTAAATTGTGAATAAAATCAAAATGCAATGACTTTCAAATCACACCAGCCAGTATTTTATTCACAATAGAACAGAGATAACATAGCAAATGTTGAAACTGAGAAATTTAACTTAATTTTAATTTTATCCACAAAATGAGCTCATTTCAAATTTGATGGCTGCTACAGGTCTCAAAAAAGTTGGGACAGGGGCCTGTTTACCATGGTGTGCCATCCCCTCTTCTTTATAACACACAGTGGAGGGGTCTGGGCATTGAGGAGACAAGTTTCTTGAGTTTAGCCATTGAAATTTGATCCCACTCTTGTTTAATACAGGCTTCCAGCTGCTGGAGAGTTTTGGGTCTCCTTTGATGGACTTTTTGTTTAATTATGCGCCAATTGTTCTCAATCGGTGAAAGATCAGGACAGCAGGCAGGCCAGTTCAGCACACGAACTCTTCTACTACGAAGCCATGCTGTTGTAATAGCTGCAGTATGTGGTTTTGCATTGTCCTGCTGAAATACACAAGGCCTTCCCTGGAACAGATGTCGTCTGGAGGGGAGCATATGTTGCTCTAAAACCTTTATTTACCTTTCAGCATTCATGGTGCTTTTTAAAACATGCAAGTGTCCCACACCATATACGCTAATGCATCCCCATACCATCAGAGATGCTGGCTTTTGAACTGAACACTGATAACAGGAAGGGTGATCTTTCTCCTCTTTGGCCCGGAGAACACAGCGCCCACGATTTCCAACAAGAATGTCAAATTTGGACTCGTCTGACTTCAGGACACTTTGCCACTTTGCTACGGTCCATTTTAAATGAGCCTTGGCCCACAGAACACGGCAGCACTTCTGGATCATTCTCAACAATGGCTTCCTTTTTGCATGATAGAGTTTTAGGTGGCATCTGTGGATGGCACGGCAGACTGTGTTTACAGACAGTGGTTTCTTGAAGTATTTCTGGGCCCATTTAGTAATGTCAATGACAGAATCATGCCGGTGATTGATGCAGTGGCGTCTGAGGGCCCAAAGAGCAAGGGCATCCAGTAAAGGTCTTCCGCCTTGTCCCTTACGCGTAGAGATTTTTCCAGTTTCTCTGAATCTTTTGATGATGTTATGCACTGTCAATGATGAGACCTTCAAAGCCTTTGCAATTTGACATTGAGGAACATTGTTTTTGAAGTATATCAAAGTTTTTTTACACAAGCCATCACAGGCTGGAGAGCCTCTGGCCATCTTTCCTTCTGGGAGACTTAGCCTCTCTAAGACATCCCTTTTATAGCCAATCATGTTACATACCTGGGGCCTGTCTCACGAAGCTGGATTTCGGCTTAGTGAGGTAACTTCTGGATTAACCCTGGGTTTTCCGTATCACTAAGGTGGTTTGCTTTTTATCGGAGTACGTTGCCGTGGCAACATATGCTGAACACCTAACCTGCTCCGGAGCAGGTTAAGTTCAGGATAAGAGCTCAGCAGGTATAAAAGCCCCACCTACTGACCAATCAAGTCTCTTGGAAAATGGACTGCCCATTTGATGAGCACCCAGCAGGCCTAGGTGCACAACTTGTGCGAAGAGCGCTCAGGCGCGAAAGAGTGTTTCGTGATCACTGTAATCCTTTTGATTCGCCTGAACAATGTCTTTACGAGAGGTACAGGTTTTCCGCAGAAGGACTACATATATCTGTCAGCTGCTGGAGCCGTTCATTACTAATTCCACAATTCCATTGTGATCATCCTACAACAGAGACAGTGTGAAGACGTAAAGCCATGTACATGTACATATACATATGTTACACGTATAAGATATAGTAAGCGTACTGACCATTTTGCAGTATGTTTTTATACTTATTTTTTTATTTGCTCCCATGCTCTTTTTTTGCTCCACTGGGGACGCATCTGAAATGATAAGGCCAAAATCACATGCCATAACGACACATTTCATAAACACATAAATTTATGGAACACACAAATGTTACTATAGTCAGATCTACTTGTGCCGTCATGGTGGGGAAGTAATATTATAATCCCACTAATTTACGCATCGACACAGTCGGCGATTTTTTTTGCCAGCATTCCTTGCGGCTTTTGGCAGCTGCAACTATGTTGCTTTTCGCCTGGATGATGGATTTATATTCGTCGTATTTATTTAAGATTAGGCTGTTGCTACGGGTATGGCAGTTTTCCAATGCATTTCAATGCAGAGAGGTACGGCAGTCCCAACTTCAAACCCTGCCCTAACCTAACCCTGACCCTAACTCTAACCCTAACCCTGACCCCTAACCCTAACCCTAACCATAATCCCTAATCCTTATCCCAATCCCTTCAAATCGACAGCTGTACCCATAAAACTGCCGTATCTCTAGATACCGCGTTAAGATTATTGTCTGCTCCTCCATCGTGAAGTATGCGGCTCGGGAGGATTTTTGCATGTCTGCGATTGGTCGTATGCAGCAAACACCGCCCCTTTTTATGTGACCGCGCCCAGATTTAGATTGGAAACTCCTGAGTTCACTTAACGAGTTGATAACCGGCTTTGTGAGACTGATAATCAAGACCGCGGATGTCTGGTTAAGTGCAGCTGGGTAACTGAGGGAAACCCCAGGTATGTTAATCCAGCTTCATGAGACAGGCCCCTGATGCCAGTTAACTTAATTACTTGCTAAATGTTCTTTCAGCTGATTTTCTTATATATTAATTGCTTTTTCCAGCCCTTTTTTGCCTGTGTCCCAACTTTTTTGAGACCTGTTGCAGCCAGAAAATTTTAAATAAGCTCATTTTGTGAATAAAAATTTAAAATGTCTCTGTTTCAACATTTGAAATGTTATCAATGTTCTATTGTAAATAACATATTGGCTCATGTGATCTGAAAGTCATTGCATTTTGAGATTATTCACAATTTAAACTTCATCCCAACTATTTCAGAATTGGGGTTGTATTTCTGACGATACCCAAGATTGATAATGGATATCTCATGATAGGAGGGGATTTCAATCTTGTATTGGATGTCGTCTTGGACAGGTCGTCAACTAACCCTCATAGTCTTTCTAGGTCAGCAGGAGTTGTGAGTGATTTTATGTGTCAATGTGGCCTTTCCGATGTTTGGAGGTTTCAGTTTCCCCACACTAGAACTTATTCCTTTTTCTCAAACGCGCATCATACCTATACCCATATACATTATTTCCTACTTGATAACAGGTTTCTACCCAGGGTTAAGACTTGCTCATATACCAGTATTGTTATATCAGATCACAGCGCCATCCAATTTGACCTGGATCTCCCAAATCGCCCTCCCCCTAACAAAATCTGGAGACTCAACCCTCTTCTACTATCAGACGAGAAATTTGTAGAGTTTATTTCATCCCAAATTGAACTTTTCCTCAAGACAAACCCCTCCCCTGAGGTTTCATTTGCCACATTATGGGAGACTATTAAAGTATACATTCGTGGACAAATCATAGCTTACTCCTCTACACTTAAAAGAGAAAAAAAATCAAAACTACATGAAATCTCCCAACGAATACTATATATCGACTCGAAATATGCTCAAAGCCCGACTCCGGATCTTTACAAGGACTGCTTTAGACTACAAACTGAATTTGACCTTTTAACTACTGATGAGGCAACACGCCTTATTATGAAAGCCAGGTATAGTGTCAACGAATTTGGAGACAAAGCGAGTAGACTGTTAGCTCTGCAAGCTCGTCAAGCAGCGGCTGCTCGCTCGATTACAAAGATCCAATCACATACAGGAGAGATATTGACAGATCATGATGACATAAATAAAGCTTTTTTTTCAATTCTACTCTGACCTTTATACATCGAAGTGCAGTGGTGACTCTGATCTTCCATATAATTTCTTTGAAAACCTGACTATTTCTAATGTGTTAGAGGACCAAAATACTAAATTGTGTGCAGACATTTTGGTTCCTAAAATTATTGCAGCTGATAAATCTATGCAAAATAATAAGTATTATATATATATATATATATATATATATATATATATATAAAATAAAATATAAAATAAGATGGGTTTACGTGCGAATTCTACAGAAAGTTTGCAGAACCCCAAATATAGAAAGAAACTGCAAAAAATGTTTTCAACCTTTTAGATGTTGCTCTAGGAGGCATATGATGCAGAAATCAGTGGGGTTTTTTTTTTTTTATTTTGACATTTTAGTGACTTTTGGGGGGAATGTTGTAAAATTTCAACGTTGGGCCTGTAGGGTAGCAGAATTTCAGTGATATCACTCACACACTCTGAACACATGTAAGGAACAATTAAGGGTTTATTTGTACTTTACTGCTTATAAAGGCCCCCAGAAGTCCATGTATCTACACAATAATAATAGTACAATAATAGTCACACAAGTCATATTTTTATGAACAATAATTTATTACAAAAAATTAGTATCATATTTAAAAACACTGGATCCAGACTGTATGTACAAATTGTGAAAAAAAAACTGAATGTGCATGTTTTATATGTTGATTGATTCAATTATGGTAGTCCCAAAAGCAGTTCTTTTGCTCTGAAAAGCAGAGGCGGCATGTTGGTGTAGCCTTTAGCACAGTGTCTGCACTGTCCTATATCAGCTTTGATGGGAAAATGTCCAATCATGTCCTTGCAAACTTCACTTGGTGGGTGTGCATTTGACTTTTTGGCTGTCTTGGCAGCTGAAGAACCTCCATCATCTGTGAACTGTCTCTTGTGGGCAGTCAAGGGGCTCCCCCTCGATGAAACTGGGCTTGAAGATGGTCACCCTAGCTTTGGCACTGAGACAGCTGTGCCGATCAGGATAAGAGAAGATGCCAACTGGGCCTGAAACAGTCTCCTGTTTAGCATCTCTTTCTTTGCGATAACCAAGGCTTTGCAGTCCCGTTTGTACAGGAGAAAAGCATTGATCACAGCTAGACCAGTGGTGTGCCAGAAGATATAAAGGTAACAGCGGCAGGACTTCAGTGGAAACTTGTATTTTGCTGCAAATGAGTCCAACAAATCCACTCCGCCCATGAATTTGTTATAAGCAGCCACGATGCAAGGCCTCTCAACTTCAACAAATCTTTTGGCGGTTTTTCCCCAGCGTTGAATCTTCTCCACTGGTTGTGGGCCAGTAAAGGATGACGTGAGTGTAACCTGCCTGTTGTTGTATCATTTCACAGCACAAATGTTGTGGTTTGCCTCCACTCAAAGCATCAAAGCTTCCTCTCCCCTTTTTCTTCAAGCTTTTCTCATCCTCGAGGTTACAGTTGGGAAGGCGTACCTGTCTGGCTGTTCCTGTGTAATGAATTCCACAATCACGCAGCCTAACAAACAATGGGATGCTGGTGAAATAGTTGTCTGCGTAGATCTTGTAGTTGTGACCATGTGGAAGCATGGAGGCAAGCTTCATCACAACATTACCTGACAGTCCAAGTTCAGATCTTGCCCGTATTCCGTTCACACTGCCTTAGTACACATTAAAATCACAAAGTATACCAGAGATTCCTTTCCTTACCCACAGCTTGAACCCCCATGGGTTTGGCTTGCCACGCATGTATTGTTTGATGTTGCTGAATTTCCTGCTGAAACTGATATCATTTCATCAACAGAGTTGTGTTCTTCAGGGACCACCTGTAGGCATTTCTCTCTGAAAGCATCAAGCCATGGTCTGAGCTTCCAGAGTTTGTCAGAGTTGTAAGATGGGAAAATAGGGGTTGGAGCACCGCTGGCGCTGATGAGTGCATCTGTGACACTGCAGCAAGACTGGCGGGCCTTCTGAGCATCAAAAGACTTCAACGCCATGCAATATAACAAATTGTCGAGTTCCTGATGACAAGCAGCTTGTTGTTTGCTGGGGTTTGCATGAAGGGAAGTGGGGGTGGTTTATGCCCGTGAGAGACTGGAGACCAGAACTGGGGGATGCAAAGTGTGAGCAAACTGTATCTGTGAATGGCAGGACAGGAGGAAATAAACCCAGCCTCTGAGCTGGGAGTGGGGGTTTGCATGGTTTCTGCGCCTTTGATGTCACCCTGCATGGGAGGCCTTTGGCTTACCCAGTGCTCCATATTGCCCTCAATCATCTGTGTGAGACTGGACCCTAACTTATCTGTTTTAAATAATCTAAACCTCTGGGAACGTCATAATATGCTCATATGTTTAATATACTGATAAGAAATCACTTCTGTACTTATAACACAATTTTCATGTATAATAATTCAGCTTAAGACTTTTTCATGACAACCACATCATATTCATACATTTTCTTGGCTTGTTTGGTATGTATGTTTTTGTTAAAATTCGAGGAGTTGAATGGCATATGTTTCATATCAAATGAAATTATAGTTCATTCACTTCTAGAAACTCCCTAAATTTGGGTAAGGTAAAATCTCCTCTCGGGTAATAAAGTGTAGTTCCTTTTGTCTGAATGACCCCTCCTTTATAGCCAAATGGCCTGACTCTGTCTCAGTCCTGAGACCTGTAACCCGATATCTCATCTGGTTAACTTATGGGGCTCTCTGGTTGGAGGAGGGGGGTTGCTGGTTTGGTTTATAGGAAAGAGAAATGAGCTGCTCGGGGAAGATCGTATCCGATCTGTCCCCGCGTACGTAAGTGCGTGAGTAGCCATTCCCTATGCCGTATGTAGCCAATCTGTATAGTCAGGGAAGATCGTATCCAATCTGTCCCCGCGCATGCCAGTGCGTGTGTATCCTTTTCCTCCAGGTATGACTTTATTCTCCTTTTCTAAATTGTGTGTAACTTGTAATTGGCTTAATGTTGATTTGTTTGATTTAAGTTTTGGCCTACCTGGTGAATAAATAATTACTGTTATTCCTTTAAGCTTGCGTGGTCTCTGTGGCTCCTAATCCTTTTATTCTTTCTAGCCACGTTACGACCGGTACTTAGGGGGCGAGTTCTTATCATTCCAGACTAGCTAGCTGATGTTTTAAAGGTAGTGATGGGTTTTAAGTTGGATTGCAAGTTACGGTCTACTTATATAAAGGGTTTATGTAGTATCGGTCCTGGGGATTTGGCCTTAAGGGCACCCTAGGGCTTATAAGCCAGTGCCTGGTCGATCCCCTTTAGGGGCCCTGTGGTGCACATAAATCTGGGTTCATGAGATGTTTATGCCAAAGTTGCTACTATCATGGTAATTTCTTCCATCTTCTAGAACTCTCACCGAACTAAGATCCGCAACTGCGCTTATTACCCGGGGCGTCGGTTGAGTAACTGGTTTTCACGGAAGAGTCTGGCGGCGTAGCTGCCCGGAGATCCACGCATGTGTCCCTAAACTATAAATTCTAATTCTAAGTTGGAGTCAGATATTTAACGAGGATATAACTAAATTCATCATTATAATCATGGAGTCAGATTAATTGTAACCGTTGTGCTTTTGTGCCCCGTTGTTCGAACGGAGAAAATATATCCATTTTATTGTGATTCGCACCAGCCAGGACGTCGCGCTTGTTAATACCAGCCAAAAGAACATGTTAAATCTTCGCCCTACAATTTCCGTCGTTGGTTATTGTTTTGTGGGTTTTACAGAGTTTTGTTCCATCTCAGACACAGTTAGATTGTTCACAAAATATAATGATGTCAACAGACACTGGAATCTGTTCCGTGACATTACATCTGAGACAGGACTATATTGTGTGTCTGCTTCCCAGTACATGCGGACTCCAGGCATTTGTGCAAGACCCATCTTCAGATACATGGCAATCATCTGCTCTATTCCCTTTGTGTTGGTGTTTATGGATGCTCCATTCTTCTGAAAACTGTTCTGATTGGTGTTATCTGCCAGAGCCTGGATCATGTCCTCTGTAACAAACTTATGAAAGTACTCCAGTGGTGTGTGGAGGGATTGGACACCATTAGTGATATCCTGACCAGAAAAATCAGTACTGGGACTGATGAAATCCTTTTTCAGCCAGCGATACATGTCACGGGGCATGGTCTGGGCGTGTAGATGCACTGCTTCTGTTGGGATGATGTGAACATCAGAAGTAAGGTGGTCGCTGGGTATTTTATTTTCCTTGTCCACTTCACAGATATCTCCATACTCCTCTTCATCACTTGAATCTGACTCCGAGGACATTTCCAAGTCACTGTCCCCATTCTGGATCGCCTCAATAACATCCTGCACACCGTACATGATGTGGCCCTTCCTGGTTTCAGGCATTCTTAAAGTTAACTGATTATTTTCCAGGCTAAGTAATTGCAATGCAAATTAACTGTAGCTATGCCAACACAAAAGATTCACACATTCCTAATATTCCATACATTCCAGAGATCAAGCAATTCTATCAGGTAGACCTATTGCTCACTTTGTCATGCTATGAGCACTTACATCCCCACCTCCCAGAACATTATCACCTTATCATTCAAGAAGCAGCTATTTGGGAAACCAAGCAGAGCCCAGGAAAAAGAGGACCAGTACTATAGTATTTTTCAAATTATGCTACAGAATTCTTTCTATCCTAAAATACTCAATTCATTACTTAATCCCATTGGAATGTGTCATTCAATTACTAATGTAATGCAAAACATTACATTAGTAAAACAAAACATTATATTTTAATCTAAAATCAAAATTGTAAAATAGGTTAAAATTGTTACAACATTGAAAACTGATCAACAACATTAAAATCTGATAAAAAACAGTATTTCTCTTTGTATTTCCACCATCAAACAAGTGGAAAGTAAAATTCCTAAATATGAAGTGCAAGGTGCAGACAAAACTTTTGCTACCCCTTAGACCCACTGTTGTAAAATGACAACAGAGACATAACAAACTCAAAATCTCGCAATATCAGTATATTCAATGGTGTCCTAAAATCTGCATGATCTACACATATCAATTATCACAGAAAAAAATATTTCCAGCATTTAACTTACTTGAGTCTTGATTTATCCCGTCCAAAACAACAAAGTGATGTACTCCAAGGCATGTTCCCAGGTCGTATGACTTCATGGCCAAATAACCAGGCCTATATACACATTCTACTATCCAATAGCATTGCAGAACTGAACAATAGGACCTATTAGTAATGTTAATGTGCTTTTAAAAAGAAAAAAAAGAAAAGGGGAAGATTTATTTTTGTAGACTTAAATGTGATGTTGTAATATTACAACCGTGGATCTCTGGGGGCTATCTACTGGCACCAATTCTCCAAGCAATGTTCAAAGAGGCACTCTCCCTTGGTAATCTTCCTATGACACTGAGACAGGCCTCAATCTCACTATTGGTGAAGAAAGATAAAGAGCCACTCTTTTGTATATCATATCGTCCCATTTCTCTGCTAAATGTCGACTTTAAAATATTATCCAAAGCGTTGGCTAAGCGCCTAGAGAGTGTGAACCCCGACATGGCCGGATTATAGGGGGCAGCAGGGGTGGGCTACGCCCCCCCAGATTTTTACCGCGCCCCCCCAGTGCCTCCTGTCTCCTGACTTAGCGCAATTAAAAGGAGTGCGCAATGCAAATTCAATGAGAAGCGTCTACAAAATGAAATGCGTCTCTCCCCCCCCGGTCAACATAATGAAACGCGATCTCACCACCCACCCTGGTCAACAAAATGAAACGCGTTCCCCCAGTCAACAAAATGAAACACGATCTCCATCTCCAACCCCCCCGGTGAACAAAATGAAAACGTCTCTACCCCCCAGCAATTTTCATTGCACCACCAGTCTAAGCTGGCTGCAGCCGGCCCTGATCTGCCACATTATTTCGGCCGATCAAACGGCATTCATTCAGGGCCGGCACTCTAACTCAAATTTGAGAAAGCTATTCAGTGTTGTCCACTTGGCCCGGTCAACATGCTCTGAGGTAGAAATTTTGCTCAACGCTGAAAAGGCCTTTGACCGGGTCGAGTGGGAACGTTTATTTTTCACTCTTCAAAAGTTTGGCTTTAAAGAGGGGTTCATAGCCTGCATCAGCTTGCTTTAACTCTCCCCCTGGCATCTGTGATCTCTAATAATACTCAGTCTGCTTAAGGGCCATTGAGCCCTTAGCAATTGCATTGCGATTCTGTAAAGACTTTAAAGGTATACAGCGGGAGGACCTAGAGTTTAAAACGTCTCTTTATGCAGACGATCTGCTTTTATATGTTTCCGACCCAACTTCATCACTCTCCTGCATTCTAGATATTCTGAACCAGTTTGGAAAGATTTCCGGATACAAGTTGAATTTGCAAAAGAGCGAACTTCTTCCCCTAAACTCTAAGGCAGATGAAATTCCCTCTAATCTTTTCCCCTTTAAAAGGGTCCAAAATGGCCTTAAATATCTGGGAATTGAGGTCACATGCTCTTTCCCTGCTACCTTTAAGAAAAATTTCATGGCAGTCCCCAATAAATGTAAGCAGGATATGAATCGATAGGCCTCTTTACCATTGTCAGTTGTAGGATGTGTTAACCTTATTAAAATGATAATATTGCATGGCCAGATCCAGGGGGGTGCAGGGGTGGGCTATGCCCCCCCAAATTTTTAACAAAATAAAACGCGTTTCTCCCCTGGTCAACAAAATGAAAACGTCTCTCCCCCCAGCCTGCTTACACTGCACCACCAGAGTAAGCAGGCTGCATCCGGCCCTGCAATATTGCCAAAAATTTTTATATCCTTCTCCAAAACATCCCAATTTTAATTAAAAAATCTTTCTTTAAAACACTCGACAAAACTATTGTCTCTTTCATATGGATGAACAAACGTAGTCGTATCAGCAAGACCCACCTCCAAGGATCGAAGCACTCAGGAGGACTTGCGTTGCCAAATTTTATTTTTTATTATTGGGCATGCAACATCCAGAAATTAATTCACTGGTTTGAAGATCAAATGCACACTCAAGGGATCCTCTCAATCTTTTTTCAAAATATGGAGGCCCTTTCTCGACTATTACGACTCCTTACAGGAGCCCCTTGCAGTGAACACACCCCTCTTTTTAATATATATATATATATATATATATATATACTACTCAAAATTTGATAGGGATCATAGGAATTTTTCGTGAAATGACATGCAAATTTGGTAACTGCCACTGATGAACAATATATTGGATAAATGACATGCAGTCAGACACAACACACATTTGCACGTGCATTTCATGACGTTAAATGAGCGTGCAGCCTCACATTTTGGCTTTGACTAACACTTCACCATTTCAACTCAGATGTGTGTGTTGCTTGTTGGTGAAAATTTGAAAGTTCCCAAATTTTTTGCATTACATTTAGCAATAACAATGTCTCCTCAACATCTTAGACGTCGATTGAGTTCAGAGCAATTGGGAAGATGCATCGGAATGCTTGACTCTGGCTTCTCACAACGTCACGTTGCTAATGCACTTAACGTCAGCCAAAGCGTTGTGAACAGAGCGTGGAACCGGCATCAAACGTTTGGTAAAGCAGCACACCGTCATGGGGGTGGTCGTCAGAGATCGACTACACAACGACAAGACCACTTTCTCACACTTCAGGCACGACGTCATCCTTTCTGGACAGCCACCACCCTACGAAATGACCTTCATAACGCCTCGGAGGTCAGGGTATCCACTCAGACGATACGGAATCGTCTTCATACTGCCGGCCTCAACTCAAGAAGGCCATGTGTTCGAATCCCACTGACCGTGCGTCATAGGCGTGACCATTTGGATTGGGCTCACGATCATGTCACATGGACACACAACGATTGGAATCCAGTTCTCTTTACTGATGAGTCCCAATATTGCTTGGACTTTACTGACAGGAGGCAACGGGTGTGGCGAAGACAACGTGAGCGATTTAATGATGCCTACATCAACGAACACGACCGTTATGGTGGCGGATCAATTATGGTCTGGGGAGGAATAAGCAGGAACGGCAGAACGGACCTGCATGTCATGGGGAGAGGGACGATGACAGGGGTACTGTAGAGGGATGAGATCCTCAATGTGTACGTAAGACCATACGCTGGTGCTGTTGGCCCTGATTTCATCTTGATGGATGATAAACGCCCGTCCCCATCGTGCTAGGGTGGTGAATCAATTCCTAGAGCAGGAGACAACTGTCTGCATGGACTGGCCCGCGCGTTCACCGGACCTAAACCCTATCGAGCATGTGTGGAACATGCTGCAGGTCACCATTTCCGGTCGTAGGGCACAACCCACAACTCTAGAAGAGCTCGGAAATGCCCTTGTTGAAGAATGGAACAATGAAACCATGAAGTGTTCATGAAAGCCAAAAGTGTGAGGCTGCACGCTCATTTAATGTCATTAAATGCACTTGCAAATGTGTTTTGTGTCTGACTGCATGTCATTTATCCAATAAATTGTTCATCAGTGGCAGTTAGCAAATTTGCATGTCATTTCACAAAAAAATTCCTATGATCCCTATCAAATTTTGAGTCGTAATATATCTCTATTAGTTAGGTTGTTTTTGCTTTTTTGGTTTTTTTGTGTTTTGTTTGCTTTTGTTCTGTTTTTCTCTTTTCTCTCTATTTTTGTTTTCTTGCTCCTCAAGCATGCTTTATGTCCTGTAAACCTATGGGTGGGAGGGAGGGGTTGGCAATGGTGAACTCACTGTCTCAAATGTATCTGCTGGGCAATGCACTTCTACAATCTGGAGATGAATATGTAAATTGCAGTGATATGCATATGCTCTGTGTTTTTCATTTCTGTGGGATAATAATTGTTAAAAACCGATAAAACATATTTACAAAAAAAAAAAAAGATGAAAGCACATATGCAATTACAAAAGGATAAGGTCACCAGTGTCAGAGATCTGCTCCAGAAACAATCCAGATGAACAGACGCACACAAGCAAGGGCAGGGCTTGAATCAAGGATCCCCAACCGCCCATTGGGTGGCAGGGTACTAAAATATGGTAAACTGAAATAGTTGGGGAAAGTAAAGCAGCACATTATAGGCCATAGTCCAGGGTTCCCACACTTTTTTACCAGTGATTTTTCAAAACTTTTCCAAAACTTTTCCATAATATTTTACCTAATTTCCATGACTTAGTTTAAAATAGATAAGGCCTATAATAGCAAACACAGAGTGCCATAATGAGCTTCTACAGTGTGCTAAGCCCTAAGCAGTGTAGCACAAATGTAGCATGGAGAATGGAAGGGAAGCTGTGTCTATCTACCACCTATCCTCGGGCATCACACAATGGCGTAAGGGCCTATGGCACCATTCTTGTATTTTCTCAATTATATTTAACAAACAAACAAACAAACAAACAAACAGCAATAAATAACCAAGTGCTACATTTAAATGCTCAATGAGGCAAAAACATTGAAGAGGTAACAAACAGATGGCATTTAATATATTCTGAGACAGATGTTGAACAACTACAAATTATTATTTAGAGTGTATTATCCTTGCTTGCGTGCATTGCTCGCAGAATCTGGGGGACGTTGTCGAGTTAGCGGAGTTTAAATGACACTGACATGACATGTAACCATTAAAGACTGTAACCGAGGAAAGGTTTCATAGAAAAGCTAACCGAGGAAAAGTTTCATAGAATAGCTGTCTTTTGAGAGATTTTCTTTTCGTATGAGCGATATGCAAAATTATCAGTGCATTTGTCTGTAGGAGGCCTAGTGCTTATCGCAGTACAGAAAAAATGTGTTTCTTACAAAGCTGCAAACTAATTGTTCTCATTAGCGTGCACATACTTTTTTTTTTTTAATATTTTCATTTTATAATATCTGCACATCATACTTGTTCGATGGAAAAATACTTGAACTGCCCTCAGAAAGTTTCTAGGAAGTGACAATAAAGGATCCAGGTTTTGGCCCACGGCATAACGTACTTTTCTGGTGAGCACGGTGATATGGAAGCTTTCAGTGTACATGTAAAGAGAAAGTTAAGGTCGACGTCCACCTTTTGACACCACAGTAGCCGCTAAATTTGATATTATTATCGGTGACTATTTCGCTTATTTAAGTCCCAAGCACAAAAATTGATCGAAATTTGCGTTAGACGCACTTATAAATAGATGCACATTGCTCCATTGCCCACACTTATTTTAAGTGTGTCCAAAGCTAAATTTTTTTTCTTGGCCAAACTTATTTTAAGCGGTACTTTTTCTAAAAACTGGAATGGTCATCAACTGGCACACTTGTAAGTGTGGCCAAGAAAATAATTCAGCATTGGCCACACGTAGAAGTGCGAATAACATCGGCCTATTATTTAGTTGTGTGGGCCGAGTCCTATCAAATTAAGCTATCTGTCAATGACGTATGTTGTATTGCTACATTATATGGAAAGGAAATTTAAAAAAAAAAAAAAAAAACGCAAATTGGTGGAGTTAATGAGGTTTTTTTTCCCCCAAGATCATCAAAATCACTTTGTGCAAGTTTTTATCAAATGTAACAAATGCCACAGTCATGAACCAAAGTGTATATTGTTTAAGATGTTGCGCATGTTCGTATAGAATTACCATTTTGAAATTTTGCGTGATAAGTGAAAAAATTAATGATGTGTTTTAAGCCAGAATTGGGGTCCTTTCCTTCACTTTTGGTCCCATTTTCTCAGAAAATCAAAAATCCGGCGTTTACACACGAGCATGCATCACAATAATGTCGAAAACAGACACGCTTTAAAAAATACAGAAAATATGTTATTTGGAATGAGAAAACTTGCAGGAGAATTTCAAAGCAAATAGTGAAAGTATTTTTCGTACACTCCGTTCTGCCACAATCGGGAATATGGTTTCTTTGCGGTCTAATCAATTTACTTGCATGACGTGTTCATCGACCTGAGAAAATCATTGAGTTTCGCAAGCGAACCTGGGTAATCAAACAGAACAAATGCCAGGATGGAAATGAAATATTTTTTAACAGTGTATAATGCAGGAAAATGACTTGGAGAGAAACCAATTGGGCCATAGGTGGACGTCGACCATAAATTTAAATAAAGTTGTGTGTTTATATTCACGTTATTTCATTCATTATTCTGATTGACATTAATGCTATTATTACACTAATTTGAAGCGAGGCAGTGGGAAAATTCAACTGGCGTTATTAGAAAAACGGTGCCCTTTAAATTCCGTCGAACAGCGTACCAAGTTACCACGTGTATGGAGGGTACAAGCCCATGTGCGTCAAAAGGTAAACAAAAGCATGTGCTCGATTCTTATTGGCTGTAATCTAATGAGATAAAGTTGGTATTAAGAAGTCTGGTAGGAAAAAAATTTCGCTGCCTGCCAACTGGCTGCATAATGTAACCTACCTGTATCACGAAACGTCATGTTAGTTTCAACGGTGTCGCGTTCGATTTTAAATAATAGCTTGTAGTTTTGCGGGAAACTCGACATCTTTTGGGGATTTAGTCAACATATTATAAGCATTAGGCAAAACTGCATTTTTCCAAACCTTTCCAAAACCGTTAGTTAATTCCATAACTTTTCCAGACTGGAAAACAGGTTTTTCAAATTCCATAACTTTTCCAGGAATTTCATGACCGCGGGAACCCTGATAGTCATCGTAAACCAAATCATACTGCTTGATATATATTGAACCCAACAAACCCAGTGGCAGTTTGGACTAACTCAGTAAAAGGGCTACACGACTGAAATGTTGATTCTTCAAATATTTCTTGTCATTTCGGTAAGATGTTCATTTTATAAATGGCTGCATGTTTACTATAAATACACACTTATAAGATGACATGCAATTATTGGTTGTGAACATCTGTTATTTCCAAAGCATCTAATGTGTTAGCCTGTTGACCAACGGCTGAAACAAACATTGTTGATGACACTCTTCGCAGTGAAGATCATGTGGCCTGAGAAAAATGGTGGAAAGTTTGTTTCTCTTGGTATTCTAGCTGAAAAGCTAGCTAGCTATGATGAAACATGTGGTACCTGGTAGGTCATGGTGGAATTACAGGATCTGGAAGCAAGAGTTTGGCATAGCCTGTCTGACTGACCTAATGGGGAAGCCATAACAGTTCAACAATTCTGAGTATATTTGCTTTACTCTGAGGTTTCGCAGTGAGAAAGTATATTTTGTCACAAAGACATTCATGTTTCAGTTTGAGGCCACTATAAATTACACCAGAATCACCAGCCGATTGAATTCATTCAGCGGAAGGACAACAGGCTTGTCCTGTGGTAGGTTGCTTAACAAGCAACTGCTGGTTTAAGCAATGGCATTTGGAAAAACACTTGAGTAAGGCACTAAACCTCAAAACTGCTGCAGGGGTTTTTACTGTTTGTTGCTCTCTCCTAAATGTGGCTGTTCTCTCTGGTCACACTTGTAAATTAAAATTTGTTCTGAAGTGACCTGTGTGGTTAAATAAAGATTTAAAAAGAATGAGCTTGATTTAATTAGCATGGCCTCCTAAGGATAGGCATAGATTTGGATTGGAATGGTCAGGATATGTCCCGACTAACTTTCAAACACAGCAAAAATATCCCTACCAACTTTCGATCAATTGGGAAAACGGAAGAAACGCAATTTTGTAAATGTAACATGCCCCAGTCCAATGTAATGTAAGTGCACCCGCGGTCGACGGCTTTGTGCAATTCATAGACATTCAATGGTTTTTGGCTGTAGTCACGTAACTAACCTTGTTTCAAGAAAACAGTACAGGGCAAAGAATAGGCAAGATTTCCAACTGGCTAACTAGCTAATCTTGCTATATCCACACAATTAGTTACATTGTCCTTTCAACCAGAACTGAGCAGGTTTTGTGAGTGCATAGAGGTGATTTGCTGCAGTCAGTGAAGGATGTCTAAGGTAAACAAATTTCAAACATTGGCTGATATTGTAAATCTTACGAGTGGTGGAAACACCCAGGCCGCAGTTTGCCCATTTGCAGAGCCCATTTGTGCTGAGTATGTCATGGTTTTTGGAGGCTGGCGAGCTTTCTTTGTTTCTCTCGTCCAGGACGATATCGTTTTGCCCACAATCGGATTCTTTGGCCAGCTGGCATTAATTGTGGGTGGCGCCCGGACTCTATTTAAACCCAAGTTCTGCCTCGCCGCCTTTGTTAGAGTGTCAGTGTTTCTATGCAATATAGCCGGTAAGGTCTCTAGCTAGAGAATTGTTTGAGGAATTAGCTGCAAAGAGGAATGTGCTAGTTAGCAAGGGAATCTTTCGCTCTTCCTCATTCTGAGCACCGTCTGGTGCTAAATTGTTTTATCTTGGTTCCCAAGATTTTTCCCTTTTATTTTGTTCTGTCGAGCTCACTTTGCTTCCTTTTGTACCCGGACTAGATCTTTGTCCGTTGGAAGCGCCAGTCTCTCTCTCTCCTTTTGTCGGTTTGTCTCTCTTATTTTGCTGGACTTCCTTTCGTTTCGGCTGCTGCTTTTGGCGTCTCGAAACACCAGCCATCACAGTACACTCTAGCCAAACATGGAGACATCAGCGGTGGCCGAGATTAAAAAGATTAAAAAGATATGCTGTCTGGTTTCAGCAAGGGGCTCTCCAGCCTGGCAATCAGCAGGCTGGTTTGGCTGAGAGGCTCCGCCTTCAGGAGAATTCGCTTCAGAAACAGGAGAGCGTTCTGTTAAGCTTGACCGAGAGTATTTGATCCCTGTCTACACAAGTTTCACAAAACGTTGCACAAGCACCACACCTTCCCCGAGAACCGAAGTTAGAATTGCCCCAAAGATATAGCGGAGAGGCCGGATAATGTAAGGATTTCATTGCCCAATGTGAGATATTATATCAGCCGTCACGATTTGTTAATGAGGATTCTCGGGTGGCATTTATACTACCCCTGTTGGCTGGCACAGCACTCACTTGGGTCAGCCCACTTATCAGATCTAATTCACCGGTTGTAAATTCTGTGGAGGCTCTTGTTAGGGAGATGGTGTCAGTATTTGATCAAGATGTTTGTGGTCAGGATGCGGCTACGTGTTTGATGCACCTTAAACAGGGCAAAGAAAGTGCTGCAGAGTTCTCTATCTTATTTCGCTCTCTGGCTACAGAGACAGGCTGGCCGGAGGCTCCTCTTATGACTGTGTTCAGTCATGCTCTCACTGAGGAGATAAAAGACGCGTTGGCAAAATTGGAGCCCTGTTCGACTTTAGATTCTTTGGTTCGCACTGCTGTGCAAATTGACAATCGCATCGCGACGTAACAGGGAGAAGCTCAACAGATTGCCGCTTGCTGACAATGGGGCCAAAGTTGCTAGTGGCGAGTGTGCGGCTCCTATTCCACCCACTGAAAATTCTACTCAGGTTGAGCCCTTGCAAGTTGATAGTTCGTTTGAGAGTTGGACTCATAAACCTACTCGCAGAAGAATAATCTTCTTTAATTGTAATTAGCTGGGTCATACCCGTCCACGTTGCCCGAAGCTTCAGGGAAATGGGAAACCCCTCTAGCGGTTTGGGGAGTGCTAGAGGGGCAGACCCAATTTCCATTCCGAACACTAATCCCTGTTGAACTGACTGTGGGGAGCAAGAGAGTTATTATCGAAGCGTTCGTGGATTCGGGCGCCGTAAATTGTTTCATGGATGTTGAGTGGGCTATGAGGCACTCCGTTCCCACTGTTCCTCTTTCACAGCCACGCTCTGTCAGAACTTTGGACGGTCTCCCACTTGGTACGGGAGTTATAACCAAAGTTTCTGAACCGCTAAATATGTTCATTTCCTTTGGTGGCTATTCTGAGGAGGTTTGGTTTTTTATTATCAGTTCCCCTGCTTTTCCCACTGTTTTAGGGCATTCTTGGTTACGGGAACATAGACCTTGCATCATTTGGGGGGAACAGAATAATCCTATCGTCCACTGGGGCACCAATTATAGGTCTGATTGTAGAGAGAATGAAACTTGTTTTCCCAGGCATCAAGCTATGGGGCAGGCTGATGCCTGGAGCGAGTGTGAGGAGGTTGTCTCACTATACCCTCCTAAACTAGAAAGAGGGGCAGAGGAGGGGTTGGAATAGGATCCTCAATTTGATTGGCGATAGCCAGAGGACGATTACCATTTAGAGGATTTTTTTGACTGAATTAGTCACCTGAGACATTAGATTCTGAGCAGGGTGAGGAATTTGGGGCCACCCTGAACTTTAGTTTGCCGTCTCATGTTCCTAATGATTATGCTGATCTCGCTGAAGTTTTTAGTAAACAATGAGCATCGACATTACCTTCCCATCGTCCGTACGATTGCGAGATCAATCTCTACCCTGGTACTACTCCTCCTAGGGGTTCGCTATACTCGCTGTCAGGGCCTGAGCGTAAGACCATGCGAGAATATATTCAGGAAGCTCTCGCTAATGGTTTTATCCGGCCGTCCACGTCTCCTGCTGGAGCGGGGTTTTTTTGTGGGAAAAAAGGATGGCGGTCTGAGACCCTGTATTGATTATAGGGGTTTGAATAAGATCACCATTAAAAACCGACACCCCCTTCCGTTAATAAATTCCGCGTTTGAACGTCTGCAGGAGGTGTCATTTTTTATGAAGCTAGATCTCCGTAATGCTTATAACTTGGTTCGCATTCGGGAGGGGGACAAATGGAAAACGGCATTTAACACTCATGATGGGCACTACGAATATTTGGTCTTGCCGTTTGGATTGGTTAACGCCCCCTCGGTGTTTCAGGCACTCGTTAATGACGTCCTCCGAAAGATGTTGGAGAAATTTGTCTTCATTTATCTTGACGACATTTTGATTTTTTCTTCAACACTCTCAGAGCATAAACAACACGTCAGACGTGTGCTTTAAGCCCTCCTTAATGCCAAGCTTTTCGTCAAGGCCAAGAAATGTGTTTTCCACGCCCAAACTGTCTCGTTCCTTGGCTTTATTGTTTCCAAGGGGTCGGTCTGCATGGACCCGGACAAGGTGGCTGCAGTCAGGAATTTGCCTGCCCCTCAAAGTGTTAAGGAGGTCCAACGCTTCTTGGGCTTTGCTAATTTTTATAGGAGGTTTATCCGCAATTTTAGCACAGTTGCTGCCCCCATTGTTGTGCTCACCAGGAAGAATACCTCCTCAGCATTTTTTTGGTCTCCAGCAGCTGATGCTGCCTTTCAGGAAGTAAAGAGACGTTTTAGTTCAGAGCCCATTCTGGTTTTGCCCGATCCCTCCCTCCCATTTGTGGTGGAGGTGGATGTTTCGGAGGTTGGCGTGGGTGTTATTTTGTCCCAGCGCCCTCATTGGGATAATAAGCTACACCCATGCGCATACTTCTACCGGTCTTTGTCCGCCGCGGAACGGAATTACAGCATTAGTCACTGGGAGTTATTGGCGGTCAAGTTGGCGCTTGAAGAGTGGCGCCACTGGTTGGAGGGAGCTGAATACCCTTTTGTGGTATGGACAAACCATAAAAATCTCCAGTATATTCAGCAAACCAAGTGACGTGATTCCCGGCAGGCGCGGTGGTCATTGTTCTTTAACTGCTTTGATTTTACGCTGACCTACCGCCCTGGCTCTAAAAACATTAAGCCTGACGCCTTGTCGTGGATTTACAACCGCTCTGACCGTGATCCTACCCCGGAGCCAGTTATTCCAGCTGCTCAGATTGTGGCGCCCATTCAATGGGAGATTGAGGCGGTGGTTCAGGAGGCTTTGAAAACCGATCCTGGTCCTGGGGGGGAGCCTCCTGGCTGTTTGTTTGTCCCGCCTAGAGTTAGGCCACAGGTCCTCCAGTGGGGACACTCTTCCCGCTTGGCTGGGCACCCGGGGGCCCATCGGACTAAGCAGTTCCTGGCCCGACGTTTTTGGTGGCCGGGTATGATGAGGGATATTTGGGAATTTGTTGCTGCCTGTGGCATCTGCTCCAGGAACAAAACTTCCCACCTCCCTCCCTCTGGTCTGTTGCGACCATTGCTCATTCCCAGGCGCCCTTGGACGTATATCGCGCTGGATTTCGTCACTGGGCTGCCTGTATCTGACGGCAACACGGTTATCCTGGTTGTGGTTGACCGTTTTTCTAAGGCCGCTCATTTTGTTGCGCTACCTAAGCTGCCTTCGGCGTGAAAAGACGGCCCTTCTTGTGGTTAACCATGTGTTCCGGCTGCATGGGCTTCCGCAAGATGTTGTCTCAGACCGAGGCCCTCAGTTTACAGCCAGATTCTGGCGGGCGTTTTGCAAGCAGTTGGGGGCCACAGTGAGTCTCTCTTCTGGGTACCACCCAGAGACTAACAGGCAGACTGAGTGTACTAATCAGTCTTTGGAAAACACTCTTCATGTTTAGCGGCGGATAATCCATCTTCACGGAGTCGATTTTTAGCATGGGCCGAGTATTCCCATAACTCGCTGAGTAATTCCTCCACGGGTCTTTCCCCGTTTAAAGCTCAGGTGGGTTACCAACCCCCTCTGTTTCCTGAGACTGAGAATGATTCCGAGGTTCCCTCGGGCAAGCATTTCATTCGTTGCTGTCAGTTGGTTTGGACCAGGGTCTGTTCTTCTCTGTTGCGCTTGGGGCTCAAACAAAAATCCGCCGCTAGTAGAAGGCGTCGTTTGGCCCCATCTTATCGGGTCGTTCAGAGAGTTTGGCTGTCTACTCGGGACCTCCCCTTGAAGGTAGAATCCCGATAACTGGCGCCTCGCTATATTGGCCCATTCAAGATAATGCGGAAGATCAATCCGGTCACGGTCCAGTTAAAGCTCCCGAGATCTTTACGCATCCATCCATCATTCCATGTCTCCCGGATTAAGCCGGTTAGCACTGGCATCCTGGCACCTGCCGACACACCCCTGCCGCCACCGCGAATGGTTGAGGGGGGGCCGGTTTACACCATGCGCTGCATTCTTGCCGAGAGGCGTGTTGGTCGTGGGGTCCAGTTTCTTGTGGACTGAGAGGGATATGGCCCTGAGGAGCGCTGCTGGGTCCCCTCTCAGGATATTTTGGATCCCACGCTTATTTCTGAGTTCCGCGCACGGGGTTCCTTAGGGACTTCTGGAGCTGTCCCTTAGAGGGGGGGGTCCTGTCATGGTTTTTGGAGGCTGGCGAGCTTTCTTTGTTTCTCTCGTCCGGGACGATATCGTTTTGCCCACAATCGGATTCTTTGGCCAGCTGGCATTAATTGTGGGCGGCCCCCGGACTCTATTTAAACCCAAGTTCTGCCTCGCCGCCTTTGGTAGAGTGTCAGTGTTTCTATGCACTATAGCCGGTAAGGTCTCTAGCTAGAGAATTGTTTGAGGAATTAGCTGCAAAGAGGAAAATGCTAGTTAGCAAGGGAATCTTTCTCTCTTTTCTTCCTCATTCTGGGCACCGTCTGGTGCTAAATCTTTTATCTCGGTTCCTGAGATTTTTCCCTTTTATTTCGTCCTATCGAGCTCGCTTTGCTTCCTTTTGTACCCGGACTAGATCTTTGTCCGTTGGAAGCGCAAGCAGCCCCGGCGTCAGGGGGTCAATCAGGGGGGCAATGCCCCCCCGCCCCTGCCTCCTTGCCCCCCCATTGGCTGTCAGAGGAGTTTTTTCCTGCTGAAAAAAATTTTGGGACGAGACACAATTTGTCTTGTGTGACTATTTGTATTAATTCATATTCAGTTACCTTAATCAGTAAAATTTAAAATGGCAGTGGATATTTTGCCGTGAACCGGTTTTACATTTCTTCGGCTATTTGGCCGTGACCTCCGGTACACATGCGCAGTTGTATTATTTTTGGGCTTCAACAAATCAGTGGAGTATGTTTGGCCAACAGTAGTTTAAGAACTCGGTAGCTAGCGAACAACAAATCAGGGGTGCGTTTCCCAAAAGTGTAGTTGCTAATTATGTTAGCAACTTACTTACATAGTTCGTCCATTCACAGTCAGAGATTCCAAGTCTCACACATTTGGCGTAGGTCTTACGCATTTTTTAGGCTTATTCACCGTAGTCCGTAATTATTCATTGAATGCTTCATGAGATTCTCATGCGGAATTAACATCCTTGTGCATTGAAGTTTCCGTTTCATTTGTGTAAAGGTGGACCTCACTACAAGTAACATGGAAAGCAATTATGACTCCGGACTTCCCGTGCTTCTCTTTACTCAGGGATTGGAAACAATGCATGTGTTTCATGATCGTTTAAATTGTTTCAATGAAATTAAACCATTTGAAACGTTTTTATGCAATTCCATTGCTTTTAATCCCTCAGTAAAGACAAGCCTGAGAATTCCCGAGTTATAATCGATTTCCGTGTCACTAGTGGGGAAATCCACCATAATGCACTGATTAACTGATTAACTTGATGCACAATGACTTAAATTCCGCAATTGAATTTCTTCAGTGCGCTTTGATTGAATAATTGCTGACTACGGCACAGAAACGTGAATGCAACTAAGAGGAGAGACTCACGCCTATAAGACGTAAGCCTTGGCATCTCTGCAATGAGCCCAACTACATAAGTTAGTATCAGTGATTTCGGGAAACGCATCCCAGCCTCGTCAATCCATAACTGACCTAGCTACACAGCTAATGCGAAATAATTGCGATGCACTATTTTTTATTGATTTATATGCACCGCAAATGGGTAGTTGAGCAAGCGAACTAGCTTGCTAGCCAAGCGTGCAAGCTAGTTTGTTGGTTTCTTAGTCAATGTTAGCTGGCAACCTTTATATTCGGACGGTGCATATTAATGCCAGCTAGCGAGCAAAATGCTCGCGGTGCAACTCCAAGTTCGCGTAATAATGGCTATACACATTTTAAATTGCATGAAATATAACGTTAGCTAGCTAGCAAGAGAGCCTTTATGCCTACTTAGCTAGCAATATTTAATGTATGTAAATACAAGCTAGCTAACTAAATGAGGAAGTTATAACTATTCACTATTATCCATTGATATCTATGAGGAAGTCCAAAAATAATACAACTGCGCGTGTGTACCAGAAGTCACGGCCAAATAGCCGTAGAAACTTATAACCGGTTCACGACAAAATATCCACTGCAATTTAAAATACAATTTTATATATATATATCTATCTCAATCAAAATAATTCATTACGGCAGATACGTCTCGGCTTGTGTCACGTGACGCGTACGTGCTGCCGCAAGTGACGCGCCGACCGGTGGTTTATGTTCATACTGCCGTCTAGGAGCCCAAGGAGATGTGTAGGCAATGGAACTCCTGAACTCCTGGACTCCCTCACTGCTGTGAGAACATATTTACAGTTCACCATTTCACACAATTCACAAGTTTTTGATTCACTTCTGCATTGTAGTTGTCATGTCTTCTCCTGTCCTTCAGCCACAAAGGAGTGCAGTTTACTAAAGATGTCCAGACAGAGTGCAACAAGATGCAAGAGAGAGACTTTGAGCACTGTCATGAAATTCTACCTTTTTGTGTGAATGGTCTATTAAACAGGTAATCACGTATTAAGTTTGTGATTTGTGGTGCTTTCGTGTGTGTGGGTGGGGGCCGGGGGAGGGGGGTATCCTCAGCACTGCTTGCTTAGCTGTGAAAGTCACCGCACGCCACAGAATAGACCATATAGATTAAGTACAGTTAAGTATGTATGCATGTTTGTATGCGCAGGTCTGTGGGAAAATCAACACTGCCCCCCTGTGATCATCACATGCCCCCCTTACAATATGGTTCTGGAGCCAGGGCTGAGCGCAAGTCTCTCTCTCTCCTTTTGTCGGTTTGTCTCTCTTATTTTGCTGGACTTCCTTTCGTTTCGGCCGCTGCTTTTGGCGTCTCGAAACACCAGCCATCACTGTGTATTAGTGTTCAAATTGCATCTGAATCTGTGGCGATATGATCAGTGCAGTTCTCTAAGTTTTGAGGAAGATAGACAATTATAATCGGACAAAGGGGAGGTAATTACCTTAGCCCTGTATTTCGCATGGAATATCAAAAAGTTTTTTGTGGTGTAAATGACAGCAAAGCCAAACAAATCTCAGTCGTAGGAAGTAACATTCTTTACATGTTAATCTTTCAACGTTTAATAATCATGTAAATATGTTGGGCCTCCGTTAGACCCACGTTAGACAATAGTTTTTTTTTTTTTTTTTTTTTTTGTAATTGGTGGTTAGGCTGCATACTTCTGATGTGATGGAAAATATCTTGCTTTCTTTTTGTGGGCATTTATGGGAATATTATGACCAATCAAATGTTGTAAAATCCTTTCTAAATGTCTTAACATCACTGAATATGCAATCAAAGAAAAAGCAAACAAATGGGAGAATAAGTACAAAGGAAGATGAGGCCAAATGTTGAGGATAATTTTTGTCTCATCGTGTGATGTGCAGCACGATGACTTTTTTTGGGCTTCATGCCACTGATTTATTGTTTCCTGCGCAACCGTTTCGCTAATGCAAGATAGTTGGCAACTGGATGTGAGTGCCTAGCTAGCACCCAGTTTTTGTTTGAAGATAGAGTGGACATTGACTTGGAGATTTTATATTTACAAAAAATCGTTTAATGATGGAAAAATTCGAGTTTTGCTGTGCTGTAAATTTGAGAGGGGTCAGAAAGCAGTTCTTCAAAAATTCTCACTGTTAACTGTTGTCAAACTTATGTGGGAACTTGGCAGGATGTTGAGCTTTATAGAAACTGAGCAAGGCATTTCCAAGTCTGATTTGTACAGGTGTTAATTGTTTGACTGGGATCAGACCGTAAAGTTAGCTAGATCACTACTTAGCAAGCTATCCAGCAAGCTAATAAATGACCGTATAATGATCGTAATAGACACTAACAATACAACATAATGTCATGCAATTACATTCCTCATAAATTGTTAAAAGGTCTATCAATTTTTCAGTATTGTTAAGCTTTATAAGAAATGTTTGCAACGTAAATAACAGTTGTTAAGTTCAGAGACCTAATCAGAAGTATTTGGATACAAAATAGAAAAACATGTTTACGAATATTACACAGGCATCTCGCTAAGCACCATGGCAAACATCAAAGAAACACAGTAATTTCTGTTGACAGAGAAGGCAATATTTGCATTCAAATTATTGCATAAAATTTTTCCAGCTCATGCACTTGTATTACATATGTCCCTACCAGGTCTTAGATTAAACCTACACCCTTGCTCCTGAGACCGAGAGCGCATGTCACGAGTCTCTGATCTTTATCTAAAGAACCAGATATTCTCAAGAGTACTAAGCTATAACATACTGCTAAGGGCTATGAAACAAAAAAAATTATATAACACAACCCCAATTCTGAAATAGTTGGGATGAAGTGTAAATTGTGAATAAAATCAAAATGCAATGACTTTAAGATCACAAGCCAATATGTTATTTACAGTAGAACAAAGGTAACATTTCAAATGTTGAAACTGAGACATTTTACATTTTAATCCACAAAATGAGCTTATTTCAAATTTTCTGGCTGTAACAGGTCTCAAAAAAGTTGGGACACAGGCATAAAAGGGCTGAAAAAACAATTATTGAACATTTGGCGCACAATTAAACGAAAAGTCCAACAAAGGAGACCCAAAACTCTCCAGCAGCTGGAAGCCTATTTTAAACAAGAGTGGGATCAAATTCCAATGGCTAAACCCAAGAAACTTGTCTCCTCAATGCCCAGATGCCTCCACTCTGTGTTAAAGAGGGGATGCTACACCATGGTAAACAGGCCCCTGTCGCAACTTTTTTGAGACCTGTAGCAGCCATCAAATTTGAAATGAGCTCATTTTGTGGATAAAATCGTAAAATTTCTCAGTTTCAACATTTGCTATGTTATCTCTGTTCTATTATGAATAAAATGCTGGCTGGTGTGATTTGAAAGTCATTGTATTTTGATTTTATTCACAATTTACACTTTGTCCCAACAATTTTGGAATTGGTGCTGTACATTTTCTTTTTTTTTTTTTTTTCATTAAGATCTCTGTGGACTGTAAGGGCTTATTGGTGGACGGCCTGCACTGTTGGGGATGTTTTAACCATGAGTATGTACAACAGAGCGAGAGAAAGTGATGTAGACAGAGAGCAATAAAGCAAAAGAGAGAGAGAGAGAGAGAGGAGGGACAACCGACCAACAGCTCCTCACTAAAATATTAATGTGTCTGTTGAATCACCTGTTGGATGGCTGGCATTTCTAATTAAAGATTGTCCTCCAGGGTCTGTTTCCCGAGTATGATCGTGATACTCCATCATTTTAAATTGCCCTGATAAATAAGACACGCATTTATTTTCACTTTTGAGTAAAAGAAGGGTCGATTGCTTTTCAAACAAGAGCAGATGTCTGTAGGTTACCACCCAAGAGACAGAGGCCTGTGTTCAATCTCACCATACGTACGTGCCCTCTGTCCTTAATTTTAAATAATGAATGTTTTACAACACTTCGATGCTGTTTTTCCCACATCAAATTTCCCTCATTAACCTTGCATTTTCCTCGGAATTTGTTTTAAAAAGAGAGTAACACTAGGTCAGCAATACTTTTTTGGCTCTGCATTCCAGTACGTTTTTGTAACTAGCCTCGCGTGAATGCCTCGTGTCTCCGCCAATACAGCAGCTTGCGTGTCTATTTGAGGTATTGTCTGTTTTGATTGGCTGACGTCCTGCATGCTTTCCTCACCGTTGTAACATTTAAAGAATGTCTTGGGAATGAAATTCAAACCATGTGGAATGGTTAAGCAGAAACTAGATGTGAAAACTATGCCTGAAAGATCAATGCTGTAATCCAGGCGTTCCCAAACTCGGTCCTGGGGCCTCCCTGTGTATGCTGATTTTTTTCCCAACCATAATTGCCATCATAGACCTTAAACAAGCTGTTAATTTGTCCAAATTGGATGCATTTTGTGTTTGAATATGTTATTTGCTGTTTTAAGCCAAATTTTAATAGAAATATCCATTTGTGCCACAAAGAATAAAAGACCGAAAAAAGACCCTTGCATATAAAGTTTTTTTTTTTTTTTTTCCTGTGTGGCAAGCAATTTCAGGTAATAACATTTTTAAACAGATCAAATCAGGTACTGCCACCCCTGTACCTCCTGATTGGGATGGTGATCTTCGGCTTGCAAGCCTCCCCCTTTTCCCTCCAAAAATAGCGATGGTCATCATGGCAGAACAGTTCAATTTTTGTTTCATCAGAGCAGCGGACATATCTCAAAAAGTATGATCTTTGTGTCTACGTACTGTTGTAAACTGTATTCTGACTTTTTTTATGATGGTTTTAGAGCAGTGGCTTCTTCCATGCTGAGCAGCCTTTCAGGTTACGTCAATATTGGACTTGTTTTGCCTTGGATATAGGTGATTTGGTACCTGGTTCCTCCAGAATCTTCAGAAAGTCATTTCTTGTTGTTTTGGAATTGATTCACACTTTTCGTGCCAAAGTACGTTCATCTCTTGGACACAAACGCATCTCCTTCCTGAGTGGTATGATGGCTGCATGGTCCCATAGTGTTTCTGCTGGCATACTATTGTTTGTACAGATGAATGAGGTACTTTCAGGTGTTTGGGATATACTCAGCACCATGAACCAGATTTGCAGAGGCACACATTTTTTCCTGAGATCTTTTGATTTCCCCATGATGTCAAGCCAAGAGGCAGTGACTTTGAAGGTAGGTCATAGAATACATTCATGGAAATACATCCTGCAGTTGACTTGAATGATGTCATTTAACCTAGCTAAGGTCATGACATAATTTTATGGAATTTTCCAAGCTGTTCAAAGGCACAGTCAACTTAGTGTATGTAAACTTTTGAAGCAAAAATAGAATAAATGCACGCACATCCAAAATCAGATATCACAGGTGCAGGACCCAAAAAAAAATCAAGGAATAAAGTCTTCTGGGAGCAACTTAAACAGTGTGCGGACTTTTATTCTTTTCTATGTAAACTTTTGACCCACAGGAATTTTGATATCGTGAATTGTCAGTGAAATAATCTGACAGTACTCAATTGTTAGAAAAATTGCTTGTGTCATGCACCATGTACACGTCCTATCTGACCTGCCAAAAGAATAGTTTGTTAATGTGAAATAAGTGGTGTGGATAAAAAATGAGTTTTAATGACTTCATCCAAAGTGTATGTAAACTATTTACCTAAACTGTACATACATGATTGTGTCATTTGTGGCTCAGAAGAGTGTACAAGTATAAATGTATGAGGGGATGGTGTATGTATGAGTACATATGATGGAAACTAAAAAACTGTCCACAGTATATCCCTGTCTCTGACCCAGTGCACGTTGTCATATGATCCTCCCCATTTCACATTACCTTCACTCATACCAATGGGCAGTTTAGATCCTCCAGTTAGCCTAACATCCATGTCTTTTTGACTGTTCAAGAAAAGCAAGTACATTAAACTCCACACAGAAGGGCCCAAAACCTTTGGCCTTTGTGCTCCTACAAGGCAACAGTGCGCATCACTGTGCCAACCCAACAGTGCAACCCACTGTACCACTGTGTCACACTTAATTACAGCACTGATGTGTATAATTGGTTTAACAATGGGGGGATGAATGAATGGTATGGGAAGTGCAGTTAATGAATAAGGCCAATTAAAATCAAAAATATAAAAGCAAGTATGAAAGTTTATCAAACAGTTACTGAGGAAGCAAATTATCATAATCAGATCATAAGATGTGTGCTCTGCTTCCTCTGTTAAAGTGGAAATATTTTGAAAAACTCACTTTGTAAGTGCTGTAAGCTGTGGCTTTGCTTTATTTATTTTCAAGGTAAAATCACTAGCTAGGTAAGTGTTTCTAATTTCTGTTAATATTTAAGCTGAATTAGAAGTGCAACATTCGTAAAATTTATATGGCTTGGTTTTTATGTAGCTTACTAGCCAGACAAGTGCCACTCTCAAAACTACACAACTAGCCAAGTACACATCACCTTTCCATAATCATTATGTAGTTCATTCAAAAGTGAAGCTGGACCTTATTTTTTTATTTGTTTTCTAATCTGTGGGACTTATATGTGCAAACCCCCCCAAAAAAAACTACAAAATAACATCTTTTTTTGTTTTTGTGTGACAGCCTGTCGAAGCTGGGTCTCTAAGGTTGAATAAATGGTCACTTTTAACCATAATAAGTACTCATGCCTTTCACCTCAAGCCCCTTTAATGCAGAAATACATCTGTTTCTCCTTATAATGCTATATATAGTAGAACTGTACAACTCTTGGAAAAATAAACAATAACCCTTGTCAAGGCAGTTGCCAGGTTTGCCCGGGACAAGGCGACCCCTGAGGAGGCCCCTTCGCCTCGCCTCGCCCTAACTCACACACCTATTCTCCAGATAGACACACAAGACACTTTCCTTCATTATATCAATTACTATTAATAAACTGCCTTAGTTTTTTCAGCCAATCTTTCAATGTAAATATGTAAAACAGATACTGGTTGTGTTACATATGCTATGCCCAGAGACTTACACTCACAGTAGTATTGAGCAAAATATAAACATGTTATTGTGGTCAACAAATGTAGCCCAGCATAACGTGTCATAAAATTAATGAAATTTTGGTGTTACAGGAAGCCATCAGAACCATGTCCCAATAGTTCCACTATCTTTGCTTTTGGTGGTGTTTCCATGTTTAAGTTTGAACTCTAAATGTATGCCATGCTCTAAAACTTTCATGGTAGCACTATCATTGATTAGGTCTTTAAAGTTCATTTTCTGAAAAAGTTGTAGGAAAGCTACAATTTGAGATTGTTTGGACAGCAATTATGTAATTAATTTATCAGAACTAAATATTAACCTTATCTAAATACCATGTTCAGCAGCATTTGCTACATAATATTCTACTTCAAGATGGAATTTCAAGAAATTTCTATGAATTGCCGTCAATGCAATCTCATATTCAAGCCTTCCTTTTTAACGCAAGGCTAAATGTTGTAATCATTATTGGCAGCACAGCTAATTGTTAGACTATTTGCTTAGTAAATTAAAACAACTAATTGTCCGACTCTAAATCGAAAACAGGTTGAGAGTTGACCTGCATCATGGTAATGTCGCTGGTTGCATATGGAGTTTAAGAGGCATATTCTGAGAGAATGGCATTTTTGAGATACTTAGTGGAGTTGACATCTCAGAATTGCATGAAATTTGGCAGAATGGTGCCCATATATGTGTAACAGAAAATCCCGGAGTTTGAAGTCACAATTTTTATTGATATGGCTACAGCAGTCAGGTACCAAAGTCAGGTACCAAATTGAGCATTTTTGAGGAAAGAACCCATTTTTGAAGGAATATTGTGGATAACTGCTTTAATGTGCCAAAGAAGTTAGGACTGTATATACTGCTCAAAATTTGATAGGGATCATAGGAATTTTTTTGTGAAATGACATGCAAATTTGGTAACTGCCACTGATGAACAATATATTGGATAAATGACATGCAGTCAGACACAAAACACATTTGCAAGTGAATTTAATGACATTAAATGAGCGTGCAGCCTCACACTTTTGGCTTTCACGAACACTTCATGGTTTCACCTCTGACATGTAAAGTGAAAACAGACAGTGTTCATTTGATGTTTAATTACCACAGTTAATGTCAATAACGGGTATGGCCTCCCCTAGCTTGAATGACGGCTTGACAACGTCGGGTCATACTGTCAATCAGAACCCGGATGCTTGCAATTGGAATGTTGTTCCATTCTTCAACAAGGGCATTTCATTTCTAGAGTTGTGGGTTGTGCCCCACGACCGAAATGGTGACCTGCAGCATGTTCCAAACATGCTCGATAGGGTTTAGGTCCGGCGAACGCGCGGGCCAGTCCATGCGGACAATTGTCTCCTGCTCTCGGAATTGATTCACCACCCTAGCACGATGGGGACGGGCGTTATCATCCATCAAGATGAAATCAGGGTCAACAGCACCAGCGTATGGTCTTACGTACACATTGAGGATCTCATCCCTGTACCGTACCCCTGTCATCGTCCCTCTCCCCATGACATGCAGGTCCGTTCTGCCATTCCTGCTTATTCCTCCTCAGACCATAATTGATCCGCCACTATAACGGTCGTGTTCGTTGATGTAGGCATCATTAAATCGCTCACGTTGTCTTCGCCACACCCGTTGCCTCCTGTCAGTAAAGTCCAAGCAATATCGGGACTCATCAGTAAAGAGAACTGGAGCCCAATCATTGTGTGTCCATGTGACATGATCGTGAGCCCAATCCAAATGGTCACGCCTATGACGCACGGTCAGTGGGATTCGAACACATGGCCTTCTTGAGTTGAGGTCGGCAGTATGAAGACGATTCCGTATCGTCTGAGTGGATACCTTGACCCCCAAGGCGTTATGAAGGTCATTTTGTAGGGTGGTGGCTGTCCAGAAAGGATGACGTCGTGCCTGAAGTGTGAGAAAGTGGTCTTGTCGTTGTGTAGTCGATCTCTGACGACCACCCCCATGACGGTGTGCTGCTGTACCAAACGTTTGAAGCCGGTTCCACGCTCTGTTCTGGCGCTTTTGGCTGGCGTTAAGTGCATTAGCAGCGTGGCGTTGTGAAAGCCAGAGTCAAGCATTCCGATGCATCTTCCCAATTGCTCTGAACTCAATCGACGTCTAAGACGTTGAGGAGACATTGTTATTGCTAAATGTAATGCAAAAAATTTGGGAACTTCCAAATTTTCACCAACAAACAACACACACGTCTGAGTTGAAATGGTGAAGTGTTAGTCAAAGCCAAAATGTGAGGCTGCACGCTCATTTAATGTCATGAAATGCACGTGCAAATGTGTTTTGTGTCTGACTGCATGTCATTTATCCAATATATTGTTCATCAGTGGCAGTTACCAAATTTGCATGTCATTTCACAAAAAAAATTCCTATGATCCCTATCAAATTTTGAGTAGTATATTTGATACTGGGATACCCAAATTTTTAAAATGTGAAAGTGCCACCTGGTGATCATGTTGGTTATACGTGCAACGACAAGAAATCTGTGTCCAACGGAAAAAAAATATTTTTACGAATTCAGGCTTATTTAAATTTTTAAAGCAGACCAGTACTAGTGCCAAATTCATCTTACCTGTTTCCTTTTCAGGCATTAAAGGTGAGAAAAATTTTGAGGTATTTAGTCTGGCACTTTTTTGGTTTTTCGAGATACTTGCTCCCAAAGTTGGGCGCGGGCTAATTTTTTCCTGTTTGTACAGACACCTGTGGGGATGGGTAGACCATTAATTTGAACCTTCCTTTGGGCTAAACAAAGGACACCAGAAACATCTTTGTCACTGTGCTCCTGCACTATGCTCTTGAAGCAGCGGCTACAGACATTTTGGCAAAATATCCAATTTGCCTATTTGCACTGATGTTCAGAGGCCCATAAGAATGCTAATCAAGAAGATAGTGTCTTGAAATTAGCTCCAGCCCTCTCAGGATATTTTAACATGCCAAACGAAGTTTTATGACTCTCTTTGCCAATGTCTGGATATAAGGGGACAAATGTTCCAAAATATATCAGTGTATATATATATATGCGCGTCTTATGTACATTGTGAAAATACTCATTTTGTTTTGGCACTATGTTGGTTTAACTAGTAATGCCAATAGGTGGCGCCCCACCGTACCACCTTATTCAGATCTTGTAAAACCAGACGTGCCACAGCTCTTTAAATGAAATATGTGCAATGTATACATAGTGAAAACACTGATTTTGCTTTGGCAGTTGGCTGGATTAACTAGTTACAGAGATAGGTGGTGCCCATAGAGATACTGGTGCGAGATAAATTTTAAGGTTTCAAACAAAGGTAAGCAACATATTATTTTGGTACATTGGAACAATAACTACGACAGAAATTCATGAGAGTTGAGTTTGTTGTGGTGTATGTAAAAAAAAATCAGTCAATTCTAGACTACAGTAGGGGTAACAATTAACATTGGGAAACTGTTGTGCGCTGTCATCCTTGCCATCCGTAGGGACCGGCGCATCACAGACCACCGGAGACGGCTCACTCAGCCAAATGTGCTTACCAGCCAGGTTATTACCCAGTATGAGCGTCACCCCCTCAACAGGCAGAGCAGGACGCACCCCAAGCTCCACATCTCCCTGTACAAGATCACATGACAAGGCTACTTAGTGCAAGGGCACAGACAATGTAGTAAAAGCTACTCCCTGAATTAGTAAAGAATTCCCCATGTAAGTCTCCGAGGAGAATGGCAACACTGATTCTAATATAAACGATTCAGACGCGCCAGTATCACGGAGAATTTTCACGGGTACCTTACAGTTACTGCCAACAAACGAAACAAAACCATCAGAGATAATGGGTTTGAATATAGGGTCGCGATCTACTACACAAAGGGAAACTGTATTGGGCGCTTCTGTGGGAGTTAAACTGGCCAACACAGAGACTGGTGCGGCAAGGGCTGCGGGTTTCTCTTGGGTAAGGGACTTGGATGCTGCAATTTTGGCTTTTAGAACTGGGCAATCCAGCTTCCAATGTCCTTTTCCTAAACAATAATTACATGTCAGGTCTGTACTCGTCGCTTCATTTTTAACAAAACGTTGCTCTGGCTTGAAGAGGCCACTGAGAAGCTATGCGAGTGAGAATTACCTTTGAATTTCTCCGCATGTGATTTGTGTGTAAGCTCCCACTCATCTGCTAGCACGGCAGCCTGAGAAGCAATCTGCACATTACGTTCAACCAAAAGCGTTGCAATATTTCCAGGAAGTGTACTCTTATATTGCTCCAATAAGAAAACACTAGATGATTTGATGGATGTAAAGACTTTTGCGGAAGTACACCAACGGTTAAAATGCAGAGTCAAGTCTCGAACAAAATCAACATGAGACTGTCCCCGTTTCCTGCGCATGGCCCGAAAATATTGTTGGTAAGCCTCGGACACCTGCTCATATGCTTTTAAAACGGCTGATGTAACAACTTCTTAACATTGGCTATCTTCAGTTGACAGCAACACATATGCTTGTTGCGCCCTGCCTGTTAACACTGACTGAAGAAGCAAGCTGAAAAAAAGGTGTCCACATCAGACTCATTAAACGGTGGAACTAACCGTAAATTGCCAACAGCATTTAATTTAGGAGAGGACGAGGCAACATCAAGACCAGGGAGTTTACCCTCTTATCAATTCCAAACGTTGTTGCTCAAGCTGGATACGCTGTCGCTCCAGATTTTGTTGGGCCAATTTTATGTCCTGTTCCATACGTCTTTTCTCCATTTCAGTTTGTCATTGTATTAGCAACAGCTTTTTCTGCTGGTCAAAGGTTAAGGCGAAGGGACTAAGAGTCTCTACAGGCACAGATGTCACCCGACTGGGCGGCTCTGGCAGCACCCGCTGCTCGATCAATACAGATTTTATTATACTTTTAATTGCATCTTTCACCCTTTTTTCTACAGTCAAAGCACCCACAGCGTAATAATCAGCGATTTCTAAGAGCTTGTCTTTAGACGTTGTCTAGTAGCCCCTCGGACGGAGTCTTGATGAAATCCTCAACAGTCTGAGTTGCCATCTTCAAAATCACAACCGCGAATTAAAATGCTTCAATTTCCAAAATGTAACAAAATCTATTTATTTTATTTCGCCAAACAAAGGAGCGCAACCAACCAAATACCAGTATCTGACAGTGCTGCAAACACTCTCCCCAATTAATTACCTTAGACCTTGCTCTTCAAGTGCGCAAGGGCTGGGAATTTATGCACTCAATACCGCAAGCTGCAGAAAGCCGTCAAAATCAAACAGCCTCTTGAACTTCTGCCATGCCCCCGAGACAACTGCACTTAGCCCCACAACACCCAAAATTAAATTAAATTAAACACCCAACTAATTAAAATAACAAATAATGCATCCAAGGACACATTCTTCACCTAACCAGGGAGAACTAAAACAACCAGGCAGTCAGATTAGGACAACAAAGTTTACTATATCAAAATGGTCGCACAACAAGTTACAAACACCCTCTGTAAATTAGAATTGCACAAAACAGAGCAAATATTCATTGCCAATTTCTTTAATTAATAATTAAATGAAAGCACTGAAGGTGCTGATGCCTCGGTGTTTACAGCAGTGACAAGTATGTGCTTTAATGAAGCTATAAAATTGGGTGTGGACATGTCAGAGTGACCTAGCTGTGCATCTATGCTTGACATACTCAAGTATTTACCCACCAGTCTGATACACATTAATGTAAGCAAAGAAGAAACACACACTATTCGAAGAGCCACGTGCTGACACATAAATTATACGCATGTGCACCAACGCAGCTAAAGTATTACAGTATTATCATTATACTCGTAGCTTTGTGCTCTGTTTCAGAGATGCCAAGTCTCATGCATTCGGCGTGAGCCTCTCGCCTCTTAGTGGCGTTCACGTTCCTGTGCCGTAGTCAGCAATTATTCAATCAACACACACTGAAGAAATTCACTGGCGGAATTTAAGTCATTGTGCATTAAGTTAATCAGTTTCACGTGCATTACGGTGGATTTCCCCACAAGTGACACGGAAATCGATTATGACTCAGGAATTCTCACGCTTGTCTTTACTGAGGGATTGAAAGCAATGGAATTGCAAAAAGACGTTTCAAATGGTCTTATTTCATTTAAACAATTTAAACAATCATGAAACACATGCATTGTTTCCAATCCCTGAGTAAAGAGAAGCATGAGAAGTCCGGAGTCATAATCGCTTTCCGTACTACTTGTGGTGAGGTCCACCTTTACGCAAGTGAAACTGAAACTTCAATGCACAAGGATTTTAATACCGCGTGAGAATCTCATTAATAAGCGTTCATTGAATAATTGCGGACTACGGTGAATAAGCCTAAAAATGCGTGAGACCTACGCCGAATGCGTGAGACTTGGCATCTCCGCTGTTTGTCAAGTTTTGCCATCAGCAGCAGCCATTGCTGTGATATAAATCGAACTCACAAGTTGCAAAGCGATCCACTGTGAAGAGCTTTTTCTTCGTTGAAGTCTTGATCGCTCGCAGCAGCCATCGTGGTAATCAAATGGTGCTATAACTCGAAAACAAGCTCTATCTCAAAAATTCTGGCAAATTCAAATCCAAGAGATCATCACATTTACCCCATAGAGCCATATTCTAGGACTTGATTTTGACCGGCGTAGCAGCTATCCCGGTAACGGACAGAATGACTGAATGAATGAATGACACACAAACAAACTACCGTATACCTCGCTTGCACATGCGCACCGAGGCATAATCACAAATCTAGCCACCTTTTCCAAATCTAAGGCCCACGGCCAACTCCACCCCCTCCAAAAGAAGAAAAGTTCAATTAAGCCAGAATGAAGAATCCCTGACATAATGGCATTCCAGCCAAATGAAACTGGAACAGCGGCAAAAAACAATCAATATCCACCAAAAAAATGTCTAGCAATGACAACCCCATTTGCCACTCTCCGTCAGTGAGAGGAACAAAACAAAGGGGGGAAACAGAGTTAAGTTTTGACTAATTTTTGTTTATTTTTAAGACAGCAAAAACTGGTGCAAGCCAATAAGTTTGAGAAATGTGGATGAATTAAGGTAGCATTCTGTGAGCTCCGCAGCTCCAAGTCTACCAGGACAGAGCTCTAGAGACAAACACAGTGGCAGGTTTTAAAGGCCTCAGGCACACCTGCGCGCCAGTGTGCCCGATATTACTGATTGCCTCACGTGACCTGCAGGGAACACAAGAATTACAAGACAGGCCTAGGAGAATGCAAGTAACGCACAGAGGGCTGTCACAGTGACCCATGATGATTTGGAAATTGAAAAGGCAAGACTGAGTGGTTTGTATCTCCCTGATACACTTACAGTTATGTTCAAAAAATAAGTGCAACATCAATAACCTGATGAACCACTGTTATTAGTAGTAGTGATATTCCTGCATGGCAAAAATTTTACTTGTAGATGTAGTAGTGTAATAGTAAAACAACAGACCCAACTGTCATGACATGCACGATGCTTGTTCTGAGAAATTGACTCATTCACTGAAAGGGATGTGTTCAAAATAATATCAGTGTGAATGTTATTTGGAAAATTTGTTCATTCTGTGAAGAAACTGGTGTCACTAATTGTCCTTTATTAAGGAAGCAGGGAAGCAAATGTTTCACACATTGTTATACTATATATTGCATTCTGAATTGCGAAGTAAAATGGGCTGTTCCGAATATTGTTCAGAGGAACAACATAATTTAATTAAAAAGTTGATTGGAGAGGGGAAAAACATATAAAGAAAAGCAGCAAATTATAGGACGCTCTGCTAAAATGATCTCAAATTCTTTAAAATGGCAACAAAAACCTGAAGCATGCGGAAGGAAGCGAGCAACTACTAATCAAAGAATAGTCAAAATGGCAAAGATTCAGCCAATCATCACCTCCAGAAAAATCAAAGATGACATGAAATTATCAGTAAGTGCTGTTATAGTCGGAAGACGTTTGATCAAAGCTATGCCATCAGCAAGAAGCCCCCATAAAGCACCGTTGAAAAAACAGCATGTGCAAAATCAGTTAAAACACATCGATTGGCCCAAAGATAAATAGCGTTATCTGTGGATTGATGAGGGTAAAATTGTTTTTTCGGGTTTGCTGGTCAAAGACAGTATGTCAGATGACCCCCGGGGACTGAACTCAAGCAACAGTACGCTATGAAGACAGTGAAGCATGGTAGTGCAAAAATCATCGTATGGGGATGTTTTTCATGCTATGGTGATCGGCTTATTTATCGTATATCAGGGATTATGCATCAGTTTGAATATATCAAAATACTTGAAGAGATTATGTTGCCATATGTTGAAGAGGAAATGCCCCTGAAATGGGTGTTTCAACAACACAACAACCCCAAACACACGAGTCAGCGAGTGCCACCTTGGTTCCAGACAAACAGGATTGAGGTAATGGAGTGGCTAGCTCAATCCACTGGCTATGAACAATCTCAGAGAGCTCCGTCCGTCATGCCATCATGTTTAACACTGTGACACTGCTCAATGTTCATGTCACCTCATATACTGGAACAACTGACTAGGTAATTTTGCAGAATTATGTTGCCACAGACCAGTTGAGACAATTTTTTTTTAACATCAATAATCATGGAATGAGCCTTCAAACATGCATTCAGGCTATGAAAGAGTTAAAAAAAAAAAAAATTCACAACAACTTTCAATTGTTATAAAAAATGGAGTTTTAAGTGTTTTTGTTTATTATCCATATTTTTGCCTAAATATACATATGGGAATGATTTTTTTTATTGTTCTCATTGCCTAGAATAGTGGTTTTTCAATACATTTTCACTAAAAAATTACAGAGGAGTAATATATGAAGTATTAAGTAATATATTCGACAAAAGTGATGGTGAATAATCATCACTGCAAACTGCTGTATGTCTCAGCACAGGAGACTTACTTTCAGCAGTGCTGATGCTGGCTCATGGCGTATCACCACATTCTGCACTGGCCTGTGTGGTCGGTGAGTGCCCATGCGTGTGTGAGTACATACATTTGTATGTGAGTGCGTGTGTTTGTGTGTTTATTTGTGTTTGTGTCTGAGTATGCATTTCTCTTTGTGTGTCTATATTTGTATGTAAATGTTTGTGCATGCATGTGTGTGTAGGTAGGTGTGCACACGTCTCCACGATACATCGGTTTAAACTTTGCCAGTAACCCTCGGCTTTTTCCAGCCCCTTCTTTGTAAGTTTTTGTCTCCAGACTATCCGCCTGAAATACTCAGTGCACGGCCAGGTTTATAAAGTGCCGCAAAGCAGGCCGAGCCACTGCATAATTCAGGCTGAGAGTCTCGTATCAGAACGTGCCACGAGCAATCTGAAAGTGTTTGTGTGCTATCCATCTTTCTTTTTTCTTTCTGTCCTGCCCAGCTTCCTGAATGGGGCCAGGGGGAGACTGTTTGAGCACCAGGGCCTGTGTATGAACTGGAAGAAGAGGGCAGATCCTCCATTTCCTGACACTGTGTAATATTGCTGCTGGACACAAGTCCATCATGAGAGATAAGGTGTGTTCCGGCAGAGCCTGATTGACACAGCTTGGAGGGGGTGAGAGGAAAGCATGGTAATTCCAGAGACAGGGAACTGAAGTGGGGAAGTAGTGACTATGGAAATGGTTCTGTGGCTGAACACACATGCACATCCATGAACACACACGCACATGAGCACGAAAAACGTGCCGACATGTGAATGCAAGCAAACTTGCTCTGTATGGGCAAATATATATTCACAGAAACAGTGTATGCACACCATCTAAGGTACAATTGGATTATTTGCAGATTCCTTCAAGACCATGGCAGTACTTCAAAATCTCGAGATAGCCTAGTTTCCTTGATCAGCTCTGAGATATACATGCCAGGGTACATGATGCATGATTTTTTTCAATTCAATTCAATTTATTTGTATAGCGCTTTTCACAGATAGACTGTCACAAAGACGCTTTACAGTGAGAGATTAAATAAATGAAAGGGCAGTGCCCAGCCTATTCCCCACTACAGCAAATGAGGCAAGAAAAAAAACTCCCAGTGGGGAGAAAAATCCTCAAACAGTGGTGAGAAAAAACTCCCCAGTGGGAAGAAATCTCAGGAGGAACCCGACTATAGTGGGGAAGCCCATCCTCCACGGGCTAGCTAAATAATAACAAAATAAAGTCAAATAGAGTAAAATGGCAAAAGAGTTCCATTTAAGTCCATCTGAACAGTGGCGTCTGTGGGTCCAGGAAGTGGCATGTCAAGGATGGTGCAGAACTGGATCAGGACTGGATCAGGACAGCAGCAGCCAGCGCTCATGGTGAGGGACAGGGCTTGGACGGTCCAGGACTCAGGATAGTGGACAGAAAAATCCTCGGAAAGAGACACAGAAAAAAGGGGGGTGAGGCACTGGATAAAACTACTGCATGTTAATAAAAAATACAGTCCTGCGTCATGTGCCAAGTAACGATTTAGGAGCAACTGGTCAGGAAACAGTCAACACCCCTCCATCCACTTCCTGCAGCACAGAGGCTCTACACTTAGACCAGGCTGCAAGATCACTTTTGATTTTCTAAACACTAGTACCATATGGACCTTCACGGTGACTAAGGCTGTAGCAAGCCCCACTGGCACCGCTGATGCATGCTCAGTGCCACCGGCTCCACGTGGATTTGCTTAACACTACCACCAGTACCATATGGACCTCCCCGGTGACTAAGGCTGTAGCAAGCCCCACTGGCACCATTGATGCATGCTCAGTGCCACTGGTTCCACATGGATTTGCTTAACACTACCACCAGTACCATATGGACCTTCCCAGTGACTAAGGCTGTAGCAAGCCCCACTGGCACCATTAATGCATGCTCAGTGCCACCAGTTCCACGTGAATTTACTTAACTCTGGCTTCCAATATCTTGTGAACCCATCATAAAACTAGGTTGTAATCAGTCCCACCAGAGCCAAATAATTGTTTATACATAACTAATCAAAAGCTTGACTAAAAAGGAAAGTTTTTAGCCTACTCTTTAAGACAGAGAGTGTGTCTGAGGCCCGAATGTTTGTTGGGAGATTGTTCCACAAGATTGGGGCTTTGTAAGAGAATGCACTGCCTCCAAATGTAACTCTGGGTATATTTGGAATTTTCAAATAGCTAGCACCTTGTGAACGAAGTAATCTTGGAGGGGAGTAAGGAATGAGAAGTGCACTAAGATATTCTGGGGCCAAATCATTTAAGGCTTTGTAGGTAAGCAGTAGAATTTTATATTCAATTCTAAATTTGACAGGCAGCCAGTGAAGATTTTTGAGTACTGGGCTAATGTGGTCATATTTCTTCATCCTGGTCAGAACCCTAGCAGCAGCATTCTGCACTATTTGAAGGCAATTCAGGGTAGAACTGGTGCAGCCTGACAGTAAAACGTTACAGTAATCCAGCCGAGAGGACACAAATGCATGAACCATTTTTTTTAAAATTTGAAGAGACAACATTTTTCTCAGTTTCGATATGTTTCTAAGATGGAAGAAAGCCACTTTTATTATCTTATTAATATGACAGTGGAGAGAGAGTTCTGAATCGAGGGTGACACCAAGGTTTTTGACAACTGCTTTGGCAGAATCTGGGAGTCCATCAACGTCGAGTGAAAACTTGAGGAATGTGTATCTGAGCGATTTGGGACCAATTACCAATATTTCAGTCTTATCTGGATTTAAAGAGAGAAAATTCTGTGTCATCCATGCTTTAACAGCTTTAAGACACATCTCTAATCTAGTTGGTGGATCAATTTCACCTGGCTTAAAAGATATATAAAGCTGTGTGTCATCTGCATAACAGTGGTACTTCACATCATATCTACTTATGATGTTTCCAAGGGGAAGCATGTATAAGGAAAACAGCAGAGGGCCCAGAACAAATCCTTGAGGTATTCCAAAGTCCACCTTGGAATACTCGGAAGAATTACCATTTACTCTAACAAACTGACATCTGTCAGAAAGATAAGACTTAAACCATGAAAGGGCGAGTCCAGAAATACCAACCAGGGCCCGGTTGTTCAAAACTCGGTTATTTTTTAAACAGCCGTTAAGTACACTTAACCGACTGTTAACTTTAACAGAGCTGTTATCTTGTTGTTCAAAACTCGGTTAACTTTAACAGGGTGTTAACTTGACGTTAAAGTTAACACACCTAAGGACCACTGCTAACTTTTGAACAGTGTGGTTAACTCTCAAAATGGCATTCATTGCTAACGCTGCTTTCATGATGCCAGTTCAGCAAAGGTAGCATAGGGGGTATCGTGGACTGGACTTTGATATTGGAGATTACTCTAATAAAGAGTTACGTGCCCGCTATCGCTTTGGTAGAGTATCTATTGCTTACCTTTGCAATATTTTGCAAGGTGATTTGCGGCATTCAAAAGCAGGCATTACGCACGAATTAAAATATTGAATTGATTTTACTTAAGTAATTAATTAATAAATATTGGCAAAACATAATATAAGATGTATGTGAAGCACCCTTAAAATCCCATAATTTTGACTGATTTCCATTTCCCATCGTATCCATACAGTTTAAAGTGCTAAGTGTGCAATAAAATAGATGTGACAATAATAAAACAAATAGCCCAATTATTTCCAAATAATTTAAATAGTTGTTTATGAAATATAATAATACAAAGAAATCAGTGAAACTGACATTTCCTCAATCAATACTAAAAAAAAAATAAATATGTTTAATCTCCTTTTTTCCTGTTTTCCTGATTTGATGAAACATTAGGCCTACACCTAATTTGATTCCATGAATTCAGTCATAAATCTTGGTTTGACATTTTTTCAGTATACACATCTGAAGTGCCCATAAAATATTTACAACAATTTGACTGATGTCCCCTTCTGTGTGTTTATCCTTGAACTACGTTAGAAAGTATTATGTTTGCATTCATATAAGGTTTATATTAAAACATAATATTATGCTGACAGCAAAATATGACGACTTTCATTACGACCAACATAAAATATATTGTTGCCAAACACTTTATAAGATTTTGTATTTATGTAATCTGCATGCAGAGGTCATTCTTCGGTCGAGTTTCAGGCATGCACAGTTCGGACGTTCTCCGAGCTTTGCAGTAGTGTGAGTGCGAATTTGCCTTGTGTGTGAATGTACACAAAAAAATTAGATTTTTCAGTTAACACGGCCAGTGTGCCTCCACCATGAATTGTATTACATTTTCCTCGTCAGCAGAGAAATTTCTGCTTCTCTTTTTCCTTGGGGTTCTATTTTTCATAAAATGGAAGTAAACAAAACTTGGAATTGTGGGATAGAGGAATGCTAACCAGTGACGTTAACCACGCTGTTAACTTTGACGGTGACGTTAGCTAACAGCATGACTAACCATGCTTTGAACAACGCATATTTAACGTTCGGTTAGCTAACGGTCGGTTAAGGAATTAACCGGCCATTAGGAGTTAACCGGCCGTTAAAATAACCGAGTTTTCAACAACCAGGCCCAGATTTTCTAGCCTGTAAAGAAGAATATGGTGGTCTATTGTGTCGAAGGCAGCACTTAGATCAAGTAGGACAAGGAAAGAGATGCGGCCACAGTCCATGGAGAGAAGTAGATCATTCATTACTACAGTGAGGGCTGTTTCAGTGCTATGATGTTATCTAAAGCCAGACTGAAACCTCTCATGTACCTTATTCATTTGCAGGAAGAAAGTAAGCTGTTGGGCAACACATTTCTCAAGGATCTTGGATAAAAAAATGGAAGGTTTGAGATCGGCCTATAATTAGCCAAAAATGTTGGATCTAAATTTGGTTTTTTGAGTAGAGGCTTAATTTCAGCCATCTTAAATGAAGTCGGAACCAAACCTGAAATCAGGGAAGAATTGATTATGTATAGAATTGGACTGCCAAGAATGGGCAGGAGTTCCTTCAATAACTTACTTAGGATGGGATCTAAGAGACAAGTTGTTGATTTGGAAGTAGTGACTAATTTGAATCAAATTGGTTTATATGCATAGCATGAGGTTTTAAGTTAAGGCCTTCACCAACTGCTAGGGAAGCAATGATAGTTTTCTCTAATTCCAATCATCTTGCCACTGAAGAATTTTAAAAAATCCTCACTGCTGCAGGAGGCTGGAATTTGAGGGGTACTTGCAGCATGGTTGTTCCTTAATTTGGCCACTGTTTTCAACAAGAATCGAGGGTTATTTTTATTTTCCTGTATAAGATTTGCAAAATAAGAAGACCTAGCACCAGACAGCGTGCTTATACGCAACAAGGCTCTCTTTCCAAGCACAATGGAATACCTGGAGTTTAGTGGAGCGCCATTTGCATTCTAGTTGACGGGATTTTTGATTTAGAATCCGCCTCTGGTCAGTGTACCATAGGGCTGGTCTCTTCTTTTGAGTAGCCTTTTTAAATTTCAATGGAGCAACTACATCGAGGGTACCACGGAGAGCATTAGCAAACTTATCTGCCATTTCGTCAATACAGAGGGGCTGACTGGATAATCAAGATAAGTTGGTAGTGCTTCAATGAATTATGAAGACGTTGTGGCAGTAAAAGTACGACTTGAGTACATCCTAGTTTCTGATAATACAGGGAGGGCCAATTGCAGACAGGATGTTTTAAGAAAATGGTCCGCTAAACTGGGATTGTGTGAATGGATGTCAACATTGGCAATCTCAACACCAAAGCTTAAAATCAGGTCTAAAGTATGACCATGAATATGTGTTGGGCCGATGACACTCTGAGTGAAGCCAACCGACTTGACGAGATTAGTGGAGATGGATGTTGAAGAATCATCTACCCTCTCGAAATGCAGGTTAAAGTCACCCAAAATAACAATTCTATCATAGCTTAAAACTAATACAGAAAGGAATTCCGAGAAATCATGCATGAAGCCAGAATATTGACTAGGTGGCCTAAAGACTATCACCAGAGCAATAGGCTGAGCAGGGATGGAGTTCATGTTTGAGTCAAGCAATGAAAAATTCATTAATAGTACCTCAAATGAATCAAATTTATGTTGCAGTTTGGGCACTAAGTGAAAGGAGTCATTATAAATAACAGCAACGCCCCCTCCTTTCCGGTCAAGACGGGGGTTACGAGAGTATATAAAACCAGGTGGAGAAGCTTCATTCAAAGAGGAGTTTTCATCTGATTTCCGCCAAGTTTCTGTGAGGCATAGTACATCAAGACTATAATCAGAGATTAATTTGTTCACAAGAGCTGCTTTCGAGTTAAGTGATCTTATATTAAGTAGTCCAAATTTGAGAAAGGGTTTTGTATTCATACAGGTGTTGATATAGTTCGTTTCAATGATGGTCAAGTTATTGTGGACGACACCACGATTCTTCCTTTTTGATATTATTGGGATTCGGGGAACAGACACAGTCTCTATTAAATTTGACCTAAACAATGATTTATCGAGACCAACTGTATTAAATGCCTGCGATCTAGACTTTATACTTGGCAGTCAATTGCACTGGTTTAAATTGTGGGCCAAATTTTTTGACAAAAGGACGGTGCCCTCTCGAGAAGGATGAACACCGTCCCTCCTCAAAAGGCCAGGTCTGCGCCAGAAATTTTGCTAATTACTTATGAAGCCAACATTATTTCCTGCGCAAAACTCGGACAACCAGCGATTGAGTGAATTTAATCTGCTGTACATTTCTTCACTACATCGGATCAGGTATCGACCAGAGACAGTTACCGAACGCAACAGTTTCTTCGCTTGGGCGCAGACAGACTTAAAACCACTCTTCGTAATCTCCGATTGTCTTAAACGAATGTCATTTGTGCCGGCGTGGATAATAATTTTGGAATACTTGTGTTTACCCTTATCAAGTAATTTCAAATTTGCTTTGATATCTGTGACACGAACGCCAGGAATACATTTCACTGCAGTAGCTGGTTTAAACACCCTAACGTTTCTCACTATGGAATCACCGATAATTAGAGCGTTTTCTGGCACTCGTTCGTACAACTGTGGATCTTCGAGGGGAGCAAATGAATTAAATTGTTCAACAGGAGAGAGCAGATGGCTGTACGCGTTTCTTTCCCCTCCATTTACCTCTAAGACCTGGAATATACTTGCTGCTCACGACGCTGCCACGCGTATTCTACGTGCGTGAGCGTAGAGGTCGCTCATCTCGACATGAGGTAACGTGACGCGTGCGCGAGATGCAATATTGACATGACCACTAGTGGCGCTCGTGCGAACGAATACACTGTGAGGTCAGAAGGTCAGAAGGCAATGGCGGAAAATTTTGAAGAGAGACTCTCAGACCTGGTCCGAAACTACCAACACCTTTATGACTGCACTTCGCCATTGCATAGCGATAAGCACGCGTGCCAAAACAGTTGGCGACAAATTGTGGGGATTTTGGGGGTCGACGCCGAGACCTGCCAAAAAAAGTGGAAGGTGATCCGCGATCGCTATGTTTGAGTCCGGAGGAAAATGCTGGAGAAGCGGAGTGGAGACGGAGCAGAAGATGTCTTCTGCTCGGCGGCGCTGAAACGCCTCAGCTGGCTGAAAAGCTATGTTTCACACTGCAACACTGACAGCAGTTTCCCTCGGAGTATGGTAAGTAAGATAAGATCATGAGCATAATTTTTTTTAAATTGTGGTGGAGGGCTTCAGGGTAGTCAAAACTCAGAATTATCAGGTGTGGCCAGTTTTCATCAATAAGCATACCGATCAACTCTCACGCATTCGGCGCAAGTTTTTCAGTGACACATTCACGGTCCCGTGCTGTTGTCAACAGTTATTCCATCAGCACGTAGCGATGCAATAATTGAAGTGAATGTGCACGGAGGTTTACGTGCGTGACGGTCGATTTCCCATATGGGCTAATATGAAAACCGATTATGACTCCAGACTCCGAAATTGGAATCAAATAATCATGAAGATAAAATTAGATGAAGCAGGATGTGCTCACAGCAAACACAGAAGTTAACATCGTAGTTTATCGTTTTGCAAAGTGAATTAAATATTTTTTCTCTAATCGTTGCACTCATTGCATCAAGAAGAAAGCAGCGCGTTTTACTGCCGATGGCTTGTTTTTATGGCAGTTGCTACAGGTACGGCAGTTCTCCAATGAATTTCAATGTAGAGAGGTACGGCAGTCCCAATTTCAAACCCTGCCCTAACCTAACCTTGACCCTAACCTTAACCCTGACCCCTAACCTAGCCCTTCCCCTAACCATAATCCCTAATCCTAATCCTTATCCCTTAAAATCAACTGCCGTACCCATAAACTGCCGTATCTCTAGGCACTGCGTATATTTATTCATTGGAAAACATGTTCAACAAACTAAATGATTTACAACAGGTCAAGAATTATTGGCGCTCATTTTAACTTAACAAGGAGAACTGGCGATACCTGATTGTCCTTAGGATTTTTGGATTTCATGTAAAGTCATTTTACATAGGCGTGGCGGCGCGCCATGATCAATTACATGTAGCGGAAACCCTGATGAACCTGTAGATGCCCCCTCCAAACTACTGACTAGTTTGATAGACAGAGGCACTTATCAGTGTTTGATTAAGGTGTGTTGTGCATTGTACGGAAGGTTAGACTTGTTCAAAAGCAGGTCTGGCCCGCAAGCAACTCTAATCTTAAGTAGCTTACATCTGACATGCTTGTAACGACTATACTAATAAACTTAGCTACCTAACTTTGATCTCAACTCAAAGTTATCATATGTCCAATATGGAGATATCCTGCTATTACAGAGTTGAGGATGGGGAGAAAGTACCAACTGTACCAAATATTGCAATTTTTCAATTCAATCTGTTTTTCTAGATGTCTGATGAAGAGCCTCCTTCACCTGGCCTTGTCTCACCCGGACCAGTGTCATTAGGCCCCGTTCTCACCTGGACCAGTGTCATTGGGCCCCGTCTCACCCGGACCATTGTCATTGAGCCGCGTCTCAGCCGGACCAGTGTCATTGGGCCCCGTCTCACCCGGCCCCTTCGCACCATCTATGCTCTCCTCTCAAACCTCATCCCACCCTAACCCTCAACACTCCACCTCACCACCAACCACACTACCACAACCACCATCTGCACCATCTGTGCCCTCCAGAGAAGCAGGCAAGAGGAGAAAGTGAGCCCCGGAGATGGATGCAGTTGAGGCCGCCCTACTAAAGAGGCTTGAGGAGATCAGGGAGGAGAGGCAAGCAGGTCAAAACCTGTACACCAACTTCGGAAGATATGTGGGCAGCTTCCTGCAAGACTTGCCTGAGGATTCAGCAAGAAGACTCATGAAAGAAATTAAACAACTCATGCAAGTCTATGAACCCTAATGTTCTCAGTTTTCTGTTCTATTCTTGTTGCACTGAATACCTTTGTTTACAATTGTAGATATGATTTCATTGTTGTTAAATTTTAGTTATAGTTATATTCAAATTGTTTATCATGAATATATTGTTTACATTTTTATGTTCACTGTCATTCCCACAATGAACATGAACAATCAAATTTTTGATAAATTTTTTTTAATCATAACAATTGTTTGTGTTCTCTCACTCTCACCTACACTCACACTCTCGCTCTCTCTCTCATACACACTCTCACACACACATATATACATTACACTGAGGGAATTGTGCCACGTTGGAGGACAATGTCCTGGTAGGCAAATCTACCAGCCGGGGTCTGGAAGTAGTTAGACCTCTTAATGGCACAACAATCTGAAGCATTCAGGAAGGATTTAAATTAAACCTTTTAAAAGACTAACAATTGATATCGTCTACTTGTCGAACATATCTTTCAGACACTGCAGGGTGAGACTATGCGCTTTTCTATTTGTACCATAGAAAAATTTTTTGACCCCTCAATAAATTCATCTGAACCACAAATAATGTTTTATGTCTGTAAATGTTTCAGGTAAACAAATTTTCATCATAGTACTATTGCTGGTGGTTCTGCTGGGAAACACAAATAGATCTTTCATTTTTACATGTGTATATTGCAAAAAATACCAATCATTAACATGACTATTTCAAAAAATTATTGTGGGACAAAGGGAAAGACCCACAAAATAATTTACGGATATTTTGTACATAAAATCATTTTCTTTTTCAAAAACACCAGGTTTTATGTTGGTATCTGTAATCATAAATTGTGAATATAAGATTAAAATTTATGCTATTAAGAGGTTTATCTATCATATGTAATTTTTCCAGACAAACCTGAGGGGTTGAGCTGGGACTATCTGATGATTTCACATGAAATTACCCTGCTATTGCTAAGACATGACAAACTCACCTGGGTATGGTCGCATCAGATTCACTTTCAGTGGGAAAGCCTCGTCCGCTACAAAAACAGGGGGGCAGAGTACATCACTCTCGGGTAGAAGAGTTGGAGGTGGCAAAGACAACTTCCCTTGAATTACACGTGAACCAAAGTTGGATCTGGCAAACACACCAGCATCACTGTCGCGACCATAGGCACCAATGTCCACAACAGTAAATCTGTAACGGGCGTCACAGACAGCCATCAGGACAAAGCTGACGTACCCTTTGTAATTAAAAAAGGCACTTCCACTGTTGGCTGGAGCACGGATTCTGACATGTTTTCCGTCGATCGCTCCCACGCAATTAGGGTAGTGCCACATGCAGAGGAAGTCCTCCTGAATCGCTCTCCATTGCTCGGCACTCGGATAAGCCACGTAGACATCCCTCAGAGCGGTCCAGATTGCCTTGCAGACCTCCTGAACGATTTTTCCAACAGTCGCAGATCCCAGTTTGTAGCTGGCTGACAGCACTCTGTAGCTCATCCCAGAGGCCAGGAAACGGAGGGTGATAGCAAGCCTCTCTGCCGATGTTATTGGCTTGGTGTGTGTGTTGGAGTGCTGGATGTACGGACCGATAAGGGATAACAGCTCGTCAAAAGCACTGGCCGACATACGCATATATTCCCGGTGTTTCTCTTCGTCAATTGCGCGCATCAGTAGGACAAAGGACACAAATTCCCCATTTTCTCTGCGGGCTTGGTTGAGGGGCCGCACATACCACCTCCGATGGCGACGTTTTCGCATCTGCCGCAATTTTAAAAGAAGCAAAATGATGACTTCTTCCTGCTCAAGCGTATCCATGTTTGTTTGCAATGCCGGAATGCGATATCCGGGCAATACCGCCTTTTTCGGTATCCGGGTCCGATCTGCTGCTGTCTGCCCCCTAGTGGAGACCTCCAGTATCATGCGTATTGGACGCGTCGTGCTACAGCAAGCGTGTGCACTCACGAAGCGCATTGCATACGCGTCCGTTCGGTCACGCAGCAAGTATATTTCTAGCTTTACTGTTACGAATATGTCCTGCAGCGGGGATGCTACCGCAGCAGGCATGGAGTGGGAAACCGAAAGAGAACTAATATTAGCGCAACTATCAGGCTGGACAAAAAAAGAGTCAGTGAACTCCTCATTGGTCCGAATATTCTGAGGAGTCTCAATGCGAACTTCCAACTCCAGAACCTTTTCAGCTAAACTGGCATCAGCAATGCATTTCTTACATGTATAAGTGCCACTGAGGGTGGAGGTATTGTAACAAAACATACTGCATTCAGAACACAGGATGGGAAAAGAGGTCGGGGAACAAGGGGAAGCAGCCATAGTTGGTTACTTACGCCAGCTAGGTGCCGATGTGGTTTGTCTGGCTGAGTCAGAAGGTTGACCTCACGGGCGTCTTGATGGAATGGCGATCAGCGAAATTTGCGGGGAAAAAATTCGAATTCCCAGAGAATCGGAAACTATAGTCTCAGGAAAGTTTATGAGGGTTTAAAATGGCTAATTATTTTAATATAAAAATTAAGGGATAAAAATGCTCACACTGCAGGTGCTGAGAGTTGATCGTTTGCCAACGCGAAGACAGGAAAAACATGATCCATGCGATGGATTGGTGAACTGTCCAGGGCATGTTCCTGCCCCTTGCCTATTGTATGCTAGTATTTGGCTCCAGCTCCCCAGCAAGTTTAACTAGGAACGAGCAGCTTAGACAATAGATGAATGGACAAATTTCTGGTGATCTTTGAGGCCAGTAGGTCTGTTCAGGCATGTATGGACTGCATAATCTATCAGGAAAGTATCCAACGTGAAATGGAAAAACGTTGAATGGCTGTCTCAAAGGGGATATTATACTTTTCCTTATTTTATGTTTCAGATTATGTGGTAATTAAATGTATTTACATAAGAAAAATGTCCATGGGAAAAAAAAATCCTCAGGCTTCACCAGTGTTGTTTTCATTAACGATGACGATGACTAAATGATTTCGCTTAACACACCTTTTTTTCATGACTAAAACCAGATGGTGACAAGCTAAACATAGCTCTCATAGATATATATACCTAGATGCCGCATTCAGGCTTTGCATATACGTCAATGAGCCGCCATCTTGTGTCGGGGGACTCTATGCTCAGAGTAGTGGCGCGTCTATAGGTGACCAGCAAGAAAGATTACAGACAGACCTGATGCCAGACATCTCACAGATGAGGAGTCATTTTACAACATTATATCATTATTAAAGTTTTGAATGTTAAGTGACTGCTGATCATGGTTCGTACACTACAACGTTAGCTAACGTAAGTTACCGCCCTAACGGGGAAGGAGTACCGTATTCAGCCTCCGCAATATCAGAACTTTTTTACAAGTGAACCATGCCGATCTGTGAAAACATCAAGCTTACATCCAGTCGAGGGAAAAAAATAGAGTTTAATTTCGAGTTCTGCTATATGTGTGTTGCAAGAGTGGCGTGCTCCCTTTGGAGGCGGGGTGGCATATGCGTGCGTGCAAGTAGAGAGAGAAAGAGCATGTAATGTGAATGATGCAAGGCAAGAGGGCAGTTGGAGGAAATCAGAGCAAAGAGACAGAACGGCTGTGTTGTGAGCTAGTGAAAAGATTTGGGCCTAAAGCTATAAATGTATGGTATGACTGGCCTCGACCCTTTCAATAAACAGGCATTATCGCAGGATAAATGCAGAGTTCCCATGTGCTGCTTTACACCCAAGTCACCACTGTGAGAACAACGGGAGTTAACCCCAGCTAGCTGCGCTAGCTAGCTACGGCCCTGGGGGTAAAACAAAACCTCCCTTGCGCCGCTGGACCACAGTCTGGGAGCCAAGCAGGAAAAGTTAACACGTGGTAATGGCAAATAACGGGGGTAAGCATATTACTAATGACACAACGGGATGCTAGCGAGGTAGCTAGCTAGGGCATGCACTGCATTTGCACTCGCTATATTAATTTTTAATATTAAAGTCTAAATCCCCCTTCTAACCAATAAAACCCTCCAAATTACATTTGCGCTCTTTAAATAGTTCCGCCCACTGAAAACCCGTAAAAAAATGAAGGTTGGACATTGAGCTCTTTCCCCCAAGGGAAACGTTACCTTTGGTGCCATGTTAAATAAACTTTTCAAAATGTCTATTGAAGTAACATTCATAAAATGGCGATAATTAAATTTGTGACACTGTGTTAGCTACTGCGTTTAGTCAGCAATTCCTGCTGAATCTGAATCCGACAAAAAGTTCTGATTTTGCGGAGGCTGAATACGGTGCTCCTTCCCCGTTGGGGCAGTAACTTATGTTAGCTAACGTTGTAGTGTACGGACCATGATCAGAGCAGTCACTTAACATTCAAAACTTTAATAACAATATAATGTCGTAACAATGACTCCTCATCTGTGAAATGTTATTCTGAGTTCTCTTGTTTTATTGTTCCATTCATTTGTACATCCATATGCTGCACAAAAGCCTGGCATTGGGTCTGTCTGTAATCTTTCCTGCTGGTCACCTATAGACGCACCACTACTCAGAGCAGAGAGTCCCCCGACACAAGATGGCGGCTCATTGACGTATTGCTCCAAGGAACAGCGGCGCTTGAGGTGGCATCTAGGTAATATATATCTATGCATAGCTCTTTGATGACGAAAATATGACAAGACGTATCTGTTGTTTTTGTTGACGAGAAGAGACAAGACAAAAATGTTAGTGGGTTGGCTCACTGGCCTGCGAACTTCCGATTCTCAAGCCACATAGCAACAGGACAAGCTTTAACGACTTTGATTGGCTGGAAAATGATGTTCCTTATTTGCATACCAACCAATCAACTTCTGGGAGTGTGTGCATGCATTAGAGAGGCTCTCTGCCAGAAAGTTTCTGGTAAGTCATGAATGGCTAGACGTCAATGCGAGCCGTGGCGTATCAAATTGCGTTGCTCTTTAGATGCAGCCACTCTGTATGCTAGTAAGCTAACAAACGTTAACAAAGGAAACTCTTTGTGAGTGATCATCATTTTATGGCGATATGATTTGTTTCTTGCCCCAACTTTACTAACTTTGCCAGCTGTAATAGGCATTAACTTATCTGAGGTTTCGCGGCAGTTCCGTGCGTTATGCATTATCTAGTTGCACATGCTATCGCGTATATGTTACTTTTCAGATTATAAAGCTAGCCATCTTCTTACCTTGCTGACGCTAGTTCAGGGAAATCTTTGTAATCATTGTTATATTATGGCAATATGATTTGGTTTTTGCCCTAACGGTGCGAATTCCACATTCGACCTCCACTTTTTTCGGCTTTAACTCTGAATTGTTAACTCTGAGTTGGAGAGTGCCATTTGACTTTAATGGAAATGGATCTTTTTGTGTCTCTGATCAGGTGTTTAACAGCATCATATGCTACAGTAAGGTATAGATAAGACAGCTGTACTTGCAGGCTACAAGTGGTTTACAGAAATTTAACTGGGAAATGGAAGTGTTCTGTATTAAATTAAGATTGTTCCGGGTAAAATTTATACCTTTTGGAAATGAAGTGGAGTTGTATTTCTCGTGTAATTGTAATTTGTCATTTGGAAGGAATAAAAAAGCCTGTATCATTTAAAATCTAATTGACTGTTTTCTAATTTTTGCTAATCATTTTTCAGATGTGCTAAACAACTGCAAATCAATTGATATAATGATTAGCAAAAAATACTATTATTTTTTCCTTAATCTGATCACTGATATTTGAATCACTGTGAAACATTTGGGGGGAAATGTATCTTTTTAGTGCTGTTGCTGTTCCTTATGTCTAAATGAGCAGCAGCACACGTGGCTACTCTAACGTTAGTAGCATGTTTAGCCAGCATATTTACATTAACGGACAGCGTGGGCATCTTCTAGTTGTTTGTTCATCATGGCATGTTTGCTCTATCAGCGTGATGCGACACATTAAACAGGTCGAGTTATGTGATTTGTTATTATACGTTGAGCCTGCTGTTGGGCTAAAGCCACAAGGGTCTGACAGACTGTACTTTTTGCTGTATTTTGCTATGGGGTTGTATAAGCTAATGTCTGTTGTACTTCATAATAGTCAGAGAGATCATATGCCTGTTCTCAATTGCACTGGCAGTGGCAGACAAGGTCAAGTTGAGCATATGTGTTCCTCATCTATTGCTCATGTTTTGGGCTTGTGTGTGTTAATTGCACTTTAATAGGTTCTCAGAAATAAAGCCACAAAGAAAGAATGTTTTGTTTCTTGACTGTCTTGGAGTGATGAACATTGATTCCACTCACTGTAAGCACTATTCTTAGTAGATCAGCAAGTACAGCATTTCAGAATTGCATCTTCATGGATGTTAAAGTCTAGGTTAGCGCTATCAAACTGGTAAGGAATCTGATTATTATACAAAAGTGTTAAGAGAGTTAACTGTTGCTTTATGAATTGCAGCACAACCTGTCAACCTCCATTACAATTTCCTGTGTCTGTATTAATCTTTTAAAGTCATTATTTTTTTGAGTAAAATTAATAACTAAAACTGGACTAAAACCCTTTTAGTTTTCATCGACTAAAACTAGACTAAAACTATCAATGATAGAAATGACTAAAATGTGACTAAAACTAAAAAGCATTTCGTCCAAAAGACTAAGACTAAAACTAAATAAAAAATGGCTGCCAAAAACAACACTGGGCTTCACACTTGGCTGAACACCAGGCTTCAGACAGTTTTTTCTACTTTTTCAATTAACTCACATCAGGTTATCGCAGATGTCCTTACATTAAATAATCATCTGCTTTGGCCACAGCACAGATCTGGGTGCCAACTCTCGGCAGGCTTGCAGAATTCTACCAATCAGTAGAATGTGGACCTCTTGGGAAGAGACAGGAGCTAAATAGCCTGTTTAAGACAGAGGTTAAAAGGAGGCGATACATGAAGGCCAGTATAAGGATTTTAAAAAACTTTTTATCATGCATACCTACCCTGGTGGAGGAACAGCCAGACACTCATCAGTAAAATTCTAAGGTGGCATATGTTTGGGTTTCCACCGCCCTCATTCTGAGCTTGTGAAGTTTCGAGTTATGAATGTAAAGACCCCGAGATTGACAGGCATGTGCTTCAGAGGAGAGCCGTGATCTGCCTCTGTCCCCAAGATGACAACATTGGTCGCATACGAACATGCTTGCGTACATAGTTCGATAATAGGGCATTCCAGATTTGGGTAGGATTGGAAATCCCAAAGGTGGAATCCCATTAAGAGCGTTTCTGGCCCAAACCACTGATTTCAAAATAATTTTCAGCATTGATAAACCAGTCCATGGGGTTCATGAATCCACCCGAGAGACCTGCAATATCAATTTTCTTTGTGGCAAAAAATGATAGTTTTAACACTTTTAAGTTTTTGGGAGGGGCCACCCATTCTGGGGCCCCACAAAGTGTCACCAATGATTATATTAACAACACTGACAGTGCTTGTTAACAGTTGTCAAGAAGTAATCAACCCCATCTTGGGTTGTTTACTCACTGGGGGGGACACAGAAGAGGTCAAAGTGATATTACACTTCCATAACAGCACCAGCCTGCCACCATAGGCTGGGAGGGTGCTTTTAGCAGAGACCAGATGCAATCAGCGCCATTCACCCGTCTAAACTCTACTTGGGTTGTACAGTGCAAACCCCGGCAATGATTAGCCAGCCAGTGCTGCATGAATACGTTATTAGTCGGTGAAGTGTGGATCCGCGACCCTGCACCAGGTATTGAGGCTCAGGAAGCACTAGCCTCTCAAAACACCTTCTTCTTATTTGCCACACTAGGAAGAAAAAAGAACATCCTCTCTTTCCCGGAAAGAGCACCTCTCATGACCAATAATGCTAACGTGAATTAACCCATGTGTCAAAATGTATAGTGTGAGAACAAAATCTCTCAGAGGCTGAATAAAAATTATGCCTTCTGATTTGACTCTACTCTACTCCCCAGCAGATGTAGTACGTGATCAGGCCCCACACTACTAGTGCAGGCTTGCTGTTGGACTGGAGGCGGGGAAACCTGTGCAGATCCTGGAAGGCAAATTCTGGCAGAGGCTGAATCTTTGGACCAATCCTTAGCATGGCAGCGGCGGCCATCCAGGAACCAGCAGAGAGACTATGGTTGCTGGTAGTGATGTTCCTGGGGAGGAAGGTGGAAACCCACTGCTCCGAAGCTTTCTAGGCCAACTCCAAATAGTCCACCATGGTCTGGATATCCTGACCAAAAAGCGACTCTGTGGAGATTGAAGTGCTGATCAGAAGGCGTCTCTTGCTTTAGGGAAAACAGGCCCATTAACAAATGTCTGTGCCTGACTTGAGCAGCTCACATGCTCCAACTGCCATTAAATGGCAAAAGCCTGAGACATCCAGAGCATGACCCCTGCCGTCATCTGGACCTCCATAATATCTAGGGTCGCCAGCTTGGTACCGCAGTGCGTCAAGCGACCTAGAGAGCCCGTAAAGAAAGCCATGTTATCAGCTTATGTTACACCCTGAGCAGCACTGGCGAAACAGCGGTCGACCATCACCCTGTTCCTTTTAGGCAGAAGTGACGATCGTCCACCTGCCCAAAGGGAGGCAGACAGGGGAGGCAGACTGCACCCTTGCTGGCTTGCATGCCCTTGTTCCATTCCAGCTCTCAACAATGGAGTGGGGCCCATATGCAGCAGCTAGGGATTTAGCAGCTCGCAGAGAGGCCAATGCCCATTGAGCATAACTGAAGATGGGCACCATCCTGTACACACCACAGGGGTGCACGGTTCGCTTTATGGCTGAGTGAGGAGGCCCACAGTAAAATCTTTATCCTGCGTCCGAGACGGGTGGTTGAGGAGGTCAAGGCATACCCATCCTGGTAGCCAGCAATTGAAACAACCTGTGGGGGTCGTTGAGGGGGTACCGGAGGTCTAATGGTGGGTTGTCATCCTTGAAGAGGGCAGTGAGCTTCTCTTTTCTCTTTTTCTTATTGTGAGGATTTTCAGGCAAAAACATGTCTAAACAGATCAAATTAGGCTCTGAGAAAATCAGTAAGCTCCAAATAAGCTCCAGAAGCCCAGATGTGTGCCCAGATTTTAACTGGAATGTATAAAAAGAAAGGTTTAATATTGAAATTTATTGGAGCTAAAATGGCCTCTTGAGGATTATTGAATTCTGATTTAAAATGAAAAGTATTGGCTTGAAAGATACATTTTGATGTCCATAATGTACACAATTTGTGTGTACATAGATACTGATTAAATACTCAAATATTACAAATAAAAGGGTTAATATCTGCATGGAATGAAAAGGTCCTCAGCTTTTTATTGCCAAAATTGAAAGATCATATGTGGATGAAGTAGATACTGGTGAAGGTCCACCTGGGGGGCTATGTAGCTTTTAGCTGGCGTGGCTTGAAGTTGGGTGACCATGCCCATCCACCAAACTTTTGGTCCCTTATCCTCTTTCCTGCAAAAAGGTCCCAAAACCCTTATTGCTGATCACTAATGTTTGGCATGCAAAGATTGGAAAACAGTTGTAATTTGTTTGGGACCTTTATGTAGGATGGAACTAGGACCCAATTTCTATGTGTCGGAAATGGCATCGCTTATGACTTCAGGTGGCACTGGCGTCAACCTACATGGAGGTCCCAGGATTTTTTTGACTTCCAAGTTGCAGTCCACCAACTCTAGTTTCAAGAATAATTGATAAAAACTTGGGACCTCCATGTAGATTGAAATATTGAGCAGTCAAATTTGTTACCGCTCAATATGGCACAGAAAAGTGGGTGTGGCCTGCTCAGCAGGGAAGGGGTTTACTACCAAGGTCATGACTGATTTCCCTATTCCCAGCCCGAAACTCAATAATTATGAAGTGTGAAGAGATTTGGAGATGGTGAGTTGGCCCCCTTGGGCTGATCTTAGAAAAGGGCACTCTTAAATTGTTACCAGAGCACAAACTTGTTTAAGACCACAAAGTTCTTTTTCAATCTATCCTGTTAATTATGCTCTCAAAGCACACCAGATTGATGAATTTAACTTTAGAATTTACAAAATTTTCTTCCTAAAGGAGCATGCCCCTGGACTCCCCTGGAAGGTCCAGGGTCCACCCTAGTGATGGGATCGGCAGTTCTTTTGACAGTACAGAATCACTAGAATCCGTTCATTAAAAAGATTCATTAAAAAAATTTGTTCACCGGATCATTCAGTGCTTAGCAGGAGTCCTGACTGCATAGTGCATAGTTCTCCAACTCCCTGAACTGGTAAACAGCCAAACGATCCGTCATTCAGTTCATGATTCAGCCCTGAGGTTCACATTCACTCTGTAACATGTTCACCGCACGTACTGAGGGACGGTGCATTCATGGACCAGTCATTGGCAGGAGACACAGCGCTACTTTGAGTGGTATACATGCATTAAGCTTACTACATGGTGAATGGAGTCCTCAGCTCTGTGCGCAGTACATTCACTTAAAGTGCTACATGGGTGTTACCAAGTTGACACGGCGCTTATTTTAGCAGTTGGCTACGATTATGAACGTGAATGCGCAGTACATGAAAGTGAATCAAGTTCTCAGCAATAGTTCTCTGTGTGCGACTGAGTGACACAGAGCGCTACTGTCGGCAGTTCGTTCTTTGAATGAGAATCACTCCCCCGCCCTGACAGAGTCCCCTCTCTGTGTGCAGTGGATTCAATGAACGAGAATCACTCCCCCCAGCCCTGACAGACTCCCCTCTCTGTGTGCAGTACGTTCGTGAATGACACAACACTACTCTCAGCAATATATTCACTGACTGAATCAGCGCTGACTGGTAGTGCGTTCACTGTGTGTAGTACATTCAGTGGTTGAACGGATCCCTCGCAATGAGAGGATCATTCTCCACCTGTTTTCCTCGCGAGTGATTAATTGTTTGCTTGGACAGAATAATTCCACTGCTGGCCTGGTGGCCTCCCTGCTGAGCTCAACTGAACTGAGAAATGAACGAATCAATCCAAGAGAGTGATTTAGTTCAGTAGGTTCTATTAAACAGTTCGTACCTTTCAACAAATCGTTCTTGAACGACACAACATTTAATCTCAAAGAACTGTAGCCTGTCAGATTATAACAACGTTTAAAAAATTGGTCAACTACGTCCAAGCATTGTTGTGGAAAATTATTGCAATCATAGTCTGGAATTTTATGAAGGTGTATAGGAGTGCAACTGAAGTAGCCAAGAGTAAAGTGCGAGTGTTTGATGTATTAACCAGGGCTGGGAAGATGTCACTTATGCAACCTGAGCGCATGCTTTAAAGCAGCACGATGTAGTTTTCACCGGATTCGCTCGCGGTGTCCCCCTGCAGTTCATAAATGGTATTGTCTGTAACAACTATGGTAAAATCTGTCAACACAAGTATTTGTTGACAAGCTAACGACACCAGCGAACTTTCTGAAGCAGGACATGTAATGTGCGATCCGATCAACCATGTCTTCAGACCAGGTAAAGGAGACTTAAAAATTGGTCTAACTCACGTAGATGGCGAAGTCCACACTACAACTATAACGACAATGATAATGGCAAACGACATCGTTGCGGTCACTTTCAGAGCGATTTTATGCACAATCTGACCGCCAATCAAAATCCATCAGAATTCACAGGGCTTTGCGTTCATTCAACATGGCAGATGACATCGCAAAGAAAAAAGGAATCTGACACAGCTGGAACGCACAACATCAATGTTTACACAATGATATTGTTCATCAGTGTTGATGCTCAAATTGTTATGGTTATGGTTATCATTATAGTTATCTTTCTCAGTGTGAACGGCCCTTTATAGCATTTTATGCACGCACTTTGGATGTCAGAAACAAAACCTAACACGGAAAAAAAACATTTGCGAGCATATGTTAGCTAATGTAGGTTAGTGTTTTCGTTTTTGCTAGTCCTACTGTGATGGAATGCTACTCCAAAGGTAATCAGCTTTGTAGCCTATAATGTGAGGCATCGCAGGTAAATCTGCACAGTTGAAAAAATTACTTACATTTGACTGAGACACATCTGCACAGTTTATCACTTGTACTCTGCAAGTGAGCGAGTTGGCGTTGCTTACATGCACAGCTGCTACTAATCCTAGCCCTAACCGGCATCAATTCATTTTTGCTCTACTAAGAAGTGAGTGGACGTCACTTACATGCACAGTCGCTGTTCGAATAACCAGTCCCTATGCAGAATCCAACCACAGAATCGTCATGCACAGAACCGATTAGCTTGTGCAATAAAACAAGAGGGCGGCAGGGAATTGGCAGAAAATCCCTGAAACGACATGAGTTCATGCCAACCCACATCATTGCCTTATCCTTCTGAAATAAAACACGACAAATCTTCTACCTTTAGTACTCTGTACGGGAGTGAAGTACACGTTTATGATCAAACATTTCGACTGGCGACTAGTTTAGCAATGTTTGCCAGATAGCAAAAGCATGACAACTAGCTATCATGTCAGATACCATCTAGATAGATAAATCGCTGTAGAGGATTATTTGACTGAGCATAAACGGGATACTATATGATTTCAATGACACAGCCTGACACAAAGCAAGTTCAAACGCACTAGAACTAAATCTAGAATGAAGGATTAAGGTAACAATTTGTACTTACTTGTCCAAAAGTAACAACGCCAGGTCGCCATCGGTCGGACATCCTTCCTCCTCTTTCTGCTCTCGCCAGCGAGTGAAAACCGGTCCAATGTTGACCCTAGTCCTGGCTCTTATTTTGTCGCTTTTGCGTTTTCTTTTAAATGTCTCCTCCGACAACACCTTTGCCTTCTTCGGTTTCCTTGCCGCTACAGCCATTACAACCACTTCCGACTGCTTCATTCTACACTCACTTGCTGGTCTTGAGAGACGTGGGGGAGGGGGATTGTGTGACGTATGCCATAAAGCAGTAAGTAAGTTTGTAGTTCTTTTTGGGCCTGGGCGGCGTGGGTTCCTACCCAAAACCCGAAGTTACATAATGCCAGTGAAGGCGATGCAGGCGCGATCGAGCCATGACAAAGGTGTCATTCAACCTATTGTGAGTTGATGTATCGCCAGAATGATCTTGGAAATATATATTTGGCCACTGAGCTCTTTGCATATACTAGATAGGTCAACCTGAATACCACCTGGGAATTTCTCACTCAACATGGGCCTGGCCACAAGAATTTCATTTTTTAGAGCATCTGTTTTTGTACTTCCAAGCAACTGCACGGAGTTCATGACAGTCAAATCAAGAAAAGATGCAGATTGAGGAAGTAGACAATTCACTGCCTTCATCAGGTCAAGGTTTCGCTTAGAGAAACGATTTTCAATTTCAGCAATAGCTGTGTCTAATCATAGTAAGCAGAGCTCTTTTTAGAGATTGTGTACCGATCTCAGTGTGATTGCCCTGACCTACAGTAGACAGAACAGCACTATCTCCTAGTTGCTTGCTCAGTGTTCACTGTCTCTTACTTTCAGAGGGGGAAAAGTGTATCATCAGATGAATCCCATGTACTGTCTGCATGCATGTCTTTCAGTGCCTGCAAAGAGGCACTGATGACATCTCCTGCACTACAGAGGTTAAACCCAATCTACTGAAAAGGTCTAACAAACTCATCCATGTCTAAACTGTTTGGCCTGCAGAATGGCATTGGCTGGTTTTTAAGGCATCAAGAACCTTTACTAGGAAAGCACCCATTTCAAAGAAATTGTGTCTCCTCAGTCGCACTAGTCGCCCTGATGCCTTGGCACAGATGTCCATTCCAGCTGCAGTGTCATCTGAGACTGCTGAGAGAACACTCACTATTGCCTGCTGATTGTCCTCTACACACTTGGTGACATCATAATGACTAGTCCACCGGATTTCTAAAAGTTTTTTCAAGGAGGGTGCATTGTATTAATTTATTATGTAATGGCGCTGAAAGAAAGAATGCAGTGCCCCTGACAACTCAAAGAATGTTTCAGCATGTGGCTCAGCTTGCATTGCATGCACCAATTTATTATGTAATGCCAGATGCAGCCCCTGATGGCTGTAACGGTGAATGTTGCATTGCATGCATCCCTGCCTATCTTCTGCTGCAACAATGCCTGCATGCCCCCTCTTACACCACTCATGACAGAGGCACCATCATAGCACTGACTGATTATGTGATCAGTACTATAACCGCAATCAGAGAGGTGTTTGAGGATCTGAGTTGTGATATACTCAGCGTTCAACTGAGTCAGGTCCAACAAACCAATCAGGTGCTCCTCAGTGACAGAATTGCAGACAAAACGAATCATTATTGATAGATTTTCTATTTTGCACCTGTCCTGTGTCCCATTACTTTTAATGGAAAAACCTTTTGTGTCAGCATGGTCATATTTGTTTTTAATTTGAAGCAACACCAAATTTTCCAGGGTTTCAATGATCTCATTTTGCAAATTATGTGAGGTATGCTTTGCATTTCGCGGTATACTACTGGTATACTACTGGCTATGTCTCTAAGCTTAGCATCCTTTGTGAGTATGTACTCAAACAGCTTCAGGAAAAGCCCAGCAGAGAAATCATCATTCATAGACAAAGAGCTCACAGAGGTTCCACGGAGGGGCAACCCATTAACAGCAAGAAACCTTACAGTCTCCCCTATGCTTTTAATGTAGTATCTATTCTTCTCAATCTGGTTTGGGCCTAACAGGTGAGCAATAGTTTCTCCAGTTGCCTGTCTTTGTCTCATTTCTGCCCATGAGTATGAGGCTTGTACATGGCAATGGCTAGAGGCATGTTTATTGAATCCCCTGTCAGATTCTAATGCCGTTTTCCAATTGGTAAAACCTCATCTAGTGAACGTGATGTCTTTGTCATTTGTAACCCCAAACTTTCGACTGGGGAAACAGAAACATGCATCTTGCCTAATTGAGTACTCTAGCCATGGTCGAGAGCAGTACCAACTTGAATGCCCGAGGACCTTGGCTAAACTTTCGCATGGGGTACGTCAATAACGCTGGCTGCGTCGGATTGCTGTCATTAAGACCATGTTCGCTGACTATATTGCCCGCAGTTGCATTAATTGCTGTACCAGGACAGGAGGAAGAGCCAACGCTAGCGCGCTCTGCCTGCTCTTGAGTTGGTCTTGCACTAGATGTGTCTGAGCTAGTGGATGCTTTGAGGATTAAAAATCGACGCATAATTTCTTTCCCCTTTTTCCTTTGAGCAAACTCATGCACAAGGAAGAAAGAAAAAAAAAGTCGTTGCAGGTAACCAAGCTAACAGAATACCCATTAGCTTACCTATTTGCGCAGACCGAAAGACTGTAACAATGAGTAAATATTAAAATAGTAGAAATAAAGATTTAAACTGAAATTAAGGTATTTGTATTTATTTAAAGAAACTAATTGTACAATCAAAAGTTGAGACGCTGTCCAACATCGGTTGTAGTTGTAAACACTCGATACGAGATGACTGAAAACTGTCTAGAAAAAAATTATGGGATTATTTATGAGTGACTGTGGAGGTGGGGCTAGAAACTATGTTGCCAATACTCAACCAGCCAATCAGAAACATTCAGGGAATCCATTTGAAAAATGCTATTAAATGATTGAACTAACGACCTTTAGATTTTAGCTGAAGCATGCAGTTAATGGGCTGAAGTTACGCCAGCAAGTCAGGATGTGCTGGGGGGGCGCGGCAAAAATCTGGGGGGGCGTAGCCCGACTCTGCACCCCCTAGATCCGGCCATGCCTTTAGTCAAAGTGTCGAACCTTGAACCATCTTGCTGGTTAATGAATGTGCCTGTAGTGACTACTAGGGGTGTCAACGTTTACAATTTTCTCTACACGTGTAAACGGGACTTCTAACCGACGGTTACACGTCGGAGATTTATGATCTTTTTCTATCGCAGTTGCGCTATATAACCACTAGAGGGTTCTGTCTCAATTCAAATACCTCCTAATCCCATTAAATCATAGCCATTCCAGTCGTTATCAGACAAAAATGTTTATTCAGCGAACAGAACTTAAAAAGTAGGCAACCCATCTCACCATTTTAAGGCTTAGGCCTACTTATGACAGAAAGTAAAATGAGTTGAAAATAAAATCAACTATCATTTTGACAGACAAGAAAACGTACAAGTGAAAGCCGAAAAAGGTTTAACCCTCTTTTTTAATCATTGTTTTAACTATTGCTCACTTTTGTACAATATTTTTTTTAAACTTAAAGTGCAAACTGCATCCCTCTCTAGAACGGAGAACTGCGTCTGAATTTTAATATCGTCTCATAGTAAAAGTAATCTGGAATTGGCGAGAAAAGCAACTCAAAAAAAAGCCAAAGTAAGCTGAAGTTAGAGGAAAAAACTTCACCTTTATATCCACAAAGTTAAAAAAGTAGAGGGGGACTCTCACAATTATTCATAAAAATTGGCGAAAAAAATATGTTTTCTTCCTCCTCTGTAGACGCGAGGATATGTGATCAGGTCGTGAAAAGCCGACAGAACACCAACCAACAATATAATGTACAACAACACGCAACAATATAGGCTAAAATAACAATAACAATAACAATAACAATAACAGCTGTTGTAAGCCAGCTTTGCCTTACATAGCCTGCACTCAACAGTATTTCCACTGGCAGTTTGTTCGAAAAACTGTCACACGGTGCTCCGCTTGTTGTTCGCCGCCATCGCATCCCCGAGTCAACTTGAAGTGACCGTGACACAGGCTGTGGCTGCTGGGTTTTTTTTTATATCAACATAACATTGCGCCCCATGCATCTGTATGCGGATAACTGCACTAGTGGGAACATTTAAGTGTATAGTTAGTTAACGTTATCATCTGAAGCTTTCAGGCAACATTATCACCCCTAAAAATACTATATATATTGGTGAGAAATGAACGAGGAGGAGGAGGAAAAAATGATGTGTGCACGGTTATTGATTTTTCTAAACGGTTATGATTTGTTATCCGTGTACCCGTTTAAACGTGCAGATGTTGACACCCCTAGTGACTACTCATTTTATACCCAATCATCACTGAATCATCTGAAACCTCTTCATCCATTTACCCAGTGGAACCGGTGGAATATTCTAAAGATTGTTTTTCTAAAGATTCCACAACTTTTCAAGTCTTTCCATACCCTTGTCCCAATTGTTCTGGAATTCAAAATGCGCAAATATTTTCAAAAATCCAAACAGTTGACACAGAAAAACTTTAAATATTTTTGTCTTTATGCTGTTTTCAAACATATATAGGGGAAAGATAATTTACATATAACTTAATTCTGCCTGGATGTGCATTTTGCATAATGTCCAAATTCTCGAGGAACTGAGGTTGTCTTGATTAAGGTGAACTTGTATTGGCATGACTACGCACATGAAAATGTTCTCATGCATCGTACTCTGTTCAAGGAGTAACATTTTGAAATGCCATCGAGCTGGATGTTGCTACTTCGTCTGCACAGATGCACTGTACACAGTATTTCACCATGCAGGGCCTGAAATTAATTTTTCTACTTCTTTAGATAGGAGGGATTTGGATATTTTGGGGGGCAGGGGGCTATTAACTTGCATTACCTAAATTGAAGTATTTTTACATTATGGAATTGATATGTTTACTTATGTGAAGGATATGAGTACTTCTTCCACCACTGTTTATATCAGTGGTTCTCAAACTCGGTCCTGGCGCCCCAGTATGTATGTTGGTTTTTGTTCCAACCTCAACTGCAATTGTAGAATTTTAAAAAGCTGCTATCTTAATTAGCTGCATTCCATGTTAGGAGCAGTTATTTACCATCTTAGGCCACATTTTGATGGACATATCCATTGTACCATGAAGAATAAAAACCACTGAACATATTGTGCTTATTTTTCTATATTGAGAGGATTTTCAGGTAAAAAATTTTTTTACAGATCAAATTAGACTCCGAAAAAATCAGTAAGCTCCAAATTTGGTTGCTGATCACAGGTGCTTTGTATTGTTTCAAAATAATTTGCCTGAACTTAATAAAATGAACATGACAAAAACAGGTGTGACAATATTGTTTGCCAAATAAATTGTTAGTTTTTGCAACCATGTGTCAACAGTTTCACTAATGAGAAACCTATTGATTGTTTACGTTGATTAAATGTACAGAGACGCCAAGTCTCACGCATTCGGCGCAGGTCTCATGCATTTTTTAGGCTTATTCACTGTAGTCCGCAATTATTCATTGAATGCTTAGTGAGATTCTCATGCGGTATTAAAATCCGTGTGCATTGAAGTTTCCGTTTCACTTGCGTAAAGGTGCACCTCATCACAAGTAACATGGAAAGCGATTATGACTCCGGATTTCCCGTGCTTCTCTACTCAGGGATTGGAAACAATGCATGTGTTTCATGATCGTTTAAATTGTTTTAATGAAATAAGACCATTTGAAACGTTTTTATGCAATTCCATTGCTTTCAATCCCTCAGTAAAGACAAGCCTGAGAATTCCCAAGTCATAATCGATTTCCGTGTCATTAGTGGGGAAATCTACCGTAATGCACGTGAAACTGATTAACTTGATGCACAATGACTTGAATTCCGCAAGTGAATTTCTTCAGTGCGCGTTGATTGAATAATTGCTGACTACGGCACAGGAACGTGAATGCCACTTAAAGGAGAGACTCACGCCTAAGGCGTGAGACTTGGCATCTCTGAATGTATGTTTAAATTGTTTCCTTCTGCAGTTATTTATGCTAGTTTCGAATATATCTCAATGTAGATATGAAATTTTTATTATTCATGGCATGTATAGATTTGTAAAATGTGGCTTAAGAGGATAAATAACTGGTCTAAACATAAATATACCTAATTAAGATAAATCAACAGCTTGTTAAAGTCCTGAGATAGCAATTGTGGGTGGAACAAAAACCAGCATGCACAGTGGGGCCCCCGGTCAGAATCTGAGAACCTCTGGTTTAAATTGATGTCAAAACGTAATGTTATCTGTACAACTGACCCTCCATTGTCTCACTGCTCATCATGACTGAGCACCAGTGTTAGCTAGCATTAGACATGACCTGTGGCCTGCCGTTAGATGTTAAGAAGGCATTCAGTAACATCACCCTTTTCCGCATCAAGTTCGCCTGATTAACAACCAAACAGTTTATTGACTGAACAACCAAAACAAATGCATGACCAGTAATAATTAGGACATGCTAATGACAAAGCGATTGCCTATTGGTTATGTTGATATAATTGATGTGACACTGCAAGGATGGAAATAACTGCAAAAAAAATCCAAAACTTTCACCAGATTTCATCTCTCTTAGATTTTTTCATTTATTCCAATTATTACACAGTCAATATGCTCTGTGTCGTGCCTCACAGCGCCCTTTAGCCGCAACTATATTCAGACTATTGAACGGATTCTTCTACCTTATTGCTTAATGAGCCTCGCAAACTAATTTACGCAAATCTGAGCCATTTAGTGAGCTAATCTTACATGACTTCAGAATTTATTTAGGCATACTGACATTTCACAACATATGTTATGCGTCAAAGAAAACTTTGTGATGCACTGTGAAACAATTCGATCAAAAATAAATTTGACAATCATTCTACTGCTTCGTCTTGGCAACTGTTGCTAATCAGACAAAGTAAACTGCGAGAGGATTAGGCAATTAAACATTGAAAGGTGAGGTTACCACTGACAGACCGCTACTGGAGATGACATATGACATGGACATTTTGTATTGAAATGCCAAGCCATAGATACACGTTGGCGCTCATCCGTAGACCCTTGACACGATTTAACTCAGATACTCTGAGGTTAAGACAGTAAAGTGTATTAGACTAGCTAGTTAGCTACTTATACCTTTACCGCTTCGCACAACACACGCAAACATGTCTGCCAATGATGGGAGTGGGAGTGACACAGGCAGACGAGACGTTCAACAAACGTCAAGGTTAAGAAATGGTATGGCCCACTTTAGGGGTGTCTGAAATCGTATTACAAGATTCTTCCAGGCATGAATATAATATTTATGTAATGACAGGTCAAATAGGATAAATGTTTTGAATCCCCCAACCTGTTGTTTTTACCTCTTTGGGGGGGTTCAAGTCTTACTTAGGGGGGTCAGACCCCCCCATCCCCCCGTAATTTGAATCCTAGTTATGCACAGATCCTAGCGGAAATCAGTCCTTCGGTCACAGAAGTCTGGGCAGCCAGCAGCATCCAGCTCCGTTCCGCACTTGCTGCTATAAATTAGCTCTGCGGGATTGTCCTGCAGTAAAATTCCAGATCTGTGCGAATTGAGAGAAGTATGCATGATACCTGCAATCGCACGCTCAATTTCAGGCCTTGCAATGCACTGAACAAAGCCATGCAAACAAGAAAGCCGTGAATTCTTTTTTTTTTTTTTCAAACCACCACCCCCCCACTCTGGAAGACAACTTTGTTAATTCAGCCAATTATATAATTGTGTACGAGTCCTCCTACTATCACCCGACAAAACGAAACACGCAGTAATAAAAGAAAAAACCAAAAAACAATACAATACAACACAATAACGGTTACATTCAAAATATTTTCCTACCTTTCCATTAGTAGTTATTAGCTCATCTATTCCATCTCTCATTATTCCCAACCTTCAGCCTCCCTTACAATATCCCATCTTTTGGCATAATTTACAAGTCCTGTCTCATGGGCCATCACACACTCAATTCTACTGTAATACTTGACAAAATTTTTGAATTTCTCAATTAATTCATGCCTTAATGCCTCAACGGATGTCAATCCGAAAATAAATATTTTTGCCAAATATATAATTATATTACAGATTAGGTGTGTTCATTTTGTTACATCTCCCAATAATACTTTAAATAAATCTAATTGTATTCTATTATACTGAGATATCCAGTCTTGCACCTTTATCCAAAATAAGGCTATTATAGGACAGTACCAAAATAAATGGTCTACTGACTCCACTTCTTCCTGGCAGAATCGACAAAGGGGTGATGACTCTATTCCCCATATATTTAGCATATTTTTAGTTGCTAAAAACTTATATATTAACTTATATTGAAAATATCTTATCTTTGGATCAAGTGATGTATTGTAAAGGATTTTAAAAACTTCGTTCCAAGGGACTGGTGTATCCAACATATATTTTCCCAACTGTCAAAAATCATGTATGGTATAGTGACTAAATTCTTTGTTCTTAAATAAAATGTGTATATATGCTTGTTGATCTTTATTCTCTTTAACCAAACAAACAAGAAAGCCATGAATTGTTGAACAACAGGCATAGTTTAAAAGCAGAATTTTTTAAGTCTCAATTTTAAATTGTAGAGCTCATTTGAAATCAGCAGAGGTGCAAAATCCATAGGCCAGAAAGTAGAAGTCCTGCCATGGGTTTCCTCCACCCCTGAATTTAGCCACGTGTATTTCCATTCGCTGGCTAAGGAATTGCACCTACTTGCAAATTCAGCTGGTTGGAAGAAAATACTGAAGAGGAATTTTACTTTCTGGACCCCGATTTTTCACCGCTGGTAATCATCATGTTTGTCATCACTTATTTCTAAAACACATGCTTACCATAAACTGAACATCCAGCAATTTTAATGAAAAGAAAAACTGCCAATAAAAGCAGCAAAAGCAGTCATTGCTTGGCCTTGTAATAAAAATTGTGGGAAAGAATGACTGCATTTGATTCTGACAGCAATAGATGTAAACCAGCAGTGCAAGGAAATCATTTTTAGTACGTGTCAAATATGCTGTAAACATAACAGATTTGTTGAACCTGAAGACACATTTATGCATTTCTTTTTATTCATACTGTACTTGTGTTTTTGTGTCTAGAGTGCATGTATTTGTGTGTGTGTTTTGTCTTCTGTGCTTCACAATACACATATTTCAAAGTGTCAAACAGACAAAAAGCCAAAAATATATATTTATGGCAAGATATGCTGTTCACTTTGCAGTGACTTCAAAGAATACTGATATTTTCATCTTTTGAATTTTATGAATTTGGTCTTTGGTATTTAAAATCTTTTTTTTTTTTTAGTCATTGAAATTCACAACTCGCACAACTGCTAACTTAAAAGGGGCCTCCTCATGGTGGAGCGAACACACCCCCCAACAACAGAGCACTGAGGGGCCAAGGCTGCTGGCTAGCAGCAGAGACTTGAAGGCTGATCACAGAACATCACCAATGTCATTTTGGCAAAAGTCTCACAGCATGTTTATCTCAACCAGGTCTCTCTCATTTCCCACTCATTTTTTAACCGTTACTAAACCAGGCAGGCCACTTACTAATTTTGAGGGATGGCCTGAGATAAATGCCTGATAGAGCAATTGCAAATATGAAGAGAAACAGTGGTCCAGTAAGAGTCCCAAAAACCCTAACACTACCTGGGTTCCAAACCCCCAGTTCTACTGTTGCCAGTCAAAAATACTTCCCTCTAGGCTACCCTGCTGCCCTCAACGAAGTGTTGTTCATAAACTTTTCATGAGGTAGGATTCTGCTGAGGCATTATCCTGCGCTTGCCTTTCCACTCAGCCCATGAAATATTAATGTGAGAAGCAGCCGGAGTGTTGAAGTCCAGCATCTGCTATCCCTCATCCAGTTCACAATTGATACAAGAAGTGCATTTTGCTTCTTATCCATTTGGTGGGGAGATGAGGACTAAAGAAGATTCCCGTTGAAGGGTGGGTGGTGCCTAGTCATACATAGTAGTACTTTGTGCAAGCAAGTTATATTATGAATCATAAATTTTGAGATGAATTCACTCCTTGCGTAGTGATTTTCATTCCCCTTCGTGGCTGATTATGATAATGACCCAATCATTTTCCAGCCACACTGCTGTGCAATAACAAAAAAAAAACACTTTTATTTCAAAATGGTCTGAAAGGTGTTTACTTATTCCCTCATTAACACTATTGCAAACACCTCATTGTACTAATTAAATATGACTGACTTAATCAATAACCAGCTGAGATGTAAGAGATTGAGATTTCAATCCTCTGGTATAATTTAATTTAATTATAATTTAATTTAATATTTTACTTCATTACTTTAACTGCAATGTTAGAAACTGACATGATTAATTGATAGTAGCATGCCAGAACAAAATGCGGACCATTTTTAAAACAATTAATGGTAAATTATTTCAAGCTCATCAATTATTCATCACCATCTTATTATCTGTTTGCTAAACGTTAAGAAAATGAATAATTTTCTTCTTTATTTTTTTTGCCAGTGTGCTAGACATGTGCAGAGTAAGTAATTTATGATTGCAAATCTTTCATCTTTTTTAAACTCTATTTTATGGCTGATTTGGGTTTATTGGATAGCAACGTGTAGAGAGACAAGATGATTGGGGACTGAAAGACAGAGAGAGGCCAGATTCGAACCACTGATGTCGCTATGCACAATGACTGCAGAAAGCAGTCAGTCATGGGGACAATCCACATCCTTCCTCCAGAGCCATTGAAATGAGAAGCCAGAGAGATCAGCACTAATACAGTCATGCAGCATAAGGAACAATCATCCTCGCTTGTTAATTCCTTATTGACAAGACCTTAAAAGCGGAAGTCACATGGCTCAAACCCCTGCTGATCCCTGCCTCCACACTGGACTCAATTACACCTCAGTTCAGTCAAAGGCTGTTCTGGGTCAGCATTTCTGTTCTCCTCACTGACGGAGAAAGAGCGTTGGGCTGTGTAATCTTTTAACATGTTTGACTGCAATTACATGCTTGCATTTTGCACATTGTAAGATAAAAGAAGTGTTTAAATTTTCTCAAGCTGCACTATACCTTCAGATATTGCTGATTATTTAACTGTCCAATGTACAGTATGTTGAGGTTGTGCGACGTTAGTATTAAAACAGAATTAGTATTAGAATTAGTATAGTATTAAAAGAGCTCGTAAAAGTATTTTATGTAAAAGAATCTCACTGATTGAGCTGAAAGAAAATTTTTAAAATGTGATGATGGAGCGATATGGCTGCCGTAAAGCATAACCTCAGACTGGGGGAAGATGCTCAGGGAATTTTCATCTTCAGTACCCTGTTCTGCGATTCTTATTCTCTTTTTCTGTCTGAAATTATTATTATTGGTTTATGGTTTTGATCCGACTTCATCTTGGTTTTCACATGACTGGGCAAAAGTATTTTTCTCTAATTGGTTTCCCTCACAGCAGAGTAGATCTCATTAAGTCCCCGGCTGGGGATCACTTCACTGACTGAATCCTGTCACAGTCCCACCAAGGCCCATTAAGCCCTGATTGGATCGCTCATGGAGCAGAGAGCTCCAAGATCAAAGTAAAATTGCACAACCCCGATTCCGAAATAGTTGAGATGAAGTGTAAATTGTGAATAAAATCAAAATGCAATGACTTTCAGATCACATCAGGCAATATGTTATTTACAATAGAACATAGATAACATTTCAAATGTTGAAACTGAGTCATTTTACATTTTTATCCACGAAATGAGAAATTTTCTGGCTGCAACAGGTCTCAAAAAAGTTGGGACACAGGCAAAAAAGGGCTGAAAAAGCAATTAATATATAAGAGAATCAGCTGAAAGAACATTTAGCAAGTAATTAAGTTAACTGGCATCAGGTGTGTAACATGATTGGCTATAAAAGGGAGGTCTTAGAGAGGCTGAGTCTCTCAGAAGTAAAGATGGCCAGAGGCTCTCCAACCCATAAAGGCTTGCGTAAAAATAAATTGTGGAATACTTTAAAAACAATGTTCCTCAACGTCAAATTGCAAAGGCTTTGAAGGTCTCATCATTCACAGTGCATAACATTATCAAAAGATTCAGAGAAACTGGAAAAATCTCTGTGCGTAAGGGACAAGGCCGAAGACCTTTCCTGGATGCCTGTGATCTTTGGGCCCTCAGATGCCACTGCATCACTCACAGGCCTGATTCTGTCATTGAAATCACTAAATGGGCCCAGGAATACTTAAAGAAACCACTGTCTGTAAACACAGTCTGCCGTGCCATCTACAGATGCCACCTAAAACTCTATCATGTAAAAAGAAAGCCATTGTTGAGCATGATCCAGAAGCGCTGCCGTGTTCTGTGGGCCAAGGCTCATTTAAAATAGACTGTAGCAAAGTGGCAAAGTGTCCTGTGGTCAGACGAGTCCAAATTTGAATTCTTGTTGGAAATCATGGGCGTTGTGTCCTCTGGGCTAAAGAGGAGAAAGACCACCCCTCCTGTTATCAGCGTTCAGTTCAAAAGCCAGCATCTCTGATGGTATGGGGATGCATTAGTGCATATCCCAGATGGCAAAAAGTGATTGAATCAACATTGTGATATTGTCAGGCTGAAGATTGCAATCAACATTGATGTCAGATATTGAAAAAAACATTGAAAGTGCTCACAATGATCAACATGGAAATAACGTTGAATTTCCAATCAATTCTGACAATGAATCAACCTTGATTCAACTATGATATGATCAACATTGAAAGAATGTAGAATTGCATCAAAATTGATTCAACTATATATATGCATTGCATTACACATTGAAACAATGTTATTATTAAAGGGCCCTTTCAACACTTTTCAACCCTTCTCTGTATGTTTTTAACATGCCTCATTAAAAAATAATCACTTTATTACTCTATAGTACAGTTCAACAAGGAGCATGCCAAAGTAGTCTACTAGTCAGTATGCCTGAATGGCAGTGATGTCACTAATAGACAAGTTTGGAGCAACCCCCGCAGTGTTATGGTTTGCACCCTGCCGGATGCAAACGGCAATGTGGCGGGCACTAAGACCATGGGCTTGGGTGAAAGGAGACTCAACTGCCGAGGCTGGGGGTGAAGAACTGAATTTACTTGAAAAAACAAACAAGAACTGAAGTACAAAAAAGACAGAAACAAGGCAAGGTGGCAGCTAAAACAGACACAAAGACCTGCTGTGGCCAAGTAAAATGAAAAGCATTAGGACTGGCACCTGCCAGCCCTAAATTCTCTGCAACTGCCTCCACTATAATTGGCTCCAGCTGAGGCCAATCAAGGTGGAGGCAGAAGAACGTGAAAGGGGAGGGGCTGAAAGGCCCAAACCTTAACACGCAGAACTTTAAAACACCAAATAGAGTAAAATGATTATTTTTTAAATGAGGCATATTAAAAACATACAGACAAAGGTTAAGATGCTGAAATGGATCATTAAGTATGCTATACTGCAGTGGTTCTCAACCTTTTTATACAAAGACTGCACTTTACAGGGACATGTTTTGGGGGACCCCATACTTGATTATAATTATTTCATAGAAACCAAGGTTGAGAACAGCTGCTTTACTGCATGCTCTATTAACAAAAAAACAATAAAACAGACCATTATTCATTTAGTTATTTATTAAAGATTCAAAAGAAATTACACTTTTGTACTTCTTTTGTACATTTTAGCACACACCTTTTCTTTTGATCTTTTACCTGCCTGGCTTAGGTGGAGCAAGCACCTTAGAGAATTATCTGGCCTTTTATTTCCCCTGAAAATCCAGGGGACACAAACATGGCAATGTCCTTCAGAACTATAGGACCCCAGTTCAACATGAACATAACATAACCCCCTGCCCCTCCCATGCCCCCCCCCCTCCCCGTTCTCCCCCTCTCCCCCAAAAGCAAAAACGGAAGGTAAGGATTACTAGGCGAGCTCCATGGACCTGGACGATATTTTACTTCAGACTCCATTCTTCAACTCAGTCTTAGAAAAAAAGGGGGATAAAGCATCAGTCTCAAACTTGCTATATTTTACTGAGAGCCCTCAATTTTTCAGCTGCCAGTAATTTGCTTGTTCAGATGGTAGTGAGACGGCTTATATCAAGATTCACCGCATGCTTGATTCCAGAAGAGGAAGCACAGGGAAGTGACAGCATCCAAAGCTGACATTACTGGGTTCAAATTAGTGTGTCAGTATTTTTACTTTACCCACTATTTCTACTGTCTTTTTCTCTCTTGCACTCCTTTTCTTCTTTTTATCTCTCTCCCTCCCTCTATTTCTCTGTCCGAGAAATGGTATGAGAGCTGAAGTACAAAGATATTAACTGCATACCAGTATTGAATAACAATTACTGGTTCTGTGAGCTCTGTTGATGGAAACAGACTGTGCTCCATCCCTTTGTTCAAATTAGAGATAGCTACAGACTTAAGCATGAGGTATGGGGTTCTCCTTAAGTTAGTTGCTATTAACAATAACTGTATATAAAAAGCATAGAACACACAAACTCTAGCCAAGTGACTAAGGTGCATAGCAGAGACCTGCAAGGTTAGTCATCCAAGTGCCAGCATAACCACATTAAGATGTTTAGGGCTTAGAAGCGAGGCACAGAACTCAGTTTTTTTTTTTTTCCTGAGGTATTGGCCCCTGCATAATCAAATCTGCTTTAGGTTAAATTGGCAGCTCAGCTCCATACATCCTGCTGGGTTTTCAACAGCCTCTCCACCCTGAGCCACACCTTCAGGATTAGACACATAGTGACACTTTCCCTACGAACAACACGGAGGCTCTCTTCCACTCAGCCATGACTTCGGTGTGGCTTGGGAGACATAGGCTATGTTCAATTAGTCGTTTTTGCTTGACAAAGTTTCTAAGTCCAAGAAAATTACTTGGAATTGTTTATCATGGTGGAAGTCATCATATGTGTGCTTGAATTCTCTAAATATAAGGGAAAGGAGCTTCAGTGCTTCCTAATTTATCACCTTTATCATAAGGTACACTGAACCATCCTTTCGAAAAGATCATCCTTTCGCCATCCCACAATACAGGGCGGCAGTAATATTTAAAGTGACTGCCATCCATCCAGCCAATCATGAAAACGAATGAACATAACAGACGAGAGACGCATGATTACGTTGTCAAGTAAGTGCATTCAGATTCCCTAATAAGCACAGTTGTCTTCCTATGCATTTATGAATTCTCCCTTACACCTTTCCCTTACCTCATGTTGTTTTCCATCAAGCTTAAACAAAAGTGGAAAGAAATTAGATGATAGGATGTAATTTTTTTTTTGACTAAACGAACGCAACCAGAGGCAAGATTAAATGAGCATCTGGAGGGAGCAGCACCAGGGCCTTAATCCCAAAACCCCACCCCCGCCCCCCAGGGAGGGATTTCAGGCCAGTGCCCCCCATCTAAATAAAAGTACCACAGGCTCCCATCAGCAAAAACTTAGGTTTAAATTTCCATACAAACCACTAAGCCATTAATCAATTAATTACATTCATCCAACATTGCTCGGCTGCTTCACTTAATTGCTGCATAGACCAGGCTTTTGACAAGATGAAGGAATGTCTTTGCATAATTAGGTACAATTTGCATAACATATTAAAGCCACAGTCCTAATTAAAAAGACATTGCATCTGCTGCAATCAATACAGCACACTTACTGAAATTAGTTGTGCCATTGTTATTGTTGAATAAGAGCATAACAACATGAGTAGAAACTGTCTCCCTCCCAAATCTGGAACAATGCCTGAAGTAAACAAGAATCAAGCAATAACTAGATTAGCAGGACCAAAATTGACAAACCTTAACATCCTGAAGCCCATTGTCCCCCTAGCGGTAACACTGGCATTACAGGATTTTCAATGGTGTGCTGTGAGCCTCTGACCCTTAAAACTAGCTAAATTCACTGAGCGGCGAATGCATACGAATGTAGCAAATTTTGGATCAGGATATCAGGATAGACCTAGGTGTCATTAGCGACATTTAGCAACGTTTAGTATCAGTTAACAACATTCGCGTAACTGTTTGCAAAAGAATAGGAAATGGCTTTCTAGAATATGAAAATGAACTCTTTGCGACCCTAAAAACCGTTTGCAAACTCTTTTGCAATCTTGACAAAACCTCGATGGTATCCTCACGAAACCCAATATTCGTCTACATTCATCAGCATTCGTAGCTCTGTTGTGTAGTAGTCACTACTTCGGGAACCAAAAAGAACTTTAGGAACACGTGTTACAACCGTTTGCAAATGCTTACAACTCATTTACAAACGTCTGCAACTGTTTGTGAGAAAATAAATTCGCAAAGAAATTTTGAGCATGCTCAAAATTTCTTTGCAACAAAAAAACTGTTTGCGAACCTAAAAACTTTTAGCAAACTGCTTTGCGCCCTTTTACGAACACTGACGAAACATAATTCGCTACATTCGTAAGCAATCGCCCGCTCAGTGAGATACTAGTTTAAGGGAGCTTTCTTGCTCTGAATGCTAAGAACTTTGAACTAAGTAAGTCCACTTGACTGAAAGTCAAAATCTACTTCCATCTTTGCAAATCGGTCATCTTTTTGCATTATATTTCTATATTTCAGTTACCGAGGCATTATGCTTTTTACATTAATTACTTTTCTATGGAAATTCAAGGATGCCGAAGGATATAAGTAATGTAAACTGGTTTGCCAACTGCAAATAATCATAGAAGATGAAGGCATTTTTCTTCTTCTATTATTCCTGGCAGTTTAAAACCAGCTTTGTTGTTCTCAGTTGCGTACCAAAAAATAAGAAACCTTGAAACCTAGTAAAATACCTAGAATGCATATAAAGGTAAACTCTGGACAAAAATATATTCACAAAAAAATAAAAAAATCCACCCGCATCACGTTTTTTTCATATTAAAAGGATCATAAACTAAAATATTTTTATGGGGCCTAATTGCAAGCTGTTCCTGTTTAACTCCCTAAAGCCCAACAATCCCAAGGCGGTAACGCCGGCGTTACAGGATTTTCGATGGCGTGCAGTATGCCTCTGACCCTTAAACACATGATAAGTTCCAGTTTAATATTGCTTGATTAATAATCACATAGTTTATTTCCTGAATAATCAAGCCAAAAATACAAACCTGTAATTATTAAGGAATTAAGAAATGACAGATCACCGATGGGCTACATTGACGATGTACTTAATCAAGATATTTCATGGATGGGGAAAAAACAAATAATTAATCAAAACTTTGTATGAATTCCAAGCTTGTTTTAGCAATTTTTTTAGCAGTGCAACCTAATTTATTTTAAGATTGCAAAATGTTTTCAGCATTCAAAAGACCAGGCTACATTTGAGCGGAAGTGCAGTTGCACACTGGTTGCTGCAATATGATAATTAATTTATGAAATTACCAACGCTTCTTAGGTTGAAGCATTGGTAATTGAATAATTTAGTAAACTGGTTCTTGGTCCATTGTGAAGTTCGACCCATGGCATGGATTGAGAATCATTTAAAATTCATGTTGTGTCAAACTTTCATGACAGCAAAATCATTGATGAGGTCTTTATAGTCCAGCTTCTCGGAAAGTTGTTGGAAGGCTACAATATGAGATGAATGGTAATTATCTAATCAATTAATTAGAATGAAATCTAAACCTTATCTAAAAACCATCTTCAGCAGCATTTATTTCATAAAATTCTACTTCAAGATGTAATTTTGAGACATTTCAGTTAATTCCTGTCCATGCAATCCCATTGTGTATCCCTCCCTCTTTGATACAAGGCAATATGTCTGAATTTTTAATGGCAAGGCAGCTTATTGGCAGCCTATTTGCTCAGTAAATTAATTCATTTAATTGTCTGTACCTTAACTGGAAACAGGTTGAGAGTTAATCACATTTATGTTAATATCACTGGTTGAAGACAGTTTTATTTTTACATAAGTAAACCCAACACACGGATCTGCATCGGCAAAATCGCATCTTTAAAACATTTTCTCAGGCATATCAAGCCGATTCGAAACCGACGCAGAAAAAAATATATCCTGCTGTTTTGTGAGGTACAGGAATTCAGAGGCTTCATAAGACATAAATGTTTTAGGTCACTGTTAATATTGATTGAAAAATGCTTGATAACTACAATGTATTTCAATGAACAATAGGAGAACAAGCTGAGTGAAAATGGACAGTACTTCTCTTGATTGATCCTCGAAACTAAACTAATTAACACTTAGTTGCTAATTAGGAAACGTAAATGGGAAGGGGTTTGGAGAAGTAATACGCTTGAAGGCGAGGTAAGAGCAGGGCAATAATCAGTGGCGGATTTAGCAATTTGGGGGCCCAAGGCGAACACAGGCATGGGGCTCTTCGCATACTTTGTTCTCTACCTTTTTCAATCCTTATTTATTTGGGAAAGTCCTGCTTGTAACTTCTCTTCACCACTCTTCAAATGGCAGTTTTTATTTTTTATTCTTGAATTTATTTAAAGGTGCTATGCAGGGGTGCTCAGAGATTTTTTTTTTAAAATAAGGAAATTCCACATGGCAGGATATAAAAATAAGGAGGTATTGACATCACGGCCCGATCATGGCCCAGGCCTTTCTAGGGGGGGTCCAGGAACACTAAAAGAACAATTTAAAATACATCACCATTTTGGAATTTTTCAGGCACAAAACCCAACAAAATCACACAAACAACTTGAACTTGTGTACTGTACTAAGAAACAAGATAATATATGTACAACCCCAATTCTGAAATAGTTGGGACAAAGTGTAAATTGTGAATAAAATCAAAACGCGATGACTTTCAAATCACACCAGCCAGTATTTTATTCACAATAGAACAGAGATAATATAGCAAATGTTGAAACTGAGAAATTTTACAATTTTATCCACAAAATGAGCTCATTTCAAATTTGATGGCTGCTACAAGTCCCAAAAAAGTTGGGACAGGGGCCTGTTTACCACGGTCTAGCCTCCGCTATTCTTTTTAACACAGTGTGGAGGCGTCTGGGCATTGAGGAGACAAGTGTCTTGAATTTAGTCATTGGAATTTGATCCCACTCTTGTTTAATACAGGCTTCCAGCTGCTGGACAGTTTTGGGTCTCCTTTGACGGACTGTTGTAATAGCTGCAGTATGTGGTTTTGCATTGTCCTGCTGAAATACATAAGGCCTTCCCTGGAATAGATGTCGTCTGGAGGGGAGGATATGTTGCTCTAAAACCTCTATATACTTTTCAGCATTCATGGTGCTTTTTAAAAATGGAACTGTCTCACACCATTTGCACTAATGCATCCCCATAACATCAGAGATGCTGGCTTTTGAACTGAACGCTGATAACAGGAGGGGTGGTCTTTCTCCTCTTTAGCCCAGAGGAGACGATGCCCATGATTTCCAACAAGAATGTCAAATTTGGACTGGTCTGACCACAGGACACTTTGCCACTTTGCTACAGTCCATTTGAAATGAGCCTTGGCCCACAGAACACGGCGGCGCTTCTGGATCATGCTCAACAATGGCTTCCTTTTTGCACGATAGAGTTTTAGGTGGCATCTGTGAATGGCATGGCGGACTGTGTTTACAGACAGTGGTTTCCTGAAGTATTCCTGGGCCCATTTAGTAATGTCAATTACAGAATCATGCCGGTGAATGATGCAGTGGTGTCTGAGGGCCCGAAGATCACGGGCACCTAATAAAGGTCATCGGCCTCGTCCCTTACGCATATAGATTTTTCCAGTTTCTCTGAATCTTATGATGATGTTATGCACTGTCGATGATGAGACCTTCAAAGCCATTGCAATTTGATGTTGAGGAACATTGTTTTTAAAGTATTCCACAATTTTTTTGACGCAAGCCTTTGCAGGTTGGAGAGCCTCTGGCCACCTTTACTTCTTAGAGACTCAGCCTCTCTAAGACATCCTTTTTATAGCCAATCATGTTACACACCTGATGCCAGTTAACTTATTTATTTGATAAATGTTCTTTCAACTGATTATCTTATAGATTAATTTGGTTTTCCAGCCCTTTTTTGCCCGTGTCCCAACTTTTTTGAGACCAGTTGCAGCCAGAAAATTTGAAATAAGCTCATTTTGTGGATGAAAATGTAAAATGTCTCAGTTTCAACATTTGAAATGTTATCTATGTTCTATTGTAAATAACATATTGGCTGGTGTGATCTAAAAACCATTGCATTTTGATTTTATTCACGATTCACACTTTGTCCCAACTATTTCGGAATTGGGGTTGTAGATAGATAATAATGATGTTTTGAACATTAATCCAAAAAACATGAAACGAAAGGATGCACACCATCGTGCCATGCGCAAGCCATATCCGAAAGCTTAGGTCGATCTGACAAACAGAGAGATATGTGAGCCACAGACAGACAGACAGACACACAGACAGACACTTCTTGCTTTATAGATAGATTTCAGAGCTGGCGTATCCGCGTCTCTGTATGTTAATTACCAATTTGGAATTGGCTGTTTTCTCCCTTTTGGAATTTGTAAGCTTTCCACTTCGTATTTTCTATTGCCATTGTTTCTTGTGCTTGTGTGCTCATTGTTAACTTTGTACAATGACAAATAAATCAGTTGTTTTGCCTGCTACTTTGCACTTGGAATCTCCCTCTATTCCTACACGTAACAGTAAGAATATTAATGTGTTTCCATGCTTCAGTATTAAAATGACAGCTTCAATCATAACTCTTAGATCACAAAATCAATTCGCAAATTTTTTGCCATAATCAAATAGACCTTTTAATTGTCAGCGAACATTAATGTACAGAATGGGTCAGGCAAGTAGGTTGAGACAACAGTAACGTTTTCTGAAACTCGTTGGTTATAAACAAATGACAGAAGTAAAAAGAGTAAAAAGGAGTAACGCACACCAAAGAGTCTTTTCAAAAGTTGAGGTGCAGGCGACGGGGCAACCGCATAAATTAAAAAGAAAAAAGAGACGCTGCACACTCAAAACTCCACCAGATTTCTTTATAGAACTCCAAAAAATTCCATAGGACAACGTTTCGGCAGACAGCCTTTGTCAAGTCAAGGAGTAGTAAGAGTAACATTAGTAGCGCTGCTAAAAAACCTTTTACTCTCCTCTCGCCTCTTCCCTTTTTTCACAACTGCTTGAATACAAGTAAAAAGTTGAAACCTCAAGGGATGGCAGGGAAAACGCTTGTACTCAGAAGTATTAAGTGACTGCACAATGTTAATTGTTACCCCTACTGATGTCTAGAATTGACTGATTTTTGATATATGCCACAACCAACAAACTCAACTCTCATGAATTTCTCTGTTGTAGTTATTGTTCCAATATAATATCCAAATGTACCAAAATAATATGTTGCTTAACCTTGTTTGAAACCTTAAAATTTATCTTGCACCAGTACCTCTATGGGCACCACCTATCTCTGTAAATAGTTAAACCAACCAACTGCCAAAGCAAAATCAGTGTTTTCGCTATGTATACATTGCAAATATTTAATTTCAAGAGATTTCTCTGTGGCGCATGTCTGGTTTTGCGAGATCTGAATAAGAGGGTACGGTGGGGCGCCACCTATTGGCATTACTAGTTAAACCAACATAGTGCCAAAACAAAATCAGTGTTTTCACAATGTACATAAGACACATATTCCATTTCAAGAAACTTCTCCGTGGCATGTCTTTTGTACATATTGGTAACAGCACCCCCGATACTGATGTGTTTTTGAACATTTGTCCCCTTTTATCCAAACATTGGCAAAGGGTGCCATAAAACTTAATTTGGCCTGTTAAAATATCCTGAAAGGGCTAGAGACTCAGCTAATTTCAAGGCTCTATCTTTACATTTTTGTGGGCTCCTGAACATCACTGCAAATAGGCGAATTGGAGATCTTGTCAAAATGTCTGTAGCCACTGCTCCAAGATTGAGCATAGCACCAAAGATGTTTCTGTTTTCCTTTGTTTAGCCTAAAGGAAGGTTCAAATTAATGGTCTACCTATCCCGACAGGTGTCTGGTTATTAATGGTAATCCACTGTACAAACAGGAAAAAATTAGCCCGCACCCATCTTTGAGAACAAATATCTCGAAAAACCAAAAAATTCCAGACTAAATACCTCAAAATTTTTCTCAACTTTAATGTCTGAAAAGGAAACAGGTAAGATGAATTTGGCACTGGTCTGGTTTAAAAATTAGAGTAAGGCTGAATTTGTAAAAAATATTTATTCCTTCAAAAATGGGTATTTTTCCTCAAAAATGCTCAATTTGGTACCTGACTTGTCCACTTGTAGGTGGCGCTGTAGCCATATCAAAAAAATTGTGAGCTTAAACTCCGGGATTTTCTGTCACTCATAAATGGGCACCATTCTGCAAAATTGCATGCAATTCTGAGATTTCAACTCCACTAAGTATCTAAAAAGTGCCATTCTCTCAGAATATGGCTCTTAAAAAATTAGACGGAATCTGGTTGAATCTAGGTGCATAAAGGACAAGGAAGAAACCTCTTCTGAATATGGGCAATCTCCAATCTCTCAGATGTCACTGTTTTATGAATCATTGTGTGACTGCAGTGGATATCATGACAAGAGCTCAGAAATACTTTAGTAAACCTTTTTTTCAGCCATCACCATCCAGTGATACATCCATAAATGCAAGTTATAGCTTTACTATGCAATGCCAAAGCAATAAGTCATCATGTCCATCATATATAATGTTGGCAGTTTCCCTAATTTCATTGTATTATCTGGCATATCTTCAATAGCCTGAATGATGCTTTTACTGATGAGTGAGGTGGATTAGTGATTCTTCCACTATCACAGCAGGAAAATCTTTGTTGTCAGTAATATTTGGGAAGGTATCTGTGCCATGGTATCAAAAGGACCTCCAAACTGTGTTTGCTATTGGAGGGCATACCAAAAACATTGTTGATGGCTGACAGTGCAGTCCAACACATATCAGGGATCCAGATTTGGGTTGGAGTTTGGTTATTTTCCATGTGCAAGCTGTGGTGATTCTAGGCATCTCTAATGTGTCCTGTCTGTTCTGAATTTCTGGCAGAAAGACCATTTAAGAAGACTTTGTGGTTCAAGACACTCTAAACCCTCAATACTCCTTCTCCCAGGTCAAATACCTGGTTCAGAGGTAAAATGAATATGTCACATTCAGAAATCAGCCCAGAACTCTACAGCTTCAAGTCCCATTCCCTAATTTTAAGTGAGACTGGTGAGCAAAGAGAGTATTTAAGTTGAATTTGAAAGTCTGCAGCTCAAAGAGTGCACAATATACACTTCTCATCAGTCAAATCATAACATTTTCAGAGGTGGTTCCAGGTTTTGAAGTGAGTAGTTTCCATGAGTAGTTTGCGACATGAATAGCCAATCAGAATGAGGTTTGAGTGAGTTCCAACACAATGAAAGTGTTTCCAGCCAATCAATGAGGTGTTTGAGTGAGTTCAGGAAACTACTTAAACTACCCTGGATCCGCCCCTGCTTTTAATTATAAATATGCAATATAATTTATTCATGAAGTTTGGCAATTCAACAGTCTTTGGCCCCTTGTGTGCCAATTTTCATTTCAACTATAATTAAAATCCCCTAATTGTAAGAATGTGATACTTGCCTTTAATTAGACACAAATAACTAATATATAGTATAATGCTTATTTAAGAGTCTCTTCATCATCTGCATGTTTGATTAGTTTCAGAGTTTCAGTCTGGTTTAATTTTAGTTTTGTAGTTTTATGTAACATTCATTAAACTGTTGTCTTTTTTATTTGGTTTGTTCGATTGCTGGCTCGCTGGTTTGGCCATTCAATTGGTTCACAGGCTGTTTACCCGACTAGTTTCATTTTAAATCATTTAGTTCAATCATTGGCTTACTTGATAAGTGATTGGCTGAGTCAAATTGTTTTTCTTGGCCTGTTTTTTTCTGGATGGTTAGCTGACATTACAATGGACTGATTTGTTGACTTGATTTGTTGATGGCTGATCTCCAGAGTGCTTTTTGGTAATTTACTTGACTGTTAAGTAGTTTTTTTCCTCTCACACCAGGAGGCTAGTAAAATATTTTTCTGTTAAGATGCGTTCATTATCTTCCATTTTCATGAGGGGGTTGTGTGGACTGAAAAGTCAGAATTAATTCCCTTTAATTGGGTGATATTAACAGCCATAACCCACTTCAATGCACTGGGAAGAAAATCTTTTGCTCTCAAGAGATAATAGAACACATTCCAGTGCAGACCATTGAGCGTGGTCAAAAATAGAAGTTTCATTGCTTTCAGTAGGTAACCACTCACTGGTTGAATGCAATATGTTTATCTTGAATTTTATTGACTTTCTTCCCGAGGTGCACGTACAACCTGCGCTATTTAATTTAGCCCGGACCCATAAGTTATGAGGAGGCTGCAAACCTGCTTTGGCCCTAATCTTGGGTCTAGGCCTCAGCAAACATGAGAGAGTTGGCTCTGACTTCTTATGGCAGATATGAAAACTCAAAGTCCATATCAACAAGCACACCGTGCGTTTTCTGAATGTTAAGTTATTCCAGCAAATTAATCTCAACAATTAGCATGAAGATAAATTACTATCACTAGTTTTGAATTACTTGACTGGTTGATTTAGCCAATGAAGGGCTAAATCATTTAAAATGGAGGGGAATTATGAATTGATGAAAGCAAAGGCAGATACAGGACAGTTGCAGTCTCAGTCAGTGTATGGCAGATAAAGGCCTATAATTCATGCTAATGTCCTGCAGACGATGAGACAGGGGCTGTCTGTTTCTATCTAATGAACGCTGATTAATGGAAGTGGGTCTGGCGAGTGTAGATTCTAAGGTGCATGAATCATACTATTATCGCCATTGTAAGGTAGTGTAGTGCACAGGCATGGACTGGGGAGTGTAGGAAGGTTGGCACTGAATCATAGTCAAATGCAAAGTCCGGTCTCTGAGAAAAATAAGCCCTTTTGTTTTGGAGGCTGTCTTAGGCTTTCCGTGCTTCTTCCCTTTGAGACTCATTAGTCAATTGGGTTGATTTTTTAAGAAGGCGGCAGGGACAAGAACTCGTGCTTTGTGTTATTTATGAGACTAAAGTCAAGCGGCTCAGCCTATCAGCTGCAGTCCCACAGCTATTTGATCCGGACCAGTAATGCTGAAGCTGAGCTATTTGAAGCTCATCTAAAGTGCATCATTTGCAAATCAGAATTTGATTTACTAGCTCCAACCAAGTTTTAGTCTGGGGACGGAGATAGGAGGAGAGGGGGGTAGGTTTTGGAGTGGGTGAGAAGTGGGCCAAGGGGAGGGTGGGGAGAGGTTTCTTCTCATTCCGTATTCTAGGTTTATTCAGCTCTGTCCAGCTGCAGTGGTTTGGGAGTTTATGATACTCCCGAAATTATCATTGCAGAATGTGGAATGCGGAAAGCAAGGTTCTATTTATGCGACTAGCAGACTAAACTCAGTCAAGCTTGCCCTGTCTCATTTGGGCAGAATAGCGGCTTATTAAAATTTGCTTACACTCTGCACAATCTCTTTGCTGACCCAAAGCGCATCCCCACCCATCTGGTTTGTTATAAACCCTAAGGCCCTTACTTGAGATGTAGCAACTATCCCCTCCAGCACACGCACACGCATGCATGCACACACACACACACACACACACACCATACACACATAATTCTGCTTTCTCTGGAAGGGGGACAGCTCAATGAATTCTGTAACTCAGAATTCTCCTTCTGAAACAACTCCCCAACACACACAATCAAAAGCAAGAAAAAAAAATGGCTGGCTGTCAGTTTGAATGTTTTCTATTTTGGACTTGGGCAGATTGAAAACATGGGATAGTAAAGTTTACTCAAAGATATCACTGAATTGAAAATTAATGGAAATGAAATACCAATGAAATACCACCACATATGTTAACTAAATTACATCCTGTTGTGAAAAACTTTTTCAGGCCCAACGACGCCCTAGCTGTAACATGGGTGCAGTGTGATTTACATTTGTCAATAAATTTAATAATTTACCAATATATATGTCATTAGAAAAACACATCAATATTATCCCAAATAATTCTAGCTAGGATTCTGACTAATTCTTGATAATGAAGTTATTGCTCTGGTCAAAATATCAAGAAATCACCTTTATCAAACATTTCCACCCCAGTGTTCACTCTCCTAGATTTATTGCGGGTTGCAGCCTCTCCCTGATACATGCCCTGGGAAGTGCTGCAGGATCATAATAATACAGAAAATTTGGTTTCAAGAAATCGTAAAGCAAATGGGCTTCAAGGAAAATGGTTTGAATTTAAAATTTTTTGGCAATTTATTTCTGTATAATTTTCTGAAGGTAATCGGAGGACACAAGGCAAATCACACTGAAGATTATGCAGCAACTTTCTGCATTATATACAACAACTTTACCTGATTCTAGAGCTTCATTGGTTCACAGTTTCTGGCTTAAAAGGTTGCTGAACATAACTGTTGATTTTCATGAAAAGCCATATGGCTCATTTGCTTTGCTAGCTTGACTCATAGGGACCCTGGCCTCATTATATCCGCGTGATATTCATGGTAGTGGGAGTGTCACGTTGTCACGTGGTAACTTGCACATGTCAGTCCTTTTAATCACTTGTCGTACAACCAGATTACTCTTTATGTTGTACCCAGGGTAATCAATACTCCATATGGGCTAAGAAGCGGTGGCTGACAGGCGTGTGCTACGGAGGAGAGCTGCGGGCTGTCTTCATTCTCCTGAGTTGGCAACAGGGCGTCGCATATGCAAAAGCCTGGTACATAGCTCCTCAATTGGACATTCCAGATTCAGGTGGGATTGGAGATGCCAAATTAAAAAAAAAAAAAAAAAAAAAAAAGAGACTCCATATGGGCTTGTTTTTTTTCAGGAGCTGTGGCTGCATTTGGATGTCTTGGACAGCCTGACTATAAGAACACGCCAGAAAGTACTGATTTTTGGGCAGTTGTGTCTTTATTTTGAAAGGCTTCAGTTTTACTTTTGTTCAGACCGAGTTGTGTTATATTCTTTGCCTCACAATTGTTCGTTGGATGTATTTGGGAAACCTCCTGGGAGTGTCACAAGAGAGGTCCTGTATTTGCTGGGCTGATGCCAGATAAGGTTAATGATTTCCCCTTTGAAAAGGCAGTTACTTTTCTATATAATTTACATTAATAATTCACTTTATTTATGCCTAGTTGATTGCGCATGAGCTTAAGGTCTGATTTTGAATTCAGAGCAGCACTAGATATAACTAGGACATTTAACAGTGATCGAGAGGTTCGCAATAGAAATGTTGCCTGTTTATTTTGCCCTCTGTATATATGTCATCTGTCATACCATCACTTCTCTGAAGCATAGCGATAAGTCATGTTTTCAAAATGACATTGATCATTCATTGTAAAGACACTGTGGTTACCAAACCATAAGGAACTCAGATGAAATGAGGAATACCCAATCTCTTACATTAGAAAGTGTTTTTTTTTTTTTTTTTTTTTTTGCTCAAGTAGTCAGCATATACAGGAACCCAAAAGAAGACTTATTTGATCCATCATTGCTATACCACATCAGGGAAAAATTCTATTACCTGATTGTAAACATTTTTTGAACATTTTATGACATGCATTGTCAAAACTAAATATCAGATACTGGATTTTAATTAATGCTCTTTTTTGGTACAGGTGTACTTCCCCAGTTTAATGGGGACCTAATATACCATTTTTTTCCCCCAAGTTGTACAACCCCTGGAAAAAATTATGGAATCACCGCAGACAGAGCACGTTACTCTAGCTCTTTTATTTCATAGCAAATAAACAAATCATAGATATGACACAAAACTATATTTGTTTATTAGCTTAACATTCAGGCTTTGAGAAACACCCCTCAAGCAAATTAGATTAAATTATTTTAATTAATGCATTTTTTCATAATAAGGTAGAGGAAAAAAAATGGAATCATCAATAAAAATAAAAAAATCTGAATTAGTACTTCTTGTTCCTCCTCGGGCTTTTATGATGGCCTGAATTCTTTGGGGAATGGACTTCAAATGAAAAACAAACTTTTCCATCAAGATGGTTCCAATTTTCTCAAATTACAGTTGACAGATCAGCTTTGCAGTATGTGGTCCTGTCATGGACCATTTTTTCCTTTATTTCCACCATCTATTTTCAGTTGGATTGAGATCCGTGCTGTTTGCTAGCCATGTCATTGATTTGATATGCCTTTCTAGAAGAAAAGCTTTTACACTCCTTGCTCTGTGGCAAGATGCAATGTCATCCTGAAAAATGATTTAAAGTGCTTGTTCATCCAAAAATAAGATTTGAACCATGGAATCTTTAATATAGATACATCCTTTGTGCACTGGTCATTTCAAATTATAATCAGCCTTTACAAATTTATTAGCATTTTAATCACCGCAAGGAAATCGCAATCATCTCAGAAAGAATTTATCTTTGGCCATCTTCGGCGATGACGTCATGGGAGGTATCTAGCCAGCAGTGATATGTCTGGAGAAAGGAATCAACTGCAAGTAGTTCAAAATCGTGGTCTTTATTACAGTCTGAGTCCAAGCCAGGAAATCACAGTGAGGGTACAGAGGTGCAATCCGAAAACAGAGTCCAAAAACAGGCAGGGGTTCAAAAGCCGAAAAGCACAGGTTACAGCACAAAATTGTGAGGCAGAAGAAGAGTCGAGTGTCCGAAATCCGAATTCAAAAGCCAGAGCAGCAATACACAGAAATCGTGGTCATACAGAAAGAGGGTGGTAATCAGTTGGCAAACAAATCCAGGCAGGCACAGACAGAAATCAGAATCTGGCAGAAGGGTGTGACAGAATCTCAATCAAATCACTGGCATACAAGGAGTTCGACACAGGAAAAGATGATCAATGGTCTGACAAGGGCTAAGCAGAAGTGAGGGACATTTATACACAAGGGAGCTAACGAGCTAGGCGGGGCAACAGGTGTGAAGGATTATCTAAACATTAACTGAGAAGGGAAAAAAGGAAAAACTTAAACAATAACAGCTCCATTCATGGAGTGCCCAAGTGGGTAGAGATGGGAGACACTGGCGGAGCTGGCTACGCTGTGCTGTTGGCACAGGGGCGGGGGTGCCAACAGCACGTCTACATGACCTGAACGAGAAAAGGAAATTGGTGACTAAGTTACCCATGTTGCTTGCCAGTTGCAAAACATACGTGCAAGACGTACGGCTTAACGTTTGATGTCATGTCTATGTATATATGTCTATGGGTACGACCAGCCCATCTTGGTGACACCAGGCTAACGTTAGTTCACGTTTGTGGTCTTATTGAATTGACCTGCGTCTCTGCGAGAGTCACTTGACTTGAATACTTGTGTAAAGTAATGGTTCTTGCTAGTATTTCACACGATGTTAAGATACAAAATGCTTTCTGTGCCTGTCAGAAAAAATGCAGAAAAGAAGAATATCGTCGTACTTCAGCCAGAGTCAGAGTAGTAAGCCTAAAAAGGGAAGGCACGGTGGAGGAGAGAGGGAGGTGCAGCGTGAGCCTGAGGTTGAGTCAATAGAGGTCGGCCCTCCAGAAGGTGAAATTACAGGTACAACACACATAAGCTCCTAAATTCTACTTTTAACAGATGGTGTAGAGAGTATTCTTTCCAAAGCCAATACAAGTTACAAAAAACAAAAACAGTTACCCTCAAACCTGTCCTGATAGTGTTTGTATGTGTTATGAACAACAGATGATGACCATACAAGACGGTGACAGAGAGCAGCGCCCAGAGTCTGCTCACCCAAGTGGATGTCAAGGTATGTTAAAAAAAATAATAATCACACCCACCAAAAATTACTTCAAAACCTGGAGCATGATGATTTTTGCAAGCGTCTTAAACAACAGATGATGACCATTCAGATTATTATGGCAAAGCGCAGACCCTCAGAGGTTGCTCACCAAAGTGGACAACAAGTTGTCTTAGTTAAAAAAAATCATACCATGATTTTTTAATATATTTAACAAATGATTCAAATGATCAAATGATCATTCAGACAGTGATGGCAGAGAACAACTCCCAGAGTCTGCTGACCAAAGTGGTCAAGGTATGTTACAGTGTATATCAACCACAAGCCACTAGTTATTACCCCTGGCCCATAGGTGAAGCTATGGCAGGGGGTTATGGCATCACTCGCGTGTGTGTGTGTCTGTGTGTGTGTATGCGCGTCACCAAGATAACTCAAGAACAAAAACTCAGATTCACACCAAATTGTTCATGTTCCTAATTTATTTTCTTTAATCTTTTTTTGTTTTTATGTTCACATCATTGATCCTTGTTAATCAGTTTTGTCTATTTTTTACATTAGGTTTATGTGGGTTGGGGTTGTGTGTGGGAGTGGGTGAGCAAGATGTCTGTATTTGTTATATGTTATGTATGTTTATAATTTAATGTAGTGTAATGTGTCTTGTGTTCTATGTATATGTTTGTCTAGGGACCTGGCCGGGGGTCAGCACTCATTGAGTGCCTATTTTTAGTTAGCACTGTTACTGTTTGTATTGTCTTACACTTAAATGTAGTTTGGACTTGTGACATCAAAACTTGTGTATCTCTACTGACAGATGAAAGGCACCAGGGGCACAGCACCCGTGAGCCTCCAATGAGATGCCCTGACCAGAGTGGGCCACCAGGTATGACTTGCAATCGTAAACTCATATATGGTACAGTACATACAGAGATATAATAACAAAGTAAGTAAGCCATGGGAACCAATGGTTCTTGAGCCTAGTGGCCCATAGGGGCTGGAGCCTATTCCCAGTTTCCATACTGTTAGGCAGCTTGATGTACAAGTATACCCCGTGGACACTAATATGTCGCAGGGACTTACCCCAATCTGACCCCTTGATACTGAGTGCTATGCAGGGAGGCATCCGGTAACACTAACAACAACACCACTAAGATGGTACATAGATATATTGAGTGGCAAAATTGAAATAACCTTTTTTATTTTAGACATATTCAGTTCTCGAGCAGATGCACCGGCACAGCCACAGCTGAAGGTTTTTCCAAGGACTGCCTTCGGGGACGTCCAGAGATGCTTCAAGGCCACGTGGTATCCCAGCAACAAATGGATCGAATACTCACAGTGTGAAGATGCTGTCTACTGTTATGCCTGCAGGCATTTTGGCCTTCCAAACAGTGACTCAGTTTTCACAACAGTAGGTTACAAGAACTGGAAAAAGGCTACTTATAGAGATGGAGGTTTTGCTGCCCATGCTAGGTCTGAAGCACACGTGAATGCTTTGTTGGCATGGAAAAGCTTTGAGACGTTAGAAAAGAATAAGTCAAGTATGATGGCTCAACTGTCACAAGAGCAGAGAAAACAGATAGAGGAGAACTTTAGCTGAGGTTTTACTTTTAACTGCTACGCAGAATATAGCTCAAAGGGATCATAGGGAGACAATGGATTCAGACAATAAGGGAAACTTCCTTAGTATATTAGAGCTTCTTGCTAACCAGGACACAAGTGTTAAAAAGAAATTGAACGCAGCTCGTAATGCTAAATACACTAGCCACCAGATACAAAATGAGATCTTGGATACTTTAGCAGAAATGGTGCGCTCCACTGTTATCAATGAGGTCAAGGAAAGTGAAGTTTTTGCCCTTATGGCAGATGAAACGAAGGATGTAAAAAAGACAGAACAGATTTCTCTCGTTCTCAAGTATTATTTTAGGGGTGTTATTAAAGAGAGCGTCTTGCGTTTTGAAGCTGCTGAGCGTCTTGATGCAGCCGGGTTGGCGGAGAAAATAATGAATATTCTTGAACGATATGGCCTTGAAAATAGAAAAAATCTAGTTGGACAATCGTACGATGGAGCATCAGTAATGAGCGGTAAGAACTCAGGTGTTCAAGCTCGTGTTAAGGAGACGGCAAAGCAGGCCTTTTATGTTCGTTGTAATGCTCATTGTCTCAACCTGGTTCTTGTTGACACTGCCAAAACAGTCCCAGAGGTTGAATGCTTCTTTTCCCTTGTAGAGAAATTGTATGTGTTTATGTATGGATCTTATGTTCATGCAAAGTGGCTGAACAAGCAAAAGGAAATGTACTAAGAGGCACCAAGAGAGTGACAGAAATTAAGCGACACAAGGTGGGCCTGTCGATATAAGGCTTGCTGTACTATTCTTGATAGACTGCCTGCTATTATAGCTGTCCTGGAAGAAATAGATGGAGAAAAGAGTGGTGATAGGTCAGTCGAAGCACGAGGACTGCTAGCTCAAGTAGACCTGCAGTTTATAGGACTCTTGGTCACTATGACCAAGCTTCTTGGTGAGGCAAAATGCCTTTCGGATGCACACTCCAGTTTCCGAACCTTGATTTAGGGTTAGCCGTAGACTTAGTTGATGCTCTTGTACAAACTCTTAAAGACTGTAGGGAGAAAACCTTCTTTGAAGGGCTCTGGAGAGAAGTAGTACACACCGCCAAGCAGTGTGATATTGACATTGAACTCATACGTAAAAAGGAAAAGAAAGCAAAACAAAAGGCTGGATGATGGACATGTGATGTCTCCACTAGGTCAGCATCCTGAGCAGAACAGGGACATTTTTCGCACAGGTATTTTTTACCCGGTTCTTGATGAAATGCTCACTGAGATCAACAGATGGTTTTCTAAACAAAACTGTGAAGTAATGAAGGGTATTCAAGCCTTAAATCCCACCCATGCTACATTTTGTGATGAGAGAGCTATTTTTTCCTTTGCTTCTATTTATGAATGTAACATTGAAGACCTTGGACATGAGTTACACTAATTAAAGAGAATCCTGGAGAGGAAAGCCAAAGCAGGCACAGCAACACCCTCTAGCATAGTTGACCTAACAAAATTCCTTGAGCCACATTGTGAGGTGTTTCATGAACTCTACAGATTGTGTAAATTAGCTGTCACCGTACCTGTGAGTACGGCTGGGTGTGTAAGGAGCTTTTCAGCACTAAAACTGATTAAAACATACTTAAGATCAGCTATGAATGATGATAGACTTTGCAACCTGGGTGTTTTGAGTGTGGAGTCTAGACAAGCCAAGTCCCTGAATTTAGACGACTTTGTAAATAAGTTTGCCTTAAGTCACAACAACTGCAGAATTCGTCTGTTCTAGAATTAGAAATGGCAATATACGTATCAAGTGTGTGCTAAAGCAGAGTACTACAGTGTAAATGCAAGTTGTTAATGACACATTTGATTTTTTTTTATTTGATTTTTTTTCTGTTAATGTGCTATTATAGAAGGAAAGAAGAGGGGTGGCATAGAAGGATGGGGGCTGTTTAGGGGCTGTAAGGATGGAGGGAGTATAGAAGACTGGAATAGGTAGGGGTTGTATAGAAGGATGGAGGGAGTAAGTAGGAGTTGTATAGAAGGATGGAGGGAGTAAGTAGGGGCTGTATAGAAGGATGGAGGTAGGGGCTGTATAGAAGGATGGAGGGAGTATAGGGGGGGGCTGTATAGAAGGATGGAGGAGTATAGAAGACTGGGCTGTAATGGAGGGAGTAGGAGGCTGTATAGAAGGATGGAGGGAGTAAGTAGGGGTTGTAAGAAGGATGGAGGGAGTAAGTAGGGGCTGTATAGAAGGATGGAAGGAGTAGGTAGGGGCTGTATAGAAGGATGGAGGGAGTAAGTAGGGGTTGTATAGAAGGATGGAGGGGTTGGTATAGAAGGATGGAGGGTTGTATAGAAGGATAAAAGAATAGAAGGATGGAGGGAGTAAGGGGCTGTATAGAAGGATGGAGGGGGGTAGCAAGTGGAGGAGTTGTATAGAAGGATGGAGGGAGGTATAGAAGGATGGAGGGAGGTAGGGGTTGTATAGAAGGATGGAGGGTATAGAAGAGGGGGGGCTGTATAGAAGGATGGAGGGAGTAAGTAGGGGCTGTATAGAAGGATGGAGGGGTAGGGGCTGTATAGAAGGATGGAGGGAGTAAGTAGGGGTTGTATAGAAGGATGGAGGGAGTATAGAAGACTGGAGTAGGTAGGGGCTGTATAGAAGGATGGAGGGAGTAAGTAGGAGTTGTATAGAAGGATGGAGGAGAAGGCTGGAGTAGGTAGGGGCTGTATAGAAGGATGGAGGGAGGGGTTGTATAGAAGGATGGAGGGAGGTATAGGGGCTGTATAGTAGGGGCTGTATAGAAGGATGGAAGGAGGGGTTGTATAGAAGGATGGAGGGAGTAGGTAGGGGCTGTATAGAAGGATGGAGGGAGTATAGAAGACTGGAGTAGGTAGGGGCTGTATAGAAGGATCCTTGTGTATTTCAGCAGGACAATGCAAAACCACATACTGCAGCCATTACAACAGCATGGCTTCGTAGTAGAAGAGTCCATGTGCTGAACTGGCCTGCCTGCAGTCCTGATCTTTCACCGATTGAGAACATTTGGCGCATAATTAAACGAAAAGTCCGTCAAAGGAGACCCAAAACTGTCCAGCAGCTGGAAGCCTGTATTAAACAAGAGTGGGATCAAATTCCAATGACTAAACTCAAGAAACTCGTCTCCTCAATGCCCAGATGCTTCGACTCTGTTAAAAAGAAGAGGGGATGCTACACCATGGTAAACAGGCCCCTGTCCCAACTTTTTTGAGACCTGTAGCAGCCATCAAATTTGACATAAGCTCATTTTGTGGATAAAATTGTAAAATTTTTCAATTTCAACATTTGCTATGTTATCTCTGTTCTATTGTGAATAAAATACTGGCTGGTGTGATTTGAAAGTCAGTGGGCTCTAATTTCTTGGCGCAGCGCGGTGTAGCCCACACAATGGTAATTTTGTCCGGTGCAGCCTGCGCAGTGGAAATTTTGTGCGGTGCAACACCGTGCACAGCCACTTTGGCAATTTGGTTGACGGACGTGCGCCGAGATGGGTGTGGCGGCGTAGTAGGGGGAGGTGTCACATATTCATCATGACGCAGTGACAATTTTGTGGATCAAGGCTCCGCCGAAATTGTGCAGATAGCTCGCCAGCTCCAACCTGGTTTACTTTCTGTGCAGTGGTAATTTGGCTGACCGGCACACAGTGCGCACGTCACCGAAACCTCACAGGCAGGTTTCCAGAATGTCAGGCACATTTCAATGCAATAAATAATTACGGCAACCACTATTTAATGTAACTATCTGAATCTGGACATAAATTATAGTATATATATCGATTGTCCTGATGTCAGATTAAAGGCGGTTGGCACGCGTAATGGAAACTCGACCTGGCTTAATCAACGCAGCTGAATCTGTGATGCAAACTAACAACTTCACATCTTTCTCAGCCAACCACAAACTGCCTCGGCATCAGGCAGTGCGATATATATATATATATAATGCTTGCGTTCTATGTTCAGTAAAGCCGCTTGCACAGTGGACGCAAAACAAATTTTTCGCACGACTGATTACAGTCAAAGTCAATGCAAAGACGCTTTGCATTGACTTGCGATGTACACAGTGTCTACGTGTCCAAAAGTCAGACAGGGTTTAAATGTTTCTCCGTGTCCGACAGTCGGATGGTTTCAATATAACTCCGTGTCCGACAGTTGATTATTGTTTTTCATTTCTTCAAATCTACTGAATCTTTTAGATATTAAACACGAATGTTTTGATAAGAGGGCTCAGTTCTTCAAGATGAGTACAGAGAATTTCAATCAATGTTTCTGCTTAAGCTCTGCTCAATAAAGTGAGTCGATAATGGCGCACTTTGTGCATTTATGTCGAATTTAGCGACTGTCGGACAGAGATCCTAAAATGCTCTGTGTCCGAAATTCAAGAAGTTCTAATTTTTCAAGTATTCCAGGAATTATTAGACGTACAAACTTGGCCATGTTTGTTTTTGACCTTCACAAAATGCAAATTGATAGCTATCGACTTTTCTTAGTCTTTTAATTCTTCTGTTTTCTTCTGTTGAAGATAGACAACAGTCTTTATTCGGTCACTCTTTTGAAAATTAGTCAGTTGGATCGAACAGATTCATGCTTTATTTCCACACCAGAGATAAAGTAGTGCTTGTAGTCAGTGACCAAATCAATTCCATGACCATTAACATTGTGAATTAAATATCGCATGCACGATCAAGACTGTCCAACGCGAAGTGCAAAATACTCCATGTCCGGCAGCCAGCAAAAAGTAAAAGTATTGATATGAGAACAGATTTATAAAGAAATAAAGAATAAAAATATATCACCAACAAACAGAACATCCAAAAAAGATGGCCTGCAAATAAATAAATTGCAGTGTTCATTGGATGTTCTGTTTGTTGTTAAAATGTTTCTTTTTGTTCTTTATTTCATAATCAATCTGTCCCAATTGTCCTTTTTTTTTTGCTGTCAGGCACGGAGTATTTTGCATTTAATGTCCAACAGGCATTGTACATTGTCCCGCGCCAATGTCGACTCACTTTATTGAGCAGAGCTTAAACAGAAACATTGATTGAAATTCTCCGTACTCATCTTGAAGAACTGAGCCCTCTTATCAAAACATTCATGTTTAATATCTAAAAGATTCAGTATATTTGAAGAAATTAAAAACAATAATCGACAGTCTGACACAGAGTTATATTGAAACCATCCGACTGTCGGACACGGAGATACATTAAAACCCTGTCCGACTTTCGGAAACGTAGACACTGCATTCAACGCAATCTGTCGTGCGAAAAATTTGTTTCGCGTCCAGTGTGCAAGCGGCTTAATACTACTATTATTGTCACTTAGGTTTTATCGTTTTTAGTGGGGGAAAGGAATACAGCCTGATTGCTATGATCTCGTACTGAGTTAAGATCACATATTGAAAATAAATGTGTAACGATCTTGCATTGTTGTCCATGCATGTTAATCCCAAAATTTTCAGCAGCAACAGGGTGTAATAATAAGAACATGCTATCCATTGTTTCTCTTCCCAATGATGCAGGCAGAAGAAATAAATGAGCAACCGTCGTCATTTCATTCCAACTTCATAAGTTTGAATGATCTGACGTAGTTTCGTTTTGAAATTCCATTCAAGTTCGCTAATGGTAATAATTATTTGCGAATGCCCTAGCTAGCCAGCTAACTCATATTTGTAATGCTTAATATAGACGTAAGCGGTGCAGAAAACATGCCTGAAGCAGCAAAGTAAAATGCAACATTCACGCATCATGCAAATATAGGACAGAGGCTTCTTTATTCCAATTTTAAAGGTGAGGAGAGGAGCTCATTTGATTAGTGAAGATTTGACTCAGCTGTGTTAAACTCACTCAAGACTTCTCTCCTCCCTCTTTGCCACTTGCGCCGGCAGGAGGGACAGAGGCGGACAGAGGAGTACTTGCACCAGGCTGCACCGGGCACGAAATTGCAACATACGCCTGGACACACCGCGTTGGCGCGGCGCTCCCCCCATTCGCCGCGCCTGCGCCTGGTCTACAATTTAGAGCCCATTGTGTTTTGATTTTATTCACAATTTACACTTTGTCCCAACTATTTTGGAATTGGGGATATATATATATATATATATATATTAGGGGTGTACAGCGATGCCATTATCTGTATCTGTATCTGTGTAGGCAACAAAATTATCTGTATTTGTATCTGTATTTGGATATGAAACCGGATGTGGGTGTGGTTTGTCGCAGGAGCTTTGACTGTTTAAATATTAAGGGCTGATTTCACAGAAGCGTTTTAAGGTTTACACGTGGATAACTTTCGTAATCGTACGTTTAGCATGTGTTCAATTTAAATCACCGTTTCACAAGGCGCAACTGTCCGCGTGCGTCTAAATATTTTAAACGCCTGCAGGTCAAATAACGAAAGAACACTTAAACGCACAAGAGGGTATGTTTATCTCGTGAAAACTACTACCACAGATTGATTTGCACCTAAATGAGTGACGCCGACCTGCCTTCATCTTGTTGGCTGGCAGATTTTGAGCAAGACTTGTCTTTTCTGGAAAAGAAATGCATAAATAAAATAAATGAAATGAATGCATAAATTAGTTGCTTTCTTCTGTTTCTTAATCACTTAATAGAGGGGTTTTGCAAGGCCACGTTTTTTGTTTACATCTACGTTTGCATTTTCTAAAAAGGCTACCGTGAGTAAAGTTCAAACTGCATTCTTACTCTTCACCAATAATGAAAGCACAAATGAATGTACGGAATCACTATGAATGCCGAGGATGAAACAATGTTGGTGAAGGATGCGTATGACGCCGCATCTTGCTCACGTCTACCGGAGTCACAAAGAAAGTTTGACACTCTTTGAAGCGAAGTAAAATTCTCGCCACGTTTTCTTTTTTGCCAACATCTCTGTGTGAAATGCGTGTCCACAATGCAACTACCCTTACATACGGGGTTATTAATTGGTAACGACAATTGGAAATTCCTATTATGCAATGGCAGGTTGTCATAATTTGACCGCACCTATTTAGTCGGAGGGCTTAATGCAAGGTTATCCGCGTGCAGCTGAACGTGCGATGATCCCATCTTGTGAAATGGTGTTTGAACGTTTGTTTAGCTGTCCGCCAACAACGGCATTTTAACATGCATGTTACTTATACGCACGCTAAAATGCTTCTGTGAAATCGGGCTGTGATGTTGAGTGGGGCCTGGTTTGAGAGAACAGATGTGCAGATGGAGCATTTTAGCGTTGTTTCCCTGTTATTTTTCGACTGACGAAAATGACGCAAATATTCGCATGGATTTGTTATCTGTCAATTTTGCAATATCTGTGTTTTCCCAAATACTATATTCGGCTTCGGGGACATCCCTAATATATATACAACCCCAATTCCGAAATAGTTGGGACAAAGTGTAAATTGTGAATAAAATCAAAACACAATGACTTTCAATTCACACCAGCCAGTATTTTATTCACAATAGAACAGAGATAACATAGCAAACGTTGTAACTGAGAAATTTTTTCAATTTTATCCACAAAATGAGCTCATTTCAAATTTGATGGCTGCTACAGGTCTCAAAAAAGTTGGGACAGGGGCCTGTTTACCATGGTGTAGCATCCTCTCTTCTTTTTAACACAGATTGGAGGCATCTGGGCATTGAGGAGACAGGTTTCTTGAGTTAAGCCATTGGAATTTGATCCCACTCTTGTTTAATACAGGCTTCCAGCTGCTGGAGAGTTTTGGGTCTCCTTTGACGGACTTTTTGTTTAATTATGCGCCAAATGTTTGCAATCGATGAAAGATCAGGGCTGCAGGCAGGCCAGTTCAGCACACGGACTCTTCTACTATGAAGCTATGCTGTTGTAATAGCTGCAGTATATGGTTTTGCATTGTCCTGCGGAAATACACAAGGCCTTCCCTGGAATAGATGTCATCTGGAGGGGAGCATATGTTGCTCTTAAACCTTTATATACCTTTCAACATTCATGGTGCTTTTTAAAACATGCAAGCCTCCCACACCATATGCACTAATGCATCCCCACACCATCAGAGATGCTGGCTTTTCAACTGAACGCTGATAACAGGAGGGGTGGTCTTTCTCTTCTTTAGCCCGGAGGACACAACACCCATGATTTCCAACAAGAATGTCAAATTTGGACTCGTCTGACCACAGGACACTTTGCCACTGTGCTACAGTCCATTTAAATGAGCCTTGGCCCACAGAACACGGCGGCACTTCTGGATCATGATCAATAATGGCTTTCTTTTCGCATGACAGAGTTTTAGGCGGCATTTGTGGATAGCACGGCGGACTGTGTTTACAGACAGTGGTGTCTTGAAGTATTCCTGGGCCCATTTAGTAATGTCAACGATAGAATCATGCCGGTGAGTGATCCAGTGGGAGGGCCCGAAGATCACGGGCATCCAGTAAAGCTCTTCGGCCTTGTCCCTTACGCACAGAGATTTTTTCACTTTCTCTAAATCTTTTGATGATGTTATGTACTGTCAATGATGAGACTTTCAAAACCTTTGCAAATTGACGTTGAAGAACATTGTTTTTAAAGTATTCCAATTTTTTTTTTTTTTTACGGAAGCCTTCACAGGTTGGAGAGTCTCTGGCCATCATTCTGAGAGACTCAGCCTCTCTAAGACATCCCTTTTATAGCCAATCATGTTACACACCTGATGCCAGTTAACTTAATTACTTGCTAAATGTTTTTTCAGCTGATTCTCTTATGTATTAATAGCTTTTTCAGCCCTTTTTTTTGCCTTTGTCCCAACTTTTTTGAGACCTGTTGCAGCCAGAAAATTTGAAATAAGCTCATTTTGTGGGTGAAAATGTAAAATGTTTCCGTTTCAACATTTGAAATGTTATCTATGTTCTATTGTAAATAACATATTGGCTCATGTGATCTGAAAGTCATTGAATTTAGATTTTATTCACAATTTACGCTTGGTCCCAACTATTTCGGATTTGGGGTTGTAATATATATATTTTTTCTCCTTCAAGCATATATTACAAAATATAATGAATGCACATCATACATATTTTAAACTTCAGATATATTAAACATTTGGACAGGAATTTATCACGTCATAAATGAAGAGAGATGCTTTATTCATTCAGCTTTTTATTCACCATAATGCGGACTTCACATTTAATGCTGAAGACATATCTTTACAAAATTTGTTTTTCAAGTTGCAAACTTTACAGGCAGTAATTTGAAAATGCAGATTACTTTGCCTGGCTCAGGGGGATCAAAATTGTCTGCCATTATACACTACCAGTCAAACATGGGACACATTGCCTTTCAAAATGTCTTTAATATGTTTTCACACCTTTACTGTGGTACATTTTTTTCTGGAAAGAGGGGAAAAAATATACATTTTTGCTATTATTTCTGGTCCAGTTCTTTTTAAACTGACAGTTGGAAAACAAACCAAAATGATAAACATGAAGTTAGTGGGATTGGCAGGTAAATAGTTGTTGAGATCATTTCAGTGATTATCATTCCGCACTATCAGCACATTATCAGTACAAGCGTTGGGAAAACTGACTCCAGTGACTAACAGAGGTTTATGCAGCACTTTGATGCTTCAGATGTGTTTTTGCTTTTGATGTCTAACAGAGTGAAAAAGTGAATGATTCACATCTACTGTAATTCGGCTCATAAAAGCCTGTGTATTAAAAAGCTCACTTCTTTGCCGGATTTTACTTTACTAACTTTATGATGATTTTACAAATGGTTGTTGGAAGTTCATATTAAAAACGTGCAGTGAACAGTTCACGTCTTCGTTGGATGTTGCAACAGTGGCAGATGAATTTCACAATAAAAGCCTGTGGTGAACAACTTACTTCTTTGTTGGATGTGCTGCACAATGTTTTTCAACAGTCATAGTATGCCTTTTTTCAACAAGCAGGTATTGAAATGAATGAATATGCTAGATATGAAAAAATGTTGGTATATTAAGATATGAATGCATCATAAAATCTTGTTATTACATCAGCAATGTATTCTGGCATGCTTTTCAATATTAAAAATTCACAAATAGCATTACATGCATGGACAGGGGCGGACTGGGGCAAAAAAGTGGTCTGGGAATTCGTACCTGACCAGCCCACTCTCCAGGGGGTGGGGATGGGGAGGTAGTGGCCGGCCGAAAACATTTCAAGTTATTTGACCAAAAGTAAGCATTTTAACATCCTATAGGACCGTATTTCCCAGAAAACATTGATATTATTAGTTTTTGAGTTTATGTAACACCAATTAGCCTACAACAACATAATAATAGTGTATATCCCCCCCAAAGACCCTAAACCACGTGTAGTAAAAGATAACGTCTTCAACAGTTTGTAAAATCCTGTGATGGTCTTCTTCCCTGAATGTTTCTAAAAGATGAGGCTTTAAAAGTGTTTATTCTAAGATCAGCCAAATACTGGCAAAAGTGGCCAACTCACCATTTCCAAATCTCTTCATACTTCATAATTATTGAGTTTGGGGCTGGGAATAGGGAAATCAGTCATGACCTTGGTAATTAACCCCTCCCCTGCTGAGCAGGCCACGCCCACTTTTCTGCACCATAGTGAGCAGTAACAAATTTGACTGCTCCATATTTCAACCAACATGGAGGTCCCAAGTTTTTTCAATTATTCTTTAAAGGAGAGTTGGTGGACTGCAACTTAAAATGAAAAAAATCCTGGGACCTCTATGTAGGTTGATGCTAGCGCCACCTGACGTCATAATCGATGCCTTTTCCGACACATGGAAATTGGGTCCTAGTTCCAACCTACATAAAGGTCCCAAACAAATTACAACTGTTCTCCGATCTTTGCATGCCAGACATCAATAATCATCAATCAATGTTTTGCAACCTTTTTGTAGGAGGGAGCGTAAGGGACCAAAACTGGGGTAAATGGGTATGGTCACCCAAATTCGAGCCACGCCCACAAAAACCTACATGGCCCTCCAAGTGGACCATCACCAGTATCTGCTACATCCACATATGAACTTTCAATTTTGCCAATAAAAAGCTTGGGACCTTTTCATTCTATGCAGATATTAACCCTTTTATTTGTCATATTTGAGTATTTCATCAGTATCTGTGTACAAATAAATTGTGTACATTATGTTCAGAGAAAATACATTCCTGTTTATTTCAATGCAAGTTTGATTCACAATTGAAAATTCTTTTGTCAGGATTAGTTAGTTGATATTTCTGGGAGTTCCATTCAAGCCTGGCCAATCATCAACAACTTGTGAAAGGAAGGGTATCACTAAGTCAGTGATTCCCAAACTCCTGGTGCACCACAGTGATGCTGGTTTTTGTTCCAACAACAATTGGAGTTTTAGGATTTTAACAAGCTGTTGATTTGTCTTAATTAGCAGCATTCCATGTTTGGAACAGTTATATGTACCATCTTAGGCCACATTTTGATGGACATATCCATTGTGCCATGAAGAGTAAAAACCCTTGCACATATTGTGCTTATTTTTCTATTTTGTGAGGATTTTCAGGTAAAAACATTTCTAAACAGATCAAATTAGACTGAGAAAATCAGTAAGCTCCAAATTTGGTAGTTGACCACAGGTGTTTTGCTTTCTTTCAAAATAATTTGCCTGAACTCAATAAAATAAACATGAAACAAAACAGGTGTGACTCATTGTTTGCCCAATAAATTATTAGATTTTGCTATCATGTGTCAACAGTTTCACCAATGAGGAACCTATTGATTGTATGTTGATTAAATGTTCAGTTAAATTGTTTTCCTCTGCAGTTATTAATACAACTTTCTACTATATCTCAATGTGGATATGAAATTTTTATTCTTCATGGCATTTATAGGTTTTTCAGATGTGGCTTAAGAGGATAAATAACTGCTCTAAAGATAACTGCCCCTAATTAAGACAAATCAACAGCTTGTTAAATTCCTAAGACTGCAATTGTGGTTAGAACAAAAACCAGTGTACACAGTGGGGCGCCAAGACCGAGTTTGAGAACCACTGCACTAAGTGCTGCCTTGGATATAAATCCTTGTGTTGATTTCTTCACAAGGATTTCAACAGGAACTATGCATCAAATCTGCACAAGACAGAGGTCATGAATGCCAAAACAATTTTCACTTCAGCACAAAAAATCAATTATTGAGGGCCGTCTTTTGAAGACTAGTGCGAACAGTAGTTTCAGGAGGTTGGCATTTCAATACACATGTCAACAAAGTATTTTGAATTTATGCAACCTCTGTCTGGTGAAAGAGAAACTTGAAATTGAAACGTGCATTGTGTCATTCGTGCAAAAGTAAACAGTCATCATGAAATTGGCAAAAGCATTTGGAATGAAAGTTGCATACCATGTAGTCTCTTCTTTATCCAAATCATGTATGATGTGTACTGCCATGAACAACAGGCCCCTGCTAGCCTCAACAAGTAATAATGTTTAAAACCAGAGACCAGTGCTGATGGATTTAAGCCAGGCTACGCAGGTCATTCCTGTTGGCAACACCAAACGGAAGATTAGGAACAGCGTATTTATAAATGACTCGACACCTGATAAGAGAAGTGTGAAACAGGATGTGGCCCAAAAGATACAGCTGAAAAACCTTATAAGGCAGAAGCCCAGATGTGTGCCCAGATTTTAACTGAAATGTATAAAAAGAAAAGGTTAATGTCAAAATTTACTGGAGCTAAAATGGCCATTTGAGGATTATTGAACTTTGAACTTGGCTTGAAAGATACATTGCCGTGAAAAAGTATTTGCCCCCTTCCTTATTTCTTATTTTTTTGCATATTTGTCACACTTAAATGTTTCAGATCATCAAACAAATTTTAATATTAGACCAAGATAACCTGAGTAAATACAGAATGCAGTTTTTAAATGATGATTTAATTTATTGAGGAGAAAAAGCTATCCAAACCTACTTGGTCCTATGTGAAAAAGTAATTGCCCCCTAAACCTAATGACTGGTTGTGCCACCCTCGGCAACAACAATTGCAATCAAAAATTTGCGATAACTGGCAATGAGTCTTTCACATCGCTGTGGAAGAATTTTGGCTCACTCTCCTTTGCAGAATTGTTTTAATTCAGCCACATTGGAGGGTTATCGAGCATGAACGGCCCTTTTAAGGTCATCACAATCAGATTAAAGTCCAGACTTCGACTAGGCCACTCCAAAATCTTCATTTTGTTTTTTTTTTTTTAACCCATTCAGAGGTGGACGTGCTGGTGTGTGTCCTGCTGAATAACCCAAGTGCGCTTGAGCTTGAGGTCATGAACTGATGGTTTGACATTCTCCTTCAGCATTTTCCGGTAGAGAGCATAATTCATGGTTTCATCAATTACGACAAGTCTTCCAGGTCCTGAAGCAGCAAAGCAGCCCCAGGCCATCACACTACCACCACCATGTTTGACCTTTTGGTACAATGTTCTATTTATGAAATGCTGTGTTAGTTTACGCCTGATGTAACGGGATGCACACCTTCCAAAAAGTTAAACTTTTGTCTCGTCAGTCCACAGAATATTTTCCAAAAAGTCTTGGGGATCATCAAGATGTATTTTGGAAAATGTGAGATGAGCCTTTGTGTTCTTCTTGGTCAGCAGCGGTTTTCGCCTTGGAACTCTCTCACGGATGCCATTTTTGCCCAGTTTCTTTCTTATTGTTGAATCATGAACATTGACTTTAACTGAGACAAGTGACTCCTGCTGTTCTTTAGATGTTGTTCTCGGTTCTTTTGTGACCTCCTGGATGAGTAGTCAATGTGCTCTTGGAGTCATTTTGGTCGGCCGGCCACTCCTGGGAAGGTTCACCACTGTTCCAAGTTTTCTCCATTTGTGGATAATGGCTCTCACCGTGATTTGCTGGAGTCTCAAAGCCTTAGACATGGCTTTGTAATATAGACGTTGGAACTATATTCTAAGAGGGGGGGGCGGGATTTTTGATGGGATTTTTGAATGATATCTGTAGCACGAAAAATTCGTTTTGCGTCTGCTGTGAAAGCAGCTTAAGAATGGCTCACTCAGCTGGGTAAATGGCCATGTACAGCTCGTTGTGATAACGCCTGGTAGCAACAATGACGACCATTGCCAGACGATAAATTTACACCATTAGTGCAAGCTACAACAAAGTACCTGACGAGTATCTTAGCTCGGCATTACAAAATGAGTATTAACAACGTCACATAGATCACCACTTTTAGCTAAACTTATCATGCGGTTATACATTCATCGACGAATTTCAACTCTGAGTACTAACCAGAGAAAAAATGTTATTACACGAACACAAACTCTGGTTTGATCACACAGAATTAGCAAACTCACTAGCTTGCCAACCGAGAGTTAGCAAAGGTTGCTAACTCACTCCAAAGAGGAAATATTGATCTCTCTACTGTTTGATTCATTCTGACCAGCATGATCTACGCAAGATAGCCCTACAAAAACAATACACGAGCTTCCCTCAATTTTGCTTGGCATGACAATTTACAATTCCAACCTTATCTCACAGAAATCTGTGACATGACCACGAAATCCTTTATCCGCAATCTGTGGTGGCAGCATGAAATCTGCGAGGTTTTCGTGATGGGACCACAGAAATAATGCCAGTGGAAACTCAATGAGGCTCATTTTTCGTGGTGGACACACAATTCCCTGTTTCAATGGCATCACTCAGTGGGCGTTGCAACGATCAATGCTGCTTTTTTTCTTCATCAGCTTAGATTTTTTTTTTTTTGGTCGCTATTTTTATCCTCTGCATTGATGACTAATTTGTTAATGAGGTTAATTTTGCGGTTAATTTTCCATCAAATTCAGTTTGATCACGTTAATAGTGTATTTTTTAATAACCGTTTCAGTTGCTTCCATATCAGCTGATTCCCCCCCACCCACCAACACAGTCTCACACCCAGCGCGTCAAAGACTGATGCTTGGTCAGGGGCCTTTTGCGTTAGTTACTGACGGTAAAGGTCTCCTTTAGCGTACTACCCCGACGCAGGGGGCTCTCAAGTACTTACAATATAATCCCGTCCGCGGCAATATTTGAAGCTCAGAGCGAGTGCCCCAGCCGTGCATTCACTTCAGTATTAATCCAACCACGGCGCATTGGCTTCTGGATAACCTGACACGTGGAAGTATTCTCCTTACTGTCATTTTTTACGTTAACGGTGATTTTACAATGATATCTGCGACATTTCTCAACACAAAAACACCAATGTGTCCTTGTTAATTACACAAAAGTGACGGGTTAGTTGTATAGGCATCAGTTTTCTTGTTTTACCTTCGGTTGTGAGAAACAAGGAGTTTTTTCCCCTGTTTTGAATAGCTGAAGTCACTACACTACCCATGATCTTCAGCGGTCGTTGCTATGGAGATGACGGCAGTCCACTTTGCTTGACAAACCGCTTTTGCACAATTTATTTCAAAATGAAACAAAATACGAACATGAACAGATTAATATTGATTAATAATTAAACTGGTTACTCAAAACATCAACATTTAGCTTGGGAGAGCTCCCCCCTGTTCCAACGTCTATGCTTTGTAACCCTTTCCAGACTGATAGATGTCAATAAATTTGTTTCTCATCTGCTCTTGAATTTCTTTAGTTTGCATGATGTGTGTTGCTTTTTGAGATCGTTTGGGCCTCTTCACTTTGTCAGACAGGTTCTATTTAAGTGATTTCTTGATTCAACAGGTCTGCCAGTAATCAGGCCTGGGTGCGGCTAGTGAAATTGAACTAAAAAAATGTGGTTAATCACAGTTAATTCATGATTTAACAAGGGGGGGCAATTACTTTTTCACACAAGGCCACGTAGGTTTGGGTAGCTTTTACCCCTTAATAAATGAAATCATCATTTAAAAACTGCATTTTGTATTTACTCAGGTTATCTTTGTCTAATATTTAAATTTGTTTGATGATTTTAAACATTTAAGAGTGACAAATATGAAAAAAATAAGAAATCAGGAAGGGGGCAAATACTTCTTCGCGCACCCCGGTGGCTCATTGGTCTAAGCGTGTGCATCATAAAGGCTGTGGCCTTCCAGCAGCGACCCGGTTCGATTCCGGCTCTGGTCATTTGCTGCATGTCTTCCCTGTTCTTCCCCCAACTTTCCTGTCTCTCTCTACTGTGTGACTTTCAAATAAAGGAGGAAATCCCAAAAAATAATCTTTAAAAAAAAAACTTTTTCACGGCACTGTATATGTACATGTACATAATGTACACAATTTGTGTGTACACAGATACTGATTAAATACTCAAATATGACGAATAAAAGGGTTAATATCTGCATGGAATGAAAAGGTCCCAAGCTTTTTATTGGCAAAATTGAAGTTCATATGTGCATGAAGCAGATACTGGTGAAGGTCCTCCTGGGGAGGCCATGTAGGTTTTAGTGGGCGTGGCTCAAAGTTGGGAGTCCATGCCCATCTACCCCATTTTTGGTCCCTTATTCTCCCTCCTGCACAAAGGTCCCAAAACTTTTATTGTTGATTACTAATGTTTGGCAGGCAAAGATTGGAAAACAGTTGTAATTTGTTTGGGACCTTTATGTAGGATGGAACTTGGACCCAATTTCCATGTATCGAAGAGGCATCGCTTATGACTTCAGGTGGTGCTAGCATCAACCTACATGGAGGTCCCGGGATTTTTTTCACCTCAAGTTGCAGTCAACCAACTCTAGTTTCAAGAATAATTGATAAAAACTTGGGATCTCCATGTAGGTTGAAATTTGGAGCAGTCAAATTTGTTACTGCTCAATACGGCACAAAAAAGTAGGCACGGCCTGCTCAGCAGGGGAGGGGTTAATTACCAAGGTCATGACTGATTTCCATATTCCCAATATGCGGCACACAACTGCGAAAGCCAGCTACCATATGATTCGAATAGCCCGGCCATTTGGCAGCTCAGCTGAGCCTCCATGAAGCCAGTACACCCTTGTACATATACAAACTATATTGCATAATATATTAAAACAACACAAAGTAATATATATTTGCATAATATATTAAAATATGACTTGTAATATATGCATGGATATAAAAGAAACGTATGGGATAATATATTAATAAAAGAACACAAATTGATATATTTAAATGATACATTATCTCATCATTTTAATTAATATATTGGCAATGTATACCCATTATGTATTTAAAAATGTATTACTTTAAATACATTTCTGCATATATGAGTATTTATATTTTAGAATGTATATTCTAATACATTTGGCAATATATTGAAAACGGCAATAATTTGTACATTAATCAATATATAGAGAATATATTATATATTATATGTAGAAATATATTTTGCAAAACATTTTGATACATTTGACAATAACACTGATTCTAAATGTAAACCCTTTTTTACTTTTCATATTACTGAAATATTTAATTATAAGGTAAAACATTGAAAATTTGCTGGTAAATTGATTGAAAAAAAAAAACTAGAATATTAATATATTGGGTCTATATATATGAAAAATATATTTTTGTTCCGTAAGGGATCTCAACTCGGATCTCAATAAAACGATCACTTTCAAGAAAAAGTGGCAAATTTGGGGCATTTAATTAGCAGAATATTGTTCATGAACTGTTTGGTCAAACGTACACCACATCAGTTTTTGAGATAATTTGATGAATTTGCACTTCAGTCATCACCAAACCTATTTTCTATTGATGGAATCAGAAAATGGGCCAAAATTTCAATGTACATCTGACTGTTGAGGTAATGATTGTCACCCTCCCTGATTTATTACTTGACATGCAACCCCATATCATAAATGAATGGGGAAATTTGCTTTTTTTTCTTCAAGCAGTCTTATATATGTTTCATTGGAAAGACACCAGACAAAAGTTCCGACATCATCATCTTGGCCAATGCAGATTCATGACTCATCACTGAATATCACTCTAAACCAATCACCCAAACTCCATGATGGCTTCTCTTTGAGCCCACTGTAACCTTGCTTTCCTCTGCTTAAGTGTTAGTGCTAGTTTTCATTTGGCTTTTTTGTTAGTAAATCTAATTTCATTCAGCTGATTTCCTACAGTTCTGTCACAAGCATCGACTCCTGTTTCTGCCCATTTGTTTTTCTTTTGTTTTGTTGTCTATTCTCGATTTTCAAGGCCTATTTGAGTTTTCCATCCTGACTCTTTGACTCTTCAGTGGTCTACCTGTATATTTTCCTTTTATCATCTTCCCATTTGGCTTATCTGACTGGGAACAACTAACGTCATTTGCCACTTTCCGTGTTGAATTTCCTTATTGGAGCAGTTTTAAAATCCTTTTCATTGTTTCAATTGCCAGCTCTCTTACTGGTGCCATGCTACCTCTCTATTTGCCAACGCCAAAAACTTCAGATCTGCAAGCACTCATTCTTAAATGCATTATAATTAGCAAATTAAGATTTATGCTGGTACTTCTTTGATAAATACCACTTGCAAGGTGATTCCTCAACATTTTGCCTCAATGTTGAATAATTGATTATGAAAAACATGCCATTAATTAAAATAAATCTAATTTGCTTAAAGTGTGTTTCCTGAAGCCTGAATGTTAAGCTAATAAACAAAAATATTTTGGTGTCATGCAGTAGTGTGCAGTGATGATTATCCATCACCACTTTCCTATAAAAAGGGTCCTAATATATTACCTCTCTACAATATTTTGTTGAAAATGTATTGAGAATACTATTGTAGGCAATGAGAACAAAAAAAAAAAAATTCCCACAAGTATATTGAGAGAAAAATACGGGTAATAAACAAAAACACTGAAAACATCAAGCTTTTATAACAATTGAAAGGTGTTGCAATTTTTCTTTACTCTTGCATAGCCTGAATGCATGTTTGAAGGCTCATTCCATGATTATTGATGCTATAAAATGAATGAATAATGAATGTTTAACCTGGTTTGAGGCAACAATATTCAGCAAAATTACCTCTGATGGTCTATTATTCCAGTATGTAAGGTGACATGAACTTTGAGCAGTGTCACAGTGTTAAACATGATGGCACAACAGAAAGGGCTCTCTGAGATTGTTTGCAGCTGCATTGTGGCCGTACATGATGCTGAAAACGTTAAATGCTGCCATGGCACCGAAAGAAATGCTATCAAGTGTTTCATTGAGACCGGTTCACTGAAAAGTAGTGGCAATAGAGGTGCAAAATGGAAGTTAGGGTGTTTTCACTCTTGGTCCTTTTCAGCCCTCAAAACGAACTCAGATCGATGACTCAGCATTTTTGTGCTTATGTGAACACAAAAACCGCACTCAGACCCCTTTAAAACGAACCGTACTGAGACCACCACAGGAGATGGTCTCAGTACGGTTCGCTAAAAAGTCACAGTACGGTTCGCTTGAGCTTGGTATTGTGAACACAAAGCGCGCTGGGTTCACTTTGCCTTTTTGCACTGTATTGTTCTTCGCTTGCCGTAGACCAGTGTTTCCCAAACTGTGTGCTGTGAGAGCTTCCTAGGTGTGCCGCGAGAAAACCCACTTACTGTTTTTTTCCTGATAGCCTAATAATATAAAACGGCTGAACTTACAGGATATAAAAATAACAATTCATGTCATTATCAATTCATTCAATTCAGTTTATTATAATGCCTATTTAAAATTCCTTCTCGATATTTCCACATCGTGTATTCTACTGTACAGTTCCTTTACGTGATTGGCCAATCACACATCATCTAACGCAAAAAATTAAACATTCCCCGGTAAAACTCAGCTAAAACAGCAGTGTAGGCTAGTTGAAACGAAACAAAGAAAATGGATAAATTCCTGACCAAAACCTCGAAAAGGCCATCCGACTAAGACCCTGAACCACCTCACTCTTGCTGCGCTGGCCAGAAAAAGGAAATCAAAGTGGTGAGCAGACTTCACAGTGAGGAATATCTGACTTATGGGTTTACATTCACCGGAGATCCCGCTACCCCAATACCACTGTGTCTTGCTTGTGTGTGTCTTGCGAAAAGCTGGCGAACGAAGCTATGGTGCCAAATAAATTAAAAAGACACCTTTCAACCAAACACCCTTCTCTCGCAAGAAAAAAAAAAGACCTTGAATATTTAATGCGGTTGAGAAGCCAGACGAACAAACAAGCTAGTTTCATGACGAAAACCGCTAGAGTCAAGAAAAGCATCAGAAACTAGCTATCTGGTCGCAGAACTAGTAGCAAAATCAAAGACGTCTCACACAATTGCCGAATCTCTTATCCTGCCTGCATGCAAAGCTATCGTCGGGACCATGTTGGGTCAAAATGCTGCCAATGAAATATCCAAGGTTCCTCTCAAACAATACAATTGGCAGACGAGTAGGAGAAATGTCGGCAGATATAGAGGATTTTGTAATGGAGAAAATAAAAGGGAGTGGGAAATTTGCGCTGCAGGTGGATGAAACAACCGATGTCAGTGGACATGCACAATTACTGGCCAATGTTAGATATGTCAATGGGGAGGCAATTGAAGAAAATTACTTTTTTATACGAATTTTGCCGGAGAAAACTACAGGTGAGGAAGTGTTTTGAGTGACATCTGAGTATCTGGAGAAGTGGGGGCTGAACTGGAAAGACTGCGTAGAGTCATTTATTTTATGATTGCATGAAAGCCTGAAACCTGGTTGGAAAGCTCGAGTGGTTGTCTCATCACTTTCGTCACGCTTGGGTAGGTAAGCGGCACTATAATATCATAGCGGTGTGCCGTGAGATTTTTTCATAGTAAACAGTGTGCCGCGAGAGAGATAAGTTCGGGAAACACTGCCGTAGACTACCTCCTGCCTGATCGGTTCTTTGCATGCACAATACTAGTGCTGCGTGAGTGCTTAGAATTCCTGGGGCCTATTGCACTAAGGCAGGATAAGGGATTAGCCCAGGATTGGTACAGGATTAGCCTGATCTCAAGCCCCATTTCGGTTGCACAGAGCGTGTGAGCTAAGCCATGGCACTAGTTACTATGGAAACAAAGTCTGTGGAGCTAGCCAGCACCGAGCAAGCTTACGAACTAGCTAAGCTCCTGTCTGCAGCCAATTTCACCTCTCCTCGTTCAGCAGTCGCCCAAATTGAAAATCAACGTCCTTAACAGTCATTCTGAATTGTCCACTACACGTTGCTATCTCAATTATAATAGGCCCAGAGTAATTATTTTAGAAACTTGTGACCATTGATGTCAGTAAAATAGCCAATATTCGATCATTATATTCAAGTAGGCCTATCCATGTGACAGTGACCATCACAGTTCAATCAGTCCCCCCTTCCATGTCACATTTTAACCATATTTAGAATCCGTCTTTATCAGATTTGTCCTTATTCCCCAAGTTGAGACTTCCATCAGAGTAGAAAATGAGCAGTGCTGAATAAAGTATGTTACCGTGTTTCAGCGCGGTCTTAAATCGCTTTCATGGTAACCCCGACCTACAGCACTGCTGCTACTTTTTTCCGCCTTTAGTCAGACTGCGACGGGTAAGGTAGAGTCGTTGCCTTAATGCTAGACACAGTGCAATGTCGTTAGTACTGGAATCAAACATTTTCAGGAGGCTCCTTGGCGTAATTTTCTGACGCTAACATTCTACTTTTTAAATTTGAGTATGTCTTCATCAGAGGTGATTAATAGCAGCAAATAAACTCAACTAATCTGACAACGTCTTCTAGATCGGACTTTTATTCAGTTCTTACAGGACAAAAAAGGCCTATAAGGTACGTGTGAGATCCAATTCACACATGCATATATTTCCAAGGAGCTGTTTGACGAAATTCTACCATACAACGTTACTTATACTTGTCACACACAAATTCGAATTTGAAGGAAGTTTGCGAGACTTTAAATCTGTCTGACAACGACGGCTTATCTCGTTCACGGTAACGCTGAAATGCATCAGCAACTCCTTTTTGACGGTGCTGAAACACCTCCCGAGTTTACTCTCATTTGAGTTTAGCTAACTTTAATACTCCTCTCAAACGTCTTGCACCATTCAGACAGAAACTAAAGGAATAGCAAGCAGAAGCATTTCAGCGATCCCATCGTCCCTCTGTTTGAACGTGGTCTTTGAGTGTCGCTGGCGCATGCGTTTGCTGCAACTACTTGGTGTCCATGGTGATGATCAGCGATTCTGTGATCGATCTCGGGGTCTATTTGAGGTAGCCGAGTCGCGGCGCACTCAGCAGGATCAGCGACACGGGCTTCACTTTAGCCAATTCTCCTCCACCGCTGTTGGCTTTGTGCAATCAATTAAGCCAGCGACGCGCTGTTTGGGATATGGCAATCCTCGCTTTGGCGTTGATCCAGGATCTCAGGATCCGACTTTTGTGCAATAGGCCCCTGCTCGATTTGTACCATGCATGGGTAAACATTCTACTTGACGCCAGCCAGCGACTTTTTTTTTTAACTTTAATAACAAAATAGTATACAAATTCACAACGACATCAGGATATTTTAGAAAGTTTATATTTTATTTCATGGTCCTTCGTGTAGCCAGCAACTTCATTTTTACTTTAATAACATGATAGTATACAAATTCACTGCAACACAAAGACATTTTAGGAAGATCATATTTTATTTCATGGTCCTCCATGTATAGATTTTTTATTTGAATAGGCGTTTTTGCCATTTGGCACAAAATCGTCTATGTACATCACTTCTAGCACAAGTCGTGGCAAAATATGAAATGCAGTGTCTAGAGATACGGCAGTTTCATGGGTACGGCAGTTGATTTGAAAGAATTAGGATAAGGATTAGGGATTCTGGTTAAAGGAAGGGTTAGGTTAGGGGTCAGGGTTAAGGTTAGGGTTAGGGTCAGTGTTAGGTTAGGGCAGGGTTTGAAATTGGGACTGCCGTGCCTCTCTATATTGAAACGCATTGGAAAACTGCCGTACCCATAGCAACTGCCAACATGGAAACTATCGCATTAAATCTTATGGAACTGTTTGACGGTACCTTGACAGAAATTTGCGTATTAATACATAATTCATTTTTTCCGAACCCTCATGTGAACGCTGTGGGCCAAAATATTAACAAAACCCATCCTTTATCACTATGAATATGGGATAATACGTGTCCCTCAACAGACACTCAGCACATTGATGGTGCATTTTCCACATACTGCTCTCTTGCTCTTTAGGCACCCGGCGGGGATTTTATTTTTCCCCACTGTGATCTGAAAAACAACGTCAAGTTATCCCTTACAGCTTACAATGGATAACAAATGGAGATTCATGGATGCTACGAAAATAAATGTTTTTCATATAGGGGGAGGTTGATTTTTTGTGAGGTACAGTTCAGGAACCACACGCAAGAGATGGAAATCCAAAAAACGTATGCCTTTAATGAAGTCCGAGTCAAAGCCAAAAAACACAAGAATTGCCAAGCCACAATACGAAATCCAAAAACAGTGTCGACTAGACAGGCAGGGGTCAGAACCAGGAAGGCAGATGAGCAAAGGTACATAGACGGTAGGCAAAAAGACGTCGTCGATGAACAAAGCCAAGGGTTATACACTGGGCATCCAAACACAGAAATAGTGGTCATACAAAAATGGGTCAAAATCCAAAAAGACAAAATAATACAAGAAGGGCTATGGCAAGAATCGTAGTCGGACAAACCAGTCGAAGAAAAACAATACTCAATGGCATACAAGGCGCTCTGCACAAAGAAATATTGATCAACATTCTGACAAGGAGCTGGCTGTGAAAAGACTGCTTAAATAGACACAAGGGAAGTCACATGCTATGATTAGGGACAGGTGAATTGGATCAGACTAATTACGAAGGAGCAAACACAAGGGGGAGCCTAATCACATGAAATTGGCAAAAGCTAAAACGTGGACAGGGATCACGAGACAGCCTATTAACAAACACACACCTCCGGTTAGGGAGTTCTAACGTGCACAGATAATGAGAGGCAGAACAGAGTTGAGCAGGTGCGGAGGATCCGCTGAAACGCAGCAAAGATTAAGAGAAGGCAAGAGGCGGAGACTAGAACAGGGCGAGTGCTGAGAGCTTGTTAATCAATTAGTAAGGTGCAGCTATACAATCCCTGGTGCTCATTAGTAAGTTAGTATTATATACAATGTTAGTTCTGGTTAGTAACTTTAACAAAATAACAAACTGTTAGTACTTGTTAGTAAAATAGAAAAAAAGGCGAAGGAAGCAAACGAGACTAGAAGGAATGGTTGGAAACCCAGAAACCATGAAATCACCTAAACATGTGACACGCAGTACTTGGGGAGAAGCTGTAGCTCAACACAAGACGAGACAGGGGAGACAAAGTGCAATGCAGGGCATGAGCAAAACATGGACCGGAATATAACAGAAATATGGATATGGCAGGGAATACAAAACATGGCAATAACAAAAACATGGCAATGATCTAGTTTAAGCAGAACATGAGCAGAAACAGAACAGAACATGGCAGAATCATAACATTTTTTTTCTGATGAGGGTACAGATATTCTGAAGCCCTGAGTTTAAAATAGGCTATTCATTTATCCATGTCTATATTATCAATAGGGTCGCACACAACGCAACAAAATTTTAGGCGGAGTCAGTAACCGGAGAACTTAAATATTTTATGAAAACATTTTAATCACAAAACTGCCACAGTTAAAATTTAGGCTACCCTGAGCCGTTTTTAGTGATATATTGCTCGCGGCAGTTGAACTGTATTTCCTACTTTGATTATTAAATTTTGGGATTAATTCACGTGTTACATCCGTGCCAATTCCCGCTGATTATATTCCAGCAGATCCAGCCGAGGCTGTCATTAGGAACTAGCCTCGCTTCATATAACGCAACTGAGGGAAGGACATCTCATGTCGCTTAAAACACATGTCCTCGTTTCATCTGTCCTCTCTCCTTCATGCATCCTCGGTGGGAGGGCCTAAGACGCAAGGATAGGACGCAAGTGAGGGGAACTAGGATGCAATTTAAAAGACTTGAGACGCAGCCTCTGTTTCTATCGCTTATCCAGCACTTGAATCGCTAATCCAACTGGTGAAAGGTTTTATGCATGCGTGGAACACATCGGGCAGTGTGAGTTAAACAATGCACATGCGCAGAAAGTTTGTGCATGCGCAGAACCGATCGGGCAGGAGGTATGGATAGGGCACTAGCTATGGCAGCAGACATTTTGTTCCAAGTAAAAACTACCCAGAATACAATGCATTAGGGGTCTGAGAGCTCTAGAGGAACTACAGTGTGAACAAAAAGAGGACTGGCCCCATCAGAGCTGAAGTCAGACCAGAAAGAGAACCCGGTCCTCTTTGAAATAAACTCACAATGTGAACACAAAAAGAACTGAGTTCATTTTCTGTTGGTCCTCTTTTTGGTCCACTTTCAGAGGACTGTTTGGTTCTTTTAAAAGGGACTATGTGTGAAAACACCCTTAGGTGCCTCTGATGTTCATTATCTGTATATGATAAGTAAAAATAAAAAAATTGGCGGTTGACTGCACGACAACTTTGTGATGATTTTAATAGTTCCAGAAGTGAAGAAATGAAAGAATCAAGATCTGCTATTTCCAGATGCCTGTGTGAAAATGGTCTGATTGGTTGTGTTGCTTCCAAGAGCTGGCAACATCAAAAAAAGACTTGAGTTTGCCCAGAAATTCAAAGATTGGACACCAATGGACTGGGAAAAAGTCCTTCGGACCGATGAATCAAAATTCAAAATTTTCTCACCCAAATGCAGAACTTATGTGTGCTGTAGAGTTGGAGAACGTTTCAAAAATGACAGTTTGAACCCTTCAGTAAAACAGAGGTGGTAATATACTGAACAACAAAAGAAACGCAAGTGAATTAAAGGCAGACTGGAAAATAAGTTTGCGCATAATTATTTTGGAAAAGCAAATTTATTACTAGCGTGTGCACATTTACACTCGTTTCATCAAACTTTTTCTTTATTTTGCGGTCACTTTGACTGAGTAACCATAAGAATATATTAACTAACTAGCTAACTTGCGTTTCTTTTGTTGCCCAGTATATTATGGTTTGGGGTTCAGTCTGCTCGAAAGGAGCTGGTGATCTCATAAAAATCGCCGGAATCATACGAGCAAGCCTTGTACATAGTTCTCGGATTGAATTCCAGATTCGGGTGGGATTGCAAATGCCAAATTTATTTTTAAAAAAAAATCACCGGAATCATGGATCAAGAGAAGTATCACAGCATCCTTGTGAGTCATGCATTGCCATCTGGAAAGAGTCTGATTTGTTGGGGATTTTATTTTCAAGAAGACAATGACCCTAAACACGGTTCGAAGTTGTGCAAGAATGATCTCAGTAGCAAAGAAACATCTGGTGACATAAAAGTTATGACTTGGCCTGCTCAAAGTCCAGACCTTAATCTGATTAAGCAAATCTGTTCTAACATCGAAAGAATCTCTTTGGAACAAACTTCAAACCATATGGAATGGTTTGGCGAGTGAGGAAATGAAAAAATATGTGAAAACTATGCCTGAAAGATTAAATGCTGTAATCAAACCAAAGAATGGCCACACTAGATATTGACCTTTTCTCTCTCAAAAAGACACTGTTATGGCCCCAATTTGTTTTGGCGTAGCGGACAGCAAGGGATGACAGACAAAATTTTAAAACTTCAACAGATTTAATTAAACAAACACTTTGAACTAATCTACAATCTACCCTACTGACCAAGATTGAAATACAAAAAAAAAAAAGATATTTATAGTCCCTTGGTAATTGAGATGGGCTGCTATGTTGCGAAGTCCTGGGACAGGAAAATGCTCCAACACAGGCAAAAATCACAAAAAAGCTTCACAGGTCTTGAAAAGAGTGACAGGTCTGGTCAAATGTATTCTTCCACAATTTCTCCTTGCAATTTCTCCTACTACCTTCAGTCTCTCAATTTTTCTCCTTATATACTCTTTTCCAGCCCCCTCCCATTCTCTGGGACATTCCCCTCTGAGACATGCTCAAGACATGCCCCAACCTAGCTCCAGACTGGGCTTAACAAAAAAAAAAAATCAATACTGCCATCTAGTGGCTTTTTTTTTCCCACATTACACCTCCATTCCAAAGGGAAAAATTTTGACTCATAAAGGCAAAATTTTTCTTTTCAATACAAAAATGGTTAAGTAGACACTTGTATGTGTATATATAAATATATATATATATATATATATATAATACAATATGCTAATAAACATGTGATATATATACACATACTCAAACACGGGATAAGCAATCAGCAATTACATTGTCAGTACCCTTTACATGCTTAATTTCCAAGTCAAACTCCTGTAAAATCAAACTCCAATTCAACAATCTCCAATTCTTGTTTTTCATCTTACTCAAAAACATTAACGGATTGTGGTCAGGATATACAATCATTGGCTTTTGCCGTGTACAAACATAAACCTCAAAGTGTTGTAAGGATAGAACCAGAGCCAACAGCTCCTTCTCAATTGTGGAATAGTTCTTTTGGTGGCGATTGAACTTCCTGGAGAAGTATGCCACGGGATGCTCAATGTCATCAGAGTCACTTCTCTGTAGGAGCACAGATCCACAAGCTTGGTCACTAGCATCGACCGCCATGGAGAACGGTTTGTTATAGTCAGGAGATTTGAGCACGGGAAATGACACAGCAGAGACTTCAGGCGATCGAAGGCTCTTTGGCATGCTTCATCCCAAGTGAACTTTTACGCCTTTCTTCAGTTGGTTGGTGAGACTGAGAGCAATCTCAGCAAAGTTCTTGCAGAACTTGCAGTAGTACCCGATCATTCCAAGGAAGCGGCGCAAAAGCTTTTTTTTGTTGTCAGGAACTGGAAAGTCCATGATGGCTTGGACTTTAGCGTTTATGGGTGCCACCTTACCATGGCCTATGACGTAGCCAAGATACGTGACAGTAGCACAACCAAAGTCACTCTTGTTCAGGTTAGCCTGGGTCAAGCGCTGGAACAACGTCTCTACATCTTTCAGATGTTCTTCCCAGGAGTCACTCCATGTGATCAGGTCGTCGATGTACGCACCTCTGTGTGGCAATCCGGCGATTGTAGACTGTATCATCCTTTGGAACGTGGCTGGGGCATTTTTCATGCCAAAGGGTAGGACTTCATACTGGTATAACCCAGATGGTGTGGCAAAAGCAGAGATGCTCTTGGCCCTCTCAGTTAAAGGCACACACCAATAACCCTTCAATAAATCAATCTTGGTCAGAAACTTTGCTTGCCCTACTCTATCGATACAATCATCAATCTTAGGTATTGGAGACACATCAGTTCTAGTTACAGCATTGACTTTGCGATAATCTGTACAGAATCTAGTACTTCCATCAGGTTTTGGAACTAGAACACAGGATGAACTCCAATCTGAGTTAGAGGGTCTGATAATATCGTGTTCTAACATGTACTCAACCTCTTTCTCAGCAATCTTTCTCTTTTTCAGGATTCATCCGCACGGATGCTGTTTTTTATTGGTTTGGCATCACCAACATCGACATCATGAGAATAGAAACTCTCTTTGGAACATCAGGAAATAGATCTTTATATTTCTTGATCAACCTCTCAAACAATCTTTCTGTGAAATTCTAAGTGCTGAGTTTTACATCAAGATTTTGCAACACTTCAGAATTTGACAATTTACATGAAAGAACTTCAGCTTTAATTCTAGGTTCATCATCTTGAAACTCCCCTCATCTTCCAAAGTCTCGGCCATAGGAGGATCTGAAGTGACAGCTGCAACCCTAGCATTCCTATCATGATAAGGCTTCAGCATGTTAATGTGACACAACTGTTTTGGCTTTCTCCTATCTGGAGTCTTCACAATGTAATCGAGATCATTGAGTTTTGTCAGAATTTCATAAGGACCATGAAATCTAGCCTGCAATGGATTGGACTGCAAGGGGGGCAACACAAGGACCTTGTCTCCTGGTTTAAACTCACGGCTTCTAGCCTTATGATCATACCAAGTTTTCATTTTCCCTGACTTGATTTCAAGTTCTCTTTGGCTAGGTCACAAGCTGCAACAAATTTCCTTGAACTTGCTAACATAGTCTAACAGACTGATATGGAGCTCTTTCTCTTGCCATTGTTCACTCAACAATAGCAAAGGTCCTTCACTTCATGGCCAAACACTAGCTCAAACGGACTGAATCCAAGACTCCTGCACTGCTTCTCTAAAACAACAGCAAATGAACACCTTCATCCCAGTCTTTCTCATGGTCATAACAATAAGTCCTCATCATTGTCTTGAGAGTGGAATGAAACCGCTCTAAGGCACCCTGACACTCTGGATGATAGGCACTGGAAAGAATCTGCTTCGCACCTGTTCATACACAACCTGCTGAAACAATCCGGAAGTGAAATTGCTACCTTGATCTGACTGAATTTCCCTGGGAAGGCCAAACAACGTGAAGAACTTTATCAAAGCCTTCGAGATTACAGTTGCCTTGATGTTTACGTGAGGGGTATGGCTTCAGGAATCTGGTAGATGCACATGATTGTCAACAAGTACTGATTTCAAGATCTAGTCTTGGGTAATGGACCAACACAATCAACGATGACCTTGGAGAAGGGCTCCCCAAATGCTGGGATAGATTGCAATGGAGCTACAGGTGGGTCTAACTGGTGTTTTCCAACTACCTGACAAGTGTGACAGGTTTTGCAAAAGTTGGAAACATCTTGCATCAGGCCAAAGAATTGTTTCATGATCTTGTCAACAGTCTTGTTAACACCAAGATGACCTCCTAAAGGATCAAACTATGAGCCATTGTTAAGATCTCATTCCTGTAGACCTTCGAACAACAATTTGCTTGACCACTGCCCAATCTGCATTGGCAGGGATATCAGGACACCACTTCATCAACACTCCATCCTTGAGATAATACCCAACTGGAACTGGCTTCATCAGGATTCTTCATCAGGCTCTCTTCTTTAGTACACAAAATTTCAGGATCATTGGTTTGCTCCTGAATCAACTGCTTTCTGGACAGAGACAAGTCTCCAGACACATCAGAATCACCAGACCCATCTGGCTGGCTGAACAGAGAACTGATAAAAAGTGTCTGATAAGTCCTCAACGGAGAAACCATAGTAGGCTGAACAGAGTCATGAGGCTGAACCACCTGAGTCATGACTATTCAATGTGCTGGACGGCACCACATCATCTCCTTCTTGAGCCTTCTTGGCCATAGCACGGGTCACTGCACAGGAAGGATACAGAGATGGGTCTTCATCGCCATTTTCAGTGCTCGGCTGTGAAGTAAGATGAACAGGGGGAACTACATTGCCCCCAGCCAGGTCATTGTCTAGCAACAGAGAAACACCTTGATAGGTAGACTTGACATAAGTCCCACCTTTACCTGTCCTGTAACTAAATCTGACTTCAAGAATACAGAGCGCAGGGGTACAGATACAGTCCTCCCTTCAATACCTTGTTCAAGTATGAAATCCCCAGAAGCGGTCTCATCATGTAACTCCAAGGAGTCCGTCAAGAAAAGTGACTGAGAAGCTCCGGTATCCCTTAGGATATATATGGGGACAGGAGGAGAATGCTCATTCAGAGCCACAAATCCCTCTGACACAAATGGAAGAAATTCCTCCCTCACAAAGTCAGCAGTATCAGGCTTCTTAGCCTCACAAGAAGCAGGCAATTTAGCAGATCGGTCATCTACTACAGGGGTTTCTAACCTTATCTTCACAAAGGCATTGGGTTTGGTATCCTTTTCTTTTTCTTTCTTAGCTTTAAGGAACCAACAGTTAGTTGTAACATGACCAGATTTCTTGCAATAATTGCAAACTAGACCACTTTTGTCACTGTCAGCTTTCACACTTTGATCAGACCTTTGTCTGGATTTCTGAGCACCATCACCAGATTTGTCTTTGTCTTTGGGTGAGGAATCTTGGCTATCACCGCTTACCTTTCTTCTGAAATTGGGACCATCTATTGTTACTGCTAGACTGAAATTTGGACTTATGTGTGAGAACATATTCGTCTGCAAACTTGGCAGCTGATTGCAAATTCAGTGCTTGCTTCTCATTAAGGTAGGTCTTAATATCATCCTTGACACAGTTCTTGAATTCTTCAACTAACACCATCTCTTTTTGTGAGTTGAAATCATCCTTGACCTCCATGGAAGTACACCAGCGCTCAAAGCAAACCTTCTTCTCGTTAGCAAATTCCACATAAGTCTGATTGTCAGATTTCTTCAGACCTCTGAATTTCTGTCGGTAAGCCTCTGGAACCAACTCATAAGCTGTCAAAATAACCTTTTTGACAACCTCATAATCAGAGGAATCATCTGCAGACAAAGCCGAATAGGCTTGTTGAGCTTTACCCTTGAGGACAGTTTGCAACATCAGAGGCCAGTGTTCCTTTGGCCACTGACAACTCTTAGCTACCTTCTCGAAGCACTGGAAATACTTATCAACCTCCTTCTCCAAGAATGGAGGCACCAGCTTTACCTCCTGGCTAGCATGAAATTTGTTTTCAGCTTCCATTTTGATTTTTAGTAGCTCCATTTGGAGCCTTTCTTCTCTGTCTAACTTCTGTAACTCGAAATCTCTCTGTCTCTCTCTCTTTCCTCTTTTCCTCTTTCTCTTTCAAAATCTCTTTGTTTTTCTTTTTCCTCCTATTCAATCTCTAGCATTTTTAATTTAATTTCCATTTCTACATTTGGATTTTCCACTGGAAACTGTTCCAGATCTTCTGGTGCAAACACATTTTCATCAATGTAATATTCAACAATCTCTCTAGCCAGTCTTGCTTTTCGCATGGCTGGTTTTACATCTGTCAGCTCTAACTGTCTGCATATTTCTAGCAGTTCTGTCTTTTTAAAAGACTTCAAAACCTCTACGGTTGATGATGCCAAGAAATCATCCATTGCTGTTGATCTGCCAATATATATCTAGGAAAATTCAAAAAACAATTTCACAATTTGAAATTTTAGATTTTCAATAAATGACTCACACAATGGTCTATCCCGGATGAGCCCCCACTTTGTTATGACCCCAATTTGTTATGGCGTCAATTTGTTATGGCCCCAATTTGTTATGGCGTAGCGGACAGCAAGGGATGACAGACAAAATTTTAAAACTTCAACAGATTTAATTAAACAAACACTTTGAACTAATTTACAATCTACCCTACTGACCAAGATTGAAATACAAAAAAAAAGAGAGATATTTACAGTCCCTTGGTAATTGAGATGGGCTGCTATGTTGTGAAGTCCTGGGACAGGAAAATGCTCCAACACAGGCAAAAATCAAAAAAAAAAAGCTTCACAGGTCTTGAAAAGAGTGACAGGTCTGGTCAAATGTATCCTTCCACAATTTCTCCTTGCAATTTCTCCTACTACCTTCAGTCTCTCAATTTTTCTCCTTATATACTCTTTTCCAGCCCCCTCCCATTCTCTGGGACATTCCCCTCTGAGGCATGCCCAGGACATGCCCAACCTAGCTCCAGACTGGGCTTAACAAAAAAAATGTCAATACTGCCATCTAGTGGCTTTTTTTCCCCACATTACAACACTATTATTTTTGTGTTTACTTCATGTACTTACTACATATTTTCATCTATATGATCCAATATTACATGATATAAATGCTTGAATAGTACTTGGTTTCTGATATATCTTCATTTTGTTAAGTGTATAATCATCACTGCAGACTACTGTATCTGCAATTTGTTTATTTGCTATGAAGTAAAAAAATGGAAGAAGATTCTCCAAGTGTGTTGATTCCATAATTCTTGCCAGAGGTTTTAATATTCTTGGATATCCAAAAACGGGGCTCATAAATTTTTTTTGCAAAGAAAAAACATAAAAATCCATGATTTCTAAGCAATATTATTCCCATCATTCCTAACCCTTTGAAAAACAGGCTGTTCTGAGTGGGTGTCCCCTCTATGAAATGAGCTCTGTTCTCATTAGCAAGCGCACAAACCCACTGGCCCCATGTGTCAATTCAGGATCTAACGATAACCTTGATCCATGGCTAGCATGTGTGTAGTAGCAACTGTTATCTAAAATTCAATTTACTGGGAATGGCTGCGTTATTTCCCTGAACTAAATTCATCCATTCTATTAGTTCCTATCAATGTGTCTCCTTCATTGCCTCTGGCAAAACACAACTAGCTAGTCAAACCCTAGCATATGGCTGGACCGTTAATACCATTGTGATCGCAATGGTAATTCCATTAGCGCCTTAATGGTGATTCCCATTATAAGGCAGCATTGAGCTAACGCTATCACTTTGCTACTCAGTTAATGAGTCACAGACATTCGCATTTGTACAAGCAACGATTTCTACATTCACAGTCAACTGAGGTACTTGCTGGCTATCCAGCTAAGTAACGTTAATTAGATATGACAGTGGCACTTAGCCAGCTAGCTAATGTTAGGTTGCTATGGCGACATCTAAGCGATACACATTTAACAAACATTATTCAGTTTATCTAAATATTAAAATAAATTAGAAACACATACCTAGCTAACTTGCTCCAGATTCTCCTTGAAAATAAATTAAAGCCACCACTTCTTTGTATCTTCCGAAAAGCACAGTCGGTCCCTTTTAATACAGTATAAATGTTGCCAGTCCTGCCTCGTGCTGACCCAGGTAAGCGGTTAGACAAAAAGTGCATTAGCGCATACGAATTGGTTTTTGCCAATTGAAACTGGGATGTTGCCATCACAAAAAATATATTCATACTGCTCTACTCTCCTGTGATCTGTGCAGGTCTTAGCAGGAAGCCACAGAACTGTTTCCATACTTCTCTCTTTGGCGTGGGTGGAGACATTCAGATGAGAGTTGAGATGGTTTTCACAAGCTTGCATGCAACCTTGGAAGGGGAGGCAAATGTGAATGGCAAGCTGAATGCCATGTTTTATGAAAAAGACATCCCACAAAAATGTCTGGGTTGTTTTTCTTCAGTTAGTGGGTTGGTAAGCTCTCCAGATGCTGAAATTTATGTGCACAAGAACAAAAAAGTGTGTTTCTCATAATAATTCCACTTTAAAAAAAGCATTGAACCATATTCCTGCTTGAGACACTGGGCTTTCTGTGATAGTAGATTTTTAAAAACAGGCAAAAATGGGCTCTTCTGAGTGTTTTTGATAAACTGTTCTAACATTTAATTGGTTTATAATTTTATCATACTTTTCTTTCTAAAATATTTTGAAGACATGCATGTACTCCAAATTGGTGTCATTTCCTCTATGTCTGCTGTTGCTCATCAACCAGAAATTCCCAAAATTTGAATTAGATTTTTTGGGAATTTGATATTCATTGAAAATAAGTCTAAGAAACTGGACTAAGGTGGAAAATGACTGTTTGGTCATAAACATGCAGTTTTCCAGTTTAAAAAAACTTCAAAACATATTTTTGGTATTTACAGTTTTTCGAGATACAGAGCGTTTTGTAACAGTGGTCAAAGCAGGGTGAATTTCACCCATTTTCTTCTTAGGATGTGAGGGGTTAAAAATATGTAAATATGGCATGCTTTAAGGCATAACTTCCAGAAAACTTGAATTGGTTAAAATCACTTTCAAATATTTTCAATTTATTGCAGATTTAATGATCACAAATGAGTCTGCATTTTAAGTGAATTTAGTCTGGCCTCCCAATGAGAGGTCTTAAGGACTTATGTATCCCATTTCTCATATTTGATTGAGGTCAGTGCTCTAAACAATAATTTGAGCTGCATCTTTTTTTCATGCATACAATGTCAGATCAACACTTCAGCCCCCTTCAGAATATTCAGTTGCACACAAGAGTATAAATAAACCATTCTGAATGGAACCATCTCTGCCGTATTCTTTGCAGTGAGCCAAAATAGAACATGGTGTTCAGGTTAGCCAAGTTCTTGATGACAGGACTAACTAAAAGAATCCTATTAAGCAGTCCTGTTAGAAGCTAAAAAAGACTTTTTTTTAAATATTCAGATATCAGAGCAGTGTAGTGACATGCAAACACGTAATTGGTGCAATCCATTTGGCAAGAAGCACCAAAGGCTTGCAGCAAAATTAACCCTCTATTAACCACTGTAGCATATCTGCTACATAAAGTGAAAGGGTTAACAGCCTGGACACCCTGCTGGTTTTGTTTCTTATTTAAACATTTGAGAATAACTTGAATGGTCCGTCGCTCTAATTTTTCCATTCGCATTATTACCCAATGTAGCAGATCTGCTACATTTTGGAAAGGTGGGCCAAAGGGTAGAATTTTTTTTTAAACTATTTTTCCAAATATTGGCCCATAATCAACATATTTGCCTAGGGAAATGATTTTTACACAGTTGGAAAGGTACTTGATTAACAGAGGGTTAAACATTTCCTGAATCCACCATAACGATGTAATATACTAGCAAAAACAGAGGACTAATAAGAGGCTGCTTGCACATTCCTGGTCCTCTGTTAACCTTGTGATAGTTATCCCTCTATTTTTAGGTTCAAACTTCTGAATGTTTGGTGTTTCAGAAGAGCCCTGAAGAGAGATCTGAGTGAGATGTTTGATGAAAGATGACATATGCTGTCTCAGGAAAAACTGGAGAGTAAAACTCTGCCACAGAAAAACACTGAATAATCTTGCTTCTCTTTTAAATCAGTGAGAATAAAATTTCAAATTTAGTAAGTCATAATCACACATATTTCATCAGAGATATCATCAACACAGATTCAACAAATTAAATTTAATTTGCAATGTTCCAACAATGAATAAAACAAAAATGTTTTTACACTTGGGGAACGCACAGATTTTAGCTGGACGGTTGAGATAATGTTCATTGTGAGTGTCAAATGCAGCATGATTGAGAGGGAGGGGCAGAGGAGACAGCAAAAGCAAGGAGTGACAACCTGCCAGTATCCATTTCTGTTGTTTGAAGTGTAACATTATTCAAGCTTGAGAAAAGGAAAAATTTAAATTTATTCTTATCGTCACTTTCCTTGAACAAGCTGGCTATGGTGGTATAGATTAAATCTTGCTCTACTTGCGAGTCAGTTAGCTCTCTGATGAGCACTGGAAGCAATAGCATCCTCAGTATCAAAGATCTTACAGCACCTAGCACTGGATCAGACTCTATAAAGGGACAGGCCATGGCCTTTGATCAATTCCATCGATTGACCTTCTCCAAGGGAGCTGAGCCAAGATGGATTAGTTTGACTCAAAATATGGTGAAGCCACAAATAAACGGCAACAAACAGCTGATGGCAGTTTTCTTTTGTCATTTTTTCCTCCACAACCCCCTCAAAATCACAGACTTAAAACAGTGTGTGGCTGAAGAGGTGGGGCAGAGCACTGGACAGTAGAGCCCAGGATGCTCTTAATCAGAGACGTGACAAACGGCAGGCAGCCTCAATCTCCATGATTGGGAGCCTGGAATCCATACTTATCAAGTGTTGGTCGCTCCCATTGGTCACTGACTGATCAGTCTGGCCTCAGTCGTATAGCCAGCGTTTAGCCCTTACGTCACTAATGAAGTGAATATATGAATATTCATGTTTTCTGCTCTTGGCTGATTGGGCGACCTTTTGGCGAGAACCACCAATCGAATATGAGTTAGCTAGCCAGCAACGGCATTCGTGAATGTTATTTGACATGAGCTTAAAAAGTAGATTGTGGCTTGCTTGCGTTTACTCTTGGAGTGGTTGTTAAGTTTTGAACAGGATAATGTTTGGCCATATCTGCATTTTGTTTATTTCAGTGGGATTCCCCAGTTTAATAAAGGCTAAATTAAATAATACTCAAATTACATAACATATTTCACTGTAATTGGCATTAGCTATAGCTCGAAGGGCATGATTGCATCAGCTAGATTAAAGTGATACTCCATCCAAAAACTATAATTTGTATACCAATTACTCACCATTAGATGTCTTGAATGGACGAAGTTGTTCTTCACCTGGCGCAACTTTATGGCCACTGGAGAGTTTTAAAAAATTATCCAAATTCCTTTTTTGCTGGAAGCAAATGGGGTCACCCAGTAGCAATGGGAAAACTCCACAAAACGTCCGTTGACAAACTTTCAAACCATCGTCCAACACATCGTCCAGTATAATCCAAGTCTGCTTTGTCCACTCGTATCCTCACAACTCTAGAAACGCAGTTATTTTTCGCTAAAAATAAGAAAATACCACAGTTATGCTTCAAGTAAGCTCGAGCATTCAACGAAGTTCCGCCTCCCGGCTCGTTCATTGCCCAGAGACTCTGCTGCCACTCAGATGAATACTCGTATAAACACGAGCCCGGAGGCGGGACTTCCGTTGAATGCAGAACTGTGGTATTTTATTTATTTTTAAGTCTGTCTAAAGGAGCGGGGCACCCTTGCGACTGTGAGCCAATCACAGATCTTGCATGGATTTTGTGCGAATATTTGAAAGTCAAACGCTGGTCTACCGACTGAGGCCAGACATACAAGCAAGTGACCGTTGGGAGCGACCAAAGCTTGATATGGATGGATTCCAGGCTACATGAATGGCTCTCGTGCACAAAATCAGGATGTGAGAAGTGGTCAGGTTAATGCACAGGCACCTCAGAAAGAGCCCCCGGCGCATCTCCCTGTCTCTCTTCTCTAATACTAATATTTTAGATGGTGTCTGTGAATGATGGCAGGTTGTAAGGCCCAGATAGGGGCTGGGGTTCTAAAAAGGATGGGGTTGGGTTTTGGGACAAAGTGCTATGCATTACTACAGAGGAGCATGCCAAAGCTCAGGTACACACACACGCGCACACAAACACAGATTATACAGCATGTAGACACTCACGCAATGCATACACACCGGTGATGGCTGGTAGTTAAAATAGAGAATGAAGCATAAAGTTGTGGACCCAAGAAAGCTAGGGAGGTCCAGGGGTTTGAATTAATTGAAAATTAAGAAAATTATTGAAAAATATGCCCTTAAATGGTGAATTTTGGGGGTACATTTTGACAAATTGGGACTTAAAATTATGAGACAAACCTTCAACAGATTAAAGGTATCACATATTACTCCATTCTAGCATTAAATGATTGTGCGCCTTCTGAGAATTTTCAAATTACTGTATAAAATAAAATGATTTTCATTGAGGTAAAATGTGTTGATAGTTTTTACGTATATAGGGGAAATACCTTTATGATGTATGAAATAGAGAAGATGGGTAATTTTTTTAAATATTAATAGTACCCATGCAAGATACTAATCTGAAAAATCAAGAAACCTGCAAATTTACAACAATGAGCCAAAAGATTACAACTACTCACAGATGCAGCGAATAATGTTTATTATCTCATAACAACGGCACATGCCAAGGTCTTTGGGTAGATCTTAGATAGTAACGAACAGTTGGTTCTCGTATTCAGCGTGTTGGATGTTGGAGAAATGAGATCTGAATAACTTTGACAGGGGCTAAATCGTTATCATCTGACAAGCGGGTCAGAGAATCTCTTAAGTGGCAAGACTTCTAGGGTACTCCCTATCAGCAGATGTGAGTAACTACTAGCAGTGGTCAAAGGAGGGACAAACCATGAATTGGCAAAAGGGTTTGGTTGCCTGGGGCTAATCGATGCACGAGGGCTATTGAAGTTATCCAGTCTGGTCCAAGTTGACAGAGGTACAACTGTGGCACAATTCGCAGAGAATTTCAATGATATTTACATAAGGAATGTTTCAAAACACACAGTGCACTGTACCCTGCAGTGTATTGTACTTTATAGCTGCAGACCAGTCAAAGTGCCCACTCTAACCCCAATCCACATCTAAAAGCACCCCCCAGTGGGCACCTGAGCTTCAGAACTAGACCTTGGAGCAGTTAAAGAAGGTCGCCTTGTCCGCCGAGTCTCATTCTCTTTCAGATCATGTGCTTCAGCTGGGTATATGCGCACCATTTGCCTGGGAAGAGATGGCATCAGGATTCACTGTGGGAAGAGGACAAGCTGGTGGAGGGAATTTGGTACTGTGGGAAATGTTCTGGGAAATCCTGCATTTGGGAATTCATGTGACATCAGTTTGATGGAGCTGTCTTGGGAGCACGAGGAGGACCTTCACTGTTTTACGGAGGTGGTTTTAATCCTGTGGCTGAAATTTTTTGAATTTTTGGGTAATTTACATATTTTAGTTTCCTATAATTACTCTTATAAGTAAATATGCAGAAATTAAATTAATAATTAAAGGGGTCATATAATGTGTGATGGGATCCGGGAAAACCAGTCACATGGTGAAATTTGACCTTCTGGAGATTCTGATACCACCTGAAAGCTGATTTCAAGCTGATTTTTAAATCTGTTTTCATTATTTTCATACCTTGTCTGCATCAAATGTTATGGCCACCCAAAGTCAGCTGATCAGATGGATTTTCTGTGATGGAATTTTGAGAAAAATGGGTTTAAAGTCAGGGATTCTAAATAGAATCAGAACAGCAAGGTACCAAAAGGTACATGTCAGTCACTTTCCTTTAGTAAAACACCTATGTGTAGTCAATTTACATGTTGTAAAATGTACAGAAAGCTGATTTTGGCATCAAGCAACACTCAACAATCATAAATTAGTTGAAAATTCAGTGTGTTTTTATTTATGAATACATTCGTCAATTTAACACAACGCCAAAGTTTTGTCACTTCATAGGGTCATTTTCTTACAACTATTGCAAGAATGAACAAAACAAAACATATTTCATATTGATGAAACATATACACAATAAGATCTATTTTATAATAATAAAAATATTATTAGGTTATTATACGGTTGTACCTTATTAAACAGTAAGGCTATACGTACCAGTACTATGTACAGTAATCGTTTTCTTAGACATTGCTATTATACAATATAGGTTAATTAAATATGATACATATTTCACATGTGCATACCAGCCAAACAACAAAATTTCTTACACAATATGTCTTAAACAATTATGTACTATACATTAAATATATCATAAATTATTATATATTAAATATATCATATTAACTCGAACCAATACTTTCCAATACATTCCTTTAGAAAATTTAAATGTTTGCCAAGACAAAGGCCTATCACTTCAAAAGACCTATCAAAATATTGAGATAAACACTAATTTCATATTATACCCTTGGGTATTCAAAACTACAATTAAATAAAATACTAATACAATGCAGCATACTAATAATAATACAATAGGCTAATCATCACCAAAAGTGATCATGTCATTTAACAAGGTGCCACCAAAACATTCTATCTGGTTTGAAAAATATATGTAGTGTATATAACATGAAAACCGTGATAGATGAATTCGTTTGACTACTCTAAAAGAACGAGATCTTCCGGGAAACTTTCTTGCCCAGTCAGACCCCGAGGTAGATTAGCTTGAGTGCTATCCATAGTAGTAAATTACAGTCTATGATTAATACAGAAAGAGATAAGTCACCCGAAGGCAATGGCCATTTTAAATAACATTTTGTTGTTTTATGAAAGATGACTGACTTGACTGTTTTTATTGCACCTTGTATGATCAGATCACCAAGTCTATTGAGATTGGTCAACTATGGTTCAGGAAACAGTGCTACATCAATTGCAGGGAAGCAGGGAAAAAAAACAAAACGTTGGGGTTGCATTGTACTGTGGAGGAACAGTGGTAAAAATTTTAATCCTGATTCTTTACTTCGTTTTCGTTTGGAAGTCCACACAAAAACAATTTTCCCTTGTGCTGAAAAAATCTGCATCTTCTGGACATGGTGCTACGCATCAAACTCTTCCCACCCTCCATTCCTAAGCTTGTTGGAAGGCATGCCAGACTTGCCTCTTGGTAGGCATCATGTAAATGTGTTTCATTGTGACGCAGACACTGAAGAAAAGTTACTGTCACTAACAAGGTGTTTCAGGAGCTGTTTTCTGTCTTTGAGCATAACTCTGTTTGGCATAGATTTTAGGCTTTGTAACTTTGCAGACATTTTTCATGCACAAAAAGTTTACAACATACTAAAAAAGCAGTAAAAACTGCAAAAGCGTAATGAAAATGCATCACCATGAATAGGTGGAACAATATTCCTGGGTAGAGTCTCTTACAGGAAATGCTCACAAGGCACATCATAAAGTGTGCCGTGGAGTATTTTCTATTGCCCATGGAGGTGTGTCTGTGCCATCAAGCAGCATGCAGCAGGAGAGAGGCATGCTGTTCATGAGAGGGAAACTTGAGGCAAGAAGATGTGAGGATGAGAAAATGCAAGCAAATTACATCAGTCACAGACATTCAAAATCATGATATTCAGAGTAATATGCATTTCATCATGATTTTGTCAAGGATGTAGATAGTCATGTTTATTCTGATTAGTTTGCCTGCTGTTGGACACAAAGTAGACTACAGGGTTATCATTTATTCTAAACAAATCATCTGTGAACATTCAGTTCACCCTTCCACAAATACCATGTGCCCCCTGGTGTTTATGGATTTGCCCTTTGAAAAATGGCACTTCTGTCGACACCTTAATAAACCACAGCCTGCATAAAACAATTTGATCACATATAGACTTTTGAAAAGCCAAAATGAAGCTCAATTCATGATACACAGCGCCACCATATTAGCTTTGCCTGACTCCACCTCACATGCAGTGAATCCAAAAATGTGCAAAGCAGTGGAGAGTTGGTGGAGCTGAGGTGGGCAAAATTAAGCCCAAGTGGGAAGCATACAAGCTTAGCTTGATGCTACCAGAAGAGCTTTGTTATAAGAAGCTAGGTCATATCTGCCCCCAAAAAGTAGCTAAAGGATGGAGGCTTCTAACTGCATGCTGTGGCAGGTCGAATGCTGTACATAGCCGGTAAGCCGTCAAGGTTTATGGCAAGCTGTGCAATTCAAAAATATGCGTTTTTTCACGCAAACAGTATATGTCAAATAGACGTTACATGTATTCTGCATGTGTTCAACGCGTGAAAAATCAACACATTGTTAATGTGTTGTTTATGTGTATTTTATGTGTTGTTGACGTGTTGTTTGCGTGTTGTCGACGTGTAAATGTACACGTCAGTTTCACGCGATTTGGAGCCATCTGGCCATTTGTCCAGTTTTTCTGCGGCGGTGGCTTTGGCTGCTGAGAAAGAGGGTTAAACTATTTCTTTTAGCAGAGGGGTTGCCTACCACTATTCAACATGCTAAGTATCCTGTTACTTCTTTGTTATCTAATTTTATATTTGTAGCCCATGAAAATAAAATATTTGGGTTGCAGTTGTATGACTTCTCTGCAAAATTTGTACTTAATGAATACGACAGCTGAGCGCTATTTTTCTGAACTTACGCTGCTCAGAAACATAGGTTAACCTCGGATTACAATAGATTGAAATGCTTTGCGCTTATGCCAAGTGACAGCCAATGCAAACTGGATTTTATACAAGCCTTGCCACAGATTTTTCTGTAAAAAAGAGGTCCATCTGTATAAAAACAGACTATTTTTCATTTTGTGCTTTGTATTTTTTTTTGCATCTTCGCGGCATCTTTCTGCAAACTCTAGCCTTTAATGTAGGACCCATCAAAGTTTGGAGTCATATTGGCCGATTTGAGTGTTGATTATGGGTTGAAGTGGAAGTGAAGTGAAGTGAAAAATTACATTGTTTTATTCTCAGTACCTCCATTGGATGAATCATCATTTTGGATCCACACCATAGAATTTTGATAACTTTTTGAGCTTTTAATTTAATTTAGGGCTGTGAGCAGCAGGGAGCACATTATCAATAATAACCTTAATACCTGAACAGATATTTGTATGGAGGTCAGCACTTATCAGGCGTAATCTGGTACGCAGGTTGTATTACCCATTTGGAAGCAATTTACAGCCTCCCAAAGACTTTCAGGATTAAAATGAGAGTTTGTAATTAGGTAAGATAGGGACATGCCACCGTAGAATATATGCAAAGCTTGGATTATTTTGAACTGAAGATCAGTGCATCAGAGGGCTTTGGCCAAGCACTGAATGCACTAAAGGAGAATGGCCGCAGGGCTTAATATATGCAATCAAAAATATTTCATAAAATAACCATTCCCATTGAAATGTGATCAAAACTCTTTAACACTGTCACTCAGCCTAAATGTTATATAGACGTGAGATATGCGGTCCACTCAGTCAACAGTACTACAATAGATGGGAGAAAAATCCAGAAAAAACCCCTTTAAACAATTCTGTAAAAACGTATTACTCGCACACAGAAATGCCACTGACAATGCATGCAGGGCTGAATTAGGCAGAGTTCGAATTCTCATCTAAATTCAGATTGATTTATTGATTCTTTAACAACAATGTCAGCAATGTTTTAGCTATGTTATACAATTCATTCATACCTTTGGGCAATTTAGAGTCTCCACTTAACATAACAGGCATGTCTTTGGACTGTGGGAAGATATCAGAATACCAGGAAGAAACCCATACAAGTACAGGGAAAACATGCAAACTCTACACAGAAATGGCTGTTTATATGTTCCACCGTGTTTTATGGCTTTTCATGATTTTCGGTGCCACATTGAACACTTGTGCCCCATACACAAGAGCTCTAAGCTCCTTTACCTTGCCAGAAACAGGGAAGCCCCGGTCATGCAAGTACTGCTGCAGTTTATGTCTTTTACAGAGACATATATCCCTGTAAGACTGGTTTGCTGCCATGTTGTAAAAACCAGGTTCATTCCGGGTTTGTATTTCAATCAGTAGAAGCAAAATATCATTTTAAAATACGCTGTATTAAAAGTTTCTCAATTTTGTAACTTTCAGCCCAAAATAAAAACGTCAAGCATATTTTTCATATTTTCAAGTACTTATTCTAAATTTTCCGGCGCTACTCAAGGACTTTTTTAAATTCAAGTAGTTTTCCAGTATCACATGTAAAATTCAAGGACTTTTCAAGGCTGTGCCAACCCTGCACACATCCTCCATGTTATCTCCATTTTTCATCCAACTCATGGTTTTGATGAAGAAGCTGTCATGCAGCTGGGCACATCCAAAAAATCTTGTGGGCTGAGGATTAACTGGGCCTACTGCCACTTTTCATCAAAATTATGTTCTACCATAGAAATAATCTCAGTATTAACAGGTACAATATCCAGATTTCATTTTTCAATAATGGAGGGCAGCTGGGAGAAACATCCAAAAAATGCATAGTACTTTGTTGAAATTTTCAGTCCATTTCAGTTAAAAAAGTTCTATGTCCACTTTGTCGAATTAGGGAGCTGGATATTGGGTCACATGATCACGATGACTAGATGGCTGAGCACAGGCATCTACCATTTCGAAGCAAAAACCCTCTAATATAATCAGATTAATAATAATGATTAATAATAATCAGTTCAGTTCAGTCATGGTCCCTTCCGAACAGCGACTGCACAAATACAGGCAATACAGGAAAACAACAGAGTTGAGTGATAAACTTTCACAAACTCTGTAATAGAGCCTTTTTTTTTTTTTTCTGAACTAAGAAAATGGTTAGAACGGGAAAAAAAGCGACAAACAAAGCGACAAACCAAGCCCGCCGGATCTTACAACAATTGTGGAGACCCTCGAAGAATTGAGAAATGAAATGAGGGAGAAGCTGGACCAGCTTTTTGAAGGAAAATGGTGATCTCAAAAGGAGATTGCCAAGAAAGACGACAGATTCAATCTTTATCAAGCAAACTGGAGGAGCTGGAGCAACAAGAGAAAACGTAATGATGTAATCCTGACAGGGCTCAAAATCAAACCCAGGAGTTATGCCAGGGCAGCAGCGAAGGACGACGATGGAGGCGAGGAGGACAATAAATCTGTGGAAATGCAGGTGATGGAATTCCTTCGACCAAAAAGTATTTCTCTGGACCCCAGCAATGTGGATTCATGTTATCTGCTACCAAAAGGAGGGAAGCGGAGACCGAATGCAGCAAGGGCATGTTACTACGACTTACAAGCAACAAGCACAAAATCTCTCTGTTGAAGCAAGGGAAAAAATCTCAAAGGATCCAATGTTTTCATAAATGAAAACCTCACCAGGCACAATGCAACCATCGCATGGAAAGCTCGCCAACTAAAAAAGCGGGAAGATACACAGCACTTGGACGGCTAACTGCAGAATTTTCATCAAACCAAATGGGTCACCGGAAACTACCAGACCGGTGCTGATCAAGATGATGCGGATTTGGAGAGTTTTGACCACTGAGGCAGGTTAAAATCCCTGACAAATCTCTATGAGCAGTTATCTGATAAACCAAACTGTAGATCAGGAAACTGGCTTTTCAACAACAAGTCACCAAAACTCAGGAATAGATAATGAAGAAATAGATCCGGACAACCATTTTTTTTCTACAAAAACAAACGTACTTTAGACAAATTTAACAAGAACATTAAAATGGAAGGGAGTTTGTCCATTATCCACTTCAATAGTAGGAGTCTATATGCAAACTTTGACCAAATAAAGGAATACCTTCTGTCATTTGCTAATCCGTTCAACATCATCGCACTATCGAAACTTGGATTAAAGAAGAAAAGGGCAAGGACTTCTACATGGAGGTTACAACTTCGTGTAAGAGCAGACTGAATAAAGCTGGTGGGGGTGTTGGACTATTTATTGATGAGGCCATAAACTTCCAGGTACTAGAATGCAAATCAATTGTTGTGGAAAATGTAATGGAATGCCTTACAATTGAGATTCCTAGGTTGAAAGGTAAAAATACGGTTATTTGTTGTGTGTACAGAGCAATTCGCAAATTGATGTTTTTAGTAAATGTATGGGTGAATTACTTGTCAATATGAACCAGAAAAATGTTTTTATGTGTGGGGACTTTAATATTGACTTGATAAATCCAAATAATAGCTCTATAATAGAGGAGTATATTGACACCATGTATGCCATGGGTATGCAAACCATTAATCACAAAACCAAGCAGGATTACTAGACACAGTGCCAATAGATAATGTGTATACTAATGTATTAGATTCTGAAATATTTAGTGGCATTATGATAAATGATATTACTGATCATCTACCAGTTTTTTGCTATTTGTAACTGCAAATTAGATATAAGGGACCAGGCTAGATTGAAAACCCTGAACACACAGAAATCAGAATTAAAAAAGCCAAAAAAAGGCTAAAGAAACTAGAATCAGATATGTTGAACCAGAATTGGGATCATGTATTAACAGAGAAAGATCCAAATAGAGCCTATGAGGCTTTTCTATGGACAGTAAACTCCTGTATGATAAACACTGTCTAGTCAAAATAACGAACAAACTGAAGCAAAACAAAGAGAGAAACCTTGGTTTCAAAAGTACTGGCAAATGCCTGTAAGAAGAAAAATATATTGTATAAACAGTTTCTGAGAGAAAAACTGAGAAAGCAGAAATTAGGTACAAAAAATTACAGAAACAAAATGACAAATTTACTAAGGAAACATAAAAAGAGTATTATGAAAAAGCTTTTATTAGAAAAATAAACATTACACCAGAAATCTCTGGAATATAATAAAGAACGTCTCTGGGAGGACACCGAGGAGGAGTACCCTGCATTCTTTAATATAAATGGCAAAAAGGTAGAGGACAAGGAATTGGTCGTGGAGAATTTTAACAGTTATTTTGTGAATGTTGGGCCAGAACTAGCAAAGGGTATTAAATCCTCACACCTAAGATGGGACTACCTTGACAAGGATGAGGAAATCAATACACAATGACACTAACTCCTGTTACCGAATCTGAAATTAGATCAATTCTGAAAAATTGTACAGCTAAGACATCTGTTGATGTAAACCAATTAGATATGAAATTACTGAAAACACTAACTAACGCAATTGTAACTCCACTTTGGCATATATGCAATCTATCCTTCTCCTGCGGAGTGTTTCCAGATAAAATGAAGATAGCGAAAGTTATCCCTCTCTACAAAAGCGGGATAAATATGATTTCTCAAACTATCGTCCTGTCTCGATTTTACCTCAATGCTTGAAGGTCCTAGAAAAAGCTCTTCAATGACAGATTGGACAAGTACATTGATAAACACAAACTACTGTGTGACAGCCAGTATGGGTTCAGGAAAAAAGCATTCGACAGCACTAGCCCTAACAGAATTTATTGAAATGATTAAAGATTCACTAGATTCAAACTTATATTCTATAGGCATATTTATTGATCTGAAGAAAGCATTCGACACTATAAATCACGATATATTGATTGAAAAACTTTACAAATATGGATTAAGAGGGACCGCATTAAAATGGATCAAAAATTACTTAACAAGTAGGACGCAATTTGTGCAGATGGGCAATAGCAAATCGAATTGCTTGGACATTACCTGTGGAATTCCTCAGGGCTCGGTCATAGGTCCCAAGTTGTTCATAATTTACATAAATGACATTGTTAAGGTGTCCGATATCCTAAAACTAATTTTTATTCGGACGACCGACATTTTCTGCTCAGGTGTCGATCTCAAGCAATTGGCAAAAGTGGTTAATAAAGAAATGTCTAAACTTCACACGTGGTTTAATGTAAACAAATTATCATTAAATCTTACAAAGACCAAATTTATGATATTTAGGAAAAAAGGCCTAAAGGACGACATAGACTTAAAGGTAAATGGTACCAGCATTGAAAGGGTAAACGAATATAAAGTCATGGGAGTTATGTTAGATAATCTCTTAAGCTGGAAACCACATGAAAACTTGGTTCAAAAAAGTTAGCTAAAAAGCGTGTCTATTCTTTGGAAAATGCAAAAATTATTAAAATACAAGTCCCTTAAAATAATCTATTCAGCACTCATAGCACCCCACTTACACTACTGCGCTGAAGTATGGGGACACACTTATAATAATACAATAGAATCATTGTTTAAACTCCAAAAAAGGCCCTTAGAATTATTCATAACGTTCCCTATGGAACTCATACAAACGATTTGTTTATTAAGGCAAAGTTTCTTAAATTGCAGGATATAATAAAATTCAACTCCTTGCAAATTGTATATTTAGGATACCACAAAGAATTGCCTAGAAATATACAATGCCTATTTCTCCAGCGTGAATGCCTTCATGACCTAAGAGGCAGAATGTTGTTGCAAACTAGAAGGGTCAGATCGACTCGGAGGTGAGCACTCCTTATCGGTGGCTGGAGTCAGTGCATGGAACATACTTGAACACAATATCAGAAGGGCAGACAATTTGAAAGACTTTAAGTATCTTCTGAAATGTGCATGTTTGAATAACTATGAACTTATCCAACAAAATGGCATTGGATAAATTAAACAGAACCATAACGGGCATAAACAATAGGAGTTGTCTATAGACACTCAGCTATAGTGTGATTAAAACTCTTCATGACTGTCATAAATCTCTATGATTTTATGTTGTGACGTTTAAATCGTAGTGTAAATAGACACTCAGCTCTGTTGTGATTTATAAATCTTTATGATATCTTACCCATAATCAAACTGTTTTTCTGGGAGTTGGGGGCGGGACTTTGACAAGCGATTTAATTTCTCCCGCGACCCTTTTCAGATACATGTTGTGTTGAAATTGTCATGGAATGACTGTACAATCATGCCGAAATGAAACAACAAATAAATAAAATAAATAAATATACCAAATAGAAGGTTGTCAGATGATGAAATCTGGGATATTTTAGCTAGGTAGGTACTATAGCACTTGTATGAGGCGTCTATCTGTCTTAAAACCCTTTATTTTTCTTATTCCAGGAGGCCATTTAAGATAGTACCACTTAATTTTCAATCTCATATTTTATGTATTGCATGATGCATGTGTATGCACATTAGGCCTGCACGATACATCGCCAGAAGATCGTGATCTCAATTCACCCCTACGCGCGATCTAATTTCTAAATGTCAACGATTTTCCAGCATTATTTCAGGAGCTGCAGAGCAAACTAACTTGGTAGTTTTCAAAGAAAGTGAGCAGTAGGCGGTCTCTTGGGGGCGCTTGAGGCCGCCCCCAAACACAGCACTGACGTTGCATTCGCGCTCATCCTATGTATGGCAAAGCAGGTCTACATCACTTGAGTTCATGTAGAAGCCAGAGAAGGTAAACAGTAAATGGCATTGCTCTTTCGAATCAATCAGAGTTGGCTAGCAGTGCAGATTCAGAAGCAGCGAGGGAGACATGGAGAAATGTTAACGTGCAGAGTGCAGGAAAGTTTGTGGTCAGTAAAAATAAATGCAGAATGAACACTGATGAAAAATCCACCCAATAATAACTCCGACGGGGCGAGCGGACGAGCCCGCTATTTTTGCTTTACGAATCAGACCTGATGCGGTCATGACCATACAGTTGCCAAACTTCAAAGCCATGAACAAAGCAACGTCAAGGTTTGCAGAATTATCATTGTCTAAAGAGCAATAGTTCTAACCTTGGTCCCATGCTCAATTGACAATCAAGCACTTGATTCGCACAATTACAAATTTGAATCGGAAGATGGTCCAATTTATTTTTATATTGTTCTTTTGGCAGTCGGATTTTGAGATTAAAATGACCAGGAAACAGCACAGATTCACCTGCGTGTGTTTGCCAGATTATTTTTATACGCTTACATTTGACGATTTGATGTGAATACGAAAATGAATTACACCTCACGGTGGATAGGCTTAAGGTGGTAATTCATAAGATTTGAATTGGTTTGTTTATATTGACATCTTTGGCAGTAAGCTGTAATTGCAGGTGCGCTTCTGGACCTCATTTCCCATAACTCTTGTCGAGACCCAACAGTGTCGCCTGTATGACGTCGATAAATTGACGGCTCTTACCAGTTCCACGCCTCCTCAACTCTCATGCGGACAGGAAAGATGCTCTTTGACACGGCAGTTGAAATCAATAAAAGTAAAAATTATGTGACGTTAGTCATCCATTAGCGTCATCTCATTCCAGTAACATGTTAGGCTATTATGATAAATCGATTAACTTAAAGGGCTGCCAACTCTCACACATTCGCCGTGAGAATTTGTGCTTCATTCACATTCCCGTGCTGTAGTCAGTAATTATTCAATCAATGAAATGCGTGTTTCACGATCGTTCAAATTGTTTAAATGAAATAAGACCATTTGAAACATTTTTATGCAATTCCACTGCTTCCAATCCCTGAGTGAAGAAACGCGTGAGAATTCCGGAATCATAATTGTTCTCATATTACTAGTGGCGAAATCCACCGTAACACATGTGAAACTGATAAACTTCAATGCTCAAGGACTTCAATTCCACCTGAGAATCTCTACAAACGGTCTGATAGAATAATTTCTGACTACAGCACAGGAACGTGAATATGTCGTTTAAACTCAAGCTGAATATGTGAAAGTTGAGAGCCCTGTGTAGATAATGAAAACGGATTTGTCGAGGCGGTTAACATAGTTTTTTTCCCGTTTGCTTCCTGAAATTACGCTTATAATTTTAGTTTCAGTTGTAGCCTCAACAGAGACTCAGCTAACGTTAGTTTCTACTGTGCACAGTATAGCTAAACAGTGTGGTATTTGCCATTGGGTAGATGTCAAGGGATCCAGTAGCGGTACTTTTCACTTCTTGGAAGGCTGCATTTTTAACGGTCCTCCCTTAATTCCATCCGTAAAACTGACATATAGTGTAAGGGACAAGTTAGATTTAGGGTTAGGGGATAGAGCCAAGGTTCAGGGTGGGGAAAGTACCGCTACTGGATCCCCTCTGACGTCCACCTTGCCATTGCTTCTCCCGGGGTTCCTTACTTCCTTCAAGCTAGCTTGCGGCTCCTCCTACCTTCTGGACAGACCAGACACTGCTTACTGACGTAAAAAGTGTCACTAGATGTGCGCCTGTATTTGAATATAGCGCGGGAATGTCGCCAAAGACACACTGATTGCTTTACCTGGCAAAGAATGAAATATAAGTGCTTTCATCGGCGGGTCATAGGCCCAATCATCGTTGTTTTATCCCCCCTCTCTGATAGACACTGACTTAACAGACAGTGACGAGACGGAAATCTTATGGATTACCACTTTAATGAAATGTTTTCCACATTGCGTTGGCCTGTATTGTTATATTTTTGAAAACCAGGGCCATATTAAAATGGTTTTATTAGCTCCGCCGCCGCGCGGAGCTATGGTATCGGTCCGCCATCTGGAGCTATGGTGCATCGGGCTCCGTCCTCATGCGTTACAGGCGTTACTGGACATACATCTCATAAAGCCCTGCAAATGACATGCCTAAAAGGTCCTTGTCCGTCAACACATTTCGCTTTATCTCATCAACAATTTCAGTTACAGGCTTCAAATTTTTACTGGACATGCATCTCATAAAGCCCTACAAATGACATGCCTAAAGGTGACCTTGGCCTATTTTTTCAAGGTCACTGGCCTAAAAATATCACCAAAAACTTCGAAATTTTGCTGTATCTCATCAACTATTTCAGTTACAGGCTCCTAATTTTTACTGAACATGCATCTCATAAAGCCCTACAAATGACATGCCTAAAGGTGACCTTGGCCTATTTTTTCAAGGTCACTGGCCTAATATCACCAAAAACTTAAACATTTTGCTTTATCTCATCAATGATTTCAGTTACGGGCTCCTCATTTTTACTGGACATGCATCTCATAAAGCCCTACAAATGACATGCCTAAAGGTGACCTTGGCCTATTTTTTCAAGGTCACTGGCCTAAAAATATCACCAAAAACTTTGACATATTGCTTTATCTCATCAACTATTTCAGGTACAGGCTCCTAATTCTTACTGGACGTGCATCTAATATAGGCCTACAAATGACATGCCTAAAGGTGACCTTGGCCTATTTTTCCAAGGTCACTGGCCTAAAAATATCAACAAAAATTTCGACATTTTGCTTTATCTCATCAACTATTTCAGTTACAGGCTCCAAATTTTTATTAGACATGCATTTCATAAAGTCCTACAAATGATGTTCCTAAACATGACCTTGGCCTATTTTTTCAAGGTCACTGGCCTAAACATATCATCAAAAACTTCCACAATTTGCTTTATCTTATCAACATTTTCAGTTACAGGCTCCTAATTAGCTCCTGCCGCCCGAGTGGCATGGGAGCTATGGTATCGGGCTCCATCCATGCGTGCGTCCGTCAACAAAAACTTTGACATTTTGTTTATCAGAACGGTGGGAGCTTCTGGGGCCGCCAGTGCCCTATATTTTTAATCATGTTAATGGTGTTCTGAAATTGCGAGGGGAGCGTTCATTTTGGTACAGCCAATACCTGCTGAAAGGCTTCCATGTAAGCAAGCTTCATTTTTCCACGTGCTCATAATATATACAGCTCTGACACGAGAAGTGATTGGTCATTTGTTAATGAGCTATAGTTGAGCCCAGTACCAGCATCCTGGTATTCGATCTTGTCGGCAGTTGGCGACGTGGCCATTCCCAGTCATCCTCGATCCCAATATTATTATTTCTATGAATCTTTGGACAAACACAGTGTGCTTGCTCGGAGTGGGAGCGAGGTATCCTGTCACGTAAAACTGAGGCAGAAACAGTCCGGGATACTTTCACATCGGGGAGCCTTTGGATTGGTATATTTTGCAAAAAATCTCAGAAAATTGGAAGGAGAGCCTATTATTCTACTATGTTTTTGACCCTGTGATAAACCAACGCCATGAGTTCGTGCACATGATCCATGTCATCCATTGTTTTAACTGCTGATTGACTTTAAGATCTGTACTGGTAATACCCAGTTGAGCCACATTTCCCAGACCGACATCAAGCCAATATAATGGCGAAGTGGGTCGTGGGAAGTCTGATGGGCTTTGGCTTTACTAAAAAGGCAAAAAATTTAGATTTTGAAAGTAACATTTTTAACTAAATTGTACTTTGTGTGGATGCCATGTGCGTCCTTGCATTGTAATCCATTTGGAGGTATCTTGAATAGACTAAATCATAGATACAACAGTGGGTCTCGAACTTCCGCATTAACGCTCGTGCTGTCGTCTGGCCAAATGCAAAAGCCATTACCAGTAGCAAATACCATTATGTAGCTGGGGTTTGAGAAATGCAAATCGGAGACTGATTAAAAGACAGTGTTTAGTAGTCGGTATCATTATTGCAGGGTTAGGGTAGGCCTGCAGCGTTCTAGGTAGTGTGATTTCAATCAGCCAGGATATATTTTTATTTTTTGATCAATAACCAATTAATGAGCTCTGGACCACTCCCAAAGTGGAGGGGAGTATTGGGTGGAACTGCGGATGGGAGATTGGGGCGAGTGTGATGTAAGACTTAGTCTGTGATTGTGCGGACGTTGGGTATCCCCCAGGTGGCGAGACTCAGGGTGGGGCTTGGGTCTCTTGTCGGAGTCAGTGTGACTCCCAAGCCCCCCGGGGTCCCTGGTGATGACTGTTTCTTGCTTCCTTCTTGGAGAGGGGAAGGGCGGGAGGGACGTAGAAACGAGACGAGCGGGGGTTGTGGGAATGTAGGAGGTATATATAGGCGTGAGGACGAATAGGAAGGCGCAGTTGGAGTGGCCCTGTTCATTAACCTACATTATCGGGAACTCCCTTTAAATTACACATTTCATAACCAAACCCATATCCATTTTGTTACAATTTTTGGAGTGAGTGACTAGATGTCGAAGAAATTTCTAAAAATTTCTAATCTGGTTGGAATTTAAAGTGATGATCTTGGTCCAGATGACAATGATGAAGATTCAGACTGTGAGGATTTGTCACGTGCCATACTTGTAGAACAAACGTAGCTGTGGTAGAGTCCCTAGCGAAGCTATGATGAGGAACTTAAATTTTTTTTCCCTCCAGAAGCCCTTTCAGAGGATGCACAACAGTGCATGTTGACTAAACGATGATTTGCGTGTTAGTTAAATTTGATATCACACACCCAGGGTTCGCACAGCCTGCATTTCACGTGATACTGGAAAACTACTTGAATTTCAAAAAGCGTTTAGAAGTCCTTGAATAGTGCTGGAAAATTTTGAATGTGTACTTGAAAATATGAAAAAAACACTTGAAATTTTTGTTTTAGACTTAAACTTACAAAATTGAGAAACTTTTTGTATTTTAAAATTATATTTTGCTTCGTACCAATTGAAATATGAACAAGGAATGATTAGAAAACTTATAAGCAAGCTCACGGTTCCGAGAGCACATATCAGGAGAGTTTATTTCTACTTCCCTGTCAGAGGTCAAGGCACATAAACAAATGCACTCGCTTGTGCATATACCATGGCGGCAAACCAGTCTTACGCTGATGTGACTTTGGAAAAGAGAGAAACTGCTGCAGTTCTTGCGTGTCCGGTGTTTGCCAGTTACTGGCAAGGTAAAGGAGCTTAGAGCTCTTGAGTATGGGGCACAGGTGTTCAACGTGGCACCGAAAATGATGGCAAAACAGGCTGTCATCTACCGCGATGTCATCTACGCGAGGTCATTTGCAAAAAAAGTAACATCGTTTATGCAAAGATATTGGCCTGAAACATGGCTAAACAAAAGACTAACTGGACTTGCCCTCATGAACATACACACAGACAGGGAGATTGACAGCGAGGAAATATTGAAGCAATTTAACGCAACTGGCAAGAGGAGAATTCACTTTAATTAGGCGACTGCGTCCTTGCACTCCATTGAAAAAAAACCCCCAAAAACAGCGCAATAGGCCTAATTTATGTGCGTGTTTTTTTGGGGGGGGTGGCAGTGCGTACCTCAAGATTTTTTTCTGCAGGCGCCCCTGGCGGCAATGGATGCACTGAAATTATATTAAACTAATTTAGTTGGTACTTTATGATTTTGTGTATAATTTACAAGAATGGAAAGTGCTTGGGAGTGCTACTTGAGGAGTCCTTGAGAAGTCCTTGAATTTTTTGGCTTCTGGGCTGTGCGAACCCTGCATGGTAACTAGCTGAGCCCCGCGGCAGGCATCACTGACTGCGGTATTGCGGTCATGAGTTTATCATCACAGCCCCAGTGGTAGCATACACACATTGATTTGCAAAATGTGCTTGCTCTCGCACACACACGGATACAAAGAGGACTGGGGTTTTAAACTGGCTTACTCTTATATTATAGACCATGAATCAAGAGTGGAGGTAGAGTACAATCCAGTTGGTAGTTTTATTGCAGTAGGTAGTTTTATTGACAGCTAAATAGAATATTCGGAGACGGAACCCCTGATAAGCATAGCACAGTTCAGTACAGATCTTATAGACAAAGCTGAGCTGTCAATATCTGGCCAGGAGGAGTGCCCACTTCAACAGGGATAAACTGTCCGTCAAGAGGATGGAGTAAGGGAACTTTGTTCCAATTCTGATGAAAAATTGACTTTTGAGGGATTGGGTGCTTGTTACTAACAAACTGGACAGAGGAACAGATTTGGAAGGGTTCACAAGAATGTGGACCCTGAGTAGGCTTGGAAGCTTGTTCGAGTTTAGTGAGTAAAGAAGAAAGCTTCTGGAAATTGCCGTCATTAAAGTAAACATTACACTTAATAAAGATAAAGAGTTTCTACTAGGAATACTGACTGGTTCTAAACACAAGTAAGAAATTGCAGTCCAGCAACTTGCTACACAAAGCAGGCGATTTAAATACACGCCACTGGAACATTAGGAAGTAACCATGAAACGAGACACAGCCGGGGAGGGGATTAGATGTGAGATGTAAACCAAAGGAGACATATTTCAGATAGACACGCAAGTCACTGAATAGGAAGAGGCACGAAAGGCATTCCAATAAGGGTTGGGACACTTTACTTGCCTGGCTTTGACGGGGCCTTAGCATTTGCTAAGTCATCTGACCATCTTCAGGTTTTAATTCTTCATTCTTCAATTGATAGCGTTACCGTTGTCATAATGTGAAATATACCTCACCTTATAAGAGATCTTTTGCCTTACTTTAGCAAAAATAGCAATAGAGGTAATAATTACAGGTTGGGCAGGTACAGTGCTATTTATTCTGTTGCAGGACAGTCTCATCACAGCCAAAAGGAAACATGGTGTGAAACCGGGACGGCCCATATCAATCCTGTTGTAAAGTAGGGTTAAATCAAAGTGGCCAAAACCAGGCTTCAATTTTGAGGCTCAATTCTTGATGTTTCTCACATGCACCACAGCAGTTGGCTCCAGAATTGATCATTCAGTTCTTGCTTTTAATGTAAGTCAACAGTACAGATGTAGACAAAAAACAGTATATAAGTCTTAATTTTTCTCCCCGCAAAAAAAAAAAAAGGTACTGTCAACATATTTTCTTTTTGCAGGATGTTTCCCCATGTATGTGTTGTTCTTAACTAACATGCTAAATGGTTGTTATAAGAAATCATTTCTGCTTGCATGTGTTGCTAGTTATGTCACTGCATCTGACACCACACGTGCAGCATAGACTCTGTCTCTGAAAACTGCACTTTCTTAGTAGGAAATGGTTTTCACAAAGCCTGAGGAAAGTCAATTGGTAATGTCACAGTGACCTGCCGTATAGTTTTTCTACAGTCTTCAGTGAAATAGGAGACGTCATTAACAAGTTCCTGTGAGGCACAATATGTCTCATAACCCTGTCCCTAGTCCGATCCCGATAGTCTCAATAGGACACCTGCATTTTCTGTAAATCCCTCATGCAGATCAGGGGTTTACTGGCATGCAGCCAAAACCTCAAAATATTTCTCAGCAGGGGCGAGAGGCAGGGCTGGAGCAGGCCAAATCTGACACCATTTCAGGAGATAACCTCTGCATAGAAATGCCATTGGGAATTAAAGCTGATACACAAGGGTCAGTGGCCATTGCATTGTGCACAGAAGGCGATAAGCAGAATGTGAGCTGGAAAACGGAGTAACAGAATGCGCCGAAACATCAGACTCATTTAGAGTCCTTTTCTCCCAGAAATTAAACCCTCAATTGAGCTTCCAGCAGGGGCATTAAATGGCTTATAATATTTTTTTTGCCTCTCAAAGATCCAAGCTCCAGTAAATGTTGGTATATAGGCCTGCTCCAGTTCGTGATAAGCCTACCCGAGTGAAATGATTTTCATCTCATGCATGGTTAGGAAGGCTACTGCAAGTACCTCAAAACAGGAGGACTTGCCATCGCTGAAAGAGAAGAGGGGGTGCAGGAAAGTATCAATTGCAGGAACCAGAAGCATCGCTGAGATAAAATTTTGATTTAATTTGATTTTTGTACCTTTTATATGATGCAAATGGTGTGAATTGGAGAATAGTACAGTGCTGTGAAAAAGGTTGCCCAGGTTGGCTGCTCATTGTGGGCAACAGCAGCCCAGGATTCATGTGGGATTATCAAGATTTGATGTCTTATAACGTCTCCTAAAATATGTAAATCATCCTTACCTTCCAATAAACTATTGCTCTCTAGGTACTCCAGATTGTTATCCTGCAACTAGCTGCATTTTGAAATAAATGTGTCAATCGATTGGTGGACAAAAAAATACATTGGTGTTAAATTTTTTCAATTTAGCTCCTCTCCTCTTGACCAAAATCGCAACCGCTCATGCGCAAATCAACAAAAACAGCAAAAAAAAAAAAAGTCTGTTGATGGGCAGATGTTTCTACCGCGCATGCACAGTTTGCAAAGTGGAGCATTTTCAAAATGGCTGTTACCTGAAAACTTCACTGGATGCATGGAAAAAACCTGGATATATTTGGTATGTAAGGCAGCTAATTGTCTTAATTTGTTAGTGAATTACCAGAGGAACATTAGAACTAAAGGGCGGGGACAACATTTTTGCAGTCAGCTGCATACAGAAGGTCCTTCCACTTTCCAAAGGAGTTCTAAGCTTTTTTTTCCCCACATTGACTGTGAACTGTCCTTGTGCATACAGTGCCAGTTCTCATGAGCAAGTGAAAAAGTGTTTGCCCCCTTCCCAATTTCTTCTATTTTTGCATATTTGACACACCAAGCATTTAAATGTTTTGGATCAGCAAACTAATTTTAATATTTGACAAAGATAACTCAAGTAAACACAAAATGCAGTTTTTGACTCGCTTGGTCCCGCGGACCAAAGGAAGCTTATGCGATTACGCGGCGGCGGCATTGGCATCGCTGTCAGCGTCTGCGTCAACTTTGATCTTCTTCTGCCAAACCACTGAAGGGATCAATGTGAAATTTGGTCGGGAGGTACATATCGATGTACAGCTTATAAATTGTTAGATTGGTGCAAGTCCGTCAATAGGTGGCGCTATAGAGATGTATAACGAGTTACAGGCTATGTTTTCTGAATCGCAAGTCGTAGAAACAAAATCCTTTTTTGTTGGATTCTGTGGATTAAAACAAATCAACCTGTACCAGCCGCACCCATATGCATGTCATGGTACTGCCTCGTGTGTTGTTTTTGTGCTTATTTGTGCTTGTGCTTTACTTTCGTTTTATTTTTCAGCTTTCATTCCCGCCGTCTGATGCTCGATTCTCTCTTTGCCCAAACTCCAGTGATGTCGTGTGACAGGCTTCAGCATGCCTGAGTCTCGTTGTCCAATCACGTTTCCTCTTTCGGTTTCGGCTGTGGTATTTCATTCATTGCTTCCACTTGTGCTTAATTCTGGGTCTCGCTAAACTCTGAGTGAATGCGTTCTCTGATAGGGCCATTACTAACCCGTACTAACCAGCACTTATTTGAGGGTGTTTGTATATATTTCGTCACGTAGTATTAACTTTAATTAACTCATTAGCGAGTGCGAGGGTTTCTAGCTTTTGTAATTCCTGCTAAAGCTTTCCCTGATTAACTGCATTTAAAGCTGTGCTTTCTTTTGCTTCTCTCGTGGTGCTTTTTACTCGTCACGTTTAGATTACCTCAATCTAAACTGTCTATCTTGATTGACTGTCTAAGAGTCTTGTCTCGAGTCATTATTGTTAACCCGGTTCTCCTGTAATTGTTTTATTAATCCCATGTGTTTCTGTTCCATTCGAGATTGCATTCCGAGTCCCCGCCTCCTCTCGTGGCTATATCTGTGGCAAAGTGAGAAGCGACATCAGACAGAACTTTGTATTTGCTTTGCTGTACACTGTGAAATCTCTGCTCCTGTGCCTTCCCGAGCCTTTTGTTTTGCTACGCCCACGTCTTGTCTGCCCTGTGTCTAAGTCTCCCAGTGTGTCCGTCAGTTTAGTTAGGCTCAGTTTTTGTTTTTCTAGTTTATCCACTCTTGGAGTGTGTATTTCTGTTTCCCCCTGCCTTGGGCAGCGTACCTTAGTTTCTCCCATCTGTTCAGTGCATGTGCACGGTGTTTTGTTTCTGGCCTGTGTGCCTATTTTCTCCTTAGTGTTTGGTGTTTCAATAAACACTTTGGATCCTGCATCTGGTGTCCCCCTGACCTTTTCTAACAATGCGTATTTGCAAATTTTCCACCATTTTGAATTGTTTGTAAAACTTTAATTTTTAACTTTAATCTCCTCCTAGACGGTGCAATCAATTTGCACAAAATCTGGTAGACAGCATCTTCAGACAAATATCAAAAATCCCAGCATAAAGAATTTTGCTAAGTGAAAGGATATAGCCACAGTAAGCCATTGAATTTTGAGGGGTTGGCCTCAATGGATATAATGAGCTGAAATTCCTGAATGCGACGACCAATCCTCACCAAACTTGAGATCTGTCATCCGCAGGCCAGGTCACTCAAATACACCGTATTTGGCATGAATCTGTACATAGGTGACGCTATAGCAAACAAATGGTCATAACTCCTAAACCACTTGTCCAATCAACTTGAAATTTTTCTTGCTTCATGTTAGCCAGGATTGCGATGTAAATCTCCAAGAACGAACTGATAAATAAAACAACATGGCCAACATCTGCCAATCAATTCGTCGGCATCAGCATCAGTGTTCGTGTTTGCATTAACTTTTATCTTCTTTTGCCAAACCACTGAAGGGCTCAAGGTGAAATTTGGTGGGGAGGTATACATGGATGGACAGATTATAAATTGTTCGATTGGTGTAAATACATCCATAGGTGGCGCTACAGCAAACAAATGGTCATAACTCCTAAACCATTTGTCCGATCAACTTGAAATTTTGCATGCTTCGTATTAGTCAGTGTTGCTATGAACATCTGTAAGTACAAACTGGACAAACTAATAAATGAAACAACACGGCCAACACCAGCCAATCAAATTTCAGTTGCCCTTATACTCACTTTAGCTGTCACCTGTCATCATCAAACTTTATATTCTTGTTAATGATGTGGAAAAGAGCCTATTTATTAAAATTACTTTGATTGGTCATTCGGCGGTGCTAAAGAGAGGTACAATATGTCTTGGGCAATAACTTCTAAACCATAGGTTGCAGAAACAAAATTCTTTTTGTTAGATTCTATGGGTCAAGGCCAATCAACCCATGTAAGCCAAATCCATTTTTATTTGCTAACTTTCCGCCATTTTGAATTGTCCTTGAAACCTTTAATTTTTATCTCCTTCTAAGCAGCGAGATCAATTTACACAAGGGCATATAGATATAAAGAGCTGTAACTTTGCGTAGAATACAAATAATGCAATTTTTTCCTGTTATGCATGAGCCTATTTAGGCTTTATAAGTCAGTATTTGTGTCACAGAGACTCTGGAAAATTATTCCAGTGAAGCAAGACCTTTGGACATTCAATTACAGAATTATTTGGGAATTAATTTAGGAATTTACGGACATCGGCGCCTGTATCTGCGCAAAGGGGTTAATGCAATGTCCGATCATCACCAAACTTGAGATCACACATCTACAGGCCATGCAACTTCTTCACACAAATTTTTGTTTAAATCCATTTGTAGGTGGCACTGCAAGAAACAAATTGTCATAACTCTTAAACCATTGTGCGAGCAACTTTAAATTTTGCATGCTTCATCATGGTGAAGGTTGCCATCAAAACCTGGAAGAACAAAGTGATAGTGCAAACAGGATAGCTGACATCAGCCAATTTTTATTAGCCCCTGTTCTCACTTTAACTGTCATCAATCATGAAACTTTATACCATTGTTAAGGATGCGTAAAAGGGCAGTCTTAATGCAGATGACTTTGATTGGCCAAATGGTGGCGCTATAGAGAGGTACAAACAAATTTGATTCCAACTGACGGATACTGTATGTGGTGCTGTAGTAAGAAACACTATATAAAATTGCATATTTATTTTCAATCATTTGACTCAATGGTTTTAATTTTGCATATTGCATCAATGGATGAGGATCAAAGAGTCTTTCCAATGAGCAAAATACATTTTTAAATATCAGGCTGTTATTTGTCAATCAGGCAACAGCTGCTATTTCAAAGGCATGGCAGAGAAAAATCAACAGGAAATTTGCAGGGCAAAATCTACAGTGCACAGGTATGTGCCATGAACTGGAAATTGTTTGAAAAACTTAACCCCTTAAGCCTCGAGTCTCTGGCTTGAAAATGACATGCCGTAAATGAAATGACTATATCTCTGCAACAAATTGGTTGATTTGAATAATCTTGGTATCATAATAAGGTAACACCTTAGGGATTTTTGTCACGGTGCAAAAATCAGTGTATATGTCACTGAGTCAGAGTAAATGGAGATGGAGCATTGCATAAATGAAACATCTTTTTTGCACCAAACAAAGTTTTACTTTAATCTGTCTTAAAATTATTCAGTTGCAGTCTGAAACCCCTAAAAAGTTACAACACAGAATCTCACCATTATCTTTGCCAAAGTTTATTCTAACCAAGTAAATCAGAGCAAAATTAGAGAGGTTTTAACTCGGGAATGTCTAGGTGGCCTCACCAAGCTGACACTGTGCTATTTCATATTTTCAGATAAAAAACTGTAAAACTAATTCCACTTATATGTCACTACAGGCATACATTTCATCCAAATACAACCACTTTTGAATTTTTTTGAATAAAATTTTTATTATTATATTATTATATATTATTATACAATTTCCCATTCAAAGATAATACATTCAAAGAAAATGAAGTTTGACTCCATGAGAGCAGATTTATATATAAAAAAGCAAATAAATAAAATTATAAATACAAAGAAATGTAAAAAAAAAGTAAAAAGAGCAAAAACCCAGCAATTATTTATTCAAATTACATGCTATTAATGCCTAAGAAGGTACTTATCTACACCAGGGATTGCACCCTAGTTGCCTGGCATGCAGCGCTTCAATCTAACCACAAGCCTACGCCAGCTGACTTGTTTTGCCTTGTCAAATTGCCAAAATAAAGAATGAGTCAAGAAAACACGTCACTCATCCCGCATGTACTGTTGTGCTTGCAGTATTCACGCGGCATTGCACAAAGATTCTGTCAGAAAACGACTTTGAAAATGACTGTTGAATATTTAATATTGGAGAATTATACCCAAAATTCCACTAACAAACCAGGTAAGCGTTTATACTGTCGCGCCATTTAAGCACATGGAAATGGCCCATGGACTCAGCTTGACGCACTGGGAACGCAAGGCTCTAGCTCATGCTAGGTATGTGCGATTAAGGTGGATTAGAGCTTATTGGAATTATCAGAACCCATAGAATCAAATGGCCACCAGCAAAGTCTTACTGACAGCATCACAAGCCGATCACAGAGAGGAAAATACATTGCAAGCAAGCTGAATGCTGAGGTGCAGAGATCTTTGAAGCAATGCCCCAGAAAAAAACATGGAGACTGGAAGATCTAGTTTCGTTATAACAGGGACACATTGGACTAACAATAGCAAGCGCAGATTTACCCTTGAACAGTTTTTTATTACAAAATATCAAAGGTAAGTTTTTTTTGCTCATCTCTGTAGACTGTAAAGTGGATGCCTGCTGTTCTTTGAGTGTGGTGTCGGTTTAAAATGACAAGGCTTATATCGTTGGATTCTGTGGACTTTCCTCTTTCATTTGAGGCATCGTTTGTGTGCATAGCACAAATTCAGTAGAAATGCTTGTGACTCAGGGATGATATAATTTTATCCTATGTTTCGCTCCATGGTTATTTACTTGCTCGGCGCTTGAATTGTGTTTGGTTGAGGTAAAAATGGTCGACATGAGCTTTTTTATTCGCATGAGTTTGTTCGCATAAAGTGGATAAGCCGCATGAGGTTTTGCAATTAGGAAACATGCTGTATTTATTATGTGTAACAACTGCCCCCCGGTACTGGGGCGTTCGGGTTTAAGGGGTTAAACAATTTGTTCTCACTGCTTCGAAACTGATGATTACCTCATTTCGCTTGGTTCCCGTAGCTACAGCTTGTATTATATACTTAGTGCCATTAAAAACGCAAAGGTCAGGTATATGCTGTATTTGCGGAAAATTGAAGAATCGATTGATTTTTATTGCTTTTCCAGTGAGGCAAGCCCATCAACAGGAGTAGGAACTCTTCACTTCTGACTGGGGGCACCAGCCTCTGAGTCATTTTTTGGCACTTTATTTCCCTGTTTCTGTCTGAGAATGGAAAACTGGGACTGTTGCTGATGGACCCCGCAAAGGGCAGCCATGCATAAACAAAAACGGGGTTTTCTGTAGGGGCCGTGTGCACGCATGTGTTGCTCACATAGACGGCATCGAACGGAACTTGTGCTCACCCTCAGATGTCTCGGACCCCTCGTTTCACGATCTGTTTGGGTTGTTGTCCAGAATCTGTCACGTACAGGCTGTAACCAGATGTAGCGCTCTTGAGCTATCATAGTCACTCGTGGCTGCCCTGAGCGGGGTCGGTCAGTGACAGTGCCTGTGTTCCATTCTCGGATAGACAGCCGACTGATTGTTGAACGGCGACAGTGCAAATGATGCTCCACCTCTCGGCAGCTGAGACCTGCCCGTAACATGCTAATGGCTCTTTTTCTCTCTCCTGTGTCACAAGCCGTTCCATTTTCTTTCTGCAGTAGCATTTTTCGTTTTTTTTGTTGGCTTTATGTAGGCTATTGACCACACCCAAAAGAACAAGTCAAGTGTCACTGTACACATCACAAACAGCTCAATGTTTGTTATAACTGAAGTGCTTGGCACATTCACAGGGCGCGCGTCAGGATTACAATACCATGCGCTTTTCTTTATTTCCACCTGTGCCTCACTGGATAAGCAATAAAAATCAATCGCTTCATCAGTTAGCTGCAAATACAGTACATACCTCACCATTGCGTTTTTAAGGGCGCTAAATATATATATATGTGACCTGTCACGCAAAAAGGGTACTATCCAACCAAAACATGGATTTTGAGATTTTTACTTTAATTGACTAGCAGTCAGTGATACTGAAGTGCGGAAGTGAGCTAATTTCACCAACAGCTGCTTCTTTAGATCTGAAATGAATTTGAATCTGACCACTGAACTTTGCTTTTCTATTTAAGCGAATATCTCAAAAACTACTTCCTGGAGGATAGTATCCTTTTCACGCGACAGGTCACATATATACGTATTTCCTATTCCTATGCATTACAAAAGGTCTTTATTGTCCCAATGTTGGACCCAAGCATAAAAATACTACCACTTGTAAGCTTAAATAACACCCATGGCACCCTATTTTTGAAATGATGATTTGATTTATCGAAGGAAAAAACAGGGATGCAAACAGCTCGCTTTTCGGCGACTCTGTTATAATTCTGCCATGTCCTGCTCTGTTCTGCTCATGTTTTGTTTAGTCTAGTTCCATGCCATGTTTTTGTTACCATGTTTTGCATTCCTGCCAGTATCCACATTTCTGTTTTCATTCCGGTCCATGTTTTTGCTCATGCCCTGCATTGCACTTTGTCTCCCCTGTCTGGTCTTGTGTTATGAGACAGCTTATTTTCCCCTAGTATTGTGTGCCACACTTTCAGATGATTTCATGGTTTCTGGGTTTTCATAGTTCCTTCTAATCTCGTTTGCTTCCTTCACCTTGCTTTTCTATTTTACTAATAAGTACTAACAGTTTGTTATTTTGTTAATGATACTAACCAGAACTAACATTGTATATAATACTAACTTACTAACGAGCACTAGGGATTGTATAGCTGCACCTTACTAATTGACTAACAAGCTCTCAGCACTCGCCCTGTTCTAGTCTTGGCCTCTTGCCTTCGCTTAATCTTCTTTGCTGCGTTTCAGCAGATCCTCCGCACCTGCTCAACTCTGTTCTGCCTCTCATTATCTGTGCACGTTAGAACTCCCTAACCAGAGCTGTGTGTTTTGTCGATAGGCTGTCTCGTGATCCCTGTCCACGTTTTGGCTTTTGCCAATTTCATGTGGTTAGGTTCTCCCTCGTGTTTGCTCCCTCGTAATTAGTCTGATCCATTTCACCTGTCCCTAATCATAGCATGTGACTTCCCTTGTGTGTATTTAAGCAGTCTTTTCACAGCAGTTCCCTGTCAGAACGTTTCCCTTGTGCTGCTCTTGTTTTCGCCTCGTACTCTTTGAGATTCTATTCTGACTGGACCGTCCTTGATTTACGATTTTTGGCTCTGTTTTGGTACTTTTGTCTGCATCTGATTATCGAACCCTTTTTCTGCCCGACCACGAGTACTGTGATTGCTGCCCTGGTTTACAACACGGATTCTGCCCTTTTGGATTGTGATTTTTGGATTGTGGACTTTGTACTGTTGGCTTCTGCCCTGTGGGGGTTTACCCCCTCGCTCAATAAAATCACATCTGCTGCATTGCTTGGTTCTCGCGACTGGTTCCTGAGCGTTACCTCACAGACTCTCGCTTTTTTCATGTCAGTTTGGGTGACTTGTTGAATCGTGTAGATCCGAGGAGTTTTTTTTTGGGGGGGGGGAGTCTGGCGTGCTGCGGTCATAAGTCTGCGCTGAGTGCGTGAACCTCTTATTCTCATTTGGATGATGTGACGTTGGATCAATGTTTGTGCAGCGTTATGCACAGAGCCCGTCTACGAAAATTCTCTGGCTACGCTTTGGCAACTGCTATTTCTTTGACTGTCTATGATACGGCTAGAGAATCTTGTGCTGGACCTTCCCGCTCCGCTGTACGAAATGCCACAGAATTCCATGTAGTGCATAGATATATTATTGAACACTAGATTTCTGATAGGGTACGCTCAAGTGAAGCATCTGTTCCAGGAGGGGAAGTAAAATTCACACAGACTCCCATTCATTTTCGCCTACTTTAAAATTACATTTTCAAAAACATTTGCGTGCGAGTCGGTGTTATTTTGGTATCGCTGTGCAGAGCAACATTTTGTCCTAAATATGTGCTTTTTGGAGGATGGAAAGCGACACACTTACTAATGGGAAGATCAAAATGTGACTTGTTAAAGTGCGAGCAGAAAAGTTAACATGACTGAGGCTTTTAATGACCCTCTGATGAGATAATTGCTTGGAAGTTTTCGCCATTATTAAAAACGTCGATTAATGTCCGTATACGTATTACTCTCTGGTTTCCTCACTTCATTGTACCCTGGTTGAGCATATTTGCCGTCAACCGAATTGTTTATATTGAATCATATGGCTTCTGCCAACATTGTTAAAAGGAAGCGCTAGTTAACTCTGGCTACTCCTTTACTAAGATTCATCCTTGCCCCTGTCCCGTTAAAACACTGCTCTCAAAAATGATCACTGCACAGCACGGATCGAGGAGACAGAAGTTTTTTCTCCTGACTTCTAGCAGCCAAGCCTTTCTTCCCTCCTTATCTTTTGGAACTCTGTATAAACAGACGAAGCGACTTGCCCATTGTTTTAAATATTTTGCAGGTAAGAAGTATTATAGGCCTATCTTTTTTGTAGCCCAGCTTTGGCTTATCCAACCTTCCTCGGAATGGTACCATGACTCCAGTAAAAAATAATTTTCTTTCTAAACTAGACAAAGTGTACGTGTATAGCGTATAGCCAGCGCAGCGACCGGACTTTTTTCAGGCATGGAACGAACCAAAATAAGCAGCAAAAACTAAAATGCATCGATGAAAGAAATCACCCTTATGCGACAGTGGCTTAAAAAAAAAAAAGATTTAAACATGGGATTTAAAACTATGAACTACTGGAAGATCAGGAAGAAATCTATTCAGAGTTCTGACTTGTCAGCCTTTAAAAACAAAATTGAAAGCAGTTTTCACAGTGTTCACTATATTATAACTATGGAACATCTGGGTACTTTCAGAGTACACAACCCGTATGTGACATCATGGAATATGAGACTGTCGGCGGACTGACTACAGTGGAAAATGAGCAACTTTTGGAAAGCGAATATCAAGTAGCATGAAACTTTTTTTCTCTTGTTATATGAGTGAATACCTTCAACATATGAAAATTGCTATAACGGACCAATTTTATGAGTACCATACTTATTTTCCTTGAATCCCTACTTTAACATTCAACTATGTTCATTTGCAGAATGAGGGAAATTGAGGAGAGTGAGGCAAATTGTTGTTAATGTATTCAGGATTTCTTTGTTTTTTTGTTATAAAGTTCAGATGTAAAAAAAAAAAAAATCTTGCCCCAGGATATTCAAATATCTTAATTTGAAACTGACCTTTTGTTATTTGAAGTAGGCCATTCTACTCACTTTGTTCAATATAAAGAGCATGACGAAATGTGTAAAGATTTGGACCTCTATCAAGATAGTCATGCTGGCTCAATGAGATTGTCCTGTTTTAGGAATAAACAATGAAATCTATTCCTCCAAATTGGTGTTGGTGCATGATATTTGGAGTTCCATTTTTTTCTACAGTCTACTATTAGATTGACGGGATGGCTTACACTTTATCTATGCTCAAGTCTTGCTATTTATTGGGGTGGGTTGCTTGCATTTGGGCTATTTGGTTTCTGTGCAGGTCTATTGTAGGCTAGCTCTATTTTAAGATGCGCTTATATAGGATAGATTCAAAGGGCCCTTCAGAAGACCCTGCTATTGTTATCACCAGTATAATCATTTGAAAACAAAATATTAAAGTATTTATTTTGTATCTTCATTTGATTAGAATTTGATCCCCAAAACCCACCAGATTTCATGAAATTACATCAACAAAATCCAAATTTCTCTTGGGGAGTACCCCCAGACCCCCACCACTGTTTCTGACACCTGCCCATAATGCTACACTGAAGTCACTTTGATTTTGCAAATGAACTGCACCATGCATATTGTGTGATGTCAGAAATTTACAGTCAGCCTAGGTTTTATTGAGGTGGCTCACATTGTCTTAAAGGGGACCTATTATGCTATTTTTCCAAGTTTATATTTTGGTCTTTGACTCCCCTTGAGTACTCCTGATCACGCGAAGTAAAAAAAGGGTACTTATTTCGCTCATACTGCCATCCTCAAAAAACCCCATTTGTAGTCCATAGTAGTCTCTGCCTGAAACGCCTCATTGGGGTGGCTCTTCCGCTATGGCCCCCACTCCCCGTGTGCCCACTTTCTTCTGACTGGCCAGCTCTGTGGAGGGCGGATCTAGGCGGGACGAGGCTGCAGAACGCAGTTTTCCTGGTCCGGCTTCAAAGTGAAACTGACGCGTCTCCCGAAGGAATCGACAGGCATATTCTGCAATCTAACGCAGTACATGTGTATAGATCTAATGAAATTAACTTGTTCAAATAAACGCAACGGCGAAGGAGGACGAAAGAAAAATCTGGCAGTTCAAGCACGAGTTTGCTATCGGCAACAGTGGTGAGTACAGTGGTTTTTCTACTCTAGCTAGGATGCAGGTGTAACCTAGGGAAAGCAAGAATCCACCGCATATAGACACATTTGTAGAACGGGTCGACATGCCCAAGTGTAGACCGGAGACCGTGGAAATCCGGTGGGTCTGAGTTTAGAGGGAAACATGGACAGTGAGGAGCAGCTAAAAGTGGACCAACAGGCTTATGGACTGCTTCAGTGTGTATTAGGACCTGCTGGTTCGTGTGCATAGCTGTGGTGTGTTGTTAGCGTGGAGAAACGGCAGCTTTCGCGCTGGTATATGTCGGAGGGGCGAAAGCTCCAGGCTAAAGGCCTTTTCGGAAATTGCCTGTGGTAATGGTTTACTTATTGCTTCGGAATGACCAGCTTTTCCTCGCGGAAAATGGGCGCAATATGGTAGTGTCCCACAGCTAGATAGAGCTTAGTTATGTTATGAACATAATACAGGTTTTGCAGACCGTAAGTTCCGTTATCACGGACAAGTTGCTTATGTGGAGCAAGCGAATCGAGCAGGAAAGAATTACCAATTTAATCTCCGCCTTTTTCGGCTTTTTATTAGCCACAAAAATTTCTAAATTGGGATGAAATTATGTCAAGGTAGTGCTGAGAAATCATTTGTAAACCGGTAGAGGTTCTGCGTTTCGCATTGCTTTCTCGGTAGCACCAGAGAGCTTGCTCAGACATTTGTGGAGTATCCGGCTGATCCCGGTCATCGATAAGTGAAGCGATCACTAACTGTAGTGGCTACAATCGGGCAACATTATGATGAAACTGCCACATTGATGCTTACCGAAGTAACACAAGCATACCGATCAGAATTACTGCATATAACTTAACCAGGAGCATTTTTAATTAGCACGGCACACAAACTATCATGCAGTAGCTGGTAACCGATCATTCATAACCACAGAGACAAACCCTTGCAATACAGGTTTTACAGACAGCAAGTTCCGTTACCGTGGACAGTTGTACCAAGCATCCAAATTACAAACAAGTATAAAAAGTTAGCTTCAAATGAGGTTTATGTTCACACACCTTCTGTGGAATTTCCCCTGATATCACTCTTGCATATTTAGGACACAAACATTAGCAACAGTAACTTAGCTACGTTAGCCGCTGTGCTACAGCCACAATCAACTGGCAATCACGACAGGTTGGCTTATGCAGTAAAAGCAACTTACAGCTTCTGTGTCTGTGAGTCACGGACAGTCGCGACCGATACAGGCTTTATCTTCAGATATATTACAAAGCCTGCGTTTGAGGCCAGTTGTTAGTGCTAACTATCGCTAGCGGTCCTGCTAGCCACCCGTAACACGTTAGCTTCACTAGCATTATTTGCTGTTATATCGTTATTTACAGCTTGTGGCTCCGAGCGCTTGATCGATGCAACTGCTTCAGGTTTGAGAAGCAGCTGAAACGCTTATCCTGTGTTGAATTATCCTTTATTGACAAAGCTGTCTTTGGTGAAATGCTGAACACAAACTGCTAACGTTCCCTTTGGCCGTGGCTGTTTGCTGCCAGCAAACAAAAAAAGCTACCCACTGATTTCTGGTGGCATTGTCTTTTGGAAGAAAAATCTGCGTCCAAAAGTAAACGGACAAGCAGCTTTGGGAGAGATACTGACAAAATTGCACCTCAAATGATCTGCGGTTCTTCTTTTGTATTTCCAAAAGTGTAGACGCTACTAAGACATAGTATGATCTGCCGTTGTTAGTGCCTGCTAGAATAGTTTCCGGTGTGGGCAGGTCCAGCGCAGTGGTTGGCTCTGGCTAGGTCTGTACTAATTGGATGGCACAACCTGACGTCAGGTTTTGCCCAGATCTCGCGTAGATCTCGGGAGGAGCTGTTCAGAGAGGAAATCACGCTCACGAAATCACGTTCTTGGATTACAGCAAAACCCCTGTATCTTATGTTTAGAAACTTTTCAGAGGTTGAGCATGGACAACCAACATTATAACATTACTAATATGAATTAAAAGAAGGATCAGCATAATAGGTCCCCTTTAAACTTTTTTTGGGGGGGTGGCTTCGACAACCTCTCTCTTTTTTCACCATACCTCTGTTTGCATCCCTGAAAAAAGCTATCCAACCCTACATGGCCCTACATGAAAAAGTAATTGCCCCTTAGTTATGAAATCAATAAATTAAACAAATTTAATTGATAATTTTGTTGAATTTAACTTGATACACTCAGACACAATTACTGCTAGCCATGCGGAATCTAAACATCACTTAAAGCAACACTAGGTAGTTTTTCAACCTTAAAATAATGTTTCAAAACTCTGTTAAGTGGTCGAAAAACGGTGAATAGGACGAATGGTGCCGCCTCTGCAGCCTGAGGGGGGTCGCGCCGGCTGCAACCGCACTGTGTAACTTCCCGGAGCGGGTAGGTTCCTATCTGCTGTAAAGGCGTCTAGTGCGACCTGCTTTACGGCATAAGTCACGTTTTCTCGCCGATGGTACTGTATTTAGCCAGCAGCTACTTGGATTTTTACTGACACAATGTCTGAGCCAGCTAAGAAAGCCAAGAAGGTTTTATCTGAGGAGGCAAAGAAGAGAAAGAGAGAAAGTGATAAAATACGAGCCCAGACACGGATAAATATTGGACCAGCTTACACTTGGTGGCGCGAGCTGAAAGAGGAAAAGGGCTTGAAGACTGATGGCGACCTGGCCTTGCTGCTACTGGATTTGTAAATCTTAATACATATATACAAATTTATTATCTTATCGAGTTTTACTTTGAGTTGATTTGTTGTAATGTGGTGTTCATTGGGGCACTATTTGTCCACAGTTTATAACCGTAATACAGTCGGGAGATAATGTAATGCTGTCCGTTTCGATAGCTTGCACATTTTCATGTAACGTTAGTGACTGTTAATGTTGAAAAGTTGTAATAACATCATTTGTTGTGGCTGCATGGAAAGTAATAAGGAACCTCGATAGCTGCCAAAATAATGAAAGTTTTGAACAATGGCTACAACATTATGTGCCGTGTCTGTTTTGTATATCATATTGGTATTTACCCTGATCCAAAATGAATGCTCAAGCACGTCTGCTTCATGTCTGTTTATTTCCACTTATCAATCAAGAAATATGATAATAATTATAACAATAACAATCAAATTGATCATATTCGAATTACTAAAATAATGCTCCGGCGCATCTACTTCACATTTGAACGGTTGTTATGGACATTGTGGCTGTATGAGTACATGAATGTTTTTTTTTTATTCCATTATACACATCACATCCTTTGCAAACAATGTTCAACCATGCAAACTGCGAGTAAAACGCAAAATACTACCATTCTTTGTGTCATTGCAGGATTTCCAACACATAGACCATTCTGTGGCGGGGCGCCACAGCTTCAATGTGGAGCGCCACAAGTCGATTCCCGTTAATTCTAAGTAAATGCGGAATTGCCGCGTGTTGATAATGCATGTGCAAGTTCGCTAAAGAAAAAAAACCCGGGAAACTTCAAAAGGTACTGGGAGCTTGGAGACGCGTAATTTGCGCACCCCCCCGGCTCAACAGAATTAGAGTAATCTCCCCCCCACCCCTTCATCAAAATGAAAATCATCATAAACACTGCATTGTAGTTTTCTGTCACAGTAAACAAAACAATGTAATGATATTTTGTAAATATAGTGGAACATATGCGACTTTACCTTGTCGGTGGACATGTTTCCAAAGGAGGCTTCGGGATTCGTCGGCTCCATCAACAAATTCACCTGTATTGATTTTCCCCAGGGATGCTCATGCAGCGACGGTATTTACGACACTGGTAACAGATAATTGCGCTTCTCAACCAGCTGGGGGTAGTATTGAGTCCAAACTACCTAGTGTTGCTTTAAATAGAATATGTCTGGTAATGTGAAGTAGGCAAAAAGCAGCATATGATGCCACAATCTATAAAAATTCAAGAACAGATGAGACACAAAGTCGATGACAACTACCAGTCTTTAAAGGGTTATTAAGCCATTTGTAAGGTCTTAGCTAAACGGATTAAGTCAAAAATTGGGAAGAATCGTGCACTTGGTGATGCAAGCATGAAACTTGGCAGGATTGTTGCTTGGGGAGTGCAGAGCACATAGAGCCTGCTAGCCCCTTGAAAAATTCAATATGGCGGCCATTTTTCAAGATGGCCGCAGCCTGGTGATCAAAGTCTAAGTTTTTGACCTAAACTTGATATATCTCCTGGAATTTTGCAAAGTAGGTATATTATATGTTTTCAGGCACATGAGAACCATGTATAACAAAATAAATATGATATAATGCTTGGTTTTTGACATAATGATAAAAATTCAACAAAAAAATCTTATTTTGTAAGTTTCTTACTGTTTAGTCAAACTCTCAGTCCTCACATTTGCAACTGCTCAGATTCGTGCAAGGAAGACCAAATCTGTTGCACTTGCATCTACCACTGCATTGGACCTTACATCTGCACTTTGTAAGCTCTTTGCAGCTTTCTGAAATGGGCGGAAGAGTTGTCCAAATGACCTGCCGCAGATTGCCTTGTTTCCTCCACCCCCACTAACCAGGACTTTTCATGTTCATTTGACATGATGTTGCCTGACCCCAAATACAACCAGCTTGGTATGTGGCACGCTTTGTAAGTTCTACTAAAGCTGCTCTGGTTGGAGGTATTGCATCATAAGGCCTCTGTTTACGAGCAAACATGTCCAATCTGACCTCATTTATGTCAGTTAGAGCAGTGGTTCTCAACGTCAGTCCTGGGGACCCCATGTGCGTGCTGGCTTTTGTTCCAACCACAGTTGCAATCGTAGGATTTTAACAAGCAGCTAATTTGTCTTAATTATGTGCATTTAATGTTTAGAGCAGTTATTTGCCCTCTTAACCCACAACTTAACAGAAATATCTATTTGCCATCAAGAATTTCAAAAATACCATTCGCACATTGCAGTATATCGGAAATAACAGCATAAAATGAGAGAAAACAATGCAACCAATCAAATTAATGATGTAGTTGGCTCCTAATTAGTGAAAACTACTTGGCTCATCGTGACAAATGTTGTCCACAAACAAACCAGTTTGGTGTTATGTTGATCTGATTAAGTTCACCTGAAGCTTTTTGAAAGAACTTGAAACAGTTGTGTTCAGCAGCCTAATCTGGGGTTTATTGATTTCCTCAGTGTATAATTTGATCTGTTTGACATGTTATGTTACTTGACATTACTTGCAGTATTGCAATAAACACACTATCTTCAAGGGTGTTTTATTCTTCATTGCATGTATGGATGTTCCTATGTAACATTTGACTAAAGAGATATATTAACAACTCTGAAAATGAAAAGCACCTAATTAAGACAGTCACAGCTTGTTAAAGTTCTACAATTGCAATTGTGGTAGGAACAAAAGCCAGCACACACATGTGGCCCCCAGGACCGACGTTGAGAACCACTGAGTTAGAGAACAAGATCTGTCATACATTGCAATGATGAACTGCTCAATAACCTCTTGGCCTTCAGTTTCGATTTGTGGTGGGTTGGTGCTCATTTTTGCAAAAGTATCAGACACACCAGGACAAACATTCCATGCCTGCCAAGCAGTCTTCTTTGCCTTATGACGGAAAGCAGATACAACATTGCAACCAGTGAAGGCATGAAAAAATGGCAAGGCTTTAGCTTTAGCTGGACCAATTCACTGGAAGATTTCATATACATGTAGCCCAAGCTCTAAAATGACGCTTAAAATAGTTCATGTTGGGTTGATTTATATGCACTTTAAAACTGTTAAAATATTGGGTTTAAAATAATATACATTGGTTAAAAGTCATTTTACAAGTGTTTAAAATAATATGCATAAAGGAAGAAAATCGTTTTGTAACCAAATAGTATCTGTCTTACAAGTTGCTGGAAAGGGCAAGTGGCTCTTTAAATTCACTTGGCTCTGTCACATTCAGCCAATCGGTAACCACCGTGTGCCTTAGTCGAACAGCCCTTCCTGTATGACAACTTCCTGTTAAGGTAGGGAAGTGATTAGTGCTCCTTACCAGCCTGTAGCAGGAGAAAGAGAGAGGGATAGTGACGAAGTTCTGGCGGGAAAATGGATTCGGAAATAGAGTTGGAGAATGAGAATAAAAAGGAGAATGAACATAAAAAGAAAAGGAAGAAAGATTATTTAACTTCTTCAGGCAAATCTAGTGATGCGTCGAGGAAAGTAGAAGCGCATCTAGTTGGGATGGTGGCAGTAACCCGAATAGATGGGATTTTTTAAGACCGCATGTGGTCGGAAAGTTTGTGGGGGAAAAGCTTGGAGATGTGCGGTCGGTTAGGATTACAAGAAGCGGGATGGTTATTATTGAATGTATCTCGAAGCGTCAGCGAGACAAGGCACTACGGATTAAAGAATTTCAGGACTATATCTGTGTGAAGTGCTTGCCACTTGATTCAGAAGTAAAGGTGAGGGGAGTAGTTAGCGGCGTGCCTATATCAGTTGAGGCTGAAGAGTTTCAGGGGGTCGCAGATATCTGTGATGCGAAAAGATTGTCCAGATATAGAGACGGGCTAAAGGAAGAAAGTACAACTGTTTTTTTGACTTTTGTAGGAAATTTGCCTGAAAGAGTGTATCTAAACTATGTCAGTTACAGGGTGAGGCCGTATGAGAGAGCCCCCCTATGTTGTTACTGCTGTCAGGCATACGGCCATGTTGCTGCGGTTTGTAGAGGAGTCAAACGGTGTGGGAGGAGTGGTAAGGAGGACTGCAGGGTTGAGATCTGTGAAGTTGGGCAGGAGGCGGCAAAGTGCCTGCATTGTGAGGGAAATCATGTTATGGGAGTGTGACAATGTCCAAAAAGAATTAAGGAAAGAAAAGTTAATAAGAGCAGAGGAGGGATGTTCATATGCCGAGGCTGTTAAGAGGGTGGAGAGAATTACCGAGTTTGAGGAGACAGTAGCAAAAGAACCAAGACGTGATTGTGACTATGTTAATGTGGATAAAAGGAGGTTCTTAGCGTTTGTGGCAATGGTTATCAATTGTGCGAGCGAAATAGATTTGAAGACAGAAAGGATTAAAATGGTTGTGCATGCAGCCAGGGAATTTCTTGGGGTAACTGATGTGAAGGGAGAAGACATTAAGGAGATGCTAGAAAAAGGATTTGGTGAGAGTGGGAGCCAGATACCAAATTAATAGTTATGTTTAGTTATCATTAATTGAAAATTGCGGATTGGGAATTTTTTTTCTTTTTTATTCAAGTCAATAGATAAACCTTGATATGTTTGAATACTCCGGTACAGTCGATGGCGGTATGCACCCTCTAAGCTAAATGTGCAATCTGCCAATAAACCAAAAGAAGAAGAAGAAGAAGTGCTCCTTATTTTTGTGCACCATTTTGTTGATACAGAGAGGCTTAATCCATCACCATCCACATGGTAAGAGATAAAAAATAGTGATGGCAAAGTGAAGCTTTCTGAACCAGAGAAGCTTTCCAGCCAATTGTATCGGAAAAAGGTTCATTCATTCAATGCCTCTAAAACTCTATGATGACCTCTGCTGTTGAAAACTTGTAGTGCAGTATGTTTGAAATAGCCTACCGGTATATTTTGGCCCAGTCTCTGTGGGTTGAACATGGTTATGAAAACTTGAACCAATAAATTATCTAATAAATACGCGGATTTCTATATGAATAAAACTGTTGTTTTTCCTGTTTGAATTGTGTCCATATTTGCGTATTTCAATTCTCTGTACATTGGGAAGAAGTGGAACAAACACTTCTGTCTCTGTCTTTCTGCACCTTTGTGCATGTATGTTTATGATCACACTAGCAGAAGAATAAATAGCAGAGATAGGGAGTGATATATAAGCAATATAATTGAAAATACCAGCAAGTGCTTCCTAATGCCTGTGCAGTTTATGGCAGTCATAGTGACTTATGTTAACTGTTTCTTGAATCTTGAATGTGGGAAGTGTTTTACAGAGGAGAGGTCAGTGGGGCAGTGATGGTGCTTGTGGACAGGTTTGTCATAGAATGGCAAGAAAATGGAGGTGCCTGTGAACATGTGTTGGGTGGGATGGGGCATGAAATTACAACTGATTTTTATTCAGAAAAATTATTTTCTCCACAGTATTGGGGTTTAGTCTGTTTCTTTTTTTGGACACTATTTCCCCAGCCTTGGAAAAAACACATTCACATGGCACAGATGAGGCTGGAATGCACAAAAGATTCCGTGCCAACACAAAAAGATGGGGGTAAACATGTTTGTGGTCAACCCAATACTGAAGTGGGTCTTCACTCCGTGGTATGTTGGGCTCTGCAAGATATCTGCTGGTCCCTATTGAGGCATTAGCTGAAGCACTTTTCACCTTCCTCTTCTCAAAAACTTGTGCATCCAAAAGCTCCCACAGGCCTGCAATGATATAGGAATGCATTAAGATGTATATTATACATATAAACAATACCAATATTGAGCCAAGGTCCATACCTGAGGAATCAGAAGTTGAAGGTGCATCATCAGGAGTTGATGGTGTAGGATCAGGTGAGGGTGCAGGATCAGGTGTTCTTTGCCTTATAACAGTAGCACATTCTGCGGTAAGTTTTTTGATTGCATTCTGTTGGTGTGTGGTGTCGCAAAACCCCATTGTTTTGAAACGAGGATCCAGGAGAGTGGCCAGAGCGTGCTGTCCTGCAATTTCATAGTTTCCCAGCTTCTCACACATCAAGCTTAACAAATGTTGAGCCAAATCCCTGGCCATTTCATCAGTCAGCTGCCTTTGTTTAGTTGCAATTGTGTGCCGCACCATCTTCACCATTGGTGTTATTTTGGACCCAGAAACTAGTTTTTCTGCAGAAAGCTCCATTGTTGCTTCTTTGAGCGGGGCCAAAAGTAAAATGCACTGACCTATGCTGGTGTATTGGTTGGACGTCAATGGTGCCACATCTGTTTGGAGAGAGGCCAAGGCTGCACCCACTGGTTCTCTCTGCTCATACAGCCTTTGCAGCATGTCTAAGGTGCTGTTCCATCTTGTGTCCACCTCTTGAATAAGTTTACTTGATGGAGCACCCATTTGCTTTTGAAGGCAGAGAAGCCACTCTCTAGCTACAGTGCTGGTCCGGAAGTGAGTGGCAATATCCCTCGCCTTAGTGCGCACCTCCTCCAGACCTTGTGTTAGTTTTAATGCCTTCTTCACTACTAAATTCAAGGCATGTGCAATGCAGTGGCTGTGCCGCAACTCCATCATACTACTACAGAGGCCCATATTAGGGGCACCATCAGTAGTAAGGCACATTACCTTCGATTTGGGAATTCCCCATTCTTCAATTATGGAACCTTTCACACTGGCAATATTCAAAGCAGTGTGGCGCTCCCCAAACTTGGCAACTGCCAGCAAAACAGTAGCCAACTTGTCCTCCTCATCCACAAAATGGCAAGTGAAGGCAAGGTAGGAATCCATGTGGATGGATGTCCACATGTCCGAGGTTAAGGCTACAGCAGTAGCCTTCTGGACCTTCTCTTTGGCCTTCTGCTTCTCCTCATGATACCTTGCCTCCACCATGGATTTCAAGGTCCGCCTTGATGGAAGGACATAGGTGGGGTCCAAAAGAGACACCAAGGCCCTAAAGCCTTGATCACCCACAACCTAAACAGTAAAAGATATTTTACTATGTGTTTTACACAAATATCTCTATGCATGTGTCAAATAAATATCCTTATACCTTGAAAGGCTGTGAATCCTGGACAATTATGTTCACCAGTGCCTCATCAATCTTGGCCTTTCTATCACCTACAATACAACAACAGGCCATGGATACATAATATAGTACCTCTGCAAGTACTTTTTAATGAGTAAATGCTGGCATGAAATTAATGTATGAACATATATTAACATCAAGATTACATGTAGAAGGGAGCTACTGAATTAGAGGAATGGTACCCACCATGGATGCTTGCTGCAGCTTGACCAGCCTCATGCTTAGCACGAAAGTGCCTCAGCATGGATGAGGTGTTATTATTATAGGCCAATTGCTGATGGCAAACCAAACATTGGACCTGAAAACAGAATTTACAAAAGGACATTTCTCACAAATAAATAAATACACATGTAGGCCTATAGTTTGCCAACTACACAACAACTTTAATAACCAATAGGCTATGATAGTAAGTCGCCATTATGATCTATCCAACGCGCACATTCGCGACAATTACGCATGGCACACAGCTTTAATATGTAGACTATTTTGATGACACTAGTTTATTCTAAAGTACAATGCAGAGAACCATACGCTGGGCCAACATTTGGTTATTAGACATATCCAAAGAACTCCATATTCCGTGGGTGGCTAGCCCAGAAAGCAACTTCATCTATGACATGGACAGAAATTTTGACTATCAAGGTTTATCAAGATTAGGTCCATGATAGCATTGACAACATGTTTGATCATAACAACACAATTAAGACTCAGTTTTTTGATGTGGGGACCGCTTTGCCAAAGCCTACCCTACCTCCCAAAACGTCCATATTTACGCAATAAAAATTATAGCCTGTTTATTGTCAACCTTGTTAGGGGAAATCAAATTAAAGTGCTCCCACATCTCAGAGCGACCTCTCTTTGCTACAGGTTCCATTGTAATTTGCTCTTTGCTACTACTAACTTGCTATGAACTGTTCTGACTTGCAACACCGCTTTCGACTACTTCAAACCCACAAGCCGCCCCCTGTTTCACAAGCACCTTTGAATCAAATCGAAGCGGTCACGTGAACGTGAGCTGGCATGAAGCTTCGGAAGTCACTGATCATGTGATCAGCAGCAAACAAACCAAGCACCGATACATTTGCTTCGCCTTGCACTGGTTCATACTTTGACACAAGCTTCGAAGCAGGAGGGTCGGAGGTAACAACACTAATAAAAAAAGATCCTTTAAACAGAGTTTTATTTATTGTGGATGATGTTTAACATCTGTTTATCGCTGCATTGTTCCATTTGGGCTTTGTAGAGCAGCGTGAGAGGCTGATGATTTCTGCCTATCTGCAGAAGTGCTTTTGAGCTCTATCATACATTGACTCAGTGGTGAGTGGAAATACTGTTTAAAAGGTTGCTAAGTTGACTGTAGAAGCACTAATTATTTTGTTTGGTTGCTGGAGATGTTGTTAGGAAGTATTAAAAAGTGATGGTGAGACTGATTTAATTGTGTTTATGGTAATTGAAGAGGTGAATGTTTAGTGCATTTTCTCTGGTTTCACCGGTGCACTGAGAGATAATTAAGCACACTGAGCCTTAATGCCTCTAAGTTACTATGAATATTGTGGCATTCCATGCAGTTTTGACCAAACTAAATGGGTATTTCATGATGTTTTATTTTTATAAAATGATATTTAGCTAGTTACTAATGTAACCACAGTCCTTTGGATATGTGTACATGATTACAAGAAGCAATTTGAATGTATTACTAGTTTCACAACTGTGAGTGAATACTTGAACTGAAGATTGTTGTACAACTAAACTTTCTGAGAACATGATTTGAACTAAATAATGCAAAGTAGAGTGTTATTAATTGGTGATGTTTCATGGAAATTTAGAAATTGGACATGATTTATACAGACAGTGTGTGAGTTTAACAAGCCATTTGGATCTCATCTGGCCTGTTATAGGTCAGGTTTTTGTTGGATACCATTAAAAGGGTTGAAGCCACGCTGCACCATCCATGGAAACCCATCCTGCCGGGTGTGTGTGAGGATTCAGCACCCCAGATCCAGAAGAGATTCCCAGTGTGAACTGGGTGGCGAGCCGAACCGAACCACTGATATTGAACTCTGAGACGCGTACAGAATTCCTTGATTCCCCCCTCCTTCACGGATTGTGTGGTAGGACAAACCCAAACACTGACACGCTGACATTGATCGGGAAAAGGCCCCTAATGCAAGGAAGGTTGACTTTGGGAACAGAGGGTTTTTGCTTTGCTGGCTTTATTATTTTGTTTGTTATTTTTCACTTATTTTTCTAATAAACTGCTGTAAATTTTAACTGTTATTAAATTTGCAATACAAGTGGCCACGAAAAACCTCAACCCATTTGTGTTGCGTCATTATTGATGTTCAAATTCCTGGCTCTTAAAAATTTAGTGTCTTCTGATACTGGTCCAGCTATTACCATTGATCATTACTTACCTGTGCTCTATTGCTACATTGTAAGCGGGGTTACATACAGGTATCAAACTGACGTTTTTTCCTTGACCAAAAGTAATCCACGTATGTTTCAAACCCAAATCGTTTAAAAACTGGAAAAGTATTGATGGCAATGACAAGAACATCTGTGTCATTAGCTTTCAACATTACCAGCTTGTGGCCTTCAGAGACAGCATGTCTAGCATGCACAAACATCAGCCTCCTCATGCCATAATTGGGTTTAACGTCCATTAAAACATATAATTTGACACATACATCGCAGAAATTGATTGATATACATATTATTTAGACAAAACTAAATTTGGTTGGCTAAAAGGCGGCCATCTTGAAAAATGGTGGCCATTTTGAATTTTTTGAGTGGCTAGCAACTTCTATCAAAAGAGTGGTCTATGATGAGTAATCATGCCAATTTTGGTGCTTGCATGACTGAATGCATGGTTTTTCTATAATCTGCCCAGCTATCTCTGGACTACAACAAACTACTTTGAGTGTCATTATCTACAAATAAAGAAAACTTAAAACAGCAGTGAACCTTCTCAGGAGAGGCCGGCAAGCCAAAATTTCTTCAAGAGCACATTGATGACTCATCAAGGAGATTGTAAAAAAACCCAAACAACTAAAGAACTGCAGGCCTCACTTTCCTCAGTTCAGGTCAGTGTACATGATTCCACGATAATTGATGGGTGAGCTGCAAGCCAAAAACCACTGCAGATCAAAAAGAATGCAGAGGCTTGTTTAACCTTTAGCAAAAAACATCTTGATGACTCCATAGACTTTTGGAGTAATATTCTGTGGACAGATGACCTTTTTGGAAGACATGGGTCCCATTAAATCGAAGCTGACACAGCACACCAGCAGTCAAACATGGTGGTAGTAGTGTGATGGTCTGGGACTGCTTTGCTGCTTCAGGACCTGGTTAACTAGCCATAATTGATGGAACCATTCATTCTACTTTTTACCAAAATCCTGAAGGAGAATGTCCGACCCATCAGTTTGTGACCTAAAGCTCAAGAGCTGTTGGACTATTGAGCAGGACAATGATCCAAAGCAAAGAAGCAAGTCCACCTCAGAATGGCTCAAAAGAAACAAAATGAAGGTTTGAGTGGCCTAGTCAACGTCCTGACGTGAATCCGAGTGAGACACTGTGGCATTGCCTTACATTAAATAGACAGTTCATGCTTGAAAGCCATCCTATTCAGCTGAATTCCTCCACACTAAAGTAACAGACTCATTGCCAGTTATTGCAAACATCAGCAAATGGATAATTTGAAAGCTGCGTTTTCTGTTTACTCACATTGGCCCTCATTTATCAAACTTGCGTAGGATCTCGTCTAGATTCTGGTGTAAATATCAGCGTTCGCCAGGTGTCACGTCTGATTTACTAAAAGTGTGTACATCGCTGATTTCAGTGTAGAACTGGCGTGGCATTGATAAATCTGGCGGCTGAAACCATCGTAATTTACATGACACGCCCCTATAAATTCATGCTCCGGGAGGCATAGTCCTGCCCACTTTACGACATGGACTCTCGAAAGACGGCTAATAAGAAAGAACTTCACTGAGTAGGAAATATAAATTATCACGTCCGAGGTGGAGAAAAACAAAATAATTTTATTTGAAAGCCTTAAGAGTGGCAGAAAGGGAGCCCAGAAGGCTGTAGTTTGGAAAACTATTGCTGCTGCGGTAAACACCGTTGGGGTGGAAAACCGGAATGCAGCAGAAGTTTGATTTAATTCATTAATAAATCGAAGTGACGCGTCCAAGCACAAAAATTAGCGCGTTAGACGCACTTATAAGTGTGGCCAAGATGCACATTTCTCCATTGCCCACACTTATATTAAGTGTGTCCAAAGCTAAACATTTTTTCTTAGCCAAACTTATTTTAAGCGGTACTTTCTATAAGCGGCACTGGAATGGTCATCAACTGGTGCACTTAAGTGTGGCCAAGCAAAAAATTCAGCATTGGCCACAGGTATAAGTGCGAATAATATCGGCCTTAATAATTTCAATTTATAGATCCATGATATTCCATGTTATATAGCTTACATAATTGACAATCCAAATGCTTTACGTGTAGGTAAAAAAAAGTGGTCCAATTTGAAGATCGCCACCAAAAAACGGGTTGCGGCACTCAGGCGCAGCAGCGCACGGACCGGTGGAGGCCAACCAGACTCGAACCTCCAGCTGTCGCCGTTCCAGGAGCGCATGACAGCAGGGCTCCTCCTCCATCGAGGGAATACGAGGCGGTGGGGACACGGGATTGGAGCTGCATGAGGGTAATTGTTAAAATACAGTCTGCAGAGATCACTCTTCATTGTACTTTTATTAGGATTACTCCATGACATTTTATTGGGTGCCACACAAAACGAGCAGCCACTCGTCACTTTCCCGGAGGAGATCTTTTCTGTGCCGACAGTTCCTCTCACGTTGGACAGAAGCTTCCTCTAACAATAGAAGATCTACCATTGTCAAAATGTGATCACGGTCAAAGTGTCCGTAGGCCTATATATACTGAGCAACAAAAGAAACGCAAGTTAGCTAGTTAGATAATGTACTCTTATGGTCAGTCAAGGTGACCGCAAAACAAAGTTTGATGAAACGAGTGTAAATGTGCACGCGCTAGTAATAAATTTGATTTTCTAAAATAATTACGTGCAAAGTTATTTTCCAGTCTGCCTTTAATTAACTTGCATTTCTTTTGTTGTTCAGACTGGATGAGCATCTGACATACCACTACCTGCCAAGCCATGCATTGCGCTTAATCAAATTGATTGTAGCCTAATTGTCAGTCGTCTGGCCTGACAAGCAGGTTGTCTCAAAATATTTGTTTAATTTCTCAACACAGGTGTCTTATTTATTTATTCATTCATTCATTCATTTATTTAGCCTATTTATCTATTGAGCCTATTTATTCATTTTACTATGGGAGCAACAACAGCATGACGTCCGCATCGCTGCATATGGTTTATTACTCATTTTGACAGCTGCACTCGTTCCTGCTTGTTGTTCGCTAGTTTCAAATCTACGTACACCTGGTCAGACCTGGCGTGAGATTTTTGCAGACCGTTCGCTCACGTTCAGATTGATAAATGCCGATCCTTGCGGGAGATTTGGCGTACACCCATTTTTTTGGTGTATGCACGTTTGATAAATGAGGGCCACTGTCTTTGTCTTTTATCAAAATTAGTTGGGCGGTTGAAACATTTAGATATGACAAATAAGCAAAAATAGAAGTAAGTGAGAAGGTGGCAAATACTTTTTCTCATCACTGTATGAGACCGCAAGACATTGTTTTATTCACCTTTTTGCATTGATTTCACAAATTGAGGACTAATATGACCAGAAGCTGCTCAAGATTAATTAAGAATTAAATTGAATTGATTAAATTTTGAAATATTTACAGCTGGATTAATTGTCAGACTGTTCAGCTAAGTGACTGAAGTTTGGTCAAGCATGTCCTGAGGCTGTGTTTTTTTTGGATATCAATAAGCACCCTTCAAATTTTTCCATTGGCTCAGCCAAAACATATCTTGAGCATGGTGCCACACACCTGGAATGACAGATACCAAAATGGTTGCTGATCAATTTTATATCTACAAATGTTCTGATAGAAAAAGCTGATTTTTCCTTTCAGTTAAATTAAAGTGCGTTTACGGCTTTGTAATCCTTTGATTAAAAGTGAATCTGGACATGTTTGTCAAACGGTACTGGGAAAGGTGGAGTGGCTTTTCATCTCAAACCCCCATTCTGGCCTTTTTTCTCCTTCCCTTTTCACTTTTTTTTCTCATTTTTTGGCATTGTATGTAAGGTAAAGCAATATTAGCAGAAGTTGGCATGAAGCTGAATTTATTTCTTGCTTAATTGTTCCTGCATATATGAAACTCAATATGTTAGCAATATTAATTTATCATTTTTCAGATGATGGAATGCTTTCCTGGTCCAAATTTCGGCATTTAACAATATGAAAAGCAATTTTCAGGCAAAACTGCGAAGTAAGATGTGCATAGTTGAATACAGAAGTATTCTTTTGGTATTGGGACATTTTCTCAATGACTACTTGGTCTGCTTGGGATACCTTCATAAACAGAACACTTTCCTTTGCTAAAATGACAAAGAAGAACAAAAATTTAAAATATATCCATGTACTGGATAAACTTCGAGTGTTCACAAAATATCAGAAACACCACAGAAAAGTGGCTTTAACTTAAGTCTCTAAACCACAATTACAAAAGCATTGACAGGGGCAATATATATTAATTTGAACGCTGCATAGCAGCATTTGTCTGCTTAAAATAGGACCAAAATCTGAATCTTTAAATGTAATGTCTGAAGTGTGCTAGTGTATGGTACTGAATGCTGGAAGATGACAGAAGATATTTCTGCAAGAAATTGGACTCGTTCAAAAGTTCCTGCGACCCACCAGGAGAATATTCTGGCCTGAGAAAGTCAGAAATCCAGACCTGCTCTCAGCGTGTAATATGGAACCTGTCTCAGTCTGTGTGAAAAGAAGACGATGGAAATGGCTGGGGCATGTACTGAGGATGCCGAATAACCAACTGGCCAGAATGCCACTAAGGTGGTTCCCACAGGGGAAGCGAAGTAGGGGCGAGCCCAAAACAACTTGGTGGAGATCTGTTGAACCAGAGCTAAAGGAAGCAAGAATGAGTTGAGAAGCAGCGAGCAAAATGGCAAAAGACCAGCGGAAACGGACAACCCTTGTGGAGGCCCCATGTGCCACCTGGGCACTAATGGGTTCCGAGAGAGAGAGATGATTTTGCCAGGTATGGCTAAATGCAGAATAAGCACAGCACAACAGTTCTAAAGGGTCCAAGTAGTTGGTGCAAATATTGCAGTAATGTCTGTCACAAAAAAATGTAAAATGATTTAAAGTTCCTAGGAAGTTTTTTGCCTTGGGGGTATACAGCAGGATGGTCCACGAGGGGTTTTAGCGTGTCGCTACGACATGCTAAAATTTTTGCGCGTCATCCTAACAAACCCACGACATGCCAAAAAGTGTCTGCAAATTTGCTCGAATCCGGCTAAACCATCCATCGGATGAATTGCATAACACATTTATATCGCTCTTAAGAGACAGAGAGAGAGAGGAAAAAAAGGGATTTTCGCACATGAGCAGGCTCATGAGGTCTAGGGGCAATGAATGTGTAGGTACCATGTCTATCTCTAGACTGGACTATGGATGGAAGTTTGTGGAAAGCAGTCACCAGCACTGACCAGATATTGAATGGACCAGCGACTGATTTCGATTTCACGATAATGCCTCAATAAAAGATAAGCAAGTTTTTTGATCCTGCTGCTGCCAGTACTTCTTCTGATACTAAGTTCCACAGCTAATGACAATAATTACAAGGCACAAGCGACCACGGTCACGAAGCATGAGGGAGATGAGCCTGTCCCTTTTAAAAGGTTGAAAAGCACAAGCAGACGCATTAGTCAGAGAACCGAGTTCTATCGCCCATAGCTTAAGGTGCACCCATGGCAAAGTCACGAGGAGGACAGCGGTAAGTTGGTTGGTTCACATATTTGCCAATAACTATTTCAGTTGACTGGAAGTCGTATATTAACACATTGATTGCCAGCACTTTTTAAAAATCTCAACCGCCACCGCTAGCGTTTTTCCTGATCTTCACCAGTGGCGGCTGCCGAACAGAAGACAGGAGGAGTGGAAAATATCCCTTGAAGCATACGATTATTGACCCGTTTCCAATCATTGTCTTTAACACGTTGACTGCCAGCTAATGGCGGGTCAGGGCCAGCGCCAGACTTGAAAATTCAGGGGAAATTATCCATCCCTTTATTGACAACAATTGGTCCTGGCTAATTCTAGATGGTTTTCCTTTATAAGTACGTTTTCCAATTCAAGAATAATCAAGTGGCAATTGAAGACACGGCTTCTCTCCCCCATGCGATCTAACAGCAAATAATGGGCTACATTCAGTGCAGAAAAATAATTTAATTATAATTAGGTCTATGCACAGGCACTCAGCAACGTTAATTTTTTTTCCAGCAAGAGCGGCATTTCAGAACTCATTTGCGAATGAAGGTAATTACGGCAAGTACTTTCACCTGTTTTTGCAGCAGGGTCACGCAACTTGCTGTAAAAAATAGCCAGCTGTTAGACTGGAAAATGAAAACGGAGGAAACCACGTATACTTGTCACCGGAATTACCTTCATTCGCGAAGAGTTCTGAAATTCCGCTCTCGCTGGAAAAAAAAATTACCATTGCTGAGTGCCAGTGCATTGACCTAATTATAATTAAATTATTTTTCTGCACTGAATGTACCCCATTATTTGCTGTTAGATCGCATGGGGGAGAGAAGCCGTGTCTTCAATTGCCACTTGATTATTCTTGAATTAGAAAACGTGCTTATAAAGGAAAACCATCTAGAATTAGCCAGGACCAATTGTTGTCAATAAAGGGATGGATAATTTCCCCCGAATTTTTCTGGCGCTGGCCCTGACCCGCCATTACGAGTTATCTCGTAGTTGGCAGTCAACGTGTTAACGCGTTTTCCCAATGATATCAAAAATCCATTGACAGTTAAACACGCAGCTTCCTTCTCACTGCAATGTTAAGGCATTGTAAATGATAAATGCAAAAAAAAGGAGGTTTTATTCACTTGCCAAAAAAGGCTACTCCTTCTGAAATGAAATAAACTACCGTGGATTATCCGCGTTAATTTCACGTCCCGCAAAGCAGTTTAACAAACCTGTGCTTCGCGATCCTTTTAGCAAAAGTATTTTACATCCAAATGAAGCGTTCCGTTTCTTGACTCCAGCGGCCTCAGAAGAAGCGAGTTAACCAAGCATTAAATAGCTGAATGTTCAAAGAGTTACCAAATCTTTAATCAACAAAAGTGATTGAAAACGGATGAAATCTAATCATCAGTTTAAAGGCATGCGATCCACCCTCCCGGCTTTGTCGAGCAGCCACCACTGACTCCCTCTATTGAGAAATGCATACACATGGAAAAGACGAGATATCTCGTCATTGGCGGTGAACAGTTGTGTATAATCAATGTGTTAAAGTTGCTTAGAGGGGAAAAATTAATCGAAAGTAAGACTATGGGTCATGCGATAAAGTTGATGTAGCTAAGGCAAACTACAGTTTGTTGGCATCTATGAAATTATAAAACAACAATAACATTTTTCACATTTTATTGCTCTTTTTAGGCTACCTTATAACAAAGGAAAACCTCAAACTCTTATGAAAAACACTGGCATACGCAGACCTACTTTGAAATGGAAAAAAAAAAAAACAACCAAGGTCTATTTGAGTCCTTCCCTTATTTGTGGAAAATTACTAAAAAAGTAGCCCACTTTGAAATAAATGTGACCCTGCCTATGATAACCCAGCTAAAGTCATTTTCTGGTGATGTACAGTTTTTTACACAAAGTCATTCTACATCATGGAAGGAATATTCTGTGAAAAAATCTAACTGATATCTTTAATATTGACAGAGTAAGGTCATTTAAAAGTTTTGGCAGGCATGACATGTCTTCAAACTAGGCTGGTTAGCTTCACAAGACGTTAATCTATAAATGCAAACACTTCATTTCTGAAATTTCCGTGGTGATACAACGCTATCCGTGGAGAAATCCGCACCTGGCTTAAATCGCAACTCTTCTGCCATACCTTTGACTGACCTGCTTTACGATGGTGCGCATTATGGTCTACATTCATTTTCAGTGGTAGAAAAGAAGTTCCTAAACCGAATGTGTAATGGCCGATAGAAGCGGGAGGCCAAGTGCAGCAGCAGAGAGAAACAGAGCAGCTCAGACCCAATACACTCATGGAGAAAGATGCAGACCCAATGACAGGAACAGCTCTCGCATTTCCTCAAAGAACGCCCAACCATCCGACGAGAAGGTGACAAAGCGAGAGAGAGAGTAAGAGGAAGTATCTTGGGCACCGAGAAAAAAACAAAGCACCTAAAATAGTGCAAGCCAAAGATAAGAGAGGGGAATGAAGAAAAGGGAAATACCCTAGATAGATAGGAATTCCTTAAATAACTAGAAGATAAATCGTCAGAGAAATACTGACCGCAGAAATCTACGGCTGAAGTGCTTAACTAAATCAGACACTCTAGCAAAGGAGGCGTGGCGGACTTCCAGCTTAAATAAAGTCCGGGGAAGGCACCGCCCAGGTTCAATCAGCCAGCTGGGCAAAAACTCCGATAGAGAAGGAATTTGATATCGTCCCGGGATGAGAGCCACAAAGAAAAGTCCTTAACACACGCACACCATCTAAACCATGACAGAATGACACCCAAACTATCAGGTGTTTATCCGCCGAAGGTAAACTAAAAGCCGATTGAAAACCAGGCTTGTGGAAACCAACTTCTGGCTATTTCTCCGTAATTTGTAAACAAAGTGTCAATAAATTCATTAATGTTAATATGTATGATGTGAGAAATTTATTTTTGAGCACTAAATTTCGAAACCCCAATATGTAACATATCATTTACCTATCATTTACAGCAATAAACTCACTTCTCATATTTTTGTCATTTTTACCACCGCCCAACAAAGTTATGTGATCATTACCGTTTGTCTGTTGGTTTGTTTGTAAGCAGGATTACGCAAAAAGTTATGGACGGATTTTCCTCAAATTTGGTGGAATGATTAAGTATTGCTCAAGGAAGAGGTGATTCGAATTTGGGAGGTCAAGGTCAAAGGTCAAGGTCAAGGGCATGCAAAAGGTCAAAAACACATTAAAAACATATTTGCGCGAAGCCTACAGGACTGCATAAACACAGGGGTTGCTAGCTAATACTGGCAAAAATAACATTAAGTACATTGGCGGAGATACTTGCACTCTCTGAGCGCAGCTCTAGTTTATCACAGGACTACTTGACGGTCTTTATCTCAAAATTAGATCAGGTGAGTTTAGCCGCGTTTTCACGGGCGGGGTCACAAATATTAAACACTTTTTTTCAGTGTCACAGTATCACCCCGATCTCCAAAATAAGAGATGTTTTGTTTGAAAGAAAAAATAAAAATAAATTTAAATAGCCGTTATTCATTTATTTTTTTCAAAGCTGCAGGGAGCCACTGTAAAGGTGCTGAAGAGCCGCTGGTTGCCGACCCCCGGCCTAGACCATACTTTTCAGTGTAGACCACAACCCCAATTCCAAAATAGTTGGGACAAAGAGTAAATTGTGAATAAAATCAAAATGCAATGACTTTCAGATCACGAGCCAATATGTTATTTACAATAGAACATAGATAACATTTCAAATGTTGAAACTGAGACATTTTACATTTTTATCCACAAAATGAGCTTATTTTAAATTTTCTGGCTGCAACAGGTCTCAAAAAAGTTGAGACACAGGCAAAAAAGGGCTGAAAATCAATTAATATATAAGAGAATCAGCTGAAAGAACATTTAGCAAGTAATTAAGTTAACTGGCCTCAGGTGTGTAACATGATTGGCTATAAAAGGGATGTCTTAGAGAGGCTGAGTCTCTCAGAAGTAAAGATGGCCAGAGGCTCTCCAACCTGTGAAGGCTTGCATAAAAAAATTGTGGCATACTTTAAAAACAATGTTCCTCAACGTCAAATTGCAAAGGCTTTGAAGGTCTCATCATCAACAGTGCATAACATCATGAAAAGATTCCGAGAAACTGGAAAAATCTCTGTGCGTAAGGGACAAGGCTGAAGACCTTTACTGGATGCCCGTGATCTTCGGGCCCTCAGACACCTCTGCATCACTCACCGAAATGATTCTGTCATTGACATTACTAAATGAACCCAGGAATACTTCAAGAAACCACTGTCTGTAAACACAGTCTGCCGTGCCATCCACAGATGCCACCTAAAACTCTATCATGCAAAAAGGAGTCACTGTTGAGCATGATCCAGAAGCGCCGCCGTGTTCTGTGGGCCAAGGCTCATTTAAAATGGACTGTAGCAAAGTGTCCTGTGGTCAGACAAGTCCAAGTTTGACATTCTTGTCGGAAATCATGGGCGTCGTGTCCTTGGGCTAAAGAGGAGAAAGACCACCCCTCCTGTTATCAGCATTCAGTTCAAAAGCCAGCATCTCTGATGGTATTTGGATGCATTAGTGCATATGGTGTGGGACACATGCATGTTTTAAAAAGCACCATGAATGCTGAAAGGTATATAAAGGTTTTAGAGGAACATATGCTCCCCTCCAGACGACATCTATTCCAGGGAAGGCCTTGTGTCTTTCAGCAGGACAATGCATAACCACATACTGTAGCTATTACAACAGCATGGCTGTTAACATTTATGAAATAAAGCACTTTGTTGAGTTTAAGCTTTCTGTCATTAACTATGTGCATTTTATAAAATAATGTTTGAATATGCCTTTGATGCAATTAAATGCTGTGTGTGCACAAAAATACCATATTTAAAAAAAATTTTTTTTAGAAGACAAATCAGAACCCCATCACAAATTTTGGATATGTTAATAACAGGCATCTAGTCTTTCGAAAACAGTCAATTTTTTGGTGGATGGTGTCATTTTTTTGGTATAAAATGTTAAAAATAGCACAAATTTAATTTTTTTCATTTTCAAGCCTTAATATTTTCTAGATTATTCATAAGAGAGGGCCAGAATCAGAATACGAAATACACAACATATGGGCAGCTGTATGTGCAATACCAAATCCCTGTCTTTGACATTAGGCCTTTTACAGTCTTTCAAATATGCTGCGGCAGTGTGTAGAGTAAAATTTTCCAGCAACTTTAAGCACCCAGAAATATATGATGAACTAAACGGACACATTCATAAGTCCATATTCCTCAAGTTAGAGTAGCAGATTTTCACCCCTGAAAATTTGAAGGACCAAGCTGAAATACTTTTAATTTCACTGAAATACTATAGCCATGTGAAAGTGGCTCCTCAGAAATCGTTGTTCAAAAAGGGCCGGAACTTTGTTGCAAAACAATTTTTTAAGACAAAACTATTAAGAGTTGAGAGCTAAAATTTTGGATTTATCCTATCAAGAGGTGTATGCACGCGCTGGAATTTTTTCAGCCAAATCTGAGATGGTCAACTGGGAAGTTTCTCTGAAATTCGGATATTTTTCATGGAATGACCCATTTATTAACCAGAAAATGGTAATGACTGGAGCGAGTAGGGGGCGTGTCTGCGCCTAGGCCATTGGTTGTCCTGGGGCAGAAGCCAGGTAGAGAATCCCCCACCACAGAAGCAGGACTGCTCTGCCACAGGACTGAAAAGGTTTAGCTGGAATGAAGTCCCAATCCTGGAGATCAATGAAGACTTGTCAGGTGTTCCCAATTAACACACTCAGAGGAACATTCAGGACCAAAGGATTAACAAGAACACGGTCCCATTCCTGGAGACCGATTTAAGGCTTTGGAGCTTGTTCCTACAAATTATAGACTCCAAAGAGTAATTATGCCCCTCTTTATCATAAATTCCTGTTTATGGAAACACACAGAAGAGGTTTATGGCTCAATACTCGAAGACACAAACTGACTGGAAAGTTTAGTAGGTCATGAACCATGAACCAGCAATCACAATGAAACCACGATGAAATTATTTAGATGACGTCCTTTTGAGAGAAAAAGTCAATACAGTATCTAGTGTGACCAACCTTTGCTTTGATCACAGCATTGAATTTTTCAGGCATAGTTTTCACATATTATCTCCTTACTTGCTAGACCACAGGTGTGAAACTGACCCGTAAAAGGCCCAAGAGGCTGCAGGTTTTCACTCCAACAAAGCAGAAGCACACCTGATGCAACTATTCAGTTGTGCAGGCCTAGATCAGTTGATTAAATCAGTGGTTTCAGGTTTGCTTTTGCTTGGTAGGATTGAAAACCTGCAGCTCCTTGGCCCTTTTACGGGTCAGTTTGACACCCCTGCGCTAGACCATTCCATATGGAGTGGCGAAGTCCTGCCTCTTCTGGTGATCCCCATGGGACCTTAAATCCGAAAAATTTTATACGGTAGTCAGTGGCGAGAGAAAAGTGAATTTTTGATCCCATTTGCTTTGCTCCGTGAGTTACACATATGATGTTTATTAATTGAAATGATAATTTTCCAAGTCAAGAAAGTCACAGGTTGTCGTTAAGACTTTAAGTTATTTTTACTTTTGTCTGAGACAGCTCAATGAACTACATCCCTCCCTCTCGCTGAAATTACGTCATCGACACTAACATGGCCGTAAGTCTGGCGCATTTTACCGTGTTCTTCCAGAAAGAGAATAAAAGTATGAAAAGAGGAGAAAACCACTTCAAGTCTGGCCATGTTGAGAGCTGCAGTTCTGCCAAAGGGGAGTTAGTCGGTTCCGTAAGAGCTAGTATGCGGGACCGACTCTACAAGGTTTCGGTGAGTGTTAAACGAGCTAAATGTCAACTAGCTAATGTTACGTTACTGTAGGCACCAGGAGGTATTGATAACAGCTAGATGGCTAACGTGAGAGTTTACATTGGTCAGTAAAACTCATGTGATTTAATGTTTATGTCAGAGACTACAGATATGTGCACATGGTCAAGGCTGTAATTTTTGTGTTTTCAGGGTCAGCTGGTAACTATACAATGACGAATTTTGATTTGTGTGAAAATAACAAATGGCTACGCAATTAAATTGACTCCGTACAAGCTAGCAATAATTTGCAAGCTAGCTAGCAATAATTGGCTAGCTAGCAAACTTGCAATAATTTGTTGGATAGCTAGATAGCTAGCTAAGTTAAAAAGAAGGAATTTGCCTAGTTATTGCGATTTTTTTGTATTAGCTCCCCCAGAGTGTATCTGTTTTAGCTATCAATGGAGATTTATTCCTTATTCAATGATGGATCATTTGCTTTTTAGCATTATGAAAGCTAAGCAGACATAACAATTGTTTTTGACATTGATTAGTACTTGTATCTTGCCTATCTTTGTACTGTTGCTCATTTAATCTCTTAAAGCATTTTGATAAACAGTGCTTTCCTTTTTTAGATCTGCATTGGAGATGACGTGACCATCTTGAATTCTGTCTGTGAGTGTGCATGAGGGGAGTTTAAGTGCAGCCCTGCTGCAGCGTTGGCCATCTTTGCTATGAGGGAGATCAGCTCTACAGATGGGGAATGCCAATGGAAAAGCCTGGCCCATCCAAAGTCATCCAGCCAGTGTCAGAGCTTTACCCACTGCGCAAAGATGCCTACAACCCCCTGGCTAGAGACATCACTAATGAAGATGTGGACTGGTTCAAGTTTGCTCTGAGGGGCGGACAGTGTGGTATGGTATGGCTGTTGTCACCTGAGCCAGAGCCACAGCTTCAAGATCAAGCTGTTCTCACTATCCCAGAGCTGGTGAAGAAACATGGAGGTGAGGGGCTTGAGGTAATTCTTGCCTCAGTGCGTCTAACCAGGGACCAGCAAGCTGCCATCCAAGACAGCCACCATGGGACAGCGACGAAATCCCCATTGGCAGTTGCATAGACAGGACAGGTTGACAGCCAGCAATTTTGGTGCTGTGCTACTTTCCCGTCACTCGTCCACTCCAAGCCCCTCCCTCCTGCTTGGGGGGGTACAACCTGGATGGAGCCCTGGCTGTCAACTGGGGAGTCGTCAATGAGGCTGAAGGGGTGAAGGCTTTTGAGCAGGCCTGGCAGGTGGAGGTGCTCGAGTCTGGCCTCTTCGTGAGTGAGTTGGGTATCTTGGGAGCATCACCCGATGGACTTGTGGAGCCGTCTGCTGTGCTCGAGGTGAAGTGTTCACACAGCCAGAGGAACATGACCATCGCAGAGGCAGTCCAGTCACCATCCTTCTGTCTTTGTGAGAGGGGCGGATCATATAGAAAATTACCTGTACTGGCACCAGGTCCAAGGACAGCTATACCAGACAGATCATGAATTGTGCAAATTCCTTGTTTTTGGGCTACAAAGGAGGTGATTGTCATCACCATCCCCAAAGACCCTGCATGGCATGGAAATCTCCCTCTCCTGGAGAACTTCTACACCCAGCACATGCTCCCTGTGTTGGCCAGTAGAGAGGATGTAAATGCATGAATATTTTCTTTTTAATAGAAACAGTTCAAGTTTTAAAAGTTCTTTGTTTTCACTTGTTCCTTGTTCTAATGAAGTAAGTTTTTTTCAAGTTCCTTTTCATTGGGAGACACTGGATCAGCGTTCATGCCGCGTCTTCTGTCAGTACCTGTTAACGAAACAGGGAAGCCAATGATCCAATTAAAAATTCAATGTCCTTGCCTGAACCATGTCCCCCCATAATTGATCTACACTCTGTATTGTGAATTAGTGCTGTTGAGAGCTAAAGGCACCACTTTCAGGCTAAAGGGAAATGCCATAATCACTATGCCAGGGATCATGAACTCCTGGTCTGCGAGGGGCAAGAACTGCTAGCTTTCCTCCTTCACTTTTCCTGGGAGAAAGGTGTGAAGACAATCTGGCCAATCAGAAGCACTAGCTGTTCAATTAATTATGTCATTTCACTGGAAAAAAGAGAACCACATCTGGATTTGAATTCAAGGGACAGATTTGGTGATCCCTTCAGCAAGGATCCTAAAAACTGGACTTTGAATCCGAATCCAGCCCAGGTTTTCTGTTTCACTTATTGCTACTGATTGGCCAGAATTGTTTTACACCTGACACTATGATAGAGGGTGGGTGGAAAAACAGCAGTTCTCAAACCTTTGGGATTGTGATTTTAGGACCAGGGGTCTACAGTTTGTGCCTCTTCTGTTCTACCTTGTCATTCCAGGGTCAGCTAATCAAGAGCTGTGCTGACAGTATCTTTGACCAGCAGATTTGACGGACTCAGGAGGCAAATGGAGGTATGTGTTTTTATTTTGTTGCATCAAATGTATTTACAAATGAAGCATTCGTGGCAGTCGAAGGATGATTTATCACTCTCTCTCTCTCTCTCTCTCTCTCTCTCACACACACACACACACACACACAAACAAACAAACTAACAAAAAACAGAATGGAACGCTCCTCAACTGAGGCATTAATATGTCCAACTAATCCACAACAAGGGTGCTGGCAATCTCTTTGATAAGTGGATTTTGCAGGTTCAGCAGCGCACAACAGAGCTGCACCAGTACATTGGCGGAATTCCGGAGGTACAAAGGAATCCGATGTAGAATCCTGAACTCCTTGAGCCTGTCGATTGCCCTTCCACATGGACATGATTCATCGCAATCTCCTTTGTTGCTTTCACCTCGCTCTCTGTGAATTTTTCCTTATTGAGGAAGGGGGGGATGTTCACAGTGACACTCTCAGCCACAATGTCTGATATCAGGAACCCCTTATCTGCCAAAATGAGGTCGCCAAGGAACTAAGTGCTCCAGAATGCCAGACTGCTGCACAATGCACTTGTCAGACACTGAGCCGGGGAATAGTGGACTGCAAAAATTGTTGACGCCATTGGAGGCTACGGAGATGAGCACTTTGAAAGGGTGCATCCCTGTGTATGTTGAGTACGCCAACTTTGCTTGATCCATCTGGCTTGGGGCAGCAATTTGTATGTCTGTGCAGTTCCCTATCATGCGGCAGTTGAAGGCGGAGGTCTTGAATGATGCTGGCATGCTCTGTTGATTTTTCTGGGGACTAGGCACACTGGAAATCATCATCTGGAACAGTAGGTTGTGGAGCAGATGGACCATAGTACTGACTGCATTGCTGATTGTTGCAGTACTGCACTGAAACAGCTGTGCAATGTGCAGGTGAGGGTAGTCTTGACGAATCTTCATTAAGGCCATGAAGACCTGGTCCTCCAGTGATATGCCCTCTTTCCACCCACTAATGGACCCCTCATAGCGCGCAGCCAATTCTACGACCCTTTTAAACATGGCCATACCTGGAAGCCCTGTTTCCATTATCACCTCATCACTGAGACTTGCTGCAGAGTATTAATCCGGGCCTCTTCTATCTGCAACAGCCCCACACTGCAGGCTGTCATCCCCTAGCGGATCAGCTTGCACGCCAGAGGTTCCAAGTCCAGGGTCAGTGTCAGCCGACTGGAGGTACTTGGGCACTTTGGCATAGCTGTGGTCAGAGTGCTAATTTATCGAGGGTAAGCTTTACTCATTTGCTTTGGTCCACTGAAATAAACATGGCCCTTTTTCCCTGCCATTGAGAAAATGACAGCTGCAGATTCTTAAATATTCATCTGGCTCCCTGTCTGCTTGTCTGCAATGAGAAAATTATGTAACGAACGGTGAAATCCAACCAAACAGTTTCAATTTGTCCTGTGAAGCATTTTTGATATTCATTTAAAAGCGGTATACAAATTAAGTTTACTATTAATAATGTTTTTATTTGGCGTACCAATATTATTATTGGTGGTTGTATTCATTCTAGTATTAGTATTAGAAGGTGTAGTTGTAGTATTAGTAGTATTAGTGTCGGAATTATTAATGGCAGTAATAAAGTAATATTTGTGTTACTGTTGATCTAGAAGTTGTTTTGAATATTTTTACCTTAACTTGTAAAGCACATGGATGTGAATTGACAGAAATTGTCCTGTTTTTCAGTCACCAAGGTCGTCAACATCACCATCCGCAGAGATCCTGCAAGGTGTGGAAATTTCCTGGAGAATTTGTCCACACGGCACATGCTCCACGTGTAGAACAGTAGAGAGGAGGACGTGCAGGTATGTAAATATGTATATTTTACTGTTCATGTTTTTTTTGGGAGACACTAGATCAGCGTTCATGCTGTGTCTCCTGTTAGTACCTGTTTACAAAAGTGTAGTACAAATGAAATATTAATATTAGGGTCATTCCACGTGAATTCACACAGATTCCAGAAACTGCCCCAGTGACATATCTCAGATTTGACTGAAAAAAAATTCTAAAGTTAGTTTTTGACCCCAAATGAAGGAATCCCAAATTTCAGCTTCATACTGAAATTTCAGCTGAAATTTGGGATTCCTTCATTTGGGGTCAAAAACTGATTTTAATTTCTCAAATCTGAGAGATGTCATTGGGGAGTGTGTGTGAACTGACATCGAATGACCCATTAGTAGTTATATTTGTACAACCCCAATTCCGAGTTGGGACAAAGTGTAAATTGTATTTAAAATCAAAACGCAATGACTATCAAATCACACCAGCCAGTATTTTATTCAAATTAGAACAGAGATGACATAGCATATGTTGAAACTGAGAAATTTTACAATTTTTTCCACAAAATGAGCTCATTTCAAATTCGATGGCTGCTACGGGTCTCAAAAAAGTTGGGACAGGGCCTGTTTACTATGGTGTAGCATCCCCTCTTCTTTTTAACACAGAGTGGAGGCGTCTGGGCATTGAGGAGACAAGTTTCTTGAGTTTAGCAATTGGAATTTGATCCCACTCTTGTTTAATACAGGCTTCCGGCTGCTGGAGAGTTTTGGGTCTCCTTTGACGGACTTTCGTTTAATTATGTGCCAAATGTTCTCAATCGGTGAAAGATCAGGACTGCAAGCAGGCCAGTTCAGCACACGGACTCTTCTACTATGAAGCCATGCTGTTGGAATAGCTGCAGTATGTGGTTTTGCATTGTCCTGCTGAAATACACAAGGCCTTCCCTGGAATAGATGTCGTCTGGAGGGGAGCATATGTTGCTCTAAAACCTGTATATACCTTCCATCATTCATGGTGCTTTTTAAAACATGCAAGTGTCCCACCATATGCACTAATGCTTCCCAATACCATCAGAGATGCTGGCTTTTGAACTGAACGCTAATAACAGGAGGGGTGGTCTTTCTCCTCTTTAGCCCGGAGGACACAACGCCCATGATTTCCAACAAGAATGTCAAATTTGGACTCGTCTGACCACAGGACACTTTGCCACTTTGCTACAGTCCATTTTAAATGAGCCTTGGCCCACAGAACATGGCGGCACTTCTGGATCATGCTCAACAATGGCTTCCTTTTTGCATGATAAAGCTTTAGGTGGCATTTGTGGATGGCACGGCAGACTGTGTTTACAGACAGTGGTTTCTTGAAGTATTCCTGGGCCCATTTAGTAATATCAATGACAGAATCATGTCGGTGAGTAATGCAGTGGTGTCTGAGGACCCGAAGATCACGGGCATCCAGTAAAGGTCTTCGATCTTGTCCATTACACACAGAGATTTTTCCAGTTTCTCTAAATCCTTTGATAATGTTATGCACTGTCAATGATGAGACCTTCAAAGTCTTTGCAATTTGACGTTGAGGAACATTGTTTCTAAAGTATTCCACGATTATTTTTATGCAAGCCTTCACGGGTTGGAGAGCCTCTGGCCATCTTTACTTCTGAGAGACTCAGCCTCTCTAAGACATCCCTTTTATAGCCAATTGTGTTACACAAATGATGCCAGTTAATGTAATTACTTGCTAAATGTTCTTTCAGCTGATTCTCTTATATATCAATTGCCTTTTCAGCCCTTTTTTGCCTGTGTCCCAACTTTTTTGAGATCTGTTGCAGCCAGAAAATTTGAAATAAGCTCATTTTGTGGATATAAATGTAAAATGTCTCAATTTCAACATTTGAAATGTTATCTATGGTCTATTGTAAACAACATATTGGCTCACGTGATCTGAAAGACATTTCATTTTGATTTTATTCACAATTTACACTTCGTCCCAACTATTTCGGAATTGGGGTTGTATTACCATCATTTAATGCAGTAATTTGAATGCTAGTATTGTTTGCAGTAGTATAATTAGTTGTTGTGTAAGCATTACTGTTGGTCTGAAAGTTGTTTTGGAAGTGTTCAACTGAACACCACAGCATTGAGTTTACAGCCATAGCCCTGCTATGTAGCATGTAATTTCTTTTCACTGCCTAAGTTTGGCAGACGTTATTTTCCAAGAAGATGGGGGAGTTCATTTTCCTGATCTTCACACCTTGACCAACTTGGTAGCGTGTTGGTCCTCCAATGATCTCAGCTTTTGGCTGGGTTCTGCTTTTTTAGACTTAGTGGTTTCATGGTTGTTGAAAATGTGCAATGTGCAGGCTGGAGAGAAATATGTTCTCATTCGCAGAGCGCAGAAGTGACACTTGTCTGTGCCCTCTAGTACAAAAGCTTCTACATTTTATTGTACAGACTGAATGTAATCTAGCGATATTAAATCCATTCCTTGGGATTGATTAGACTGCCTAAAACCACGATTAAGACGGCAAGGTGAAAAGTCTAAAAGCCCTGCAAGGGACCATGCTTTTCTTAACAGGAGAGTCGTGTTCGACCTAATTACATGCGGGTTCATGCTAGAAACCTTCATCTTCATAAAGATAAATGTTTTCTTCATATGTATAACAGATTTGGGCTCAAAAAACTTTTTTTCTTCGGGGGGGTCAAGGAAAAAAAAATGATTGCAAACCACTCATTATAATGAGCCATATTTACAGTGATGTTCCATAATCTCATAATTTTTTCTAAATGTATGAGCATTACAGGACTGTTGTTTATTGTAATTAAAATTCAGTTAAATGGACATTTTCGTTTATTTTTGTCAAATATTGCGATTTGCCCCCTCCCCCTCAAGCCATTTTTTGTTATTTTCGCAGGTCAACCAATCTTCATCCTGCAGACCACAAGTTTTAGGCCCCATCTTATCAGACTCCTTTCTCTTTTTGTGGCAGATGCAGATGCAGAGGCAGGGCAGGCTGGCTGCCAGCAATGATGTTGCGCTGTTGTGTTGTCCTACTCCATTCCATGCCCGTTGCTTTATTAATTTTTTTAAATTGATTTCAGTGTAATACAATAAAAAATAGTTACTTTGTAAACTTCAACCTTCAATAAATGTTCGACTCAAAAATATTGGTTGCAAACTCAGATTTTTGGACCCCAATGAATGGATGCTAAATGGTTGATAAATAATGAAAAACAACCTCACGAAAACTGTAAAATTCATTTATTGGTTATTATGTACAAAATGAAGAGCATTGATTTGCAAGCTGACCATGCAGGAACAGGACATGTTGATGTAGCTAGGAAGACAGAATAAAGAAGACATTAGGTATCAACTTTATGCTCAAATGTAAGAAATTTCATACCATCACGCTGCTTGCTCTTGGAGACACTTTTTATATGAGTGTCTGTAGTATGTGTGATACAATCTTGGGATGTATTGTGCCTTTGATGAATGTAAAATATGTGCACATAAAATGCTTACAGTAGCAATCGGGTTTCCAGAGCGGGTCAGTCCACTGAGCAAATCCCTTGAGGTCTCAGCAGAGTTGCATGACCGGTAAAAAAAGAAAGAAGTCAGTCACTACACTTTCAACACAATTGCATAATTCCTCCCTAGCACACTTGTTCATTCCCTCAGTGATCACCAATCTGCAATCTTGCCAAAAAATGAGACTGACTCACCCTTCACCATAATGAAATACATTGCCCTGAAGAATTTCATGCGAGGCTGCCTTCTTCCCTTTAACTCTCCCTTAACTGCCTTACCTTCATAATGTTTCATGATTACTTCACACATACAAATATAACTTTTCTCCTGAACCTGAATTGTATATTAACAGTTCGCCACAAAATGCATAATGAAAATTCAATAATAAAGCTAATGCTTAAATATCACTTCGCTAACGTTCTTAGCTTGCTAGCTGGGTAACTTCACGTTAGCAATGTTCCAGGCACAAATGCAGCTTACCTGATGTGTCTTATCCAGCAACTCCGGGTCTTTTTATCTGCTGGAAAGCGATAAAACGAACAAAACCCACTGCTCGTATGGTTGCAACCAGGGACAAAACAAGTAGGCATCGTTTCAGTGTCTCTGGTTAGCTGAGCTGTTTTTCACATAGGTTTAGCTTCTGAGGCTTCGGGTGGCATGAGTAGAGGGTGGGAGAGAGAAAATTATGACGTCAGTTACACAACGTTTTTGGTTTGTCGTCTTTCATCTTTTGAATTTTCACAGTCTTATACTTAAACGGTCTTTCAACAACCTGCTACTCTCTTCGGTTTGAAAATTATAATTTCAATTCATAAACATCATGTGCGTAATTCATGGTGGAAAACAAACGGAATTGAAAATTCACTTTTCTCTTGCCGTTGACCACCATACAAATTTTTTTCGAAATAAGGTCCCATGGTGGTCAACCGGAAGGGGTGTGACTTCGCCACTCCATAGTTTTAAGTTCCTTCCAAAGAGATTCTATTGATGTTACAACTGGTTTGCTCAATTGGATTAAGGCAGGGGTGTCCAATCTTATCCAGAAAGGGCCGGGGTGGGTGCAGGTTTTTGTCTGAGCCAGCAGTGCTACAGCACCTGATTCCACTAATTAACTAATTAGGGGTTTCAATTAGGACCTTGGTGGGTAGAATCAGGTGTGTTGGTGTTGGGCTCTAACAAAAACCAGCACCCACACCGGCCCTTTCTGGACAAGAGTGGACACCCCTGGATTAAGGTATGGACTTTGAGCAGGTCAAGTCATAACTTTTATGTCACCAAATGTTTCTTGCCGTCTGAGATAATTCTTGCACAACCTAGAAGTGTGTTTAGGGTCATTATCTTGTTGAAAATAAAAACCCTGACCAATCAGTGTCTTTCCAGATGGCAATGCGTGCCTCACAAGGATGCTGTGATACAGCTTTTGATTTCTGATTTTTTTGATTTTTATGAGATCACCAGCTCCTTTCTAGCAGACTGAACTCCAAACCATAATATTACCACCTCTATGTTTTACTGAAGGGTTTAAACAGTCATTTTTGAAACATTCTCCAACTTTAGGGTGCACATAACTTCTGCATTTGGGTGATAAAATTTTGAATTTTGATTCATTGGTCAAAAGGACTTGTTCCCGAGCTGCCGGGTTAGCTCATTCAGTTAAGGCTCCACATTTGCGGAGCAGTAGTGACTACCACGGCGCAGGTTTGATCCGCGGTCGTTCCAACCAGCTGTGGTCGGTAGCTTTTTCAGAGCTGCACATGATTGGCTAAAGCACTGCAGCGATGCAAATTGGGAAGGGACTGCCGGGAAGGGATATTAAAAATGGTTGGTTTGTTCGTTGCTCAATCACCTCCTGTTGGCCCGCCGGGCTCTCGTCAGAGAGATTCTAAGCTTGCTCGTGTTTGGGTATCCTCCACCCTCGTTCTGAACTAACGAAAGTTTCTACCAATGAGTGAAAAGATGCAGGGGCGACAGGCGTGTGTTTCGGAGGAGAGCCGGGAACTGTCTCTCTCTCCTCAGCTGGCAACAAGGGGTCGCATACATGCATACAGGCCCTCAGACATGCCCCCATTTAGTTTTGTCCAGTTGCCAAGTACATACTTTGATGGTTGTTTATTTGATGATTCACCCATGCATTCTCTTTTTATTCAATACGCTTTTACTATGGTGTAGGCAGTATGGTTTGGGCCCACTAATTTCCACAAACATTTTGAATAACAGAAGTATTATGGTCCCCACTTGAATTTTCTCCTTTAATGTCCACATCAAAATACCAATTCTCATGGCAATTTCTACATTAATGGCAATAATATCTACCTTTTTTCTTTTGCTTTAAGCAAAACACTGGTACAGTGACATGCAATTGTTAGTCATCTGGAGTGACAGCAGTTCACCAAAATCTCACATTTCAATCTGCACAAAATGTCAATGATTAAGTGAAAAAATGACTAATTAAAAATCATATTCAAACCAAGTTATGGAAGTTGTTTCCGATTTTTTTCTGAACAAAATACACACATTCTTTCGTTGAATTAGCCAAGTTATTTCTTTTTTCAAGCCGATTTTGACAGCAATTGTATCACGTGTCTTTACTACCGCGCTATCTGCTTTATTTGCGCATCAAATTTTTAGCGGTGGTAGTTTGACTGTCATTTTCCGAGATAAAGTGACATCGAAATCTATGATGTTATAGCTAGCATGCCAATGTATTCAACAACCTAACTTTCCTTGTTTCAGTAGGACATTCACAGTATCTATTACTGGGCATCATTATTATCTCTTCAATTATTAAAATCTGTAGTGCCCAGCTTTATTCACCAGGTTTGAAAGCAACTTCCGGTTCCGGGTTAGACTCGAGTAAACAAACATGGCGGTGCCCACGAAGATAATTGTGGCTAGCTAGCTAACTAGCCAGTAAATAGAAGTTTTCCTCTGATCGAAACAAGTTTTCCTCTGATCGAAACAAGTTTTCCTCGGATCGAAACAAGTTTTCCTCTGATCGAAACAAGTTTTCCTCGGTTCGAAACAAGTTTTCCTCGAATTGAGATATGTTTTCCTCTGATCGAAACATATCTTCCTCTGATTGAGATATGTTTTCCTCTGATCGATTCATGTTTTTCTCGGATCAAAACAAGTTTTCCTCGATCAAAACATGTTTTCTTGGAATTGAAACAAGTTTCATCTGATAGAGACATGTTTTCCTCGGATCGAAACAAGTTTTCCTCAAATCAAAACAAGTTTTCCTCGCATTGAAACAAGTTTTCATCTGATAGAGACATGTTTTCCTCGGATTGAGGTACGTGAACTGTGCGGTTGTTTTCCGATGATGTCCTCTTGTAACAATCACCCCAATGTATATTGGTTTAAGTTACAAATAAAACATGGGATACGCTTGATCATGAACATTAAGTGGATTTAGTACCGCTTAAAAAAAACAAATGAAAGAAATACAGCGCAGACCAACGAATATTTGCAACCCCTCTATATTGCGCAACACCCAACCTCACAGGCAATACACAATCGCTTTCTTTAGTCCAGCACCGTAAAATAAAAAAAAATAAGTCCGTGCGGTCAGTCGGGTTTTACTTTTTTACCGCATCCAGTTCTTTCAAATGTCCAGCCAAAATCTCTCCACCTCCGGAGCGCAAAATGAAAATATCCATATGCCAACAGAAAATCCAAAATTAATCCATATGGAATAAAACAAAAAGTGAATGTTCTTTGACCACCGAAAAAATACAAAAAGTCTTGGTTGCCAAAAAAGAAAATCCAGAAGCAAAAATATATAAATAAAAAAGGACAGATCTCACCGGGTGCTGAGATGCTCTTTTTAGTTGCTGCAGATGGTGAATGTCCCAGTCTGAAACGTGGCCTTGTGCTATTTCCACAGTAGCTTTTTTGTATTTTAACGAAATGTTAAAATATATTGTATTCCTCAGGTCCCTCGTAGTCTCCCCGAGATTCGCGTCTCTCATTACCCATCACTCGCCCATATTTCAAACCTCCTCCATTTCGCGGCAGAATCCGATTTGTTCCTGAACTGTGCGTAATGTCAGCTGATCAATTTGACAGCCAACTGATCTAGAATCAGTTAAACAACGGAAAATAGCAACGGAAGATGGTATAAAATTATGGGGCTACCGACACAGAATGGAGCCATGAAAAGGTGGATAGCACTTCTAATTTTAAATATCGCAATTTAATGCACAGAAATTAATATGTTAGTGCCTCCCCGAGAATCGGCTACATTATTATGTGGCATTGCTACACTCTTAGGGCCAGTGTACTTCAGACATGTAATGAGTGTAAGACTCAAGCAGGGCTGGAGATGGGACCATTCACAGAACTTCCAACCTCAGGAATGAGACAATATAAGTTGCTAATGAACTAAATGATAAACCACGCTACTCCACATGTAAACCGACAATTAGGAAATGACATTAACATCTATCCATGTACAAAGGGGTTGAGAAATTGTCTTTTTCGTGCTATGACTGTTGCAAATTTGCGGTCATTTGGTTTTGTAAAATTGCATCTTAGTTTCTTGAACCTGTTTTAACGTTCGTAATGGTAGAAATAGATTTGAAATAACCTCAACTGAGAAAGTTTGAGTCATCATTTAATCTATTCTAATACTATGAGTATATTTATATTTGGAGCAGAGCTATGGGGTAAGGTTACTGTCAAAAGTTTCGTGCGTGTGCGCAAAAAAATTGTGCACGTATTAAAAATGTGTGCGTGTTAGTCTATAGTTGTGCGTAAATAAAACAAAAATCGTGCACGTATTAAAAATGTGTGCGTGTTAGTCTATAGTTGTGCATAATTAAAAAATTTGTAAACTCTTGTTTAAGTCAAATCACGCATAGATTATGCAGTGTATAAATTCTCTGTGAGAATACAACTCATGAAGTTACAACTTCACTGAATTACACATACGGATTGCAGTTTACGGACGTCGAATCTGAATAGCGTGAAGTAACTGTCAAAACTACGTCACGAGGTCACGGGCATTATGTATCGAGTGGAAGATAACATCGATTCTACAAACTGCGCGTGTGTCAGAAATTCGACCGTGGGTTCAATTTCATGGCGCCAAGATGGCAGACGATGCGGACACAGCAAGGAATCAGGTAAAGTTAACCTCTTTTTGCTTTGTTCTAACATGATATTCTCAAAATATTACGGAGTTTGCAATGAAGCGGTTTTACTTTCGTTGATGTAGCCTTCGTTTCTAGTTACGTAACTTTATCGGTTTCTTTGTGCTAGGTGCAGTTAGCCGATATACTCAACACGGCACACAGCCTCATAGACATAATATAGTGTCGATGTTGAACAGCAGGTTAAGTTCTCCAGGCTGCCTCCGGGTCAAGTACAGGCTACTATCGGTCACTGTTGTCTCCGACTCTTGGGGTCGTATTCAGAAACGCCACTCGCACTCACCATATAGTGAGTACGATTGAAATGTAAGTGGTGTGTGAGAAAGAGATCAACCTACCACTAACCGAGAGAGCGGTCCCATTCCTCGCTAGTTACTATTCACAAATGCCACTCGCAAAACTGGCAGTAGTGGGAACCAGAGGTGGTGCGTTGGCTGCTACAAAGGGACGCTCAATCCTCAGCCTTCATTGCTGCATGACCTAAACCTGTCGCAGTTAACTTTTCTTTATTAGAAAGTTTCTCAGCCTAATTGGTAGGATGACTATCAAATTTATTTTTGATGGGTTGTTATACATTGCTTCACAAAATTATGAGACGTTTCTTTCGCACTTAAATTAATGACAACGTAAAATATCAGCATGTCTTCATAAATTCTGAGGTCGAGTGGCTCGCGAAGGCGCAAAACAGCCCGCGAGGCTCACTAAGCAACAAGCTGTGAAACGTGACAAACATTTCCTTCTACATTCAGCAATTAAGAATGTAGAAAAGAATGGATTCTCGTGACTTACAGCTAATTGAGCCTCGCAGACCATTCCACACGCGCCCCACGAGCCAATTGAGCGCAGTATTTTCCAACCATCTTTGTACATTGCTTGCTTGTTTTGAACATAGTAAATCCCATGTTTTCATTGGGAATCATATGGATATTATAGGGGAATTCCATAACATAACTGTGTACAAGTTGTTTGAATATAGCTTTTCCTGTATTTGAGATAAAATGCTTAGTTTTTCATTGTCCAATGAAAATGTATTGACATTACAATTCTCAAATGACTAACTCTGTAAATGTGCAGGATTTCACAGTTTAATTCCAAGTACTTCAATGTTTTTTCACTTGGAGAAGCCACAATTGTACAAGTGCACAATTGTAAACCACAAATTTAGATAAATTGGCCTGAGATTAGGCTTCTTCTGATGGGTTTTTAATGTATTTTGGCTGTAATGTGGAGAATTTTGACGTTTTAAAAATTTTTGAAGCCAGTATGAAATAACTGCAAAATTAGGTTAGTTTTTGAGCACGTTTAAGGGGTCACATTTAGGTTGGAAATCGCGTACGCATAGAAAAAAAAAAAAAAAAAAAGATTCAAGGTGGCTGCGGACTCCAAATTTGACTCCTCATAAAATCCAAACCGTTTGAGCAATGACAAAGTTGTACACTAGTTTTCATCGGCAGTGTGTCCTGTGTCATCTATTAGCATTTGAAGCTGATACGATGAACGCCCTTGAAGGAGTTTGCGTTTGTTCGAGGGCAAATTGTGGCCAAATTTAGGGGCGAAAAGCAATTTTGATATGCAAATTGCGAACTTCCTGTTTGATTTAGGTCAGGGGTGGCGATTGTTTGTTCATCTCATCAAGACCTAAAAACTATGTAGTTTTTGTTCCATCTCTGACTTTCCCTCCGGTCGTGGTGGCCGTCTAAGTGCCATTTTAATGTTTCTGGGTGGCGCTAGAGAGCCATTTTGGCACCTATGGGGATAATTTTGACGTTTTATAAAATTTTTTGCCAGACATGAGGTGCATGCCAAATTTGGTGAGTTTTTGAGCACGTTTAGGGGGTCAAATTTGAGTTCAAAGAGGTGTAAGAAGAATAAAGAATAATCAGTACAATAACAATAGGGTCCTCTGCCCAGGCCTTGCCTAGGGCTCAGACCCCAATTAAAGCTGCAAGCAGCGTTGGACGGGTCCTCGCCCACCTGCGCACGTCAGAGGGAATGGCAATAATTTGATGTATTATAGTCTGGTTGCCATCACGGATTTAGACAACTTTGGAGGCAGAAATACCTGCAGAAAGCGACAGGAGAGGCAAGAGAGCACCAGTACAAGAAGGATGTCAATACAGTAGCATTTATTCATGGGATAAGATTGTTTTACTGCATTGACTTGCAACCAGTTGTTGTAGGCATATTTAGGTTAGCGACTGTTGTTTGAGAGAACTGAGTGACATGAATAGAGCCTTTCATGTACATGCCAGAAAAGTCAGCAGGGCACCGCAGGGAATCGAACCCCATCCCAGGATTAACCAGGAGTAGCCATTACCAGTGCCTTTTGCTTTTTGAACATTCATGAAAGGTGAAGCAAAACCTGCTTTACAACAGTATATGAGTAACAGCAGTTCATTCTAGGTATATAGGCAATTGTATTCCATTTTATTCACCTATTGTGGATAACTACGTGCAGTTTTGAATTGGTTATGCCCAAAATGTTTTACCCATAAATGGTGTTGTAAGGCAGGAAAAGGAAACCCTTTTTCCCCCCTTCCCTTTTACTTGAAGACTGCGTTTGCTTGTGATTGATGAGGATTCTTAGCAGATTTTGCATAATCTAATTTTAACACAATAAATAATTGCCAATCAACTGTAATAATTTAAAATTCACATGTACACATGTGAATCTACAAAAATAATTGATCTTTAGATTTGGAGCGGGACAGACTCTACACCAGTAACAAACATCTATGAATTCTACATATACAAGACAAAAAGGTCAGTTTCCAAATGCAATAAGTAAATCCTACTCCACATCCTAGAGTCCACGTACATCCTTACCGTTTGCAAATACACCTATATGGCTTAACTGCACCTGACCTTTAACACCAAAACTACACAGAATACCTTCATGGTTGCTGAAGTATGTGGGCATCACTGAACATTCCACATCATACTGTGTTGTTTTAACATAAACATGATCAATGTTCCTTTCTCCGTCGTCTCTTGTGTAACATGCTGATTGAATCCTTTTCAGCATGTACTGACACAGTGTTGGTTTTTTTAAAATGTTTTCATTGAAATCTCCCATTACTATTGTGTTTTGGATTGGATTAAGCCAATAAAGCAATTTTCCCAGACTTTGTTTGAATAAAGAAATTGGATAACATGGTGGACGGTAAATTACTGCCATCAAGACGTTAAATTGGTTACACTGGCACACCAAGCACTCCAGATTAAAATCAGGTACCTGCAAAATGTCACAGTGTAAATGGTTCACATTGTACAAACCAACTCCACCATGTTCAAAGTCCTTCTGCTCTGACAATTTGGGGTTACTGCTACTGTAACACAAACTTTGTGGACGGCTATGGAAAATGTAACCATCGATTTGGACACAGTGTAATGAGGACTGTGTAGTGAGCCATGTTTCAGTGACCGCAATGTAGTGTGGCCATAAATGATGCATGCCAGACATTAAATCTAACAAGTGGCGACTTAAATTTTCAACGTTTATTAAATACACAGAGAAACTGTGTGCATGTAATGAAGGCTTTGGCTGCTCGATTAGAAATTGAGGCATGCTCTCCATGGCCTCCTTAACGGTTCCTTTGCAGTAAATGGCTCGCTCTTCAAAATTCCTGATAATTAGTCCGGATAAAGCCCTAACGCGACTCAATGCTACATAGGCCTGCCCAGGAGCAAACACCTTCTTTAAAGAAACTACAGCCTCATCCACAGTTAATCCCTCCACTTTATGGACAGTACACGCCCACGCCAACTTCAAAGGAAACTGCCGACGCAAACCACCGTGTTTTCGGGTCTTCCCCTCCTCTGGATCAATTGCAGTAGAAAGTGCATTCTACTGCTGCATGTGCACGTTTTTTCCTCCTTATAGACCCCTTCACAGCTTGTAAACAGTGTTACGCAATTTGGGGGGCGGGGCTTAGCTGGAGGCAAAACATCTCAGACGCGCTAGCTTGTAAACGCTGATTAGCATTTTTAAACGGAGTGTTTTAGCAGGAATGGACGAGGAAAACGCACATTTTAGTGAATATGTGAGTACACTCACTCTCAGAGACCGTGAATGTTATTTTAAGAAGTTGACTCTGACTGACGGGACGACGTTCACCAACCCCTACACTCTCACTCACTGGATGGACGATTTGACAGGACTGCCCACCGTGCAATGGCCAGACATTTACACTTACCTTATCGAAAAACCGAGCGTTTACACTCAAGACAAACTGAAGGCCTATAAATCATTAGACGCCTATAACTACGTCTTGAATGGACATGTTCAAGATTTACAATATTACTATTTGAGCGATGACTTTTGTTTCATGCGGGCACAAGTGCTGCCCAGTCAACGACAGGGGCAGAAGACGAGGATGTACCAGGCATGGGCGATCGTCAACAGGAGAAGCAGCTACATCCTGACGGCAAACTGCACATGCATGGCTGGGTAAGTAAGAAACGTTAACCCACATGTCGTATTTATAAGTTTGAGAGTTATTTATGTTATCTGAGACTGCATTATTAGCTACTGCTCCCACTACAAAAGTGCGAGATTTAAGTTACTCTCGCTAATGTTATCATGACTGCTGCTGCTACTAACTTACTGCTGCCTGCCATTACAAACGTCAATACTTCTAGCTTGATATTACTTCTTCTACTGTGACTTACTTCAATTACTAATACTGACTTTCTGATAACGTTATTACACCTGCTGCTGCTACTTTTACTAACGTTACTATGATTACTACTAACTTACTGCTACTCAAGTTGTATAAGTAATGCTACTGTTGCTACTCCTTTAAATATTATTACTGCCACCACAACTGCAGCCACCACTAACACGGTTTCATTTTCATTTTTTTACTAATCACTGCAGTTTCCCTCTCTCCTCTGTCACTGCAGCCTAGGGTCATGTTGTAGCCATGCAGCAGCAGTGCTATTTAAGGTGGAGCTGTTTGTTAGAATGGGGAGGGCAGAAGCCAGCAGTCACTTCAGAAGAATGCCTTTGGAAACAAACAAAGAGAGAGGTTAAGCCAGCAAGAGTCAAGGAAATCAACTTCCAGAGACCCAGGGCAAGCCAGTTGACAGCAGTCCCAGCCAAAGTTATGAGGTTCAGCAAAAGTGCTAGAGGCATGTAATAGCATAGATCAGATGATGCACAAATAAATAATTAAGATGCTATTATTTCCAAGCCTAGGTCCACTCTCAAGTCAAGTCAAACATAATTTTCACTCACCATTAACACTTGAATCTTCATACTTTACAGTAAAATCACACAAAAACAAGAAGTTCCTTCAAGTTGTGAAAAAAAAAAATCAGATATGTAATGTGACAAACTATAACAGATTCACAAATTTAATTAATTAAAAACAATCCTTAATTTTTACTATAAATTAAATGTTGACTATTTACATGCTGACACAAACACTAAAAACTGCAGCAAAGCAGCACAATTCATAATTGATATCACTACACTTCTTTTTACGGCTTACTATCAGGAGTATCAGCCAAAATAAAATTGAGATTGTTATTTGTCATGTGTATAGATCAGATGCCAGTAATCTAACAGTGTGTTGAATATTATCTTGGTTTCTAGAACTCACAGATGGAGATATCCAGGAACTATTTTCAATTGCCCCTGATGTCGCCATTCTTACCAGTATGGAAAACAGTGACACTGACACAGCATCGGAGTGTGATCTAGAGGATCCCCCAGAATTGCCAGACCCTCTGACTGCCATGTTTGACACCTCACTTGGACAGCAGATACCAGTGGACATCAGAGAGAAATGTGAAGAGGTCTATCTCAGCATGAAAAAAAACCTCCACCCTGACCAATGTAAGAGACTTGAAGCCACCACAAGAGAGCAGGCGAAGTCCAAAGACTGGCACACCCACAGGGCAGGCAGGATCACAAGTACAACATTTTATAGAGTATGCAAGGATGACAATTTAAACAAAACCACACTAATGAAAATCATGCACTACAGCAATGACAACATACAGGTTCCAGCAGTTATATGGGGAAGAGAGAAGGAGGAAATTGACAGGGAGTGTTATGTCAAAGAGGTCAACAAAAGCCATGAAAATGTGCGGGTTAGTGGCTGTGGTTTTGTGATAAGACCTTATGAACCACACCTTGGTACATCTCCAGATGGGAAGGTGGTATGTGACTGTTGTGGGGAGGGAGTTTTGGAAATAAAATGCCCATATAAGTGCAGGGAAGGCTTACAGGGTGTCACTGTAAGTGAGGATTTCTGCCTTGATCAAGCCTTCCAGGTTAAGAAGACACACCAGTACTACTAACAGGCTCAGCTACACATGTCTAATGTCCAGTACTGTGATTTTGTGGTGTGGACCACTCAGGAGATGGTAGTAAATCGCATCAGAAGAGATGAACAGCTCTTGCAGAATGCTTTACCTAAAGCAAAACAGTGTTTCATGTCTTGTATTTTGCCAGAACTTCTAACCCGCAGCCAAGATCCTGCTCTTCAAACCCCAGTATGTTGTAACACATGCACAATGCCAGAGTTTGGAAAAATGATAATGTGCGTGATGTGCAAACACCTATTCCATTACAGGTGTGCACAAGTGAAAAGAAGGCTGCAGAACGGGCACTGCTGTCAGTGTAGATGACAGCACGTTAGCATCCTGTGTCCATCTAACAGGTCACCATTGTTGCAAAAACTACTGTATTAAACTTGTGTAAATGAATTCTGAATATGAATATATTGTAAACCCTGCAAAATCAGGGTTTACCATATCAGTTTTTAAGTCAGAGGTTGAAGTTTGTTTTTAATGTGCAATAAATTACAGTGTTTGATAATAGACATTTAAGAATTTATTTTTTATATTTTTTCCTCAGTCTCATTTTGTTTTGGTGGTATTCTGGATTGTCTAAGTGAATTGTACAGTTTAGTCAAAATTAGCTTAGACTTCATGAATGAATTGTAAATAATTGTTGCATATATGTTCAAACTGATGAACTTCATTAAAGTAAAAAAGGAAAGACAATGAGTTTTCCATTCTCTTGGAGTTTTATTTACATGTTTAAATCAACTGACAAAAAAATTGTCAATTCATGGTCAAAAAATCCCGCTCTGGCTGAGAAAAATTTAAAGTTTTCCACCGTGAGAAGAGGGAAGGAGCAGAGACAGAACACACACACACATACACACAGATACAGCCCTACAAAGGCAAAAGACCTTAACTCGCCAGAGTGTGAAACTGAGAAAAATGACTTAAGTTTCTGCTTTGTCCAGACAAGAGTATTGTAGGTCGGATACTCAAAATCTGGCAAGTAGTTGTTATAATGAAGAAAAGTGTGAATACAAAAATTCTTTGGCTCAAGTCTGACCTTTGACCCTTATTTGTCAGTTACTTTACTCTGCCTTTGTATCATGTTCTCTATATAATCTCAAATTGAATCTGGTAAGAGGTGAACATTCAGAAATTAAGAGAATAATATTCTTGTTTGAATAGTGTCCAAAATTATAGAATTCTTAAAAATTCTTAAAATTCTTACCTTTATTGCGCATTAACGAACCTGGCGCAGCCTCCGTATGCAGCGTTCATATTAAATTTTCTCCCGAAACAGTTTTGATAAAGACTAGAGATGCTTGCATGCACGGGCGGCCAGCCATTACATTCGCTTCGCCATACGACCGAGGATACGAGAAGGCTGAACCCGTAAGTATAAAACTAAAAACCACCACAGTATTGTCCTTCTTTAACAAGAAAGGCAAAGATGTATTATTTCTCGCTATACCTAAAAAGAACCATCGTTTAATGTCAAACATTTTGATTACCATCAGTTAACGGAACTGTTCCCTGAGTGGGACAGGCTACTTCTTTTCAGACATTCAATTGAAATTTACCTTAAAATACAAAAAAAAAATTAATGTTTTCAGTCAATATAATGGTGTGAAAGTAAACAAATGTTTTACGTTTATAACCAGGTATGGTTTTAATCATTTACTGGAGCTTTATCTTTACATGAGTCGGAAAGAGGATGCTGACGCCGGTTATTCATCTGTTGCAAACTGAGCGCTACTCATTTTGCAGGTTGGAAAAGATTAATAATGCGGCTCTTCAGCAACAGCTCAAATAGCTTTTTCTGACAATGTGGCTTAACAGTGTAAACAATCCATAGGAGTATGGGTAGTGCAGGTAAGAAAAATTTGCAACTGGTTAAAGATTTAGGACTGCAATTGTGGCTGGAACAAAAACCGGCAGAAACAGTGGGTGCCCAGGACCAAGCTTGGGAACAGACCCTGCTTTTTTTTGGCAATGGGAAAGGAGCCAAATGCCGATTGTAAGCGCCTACTTCACCCAACACTGTGTCACCATAACTAAACCTAAATACCTGTTCCTCCATTACCAATTGCTCTAGCAAATCTGGGACCAAAAGCAGGTTTGTCTCATGACTGAAAATATTAAACTCATGCAAATTTGCGTAAAACTCATCACCTAAAACCAACAAGCGATCTAAATCAGGCCTCTCCCAGGAGAACACACTCCCCAACGTGTGTTTGGCCAAGCTGACCAAGGCTATAGCCATACACTGCAATCTTGCAAACAAAAATCACTCGTTCCCCTGGTGAGACGATCCGCGCACTATTTTCACCAACTTTATCCCTTTGCTAACCTTGGCCTCTGCTGTCACAGCATTAATCTGGGATTCTAAGTGAGCTACCCAAACATCAGGAACACAAACATCAGGAACAGAGGCAGCCTTAGCTTTGACGATCACAACCAGAGACCCTGCTGCTCGGCAATGTCCAGGGAGACACCTGGGGCCCAGGAAGAGGAGGGGGGGGGAGCCAGCTGGTACATTGCAGCCACCCACAGTAGCTGCGCCAGGATAGGGGATCCATCGGTGTCGCTGAGATGCACCTGAAAAACAGTCAACACATCATACATTTAACTCTACATATATTTGACATGAGGAAAACCTTAAACTCCAAACATCACATCACAAAAACAGTGTGCTGTACTTACGCCAGCATCACGCAACACCTCCGTCCTCAGCTCAGAAGCCTCCGCACCTGGAACAGACAGAAAAGCAAAAGACAGGGGTCCCTCCGGCATGTCCACAAAACTGTCCACCATGGCCCGCAGGTGAGAGTCTCCAACGACGAACACCAGCTGCAAGACCAGACACACTGCATTAGAACACAGACCGACCACACCTACCAACTACCAGTACACTCTTCATTTATAAGAAAAACGAATACCTGCTTATCTGGATACTGCGCTGGAGTGACCAACTTGAAGGATCGCTGAGTCAGGTGTGAAGTCCGCCATCTCCGCACACGATGGCAGAAACCAGTACCGCACCCTGTGAAATTGAAATCCAATTTATGAATGTCATCAAGAAAATTACACAACATTATATTTATACTCTGCCACTTGAACATTTAAAAAAAAAAAAAAAACCCCTGATACATACAAGCAAAAAACTCGGGGACAGGCGGCTGGGAGCTTGAGCACGTCGGTAAGACTTTCCACGTGGCATCTAAATTCAAATAGCAAAATTATTCGAAGTTCAGAGAATAATGAATCCACACCGATCATACTCATTGTTTCGCCAGGCGAAGTTTCACCACAACATTCAAATACACAAATGTTTCAACTTACCTTGGCAGTGGGACTTAGGCAACTACTATAAAGCTATGTGGGAGTGCAGGTGTGTGAGAGTGTGCAAGTGTCTGTGCACGTGTGTGTGTGTGTGTGTGAGTCAATGAGCAGAATGGCTGAGTAATTATCAATTACATGTGTGTTAACCAATTGATATAAATATATATGAGGAAAAATGTGCAAGGTGATTTGAATCTGTGGATCACAGATGTACAAAAGAAGATCGCAAGTAGATCACTTGACATCTGTCAAAGCAGGAGAGCATCAAAATTCACAGGCAGCAGAGAGGGATTAACCTGACATGCCAGATGGACAGTTCCATACATCCGCCACAGAAATATTTCACAAGTCCATCAGGGAAAGAGCCGTTCAAAAAGTTTTCAGAGGAGGAACCTTCAAAAAAATCTGTGGCTGCTGATTGGACGATGGTTCTTCTCGTCACACTCATCACCGACCAATCCACGTGGGGTTTGGAGTCCTTCCCATCTTTTTCACAACCAGAGGAGCCAGCTGGTAGATCATACTCTGACCTAAACTAATCGGGAAAAGAGCAAAAAGATAGTTTCCCGTCAGAAAAGCTTTTAGTGACGTTCTTTGCTCCTCTTTTAAGAAATTGAGTCTATTTCTGACAAAACTGCTGATATTGACCCATCCACAGGAACCGCTTTGCACGCCGCCATTATATTCAAACATAAAGTCGCTTCCTGGTGATGTCACATCTGCAGCTCCCGCCTCTTTCCCCTGATTGGGCCGTAAAAAATTTTGCCATGAAATTGTTGGATGACGGTAGTTGGCAAGACGGACCTGCAGGATTTCAGACAATAAATCGGGCAGGGCCGTCTGCTCTGCAAGGCTAGAGAGGGAGTTCTGTAGATAAAAAGAACACACTTTAATTACAGCAGTGCCATCATGTACAAAGTCTATACAAATACACTTATGATAGACAAAATAGTTAAGATATTCCAAAACATCTTAGATACACAAATGCACAACTGTAGCAAATGATCATTTAAAAATGTACTTGTCTTATAATCACGTAAAATGCATACCAAATGTTTGCTCTCCAAAACACATAATGCCTGGCATTTTTGAGCTCAACCATGCTGAGCTAGACAGACACACAACTGCATGTACATCAAACTAAGCCATTTGCACACAGTAATTACATACACACGGTTATATAACATCACCATTACCAAGTGATTCTCATTTCTCAAGGAATACCACTCATCTCCAAAAGCATGAGTAACCAACATTCTTAGTTTATATTTTCATGTTCAAGTCAAAGAAGGGCTACACAACATCTCGGAATCCAGCTATCAACAAACTAGGCTAAACAAACATACACAAAACCACACACGCTCAAGCAATATGAAGCCCCTCGCCGTCAGAACATAAAACCAAAATCAGACTGCCCATATTCGATGCATTGACTTATTATTCCTTACTCCAATTGAAAACTGGAAGTTACCAGACACTTCTCATACCACATTTCCTCTTAATGCACACATAATGGCCGACATATCATGTCACAGCTTTCAGTTTGTCACAGAAGCATGGGAGGGAGGGGCGAGCTACCCGTTTTGTTTGCATTTGAATGTCACCAGAAGTGACGTCTACAGACTTGCATAGTGCAGCTTTAAGTACCGTCCCAACCCTGCCTTAACGGAAGCAAAACAGTGACGGATATTGCCGTTGGCGGTGATTCATTGAATTTAATGGATGTCAGTGAATAGTCCCAACATCACCACAAAGCCAACTACCACCAAACAGAACAAACTATAACCCAGAAAAAAGGCTTGCGAGCAAGAAGAATTTAATCGCTAGAGTTAGGCCTACTATACTGGTTAAATGCAAACAAAGGCGGCCGTCATCTTGATCGCTAGGCTGGAAGACCTGGGCATTTGTAACTTACCGATAGATTACCGAGTCACTTAGCTACTCACAAACAGATTCACTTCTTTGCGAGCCTATTTGTTAGACTGATTAAAATCCATCACAATCTAACATTAATTTCCACTGAGTTGGCAAAGTCACAAAACATATGTAGCCAAGTGAGCCAAACTAACCAGATAGAAAATTAGCCATATATACTAAGCACAGTCTCAACTACCTGAAGAAACAAAAACCCATTGTGTTGGTGAAATAGAATCGTTTTTCGAAACCGATGGGGCTGAAAAACAACGCGACGGGCTACAAATGTGATAATTCAAAAACAAACGGGAACTTGGACGTCCGACACCAGCGTCACAAAGTGGCCGCAGCGCAATAAGATAACAAATTAAACAAGTAAAACACAACTTAAAAAACGTAGGACAAGAAATCATTACTAAACTGCAGCTAAAACTTAAAGCCCAATGTCGCAAAAAGTAAAACACACGCGGTACATACCTTAGAGTGCAGCTTGTTTGGGGGGGTGTCACGGTCATATTTATAGAGTGGCGAAGTCCCGCCCTTTCCGTGACCCCATGGGACATCAAATCGAAAAAAAATTATACGGTAGTCAATGGCGATGGAAAAATTATTTTTTCGATCCCGTTTATGATACACCATGATTTACACATATGATGTTTGTTGATCTAAAATACAATTTTGCAAGTCAATAAGATAGCAGTTTTTTTTTTTTTTTCCCTTCCGGGTCACGCTTGCGACAATTTTGGGTGCGCCCCCTTGACGCATACCTTAGTGTCGTTCTTCGTGGTTTATCAACTGAAATAAATTTTTCTTTGGTAAATTGGAGGTATGTCCCATGTGACCTGGTCAAAGTTTCTTTTGAAGATTTTATCACTGCTGTGTATTGTGGAATCTTCCCCATTCATGAAGCTAATGGAACAGAGATGAACCATGTGATCCTACTGACACCCGGTGGTCAGAAAGTGTGGCACCACAAACAAAAAACACTCAAAAGGAAAAAGAAAGGACAACAAAAGAAAAGAATAAAGGGTTCTTCCACGTAAATCCTAGACTGCTGAAATTTTGGGAGGATGTCCACTGAAGACAGACAAAACTTTCATACGCTTCAACCTATGGTTAATTCAGAAGTCCGTCACTCTATATTTATCAAAATATGAAAACTAATAACTTGTCAATATCTTTGGAAATATTCATTCAAATGGTACCCTGCTGGGCAAATAATTTCTGCAAATGGAGGTTATGAAGCATACCAAAGGACATTTTGATATGATAAACGGTGTGTCCACAGCAAGAAAGTATTTATTACTGTCCAGTGTACTATGTACATAAAATTTTTTATTTCATAAAGTTTTGTATGAATTTTCACCAAAACAAGTGACATTTCAAGATGGCACAGGAATGATGTGTAAATTTTTTCAGAATTTTATGACATTCACGACAGGCCGTGGTGATTGTGAAAGCCACATTTTAGTGTATTTAGGTGGCGCTAGAGAGCCATTTTGGCTCTTTTGTGGAGAATTTTAACATTTTAAATATTTTTGAAGCCACTATGAATTAATTGCAAAATTAGGTTAGTTTTTGAGCATTTTAAAGGGGTCCCATTTAGGTTGGAAATCGCATACGCATAGAAAAAAGGCAGTCAACGTGGCTGGGGACCCCAACTTTGATGCGTCATAAAATCCAAACCGTTCGACTAATGACAAAGTTGTACAGTAGTTTTCATCGACAGAGTGTGCTTTATCATCTATTAGCATTTGAAGCCGATACGATGAACGGCCTTAAAGGAGTTTGCATTTGTTCGAGGGCAAATTTAGGCCAAATTTAGGTGTGAATAGCAATTTTGATATGCAAATTGCGAACTTCCTGTTCGATTTAGGTCAGGGGTGTCGATTGTTTGTTTTTAGGTCTTGATGAGATGAACCATGTAGCTTTGGTTCTATCTCTCCATGACTTTCCTACCGGTCGTGGTGGCCGTCTAAGTGCCATTTTGATGTTTCTGGGTGGCGCTAGAGAGCCATTTTGGGACCTATGGGGATTATTTTTATATTTTATCAAATTTTTCGCCAGACATGAGGTGCATGCCAAATTTGGTGAGTTTTTGAGCATGTTTAGGGGGTCAAATTTAGGTTGAAAGGTGCGTAAGAAGAATAAAGAAAGAATAATAAGAAACACGAGAAGAACAATAGGGTCCTCTGCCCAGGCCTTAGGCCTAGGGCTCGGACCCTAATAATGAGCCATGAATCTGACATAAAAAGTTATTGTTTTTTTTTATTCAAAATTATGATGAACAGGTGATTAATATAAAGATTTGAAATTATGAGATAGAAACTCAAAAATATACAATAAAAAGTCATCATTATTTGAAAAAGGCGATGAATGAGATAAAATATTAAAAAAAGCGTTTGACTCCCCTGTGTAAACAGTCACCCAGCGGGCGATACTGGTTAAGAAAAAATTTAATAAAAGGAAACTAACAGTTTATCAATTCTGCGGCTACAACTCCATTCAAGGGAAAGGCTGCTTAGCGTTAATGCTGTTGGCACAAATGGAATGTTAACCTTTCTTTGCATCATGTGGAAGTTTACACGGTGAAATTTAAACTTACAGCAGTTACAGGAGCATGTTCTGAGAAAATGCATAAATCTAGTTATCTCCTGGGCTTCTTCTAACTTTCCATGTGAGCAGATATCAATCCATTTACTAGGAAAACAAACATTTATCAAATTCTGAACATGTGACTATGAATACCGGGTTAGATTTAGAAGTAAATTTCTATGCATATTTGTTTGAGGAATAATGATTGATTTGACATTTACAGGAATCACTGCTGACACAATTAATGAGACGTCTTTCATCAAGGATCAGTGAGACTGTTGGTCAGAAAACAGTGACGGATATTGCCGTTGGCGGTGATTCATTGAATTTAATGGATGTCAGTGAATAGTCCCAACATCACCACAAAGCCAACTACCACCAAACAGAACAAACTATAACCCAGAAAAAAGGCTTGCGAGCAAGAAGAATTTAATCGCTAGAGTTAGGCCTACTATACTGGTTAAATGCAAACAAAGGCGTCATTATCTTGATCGCTAGGCTGGAAGACCTGGGCATTTGTAACTTACCGATAGATTACAGAGTCACTTAGCTACTCACAAACAGATTCACTTCTTTGCGAGCCTATTTGTTAGACTGATTAAAATCCATCACAATCTAACATTAATTTCCACTGAGTTGGCAAAGTCACAAAACATATGTAGCCAAGTGAGCCAAACTAACCAGATAGAAAATTAGCCATATATACTAAGCACAGTCTCAACTACTGCGAAGAAACAAAAACCCATTGTGTTGGTGAAATAGAATCGTTTTTCTTTTGAAACCGATGGGGCTGAAAAACAACGCGACGGGCTACAAATGTGATAATTCAAAAACAAACGGGAACTTGGACGTCCGACACCAGCGTCACAAAGTGGCCGCAGCGCAATAAGATAACAAATTAAACAAGTAAAACGCAACTTAAAAAACGTAGGACAAGAAATCATTACTAAACTGCAGCTAAAACTTAAAGCCCAATGTCGCAAAGTAAAACACACGCGGTACATACCTTAGAGTGCAGCTTGTTTGGGGGGGGGTGTCACGGTCATATTTATAGAGTGGCGACGTCCCGCCCTTTCCGGTGACCCCCATGGGACATCAAATCGAAAAAAGAATTATACGGTAGTCAATGGCGATGGAAAAATTATTTTTCGATCCCGTTTGTGATACACCATGATTTACACATATGATGTTTGTTGATCTAAAATACAATTTTGCAAGTCAATAAGATAGCAGTTTTTTTTTTTCCCTTCCGGGGTCACGCTTGCGACAATTTTGGGTACGTGCCCTTGACGCATACCTTAGTGTCGTTCTGCGTGGTTATCAACTGAAATAAATTTTTCTTTGGTAAATTGGAGGTATGTCCCATGTGACCTGGTCAAAGTTTCTTTTGAAGATTTTATCACTGCTGTGTATTGTGGAATCTTCCCCCATTCATGAAGCTAATGGAACAGAGATGAACCATGTGATCCTACTGACACCCGGTGGTCAGAAAGTGTGGCACCACAAACAAAAACACTCAAAAGGAAAAGAAAGGACAACAAAAGAAAAGAATAAAGGGTTCTTCCACGTAAATCCTAGACTGCTGAAATTTTGGGAGGATGTCCACTGAAGACAGACAAAACTTTCATACGCTTCAACCTATGGTTAATTCAGAAGTCCGTCACTCTATATTTATCAAAATATGAAAACTAATAACTTGTCAATATCTTTGGAAATATTCATTCAAATGGTACCCTGCTGGGCAAATAATTTCTGCAAATGGAGGTTATGAAGCATACCAAAGGACATTTTGATACGATAAACGGTGTGTCCACAGCAAGAAAGTATTTATTACTGTCCAGTGTACTATGTACATAAAATTTTTTATTTCATAAAGTTTTGTATGAATTTTCACCAAAACAAGTGACATTTCAAGATGGCACAGGAATGATGTGTAAATTTTTTCAGAATTTTATGACATTGCGACAGGCCGTGGTGATTGTGAAAGCCACATTTTCGTGTATTTAGGTGGCGCTAGAGAGCCATTTTGGCTCTTTTGTGGAGAATTTTAACGTTTTAAATATTTTTGAAGCCACTATGAATTAATTGCAAAATTAGGTTAGTTTTTGAGCATTTTAAAGGGGTCCCATTTAGGTTGGAAATCGCATACGCATAGAAAAAAGGCAGTCAACGTGGCTGGGGACCCCAACTTTGATGCGTCATAAAATCCAAACCGTTCGACTAATGACAAAGTTGTACAGTAGTTTTCATCGACAGAGTGTGCTTTATCATCTATTAGCATTTGGAGCCGATACGATGAACAGCTTTAAAGGAGTTTGCATTTGTTCGAGGGCAAATTTAGGCCAAATTTAGGTGTGAATAGCAATTTTGATATGCAAATTGCGAACTTCCTGTTCGATTTAGGTCAGGGGTGTCGATCGTTTGTTTTTAGGTCTTGATGAGATGAACCATGTAGCTTTGGTTCCATCTCTCCATGACTTTCCTACCGGTCGTGGTGGCCGTCTAAGTGCCATTTTGATGTTTCTGGGTGGCGCTAGAGAGCCATTTTGGGACCTATGGGGATTATTTTTTATATTTTATCAAATTTTTTCGCCAGACATGAGGTGCATGCCAAATTTGGTGAGTTTTTGAGCATGTTTAGGGGGTCAAATTTAGGTTGAAAGGTGCGTAAGAAGAATAAAGAAAGAATAATAAGAAACACGAGAAGAACAATAGGGTCCTCTGCCCAGGCCTTAGGCCTAGGGCTCGGACCCTAATAATGAGCCATGAATCTGACATAAAAAGTTATTGTTTTTTTTTATTCAAAATTATGATGAACAGGTGATTAATATAAAGATTTGAAATCATGAGATAGAAACTCAAAAATATACAATAAAAAGTCATCATTATTTGAAAAAGGCGATGAATAAAATATTAAAAAAAGCGTTTGACTCCCCTGTGTAAACAGTCACCCAGCGGGCGATACTGGTTAAGAAAAAATTTAATAAAAGGAAACTAACAGTTTATCAATTCTGCGGCTACAACTCCATTCAAGGGAAAGGCTGCTTAGTGTTAATGCTGTTGGCACAAATGGAATGTTAACCTTTCTTTTGCATCATGTGGAAGTTTACACGGTGAAATTTAAACTTACAGCAGTTAGTTACAGGAGCATGTTCTGAGAAAATGCATAAATCTAGTTATCTCCTGGGCTTCTTCTAACTTTCCATGTGAGCAGATATCAATCCATTTACTAGGAAAACAAACATTTATCAAATTCTGAACATGTGACTATGAATACCGGGTTAGATTTAGAAGTAAATTTCTATGCATATTTGTTTGAGGAATAATGATTGATTTGACATTTACAGGAATCACTGCTGACACAATTAATGAGACGTCTTTCATCAAGGATCAGTGAGACTGTTGGTCAGCCAAATTTGGATATGGACTATCTCCAGTATGTTGTCAATCAGGAGGTGTTTATTTAGACATCTGCATCAACTGTCCTTCACATACCAACTGATGTTGTGGAGTGTCTTCTGAGTCTTCAAAGAAAAATTAACACAGCCCTTTCTCCAGAGACACCCCTTGCTGTTATTACAGAAGTGAGCAGTGGAGGGGGGCGACCCAGATTAAAGGTTTCTGAAGACCTGCTCACCCATCTGATTGACATGCCCCTTCCAGTGTCGTGTATTGCACACCTGCTGGGAGTCAGTGAATCTACGATCTTCAGACGCATGCGTGAACTTAGGTTGTCAACGAGAGCTTCTTACAACAGCTTATCTGACACTGAGCTTGACAATGCTGTGTTGTCAATAAAAAACAGACTACCAAATGCGGGATACAGAATGGTGAAAGGTTGCCTGCAAGCAGATGGACACAGAGTTCAGTGGGAACGCATCAAAGAGTCGATGCACAGAGTTGACGCCGCCGGAGTTCTGGAAAGAATGATGCAGCTTGGGTGCATTGTCAGAAGGACATACTGTGTACAGCATCCTTTGTCTTTAGTGCATGTGGACACAAATCACAAGCTAATAAGGTAACTCATCTTTTTTTTTAAGTGAATATTACTGCAGCTTTAATTGAAAACAAATAGAGAAAGTTATGAAGATCATTTTTCTTTCCAGGTACAATATTGTCATATTTGGGGCAATAGATGGATTCTCCAGGAAGGTGTGTCAGTGTTTACTGAGATAACTTGTAGGTTTTTAATTATGGTATTATTTTGGACATGAGTTGTTATTGTTTGTTTGTGTGTGTTGCAGATCATGTATCTGGAGCCAGCAACAAATAACCGATCAAGCACGGGTCTTCAGTTTTTTCTGAAGGCAGTGGAAAACCATGGTTGGCCTTCAAGGTAGTTAGTGGTGCTGCTTTGTAACATTTATCACATATACACACACACACACACACACACACACTTGTACCATGAGTGTTCTAATGGAAACTTTCCCCCCACACTATGTAGGGTCAGGGGTGATGAAGGAGTCGAAAATCTGGCAATAGCTGAAACCATGTTCAGCGTGAAAGGGACTGGAAGAGGCAGCTTCATTGCTGGAAAAAGTGTACACAATCAAAGGTTATCATAATTTAAATTTAAATCAATGGCTGGAAACTGTTGAGACATCTCTCACAGAAAGAATACCAAATCGGGCAGGAACTAACAGAATTGCAGAAATAGTAAAGAAATCCTAATTAGTAATCAGCTATTTGTGTGAAATAGAAAAGGGAGGAGAAAAAATAACAGCAACTACAGTGTTTTGCAATAAGTAGTAATCTGATGATATAGGATAGGAAAAATAAGTCCATATTCAGAAATTTGCTGTTCTCCTGTTAATTTGATATTATATTATGGGTACATTTTGTCTGCGTTTTAGAATTGAGCGTCTGTGGCGAGACGTCTGGACCAGTGTGACCCACCTTTACTATGACGTGCTTCACAGCCTTGAGGAAAATGGCCTCCTGGACTTGTCTGACACTGTACATATGTTTTGTGTACATCATGTGTTCCTCCCTCGGCTGGCAGACGCTCTTCACACCTTTACTGAAGGGTGGGACAATCATCCTTTGAAGTCTGAAGGTGGACTCACACCTAACCAGCTCTGGGTTTTGGGACACATGCAGAACCCTGCTGCTGAAACTGAAGAGGACTTGCAGGTTTGTGACATCTACATGGCTGTTAATTTAAATGTAAAAAAGGACTTCAATTAAGTTGTGTTTTGCGTGTGTAAAATTTAATGACAGAACCTGGAGTTATATGGAACTGACTGGGAGACATTTGATGGTGCCAGTGAAGAACCCTTTGGAGTTCAAGTCCCAGAAAATGAGTGTCCTCTGTCTCCAGCTGCTATGGAAGCTGTGAAATCCATCATTGATCCTCTTGCACCATCTGAATCTTTTGGTAGAGACTTGTATGTATCTATGGTTCAGTGCATTGAAAGTCTGTGAGTAACATGTCACAGTAATTAGAGTGCATGAAAATGCACTCTGTTGTTATTCTGGTCTTCTTATTATTATCAGAGTGCATTTATGCACTCTACTGTTATTCCAGTTCTTATTATTAGAGTGCATGAAAATGCGCTCTATTGTTATTCTGGTCTTCTTATTAGATTGCATGAAAATGCGCTCTATTGGTATTCTGGTCTTATTATTAGAGTGCATGAAAATGCACTCTACGGTTATCTGAATTCTTCTTATTATTCTTCTAACACACTTAATGCGGCCTCAACCGTTTAACGTAGAAGCTTCATTTAAACTGCGTTGCGTAGGTCTTACTTAGGACACCTGTGCAATGTATTTTTTTATCTTTGTAACTTTTATATTTTTTAACACGTTGACTGCCAACTACGAGATAACTCGTAATGGCGGGTCAGGGCCAGCGCCAGAAAAATTCGGGGGAAATTATCCATCCCTTTATTGACAACAATTTGTCCTGGCTAATTCTAGATGGTTTTCCTTTATAAGCACGTTTTCTAATTCAAGAATAATCAAGTGGCAATTGAAGACACGGCTTCTCTCCCCCATGCGATCTAACAGCAAATAATGGGCTACATTCAGTGCAGAAAAATAATTTAATTATAATTGGGTCAATGCACTGGCACTCAGCAACGGTATTTTTTTTTTTATTTATTTTTTTTCCCCAGAGAGCGGCATTTCAGAACTTTTTAATTCTGGTGACAAGTATACGTGGTTTCCTCCGTTTCATTTTCCAGTCTAACAGCTGGCTATTTTTACAGCAAGTTGCGGACTGCGTGCTGCAAAAACAGGTGTAGGTACTTTCGAATTACCTTCTTTCGCAAATGAGTTCTGGAAATGCCGCTTTGCTGGAAAAAAAAAATTAACGTTGCTGGTGCCTTGCATAGACCTAATTATAATTAAATTATTTTTCTGCACTGAATGTAGCCCATTATTTGCTGTTAGATCGCATGGGGAGAGAAGCCGTGTCTTCAATTGCCAATTATTCTTGAATTAGAAAAAACTTATAAAGGAAAACCATCTAGAATTAGCCAGACCAATTGTTGTCAATAAAGGGATGGATAATTTCCCCCGAATTTTCAAGTCTGGCGCTGGCCCTGACCCGCCATTAGCTGGCAGTCAACGTGTTAAACTATGAATGAAAAACTATTATTTTTTTCCCCATAGACTTAACATTGGGCTGATGACATCACAGTAGGGCCATTAAGCAAATAGAATCTTGCGCCAGGTGTCCTGGCCACCTGCAGCAACTGTCAGTTTCTCAGGCTTTAACACTACAATCTGGCTCTCTTAAGACTACAGATCCTGTTCAACTGTTTCATCTGCCTACAACCGTTTCAAAATAAGTCCTCACTACAATAATTCACTATAAAATAATTTAACAATTTAAACTACTCAACTATTTAACCGTTCAGCCATTCCAACTGTCAGTTGTCATCAACTATGACTCCCACCAAATGCTTCCTCTGTCCACAACTGTTTCAAAATAAAAGTCCTCACTACAATTAATCACAAATAATTTAACTATTTAAACTACTCAACCATCCAACTGCTCAACCATTCCAACTAGCAACCGCCTAGTAACGCCCTAGCAACCACCCGAAACACCATAGCAACCGCCTAGCAACAGCCTGGCAACCACCCGGAACACCATAGCAGCCGCCTAGGAACGCCCTAGCAACCACCCGGAACACCATAGCAACCTCCTAGCAATGCCCAAGCAACCACCCAGAACACCATAGCAACCGGTTCCAAGAACCCTGGCAAGCACCCCGAATACTGTATGTGTAGAACATCAGGCACATTCAAAATTTCTACTGGATTTTTCTACTTATCCGACTAACAACCTAGCTACCAATATCATAAAGCAACTTAAGCAACTACCGCTTGCATTTTCATGCACTCGTAATTCCCTGGAATTACATTCTCTAGTTGAGTATATTGTTACAAAACTGCGACAAATTGCTGTATACCACATTGTAAGCAAACAAAAAATGTATCTGCATTCCTTTCAGAATGTGACAGAAATGATCATTTTGTACTTGCCGTCTCTTTGCCTTTTGTAGTGAGTAATGTGTCTGCACAGTTGTTCCCCTGGAGTATGATTACAATTTTACAAAAATTAGGCCTTGAAAATGGTCACATTTATGAGTTTAGAGACAAATTTGCAATGTGAATTCATTGACAGTGAAAAATGTGATAAACTGTAAAAATATTTGTTAAAATTACCTCAAGAGGGTCTCAAAAAGTATCACTGATACCTGTTGGCATCCTGCAACAATTAAAATATTTTTTACTTAAAACTTTGAAGAGTATATGTTAATGGTTTACTGCCGTCATTGCGATGGCAATAAATGACTGAAAGGGTTCCAAAGCACTCTTTCTAAAATTTATTAAAGAGATTTGATAACACATACATTGTTATCTTTTGATAACAGAACCTGCTGCAGAACAACACATAACTAGGTTGCTTTGAAAAGCATTTTTTAAATGCTAGAGCCATATGTTTATAGCCCATTCATTTTCAGACTAAATACAGTAAAACAAAAAACTGAAATAAACATTTGATCAAAATTTGACCATGGGTGTGGTTTGGGTTCTAACAGCCAAATACTTCACACTCGATAAAAGGATTGCCCATGGGTTACAGCAGTTTTCATGAGGTTTTTGAATTCATTGACACTTGTCAGGTGAGCAACTGGAAATGTTATTGTGCGACTACATGCACTTACAGTTGGAAAGCAAATGGTATGACATGCATCACAATCATGGTAGAATTTCACAGATATGGTGAAGTCCTTCTTCTCACTTGGCAGAAGGGGCTTATGGGCTTGTCCTGTCATCCACTGCATGATTCTGCCAACAGTCAGATGTTGTGGAACCTCACTTTCCTCATCACTCCAGCCATCTTGTTCTAAAATGAAAGATTAATCTTAGTCTGAACTAAAAAAACAAACAAACAAAAAAAACCAGATCAGTAACAGCATGAGCTTAAACACACCACAATCCTCAGTTTCTTGTAGGAAGTCTTGGAGAAAGTTCATGATGTTTACTTCTCTACTGTATTTCACAGAGCCCTTCTCACTGAAATCAGGCAGGCACTTTTCCAGGATGAAAGCCGCATCCACCTTCAAAAACAAAGCACAAAAGATATAGATTTACAACTCTGAATTTCTTGCAGTAAAAAAAATTTAACAGGGATGACCTGACAAAGACCAAAGTATATACCTTATCATCTTCCCCTGGTACAAATAGTGGCAGACAAAGGTCTGGATGTGCCTTCAAAACCTCCAGTAGGCCATACAGCTGCAGGCCTTTCCTCAGCTGGTCAAGCATAGGGACCACTCTCATGGTTGAGTGCAGTACAATAGCCCTGAAACACAAAAGGTTTCTGAGTAACACTTGAGACAATGTATTAATTTATTTTACAGAACTGTAAGAAAATTAGTGCACATGCACACATTTTGTGTAGTTGAAGAAAATTCTTTAAAAAAAAAAAAAAAAAAAAAAATCAGAATTGACCTTAAAAGGTGTGCTTAAGTCAGTGTTTGTATACTGACCAAAAAAAGACACACAATTTTCTATTTTTTGATTTTATGGAGTGTAACTGTTATTAATCAACACTTAATTGGTATCAAATGAAAGAAGGAATCTCAGACAATAGATATAACAGAAAAACGGGTTGGAACTTGGAATATCGCCATGTTGGCTTTTATTTAACAAGGTGAAGTTCCACATTACGAAACACAAATGACACTATCAGTATCTCGTATGTCCCCCATTAGCGTCACGCAATGCGGTACACCTGAGTCTCATAGACATCACCAGACGTCTGATTGTCACTTGTGGAACGCTGTTCCACTCTTCGGTAAGTGCTCGTCTTAGCTGAAGTACTGTAGCTGGCGGTGGTTGACGTCTCTGGATCGCTCTATCCACAATGTCCCACAAGTGTTCTATAGGTGAAAGATCTGGAGAAAACGCTGGCCAAGGAAGCATTTGCGCTTTTTCGGCCCAAAGGAACTCCATACAGATAGGTGCCACGTGCGGACGCGCGTTGTCCTGTTGGAGAGTCAGTCGGTGACGTCGGACAAACAGAAGGACGACTGGACGGAGAATTTTATTGCGGTAATGGACGGCATTGAGAAACTCATCTCAGCAGCAGTTTAATTTGCCGACCGGAAGCGATCCCGCAGATGTAACAAGCGGATATGACGGTCAGATGCTGGAATCATAACACGTGGCCCACTGGATCTGTGGCGATCGGCGGTGTGTCAAGTGGCATTAGACCAGTTTCTGAGGTGATTCATTGTTGCAGAATGCATGCCGAATTGACGGGCAACTCTATCTACCCGACTTCCGGTCCGCAGCATCCCAATCGCATGTTCTCGTTGAAATCCCGTTAATCGCAGCATTATAACCCGTCTGATTTTTACTCATTTTTGGTCAGACTTTTATAGGCCCCGGTGTAGCAGTTTCAGATGACCCCCCCAATTCAAGTTACGCCCCGGTAATCTGAAGTTAACTTGAAATTATCCCCCCCAGTTTCAAAGTGAAATTTATTAATGAATTAAAAAATTAATTAATGAATCAATGAATTAATTAACTTCATATTAATTAGAAATTAACTCCAGATTACCCCCCCGGTACTTTAAAACCAACTTCAACGTACCAGGGGGTAATTCGAAGTTAACTTCAGATTACCGGGGGGTATGGTGAATAGGGGGGTAATCTGAAATTGAAACACCGGTGTCTACGAGGAACTCAAAACAAAAATGGGAGTGTTAGGACAATGGCAGTACTCGAACCAAAGCACTGCTGATGTTTGGTTCCGGACGAATGGCGGCTCCAGAATATGCGCTGTGACCGCGAGAATTAGTATGGTAGAAGTACTCACCTCCAAAAATAACTCAGAGCACAAGCATCTTTCTCAACGGGTTTGTCGAAATTTGGCACCAGATTACGTAATTGCATTTCTTTTATTGGTCAGTATATAACCATCACTATACACCTGACAGTGTATATATTATGAAAACTACCTGATTATCTGGTCTTTTTTATCCACAGACACTCTTCCAGTGTATCCACAGCTTACTATGCCATCAGTAAGCTCATCAATGTTCTCATCATTTGCTCTGTTTATCTGAAAGCAAACAGCATAAAGCAGAATAAATGAATGAAGTCAATGAAATACTGTTTCCTGTCAAGGACACAACTGATAACACACTGTTAACTGTTTAGAAACTGAATTAACATTACCTCCAACTGAATTCACATTACCTCCATTATAAGCTGTGACATTTCCAAATCGGTGACATCACTGGTTGACACCTGTATGCTGTCACAGTCACCACAGCAGAGGTATCTGTAGCACCACTCACGCATAAAGTTGGGGAGAGGTCCACCTTGTGCCATGCTAGCTGCCATAACTTCTCCTGCAGTCCTACATATCAAGATAAAAGAAAGCTGTATTTTAATTAAAGTAATTTTTCAATTAATTAAATTATTTACAGGACACAAGGACAACACTATGCACCTGAAGTAGTTGTTATCCAGGCTGTTAAGACAGTAAAGGGGATTTTTCCCCTTGTTGTCAGTGCTGCCCATGAAAAGTTTCTTTTCGATCCCTGCAACCATTTCTGAATAATACAAAAACAGAGAACTGAAAATCTGTTATTACAAAAAAGTGACAACTTTCAAAATTGCAGTGATATGCAATGGTACCTGTCAGAAATTCTTTACTAAGAGCACCGGTGTCAATGCCCGATTCCCCAAAAAAAGTAACCTGCAGTCTGCATTTAGGGGAGGATTTTTTTTGGCGTTGCCACTGTTGCATTCCTCTAATAAAGAGGTCACTTCTTGACACACAAAGAGGAAATGTGCTGCCTTCATCCACCTGGCAACTGATCCAGTTCAGGACATCCTCTGAACTTTTATTTGAAAACATACATAGAGAAATACGAAAGATAAGATAATGCTTTATTGAGCCCTTTGAGAAAAATCAGGTGTTATAAAAGTAGATTTTAAAAAATCAAAAAAGAAATGCAGTGAAAATAAAGCTATATAGACATACACCACTAGAGATATTGAGTTAACTTTTTTTATAAAGAAGCAATCGAGATTATGCAGTTTTGAGAACAGCTGAAACAGAGGTTTTACCTTTGAAAAGAATGCATTGCTTCACTTGAGACATTGCCATTGCCATCATGGTCTGCAGCTCTGCAGTAACAAAAAAAAGTTGTAATTAATTTGTGCACCCTGAATAAAAATATAATTTAGAAATACTGAAATATTTTTGGTTGAAGTACTGTAATCCACACTCAGATGCATGAATCTCAATGACATCGTTGCTGAATACACCTCTGCACACAGGACACTCAGCTGTCTAAAAAATAATAATTTACAATAATATCAGACGGTTAGCTTATCAACATAAAAATAAAATACAGGAATCTTACCATCTCTGCCTGGTTTTCTGGGCACACTGGAGGCATATAATCCTGGGTGTAGTCTTCCTAGTGACAAAACATAAAACAGTATGAAATAACCCAACTGTTTTAGTCACAGCAAAAAATACTCGAAGCCTGACAGAAGATGTGACATACTTCCTCAGAAGAACTGCACAGATCTATATTCTCCTTGCAGCTCTCGATGTGGTCTGGAAGAGCCTGAAGAGGAACAAGCTTTCTGCAAGTGTTGCATGGGGCTTTGGGCATTTTCTCAAATTCTTTCGCTTCTGGTGGTAATGGAGTACTGTCAATTTCTTCTTGTAAAGGGGCAATGTACAGTGTACACTTTCCACTCCCACCAACTCCTTTTAGCTGTTGCCCACTGTATCCATCTGAGTCTGGAGAAATGACAGCCAATTTGCGTTGCCCACCCCCACCTAGAAATGAAACAGACATTAATTTTAGGAATCAAACCTTTAAAAATGCTATAAAAGCAATATATAAGGTCTATGTATACCTGTGGCCTTGTGTAGCAACCAGCCACCACCGACACTTCCAAGTTTTGGATATGCATTCAACAGCAAATCTGTCAACTATTAGAACATGGCAAGTTGATAAATGCAATAAATATATGAACTAACGTGTTTATCATTTATGTACACATGCAATTAGTTTTAAAGACTTCTTGTTATTACAAAAAGCAACATTTAACGTTGGTGTTGGTAGTGGTGGTGCCGAAGATAATTAATCCCTTTTAAAAAGCATACCTCTGAATGTGTGATGTTTAAAGGCACTGTTAGACATCGTTTCCCAAGACCAGCCAGTGTAAGTTGGAGTTCCTCATGTCCTTTAGGGGTCTTTGAGCGCTGTTTATCAAGCAGAAAAAAGTTTACCAAAAAACTCTTTTCTGCTCGTGCATATGGTGCAAAACGTCGTTTTCCTTTTGCCTCTTTGCGAAAAAGTCCAGGAAAAGATCTGAAAATATACATTTTTTTGATCACTCATCAGAAACCATGAAAATAGTTTATAGTTTGCAATATCACCAACAGGCAGGGCAAATACACATTTTTAGCAGATTTTCAATTACTTCTCCATGACCTCTTCCCAGCCTTCAATTAAAATTGAAACACCAAAATAAATTATACATGAAACTTTTGAAGGCACTTATTATACTCGTGTGGCAACTCGCCCGTGCTGCACGCAAATTTTTTTTCCTAATCTATGTATCCATTGCACTTTTTATTCGGCCTCCGATTGGCTGTTGCGTTTGTCCTCAACTTAGGTTTTTTTTTTTTTTTTAATCCTTTAGCACCCTTTGTCAGGAAAACTCGAGGGAAAACACTTCAAACGCTCAAATACGGCTCATTAACTTCTAGGGAAACCGTCATTCAGTCGCACTATTAATTGTTCGGTTTCTCATACCAGTTCTTAATATTTTAGAAGACAAAGCTGTAATTAACATTGCTCACTAGCTAGCTAGGTCGCGTAACGTTACAGAACTTAGCGGGTTAGCTACAAATGGTAACTTGAACATGGTTACCTGCAAGATAATCGCACGCGTTTGTTCCTGTGATAGCTCTCACATTATCTGCGCGAGTATTCCTCGGAGGTTTCGCCAATCTTAATGGTAACGTCGGTAAACAGATGCTGTTGACTTAGCGAGCAAGTATTGAAATGAGTGAAGGCATAACTTTTGGTAATAAACGTTGCGTTTGACAAATACTAGTTTTGCAAAGCAGTAATTTCATTTATGGTAGATTGCAAACAGTGGCATATCGCATTCATTAACATATGCTTCTATTTTTGACGTTGCATTTCTAGCGAACATTTCTTTCCGTTTGATTGTTTGACAAAGGGCCATGCCAACACGGTGATAACATATTGCCGTACAGCCAATTAGAGGTCAAATAAAAAGTGCAATTGTGTAGATTGGGGGGAAAAAATTCGCGTGCTGCTCACCTCTGTACCGAACCGAACGCCCTGTATCGAAAATTTTCGGTACGAATGCATGTACCGTTACACCCCTACTATTCATACCCGTATAAAACCTGCACAGGTGACAATAAAAGATAAGAGCCAGCGCTGCAGCTACATGACAAACATACCTAGCCATTTCCTGGCGCACTGACACTCCGGAGCCATTGCGCTGGGGGCACCGTACTTGTGGACCTGACAGTTGAGATGTTTGTGATTGACCTCTCTGTCCCTCAGCAGGCTGTGTTGTATTTCCCTGTGTAACTTGCCTGACATTCCCTGGAAAACAACCTGCTGTTCAACATCGACACTAGGCTGTGTGCTGTGTTGAGTATATCGGCTAACTGCACCTAGCACAAAGAAACCGATAAAGTTACGTAACTAGATACGAAGGCTACATCAACGAAAGTAAAATCGCTTCATTGCAAACTCCATAATATTTTGAGAATATCATGTTAGAACAAAGTAAAAAGAGGTTAACTTTACCTGATTCCTTGCTGTGTCCGCGTCGTCTGCCATCTTGGCGCCATGAAATTGAACCCACGGTCGAATTTCTGACACATGCGCAGTTTGTAGAATCGATGTTATCTTCCACTCGATACATAATGCCCGTGACCTCGTGACGTAGTTTTGACAGTTACTTCACGCTATTCAGATTCGACGTCCGTAAACTGCAATCCGTATGTGTAATTCAGTGAAGTTGTAACTTCATGAGTTGTATTCTCACAGAGAATTTATACACTGCATAATCTATGCGTGATTTGACTTAAACAAGAGTTTACAAATTTTTTATTTATGCACAACTATAGACTAACACGCACACATTTTTAATACGTGCACGATTTTGTTTTATTTACGCACAACTATAGACTAACACGCACACATTTTTAATACGTGCACAATTTTTTTGCGCACACGCACGAAACTTTTGACAGTAACCTTACCCCATACAGAGCTAACAAACATGCACGGAGGACGTTTGTACACATTCAGTGCACAAGGTAAAGCATCATTCTACCCACATCTATTTTCCATTTAAATGTGAAGGAATTATACTATTGTTAAACACTGTAAACATATTTTTTAATTCTATTAATAAATATTAATTATATTAATATATTTATTAATTACATTAATTGTGTCTGTGACAATGTGTGACAGCATTATTACCAAATAAATTTGTTTAAATTACATGTTCTTATTTATTTTATTTTGGTTATCATGGGAATTGAATTACTGCATCTGTATTTTAAATCAGGATGAAAATTTGATTTATGGCATAATTTTGCCAATATTTGACAGGTAAGATAATGGAGTATTTGAATAAAGTAAATTGAAGTCTTTCTTTGTAAGTTTCAGGATGAGTAGTTCACTTTCATCTCATGTTCAAACAAAGCACAATATTCATTTGAACCTTACGAATATCATACCTACCTGCAAGGCATAGAATCTGCAACAACTGCTGGTTTACATCATGTGCACAATGTAATATGTTGACTGTTTTATTTGCTAAGAATGTCACTTCAGCTTTGTGACAAAGGAACATTATTTACCCTGTAGGCACCTGTGTAATGATTAAAGATTTTGAATGGACACGGCTTCACTCCTGCTGCCCAAGTCTTATCTCAGCAAATAAGCTGTAACACCCATCTGTCAGCTAAACAGAATGTAGCATTATGTTCAGTGTTATAGTGTGGAGCAGCGGGCCTCAGAAAAACACATACTGGTTTCTTGGAGCAAACAAACAGTGCAGATACATGGAGTTAAAGACATCCATCGTGTTCTGGGCCATTTGAAGGTGTGTGTATGTGTGTGTGTGTGTGTGTGTGTGTGTGCGCGCATGTATGTGCGTGCGCGCATATGCATGTATGTATGTATGTATGCACATTTGTGTGTTCATGTGAGTAAGCGCTTGTGTGTGCGTGCGTGTGCTGCAAGTTAGTCTGCTTATGTGTACAAAATTGCATGCTTTGGAGGATGGCTTATGCTTGTCCATGCTCTCTTAAAGTGACAGGCAAGGTTACACAATGAACAGTGATTAATAAGACTGGGCCAGAGCCAACCCCAGAGCTTTTCGGCCTTAATCAAGGATGGTGTTGTGGCCCCAAAGTTCTCAGGGGGCTGTGAACATTACTCGGAGCTTGGAAAATCAATGCTTTGGTGTGATGGTGTCATTTCCCACATGAGAAAGGAGCAAGGTAGGCTGAATTTCTTTAGTAAATAGCCTGCTTTTGAAATATATATATATATATATATATAGTGCATAAATTTATGCATGGATATTCCCTAACTGCTTGTATTTTAAAAAGTAATAGCACATAGTTCTTTAATAACAGATATAATTAACTAAATGTAAATAATTAATGAATAAAAGCTATGTCTCAGTGGGCTCTTTGTGACATTGAGGTAAGGCTCACACCATGATGGAGCTTGTTTATCATCTGCCTCCGTTCTCCAGGTCCAGCCTCAAACTTCCTGATGGAATCGAAATCCGGTAATTACGTTGGTAGACTAGAGCATCAATCACCGCCTTTCTCCAGACTTTGATGGGAGCTCTGGTTCATTCTCCTCTGCCAGAGGAACTTTTTTTAGGCTGGTGCTCCCTTCATGACGAGGCAAGCCATGGCACCAGGCCAGAATGCCACAGCGTTTGTCAGCATCCATCCACCCCTCATCCTGTAATCTAACAAGGGAGCTTGTTGGATAGAAATTGACCCAAAATTAAACACAACCACATTTTATCTCCATAGAGATATAAAGAAGTAGAATCGGCTTGCGCTTACCTATTCCCATATTTTCCGATGGGAGCTGCTCAGTGGTGGAAGACGCCGACTCAAGGTGGCTGCTGTGTTTGATAATTGGGCTTTCTGCCACCAGAGCATGCACAGTGGGAAACTTTTGGGGAAGAGCTGAATAGGAATTAAAATTTAATTGGAGTCTTTGTCTATTTAAAGAAGTAAAATAAAGTGATATAACAAATAAATTTCAAAAAAATTTGTTCCAGGCAATCAGGGTGTTACAAAGTTTGCACTGAAGGTGAAAATAATAATCAATTGTATCCTGAAAAATTTTGTTTAAAAAAAAAAAAAGTTCCATTATTCATTAAGCTGAGGACAAAATTTCATGGACTAATGTGTGTTATCATGGAAGTTGCACACATTTTTATAATAATACAGAAAGTCTTCAAAGACTGTGTTGCGGACTCTATGAATAAAAACAGTGTCTTCGATATGTGGTAGGGATACACTTTGTTAACATATTCCTCTTGAAAACTGTTGAAACTGACAAACATAATATTGCAAATTAAAATGAAATGTTATGACTATAACTTCTGCTCCCTGAGAGTAACGAGGTACAACACATAGTATGGGATATCATGCCCTTGGATAGTCTGACTGAAGACACCTTCATTCATGCTCTAAGGCAAATGACCTGTGATGACAAATGCAAGGCCCCCCCCCATGCATATATACGTCAGTCATCACAGTCATTCTTCAGTTCGATAGCACTCTTCACCGAGCCCAACAGCGAGGCTGGCAACAATGTTAAACATGACACATTTCTGCAAATTTAAAAGCAAGGTTTCTTTTTATTTTAATTTTTCTGAGTTTTTAAATGGGTTTTTGAAAAAGGGCCCTGAGCAAAAGTTTGGGAACCCTTTTGGATTATTCTTTGTTACCTTTCAAGAAGATGATTACTAAGGCCCAGACCCAGGTGATTTACTGTTTAGGACTTCAATGAGTCAGGTGAATATAATTCCAGGGTTGAACTATATATTCTGAAGTAACTCCATGCCTTCTAAAGTATCCGACTGTAGTGGCTGTTGTGTCTGGTGTTAAAAACCATGTATTCTTCTAACAGTTGTCCAAGGATGTCAAAATCAAGATAATTCACTTCCACCAACAAGGAGAGGGCTACAAAAAACTCTCCCAACGTTTCAAACTACCCATTTCTACTGTCAGAAACATCGTAAGAAAATGGAAAATAAATGGAATGGAACAACTGAAGTCAAGGCAAGATCTGGAAGACCAAGAAAAATTCCAGATAGAATGGCCCTTGATCTGGTGAGAAATGCTCAGAAGAACCCACACGTCACTGCAAAAGAGCTGCAAAAAAGAGTAGCAGACACAGGTCTAGTTGTTCAGGGGACAACAATACAGCTTATCTTAACCAACAAAGACTTACATGGCAGAGTTGTAAGAAAGAAGCCTTTCCTATGACCTCAACACAAAATTAAGCGTCTGAAGAATGCAAAAGAGAACCTTGAGAAACCTCAAGCCTACTGGAACAATGTGCTTTGGACTGACAAAACCAAAATTGAACTTTTTGGCCACAACTAAAGAAGGTATGTTTGGAGAAAAAAGGTTGAGGCATTTGTAGGGAAGAACGCGTTGCCAACTGTTAAGCATGGAGGTGGATCCATTATGCTTTGGGGTTGTGTAGCAGCTGGGAGCACTGGTAATATTGTGCAGGTGGAAGGAAGAATGGATTCCACCAAATATCAAGACATTCTGGAGGCTAATGTTCAAAGCTCAGTCCAGAAATTGAAGTTGAAGAGACATTAGGTATTCCAGCAAGACAGTGACCCGAAGCATACCTCAAAATCCACCATGAAGTACCTCCAGGAAAGACGGATGAAGGTTTTGGAATGGCCATCACAGTCCCCAGACTTGAATATTATTGAAAATCTGTGGAGTGACCTCAAACATGCCGTGCATGCAAGAAGGCCGAAGAATATTTCTGAGCTAGAGGCGTTCTGTCAGGAAGAATGGGAAAAAATTCCAAAGACAAGAATTGAAAGACTCTTAGCTGGCTACAGGAAGCGTTTGCAAGCTTTTACAGCTGCCCGAGGAGGAGTTACAAAGTACTAGCTGACAGGGTTCCCAAACGTTTGCACAAGACCTTTTTCCTTGTTTTATTATTTTGAAACTGTAAAAAATTAAAAATAAAAATTATTCCTGCTTTAAAATGTGATGAAATGTGTCATGTTTAATTTTGTAGCATTTAGTGTTCAGGTTTGCTCTCAATCACTTGGAGATTAATTGTAACAGAGATTTAGACCAAATTTTTGCACCCCACTGTAGTTGAATGTGCTCTAGCACCTTGTGGCACCAGAAGGCCTCTGCTGTCGTAAGCCAGGGAGATAGCCTCCACAATCCAGTGAGAAAGCTGCTGCATAGACTGGGTTTTGCCTCTAGCTGGATTAGCAAAACAGACAAACAATTGATCACGTACACGCACACTCTGAGTGCATCCTGTGTAGGTGCATAGCACACATACAGGACACAGAATGCAACCTCCTGTGCTCCTCAGATGACAAAGGAGGAGGGCAAAAGCTCAATAGCTCAAAAGCCATAGAACTATAGGCTGCAGGGATAATCTTAGGTAAATATACCACATTTGGGCGTAGAGTAACCTTAGAGCCATCTGAACTGGGTACAGGATGGGTGCACAGTTAGAGCATGGAGATCACCAACCCGTTTTGTGGAGGTCAAGGCGAGGAGCATGGCAGTCTTGTACAAAAGAAATTTCATATCTATTGATTCAGTCGGCTCAAATGGAGGACCTTGCACTACTGTAATGCCAAATCCCATGTGGGGATGATGGACTTAACTGCGGGTCTTAGCTGGCAGACTCCCATCAAGAAATGCACAGCAAGGGGGTGAGCCCCTGGCGTCACATGACATGCAGATATCGCTGCCAAGTAGACCTTAATTGTGGAAAAGGATAGACCCTTATCCAGCAGCTCCTGAAGGAATGTCAACACATCCACAATAAGAGCACTGAAATGGGAGTACACCTGGGTCCTGACACCACTGCTCAAATGCCCGCCATTTATAGGCATAGAGGCCTCTGGTAGATGAAGCTCTCACACTTTGGATCATTGCCACCACACTGGGGGGCAGACCCTAAGCTATTGAATTGAACCTCTCAACAGGTAGGGATGCAGCCGCCATAGCTCTAGAAGGGGATGAATCACTTCCCTGCCTGCTTTGGAGAGAAGATCCCTGCAGAGAGGAAGCTGCCAGGGCATAGCTGCCAGAAGACTGATTATCTTGGCATACCCTGATTTTGCCAGCTACCAAGGGGCCTCCAGGATCAGAGACAGGCACTGATGGTGCACCCTCTCCAGAACGGGCAGTATCATTTCCACTGGTGGGACTGTATTCAGGACCGTGTTAGGCCATGGGTGCCCGAGTGCATCCATCCCCAGAGGTGCACTGGGGTCTGTTTTGGAAAAGAACGGGGCAGTGGGTTTGCACCTGGGAGGCAAAGAGGTCCACTTCTGCCCTGCCAAAATGATTCCATGTTTGAGCCACTATGCCTGGATTCCTACCCAAACTCTCTCACAAGAGGGCCCCCCTGGACAGAAGGTCCACACCCAGATTCATTCGGCCCGGAACATAAGTGGCTCTGAGAGACAGAAAATGAGCGCTGGACCACAGCACCAGAGACTCAGGCAGCTTTAACAGGGGAAGCAGTCGAGTCCCTCTCTGCTTGTTTATGTTAAACCCTAGTCACACTAGAGGCGGAATGAACCGGAATGCCATCGCAATGAAAATTCTTTGTATATTCCTGGATATTCAAAGTGCATTCTAAAAATTCTGACTGCATTCTGAGTGCATTCCAAATATTCGGGGCCATTCTTGTGGCTGGCCTGAATGTTTTGCTCATGCTCAAAACTTTCCAGGTGCATTTGAAGTGAAGAAATATCGAACGGCATTTGAAATGTATTCTAACTGCGCTCTGACTGCATTATAAATATTCTTACGGCATTCCAACAGCATTGAAAACATTCTGACTGCATTCGAGGGAGAATCGAAATGGCAAGCCACGTGAAATCCTGCCAGAATGTCCTGAATGCGCCTCGAATGAGCCAGAATGCACCTCGAATGCATCTCGATTGCTGCAGGAATCTATTTCGATATTAAAACAATTCAGAAGGAATGCACTTCGAATGCCATTGGAATCTTTCGATTGCTGCTGGAATCAGTGGTGGCTGGTGAACTGGCGATAGGGGAGGCTGAAACTCATCCCTTAAAAATGATTGGTCATGACCTGTTTTCAATCATTCATTTAAATTACCATTACAGAAACTCCAAAAACACACAACATTATCAGGTGTGGCCAGTTTTCATTAATAACGCATACCTGTAAACTCATGCATTCGGCGTCAGTTTTAGTGGCATATTTACATTCCCCTGCTGTAGTCAGCAATTACTCAATCAACGCATATGGGACACCCGTGTTACATTCTAAGTACATTCTGAGTATTCGAGCTGCATTCTGTTTGAATTCTTGAACGTTCCAACCATATTTGGCAGCCAATCCGGGAGCGTTCTGACTGCATTTGAGGTGAATTCGCACAGCATTCGAGGCACCTTCCAGCCAGACTTCGGATGGTGTTCAGGCAGCAATTGAACTGCACTTGTACGGCATTCGTAGTGTATTCTAAATATTCTGACTGCATTCTAGCAGCATTCTAAATATTCCTACTGCGTTCCAACTACATTCAAGCTGCATTCGAGAGCTAATACACCCAGAATGTGCAAGAATCATTTGAGGCGGGTTCGAAGCGCATTCTAAGCATTCGAACGGCATTCTTTCAAAGCTGTAAGAATTTTGGTCAATTTGAAATTCCCGTCCGAACGTTGCACGAATTCTTCATTCCGGCTGGTTTTGCTTGATTCCTGCTGATTCCTGCTGATATCCTGCAGAGCTGAGAAGGTCGCTAGCAGTTCCACGTGGTTGATATGTAATGCAATGCAAACGATAAGCCATTTTTTAAAATCTTTTTTACACCAAGTTATCTCCGTGTAGATGTCTGTTATAAGACTGGTCAAGCAAGCCGCCATTTTAATTTAGCTAGAAGAGAATGCCTACATTATTTGGGCTGGTAGCTCACATCAGTCAGGTTTGGTTTGCCTGTTTTGTTGGAACACCCAACCTCCGTGCAACCTGTTTCCACGTACTTTTCCTGATTGACAATCAATCAATTTTAACTTTTTTTTTCTTTTACTGAACAATTAAGACCTAGCCTAGGCTATATGTAGCCTTTAATGATTAAGAGGTGATAGTGACATTTACGTTTATGCTTTGATTTGAGACTGCAAGGATGGAAATCTCAATAATTAGGCTAATTAGAAAAAAATCTCAACTCTCTCGGTAATTCTGTGTATTGTTTTTGTTATGTTGATGGAAGTGAGAATAACATGGCTACACACTGGTATAAAGTTAAAGTAGGGATTCAAAGGAAAAACTGAAATATGACATATTTCGACATCAATGGAAGGCTTAGAACGCAATGAATGCAATGTTATGTCATTCCGTCACATTATTGATACGAGAAAATGGAAACATGCAGGAAACGATAGTACTTTATCAAGCGTGAATACTTTTGTGATGCTATGAAAGAGGCCCGTGTTCGATGACGTCACATACGGGTTTTGCAAGCTCTGCTCTGTTACATGTCAATAGAAATACTACGTATGTCTCTCTCTAAGCTTTATATTTTGTTAAAAGTTAAAATTGAGTCGTACTTCACTTGAGATGGATAAATTATAATGGAGAAACATTTATCTTTTTTTAATTTAAACTCATAGTTTTCTATATAGGCATAGTACATTGAAGATTAACATGGACATATAAACGATCTGATGAAAATCGTGTAAATATGGGGAAGGCAGGGTTTCCTCCAGGATTTTTACTTCACCCCACAGAGTGGGTGTGAAGTACTGCTTTTAGCGGCTCTGTGTGTTTGTTTGTTTGTCTGTCTGTTTGTGTTTCCACACTTGCCAATATTTGCGTGAATGGGTGAAGTCTGCCATCTAGTGGCTCTGCATGTTTGTTTTTGTCTCCGCACTTGCCAATATTTGCGTGAATGGGGTGAAGTCTGCCATCTCTAATTGCCTTGTTTGAAACTGTGGCGGAGGGCTTCAGCATCAGGTCAAAACTCAGCATTATCAGGTGTGGCCAGTTTTCATTAATCAGCACGTAGGCGATGTAATAATTGAAGTCTGTGTGCACGGAGGTTTATCAGTTTCACATGCGCCACGGTGGATTTCACATATAATATGAAAATCAATTATGACTCCGGACTCTGGAATTGGAATTAAATAATCACGAAGATACAATTAGGTAGAGCAGGATGTGCTCACAGCAAACACAGAAGTTACCATTGTAGTTTATTGTTTTGCAAAGTGAACAAAATATTTTTTTCTAATCGTTGCACACATTGCATTAAGAAGAAAGCAGTACGTTTTACTGCCGATGGCTAATTTTTATTCATTGGAAAACGCGTTCATCAAGCAAAATGATTGACAACAGGTCAAGAATGATTAGCGCTCATTTTAACTTAACAATGAGAACTGGCGACACCTGATTGTCCTTAGATTTTTGGAGTTTATGTAAAGTCATTTTACGTAGGCGTGGCGGCTTTTATTTTGCCGTGGCGGTGTGCCAAGATCAATTTCATGTAGCGGAAACCCTGGGGGAAGGACTGATACCTTAATTTATCATGATATTTTTTCGATGAGTAGACTTGATAAGAGTGACGGCAAAACAAGAAAGAAGATTTTTAGAATGTATTCTCTCTCTTAACTCGCGCAGGAATACATATTGTTCATGCACTTGCAGCTGCCTGTCGTCAGATCTTTCTATTGTGTATACTGTAACTACAGTGCCACCAGAAAGTATTCACACCCCTTCACTTTTTCCACATCTTGTTATGTTGCAGAGTTATTCTAAAACTGATTTGAGCATAGTTTTCTTTTAAGAAATCTTCACAAAATAGCCCATAATGATTAAGTGAAAACATCTTTTCAGACATTTTTGTAAATTTATAAAAAATGTTAACATTTAAACATAATAGGTGCATAAGTATTCACACCCTTTGCTATGACACTGAAACTTAAGCTCAGGTGCATCTGATTTCCACTGATCATCCTTTGAGATGCTTTTACAACTTAAATGGAGTCCACCTGTGGTAAATTCAGTTGATTGAACATGATTTGGAATGGCACTCACCTGTCTATATAAGGTCTCACAGTTGACAGTGCATATCAGAACAGAAACCAAGCAATGAAGTCCAAGGAATTGTTTGCAGACCTCTGAGACCGGTTTGTGTCTTAGCACAAATCTGGGGAAGGATACAAAAGAATTTCAGCAGCATTGAAGGTCCCAAAAAGCACTGTGGTCTTGATTATTCAGAAATGGAAGAAATTTGGAACCACCAGGACTCTCCCTAGATCTGGCCGCCTGCCCAAGCTGAGTAACCGGGGAAGAAGGGCCTTGCTCAGAGAGGTGAACAAGAACCCAATGGTCACTAAGGCGGAGCTCCAGTGTTCCCTTGGGGAGACAGGAGAACCATCCAGAAGGTCAACCATTGCTAATGCACTCCACCAATCAGGCCTTTATGGTAGAGTGGCCAGACGGAAGCCATTTCTCACTAAAAGGCACATGGCAGCCTGCTTGGAGTTTGCCAAAGGGCACCTTAAGGATTCTCAGACCTGGAGAAATAAAATTCTCTGGTCTGATTAAACCAAAATAGAACTTTTTGGCCCGAACTGCAATCGTCATACCTGGAGAAGAAGCACTGCTCATCACCTGGCTAACACCATCCCTACTGTGAAGCATGGTGGTGGCAGCATCATGCTGTGGGGATGTTTTTCTGCTGCAGGTACTGGGTGACTAGTTTGCATAGAGGGTAAGATGACAGGTGCCAAATATAGAGAGAATCTTCAAGAAAACTTGCACCAGAGTGCTCTGGAACTCAGACTAGGGCTTCGATTCATCGTCCAACATGACAATGACCCGAAGCACACAGCCAAGATAACAAAGGAGTGGCCTCAGGAGCAGCCTGTTAATGTCCTTGAGTGGCCCAGCCAGAGCCTGGACTTGAATCCAATTGAACATCTCTGGAAAGACCTAAAAATGGCTGTCCTCCGACACTGCCCATCCAACCTGACTGAGCTTGAGAGGATCTGCAGAGAAGAATGGGAGAAAATGCCCCAAAATAGGTGTGCCAAGCTTGTAGAGACATACCTATGAAGACTTGAGGCTGTGATTGCTGCCAAAGGTGCTTCAACAAGATATTATGCTGCCTTCACGTGCTATAGGAATTATGGTAAATACGAGTGACCGACGTGAAAATTGCACATGAATCCCCTCTCATGTCGTAATTTCCACTAGAGAACTGGGAGATAATTTTGATAAACAAGTTGCCGAGATGAAATAACCTTTCACCTTTTCAACATGGCGGAGAGCGAGCAAGAATTCATTGCCAATGGTAAATAATTCCTTTAACCGGTCTGCTACTGTTTGCGGTTGATGTTGTACACAATTTTTACACAATTTTAATGTGCCCTCTACTTACTGTTAGCATCATATTTAAAATGTCGTTACTGTTTGGTTTTACCTACGCAGAGCAGATGCTAGCTAGCAGTTGGGTCAGCCAATTAGCCTATGATTAGTCATTTACAATCTTTGCACTCGGCAGCGGTATTGTTTGCTTGCATTGTTTGCAACCCTCTAATTTGTGGATCAGGTGTTCAGGGCAGATTAAAAGGTATGTAGGACGATAATATAACATTTTATCTACGTTGTGGTGAAATTTCAATGCAGTCTGATTATGTGAAGTGTGATCTACTGGCTGCGACATCGCCAGTGGTCATGAGGGAACAATATGCTAATTGACGTGGAAAAAATATCCATAACTTCATTAATACTAAAGCTACTGGGATGTATTTGAGCAAAAAATACCTTTTTAATTTTATACCTATCTGATGGGATTATTTACAGAGCACATTTTTTATATATCAAAATTTAGTAACATCACTTCTAAGTTGTCTTCTGCCATCTCACGTGAATTTACTTGGTTTATAGTGTGTGCCAGTGACAGTATGATATACTGGGACCGGGAGATGACCCAGCCCATAACCCAAACTCTATATCAGTGGGAAAGAGACAACAGGCTGTATGTGGACCCAAATTACACTACTGCTCTCCACATAATTCCCTCCAGTGCTGTTTCTGAAACAGGTGAGTGCCCATTCTCAAAATGAAACGAGATTATTCAGTGCCAGGCCAGCTGATTTGAGGACCCTGATTGTTTGCAGTATTCCCGTGATTAATCAAATAGCCTATTTGTATCATATTAAAATGCACCTTTTTTTTGAAAAAACCAAACCGATAAATGTGAAACAAATGCAAAAGGAGGGTTATATATGTTTGCAATTGCAATGACATGCTTGAGACAATAACTTGCACTTACTCTAGAATTACTCCTTTTCTCTATCCATTTAGGTGAGAGCAGTACAGAAGAGAGGGAGCTGCCCCAGAATCAATCTTTCAGCAAAGAGCAGACCCTCTTCTTAATTGAGCCCCTAAGAGCCATACTGGGCCAACCCATGCTGGGGAACTTCTGAGAAAATGGGACTTAAAGTTGCCAGCCTCCTGTGTCATCTAGAGTATCTGGGAACTAGAAACACTGCTTATGTTATAAACCCAAGATATGTAAAATTACGTTATGCACTTTTTATGTCGGTTTTGGATGCCCTTCTGTTTCATTTAAAGTGAAAGGTACCTCCTTCTGAAGCAGAACCATCATCTTCTGATTCATTTGGGACAAACTCTGGGTCTCCATTATCTTCCACTTCACCATCATCATCAATCATAGCAAGCAGTTCCTCATTAGTGAGATACCGAGCCGCCATGTTCACATTGAATAATGGAAAAGTTGTGGGATGGTCCACTATGGCTAAGGCAGTGCAGTGCATATGTACAGTGGCAGAGAGGACGTTTGCTTGTTTGAACAATCCATGTGGGTAGATTGGGTTGGCTCATTTAGGAAACGTAGATCTCAGTTTTCTGCACATGCTGACTACCTCAACTCAATTTCGCTAAAAGTGCGGGATGGCCCGGTATGGTTCTTAGGGGCTCAATTGATCTCATGCGCCAGCATTTGATAAAAGACGACTGTAAGCGCCCTTGCAATCTAGTGGAACTAAACTCCAGAATCAGAATGGCCAGGGGAAAAAAAGAAGTTATTTTGGCAGGAAATTACAACTAAATTGAAAACGCAGTTCCACCAGAATTTTGAAATTGAAAAAGTGTCTAGGAAGTGGACAACCCTGGAAGACGCCTATAAGAAGGCCATAGATAACAATGCCTCAACAGGGAAAGCACCCACAAAGTTCCAATTTTTTAAAGAAATGAGTGAACTTATTGGGGAGCATCACAACATAGATTTTCCTGTAGTAAGTACTGCAAAGGGAGTAATTGTCAGGCGCCCAGAGGTCATCAAGCAAGGCATCTCTGCAACAGCAACCCCATTCGCAGGCCCCGCTGCTGAGGAAGGTCCATCTTCTCTATCCTCCAGTTTTGATGCCGCACAATCTTCTGATTCCGAGAGCTCAGGACCTTCGCCATTGTCACCGCCTGCTCACGCCGCTGTCAAGCGTAAAAGAAAGCCTCAAGAAGATAAAACTCAAGTTATGGGTTTTCTCAGAGAGTGTGAGGAAGCATCTCAGCGGAGGCATGATGAAATTATGGGGCAAATAAAAGCAACAAATGCTCTATTCAAAAAACTACTGCAGTCATGCCAGCAGGAGTGATTTTTTTTTTTTTTTTTGGCAAAGGTGTAAGAAAATGGTGAGGTATTTCTCTGTATGTTGTAAATGTAGCCTATACCTCAGCGAATATTTTGTGTTATTTCAAAAGTGTAAAAAATATATTTTTGATGAAGAGTTTGTTTACAGAACTAAAAAGAAATTTTAGTTTACAAAAGAGATTTATTACAGAATCTTTGCCTTTTTACACATATTTCTTATCACAAAGAAGTTTTTGCTTTTACAAAACTGAAGAAATGCATGTTGAAATAAAACAGTGTAAAAGTTTTTACAATGATCACATTGTTTTCAAGATGATTCTGTTCAGGCGTATTATTGTCGGACTTGTGGAAGTCCAGGAAGACTTTTTCAGTCACAAAATTTGCATTATAAGGAACCACATAACTTTCTGACTTTAACTTCCTCTTTGCTACAACCTTTATAACTACAGCTTGTTAATCACTGGTTTGTACACACTATAAGCATTGCTTTAGCTTTCTCTGATGGCTTTATAAGTGCCGCAGGACAAAATATTAATATACAAAGCAATAAATCACAGAGCAAACAAGACATATAAAATAAAAATGGTATGAATTATCTGCTTGCATAGTACAAAAGAAATATTCAAATAGCCTACAGTGGAATACTCTATTCTAATCAATGCTCAGTCATTTTCATCCTCTTCCCGAGGACACCCATGTGGGTGCTCCTCACATGTATATTCAGATTCCCCAATACACAGGTTGTGAAGCGCACAAGCTGCTACAATGACTTTCACAACTACATCTACCCGAGAGTTTTTTAATTCACGGACCCGTCTCCATTTACATTTAAGTCGGCCGAATGCTTGTTCTACTACTACTCTCCCCCTACTGACCATTGCATTTCTGTGCAAGTCATCCTCACTCACGGCCCCATAGACCGATCCATAGCTCCGCCCACCCCCTAACTACGCATAGCAACGGCTGGACCTAGGTCAAGCATTGCTGAAGATGGCGCCAATGTCCCTTATAATCTCATTGGAAGCGCTTCCTGAAAACATCAATCTTGAGTTTTTAAAAACGGATCACATCGCAAAAAAAGCAAAAGACAAAGGTTATAATTAGCTATTTTTTATCTAGGTATATTCACGAAATGTCATTTTCTGTTATAAACGCCCGTGAAGTTGAAGCGAAATGCAAATGCTATCGCTCAATGTTGAAGTCCCAGAAGCCACACTCATTGATAACTACGATCGACAAGGAACAGAGAAGCATTGTTCATGGCCAGTGCTCTTGCAAAGCAGGGTACGTAGCATTCAATTTACATATGGTGTGATAAGATCGTAAACCTTTTCTGGAGCACCCAAGTGTTATTGCCCAAAACAGTCTTTGATTGAAACGGAGCTCTGTGTGAAGGCTGCATTAATCATATCAGGTGTGTTTCTGCTCTGTTTGAATGAAAACCTGCAGCCTCTTGACCCTTTTACGGCCCAGTGCAAAGCCATCCAGAGGCGTTATTGTTCGTAAACAAAGCGAGTTGAGCTTTCAGAATAATAAGTAATTATTAGCAGATTAATTGCCATATCCAGCCTCCTGAAAGCAGTGTTTACGACCCTGTCTGGGTATCTCGTGTCCGATTTACGCTCACCGTAACAACACCGCTTTACCATTGTGTGAGATTTTATAATGACAAAAATGTGAAAACAAAGCGCGAATGCACTCTTCCCAATAGAGAAAGCAGTTTGGATAAGTGTTTGTCCGATGTTATGGCGGGCACGAGCTGGGTCCAGTCACATGACTGCAGCCCTGGATCTCATTGGCTGGATAGGCCTGGGTGGGCTGTTCTCTGGATCGGTCTATTGTCACGTCTTGGAGTGACAATGAAAGGGAAGCTGTCACTGATATATGCACTATCCCTGAGTAGTTTGTAGTCCCCCATCTTCTGTCTCCATTTACTGAAGAATGGTGATACCCAAAGCAAACAGGCATCGTGAACCCTTCCAGGAGGCCCAGCAAAAATGTCTGTAAACCATCCCAGGTCATCCACAATACCCTGTAGCAGCACAGAATAGTAGGCCTTCCTGTTCATATAATCTCCCCCCCCTTACAGGTGGTCGCTGGATTCTGAAGTGGCAGCCATTGATGGCGCCAACTATTCCATCAATGCCGCACACCCTTCTGAAGAGGGCTGCCTGGACACTTTTCTGACAGTCATTTGGCCAGACAATGTAGTGTTCTGCAATGGCACATGTATGGTCGAGCATTTCAATGATGACGCTATGTGCTGCTCCTTGACTGACATCGAACTTGTCAGAGAGCTCTCGAAAAGAGCTCTGATTGGCCAGATACCAAAGCAGCATCATCACCTTCTTCTCTACAGGAATTCTTGCAGGACCTCCCGGTGGATGGTCATCAGTCATCCCATGTTGCCTTAATCGATCACAGAGGACGTGGAACTGCTCTCTGGTGAGCCTCAGATGGCTCTTCAGTGTGCTGTCCTGCATGTCTAAAAGGGTATTCCAGGCAGTTCTGGTTTTTGGGACAGCCGGGTTTGTCTCGCTCCTGGCAATGCAGTATGACAGCCCTTTAGAAAACAAAACTCAGGGTCAGTTATCCACGTAAGCTCTGCTACGCCAACATTTCTTTTACACTGGTAGGGAAGATAAGTGTGCTTCACATAATGGTAGCCTATAGCCTACATAAATAGGACAAAGTGTCTCCGTGTCTGACAGTCGGATGGGGTATTAATATAACTCTGTGTGCGACAGTCGATTATAGCCTGTATATGGCACTCATCTTGAGGAACTGAGCCGAGTATGTAAAGAAATTTTTTAAAAATAATTTACTGTTGGACACGGAGTTGCTATAGAAACTCTATCCGACTGTCGGACACGGCAACACAGCCAATATCGAAACATTAGCTAACACGAATAGTTTTTTTTTTTGGTCCTTTCAAAATGCTCTACGATTCATGATCTATAAAATATAGCTTATTACTTACCGTTTGCGTTTTGATGTATCCTCTTCCTGCTGTAGCAGATGAATTAATAAATCCAAAACTGTTTTCCCCAAGTAGCAGGTAAGGGTAAACTCTGTGTCTGCCATTTTTAATTTCACTCCAACAACAAAAGCACTTGAACACAGCGCACTCGTAATTTCGAATTCACAAATGGAAAGTATCATCTTCCCGATAGCACGTGAAGGCAGCATTAAGCCAAGGGTGTGAATACTTATGTACCTATTATATTTACATTTTCAATAAATTTGCACAAATGTCTGAAAATATGTTTTTACTTTGTCGTTATGGGATATTTTGTGTAGGTTTTTAAAAGAAACCTATACTCAAATCAGTTTTAGAATAAGTCTGTAACATAAAATATGGAAAAAGTTGAAGGAGTGTGAATACTTGCTGGTGGCACTGTATCTAACGTTATTAGATTTGAGGTTTTGTTTCGTTTTGGCCATCATGGAAGGGGAAGGACCAGAAGTTGAAGAAAGAACCATGGGAAGAAATACAACTTTAGAAAAGCAATTAAGACGTGAAATTGATATTGAGTGCATGAGAAGTACAGGTGGATGATTCAGGCTGCTTTTGAGGTATTGGGTGGAGATATTTTGAGGGGTACGATTGTGTTCTAAATGGCATCGACCTCGTCACTCCATATTTCTATGTCAGTCAATCACTGTTATGAGAGTCCACTTGATTGTGTTCATAAAATACTATCTTTTTTTGTAGCCCGGCTTTGGCTTATCCAACCTTCCTCGGAATGAGAGCATGACTCCAGTAAAAACATAATTCAATCAGGGAGGCTCGAGTGAAATCAAGAAAATATTTATTATGCTTTGAGCGTAAAGGAGTAACCTTCTTGAGAAGGTTGTTGTAGAGCAACTTACATCTTTTTTGGAGGAGCATAAGATTTTTGATAAGTTTCAGTCTGGCTTCCGTAAACACCACTCCATGGAAACTGCATGACTTAAAGTCTCGAGTGATATTATGATGTCTGCTGATTCTGGTAAATTCACAGTTCTAGTTTTGTTAGACTTAACATCTGCTTTTGATACTGTTGATCACAATGTTATGATTAACAGACTCCGTGATGTTGTTGGGATGTCTGGACTTGCCCTGGATTGGTTTAGGACTTACCTTTCTGACAGAAGGTTTAGTGTTTTTGCCAACCAGATAATGTCAGAGAGTGCAGATTTGACTTGTGGGGTGCCTCAGGGCTCCGTTCTGGGACCAGTCTTGTTCATTCTGTACATTTTTCCCCTTGGGCTTATAATTAAGCAGCACAGAGACATCTCTTATCATTTCTATGCTGATGATATCCAGATATACTGCTCTTTTAAGCCCACTGAACTCCACAAACTATCATCTTTAATTGGCTGCCTGTCCAATATCAAGAAGTGGCTACATGATAATTATCTTCAGCTAAATCCTACAAAGACAGAAACCTTAATTATTGCACCTGAGCGCAATCTTCATGTGATAAAGAACCATCTCAATCCACTAGGCCTGTCTGTGAATTCAAAGCTTAAAAATTTAGGAGTAACTTTTGACTACTCCATGTTGCTTGATGGCCACTCAAGGAATTTAATTAAGAATTGTTATTTCCATTTGAGAAACATCTCTAAGCTTCGACATGTGGTGTCTAAAAGAGAGCTAGAGATGGTCATACATGCCTTTATCTCGTCTCGATTGGATTATTGTAATAGCCTTTTTACTTTTTTAAATAAAAAGGAGCTTGACCGTCTCCAGGTGGTCCAAAACTCTGCCGCGCGGCTTCTGACGAGCACTAGGAGAAGGGACCACATCACTCCTATTTTACTATCCCTGCATTGGCTGCCTGTCCACTTGAGGATCCATTTTAAAATCCTTGTTCTTACCTTTAGAGCTCTTTGTGGGCAGGCTCCCTCTTATATCTCAGACCTATTGGTGCTTCACACTCCCTCCCGTGGTTTGAGGTCATCTGGTCAGAGGCTTTTACAGGTTCCACGGACTTATTTTAAGACCCGTGGGGACTGATCCTTCCAGGCAGTAGCTCCCAGACTCTGGAACTCACTGCCTTTGTCAATACAATGTTTAAATTCAGCTGAATCTTTTAAGAAGCAGCTAAAGACTCTTCTTTTTAAACAGGCTTTTAATTAGACAAGGGCTTGATTGGCTGATTTTCATTTTACTTTTATTTCTTTTATTTATTGATTTATTTATTTTGTTTTATGTCTTATGTTGTACTCTCTTGTGTTTTATGTGTATAGCCCTGTAAAGCACCTTGTGATTTTTATCTGCGAAAAGAGCCATATAAATAAAATTTACTGACTTACTTACTTACTTACATGCTTAGAATCAAAAGAAGTGCGCCCCGGTGGCTCATTGGTCTAAGCGCACGTATCATAAATGCTGTGACCTTCCTGCAGCGACCTGGATTCAATTCCGGCTCGGGTCATTTGCCGCATGTCTACTCCCATTCTTCTCCCCAGTTTTCCTGTCTCTCTACACTGTATAACTATCAAATAAAGGAAAAATTCCCAAAAAAATAATCTAAAAAAAAAAAAAGAATCAAACAAGTCTTTGGCGCTTGGACTCTTCGGGAGACTCGTAGAGCAGGAGCGCTGCTCGGACCAGCAGCAGGAAATCCCCCGAAGAGTCCAGACACTGGTGGCGGTGGTGGCTGAAGGCTGGTGGAGCTGGAGCGGCAGAACGGGAGGTCCGATGAGTAGGGTGGCATTGGGGCGGAGGAGGGTCAGCGAGCGGCAGCATGGGTGAGCTAGGGCGGAGAAAATGACATTTTAAAAAAAGACAGCAGCAGAATGATTGGCTAGCGACACGACTGAGGTGTGCCCCAGTTGGATAGAAGAGATCAGCTGCTATGCCAGCTGACAGCTCAATTGACAGCCCTGGACATTGACTGCAGAGAATCACGAGTGAACATGCATGAATAAAATAGACAGGGTTGACGAGCGCGAAAGAGAGTCTTCCTGACTGAATTTTCACTAAGCTTCATTTTTCTTTCTAAACTAGACAACAAGTACGTGTATAGCGTATAGCCAGCGCGGCGACCGGACTTTTTGCAGGCACGGAACGAACCAAAATAAGCAGCGAAACTAATATGCATCGATGAAAGAAATCACCTTTATGTGACCAGTAGCTTAAATAAAATTAAGATTTAAACATGGGATATAAAACTATGAACTACTGGAAGATCTGGAAGAAATCTATTAAGAGTCCTGACTTGTCAGGCTTTAAAAACAAAATTGAAAACAGTTTTCACAGTGTTCACTGTATTATAATTATGGAACATCTGGGTACTTTCAGAGAACACAACCTTATGTGACGTCACGGAAAATGAGACTGTTGGCGGACTGGTTACGGTGGAAAAGGAGCAACATTTGGAAAGTGAATATCAAGTCGCGTGAAACTTTTTTTCTCTTGTTATATGAGTGAATACCTTCAACCTATCATGAAATTGCCATAACGGCCCAATTTTATGGGTACTTATTTTCTTTGAATCCCTACTTTAATGCACTTTACTGAACTTTAGTGCCTGTTACATTCCAGTCAAACTCATTCTGCTTGAACCCTTATTCCGGTCCAAGACCCTGACGTCATCACGTCATTATCACAAAACTAAACCCACACAACATCCCCTTTTGTCAGAAATATCTGAAAGATATTATCAATACATCAGCAACCCAACTGTGCTTAAACTCAGGAAATTTGAATGACCCAAAATTCAAAATACTCAATACTTAAAATTATTTTCTTAGCTGCAGTGTTTAAAGCATACTTCTGACTGTTCCATTACAACAATAAAGCTTTTCTTTCAGCTGTATACATTCAACATCAATAAAGCTCTTCTTTCAGCTCTATAAATCCAGTCTCTGAGGTTTGACGATCTCTCTACCACTCCTGGTTTTGGTGACAGTCTCTGAATGAACAGATGGGTGTTGTGGTGTTAGTGTGATGGTTCTGCCCTGCAGTCCCTCCCCCTCTTGCTGTCTTCGCCTCCACTTCAACGAGCCACGCCTGTTGCTCATTGAAGTGGAGGTGAAGTGTAGAGTAATTGGCAGTGCAGCTGCATTCTGGCGTTTTTAGCTCCGTGTGTGTTGCTGCCGCTCCCCTGTCTGTTTTTGTCTTTTTTTAAAGTATATTTATCAAACATCTTTTTGTTTGTACCAGCCTGTGTGAGTGGGTCCCTTCACCCAACCATGACAGTTGGAGGGGCCTGTCGTTGAGGTGAGTGCTGAAGCACAGGACCCTCTGATGGCTCTGGTTGGCTGGCTGTGTCATGCATAGGTATGAGGTGTTTTCTGTTCCTACGCATTACTGCCTGTGGCCCATCCATAAGGTAAGATCTTGGAGCCGCATGGGGTGACATAACAGTCCCTTCAGCTTTCATGTCAGCCATCCACACCTCAGTGCCTGGTGAGAGTGGGCTCAGGTCGCGTGCGTGGTGTCTCCTGTTTTACCCTGCAGCATCCTTTTGTCTCCTTTCCCTTTCAGTGGCAGCTATCCTTTCCCTGTCAGGGAGCTCAGGGAGTAACATTGAGGGAAGTTGAGGGACAGTGGTCCTGAGCCTGCGTCCCATCAGTAACTGTGCTGGGCTATAGCCATTGGCTAGTGGCGTTGCTCTGTAAGCAAGCAGTGACAGGTACGGGTCTTTTGCTTTCTTGAGCATATTTTTCACAGTTTGCACATAACACTCAGCTTCACTGTTACTCTGGGCATACTTTGGGCCACTAGCAGGGCTGGACTGGGACAAAAAAACAGCCCTGGCATTTTCGGCCATGGCGTCCCAATCTGATTGTGACGTGACGGCCCGCCATATGCGCACACTTTGCTGTTACGAAAAGTTAAAATTAAGCTCAGTCGTAGCCTACATGCCCTAGAACTCCACACAGAAAGGCCCCAGGCCGGAATCGAACCCACAACCTTCTTGCTGTGTGGTGGCAGTGCTATTCGCTGCACCACCATGACAAAGAAGTAGTTATTATTATTACAAATAATATATTTACACAGCCCTCAAAAATTGGCGCGAACGATCGTTCAGTTCGCGCAGAGGTTACGCAAATTAAAAAATGGGCGAACATTTTCCCGTTCGCGCAAAATGGCGTAGCAAAAAAAAAAAAAAAAAAAATCTTTGATTTCTCTTGACTGGCGATCAAAACATGTTCAGCTGGATTTTTTCCCTCCTCTTCCATAAAACCCAGGAGAGCTCAGAAAGGGAGGCGATACACCCCATTCATATGTCCCCGCTTGTTACATCGGTGAACATGTATATGGCTATAACATTACAGCCAACGGGGAATTAGAGAGCACAAGAATAAAGTTTTCTGCATTTACCGCACAACTTCCGGATTGAGATTGCGACACACCACGATGTCAAAGTCAAAGGGAACCGTGAACGTCAAAACTTTTCGAAAATGGTGGTTTAAAGCTGACTTTTCTATCGATTTGAACGACGAAGGAGACATTTCGTGCCTGCGCTGTAACATATGCTCAGAGCATCTTGAAGAAATAAAATGAGAGGCGAAACGTCGCGATTTGAAGGGAGAAGTTCTTACCTTGATCCAAAACTACGTTGATGGCGTCTCATACGTCCACAAAGCGAACATCAAGCGACACGTGAAGTCCGGCGGTCTTCTTGAGTGAGCAAAAACTCAGCTTCGCGGTCATGGCGAGTCAAGCTCGACAAGTGAAGCGGCATCCACACCGAGTGCTTCTGAGGCGTCGGAATTCAGATTTCAGCCAAGGATTGATGTCACCATCGAAGAAGGTAAGCTACTGTCAGTTTCGCTTTCCCTACTACACAAGTCATTGATAATGCGACATGACTCTGGTATACATGCCAATCAGTATAGTTTCACGGTAAACCTATCAGTAATTTATAATATATGTTATTAATTGCTTATTTCCGTATTGCCTTGGTGTTGGCCTGAGGGACGCCATATTCCACAGGCCAATACCAAGCCATGCGAAAATAAGCAATTAATAATATTTTTATTAATTGCTTATGTATGTTGTGCTATCATGACAATATTATGACGATGACTTCTGAAGTACGCGACTTCAAGACTCATTAAAGAGCTAAATGCCAGGTCTGGACTGTCGTCTGCTTCTTTGAAGAGAGCGAATGCCACAGTTACTGCGACCGAAAGGCCAAAAACAAGGCAATGCGAAAATAAGCAATTTATTATATTTTTATTAATTGGTTAAGTATGTTGTGCTATCATGACAATATGACTGACTTCTGAAGTACGTGACTTCAAGACTCATTAAAGAGCTAAATTCTAGGTCCGCGACTGTCGTCTGCTTCTCTGAAAAGAGCGAATACCACAGTTGCCAGTGGTAACTTGTGCACGTGCTGAACTCGGCCAATACAGGTCGGCCAAAACAAGATATATTGGCAGGCCGTTTTTACTGTATGCGGGCAATAACATGCATAACCAATTAACAAAAGTAATTACAGTATTTTGATTAAAAGTGTGGCCTGAACAATCTTAAGTTTAAACTTGAACAGTTTCTCAATAACTTTTAATTACGCTATATTCCAAAAGGGAGAAAACTTTTTGGTAACCTAGAAAGAATTTGTCACATTTTATTTAGACATACTTTAATTATTACTTTTAAGGCAGGGCTCTCACTGTTTTTTTTTTTTTTTGGAGTCAAGGGTCAGCGACTCCTGTGACTTTTTTTCAGGGGTCAACCCTCTGAACTCAGGGGTCATAAATGTTTTTTCACAACTTTTCAGGGGTCGGATATGGACGCACTTATCCCTCTTTCTTCATAATGATTTCCTCACTTCTATCAAAGTTTGCTTTGCCTTTGCATGTGCTTTGCTTTTTCAATTAACCTGAGTACAGCCTCAAGATCTATTCAAGAGTAAGAGTGAGACTGACCACTCCGTTTCACACTGTAGCGGCTAAAATTGAGTTGTTGAAGCTGGACTTGGGTTTAGCATTGGTTTGCTTAAAGATTTAAATAACTCCAGCAACTAACCATTTCCGATGTTGAGTTTAAATTGTCAGTGTTCAATTTTGGCACTTAATTCTCCTGTCCCACACTGATGAATCTTTGTATTACTGGGTGATCAGGTAAGTATTATTGTCACTCAGTAGGCTCACAGGATGAGGTTTCCAATAACGAATAAAGAGAGCCGAAACCCACATTTCAAGTCCATATAGCAGAGTTGCATAATTAGATCATGAAAAAAATTATGTACACAGCCATTCAGAAAATATGACACTCCATCATTGATGGTTGTATATTCCATTTAGTATACGTAAATCACATTTTGAATTTATCAATTCAAAAAAAGTATAAATGAGATGTGAGTCTCTGGGTTTTTAGGGCCTGTGTCCACAGGAAGCTAGAAGCGTCTAATGTATATACAAATTCAATGAAGTTCAGCGTTGACAGTGCTCAGTGTTCTCGATGCAAAAACACAGTGAACTTTCAGCTTTTTTTCCGCTCCGCTCACGGCGCTTTTGGAACAGCGCTGAACTCGTCAATGTCACTTCTCTCTTACTGACAAAGCAAAATCAAGAAGAGGGAGGGCCTCACAATATCAACAGCTATGGTGTTTCAAATCATTTAACAACAATTAGGTTTGCTGAATATTCTCTGTTTTGGGAACTCGAGGTTTGCTGAAAGTTAGTTGGTTTGTATTAATGTTTTCTAAAATGAAGTTTACTACTACAGCCCAACAGATGTAGCGAGGTACATTGTTATTGCGTAGGTTCCCATTTACTTTAACTGGGGTAACTAGCTAGCCTCCGTTGCAGATGTCTGATGTGGTTCGCTCCCCTTCCAGGCTCCCATGACTGCATGTGCAAATATAATTAGCTAGCTCAAGAAATTTCAGAGCTTCTCTCTATTAGAAAACAAAAATCAGCTCCAGTGCGCGGACATCGTTGTGTGAGTGAAGCGAACCAAATAAGCCGTATACAATGGAGGTTACGTGGCTAGTTACGTTTCCCGAAGGATAGTTGCAAGCAACGTAGCTACATGGGTCGAACCATATGCGACTGTATACAGTTCTAGTTACGCTTTTGGGAAATAAACATTCATTGGCTCAGTTGCTGACTACACGCGATGTTTTTTAATTGTATTAGTACTCCTTTCTAAGGTAACCCAACGTTATACTTAGACTTGACATTTGCAACAACGGACTGCGGAAGTGCCGAGAAGACAGTTCTTCTAACTTAGCAACAATTAGCGCTGGAAGGGAGTGCCCTGGAAATGAGGTTATGGGCGCTTCCAGCTCAAAAAAACGCTGGCAGTGGACACAGGCCCTTATGCTACCAAATGGTGATTTCAGAATAAAATAAGATGGGAAGGCGAGACTCGGTGTATGAAGCACAGCGAAGTAGCAGAGTCTGGTTTTACCAGGCTAATGCCTCACTAGAAAAGCATTATAAATCAATCGATTCTTCAATTTGCCGCAAATACAGTACATACCTCATCCGTGTGTTTTTAATGGAGCTACTTTTCAAAGAAATGTTTCATATGCACTATTGTATTTTGGTTTTGAGACAGGAACGAGTTCATTGGTCTTATTTTAAAGATTATGTCATGTTCAAACAAGTCTTTGATACTGTGAAAACTGACCAATATTGACATCTATTGAGGATATCAGACTTTCTGAATCATTTGTTACAGATAGCCAGCTTATTGATAATTATGCTTTGACTTGTTGAATTACAATGACTTTTGTTCAAAGGAATGTTTCCTATACAGGGTATTATTTTTATTTTTATTTTTTTTTTCGTTTTGAGACAGTTCATTGGTTATTGTGCTTTAACTGATTTTTAAAGATTATATTGTTCAAACAAATCTTTGATAATGTGTATTTAACTATTTGATCCAAGCCTGTAATTTGGAGAAAACGTCTAGTCTTTCGGAAGAGATATTTGTGCTTACTTTAACTTAACAGTTGAGTTACCTAGTCGAGTTTATTCAGTGCATGTTTGAGTTTCTGATTTATAATTATTGCATTGTGATACTTTTCTTGGATAATAATTAATAATTTTTTTAAGTTTTCTCTTCTGAATCCATCTGTCCTGTTATTTATATTTCAGTTGGAGTTAGACCCTGCTTTTCGTAAATAAAACAGAAATAGAAGTGTAACATTATATCACAGTAAATATTAATAATAATCAAGGCACTCGTCTTTGACCACTGTCAAAATATTTTTCAAACAAATGTAAACGATATCCCAATTTCAGTCATACTCTTAAACTCTTAAGTCTTTCAATGAGATAACAATCTCTGAAAGGAAAGAACACAAGCAGTGACAGTGGTTGAATTGGATTTATTACAACATTTACAGTGCATAGTATTAAGTACCCCAACTGGGTAACAGCATGGGTGTTGAGTACAATGTTAGTTTGGAAGTTGGGGAAAATGAAAATGGCTCTGACAACAAACTGAGAACTGTTCACTCCTAAAGGACATGTGCTACTAGACCGGTTAATAAAAAAAATTGTGATACTTGCAGTTGCTGCAGTATTGCTGAAATAGTACTGATGCAGTAAAACACTTGCTCAATCAATCAATCAATCAATCAATCAAACAGTACAGCCTGGTCTCCACGTATGGTAGTGTCTGGTGTTAAGTCAGTAGACCTGCTTGAACTGCGTAACCTATTTTTGCGAAACTTGTTTTGGCATAACCCGTTTGCATAACCTATGGGTTACGCAAAAAAAAAGTGCTTAACCGAACTATGGGTTATGCAAGGTAAATTCCACGTAACTGGTTTTCTGGTTAAGCAGATTTTTCAAATTTTGAGGGCTGTTTACATGAATGAATGTGAAAAAGAAATGTGACTTTGGGGCCATTCATAATTTTTCAATAAGACCACTGCACTATTTGGATTGATTCATACATAACTTTTTAAAATAACGTTACATATCTTACAGACTCAACAGGGCATAGAATAGCTCACTAGCTTCAGAACCGCAGTACTCGCTGGTTACAAGTTTACTGGCAGGTGATTCTGAACGTCAGGACAGGGTTTTATATAGGAAAATTTGAAAGTCTTCCTTGCTGTATTCCAGGACAAATTTTATTTGCCAACGTAAAACAACGAATCAATATGCATCAAATAGTAGGTTATTAACAGCTGGTCCATCAGTGGGGGCCTTTTGTAAGCTCAAGCAAATTTTAACCGAATTCATAGGCTACTTGCGAGAGCCTATTAATTTAACGTCAGTCTTACTGCTTTCCGTGTCCCCCTCCAAATGAAAACTGCTTGCTACGTGAGGATCATCGTGGCCAAACAGCTGGTCAAATTTTTTTACCGTTTGAAAGCCTGAGGCTCCAATGTCTGTTTACTTTATTCTCGAAGCTTTTCTGCCTCTCCACTGCTTTCTGACAGAAACACGTTTTTAGACTGTTAACGCAACTGGGGACAAGCAAGGCCATTAGTCAAACTAATTTCCCAGCAAGACTGCCTTCTTAAACTTTTAGGACGAAAAAAAACAACATTAAATAAACTGTACATGGCTTAAGCCATTGCATCGTTTTTTTTTATCTGCAAGAATACAGTTTTTCTGTAATTCCTATATCATAAAAATATATATAAATAGATACTGAAAAATGGCCAAGATGCAAGATAACCGGAATAGTGAAGTAGAAGTACAAAAAGTGGTATATAAAGCATGTGTCATCTCTCCATTAGAATGCAGAAAATCTCAGGGAAAGCTCCTGAAACAACATAATGTATGGACAGATGTACACCTCATAAATATTTCTCTTCTCTCTGAAATTCCACTTCGAAATAGCTAAAATCATCCTTCTGTTCTCTCGCCATAATGTGGGCCACTGGCTATCAACTGGCCATACACAATTTCGTTTTTTTTTTTTTTTTTCCTGAGGAGGGAGGGCTCAAGGATTTCATTGGGCCAGCCCTTTGTCAGTGTAGAAAATGAACCAATGGGACGCTTTCCGTGTTTTAAAGGCCGGCGTGGTCGTTCAAAATTATCGATGTTATTACAATTTTATAAACTATGATTTCATCGACCCAAAATGTGCGTCGGCCCACTGGGAATTGCCCGGTACGCCAGATTACCAGTCCAGCCTTGGCTACTAGTGATGTGTTTAAAGCCATAAACCTCAGCATGTTAAGAAGTGATGTTTGTATGCTTGGTTTTAGTTGGTTTTAGTCCATTCTAGCATATTTCTAGTGTATTTATTGTATTTATATATTTATTCTGAGTTACATGTTTCATGTTTAGAGAATGAATGCTTGCAGTCTCATGTCTTACTTTCCTCTTGTTTCTTTGTGTGGTGTCTTTAAAAGATTCTCACTCTTTCTTTTCCATTTCGGTTTGGTAATTCCTCTTCCTTCTCTCTTGCTGTTCTGATTGGACTATCCACACTTAGAGCAGTTCAGTTAGGCACGGGTGATTAGTTCGTTCAAAGTTAGGATCCCACCTACTTCCTCTCTCTCTCTCCTATCACCGTCCTTGCTTTTCTAGATCCGCCTCTCCTCTCACCTGTTCTGAGTTTAGCTGGGCCTCCACTTAATTTGTTTGTGTATAAAAGACCCACTTTCCTGCTGCTTCTTGTCGACTCGTTTCTTCCGCCTAAGCTCGCTTTGGTCAAGTCTCGTTCTGCATCTTTTCTCTCGATTTCTGCAAGTTTGTATTTCGTGATTTCTCCGTGAGTCTTGTTTAAGTTGTTGTTTTGCGTTGTGTGATTGAGATAGTGATTGTGAGTACCACGTTTACCCTTTATTCCCATTGTACCAACTTTGTTAGAGATTTCCTTTGTGCTACCCTTATCCTCTCCAACTCCCCTTTTCCTTCCCCATCCAATCCCTTTAGTATTTCCCTGTGTTACTGTCTTTGTGCGGACTGACATCCTGGTTTATAGATCTTTCTGCTTGTCCCTTGATTTACGATTCTGCCTTGCCTAAACCATTCCTGTTGCCTGGCTTTGATTTCTGTTCTGTATGACCATGAGCTCACCTAATAAACGCCCTGCCATTGCTGAACTGCATTTGGAGTCTCAAGCCATTCCTTTCAGTCTGAGTCGACCAGTTCAGACTCCAGCGGACTCTGCTGAGATGCAACGACTCTTACAACAACAACAACAGGTCGTCATTCAGCAGCAGCATCGCGATCTGCAGGAGATGAGAGCTACCCTCCAGCGACTCTCTCTGGGCTCCACCATTCCCACTCCTGCAGCCGCTCCGGCAGAGGCAGCTCCGTCCGGGAGCCCCGTCTTACTCCCCAGCGGGAGTACGGCGGAGATCCCACCTCCTGCAAGGCATTCCTGTCTCAGTGCTCGATTATCTTCGAGCTGCAGCCCCTGACCTTCCCTACCTCCACGATCCAGAGTGGCCTACATCGTCACTCTCCTGACCCGGCAAGGCGAGGATTGGGGAACTTCGATGTGGGATGCTGGCCACCCTGTACTTTCGCACCATAGAAGATTTCATGGCGGAGATGAGGGAAGTGTTTGACCGGTCCTACCAGGGCGAGAGGCAGGAAGTGCCCTACTGAGTTTACGACAGTCTGGCTGCAGTGTTTGGGATTACTGCGATCCAGTTCCGCTCATTGGCCGCCTTCACACTATGGAGTGAAGACGCCCAATTCGATGTATTCTACCGGGGCTGGCGGAGAATATTAAGGATGAACTGGCATCTCGTGAACTACCTTCCGACCTGCGGGCTAATCAGAGTGGCTATCCAAGTGGATTCACGACTCCAACAGCGCAAGAGGGAGCGCCAGTGCCACCCTGAGCCCCGACGGTCTGGCCAGCATGGGAACCTTCGTCCTCTTCAGGCGACTCTCCTATCCAGGAGACCGGCGAGCCCGGAGATCGGGGAACCCATGCGGGTTGACCGTTGCCGGCTGTCACCTCAGGAGAGAGCCAGAAGACTGCGTGCTGGGGCGTGCCTTTACTGTGGGCTGGAGGGGCATCAAATTAAGAGCTGTCCTTCACTCACGAAGGAGAGGGTGAGTGGAAGGATTGGGCAGCTGGCTCAGAGCAGCGATGCCACTCGTAAGCTGGTTCCTGTCACTCTGGTTGTTGGCAATCGTTCTATGTCTACTGATGTTCTGTTTGATTCAGGTTCAGACATCAACCTGATCGACGCCAACCTGTGTAACCAGCTCCGGCTCCAGCCCCAGAATCTGCCTGCTCCGTTCCGGACACTTGGCCTATGTGGGCAACCGCTAGGTCAGGTGACCCAAGTCACGCCCCCTCTTCGCTCATTGTCTCTGGCAACCACCAGGAGCAGATTCGCCTCCACCTCATCTCCTCCTCCTCTGCCCCCCATCGTCCTGGGTCTTCCGTGGCTTCAACAACACAACCCCACTATTAACTGGAAGACAGGGCAAGTGATCGAATGGAGCACGCAGTGTCTCGCTCCTGTCTTCGCAGAGCACCTGCCAAGCAGAGTGAGGAGGCACCCAAGGAGCCCCATTTTCTCCAGACCTATCCAAGGTTCCTAGTGAGTACCATGACCTAGCCGAGGTCTTCTCCAAGTCTCGTGCTCTGTCTCTGCCCCCTCACAGACCCTCTGATTGTGCCATCGACCTCCAACCCGGTACAGCGCCCCTAAGGGAGGCCTCTACTCTCTGTCTCGTCCAGAGCAGGAGGCCATGGAGAAATATGTGGAGGAATCACTGGCTGCTGGGATCATTCGTCCCTCGTCCTCCCCTGCTGGTGCGGGTTTCTTCTTTATTAGCAAGAAGGATGGATCCCTCAGACCATGTATCGACTACCGGGGACTCAATAACATAACCATTAAGAACCGTTACCCTCTCCCACTAATGAATTCTGCTTTTGAGTTGTTGCAGGAGCTACCATCTTCTCCAAACTCGACCCTCACAACGCCCTACCATCTTGTCAGGATTAAGGAGGGGGGACGAATGGAAGACAGCTTTTAACACCGCTAGGGGGCACTACAGTACCTGGTCATGCCGTTTGGGCTAGCTTAACGCCCCGCTGTCTTCCAAAACTTGGTCAACGATGTCCTTCATGACATGATTAATCAGTTTGTGTTTGTCTACTTAGATGATATACTGATCTTTTCTCGCTCTAAGGAGGAACATATACATCACGTTAAATGCGGTCCTGCAGCGCCTCCTGGAGAACCAACTCTCGCCAAGGCAGAGAAATGTGAATTCCATCTCGACACAGTCCCTTTCCTTGGATTTGTGGTCACTCCAGGAGGCATCCTCATGGACCAGGAGAAAGTCAAAGGCGGTAAGAGATTGGGCTACTCCTTCCACACGTAAGGAACTGCAGTGCTTCCTAGGGTTTGCCAATTTCTACCGTCGTTTCATCTTAATAATTACAGTACTGTTGCTGCTCCACTGACCACCCTAACCTCTCCCAAAGTTCCATTCACGTGGACTCCTCGGCAGAGAAGGCATTCCAGGAACTCAAGCAAGGTTCACCACTGCTCCTGTTCTCCAACAGCCAGATCCCGAAAAGCAGTTCATTGTCGAGGTAGATGCTTCTAATACCGGTGTTGGAGCAGTCCTATCGCAGCTAAACAGTCAAGACAACAAGGTACATCCCTCGCCTTCTTTTCCGCTTGGCGGCTTAGCCCAGCAGAACGCAATTATGACATTGGTAACGGGAGTTGCTTGCCGTAAAGATGGCGTTAGAAGAGTGGCGTCACTGGTTAGAGGGGGGCTAAGGTGCCGTTCAGGTCTGGACCGACCATAAGAACCTGGAGTATCTTCGTACTGCTAGGAGATTGAACTCTCGCCAATCCCGCTGGTCTCTTTTTTTTTTGACCGATTTAATTTCACCTTAGCCTATCGCCCTGGTTCCCCAGAATAAAAAGCCAGATGCCTTATCCTCCAAGTTCTCTCCTGGCGCCCCCCAAGGAACCTCAGACCATTCTGCCCAGTCGTGTGGTAGTGGGATCGTTAGTGTGGGAGTTGGAGGACCGGGTCAGAAAGTCGCAACCTTCTGGGGGCCTCCTACTAACTGTCCCAAGAACTGCCTTTTTTGTTCCAGATGGTCTCCAAGCCGAGGTTCTCCAGTGGGCTCATTCTTCCCGTCTCGCCTGCCACCCTGGTGCCAATCGGACCCTGGCCATGCTAACTTTCGCAGGTTTTTGGTGGCCATGCGTAAAGACGTAAAGAGTTTCTCTACTGCCTGTCCAGTCTGTGCCCAAAACAAGGCCTCCCATACTGCTCCAGCTGGTCTCCTGCTGCCCCTTCCGTGCCCTCCAGACCATGGGCTAACATTGCCCTGGACTTCGTCACTGGTCTTCCGCCCTCCAAAGGTAACACCGTCATCCTCACCATCGTGACCGCTTCTCCAAAGCCGTGCACCTCATCCCTCTTCCCAAGCTTCCATCCGCTAGGGAGACAGCGGACCTCTTAATTCAACATGTAATTCGTATTCACGGTATCCTTCTGATATTGTCTCTGACCGTGGTCCCCAGTTAAATCTACTTAAGTATGGAAAGCCTTTTGTCAAGCCCTGGGCATTTCGTCAGCTTAACCTCCGGTTTCACCCCCAGAGCAATGGACAGACGGAGAGAGCTAATCAACAAATGGAGAGTGTCCTTCGTGCCTCACCTCCCGCCACCAAGGGACTGGAGCGAACAACTACCCTGGGTTGAATACTCGATCAACAGCCTTCCGGCGGCTGCCTCAGGTGTGTCCCCCTTTAAAGCCTGTCTGGGTTACCAACCACCTTTGTTCCCCTCGCAGGAGGTCGAAGTGGATGTCCCCAACATTCAGGAGTTTGTACAGAGGTGCCGAGGGCGTGGGAGGAAACCCGTTCCGCTCTCCAAAAGTCCGCCCAGCGAGATGAGTCGCCAAGCCAATCGTCGCCCGCTCCGCTCCTCCAGATTACCAAGTAGGACAAAAAGTTTGGCTCTCTTCTAAAGACATCGCCCTCAGAACTGAAAGCCGCAAGCTAGCCCCCCGCTACATAGGTCCTTCGTCATCGAAAAATTATCAACCCAGTTTCAGTTAAACTCAAACTGCCTGCCACCATGAGCCGCATCCACCCTGTCTTTCATGTTTCATGCCTTAAACCGTTTGTTTTGTCCATCCACACCCTGCCCCGACCAATCCTCCTCCCCTAGGCTCGTCGACGGAGGAGAGACCTATACAGTTCTGGCTGCTAGATGTCCGTCGGCCCGAGGAAGGGGGCTTCAGTATCTAGTGGACTGGGAAGGATCGGCCCAGAGGAGCTGTTCCTGGGTTCCCGCTTCGTCATATACTGGACAAAGGACTCATCAAAGACTTCCACAAAGGACATTTAAACCAAGGCTTAGACCGCCAGGTGGCGGTCATCGGGGAAGGGTTCTGTTAAAGTGATGTTTGTATGCTTGGTTTTAGTTGGTTTTAGTCCATTCTAGCATATTTCTAGTGTATTTATTGTATTTATATATTTATTCTGAGTTACATGTTTCATGTTTAGAGAATAAATGCTTGCAGTCTCATGTCTTACTTTCCTCTTGTTTCTTTGTGTGGTGTCTTTAAAAGATTCTCACTCTTTCTTTTCCATTTCGGTTTGGTAATTCCTCTTCCTTCTCTCTTGCTGTTCTGATTGGACTATCCACACTTAGAGCAGTTCAGTTAGGCACGGGTGATTAGTTAGTTCAAAGTTAGGATCCCACCTACTTCCTCTCTCTCTCTCCTATCACCGTCCTTGCTTTTCTAGATCCGCCTCTCCTCTCACCTGTTCCGAGTTTAGCTGGGCCTCCACTTAATTTGTTTGTGTATAAAAGACCCACTTTCCTGCTGCTTCTTGTCGACTCGTTTCTTCCGCCTAAGCTCGCTTTGGTCAAGTCTCGTTTCTGCATCTTTTCTCTCGATTTCTGCAAGTTTGTATTTCGTGATTTCTCCGTGAGTCTTGTTTAAGTTGTTGTTTTGCGTTGTGTGATTGAGATAGTGATTGTGAGTACCACGTTTACCCTTTATTCCCATTGTACCAACTTTGTTAGAGATTTCCTTTGTGCTACCCTTATCCTCTCCAACTCCCCTTTTCCTTCCCCATCCAATCCTTTTAGTATTTGTCTTGTCTTGGACTGACATCCTGTGTTACTGTCTTTGTGCGGACTGACATCCTGGTTTATAGATCTTTCTGCTTGTCCCTTGATTTACGATTCTGCCTTGCCTAAACCATTCCTGTTGCCTGGCTTTGATTTCTGTTCTGTATGACCATGAGCTCACCTAATAAACGCCCTGCCATTGCTGAACTGCATTTGGAGTCTCAAGCCATTCCTTTCACAGCAAACTGGGCAAAGCTATTGGATGAAAACTGAAGTCCATTATCTGAGACAAGGACTTCAGGAATCCCATGTCATGCAAACATTGATTTCAAGTGTACAATTACGTCCTCAGATGTTGTGGGTGTAAGTTTTGCTATTTCCACAAAACGTGAGTAGTAGTCTACAACTTGCAGGTAGTTAGTTGTGTCCAGTGCAAACATGTCAGGGCCTAATTTTTGTCATGGTCGTTCTGGTAGCTAAGACCACATGAGTGGCTGCACAGGATTGGCTCGTTCTTTGATGCAGGTTCTGCAATGCAAAACAAGTTCATTCAACTGTCCACTCAATCCTGGCCATCAAACAGTCTCTCTGGCTCACTCTCTACACTTGATGACCCCCTGGTGTCCCTCATGCACTTTGTCTAGGACAGTGTTGCACATAGCAGAGGGTATCACCAGTCTGCACTTTGTCTAGGACAGTGTTGCGCATAGCAGAGGGTATCACCAGTCTGGAGCCCCTGAGTAGGAGTCCCTCATGTACAGTAAGTAGTGCTCTTTCTTGCCAGAATTGTCTAAGAACTGCATTTAATGTACAATACTCTGGCCATCCATTTTGGCACACCTCCATGACTTGTGAACAGGTGCTGTGTGCTTTAAGCTGTTCTCTGAGCTCTGCAAGATAAGTTGGGCTAGCAGGTAAGCTACTCATGATGCTGTCCACATAAATGTTTGTGTCTTCCATTAGTCTTTTGGCTACACTGCTGGCTCTGATGCCATTGTTGACTGGTGCACGTGACAATGTATCAGCTGTGAGCAGTGTCTTACCATGAACATGTTGGATCGTGTAGGAGTAAGTCATGAGCCTCATTTGGAACCTCTGAATGCGTGGTGGTAGCTTAGACAGTGCTTGAGTCCCCAACAGACTGACAAGGGGTTTGTAGTCTGTCTCAAGCTGAAACTGCTATCCAATGAGGAAGTCTCTGAATCTCTCACAGCCCCACGTCAAGCCTAGAGCTTCTATTTCGACTTTTGCGTATCGCTGCTCTGTCTCCATTAGTGATCTAGAGGCATATGCGACTGGACGCTATTCATCCTCTTCCTTTTGCAGGACTGCTCCCAGCCCATATGAAGATGCGTCAGCTGACAATTTCAGCTGCTTGTTCGGATCATACAGGGTCAGAACAGGTGGGGAAGAAAGCTCCCGCTTCAGGTGATTAAAGGCAGTTTGTTGTGTGTGCCCCCACACCCATTCATTTTTCTTTGAGAGCAGGTCTCAGGTGATTAAAGGCAGTTTGCCGTGTATGCAGTTTGAACCCCCCATTCATTCATTTTCTTTTTGAGAGCAGGTCTCCTAACAGCTTGTCTTTTTTCTGCTACATGGGAATGAATTTCCCAGCCACCATACCTAGGAAACTGAACTGACGTTAGAGCGGCTCTCTCCTGTTCAGCACAGCACTGGTTTTCTCTGGGTCAGGCATCACGCCATTGACGGATATCACATGACCCAAAAAGTTCACTTCTGACCTGTTCAACTCACACTTGTCCAGGTACAGTGTGATTCCTGCTTTTTGGAGTCTCGCCAGCACATCACGGAGTCTCTTGTTGTGCTCACTTTGTGACGTGCCCCAGACGAACACATCATCGATGTGGCACACCGTGCCCAGGAGTCCCTCCGCAACAAGTGACATTTGCTGCTGAAAATGTTCTGACGCTGATGTAATATCAAACAGTAGTCGGTTGAAATAAAAGCGTCTAAAGGGAGTCGTGAATGTAGTGTATTTGGAGGATTCCTCTGACAGCGGCACCTGCCGGAAGCTGATATTAGCATCAAGCTTGCTGAAAATGCGAGCCCCAGCTAACATTCCCAATGTCTGCTCCACTGAAGGTAGGATGAATTTCTCCCTACACACAGCTTCTTTTCAGATAAGGCCGTGTCTCTCAGTCCAACTACTAGTCTGTCACGAATCAGTTCATCATTAAGTGAGCCATAGTCACAGTTCTGGACCAGGGCGTACAAAGCAGTAATAAACGAATCCACTGTTTCAGTGCCTGACTGTACTCTTCTGTTAAATTTCGCCCTCTCATAAATGATGTTTTTCTTGGGGACAAAGTACTTATCAAAAGCCTCTTTTACAGATTTATATTCCTGTCTTTGGGCCTCAGACAAGTTCAGTCCATGCAGAATATCGTAAGCCTCCTCGCCCATACAATAGATGGGGGTGTTTACCTGATTAGCATCGGACGAGAGGTTAAGATTGCTAGTGAGTCGGAACCGTTCTAAATGTCGGAGCCAGTTCTTGCACTCCATCGGTTTTGAGAAGGTGAACGCTTCAGGTGGTTGGATGGTGAAAGGAGCCGTCTGTGTAATGTTGGGTTGAAGCAGTGGTACCTCTACTGCAGCTGGTGCCCTCGCGGTGTTTCCCTCTGCTCCACTCGGTTGAAATGACATCTTGACGTGACGTCCCGGTAATAGCTGGTTTTTCACGCCATTGCGGGTCACTCTTTTAAATGCTTGCTGTACTCACATTCTCTCTCCGAAAAAAACACATTCGATGCTCTTCTCAATTGCGTGGCATCACACGCACTTCTGACACCATGTTACGTTGGTAGAAGTGAGAATAACACGGCTGCACACTGGTATAAAGTTGATGCACTATACTGAACTTTTGTGCCTGTTACATTCCAGTCAAACTCATTCTGTGTGAACCCTCATTTCAGTCCAAGACCCTGACGTCATCACGTCATTATCACAACACTGAACCCACACAACAGTTTTGACCTTTAGTTTATCAAATTATGAAAGAAGACAGAAAATAAACTCCCTATAATATTTTTGAATGGCATTAAAAAGTATGTACGGTATTTAAGGGGGGAAACGTTATCGTAATCATAATGACCACGCAGTGAACATGGCATTAGAAAGGTTTTGATATTTGTTAAAGGCATTGCGTAAGCTTCCTCTATGGAGTGAGATTTGTTTCTTTATTACATGAGAGAAAATAAATGATCCGAGAGGGAAAAAAATGAGAGAAAAAGTGTTCACATTGATAGCAAAAAAGCATTTTATGAGAGAAAAAAGTATATATTTGTGAAAAAAAGTTCTCATACCGATCGCAAACAATTATATTTGAGACTAAAAATCTCATAGAACATAAAAAAAATAAATTTGAAATTTTCCAAATTATTTTTGAAAAAAAATATCTCTCAAAAACCTTTTTTTTTTACTCTCAGATATATATATTTTTTGCTATTAGTGAAAACATTTTTTTTTTATTAAAAAAAACAATATGTTTCTCACATTATTTTTTCTTCTCTCTCAAAGCCTAAGTGTTTGCTCTCGATGCAATTTATTTGCTCTCGTGTCAGGATTTTTTGAGGATTTGGGATAGCGCCTGCTCTGAAAATAATGTCATGGGCGGCCCAAACCACGTTCCTATTGGCCAGTCGGGTGAGAATGCGGGTTTAGGGACTCTCGATAGGGCCCTTAGTTTGCTCTCGATTCAACTGAAACATTACACCATTGTCGATTCACGGCATAGATGTCGCTGCCTTAAGCGGAGACTCCAATGTTTGGGTAAGATGATGACACGCACAACTCGACGGGTAGCTGGCTGAGCAAGTTGGTAGTCAAAATTGTTCCTATCATAGCCCTAACAGGTTAGAGAGTAACAGATCAGAGGTATTAAAGGATGTGTAACTGGTTAGTGATGTGGCGTCCAGCTCAGCTAACATCACTGAAGATACACTAAATGTACTAAATGTAAGCTAGTTTGCCATTACTGATGTGTTACTCAGATTGTCATGGACAAACAACACTCATATTCATGAATGTGTAGCTATTATATTATTAGCATGCTAATCGCTAGTAAAGCTAATCGCTAATTAGCCATCATGCTAGGTGAACTTGCAAACTCACCTGGTTTATACTATTTTTAAATCAAATGCCAAATGAATATGTTGATTTAGATAGTTTCACTCCTTATTTAAGGAGTAGTAGGCTAGTTTCTACCTTTGCACTTGCTAGCCTCAAAGCACCTGAAGAGAAACTGCTTGTTCATCATATATAACCTCCTGAACAACTTTCAGCATGTCATTTCCCAGTTTAAGATAATTAAAGGACCCCGTGGACTCCTACTAAAAGAGACACTAAAAAAATTTCTTTCAGTTTTACTCCATGGACTCAGAAGGAACTATTTTGTTTTAAGGGCAATATGATGCAGTTCCTGTTTGAACCTATAACTGAACTATAACCTAAAATGATTGCTATTAATGTGTTTAGCATCTGTATCTCTCTATATAGGTATAGAGCCCTATACGCTCTAAAATCTTTGCCTTAGGCTTTGTAATTTAAATGTAGGAAATACAGATAAGATGACATGTAGGCTATGCATGCGTGAAAGACATGCTACAAATATAGCAGCATAAATTTTACCTCTTAATGTTGCTCTCAGAGTGCACCAGAATGATGCATTTGACTTAAAAATGTACAAATTTCCAGTCGGGGGAGTATTCCCTAGAACCCCCCTAGCATTCCCCTGAACTGAGGTCCAATCATCATTGCCTCTAAAAGTTCTGTGGGAAACACTGCTTACATTATAGTTATAGTATAGTATAGTTATGGTTATCTTTACATGACTTCAATTCATGGGTTTATTTTCATGTAGTCCCAAACCTGTCATTTCGAATATCCACATCATTTATCATTTGTCTGATTGGCTCTACTTCATAGACTTCAAAGACAATGCAATCAATTCATTAGAAACACCGGTGGGTCCTCAAAATGGCAGATCTGGGACTAAATGGTACCCATAAATAGGGGAAATGTACATATTTGTGTAAAATAAAAAGTTACTGTCATTGTAATGTGCGTTCTTGCTTCTTTTTATTTCCATCATGGAAAACCACCGCAGTGACTGCACGCAACCTCCGGTAAGCCATTGCAAAGTTTGTTTCAGTGCTGTTGCCACATAGTATGTTTTTGAGGTATACTTAAACGCAGAATCCCTTTCAGTCTGATGCACATGAAACAGAATGTGCAACACCTTCAGAGAGTGCAGGTATGAGGCCCTCTTTACCCAAACGTTGAATTATCTGTAGCCTATCTGCACTTCATCTCCTTGTTGATTTTTTTTTCTATTTTCCCTCTTGCAGGAATCAATTAGGTGGAAGCTATTAAGAAGGGCCAGGGATAGACTGGCTGTTGTAATCAGTAGGGAGCCCATTGATTTTGAATATCTTCACTTCATCACCTGTCAAGAACTGCAGCTTTTACGGGCAGGGGCAGCTTTTATGGATATTCCTCAATGTATCATAGTTGGATTTGAGCAGCTCAGTGAGGCGATCAAGGCTCTGCTTTCCAACAGTTCTGTCACCCCATTAGTTGACAATGTAGCTGTAGTCGAGTGGAATGGAAGTGTGGGGCAACCTAGATTGAGTGTCAGTAGGGATGTTATTGAAAGTCTTTTAAGCACCAACCTACCATTGACCACTTTGACTAATGCTCATGGCATTTCAAGATCCACCCTGTATAGGAGGATGAGATGGTCTCTCAGTCAGAAACAGCTACTCTGACATTCCCGATTGTGTCCTGGATATGAAGGCAAGTATGACAGTAAATTCATAATGCCATAAAAAACAATCTTTTTCATTAATCCATTAGTAAAGAAGGAAAAGTGAAAGTCTGCACTCAAAAAAGTGAGCCAATAAAAAGCGACTTTATTGCAAGACAGTCTGTCTTGCAATAAAATCGCTTTTTTGGCACTTTTGAGTGCGGATCTTGACTTTCCTTCTTTATTGATTTTTCCTAGAAAGTCGACGCACCATCAGAACTACTTTTGCTATACTACTATTGGTAAGCGCGAGGTAGATAGCTTTTTGCTTATTACTTTATTGATCCATTAGGCCAGATATATTTTTACTTTAGAGATGGATAAATTGGCAACCAGAACTTTTTCCACCATGTCTCCTAAATGGGCATGGTCAGAATAATAAGACAATGACAAAAGTTTCCAAAGTGGGTGTGTCATATGACATATGAGAAGTTGGATTGGGGCTGCCTTGAGTGGCCATATGTGACTTCATACCTTTAAACTCAATCTTTAAGGTGAGATCCATAAAGGCCAGAATGCCTGATGCTGGATACAGGCTGGTGAAAGGGGCTCTACTGGCCATGGGACACCGTGTCACATGGAGTAGAGTCAAGTCATCCTTGCAGCGTGTTGATGGAGCAGGCATCATCTCAAGAATGATCCAGTTGACATGCATCGCCAGACGGACATACTCTGTCCCAGCTCCATTGTCTCTTGTCCACATTGACACCAATCACAAATTGATCGGGTAGTGTTTTATTTATGCGGTTGGGCTCTAAATTAAATGCGACCAGGCGCGGCGAATGAGGGGAGCGCCAGCCAACGGGTGTGTCCAGGCGTATGTTGCAATTTCGTGCCCGGCGTAGCCTGGTTTTTAGTACTCCTCTGTCCCGCCTCTGTCCCTCCTGCACGCAAGTGGCAAAAGAGGGAGGAGAAAAAAAAGCGTAAGTGGGTTTAACACAGCCGAGTCAAATCTTCACCAATAAAATGAGCTCCTCTCCTCACCTTTAAAGTGTTGAAATAAAGAAGCCTCTGTCCTATATCTGCATGATGCATTAATGTTGCAGTTTACTTTGCTGCTTCAGGCATGTTTTCTGCACCGCTTACGTCTATATTAAGCATTACAAATATGAGTTAGCTGGCTGGCTAGGGCATTCTCGAATTATTACCATTAGCGAACTTGAATGGAATTTCAAAATGAAACTACGTCAGATCATTCAAACTTATGAAGTTGGAATGAAATACGACGGTTGCTCATTTATTTCTCCTGCCTGCATCATTGGGAAGAGAAACGATGGATAAAGCGTGTTCCTATTATTACACCCTGTTGCTGCTTAAAATTTTGGGATTAACATGCATGGACAACAATGCAAGATACGTTAAGCATTTATTTTCAATATGTGATCTTAACTCAGTACGAGATCATAGCAATCAGGCTGTATTCCTTTCCCCCACTAAAAACGATAAAACCTAAGTGATAATAATAGTAGTATTAAGCCGCTTGCACACTGGAAGCGAAATGAATTTTTCGCACGACAGATTGCGTTGCTGCGTTGAACGCAGTGTCTACGTGTCCGAAAGTCGGCAGGGTTTTAATATATTGAAGTGTCTAGAGATACGGCAGATTTCTGGGTACGGCAGCCGATTTGAAGAGATTAGGATAAGTATTAGGGATTATGGTTAGGGTTAGGAGTCAGGGTTAGGGTTAGGGTCAGGGTTAGGTTATAGCACAGTTTGAAATTGGGACTGCCGTACCTCTCTACATTGAAATGCATTGGAAAACTGCCGTACCCGTAGCAACTGCCTTAATATATCTCCATGTCCGACAGTCGGATGGTTTCAATATAACTCCGTGTCCGACAGTCGATTATTGTTTTTAATTTCTTCAAATCTACAGAATCTTTTAGATATTAAACGTGAATGTTTTGATAAGAGGGCTCCAGTTCTTCAAGATGAGTACCGAGAATTTCAATCAATGTTTCTGTTTAAGCTCTGCTCAATAAAGTGAGTCGACATTGGCGCGGGACAATGTACAATGCCTGTCGAACATTAAATGCAAAATACTCCGTATCTGACAGCCAAAAAAAAGAGGACGATTAGAGCAGATTGATAAAAACGAAATAAAGAATAAAAAAAACATTTTAACAAAAAACAGAACATCCAATGAACACTGCGATTTATTTATTTGCAGGCCATCTTTTTTGGATGTTCTGTTTGTTGGTGATATATTTTTATTCTATATTTCGTTATAAATCTGTTGTCATATCAATACTTTTACTTTTTGCTGGCTGCCAGACATGGAGTATTTTGCATTTCGTGTCGGACAGTCTTGATCGTGCATGCGATATTTAATTCACAATGTCACTGGTCATGGAATTGATTTGCTCACTGACTATAAAAGCACTATTTTATCTCTGGTGTGGAAATAAAGCGTGAATCTGTTCGATCCATCTGACTAATTTTCAAAAGAGAGACCGAATAAAGACTGTTGTCTATCTTCAACGGAAGAAAACAGACGAATAAAAAGACCAAGAAAAGTCGATAGCCATCAATTTGCATTTTGTGAAGGTCGAACACAAACATGGCCAAGTGCGTACGTCTAATAATTCCTGGAATACTCGAAAAATTAGAACTTTTATGACTTTCGGACACAGAGTATTTGAGGATCTCTGTCCGACAGTCGCTAAATTCGTCATAAATGCACAAAGTCCCGCGCCAATGTCGACTCACTTTATTGAGTTTAAACAGAGCTTAAACAGAAACATTGATTGAAATTCTCGGTGCTCATCTTAAAGAACTGAGCCCTCTTATCAAAACATTCACGTTTAATTAAGCCAGGTCGAGTTTCCATTACGCGTGCCAACCGCCTTTAATCTGACATCAGGGCAATCGATATACAGGTTGATACGATAATTTATGTCCTGATTCAGATGGTCACATTAAATAGTGCTTGCTGTAATTATTTATTGCATTGAAATGTGCCTGACATTCTGGAAACCTGCCTGTGAGGTTTCGGTGATGTGTACGCACTGTGCGCCGGTCAGCCAAATTACCACTGCACAGAAAGTAAACCAGGTTGGAGCTGGCGATCTTTCTGCGCAACTTCAGCGGAGACTTTTTCTACGAAATTGTCACTGCGTCTTGATGAATATGTGACACCTCCCCCTACTACGCCGCCACACCCATCTCGGCGCGCGTCCGTCTACAAATTGCAAAAGTGGCTGTTGACATGTTGCACCAACACAAAATTACCACTGCGTGGGCTGCGCCACGCTACGCCACGCTGCGCCACCCTGCGCTGCGCCAAGAAATTAGAGCCCGTTGTCTCCATTTTTACTGCACAAATACGATTACAAGCATTGTGAAATTAATGTTTGGTTTATGAGGGTTATGTCAGTGTTTCCCACGGAACAGGTAGCAATTTGTGGTGCCCCCCTGTCACCGGTGGGGGAATCGAGTGTCATGGTGTCGTGGCGGTCAGTGGAGTCGGTCATCGGGGTGTTTGTAGAGTGTGTGCAGCGGGCAGCATTCAAACACACACTTTCTGAAGCTGCCATGTTAAATATAAACCTGTATGGTTATCTATTGTTCTTCAGAGTCACCTGCTAAGACTATTTTAAAGGTACAAGAAGCATTTGAAATTATTCAGCTCAATCTTAATTCTTTAAAGTAAGTTCTTTAAGAGAAGACAACTAAAAAAATTTTTACCAGAACCCTGCCTGGTTTCATTCCTCACCCCAACTCCATACATTACAGGGCAGGCCAGTAGAATTACAAAAGTTTGCTCATACAAATACCAGGACTATGTTGGAGGAAGACCTGTGTTTTAAGTTTCATGTTGAGAATTACTCACCGAGATGAATGAACGGAATGATATTTATATTTCAAAATGGGGTGGGGGAAAAAAAAGCGGAATCAATTTGTGGCCATTGATGTTGATTCTGTGGCGCTGCACCACACATTGGTCTATGAATGGGAAACACTGTATGTTGTTAGGTTTATGATGGGTTAGATGGGGTGATGTTCAAATAGCATATTACAGTGGATATAAGAAAATTGCACATTTTCTTATCAGTGGTTGCCTGTCACAGAGATAATATCCAATCTAATAATTTTAAGTACAACATAGTGGTGTTTGGAGGTATCGATGGCTTCTCCCGGAAGGTACAGTTGGCTTTACCTTTTTTAAATTGAACTACAGGTTTACAAGTTGTTTACATTTTAGTTTTCCTTGGAATCTAACATTTTTAATTCCTATCCTCAATCAGGTTTTGTACCTCAGTGCGGCTGGAATAATTAGGCTTGGTTTGAGGTTTCTCATGGAGAGTGTGCAGAAACATGGATGGCCATCAAGGTAAGTAAGGACCTTCTCCCTCCTTCCAGTTTCAAATAGTATTGTTTTCAAATTAATCTCACAATGCTTTTTTTCATCCAGAGTACGCGATGACCAAGGCGCAGAAAATGTGGAGATAGCAAGATCCATGTTCACTGTACAAGGAACAGGTCATGGCAGCTTTATAGCTGGGAAAAGTGTGCACAACCAAAGGTGAAATGGTCTTTGTTATTACCTTCCTCTCAATCCAGGGTTCACATTGCATCCTACCTATTGTTAGCTACATCCATCCCAACAATTAGCTTGATTATGCTTGACACCTGATAGTAACCTGATTAACAGTCCCCCAAACTACAGGGATATTACATATACATCCTGGGGGGAGCCTCGTCTGTTATTTTCTGGCATGAAGAACTGCTCTACATCTCGTTTGAGGTATTGCCTGAAGTTGACTGGTATAATAGACTGGTTTCGTTGTGTTTCTCAATCCATCTTAGCACAACTCCAACAAGAAATCCTGTTCTGGTTTTTGCATTACTGCACCTCCATCCCATTTATCCATCCCTGACAGTTTCATCTTTCCCAATTTAACTTATTCTAATTTTATTAAACTTTTGACTTTTACTGTGACAGCTGTTATGAGCACTGCAGCACTTTATAACTTCATACTTCATATTATACATTATGTCAATGATCATTGTTTTGTTCACTTACTATTCATCCAGCCTCTCAATTAACTATCTTGCACTGTATCATATTGCACTGTACCTATTGGTTTTCGCTGTTGTCATTTGTCGTTTTATGTATTATGCCTTTTGTGTTCTGGTCTTTGTGTTTTTTAATGACCTGAAGTCTTTTTTAACATCATGCCAGAGGACTACAGTTGGAAATTAGCCTTTGGGGAACACTGACACATTTACAGCAATGTTCCTTGATGTGCACTGTCCTCTAAATAAAAATAAATAAATCTAGCGGAATAGACAAGATTCCACAGGCAGCAAAGCTGATACTAGTCCAGACTACTGTTCAGACTACTACAAAAGCATTACTTCTGCCCTTGGCGTCGATTGGCTAATCATTACAATTCATGGTGCTGTTTAGTCTTTTAAAATTCAGAGTGGAAAAGATGCTTTCCCTTACACTAGATCAACCGTCATTCAATTTGATTCTAAACTTTTGTAGCCAGGCTAATGTAATTTTGTTCATACTAGTATTTTCTTTTCTCAATGCAACTAACCACTTGACCATGCAACTTATTTGCAGAGTGGAACGACTGTGGAGAGATGTGTGGAACGCTGTAACATCTCAGTACTACAACATGCTTCACACCTTGGAGGAGGAGGGATTTGTAGACCTCTCAAATGCTGTTCACCTCTTCTGTCTTGGGTATGTTTTCATTCCACATCTACAAGCAGACCTTCAAAACTTTGTGGAGACATGGAATTGTCACCCCTGAGGACCGAGGCAAACCAGACCCCAAATCAGCTTTGGAGAATTGGGAGGATGTAAGTAATGGTGCAAGAGCCAGATCTGTCTGAGGTTTGTCCCAAACATTGCAGCATGCAATCCATTAGTTTTAAAAACAGGTTATACGTACATGAAGTATCTAGATAACTATGACCTAACATAGTATGAATATTCAACCTCACAGTACGTTACAAGACAATTGTTATAATAGTATTTTATTTGACTTAGTATTTTCTATTACAGATCGAACACTTGCATGACCAGGAAGCTTGTGGTGCTGATCCAGAACATGGAGTCATAGTACCAGAAACTGCATGCCCCTTGTCAGCTGAGGCTCTTGCTGCCTTACAAGATATTAACCCCACTGCAGATTCCTCTCCTCTTGGGCAGGATATTTATATGCATGCTCTTCAATTGGTGTCATTCCTTATGTAAGAGCTGGATAATCAGTTTACAAAACATAGCGTTTGTTTTGTCTTGTTCATGCTTTTTGTTGTGTATTACTGAACACTGTATTTGACCTCTATGGATTTATTATCTTTTGTGAGGATATAATTTGTGCTCTCTTTCTCCACACTATCATGTCAATCAGCTGTGCTAGGAGGCTCCAACCCCCAAGTGTTTTTTGTGACACATTTTCTTTTATTCTGGTAATAAACTGATAGTGATCTTACGCACTGTGTGCATTATTATTACTTTTATTGTTATTACTATAATTTTGCACATGGCCTGTTATGGACACAATGTATGAAGAGTAATATTAACCAACCATCCAGCATTTGCACTGTCGACAATGAATAAAGCTAAAAGTATTACTTTTTCTATCTACATTTAGAATAGGGTTGAGCTCTTATGCTGTATGTGTCATGGTTTTTAGAGGCTGGTGAGCTTTCTTTCTTTCTCTTGTCCAGGACGATATCATTTTGCCCACTATTGAATTCTTTGGCCAGCTGGCATTAATTGTGGGCGGCGCCGGACTCTATTTAAACCCAAGTTCCGCCTTTGCCTTTGCTAGAGTGTCAGAGTAACTTTGCACTTTAGCCGTAAGGTCTCTAGCTAGAGAATTGTTTGAGGAATTAGTTGCAAAGAGGAAAGTGCTAGTTAGCAAGGGAAACTTTCTCTCATTATTTCTCTCTTTCTATGCACTGTCTGGTGCCTTATCTCGATATCTCGGTAGCCAAGATTTTCCCTTTATTTCGTTTCAGTCCTGCTCGCTTTGCTTCCTTTTGTACCCGGACTAGATCTTTGTCTGTTGGAAGTGCGAGTATCTCTCTCTCCCTTTTTGTTGGTTTGTCTCTCTTATTTTGCTGGACTTCCTTTCGTTCGGCCGCTGCTTTTGGCATCTCGAAACACCAGCCATCACAGTACACTCTAGCCGACATGGAGACATCAGCGGTGGCTGAGATTAAAAGGGCTGTTACCAACCAGCAAGATATGCTGTCTGGTTTCGGCAAAGGGCTTTCCAGCCTGGGCAATCAACAGGCTGGTTTAGCTGAGAGACTCCGCCTTCAGGAGAATTCGCTTCAGAAACAGGAGAGCGTTCTGTTAAGCTTGACCGAGAGTGTTAGATCCCTGTCTACACAAGTTTCACAAAAAGTTGCACAAGCATGGCCCATACACCTTCCCCAAGAACCGAAGTTACAATTGCCACAAAGATATAGCGGCGAGGCCAGAAAATGTTAGGATTTCATCGCCCAATGTAAGATATTTTTTAAGGCTCAGCCGTCACGATTTGTTAATGAGGATTCTCGGGTGGCATTTATACTATCCCTGTTGGCTGGCACAGCACTCACTTGGGTCGGCCCACTTATCAGATTTAATTCACCGGTCGTAAATTCTGTAGAGGCTCTTGTTAGGGAGATGTTGTCAGTATTTGATCAAAATGTTTGTGGTCAGGACACGGTTACGCGTTTGATGCACTTTAAACAGGGCAAAGAAAGTGCCGCAGAGTTCTCTATCTTATTTCACTCTCTGGCCACAGAGACAGGCTGGCCGGAGGCTCCTCTTATGACTGTGTTCAGTCATGCTCTCACTGAGGAGATAAAAGACGTTGTTGGGTAAAAAGTCGAGCCCTGTTTGACTTTAGATTCTTTGGTTTGCATGGCAGTCTTGAACCAATCACATCCGCGAACATAACAGGGAGAAGCTCAACAGATTGCCGCTTGCTGACAATGGGGCCAAAGTTGCTAGTGGCGAGTGTGCGGCTCCTATTCCACCTACTGAAAATTCTACTCCGGTTGAGCCCATGCAAGTTGATAGTTCATTTGAGAGTCAGACTCATAAAACTACTCGCAGAAGAATAATCTGCATTAATTATAATAAGTCGGGTCATACCCGTCACGCGTTGCCAAGCTTCAGGGAACGGGAAACCCCTCTAGCGGTTTGGGGGGCGCTAGAGGGCAGACCCAATTTCCTTCCAACACTAATCCCTGTTGAACTGACTGTGGGGAGCAACAAAGTTATTATCGAAGCGTTTGTGGATTCGGGCGCCATAAATTGTTTCATGGATGTTGAGGGGCTAGGGGCTAGGAGGCACTCTGTTTTTGGACGGGCCGTTGGTACCTTAACTTTCACAGCCACGTGATCTGTAAACCAATTTTGGATGGTGCACTCTGTTCAACAAAGGCTTGTAAGTTCATTCTATAAGGGAGTTTTTTAACTATGGGCGCCATTTCTGAACCGCTAAATATGTTCATTGCCTTTAAATATGTTCATTTTTTGGTGGCCATTCTGAGGAGGTTTGGTTTTTATTATCAGTTCCCTGTTTTCCCATTGTTTTAGGGCATTCTTGGTTACGGAACATAGACCTTGCATCATTTGGGGGGAACAGAATAATCCTATCGTCCACTGGGGCACCAATTGTTGGTCTCATTGTAGAGAGAATGAAACTTGTTTTCCCGGACATCAAGCTATGGGGAGGTTGATGCCTGGAGCGAGTGTGAGGAGGTTGTCTCACCGTACCCTCCTAGACTAGAAAAAGGGGCAGAGGAGGGGTTGGAATGGGATCCCCAATTTGATTAGCGTCAGCCAGAGGACAATCACCTTTTAGAGGATTTTTTCGATTCCGAATCAGTCACCGAGACATTAGATTCTGAGCAGGGTGAGGAATTTGGGGCCACCCTGAACTTTAGTTTGCCGTCTAATGTTCCTAATGATTATGCTGATCTCGCCGAAGTTTTTAGTAAACAACGAGCATCGACGTTACCTCCCCATCGTCTGTACGATTGCGAGATCAATCTCTACCCTAATACTACTCTTCCTAGGGGTTCGCTATACTCACTGTCAAGGCCTGAGCGTAAGGCCATGCGAGAATATATTCAGGAAGCTCTTGCTAATGGTTTTATTCGGCCGTCCAAGTCTCCTGCCGGAGCGGGGTTTTTTTTTCTGGGAAAAAAGGATGGCGGTCTGAGACCCTGTATTGATTATAGGGTTTTGAATAAGATCACCATTAAAACCGATACCCCTTCCGTTAATGAATTCCACGTTTGAACGTCTGCAGGAGGCGTCATGTTTTTTCGGTTAGATCTCCGTAATGCTTATAACTTGGTTCGTGATTTGGGAAGGGGGACGAATGGAAAATGGCATTTAACACTTATGATGGGTACTACGAATATTTGGTCTTGCCGCTCGGATTGGTTAACGCCCTCGGTGTTCCAGGCTCTCGTTAATGACGTCCTCCGAGAGATGTTGAGAAATTGCGCTCACGCTTATCTTGATGACATTTAGATTTTTTTTCAACACTCTCAGAGCATAAACAACATGTCAGACATGTGCTTGAGGCCCTCCTTAATGCCAAGCTTTTTGTCAAGGCCGAGAAATGTGTTTTCCCACGCCCAAACTGTCTCGTTCCTTGGCTTTATTGTTTCCAAGGGGTTGGTCTGCATGGACCCGACAAAGTGGCTGCGGTCAGGAATTTGCCATCCTTTCAAAGTGTTAAGGAGGTCCAATGCTTCTTGGGCTTTGCTAATTTTTATAGGAGGTTAATCTGTAATTTTAGCATGGTTGCTGCTCCAATTATTGTGCTCACCAGGAAGAATACCTCCTCAGTGTTTTTTTTTTTGGTCTCCAGCAGCTGATGCTGCCTTTCAGGAATTAAAGAAACGTTTTAGTTCAGAGCCCATTCTGGTTTTGCCCGATCCCTCCCTCCCATTTGTGGTGGAGGTGGATGCTTCGGAGGTTGGCGTGGGTGCTATTTTGTCCCAGCGCCCTCGTTGGGATAATAAGCCCGGTCACCCATGAACGGAACTCATAGCATTGGTGACCAGGAGTTATTGGTGGTCAAGTTGGCGCTTGAAGAGTGGCGCCACTGGTTGGAGGGAGCTGAACACCCTTTTGTGGTATGGACAGACCATAAAAATCTCCAGTATATTCAGCAAACCAAGCGACGTAATTCCCGGCAGGCGCGGTGGTCATTGTTCTTTAACTGCTTTGATTTTACGCTGACCTACAGCCCTGGCTCTAAAGACATTAAGCCTGACGCCTTGTCGCGGATTTACGACTGCTCTGATTGTGATTCCACCCCAGAGCCAGTTATTCCTAATGCTCAGATTGTGGCGCCCATTCAATGGGAGATTGAGGCGGTGGTTCAGGAGGCTTTGAAGACCGATCCCGGTCCTGGGGGGGAGCCTCCTGGCTGTTTGTTTGTCCCACCTAGAGTTAGGCCACAGGTCCTCCAGTGGGGACACTCTTCCCGCTTGGCTGGGCACCCTGGGGCCCATCGGACTAAGCAGTTCCTGGCCCGACGTTTTTGGTGGTCGGGTATGATGAGGGATATTCGGGAGTTTGTTGCTGCCTGTGGCATCTGCTCCAGGAACAAAACTTCCCACCTCCCTCCCTCTGGTCTACTGCGACCATTGCCCGTTCCCAGGCGCCCTTGGACGCATATCGCGCTGGATTTCGCCACTGGGCTGCCTGTATCTGACGGCAACACAGTCATCCTGGTCGTGGTTGACCGTTTTTCTAAGGCCGCTCATTTTGTCGCGCTACCTAAGCTGCCTTCAGCGTGGGAGATGGCCCTTCTTGTGGTTAATCCTGTGTTCCGGCTGCATGGGCTTCCGCAAGATGTGGTCTCAGACCGAGGCCCTCAGTTTACGGCCAGATTCTGGCGGGCATTTTGCAAACAGTTGGGGGCCACTGTGAGTCTCACCTCTGGGTTCCACCCACAGACCAACGGGCAGACTGAGCGTACTAATCAGTCCTTGGAAAACACTCTTTGATGTTTAGCGGCGGATAATCCATCCTCATGGAGTCGATTTTTAGCATGGGCCGAGTATTCCCATAACTCACTGAGTATTCCTCTATGGGTCTTTCCCCGTTTGAAGCTCAGGTGGGTTACCAACCCCCACTGTTTCCTAAGACTGAGAATGATTCCGAGGTTCCCTCGGTCAACCATTCATTAAATGCGCTGTCGGTCGGTTTGGACCAGGGTCCGTTCTTCTCTGTTGCGCTCGGGGCTCAAACAAAAATCCGCTGCTGGTAGAAGGTGTCATTTGGCCCCATCTTATCAGGTCGGTCAGAGAGTTTGGCTATACCTGGGACCTCCCCTTGAAGGTAGAATCCCGAAAACTGGCGTCCCGCTATATTGGCCCGTTCAAGATAGTGCGGAAGATCAATCCGGTCACGGTCCAGTTAAAGCTCCCGAGATCTTTATGCATCCATCCATCATTCCATGTCTCCCAGATTAAGCCGGTTAGCACTAGCGTCCTGGCACCTGCCGACACACCCCCGCCGCCACCGCAAATGGTTGAGGGGGGGCCGGTTTACACCGTGCGCTGCATTCTTGCCGAGAGGCGTGTTGGTCGTGGGGTCCAGTTCCTCGTGGACTGGGAGGAATATGGCCCAGAGGAGCGCTACTGGGTCCCTTCTCAGGATATTCTGGATCCCACGCTTATTTCTGAGTTCCGTGCACGGGGTTCCTTAGGGACTTCTGGAGCTGTCCCTTAGAGGGGGGGGTCCTGTCATGGTTTTTGGAGGCTGGTGAGCTTTCTTTCTTTCTCTCATCCAGGACGATATCGTTTTGCCCACTATCGAATTCTTTGGCCAGCTGGCATTAATTGTGGGCGGTGCCCGGACTCTATTTAAACCCAAGTTCCGCCTCACCGCCTTTGCTAGAGTGTCAGTGTAACTTTGCACTTTAGCCAGTAAGGTCTCTAGCCAGAGAATTGTTTGAGGAATTAGTTGCAAAGAGGAAAGTGCTAGTTAGCAAGGGAAACTTTCTCTTGTTATTTCTCTTTCTATGCACCGTCTGGTGCCTTATCTCGATATCTCGGTAGCCGGGATTTTCCCTTTATTTCGTTTCAGTCCTGCTCGCTTTGCTTCCTTTTGTACCCGGACTAGATCTTTGTCCGTTGGAAGCGCGAGTCTCTCTCTCTTCCTTTTTGTTGGTTTGTCTCTCTTATTTTGCTGGACTTCCTTTCGTTTCGTCGCTGCTTTTGGTGTCTCAAAACACCAGCCATCACAGAATGTATGTGTATGTACGATTGCAGTAACTATGAACCGCTACCAGATGGCATAACACTAATTCCTGATTGCCCTGTCAAGATCAACCTCCTGACTTCCAGAGCCGTTAACTTCAGTGTTGTCCTGCAATCCGGTGGCGGTTTAGAGTTATTGCAATAGCACACAAATCCATGTAATTGAATGGTACCACACCAAGCAATCATGTATTACCTTTTATCAATAGCCAATACAAATAGCCTACTCAATCAAAACTTGAGGGAAATGCAGTTTCAATTGATTAACTGGTGCAAATAGCCTATCAGCCCTTTCATTAAATAAATTCTCCATTGACCCACCTGCTCAAAACGGACGTCTCAGTCAGGGTTTCTGAGGTATGAACACTATATAATCATGACAGTTTATAATTACTTTTATAAACATTTATGCAAACTGTATTATGTTAATCATTTAATAGACATTTCAGTAATTACAAGAAAAGCTGAATGTAGAAATTAAAGATTTAATTCACATTACACATGCCATTTGCAGAAATTACTGTAAAAACCTTACGCTTATCCATGGGAAATTAGGATATATCCATTATGCATGGTGAAATGGTGAACATGGAAGTATGAATCTAATTTCTGAGATATGGTGTTACAGACAAAGGCAAATTGCAGTAACATTGTGGTTTATAGTAATAGAAAACAGAACGCAAGCATTGCAAGCATATTGTATTCCTTAGTCAGAATGATGGACTCCCCCAGTGGTCCAAACAGTTTATTACATACATATTTACCTGTTTTCTCTATTAGAAACAAAGATATGGTGCTACAGACAAAGGCAAATATGTGTAGTGAACATTGTGGTTTATAGTAATTAGAAAACAGAAAACAGAAAAACAAAAAACCTGTCCTTTTGATACATTAATTTATTTTTCTGAGGAACTGCATCCCAGTCCTTGAACGGACCCAAGAACAGAAAAAAATGTGCTTCAAGTCCACTAACATTACTCAAACCTAACTCACAATAATATGTCACAGTTCCTGAAAAGCGAAGAAGGTGAACTATCATGGTCTTTTGAAAGTTTCAAAGATCAAAAGACCATAAACCATAGTCTTGATGAACTCTGGGAGTCCTGAATAATAAAATGATTTCATCATCAATTATTTCAGAACAGGATAGCATATCTGGGCAAGGCTAATACATTGAACTGTAAATCACCAAGAACACATTTCCAAAAAAAAAAACTCAATGAATGACCTCATGGTGTGCTCTTATCACAATTTTTTTTTGTTGTTCTTTGTTAGTTAACATTGGGGAATGAAAGTTTCAAAAAAAGCAATGTGGGTGTCTTAAAAAATGACAACTAAAAACACACTAGATTAAACCTCACATACTGGTCATATTCTTTCTCTGCCCAAATTCATCCTCATAAATTCCCCATCAGTCATTAATAGTTGATTCATTAAATTTCTGCTTATTTGAAAATTTTGAAAATCACAATCACTATTTTATGGTCCAGAAGAACATTTTATAGAATATAAATAATACAGTAACATGTTTTAATGGTGATTTTTGAATTTTTTGTCATGAATATGGGTCAAATTCTGACATTTGCTTATACAAAAATGTGTATCAGGTGCATTTAATTTCCATTTGTTGGTATATTTGGAGTCACATTCGACAAAGCAGAAATGTGTTTGCACAGCTCTCAAATGTTAAAATGGGTCAAATTTGACCCTGAATAGTGTGTTAAGTTTAAGACCATGCTATGCAAGTTCCCAACTCCCTTGTGGAGTCCGGCCATATTCATGGATATAACATGGGCTTACACACGTGAATCACAATGCATCACGCTCTATCAAATCCTGCACCATATTTAATGGCTGTTGTCATGATGTTTTTGAAAGACTCATAGTCCGACGTGTGCAACGGGGAATGTTATGGTGTCCGTGGAAGCGCTGACTGTTGGGTAACAGATTGTGTGGTTAGGCATGTTGTGACAGTCATGGTCAAACTTCACTGTGATCTTGAAGTTCTGGCGATCAGAAAGAAGAAGTCTGTGGGCCTGACCCGTAATCCACTGCATCACTGAGGGTACAGATCTTCAGATGTGGCATCTGGTTCAGCAACTTAAAAAAAAAAATCTCAGGTGAGTATATATATTAGCTTACAAATGATGTAATGCTCCTGAAAGCATTTTAACACTGTAACAGCACCATAACTCAAACACCAGACTGGGTCGCTGTGGAGTGACAAACCCTCATGCCAAAATTAAACTAACCACCTTGTGGAGTGGCGGCCCAAATATGACTGCCCAATGGAATCTGGACATATTTGAAATCTGGCAGGACCAGGAATTGAATCCCAGTCTCTGGTGGGCAGCTGCATCAGACACCTGATACTTTGATCACTACACCACTGTGGACCTCTAGAGTGGAAATCTTAAATCACAATCAACACTTTCAATCACTAACTGTAGACATACCTTCCAGCTCGTGCAGGAAGTCTTGAAAGTGTTCAAGGATCTGGGTCTCCTTGCGGTGCTTGTTGCAGCCCCTTTCGCTCATCTCCGGTGCCAGATGGGAAGTAATGTAATGAGAGTCCACCTACGATCAAAACATAATGAAACTCATTACATTCTTCTAAAAAGTACCTGAAGAAGCAGCAAAAAGGAATAAAAGGACATACCATGGTATAATAAAGAGATGGTCCAAGGCAGCTCTTCAAGAAAGTGTATAACGCTTTAATTTCATGTGGCTTATATCATCAAATCATCAACATATTTCAGCCTAACGTCGGCTTTCATGAGGATGTAAGCCGCCTGAAATAAAGGCATTTTGAACATTCTTGAAGAGCTGCCTTGGACCATATTTTTCTTATTCACCTTGGATACCTCCCTGTGAGTGTAATGAGCACCTGAATGTTTTTCGTAAAGTTTACCTGAGGAAGGAATGCAGCCCTCTCCTTCCTCTTTTTTTCATAAAGGAAATACCATGACCTACAACTATGGTATAGCAACACTATTGACAGCATACCGACTCGTTGTCTCCGGTGATGAACAGACTGCGGCACTCTTCTGTCTTTGCCTGCATCACTTGGGAGAAGCCGTAGATGTCCAAGCCCTCACGGAGTTGCTGAAGCATGGGCATTCTTTTCGTCATGACATGCAGACCGATTGCTCTGAATAAAAATAAATCAAAAATCATTCATCAAGCAAACCTTTCCTTTGCCAGACAGTTATAGCCACATAAGTATTTTTTACAGTGCGCCTACCTCAGAATGTTCTCTTTGTGTTCCATGTCGATCTTGTCAGTATAGACACAATCCATAATGTCTGCAATGTAGTCGGTCATGTCAGACGCCTCTGCAACCTTAAATACAAATTAAGAAAAAAGTTTAAAAAGAGTTGATTGAACTGTAATATCATTTGAGGATAGTCTGGTGAACTTTAATTGTATAATACAATAATCAAAACATCTAAAACTGTTTTATAATCCAGTCAGTCCTAAAATTTAAACATACTTTGGATATTAGCGGTGATAAGCTCGAGTCCAGGACGTGATCCAATGAGAGCTTGCTAGATACTAGAAAGTCATAGCACCACTGCTGGAGGAAACGTGGTGCAGGTTCACCTTGGGCAATGCTTGTAGCAAAGATTTCACCTGCAATCCTATAAAAGAGAACATGGGAGTTAATACAGAGAGACAAATAACTTCTAGCTTTTTAATCACTAGGCTAAAAATTTTAACAAAGGCTACAAATGCATTAAAAAAGAGAGCAATGTATAACTGATTGCCCCTACCCCTCCCATCAAATTCCATCACTGCAAATACCTGAAGAGCTCTTCATCAAAGTCATTCACCGAATATTTGGGCATTTTGGACTTCCCACCTTCAAAAAGGCATTGCTCGATCCCAGATACCATCGCTTAGTATCAACAACAAAACAATTAAAACCATTAGGCAAGACACCACAAATGTTATACTGTATAATATTGTCAAGTTGGTTTTTAAATGCATTTCCCCTTTTTAAAAGTAACTCATGAATGGTCACTACTCACTGGTCAGAAACTCTTTTCTGAGGGCCCCTGTATCAATCCCCGCCTCTCCAAGGAATTTGATCCACAAGGGATTAAGTGGTGTAGCCTTTTTATTGCGCTTCCATAACTTCAGACCTCTTTTGAGCATATTATCTTGAGACACACAGAGCTCAAAGGTCTTGCTGGTATCCACTTTTGATTTGAGTCACATGATCTTATCTTCCTCACTGTGAAAAATACCACAACCGAATAACCTTCTCATTGTATACAAATACAGCAAGGTAGAGGTCTCACCAAAATGAAAATTCAACCATTATCTAGTCACCCTTGTGTCTGAGGGAAGGCAGGTTAAGGCAGCTCCATTTGCACCAAGGTGTCTAGAAAATGGGTGCATTTTCATTTTGGGGTGAACAATCCTTTAAAAGCTACATGAATAAAAACTCGGACTTACCATGAGATACCATCCATCTCAGTATGGAGTTCCCTCTCAGGTGAGGTTGTGTCTTCAGTTCTATAAGAATAAAAGCATTAATGTACTAACAAATCCAGTCCATATCAGCTCTCCCAATATCATTCAATAAAAATAATTAAATAATTAAAGCAATACATACGACATCCTGAGTGCACACCGCAAGACAGCCCACCCCCCACAGAAAAAGACAGCTTGAAGAAATAGGTAACCATTACCTTTGGCCACAATGGCTGGCATGTTCCTCGATATGCAGGATGGGGAAGAATATGCCACATACAGGACACCGGACATCCTCTTCCTGGATGGACAGACAGACACAGTATTTATCCTGTGAAGAAATTCTGGTGTCTTGCGACTCTGACAATCAGAGGACAATTCAGTACAAACAAAAGGATTAAATACAAGGCGTTAACATCTCCTAAATACGAGACAACTTCTCAAAAACGGTTAGATATGTAACAGTTACTCCACCAGCTGAGGGTAGTGGTCCTCTCCAGTCCTCTGCACTGGCACTGGAGTTTGCAGAACTTCCGGAAATTGGACATTGTTGTCGTCATCATCAGAGATCATCTATAAGATTAAAGCACATTTCAAGTTTAAGACATTCATACACAGTTTATTTTAGAAATTTAATATCCCTAAACAAAATCTAGAAAAAAGTTCACCTCCAAGTCTGGGCTGGTGTGGCTAGCACATTTCCGGTCATGTAGAGCCAACATTTGAAGAGGCATCTCTGCAAAACAGTGCTTGCAGCTGGTCTTGGGCATCAAAGCAAACTCTGGGGCGTTTGCTGGGAGTGGCGGGGGGTCCAACTCATCCTGAAGAGGCACTATGTAAAGAGTGCATTTCCCACTACCTGAAACATTCCGGAGCATAGCACCAGTGTAGCCCTCAGCCTCCAAGGGGATTGCGGACATTTTTCTCCTCCCATTTCCACCAGGTAAAATTAAACATGATTGAAAAAGTGGATAGGTAGAATAACAAATAATATAGCATTTAAATGGAGCTTTTCCATCAATAAGAAGTTTGAGGTGCTCATGGTGAGGGGGGGGGGGGCGGCACATCACAACCAATGTGTGGCTCCCACCTGGATGATGTGAAGGCAGCAGCAAATGCACTCTAAAGCTCACCATACATCAGCTAGTGACGAGGTGAAGGAAAGAGTTGAGGACCCAGATGTATGCTACCATTCTCTGTTGCATTACCTATTTTACATAAATAAGTGTCAATTTAAGTATTGTACATTACCTCCTGCTTTATAAAGCAGCCACCGCTCCTGCAGCTCCACCATTTTTGGGTAGGTGGCCTGCAATAGCCTTGACAACTACATAATAAATAAAATATTATTTATACAGCGATTGAATTTAGTTTAACAGTGAGGACATTTTCAATGTCACCCTGAGGACAGTGTCTGCATTAAAGGGACAAAAATTATATTCTCTAGAACTACACAACTACAACGTGATCGCTTCTGCATACCTCTACATGTGTTATATCACTGTCAAGAGAAACCGTCCTCTTTCCCAATCCAGCCTGCATGAAGGCCAATTCATCTGACGGAAGTGGAGTCAGTTTGTCATTGGACGAAAGTAAAAAAAGACTCAAATCAAAAGGTTTCCATTTTTTTTTTTACTCTTTGACGCGAAGTGACCTGATCCACTGGTTGATGGCCTTTTTCTACCACCCCGGAAAAATCCAGGGAAGGACCTGTATGATTGAAAAATAATATTGATAAAAGGTACTTCAGACATTACTCAAAAAAAAAAAAAACAATAAAAACTGAATTAACCATCTACAGCTTAAAAGTCTTGTGTAGCCAAACTATTCTAGCTACGCCTCCCAAATCAAACAGTACAAGGGTTTGGGGTCTTCGGTGGTGTAGCAAAATAAGGATTGGTTTTCTATATTCTCTATTTAAAACCATAGATTTAGTGTTGTAATAATAACAATGAGTGTTCTAAATCTATGGTTTCAAATGAACTACCTGGTTCCAACAAGAAGTCTGATGGCAGGTCTGTGACCTCATCGGAATCTCATAGAAGTCATTGAGAAAACCAGTCCAGAAGACAGATCATCTGGACTGGTTTTGACATGAGAAAATAAACATTTTCTAGGGCGGGGTTACACTGATGACGATTATACAAAGCCTACATGCGTAATTTAAACATTCAATCGAAAAAGCCTGAAGTTAGTATAGCCTGACAGTGCTGCTTTAAGATACAGTGTCAATATTGAACTCTCTTTCAGATAGCCTATCGTGCAGGGTTGTGTACAACCGGATGATAGGTTGGCTGTAATTGGCTAACAAAATGGGTGAAAAAGAGGGATGACATTGATTAATTTAGCTTCTAGAAAAGAAGGATTTGACAAGAAACGCTGCCAGTAACCAGCAGCCAAAAACAGAATATGGATGTTGCCAGACTTAATGTTACCAGTAGGCGAAGATCTCTGAAAGTCAGGCTAGGAAAAACTACCTACATTAGCCTACGACTAAAAAGCTCAAAAAAACTGATGGTTGACCAGACCTATCCTGCTCTATTCGATCACTGCATTACTGATCCTGCCTGTAGCAGTCACAACAAAAAAGGTAAGACACCTGAAATGTAGGAAATGGGGGACTATCCTTATTTTAGAAAATTGTGGAGCCATAAGGTCAATAACCAATACATATCATGGGTGCAGACCTCTACCTGGCCATTTCACACTGGATGGAGCTGCGCTCAATCTGACTTCCTGTGGGCCTAGAGGAACTGGCCATTTCACACTGGCTGCTCTGTCCCTGTTCTTGTGGAGGAATGACTGAGGAAATCAGGGCAAGTAGCTGCCGTGCCCTCTCCTGTGTCTCTGCTGAATTTAACTGGTAAGGGACATATTTAAAATAACTATCTTGTGCCAATGTACTTAACTAAAAAAATCTTTTTTCAATGGTTTACCTGTGGTCGGTTTTCCATGCTAGAGTTTAAAAGAAAAAATAATTACCATGACAGTACAGGTACACACATATTCGTGGGTTGCTAATATAAGAGTTAGTCCTAGACCTGCAATTTAACTTGTCAGCTCTAGACCTCGGCTAGATGGCTGCACCATGGTAAAAAATATTTTGAATAAACCCTGCGTAGCTGAGTTTGGAAGCTACAGAGTGTAGCTAAACGTGTAGTGCAACAACCATACAAAAACCATTTTACACAAAACTAGGTGGGACACTTTTAAACGGTGTATCAATCAATGTCATTAGCTAGCTATAGGGTTGCCACCTTCCACGCAGAAAAATAAAGGACGCCAGCCATTGCGGAAGCCATGCTCCTCATGGCCATGACCACCACAGGCCTGGTGGCGTGCCAGCGTTGGTAAATCATAACTTAAAATATGGTTTGAAGTACTTTGTTAACAATGGACATTAGAAATGAGCTGATTGGCTAACTTCTCAGTGACAAACTCCTTTTGGTATTGAAATCAATGTTAACAGATGCACTCAGGCTCTTTCTATCAAAGCTCAACAGCAGTGTCTCCCACAGAACTTTTAGAGACAATGATGATTGGACCTCGGTTCAGGGGAATGCTAGGGGGGTTCTGGGGTATGCTCCCCGACCGGAAATTTGTACATTTTTAAGTCAAATGCATCATTCTGGTGCACTCTGAGAGCAACATTAAGAGGTAAAATTTATGCTGCTATATTTGTAGCATATCTTTCACGCATGCATAGCCTACACGTCATCTTATCTGTAGTTCCTCCATTTAAATTACGAAGCCAAAGGCAAAGATTTTAGACCGTATAGCGCTCTATACCTATATGGAGAGATACAGATGCCAAACACATTAATAACAATCATTTTAGGCTATAGTTCAATTATAGGTTCAAACAGGAACTGTATCATATTGCCCTTAAAACAAAATAGTTCCTTCTGTGTCAATGGAGTAAAACTGAAAGAAATTTTTTTAGTGTCTCTTTTAGTAGGAGTCCACGGGGTCCTTTAATTATCTTAAACTGGGAAATGACATGCTGAAAGTTGTTCAGGAGGTTATATATGATGAACAAGCAGTTACTCTTCAGGTGCTTTGAGGCTAGCAAGTGCAAAGGTAGAAACTAGCTCACTACTCACTAAATAAGGAGTGAAACTATCTAAATCAACGAATTCATTTGGCATTTGATTTAAAAATTGTATAAACCAGGTGAGTTTGCAAGTTCACCTAGCATGATGGCTAATTAGCGATTAGCTTTACTAGCGATTAGCATGCTAATAATATAATAGCTACACATTCATGAATATGAGTGCTGTTTGTCCATGACAATCTGACAAACACATCAGTAATGGCAAACTAGCTGACATTTAGTACATTTAATGTATCTTCAGTGATGTTACCTGAGCTGAACGCCACATTACTAAGCAGTTACACATCCTTTAATACCTCTGATCTGTTACTCTCTAACCTGTTAGGGCTATGATGGGAATAATTTTGACTACCAACTTGCTCAGCCAGCTACCCGTCGAGTTGTGCGTGTCATCATCTTACCCAAACATTGGAGTCTCCGCTTAAGGCAGCGCATCTATGCCGGTGAATCGACAATGGTGTAATGATTCAGTTGAATTCGACTCCCAAGACGATTCTCACCCGACTGGCCAATAGGAAAGTGGCCCCGCCCATGACATTATTTTCACAGCAAGAGCAAAATCCTGACACGAGAGCAAATAAATTGCATCAAGAGCAAACACTTAGGTTTTGAGAGTGAGAAGAAAAATATTTTGAGAGAAACACTTTTTTTTGATGAAATGTTTTCACACTGATAGCAAAAATATATATATTTGAGAGTAAAAAAAGGTTTTTGAGAGATATTTTTTTCTCAAAAATCATTTTTAAAATTTCAAATTTTTATTTTTTTATGTTCTATGAGATTTTTAGTCTCAAATATAATTGTTTGCTATCGGTATGAAAACTTTTTATCTCAAATACATATTTTTTTCTCATAAAATGCTTTTTTGCTATCAGTGTGAAAACTTTTTCTCTCAAACATTTTTTTCCCTCTCAGATCATTTATTTTCTCTCATGTAATAAAGAAACAAATCTCACTCCATATTCCTCTAAGCAAATATGAACAAATTTGCTGTCTCATGGGCATTTTAAATTTGATGCACTGAGCAATAATGTCATGGATGAAATTGGCACGCCTTTCTGCCGTTAAGTCTTGTAAATTAGTTAATCAATCCTCTGATTGGCAATCGAGCAAAGTAATAGGGAGTTATCGTTTGTTTAACGGTGAGGATTCTGCCTCACCTAACTGAACTCCGATGGCATGTCACAGCTCTTAATCATTGACTCAACTTTCAATAAAAGACGAGACTGGAGCACTTGAATCACTTGCATCAATTTATTTAGGTGCCACTCTTGGTGCCACTAAAGGTAAAATGTTTTTAAATGAGCAAAAACGGCTGCCAGTACATTTTTTTACTTGTCTAGTACACTTAACAGTCTTATTTCAAGATTATTTTCCCTTGATAAGTACTAGATAAGTAGCTGTTGTGAATAACAGCCCCAACAGTAAAAGAACCCTCCTTTGGGTGTTTTCTCTCTCTGTCTCACTCACTCACACACACACACATAGACCTTAAACAAATTTTTTGGACATCAGTTAATTTTGTTAGTATAATACTTACTCTTTGATCCTGTGGACTGAGCTATCGCAGTTGCAATATAACGACCACCACCACCACCGTCATCATCTTCATCACCAGGTATATCTGCATCAGGCTGGCCCGTGGATGACCCAAGGGATGAACCTTGTCTGTCATCTTCAGGTTGGCCAGGGGATAAACAAGATTCATCACGGGTGTCATGAAAAAAAAAAAAAATAAAACCATTTGAGGAAAAAAAAATGTATCACCACCTACCTCGGCAGTCGATGAACCTGCAGCCTGATGAGATGTAGCGCTGTAGTCTCCATCTGAAACACAAGGAATGCTAAATTCTCTATCAGGGCTGTAGCTCATCTGCTCCTAAAACGTATGCAAACACACACACATAGATGCACTCTCTCTCTGTAGTAATAACTGTGGAAGTAGTGGTAGTAGCAGCAGTAGTAGTGGTTTCAGGAGTACCAGTAGTAGTAGCAAATATCCTTCAATAGTTAACAGTCTCTGGTAGTAGTACCAATAGGCTAGTAGTTGTAGCAGTGGACGAGTAATAGTGGTAGTAGGCCAGTTGTAGTGGTGGTAGAAGTAGGTGTGGTCGTAGTTTAGTATTGGTAGTAGTTGAAGATTTCAACAGCAGACTAGGGTTAGCTTACCTGATATGCTGATGTCATTGTCAAAACCAGCATCTACCCCATACTGGTCGACAATGGCCATTGGTCGCCCTCCCAGCACCCTGTCCACCTCTTCGAAAAATTGAAAGTGAGAGGGGTCCGAACCGCTCTTGTTGTTTTGAGCCTTTGCTCGGTTGTATTCTTGCTTTAAAGTTTTCCACCGGTTTTGGACTTGTTTCGCATATCTACCCACAAACCACTTTCTCTCATTTTATCAGCCACGGCTTCATAAATGTCGTTGTTTTTATACTTACGGCCATCCATTCAAGACATTATATTTACATCTTCAAGCGTTGAAATTTATAGTTTCTGTTTGGGACCATCTTTTGCTTTTTGCATTTGCAGTCATCTTGTAGCGTGTAGTGTCATGGGTCATCACACCTGAAGGGAAAGGTAGCACGCCTGCGCAGAAAGAATGGAATGAACTTTAAGAGGAATGAGTGTTTACATGTACGAAAGATTCTTTCAATCGGAATGACAAACAGAATATACCACCCCCTTTAATCAGATTCAATTTTCAATCCGAATGGCCATTTTCATTCCGATTGAGGTGTTTACATGACCACTTTTAATCGGAATGGCCTTTCATTCAAATGAAAGTGGAATTAAACTGTCCATGTAAACATGGCCAATGTGTTGTATGGGACATGCAAAAGTGTCATACAGGACATCTTATAAACTACGTTGTAGTAGAAAATGCCTGAAGGCACATCAATAATATCATTGAACTTGTTTTATTTGGACATTATCCATCAGAGAAACAATGTGTAACATTGTGCACTTCCTTACCTGTAGCTGATGGCTGTAGCCATGTAAATATTTCACCATGGTGTTTTATATATTGCACTTTTAAATAAATAAACAAACTCTGCATATTAATAATAGGACTTTGATAGCAACATTGGCACTTTATTGGTAAGATTAGCACAGAACATTTTGCACATTGCATATTTGCGCATTTTTGTATCTTGTATTTATTGTACCTCCCCGATGACGATAGTCGGGAGATACTATGGTTTAGTTCTGGGGCTGCCGCCGCCGCAGAGATTTTCTGTTCCGGGCTCTGGAAGCCACAATTATTACAGGAATTTCTCCAAATTTCACACAGGCGAATATATAGATTAGACAATGCTCAAGACCGATTTTTTCAAATTTTGGACGTCCAATATGGCTGCCGGCGGCCATTTTGTCTGAAATTTGGGGATCGGGGAGATACACAACTCGGTTCCTGTGGCGACCGAGTTATCTAGTTGATTATATATTGTGGTATTTCTGAAACTTTTTTAAAAAAAAAAAAAAAAAAAAACCTTTGATTGTCTTGTCTCAGCAGGTTCTGTTGTGAGCACATGGCTTTCCCTGGAAAAAATAGGAACTAGATTAGCTGGTGACAATAAAAACTGTTTCTAATTGTCAAACAACAACTATAATTGGGTTTTGTGCAAGACATCTTAATGCCAAAATATTTAGCAATGAAGGGAGTGCTAGAGTGCATTAATTTAAGAAGCGCTGTTAAGTTGTTTGTTCATGCACCTACCTTTTGGGTCTTGTCTGCTCCAGGGTGTTCAGGCCAAATGAGTCCCCACGCCAATGAACACCAATACAAAGGTTCTGGGAAGAGACCAAGTCATATGATAGGAGAGGAGGGTTTTTGCATTTAGGGTGTGCATTTTTAAATAATTGTATATACTGTATGTTTGGGTGATCATGCTGGGTTACACGGCAGTAGATGAGCTTCTACGAACTACAGTAGACGTGTTTTTATCTTACCAACGTCTACACACCAGCCTCTCCCTCATGGTCCTCTGCAGAATGCCAGCTTGTTGATATCATACTTGTAGGGGTTGTGCTTCGTACACAGTTCAGGTGCACGGAGGACAGGAAGTTGAGGATGGACTTGGTAGTTTAATATGCCTACTGTGCTGCAGAAGGTTTGCACAAAGCAATACAAAATAAACAGGAATTGAGCTTCCTTAATATAAACACTAATGGTAATACAAACACTGAGCATAGACTGTAGTAATAATGTATTACAAAGAGAAAACAAACAGGAAGCGAGGTTCCTTAATATAAGTGCTTGTAAAAATAATAAACAGCACCAAGTTAGAGTTAGAAGATATATATGCGTGAAACGCGGGGATTACGTCTATACAAGACTAGGAATGTAACACAGGTATGAAGTTACGAGACTTTGCAATGACAAAGTGCGAAGTTCGGTCTCAAATAGCACACTGGTACCACAGTGGAAATGAGAAACAGGTGCAGGTAATAATTGAATGATGTGAGGAACGCAGTCAGAGTCTTAGTAGACCGGTGAGCTGGATGGCTGGAGGCATGGTCTTACAATATTGCACGGCCAGCAGATTGCACTTTTCAATTTGCTTGTATTTACCTGACTGCTACCCCACCTGACTTTTCCCTTTTTATTACCGAAAGATGTGTACGAGTGGTGGTAGTACCAATGCATTTATTGCTTGCTACTGACATTTCTTTTCAGTAACACATCCGCATTGAGACATGCTACATGTACCCTAATGGTTAGCCGGGCACCAATGAGAGGATGGGGGGTTCAAGTTGGGGGGGGGCATCTTTATAGATTTCTAACAGATGCAATAATATTGATTGAATAATCAATTACTGTGAAATAAATGTAAAGGATATCAGTCAAATTTGTATTTTCTTAAAGGAGGACTATCATGGCTGGGAAAGTTGGGTGTTATTATTTAAATAAATCATGAAAAAAGCTCCTATGACTTTATTTTGCGATTTCTTTAATTTTTATGAGCGATTTTTCAAAACTAGTGGACCGCGTCATTTTTTTTTTTTTTTACCACAGAAGACAAAAATTCACCCTCGATCCGCTTGGGGCGCCCCTAATCGTGACGTCAGTGCGGCTGTCAGCGCCATGAATTTCCATTGTCCTGCGGTCCTGCATTGAGATTGTTGAATGACCGAGATATTCCCGCTTCCTCTATGGGGCAGACAGACGAGCTTGATTATTACCTTTTTCTATCCGACACAACTTTAATTTAGGGGTGAACTAACATCAGAGGCCATTTGAAATGCTTCCGGAAAGAAAAGTGCGATTTGAAGTCTGCTAATTACCAGCAAGGCTGGACAGCTGCCGTCACCTTGGCATAATTAGCTCACCTTAAATCAATTCCCGTGTACTTTGCCTAACTTGTAATCAAGCCATTTATTCAGCCAACTGACCAATCAAAACCAAAATCAAGCCAATAATGATTTAGAAGAGATAATGAGAAGCAGACAAACCGAACCAGGCTACCGTGCTAGATTGAAATAATGTCAGTAATCTGAATAAACAGCAGACCTCTGAATTCCACCTCTCGTCGGAAAACTTTCATGTATTATTAAAAAAGATTTCTTAAAAATAAAATCATGTTAAGATGGCCCTGGTTTTTAAGCGTCGAAAAATATACGCGAAGTAGAAAACACTGTGTGAAGCGCATCAAACGTGAATGTGAGAGAGAAATTATTTTCGCATTGCAAGCAATGGACAAATGCACCGAAGACAGGGCAAGCACGTTCAGGCAAATCCTTGCAGCAAATTTTAAACATTTTTTATTTAATAATTGAACAAGATTCGCACACAACGGCCAAATGTAATAATCAAGCAAACACATTCAGGCAAACTCCATGCTGAACTAAGCAAAGTTAAGGTCTTCAAAATCATCCTCCTCTACTCGACAATTGCTTTCACCCCCTTCCCATTTACTTTGCTCAATTTGCAATCAAACAGTTGATTCGCTCAATGAACAATTTTAAATTGGTTGGTAGTCTAATTTATTTAGATATCCATGCATTCAGACATTTTGACATCGCATGCATCATGCACATGAATACATGTGGCAGCCGCAGTGACGTTATGATCTCGCAAGTTCTCATGCCACTTGTGGCGTTAATGGCAGCCTCCTGGAAACAGCAATTCTGGATAATTAATGGTCATTTAAAAGAACAGGGGGTATGTATGGACAAAAAATCGACTGTGGATATTATGTTGGAGTTAATTACTATAAGATTAAGCCAAAACGTGTAGGTCAGTATAGTCCTCCTTTAAGTTTGATATGTACATGGCATAATAGTAACAACCAGATAACAATGACAGTGAGCCTGCTAAGTATTGACTCAAAAAATTGTGATAAAAATTCAAATAATGCGGAATATCATAGGCACCCTGTGAAATGAAAAGATGTAATGGACTAGTTTATGATAAAATTATAAGCAACAAAAAGTACCATATGAAATAACATCTACATAAAAATCATATTCAATTTCATTTTTAGAACAAATTTACAATGCTGGTGTATCACTTTTTACCTTCACGTACTATGTCTGTCCGTCTGTCTGTCCCGTAAACTTTTGTATCCCGCATGATAACTTGAAAATGCTTTCGTCCATCTATGCCATTTTTGCTCTATTGCTTGGTCTTGTGTATATACAGAAGCCTATCGAATTTGACGGCACTCGTATGTCCAGTATGGCTGCCACAACAGCCATCTTGAATTTTGTATTCCGCAGGATAACGTGAAAATGACTTTGTCAATTTATATTCATTCCAAACAATCCATGTGCTGAGGGGTAACCGCTTCGCAGGACTATTTTTACAAGCACAACATAGCGGTTAAAGTTGAGAAACAACACTGAAAATGTCACAAACATCATACTCGCGGGCCTTTTAATTGATGATCAGAACGAAGCACGAGTGGGAGTAATTTACACATGCTTAAGAATCTACATCAAACTTCAGATGGGGGTGCATCCATGCAAAAGGGTTGAAAAGTGCAACAAAGGCTCGTAATTTCAGAATGCGCCCCTTGGTAATAAACTTTTAGGTTTAACTATTTCATTCAATTTACTTTCAGGAGAAATAAAAGAAAAGATAGGAATAATGTTTGGAAAGTTGTTATTTTACTTGATACATGATTGACTGAAATTGTCACTTACGTAATATTGACAAGTAAATACCCTGAAAAATTCCATTTAGTGACAAGAGGAAACTTTTTGTGTCCTTTTCAATATAGAAACACTCCTTTTAAGGTGAAAAGGTAAAAACATTCGGAAATATCCAACTTGCATTATAAGAAAACACAGTTGACACTTGTGGTACTGAGACAGTCAGGGTCATGCTTTTTTTTTTTTTGTATTATTTTTTGTGCGTGTATTATTGCCTGTAATTCACAAATCCAGCATTTAAATTTCATAATTGTATGTCATACTGGCAAAAAAATGAAGAAACTAGACACTTTGAGACCTCTCCTTAAAACTCATGAGCGATTGGCTAATCGGCTGTGACGTATGAGAAGTAAGTTGAACCGTAGCTTGTACACAAAATGATTTGTTTGACTCCTCATTTCAACAGCCAATTTGAGAAAGAAAGAAAAGTTATAGTTATCTTATTTGAGACGAATATTCTTATCGATACATTTTCTACATACTCAATGAAATGATTTGACACAAAATGTCCAGATTTTGTGGGTTTTTAACTTTTCCGTTAACAAAGCTCTGACTTATCTGGGATTGTAAAACCAAAAGTTTGCATTGGTCGTGAACACATGTACAGTCGTTTTACGCGTTCTTGCATTATATACTACACAAAATGAGTGCAAATTTTGGACTTCGAACACAGAAGCGACTGAGAAACATGGCAACTTCATACTCGCATGGACCGGTTGCTTGTGTTTCTGTTTGGGTTTCGCTTTCGGATATGTGCCGTACCGAAGTCCTAGTAGTCCCCGGAGACTTGGATCACGATATGGCCAGTGTTTCAGAAACAAACACGAATGCAAAATTAGAATGTCATCATCAACAACAATGATCAACGATACTAAGTAACTAATGTTATGACTTAAAAATCACAACAAAGAAAACCAGCAATGACAACTTAAACAAATTTATTCTTCACTGATAAAAAAAAAAAACTTATACAAATAATCCACTATTTAATCTTATAATAACACTCTAATGCCACTGTGTAACTCTGTTGCCAAAGCAAAAACTCTGCCTCAACTGAACAAAATCACAGCATTTATATAGACTAGCAACATTCTGGAAAGATCTACAGGATTCCTGGGTAATCCCGCCCCCTCCAGGCAGGAAGATGCCAGAAGCTTCTAGAAAGCACTAGTCTATTTCTTCACAAAGAAGTGGTATTGCATCAGATCATGTTTTTCTCCAGTCATACCACCAGAGGGTGCCAAATGATAACCAAAATAAACAAATCGCTGACCAGTCATAATGGGCATTTAAATAGTGTCTAACAAATCTCCATTTACAAAGGATATACAGTGCTGTACACAAAATACTCATACATAACACTAACAACAACAAAGCAATGTAAACACAAGCTCACTTGTCAGCTTGTCTTCACAGCACTCTTAAATAGACATTTACACCGAAGCCGTACAGCGGGCTGGGCCGTGGGCTACCCGCGCCGGGCGTGACAATTCCCGAGTCGTAATCGATTTCCCTGTCACTAGTGGGGAAATCCACCGTAATGTACGTGAAACTGATTAACTTAATGCACAATGACTTCAATTCCGCAAGTGAATTTCTCCAGTGCGCGTTGATTGAAAAATTGCTGACTATGGCACAGGAACGTGAATGCCACTAAGAGACGAGAGACTCCACCGAATGCGTGAAACTAGGCATCTCTTTTTTGGGAAGTGATGTAAACTCACATCATCGTTTGGAGTCTCGTTTCAGCCTGCCACTACACACCTTTTTGGCATGTTGATGAATGTTATCTCAAAATCAATGAAATCAAGGATCGATCAAGGCAAAATTAATAATCAGTACAGAACAAACCACTGGTCGATCAGCTGGGAACGTTTGCAACTTACTTTCACACGTCAACGGTCTCATGACTACGAGGTCCGTGCAACAACTTCTTTGAGGGGCGGGGCTTATGACCCTGCAAACCAGCCAAATTTTAGTTTTCAAATAATGATAAAAAGTTACAGAAAGCATTTACAAATGTGTGATGCATATTAATTTGCTACATATGACCCATTTCTTCAAAAAATAGCCAAAAATTTTTCTAATTGAGTAAACCTTTAAGACTCATATCATACCAATATAATTTTTTTTCTAGCATTACTCATTATAAGCTGTAGTTTACAATGATAAATGCATGTCTGCTGTGGTTTCATAATAGAGGACTAAAGTTGAGTGTCACATATGTCATGAAAATGCTGAACAGAAAAATGTCACTTACGTGATGCTAACAAAAAAAGTCACTTACGTGATGCAGCCCTTAGACACATTGTTACTGGTTCTACAAAAAGGGTATTTGCACTACTAGGATGTCCGACGAAAAAAAACGGATGCAATACCAACAAAACAAAAAAATGGTGGAGAATGCAGGACACCTTGTTACAGGCCCTGGGAAGAGGAAAAGCGAATAATCGTATTACCATCATGATGTTTGACCACAGTGAACTGTCCATCATCACGTTCGTACATTCAGTCAAAACACACTGTTGAGCAGTAGACACACTTCCCGGATGCAACACGATCGGGATTACGCGGAAAAGTTTGATTTTATTCCCACTCATATTATATCAGAAGGTCACATCAAAACTTTATACGATAATCCACTGAAGATTACATATTATGAACGAAAGTGACAGTCTAAATGAATGTGATTTTTTGCAAAATTGTTGACGGAAAATCTTACCGAAGTTGCCTGGTCACCATCTAAATGCTTCTTGCTTCAACCTAGGCTCCAATGAGTGTCAACCTTGGCTCCAATGAGCGGGTTGCATCAAAAACATGAACTTACTACCTTGCCCATGAAATCTGATTTCTGAAAGCCGCGATGAACGTAACATGACAGTTGATGGAAAAACAACATCTAAACTTCCATCAGCTTTTATCAGTTGCCAACTGTACAGACAAGCAGGGTATAAACTGAATTTATTATAATAACAACTGAATAACATAACCTGAACTCTTTATTATTCTCTCGTGTTTAAGGCATTATGAAACAACGTCTAGAGTTGGGTAATGTGTTTGAGGAAATGCATCACGTAAGTGACACTAAGAATTTGTTTGAAAAAATACAAAAAGTTAGCCCAACATCCCAGAAAATGGGTTAGAGTGTCTTTAAGTTGATGCTGAGTATGTGGTCAGTTCCTAAATACAGATCCTACAGCCTTTAGATCATTCTCAAGAAAGCTTAAAAAATACAGTACAAAAAATGTCACAAAATGGGGTCTTAAAACTCACCATTTTTCATATTTTTTTTCTTCCAAGAAGAAAACGAAACAATGGAGCAACTTGAAACTATAATAGTTATGCTCCACAGTGATGTACTGTATGACAAAAATAAATAATCGCATGTATCATCTCAGACTCGGTAAAAAATAATGGCTCATTTCACATTGGACTTGTGTACACCTTTGCATGGATGGACCCATGTATAGATTAATTTTTACATGTGTAATTATTATACAGAGACTTTGACAAGACAAAGCTGCAAGAACTCCTGAGACGTGAGCTCTTCCCACTTTAAAGAGTGTCTGCATTCTGTACTGTACTGATTTATAGCTAGCTTTACACTGTTTTTTTCACTGCTTGGTCCAGCCAATAAAAATGTAAGATCATGTGTGGCATCTGTAGCCAATGGAATAGGGAAGCAGAAAAGTTGGATGTCTGGGAAAAACAAGTTTCCACCACGGTAAACACGAACGAATAATCAAGGAGCTAGTAAAGTGCAGTTCTTTTTTTATGATCGCTATAACATGACCAAACAGAAAGATTTAACGCTACAACGTTGATTTTTCTGACTCAAGAACAACCTCAGCAAAACCATCAGCACTTACAATTTTACAGTGAGAAGCTATGGGTGTCCCACACTCAGGAAACGTTTAACGCACAGCTAAAACACTGGCGTTAGCGTCCTTTGTCAACTCTTGTAAAGACAAAACTTCAATGAATGATTAAAACTATATATGGTTAGAAAGGTAAGAAATTAGTTTTTTTCTATATCTTTGAATCGAATGAAAACATAACACAATTATTTATATTTGAAGAGTTTGTTTCCAAAACGCAATAAGTGCCAAAATTCCAAAAACTGAGATAATACCATTGAGCGATAGCCCTGTGCTTCTTGCGCGTGGTGCAAAAATCTGTTTTTAGAAATTCATATTATAAGGTGTATTTTTTCATGGTCAAAGTTTGTGTTTTTCTATAAAATGCAATAGATGCTGTTATGACTTGAAAATCACAACAAAGAGAACCAGCAATGACAACTTAAACAAATTTATTCTGATTAGGTCCAAAAACTTCTACTAATAATCCACTGTGCAATCTTATAATAACACTCTAATGTCACTATGTAACTCTGATGCCAAAACAAAAACCCTCCATAACTGACCAAAATCACAGCATTTATATAGACTAGGAACATTCTGGAAAGATCTACAGGAGTCCTGGGTGATCCGGCCCCCTCCAGGCAAGAAGATGCCAGAAACCTCTAGAAAGCACTAGTCTATTTCATCACAAACAAGTGGTATTGCATCAGATCATGTTTTGCTACAGACATACCACCAGAGGGTGCAAAATGATGAACAAACTAAACAAATAGCTGACCAGTAAAGCAGCACAAATCCAACAAATCTCCATTTACAAATGATATACAGTGCTGTACATAAAACACTCATACATAACACCTCCCCTCTTTAAGAAAAGAAAGGTTTGCTAAAAGCTTTCTTTTGTTAAAATTAACACAGTTTTCTAATCAGTATAATCTTGAAACTTTATACATAAAGTATCATTGATCATTATAACAATCACATACCTAACAACCAGTGCAATTTTCACAATCAAATAGAGAAGTAAAATTTAGATGCGAGAAAGTGCATCTGGGATAACATTATTTTTTTCCCTGATGTGAGAAATATCTAAATCATACTCTTGCAAAAGTAAACTCCATCTCAGCAATCTTTGATTCTTGTTTTTGATCTTATGCAACAATGTGAGGGGATTGTGATCACTGAAGACCTTGATGGAAGTAGCTGAACAAGTCAAATAGACTTCAAAATGCTGTAAAGCCAAAACAAGTGCCCAACATTCTTTTTCAATTGTTGAATAGTTTTTCTGATGTTTATCAAACTTTTTGGAAAAGTAACAAACAGGATGATCTACTCCATCAGTGTCTTCTTGCAGTAAAACTGCGCCTGCACCAATATCACTGGCATCAACAGCCAACTTTTTGAAAACTCCTTTTTGAAATTAGGAGATAAGAGAACTGGTGAGTTTTTGAGGATGGCTTCATGGTAAACCGCATCAGTCCTTGATGGAACGTCAGGGAATATGTGACTATATTTAAATATGAGCTGCTTTAGCTGTTGTTGTTGAAAAGGATCCAGGTGGGACAACTTGCTGTCAATATTTTGAAGAATGTCTGAATTTTCAAGTTTGGCTGAAGCAGGTTCATTATCCAAGGGACAGTCACAATCTTCTTCAGAATTTTCTAGTTCAATCGTATTTACCACATTGACTGGCTTTTGCTGAGTGTCTCTGTCAATGTATTCTTTCAGCATGTTGATGTGACAAATTTGTTTTTGTTTCCTCCTTCCAGGAGTTAAAATTACGTAATTTAGATCACTGACCTTTTTGAGGACAGTGTAAGGGCCAAAATATTGCACTCTTAGAGGGTTTCCAGGAACTGGCAAAAGCGCCAGGACTTCATCACCAGCTTTAAAACTTCTATCTTGGGAATGAAGGTCATATCTGGTTTTCATTTTGCCCTGAGCCTCTTTGAGATTAGACTTAGCAAAGTCACAAGCCTTAGAGAGACGATTACGGAAGTCAGAGACATACTGAAGCAAGTTCATTGGGACATCATCTTCGGCCAGCAACTTTTCCTTCAGAAGCTTCAGAGATCCACAGACTGTATGCCCAAAAAGAAGCTCAAAAGGACTGAACCCAAGAGACTCCTGAACAGCTTTACGGGCAGCAAACAGAAGAAGATGGACACCTTCATCCCAATCTTTCTCTGTGTCAAGGCATTAGGTCCTTATCATGTTCTTCAGGGTTTGATGGAACCTCTCCAAAGCACTTTGACTCTCAGGATGGTAAGCTGATGACCTGTATTGTTTAATACCAAGCTCATGCATAACTTGTTGAAATATGCCAGACATGAAATTTGACCCTCGATCAGACTGAATAGACTTAGGAAGACCAACAAAGCAGAAAAACTTAGTAAGAGCCTTGATGATAGTCTTCGCCTTGAAGTTAGGAAGTGGAATTGCCTCAGGAAACCGAGTGGAAGCACAAATGATAGTCAGTAGGTACTCACAACCAGACCTAGTCTTCGGCAATGGTCCAACACAGTCAATGATGATCCAACTGAAAGGTTCTTCAAAAGCGGGAATGGGCTTAAGTCGAACCTTTGGAATATTCTGGTTTGGCTTCCCAACCATTTGACAAGTATGACAGGATTTGCAGACTCCTGTACATCGGACCTCATGGAAGACCAGAAGAAATGATTCCTGACACGTTGAAGGGTCTTCTTGATACCCAAATGACCTGATATAGGATTGTCATGGGCCAGACTAAGAGTTTCTTGACAATTAGACGTTGGAAGAACAATTTGATGGGTGATCATCCACTCTTCATCTGCAGAAACATCAGGTGGACGCCACTTTCTCATAAGCACACCATTTTTGTACTAAAAATCAGTTGTACTTTGGCCTAGATATGCCTAAATTTAATCACGTGATCCTCTTGTGGTACTGTAACATGCTGCAAAGTTTGGTTGAAATCTATGCAGCCGTTTTTGAGATATCCTGCTAACAAACAGAGAAACAGACAGACAGACGACTAACGGAACGAAGTAAACAGACAGAAGCAAAAACATAACCTCCTGGCAGAGGTAATTACATCATTTTTTTCTACATTCGAGCTAATAATCTATAACAGGTCCTTTCATCAGGAAGCACCCTGACAGTGAAATTGAGTGTAGTGTAAAGGAATTATTGAATTCAATAATAATATACAAAAGTAAATTACATTTTAAGAGCACTGACAAAAAACATTCCAAGTCAGTCTAAAAACTTTTAACCCTCTAAATTCCTCACCAAGAAAAAGCAATGATAAAGAGTTGGTTTGCTCTACTAAATGGTTGTCAGGGAGTTATAGGATGGAAGGGTTCAATATGCGCTCTTTGATTAACTTTGTTTGTTTTTCAGTTTGTGCCCTTCACCTTAGTACATGAAATTTACTGAGGTGGAACCTTGTTCTTTCAAAATGTGCTGCTTACTTAAATAAGTGCCCCTCACATTAGTATGTCCTCTTGACTTAAGCATGTGCTTTTGTTTAAGTAGGTCGTGGGCTTATAAGTTGAGGAATCAGTGTGTTAGAATTCTGCCAGTATGTGTGGTGTGCTCACTTACAGAATGGGACCCAGGGGAGATAGAGAAAGCAGCAGGGTCTGTTCTTTTCAAATGCATCCTCTGTAGTAGATCAGTCTGTCACACATGAAGCCCTCCCCTCATTTTCCCTCCCCTCTGCTCTGCGTTGGCGTTGATACACCCGTCCTCTCCCCACTGGTTTTTATTTGTATTTTCTGCATGGTTTAGGGCTGAGTTTGAAAGCACTGAGAAACACAGGAGTTACATTCATGAAACATCAGAATGTAATCTCCATCTTTTATTGTTCGTTTTATTCTCTTAAGGGCATTAACAGAAAAATCATGCAGTCGACAGGTCGACGTCATTAACACAACTCAACTCACACTGGGAGGAGTCGACAAGTTGGGTTTTTTTTTTTTTTTTTCGGTGTGTGCGTGTGAGTGGGTACAGAATGTAGTCTCTGCCTCTGATTAGCTTACCCTGATATTTTATCCTAAACTTAACCAATAATCACACTTCATATCTAAAAAAGGGTGGTACTTGGAGTGGTGGAGGGAAAAATAACACAAGACTACAAGAAAAAAAAAGACTATGACAAGACAAGAGAAATGGTGAGGCTGCAGAGGACACAACATATATGTACCTATAATATATGAAAATGGCCAAATGTATGTATGTCGCGTATATGCGAAACCTATATGTGGCCCTATATTAAAACCTATATGTTTATATAGGTTCTTTCCATGTGGGAATTTAAGAATCCTTGTTATTTCATCCCTGTAGGAAAAATTCTGGGACCTTTAGTTGCAATACAAGCATCTCAGATAAAAGACAAGTGTCTGTTCACTAAAACTGTGAACAGAAATGTAGACTTTGGGCTCTAAATTCGTAGACCAGGCGCAGGCGCAGCAAATGGGGGGAGCGCCGCACCAACGGGGTGTATCCAGGCGTATTTTGCAATTTCGTGCCCGGTGCAGACCTGGCGCAAGTACTCCTCTGTCCTGCCTCTGTCCCTCCTGCCGGCGCAAGTGGCAAAGAGGGAGGAGATAAGGCCTGAGTGGGTTTAACACAGCCGAGTCAAATCTTCATCAATCAAATGAGCTCCTCTCCTCACCTTTAAAATTGGAATAAAGAAGCCTCTGTCCTATATCTGCAAGATGCGTGAATGTTGCATTTTTACTTTGCTGCTTCTGGCATCTTTTCTGCTCCGCTTACATCTATATTAAGCATTACGAATATGAGTTAGCTGGCTAGCTAGGGCATTCGCAAATTATTACCATTAGCGAACTTGAATGGAATTTCAAAATGAAACTACGTCAGATCATTCAAACTTATGAAGTTGGAATGAAATACGACGGTTGCTCATTTATTTCTTCTGCCTGCATCATTGGGAAGAGAAACGATGGATAGCGTGTTCCTATTATTACACCCTGTTGCTGCTTAAACTTTTGGGATTAACATGCATGGACAACAATGCAAGATCCGTTACACATTTATTTTCAATATGTGATCTTAACTCAGTACGAGATCATAGCAATCAGGCTGTATTCCTTTCCCCCACTAAAAACGATAAAACCTAAGTGAAATAATAGTATTAAGCCGCTTGCACACTGGACACGCAACAAATTTTTCACACGACAGATTACATTCAAAGTCAATGCAAAGACCCGAATACACGCGTGTATTCGCGTCTTTGCGTTGACTTTGAATGTAATCAGTCGTGCGAAATATTTGTTTCGCGCCCGGTGTGAAAGCAGCTGAAGGGCACATACCCACATAGCCTACACACGTACTCACGCGCCCACGTGTACATCTCTCTCTCTCTCTCTCTGATCTGACATCAGGACAATCGATATAGATACTATAATTTATGTGCTGATTCAGATAGGTACATTAAATAGTAGTTGCTGTAATTAGTTATTGCATTGAAATGTGCCTGACATTCTGGAAACCTGCCTGTGAGGTTTCGGTGACGTGTGCACGCTGTGCAACGGTCAACCAAATTACCACTGCACAGAAAGTAAACCAGGTTGGAGCTGGCGGGCTTTCTGCGCAACTTCAGCGGAGACTTTTGCTACGAAATTGTCATTGCGTCTTGATGAATATGTGACACCACCCCCTAATACGCCGCCACACCCATCTCAGCGCACGTCCGTCTACCAAATTGCCAAAGTGGCTGCGCACGGTGTTGCACCGCATGAAATTACCACTGCGCGGGCTGCACCGGACGAAATTACCACTGCGTGGGCTGCGTTACGCTATGCCACGCCACGCTGCGCCACCCTGCGCTGCGCCAAGAAATTAGAGCCCTTTGTCTTCAAATTCATTAACCACAGTGAAATGCTCAGATAGATGTGGGGATGAAAATGACTTCTGAAAGGCATGTTTACTTGAATGTATGTTCTTCTATGTACTTTTATTTTGTTATTTTTGTTTTATTTTGCTACATTTAGACTAATGACCTCTGAGCCATATTAATCTAGAAACTGCATTACAGACAAGATAGAAAACATTGCATTTGGTGGATGTAACGGTGTAGTGTATTACCTTTCAGTGGATGTGCATGAGCTGTAATGATGTGAATCCAATTTTATCTAATGTGGTGAATCTGGCAGTGACTTAAACTTGAAAAAATGCTTAATTGATTAAATAAACACAATCAAACCATTTTGTTTTTATACATTTCCTTCTCTTCCACAATACACAACTCAATCTTCATAGAGTGGAAATAAGTATCGTCAAGAAAGAATTGATGAGCTTGTTATTGTTAATGTTTCAGGGAAAAAATGTAACAAATAGTATTAGATATTTGTGTTGATACCATAGCTTTTTGTCTCCTCTCACTTGCCATAGTTAATAATGACTGGTTTACTCATAACATGCCGTTGTCACATGTCAACATGTATTTAGGATCAAATGTGATGCCAATTTCACGTGTTCACATGTGATTAATAAGTTATTGTGTGAAATTCATGTTATTTCTGTAAGGGACTTTGGACTAATATGCAGATATTACCTTGAGAATAAAAATATGAGCTAGGCATCATGTATGACAGTTGCAAAAGTGAGATATGAGCTATACAATAGGTACGACAAACAGAACCTGCCACTTGGTATATGAGCTATATAGGAGACATATACCTTGTATGTACATATAGGGCCTATATGTGGATATAAAGAAGCGATATAGGAGACCAATATGCCCTGTATATGCACCTATATGTACCTGCATTTGGCCTATATACGGCCTACATGCGGCATATATGCGCATATATGCGGCATATAGGTTGCATATATGTGCATATATGTTCATATAGATTCTTTCCATGTGGGGTTGCGGCTCGTAAACTGGCAATAGGGGAAGCTCAAACAATCCCTTAAAATTAATGATTGGTCATGACCTGTTTTCAATCATTCATTTAAATGACCATTACAGAAACTCTGAGAACTCTCAACATTATCAGATTTGGCCAATTTTCATTTACAATGCATACCAATTACGACTCCAGACTTCTCACGCTTTTCTTTACTCGGGGGTTGGAAGCAATGCATGTGTTTCATGATTGTTTAAATGTAGTAATATTATTTAAAATGTCTGTATGCAATTCCATTGCTTCCAACCCCTCCATGCACAAGGACTTCAGCGCAAGAATCTCTTACATATGTGTTGATTGAATAATTGCTGACTACAGCAGAGGAGCGTAAATATGCTACTTAAACTCACACCGAATGTGTGAGAGTTGACAGGTATGCGTTATTAATGAAAACTGGCCACACCTGATAATGTTGAGAGTTTTCGGAGTTTCTGTAATGGTAATTTAAATGAATGACTGAAAACAGGTCATGACCAATCATTAATTTTACGATTGTTTGAGCTTGTCCTGCTGCCAGTTCACGAGCCGCCACTGCCAAAGGGTATATATACCTCTTCATTATTTTTAAATAAATAAAAAATAGATATAGTTTTCTAAATCTGCTTGTTGATTATGGAGAACAGTACAACGTATTATCGACCTCTTTTGTAGAAATGTTGAATGACTTTGAATGACATGTCACGGGTGTCATGCCCAGAGTGAGTGATACAGAAAAGTGCTGCCCTGGTACTCTTTAATCATCAACATAATAAGCTATTTTCATTGGCTGGGCTCTGTAATTAATGGCGTATTCCCACAAAATATGCTGATGGATTTTTTTTTATTTTTATTTTGAACATCTAAATCCAAAATAAAACAAGCAATAGAGTATTAAAGCTTTCAAAAAATAAGTTAGGAATGACGAATAATTCCCTATATGTTCCCTTTAATGATGGTAGCTCACTAAAACAATGTTTGACACATTGAAAGTCGCAAATTTCCCACTACATGTTCCAGGAATTATTTCTCAAAGCATTGCTGAATTGAACGGAAGGGATTATGTCCATATTAACGAGCTTTTAATATGATAAACATGCCGGAAGTGTTGTTCTTTTTTTTTTTTTTGTTTGTTTGTTTCATGTTTGTACCAGACACGCATCCTTGGCAATATAGCTGTTGAAACTATAGCTTTAAGAAAATTGGAATCCCCACGATGACGTCATCGTGGGGATTCCAATTTTCTAAAAGCAATAGTTTCAACACATTTTTTTTTTTGATGCTGAAATCCGGGAGGAATCAGATGGATTAAAGGACGATTGAAGTGGATTTTTTCTTTGATTGAAGGACTTTTTGAAAAGACACAGCAAACAGATGGATGGTTTAAGATGATTTAATGCCTATACATTACAATTCTAAATTGGCATTGTTAACTTAAGGACACATTTCATTCATGAAAGTCTCTCATTCCTTGATTGTGACACACCATTTCAGGTGTGCAAGATGATGACGTCATCGTGGGGATTCCAATTTTCTTAAAGCAATAGTTTCAACAATAGCGAAATGCATGGATTAATGTCAATATGACTGTCTTCTGACAGTCATTTTCTGGTCTGTTTTGCCAAGAATCGCGCGCGTGTGGATTCGGAGTCTCGCCTATTTTTACCGTGACACGTGTGCGGTTCTTGGCAAAACAGACCGTTTGATAAGGAAACGCATCATACCATTATGGTATTTTGAGTTCCATGCACTGAGCAATAATGTCGTAGATGAAATTGGAACGCCATTCTGCCGTTTAGTCTTAGTAAATTAGTAAATCAATCCTCTGATTGCTAATTAAGCAAAGTAATTGGGAGTAATTGATTTTTATCATAATTCCCTTTTCAGTTACGGTCGTGGCAGCATACGAATTTGTGGACATGGTATTTATAGCAGCAGAAATAGCCGACTCGCAGCAACACACAGGAAAACTTTCTTGCCAATCAAAGGTGTTTACGGAGTCATTCCAGGAAACGTGAAAAATCAATAAATTGATGCGTATAATCGTTGAATACAAAACCAAATATTTAGATTGACTGGACACAAAATGATTTTTTCGTGTTTAAGTTAATTATTCTCAAAAGCAACGGAAATAAGCAGGGGTTGGGGGAAGGGGGGACTTGGTTCATCGGCGTAAGGAAAGTCAGTTTTTCTGCGGAGTAGCAGTACATTTGAGCAGCACCACTCGCTGAAGACCTGCTGGCTGTGGTAACGGTCGTGAGCCCAGTGGACATGTCGGGCAACAACCATTACCTGATAATTTCAGTCTGATTTCATCTTATATTCTGACTATAAAAGTTTTGTAACAAAGTGGAATTTATTCACTGGACTTTGCATGAATAGCATATGGGCAAATCTACATGATACAGTCTAATTTTAATTTCCCACATCCTTTCAGTTAAAAACTGATTTTTTAATGTCTCATTTTGGTGTCCTCTTTGAGTCAAAAAAACATTTTAATTGACCTAATAAAAAAACTACTTGGGTTCAAATAGTAGTTTTATCCTCACAGTGGCCCTCATTTATCAAATGTGCGTACACCAAAAAAATGGGTGTACGCCAAATCTTCCGCAAGGATCGGCATTTATCAATCTGAACGTGAGCGAACGGTCCGCAAAAATCTCACGCCAGGTCTGACCAGGTGTACGCAGATTTGAAACCAGCGAACAACATGCAGGAACGAGCGCAGCTGTCAAAATGAGTAATAAACCATATGCTGTGATGCGGACGTCATGCTGTTGTTACTATTAGTAAAATTAATAAATAGCCTAAACAGATAAATAAATAAAACACATGTGTTGAGAAATTAATTAAACTTATATTTTGAGACAACTTGCTTGTCAGGCCAGGCGGCTGACAATTAAAATCAATTTGATTAAGCGCAATGTGTGGCTTGGCAGATATGAAGTGTGATATGTCAGATGCTCATCCAATCAGATATATACTGAATAATAAAAGAAACGCAAGTTAATTAAATGCAGACTGGAAAATAAGTTTGCGCGTAATTATTTTAGAAAATCAAAATTATTACTAGCGCGTGCACATTTACACTCGTTTCATCATTTTTTTTATTTTAATTTTTTATTTTGCTTTGCGGTCACTTTGACTGAGTAACCATAAGAGTACATATAGCTAACTTGTGTTTCTTTTGTTGCTCAGTATATACAGGCTAGGCCTACGGACACTTTGACCGTGATCACATTTTGACAATGGTAGATCTTCTACTGTTAAAGGAATAAGCTTATGTCCGACGTGAGAGGAACTTTCGGAACAGGGAAGATCTCCTCCGGGAAAGTGACGAGTGGCTGCTCGTTTTGTGTGGCACCCAATAAAATGTCATGGAGTAATACTAATAAAAGTACAATGAAGAGTGAACTCTGCAGACTGTATTTTAACAATTACCCTCATGCAGCTCCGATCGAGGCGGTGTGGACTCATCCACGTCCCCACCGCTTCGTATTCCCACGATTGAGCGAGAGCCCTGCTGCCACGCGATCCTCGAACGGTGACAGCTGGAGGTTCGAGTCTGGTTGGCCTCCACCGTTCCGTGCGCTGCTGCCCTGAGCGCCACAGCCCGTTTTTTGGTGGCGATCTTAAAATTGGACCACTTTTTTAACCTACATGTAAAGCATTTGGATTGTCAATTATGTAGGCTATATAACATGAAATATCATGGATCTATAAATTGAATTTATTAAGGCCGATGTTGTTCGCACTTATACGTGTGGCCAATGCTGAATTTTTTTCATGGCCACACTTACAGGTGCGCCAGTTGATGACCATTCCAGTGCCGCTTATAGAAAGTACCGCTTAAAATAAGTTTGGCAAAGAAAAAATGTTTAGCTTTGGACACACTTGAAATAAGTGTGGGCAATGGCGAAATGTGCATCTCGGCCACACTTAAAAGTGCGTCTAACGCGAATTTCGATCAATTTTTGTGCTTGGACGCACTTAAATAAGTGCGAATAGTCGCTTTGATTTATTAATGAATGAAATCAAACTTCTGCTGCACTCCGGTTTTCCACCCCAACGGTGTTTACCACAGCAGCAATAGTTTTCCAAACTGCAGCCTTCTGGGCTCCCTTTATGTCACTCTTAAGGCTTCCAAATAAAATTATTTTGTTTTTCTCCACCACGGACGTGATAATTTATATTTCCTCCTCAGTGAGGTTCTTCCTTCTTTGCCGTCTTTCGAGAGTCCATGTCGTAAAGTGGGCAGGACTATGCCTCCCGGAGCATGAATTTATTGGGGCGTGTCATGTAAATTACCATGGTTCCAGCTGCCAGATCGCCAGTTCTACGCCGAAATCAGCGACGTACACACTTTTAGTAAATCAGACGTGACACCTGGCGAACGCTGATATTTACACCAGAATCTACACCAGATCCTATGCAAGTTTGATAAATGAGGGCCACTATCTCTAACGTGCTTAATAAAATAATCATTAATTAAATGCATCAATCATTACTTGCTCATAATAAAGCAATTAACAATAACTGTCCCGAAAATATCTCCAGTATTGTGAAAACACACACACACACAGATATGTATATATATATAGTGTAGATCTGCCCTTCTGCCACCAAAACAGCCCTGACCCGTGGAGGCATGGACTCCACTACAGCTCTGAAGTGAGCTGTGGTATCTGGCACTAAAACATTTGCAGCAGATTTTTAAAATCCTTTAAGTTGCAAGATGGAGCCTCCAAGGATCAGACCTGTACATCCACCACATCCCACACAAGCACAATTGCATTGAGATCTGGATAATTTGGAGGCTAAGTCAATTCAATTCAATTTTATATATATAGCGTTTTTCACAGATGGACTGTCACAAAGACGCTTTACGCAGCAAAAAGGGCCGTGTCCAGCCTAAGTCAACACCTTGAACTCATTGTGTTCCTCAAACTATCCCTGAATCATTTTTACAGTGTGACAGGGTGCATTATCCTGCTGAAAGAGGCCACTGCCATTAGGGAATACCGTTTCCTTGAAGGGATTTGCTTTATTTGCGTCCATGTTTAGGTTGGTGGTACGTTTCAAGCTAACATCCACATTAATGGAAGGACCCAAGGTTATCCAACAGAACATTGCCCTAAGCATCACACTCCCTCTGCTGGCTTGCCCTCTTCCCATAGTGCATAGTTTTACGTGTACATCATCCCCTGCAAATTTGGTGGTCATACGCCATATCGTTTACAAGTTACCGGGGGGGGGGGAAGCCCCAAAAAGCCTGGTCTAGATAGGGTTAAGTGACACCGTTTGGTGCCAATTTTCTACCGGCCGAGTGTTCTTTAAGCCGAAGATGTTTCCTATTTTTGATGTATTCTTTTTAAAAGATCAAAGAGAGAAAGAACGCACATCGGTGTTGGAGAGCTGCTGACTAAGGTAAAAATACAAACACAAAAGAGTAGTCGTACACTCATGGCCACAAGGTGATTCCAATTAATTTATTGAATTATTAAATTACCAACGTTTCCTTGCAAGAAACTGAGGATTTTAATTTAATCGCAACAATGTATGTGTGACTGCCCACTTCACAAATGTGGCCTATTCTTTTGAACACTGAAAATATTTTGACTCAGTGCAATGTTGAAATAAATTAGGCTACACTGCTGGAAAACACAAATATGGGAAATGGAATTCAGAAAAAGTTTTGGTTTCTTTCAGTGTATTATCTTTATTTTTGTCATCCTTACAATATTGTGTATATTATGTTGATTGATAATATATCTTTTCGGTGTTCTCATTGTCATTTCTTCCTAATTTTTTAATCATAATAGGATCATGTATTGATTACTCAGTGAATAAATTGTTTAATTCATTGAAAATCCTGCAGCGCTGACACCGCGACTGGGGAATATTGGAGTCTTAGCCCTATCTAACACCCAGCCCAGTGGGGCACAAAACGTAACGCAAGTGTCTTTGCTACTTTACAGCCGACAAAAATACCAATTTCCCATCCAGCATCCACACTGCTTATGTAGCCAATTTATTTGTGCCAAATTGAGCGCCCATGGGCATGTTTGTCATAAAATTAGGTATGGTCAGGCGCATTGCTATCGTCAAACCAAAAAAAGTGATCGCGCTATTGACCGACAGAAACTTGGTCTATAGTCAATGGTCAGTTTTTGACTGCTCATTTCAGGGTGCACAGTCAAATAGTATTACGCGTCTTTGCAGGCAAGTGCACAATGCACATACACTCTGCTTGTTATATACTACCCATGCAGAGACGAGCAGCAGCGCATGCAACCAATTAAAAATAAAGAGATTACGATGTGAAATATTTTTGTCAAGGTATTTTAAAAAATGCATGTCAGAATGGTTAGTGCGACCTACGTCCGCACATCAGGGCATGCTGTGATACTGGCTATTTAATTCGTAAGGGAACTTGTTCCATCAGGTAATATGCGATTCGACATGTGAGGTTATGCATGTAGGTGTTTGCTAATTCTTCTGGATAAAGCTACGGCTCCGTAATATTGGCGAGCTCTGTCATTCCTGCTGTCATCCCAGAGGAACCCTCCTGGAGGGGTGGCTGTTCAGGGACAATGGTTAGCCTATGTATTCATTACATGACACAACTTCGAAAACGGTGCATGGATTTTCCTTCCATCACACAAAACACAAACTGTAACAGAACGAATGTTTGAAGTGCTGAAAATGCGCTTCAGATCTTTGGATAAGTCCTGCATGGGACAACCCATTATCCGCAATTATCTGAAAAATCAATTTTGAATCCAACCTGATTAATTAATACAGTGCCTGCAACCCATCTGTCCCACTTCTATTATCAAATGCAAAATTTTACAATTCATTTGAAATACCTTCATTATTACCATATTGTTCTGAATATAAGACGATGTTTTCCCGGGAAATCCCCTAAGAAAAAGTGGGGTCGTCTTATTTTCGGGGACTAGGCTTTTAAAAGTCAAAATAAATTGATTGTGTGTGTTTTTTACAGTCTATAATCAATATACGTTCACAACAATAGATGGTGCCAAACAAGTGTCAAATATCTGTCACCATATCTGTCCATTACTCTCTTGTCACCAGTGTTGCCAACTCGGCGACTTTGTAGTTAAATCTGGCGACTTTCCAGACCTCCTTGGCGACTTAAATAGTAAAATGCAACTAGCAACAAAACTAGCAACTTTTTTCGGGTGTTTTGGAGACTTTTAGCGACAAAGATGAATGGTATGGTTAAAGTATGGTTCTGGGGACCATACTTTAAGAAAGATAGAGAGGCTCTAGAAAAAGTTCAGAAAAGAGCAACTAAGCTGATTCTGGGTATAAAAGATGAAAGCTATGAGAACAGGCTGAAGATCCTTAATGTCTTTAGTCTTAAGAAAAGGAGACTCAGGGGTGATCTGATTGAGGTCTTTAAATATGTTAAAGGGATTAACAAAGTGAATTATGTAGGATTCCTTCGGCCAAGTTCTGCTAGTAGAACTCAAGGTCACAAATGGAAGTTGACCAAGGGTAAATTTAGCACTGATATTAGGAAATATTTTTTCACCCAAAGAGTAATTTCGATGTGGAACAGCTTGCCTGACCATATTGTTGAGGCAGAAACCTTGGGAATTTTCAAGAGCAGGCTCGATTCAAAGCTAGATACCATTGAGTCATTGAGTATCTGAAGTGATATATTCACAATTGCTAAAAGAAACTGGCAAGCCTAGTTGGGCTGAACGGCCTGTTCTCGCCACTCATGTTATGTCATGTTATGTTAAAGCATGTTCCGCAATTCATTTTCTTAATGAACAGCGGGGGCGGCAGCGAGCCCCTCCCCAGTCTCGGAGCACTCCAACGGACAGTGTCACTGCTGTGCAGCGCAGCAGTCCTGACTGTAGCTGGACCAGAGAAGATCCGCACTACATACTTTGTACTATGCACTATGATATTGCACTATGATATTGTATTATGCAGTTATAAACAACAGCCTGCCTTGTTTTATATCGTTTTTATCAATATGTTTTATCAGTATTTTCAAATAAAATTTTTTTAGCGATTATTTTTTTTGTGATTAGAACAAGATTTTGTCATCAAAACCCCCTTTTTTTTCCAAAAATCTGTCTTAAGAAAGGGGGGATCGTCTTATATCCAAGATCATCTTATATTCAAAACAATATGGTATTTACAGTAAGGCTGAAAAACGAAGTGGCCACCAAAAAAACTACCCTATTAGTAGCAGCAAAAGCAACTAAGACATTGTCACCATCTATAATTAATCCAAATTTCTTCTAGGTATCTGAGTGTATAATCTGCCTAAATGGACAATATATAGTGCAGACAGTTTGCGGTTCTCCTCCAAAAAGAGCCTGTCAGCTGCTGCTTCTTTTCACTCGTAATTTCAAACCTCAAGTCGACAGAACGAGGGTGGATGAAACCCAAATGAGAGCTTGCTTAGAATGTAACTGATGAACACCCAGATGGCCAACAGGAGGCACTTTAGCAACAGATATTGCTACCAATTACCAAATGTGTCCTCCCATTTCCCTGAGCAAGGTGAGGTCAATTATATGCTGCTCTCAAGAGGCTGCTGGCTCCAGTCAGCACTGACAGCTGGATTTGATCTGATGCTGTGGTGGTCGCTCTGCATCAAGTTTTGCAAAGTGAGCCATCCCAACAGCCTTCATGGTGGTAAATATGTGGAAAATATGTGAATGAGACGTGTAGTTATCTGCAAGAGAAAGGCCAGCTCTCTCTCAGGGCCCAATAGTCATGGAACAGTTTTACTATTCATGTGGAAAACAGCATGGCATATAGCAGGGTATCAGCCATTCCAGTTCTTTAAGAAAAATAGGCTTTGACTGCATCCCATTTTCTTGTTATTATTTCCATGCTCTGTAAAATCACTTCATTTACACAACCTTCCTTCCTTGCTCCTGAACCTGGAAATTGATCAGGTTCAACCATAATTAAGAAGATTCCAACCCGTTAAATCTGCCACGCATCCGCCATGTTATTACTGACATCCTTCGAAATTGACATTTGAAGGAGCAAGAATGTCTGATCTCGCTAGTTCATGTTTATTCATTTTGTTGTCTTTTCTCTCCATTTTAAGTAATCCCCAGCAAGGTAAACGTAAAAGTAAAAGGGCCAGAAGAAAAGGACACAAGCATGAGCTTTCCGGCGTCTCCCTTATTAGCAGGATAAACTTTCTCTCATTGCTGAACGAGCAATCACTGCATGAAGAGTGTTTAGCAGAGAACTACTTTATAACGATGGTAAAGACATTGTCCAATCAGAATTATCACCTTCAGAAATAGATAAAAATACTGATTAGAAACCTAAGTGATACCAGCAGAGATTGTATGGTGCTCCACTTTAATATGCTGCAGGCAACACTGAAAACACTGGCAAACTATAAACATTATTTCTTCATTCATGACAAGCTTAAAATCTCAAGCAATGGGCAGGTAAAATTTATATTATTTGTCTTTGAGTTGAAAATTGAAAATATTTACATAAACACTACAAATAAATAAATAGATATATTAGGGGTTACTATTCATGAAAAATCATACAATTTGAAGTTTCACTGCAGTGTCATTATCAAAATAAGAAAAAAACAAATTTTACTCAAATTAATTTAATCTGTACATACCTGCTAGTCAAGTTGCCTGTTAAAAACAATATAGTTTATGTTCTGGTAGCTGTGAAAACTGTGAAAATTTTTAAGTGTTACATAACTCGGCAAAGCATGGTCCCACCTCCCAGGAGAATAATCCAGTATTTGTCCTCATTCAATTCACCTTCTGTTTAATAGTGGAGCAAGCAAGCACAATTATCCAAAAAAAGATTAGGTGCTAAACCTACTAATCACATTTCACTTCATGTTTATGAACATGAAGAAGCCCAAATATAATCAAATTATCCTGAATTGTTTCAGCAACTTCCCTCCCTTGTCTTCTGCAGTTCTGCCATCTCGCGGTCTACCTGAGTTTGTGCCTTGCAGGTCTATTCTGCCACCATGTGGCTTCAGAAAGTACAGCGTACTTACTGCGTTACAAGTTATGCTCTACCAATAGAGACTGATTCCCCTATAAATGCTGGACCTTTGAGTGCATTTATCAGGGTTTGCTCTATTTTTTTGTTTCACAAAATCCAGCTCAATACCATGACTGGTCCTGGTTTAGGCCCCAGTGTAGCCACAATAAATTCAGTGCAGCTGACCTCTTGAGGAAGAACATTAGCCCCACAAAGCTCCATGGGAAATCAACCTGCTGCTTAATCTAACCAGCCCTGCTTAGTCAGCTTTAGCCCTACATCACCATAGACAAAAGAATCTGTAATCACATGATAACATGATATGATGACACCACCAGGTGTTAGCCATGGTAATGATGGCTGTGTGACCAAAGTGGTTCTACATGGGATTGAGGCAATACTGTTCATTGTTCTGGCTCAGGCCAAACAGAACCATCTCATATCTTCCACTTTTCTGGTTCGTCTTCACCTCTGGTTTTTGTCTTCCTAACACTTCAACTTCCTGCTCAACCGTTTGGCAGAGAAAACCAATGCTTTTCCATTGCTTTTCTCTATGTGGGGAAGTTGAATTAAGTGACAGAAAAATTATTCATGTTCCTAACATAATCAGGCACAGGTCAAGGCACACATTCAGCAACATCTTTCATTACAATTATGACAATTCTGATGCTTTGGACAAGTAAAAAATTATGCTATTGTTGGTGATGATGATTGCTTAAGGTCAAACTTGTGACAATGAAGCTAAGTGAAAATAATGCTGATGGTGGGGCAGAGGAACTCAGTTTCTCCAGCAGCTGAACAGAGCCAGGTGCAAAGCATACAGCTGTGTGTTCTAGAATGTATCTTCAACCCCGATGTCCAGCAGCACCATGCTTTCCCAAACGCATTACCAATGAATAAGATATCCCACCCAGCACCACTCCTGACTGGCCCACAGCCCTTAATACGCAGAGTTTGGCCAACTCAGATTTGGGTGCTATTTTGGACCCACACTTTGATCAGAATTACATTGTATGTGTCAGGATTTGAATCTGTATTTGTGTGTTTTATGGATTTTCTCATGACTATTATTTTTCTTGTCTCATTTGTATTTAGGTGTGTATTTTCACAGTTACTTGCATAAGTTCTTTAGTTTCCATTACCTGTCTCCACATGCTTTTTGTTTTCATTCCCCTCACACATTCACTCTCCCCATTCTGTTTGTTAATTTGTTCAATCCATTTTCTCATCAGTAACCACACCTCCCTGCACGCCTCTTCTGCTCACTCTCAGCTGTTTTTCATGTAGTCAGCTTCACTCCTAACTTTTATAGGCAACTTCTTGCCAGACCCTGATCACAAAGTTGTTTACCAACATTTCACTGAGCCCACTCACAAGTATTCTTTGATTCCTGAGATTCCTTGGTCATGGTTTATTTTTGGCTCTGTTTTACAATTCGGTCCAGTCCTTTGTGTACAATTGCTTACCTATGTATTATCTCCACTTACTTCCTGAATTTTACGATTCTTCATGCCTTCTGGTTTTGGCGTAGCCTGCTGACTTCCTATGTTCTGATTTTTTGACTGTGTTTGGATTACCTTATTTTTACTGCATTCCTGCATGTTACCAAATAGGACCAAGAGATATAATAAAACCTGTGAACTGAGCTTCTGCCTGCATGCAAGTTCTGACTCTGCCTCTTGTTATGAAGTCAATGTGCAGATGCGGCTTTCTGCTCTTTGAGACGAGTTCTATGTTCCTGAGCCATACACAAGTCATGAGCAAATCCTGTCCCTGTTCAGTGTGTATAGATCAGAACTTCACAGGCCCATTTTAATTTTTTCTGCACATTTTTCACTTTATGCATGGTCGGTGAATGTATACTGTAAGCCGGTTTGCCTGTATACAAGCTAGCAAGCTATCTCACCAGGTGCCTGTGGACATTATTCAGCATTAAATTAGGTGATATCCTGTGAGTTAGATCACCAATGTAGCCCACAGTGGAAGTTAGTTTGCAAGCTAACAGAGCTAACGCAGCCTGCATCTTCAATTTGGCCCTCAAAACAATGTTTGTTTCAACAGCATCTGGCAACTGAATTTAGCTTGCCATTCGCTCTCAGACTTTCATTCAGTGCATTTACATGACATTAAAGAAAATCAAATTATTGCGTTAGTTTGACTATAACCAGACTTTTAAAATGCATGTAAACATGTTAGTCCGACTGGAATCGTGCTAAATCAAATATCTCACAGTCCAACTAACACACCCAGATAATGCGGTTAATAGTCTCATTATGCCTGCATGTATATGCTTCAATTGAACCGAACTGGACTATGCGCTCTGAGCATGCTCCACAGTCTTCGTACAGGGCTTTGACCCGGAAGTCTTGTGGACATGTAAACACCAAACTGCTTAGCGACAACTCTGAGCTCTGACTAATTAGCAAGTTTGTACTGAACAGTAACAATCCTCGCCTGCAAGGGAATTGGTGCTTGAACAGTAACGCCTTTGGGTCTCTTAACTTCTACCATTAATCCGCATGATTTATCAAATGACTTGCGCGTCCTCCGAAAATTTCCTTCCACTCGCAATCAGAAAAACGACACTCTCCCACCAGGCATTACTCCTGACCCGCATCCAACATGCTCGGGGAGCCTGGGAGTGCATTTCCCGACAGCTCAGATGCAAAGTTACAAAGTTACAACCACAGACTGTCAATGGACGAACTGTCTGGGAAATACACTTCAGGGTATAGAAAGGGCACAAAGTAGAGCATCGCGGCGTTTCAGCCAAGCTTCGGCTAACGCCATAACCACCGGGCATAGCATGCATTTCAGTTGTACGAAAAGCATAGTGAACAGCCCTTATTAAACGTACAGAGCTGTAACGCTGTCCATGTTCTCATCACCCAATCTTTTAGGTTGCATTCGATAGGTCACACGAGTGACACGGCTGCGCCTGAGCATAAATAGAACAGCCAGTGTAGAACCTCGGGCCATGTACACTACAGGCCAGGAGTGTCACGGTTTAGTCCCGCCGGATGCAACATGCAATCCGGCAGGCACTGGGACCATGTACCCAAAGGCAGAAAAAGGGACCCACTCGCACAGGCTGGTACGAAAAATAGAAAGACATTTAATAAATATACTTTTAAAAGAGACACAGCAACAGGGGAGCAGCAGCAACACATACGGGGCTAAAATGCCAGAATGCAGCTGAGCTCTTAAATACTCTAAACTTCACCTCCACTTCAACGAGCAACAGGTGTGGCTCGTTGAAGTGGAGGCAAAGACAGCAGGAGGGGGAGGGACTGCAGGGCAGAACCATCACAGTACCCTCCCCCCAAGGCACGCCTCCTGGCGAGCCAGGAAAGGGCCACCTGGAACTCAAGGCACCACCGGACCCGGAACACCACGGGAGAACACCTCTGCCGGACCCGGAACACCACGGGAGAACACCTCCGCCGGACCCGGAACACCACGGGAGAACATCTCCGCTGGACCCGGAACACCACGGGAGAACACCTCCGCCGGACCCAGAACACCACGGGAGAACACCTCCGCTGGAACCGGAACACCACGGGAGAACACCTCCGCCGGACCCGGAACACCACGGGAGAACACCTCCGCCGGACCTGGAACACTCTGGAGAACACCTCCGCCACCCGACCCGAACACTGCTCCCCTACAGAAAGAACACTGCTGCTGCTCCCCTCACAACCAGCCTGGCTGGGTCCCAAGCTGGCAGCTGCATTCTGGTGTTTTTAGCTCTGTGCATGTTGCTGCTGCTCCCCTGTCTGTTTTTAAGTATATTTATTAAAGATCTTTTTGTTTGTACCAGCCTGTGCAAGTGGGTCCCTTCAACCAACCATGACAAGAAGTTTGGAAGCAAGGCCAATACAGGTCAAAAATTTGGAAGCAACTTCAAGTTTCTGTTCACATTGCCTTTCTTAAAAACCAGTATGAAATCTATGGATTTTGGGATGGATTTACTGCATGATTAGACTTATCTTTCATTGATATGCACCATTTTCCTCTATTTACCTTTAGGTACTGTATACATTGATGTTACCAGACCATTGCTGAATAAATGTTAACAAAAGAAAGGAAGGGCTTAGTTTTTTGGGTTGAGAAGATTTGCAAGAGTCACAACTTCAGTGAAAAAGTAAAAAACAAATCACAGTTTGCATTATTCACTTTATGTCATGGTTTACAGCCCACCGGATGCCAACGGCAATCTGGCGGGCACTAGGACCATGGGCCTAGTGATATGGGCCTGATAATTTGAGTAAAAATGTATTCTGATAAGTGACTCTTTATATAATAATCATGTTTATTTTGTTGCAAAGTATGCCAATGAAACTATGAACTTTTTTTGGACAAATTTGATCTTGCTTCCAAACTTTTGGCCTGTAGTGTAATTAGGTCAGGAGTAAACTCCCCAGATCCGAGGGTCACTCGTGTCCAAGATGGCGCAGAAATGTCAAGTTGGTTAAGTTTGCAAAAGGTTTTCTCGGTATAGTAACAAATTGATTGGTTCATTTGGCATTTCTGCTGTGCATAGGTAAAGAGAAATGAGTCAAATCCTATTTCAACATGGTAATTTGTAATGACGATGGACGCTTCTCTTCTTAGTAGCCCTTTTATACGACGTTCATTGGTGGGCGGCCGGTAGACAACAAACAGCATGCTTCGGTCAATAAATCAAATTTCGTCCTGCGCCTGTATACTGGGACAAGGACAGCAGTCCGATTGCATGGCCTAATCGAGCTATTACTGTAGCTCGACTTAACTGCGCATGTAAACGTACTCATTGACAGGTAAGGTTGACTGGCCAGCGCTGGCTCGCTAATTTGCATGTCTGATCCTTAGGTTATTGTATAGGATGCTACTAGTTATCTCACATCCGCCTCTGCCGCGTTAATGCAAGTGGAGAGAATGGTCCTTATTCACTCTGTGATCTGCTGGTTATGGACAGCATAGCTAGTTTAGGTAATGTTTGCATTTTGGCTCTCAGAGTCCGTTTATTACCTTGAGGTGGCTAGCTAGCCAGCCATATCTGGAACTACTACAGACTAAAAACTTGTCATTTTCAACACAAGTCCTCTTTGAAGGATTGAAAACACATACTGCCCTCTTTGAACAATCTAAGAACAGGTCCACAGTCGTGTTTTCTTTTTTTTTTCTGAACACAAGACAGCCAGTTTTATGCAAACCACCGCAGATGCCTTTTGTTTGCTTACATTCTTGTTTCCGGCAACTTAAGCATATTGTGAAGGCGGTAAGCGATAATTGGCCTGGGACCAAATGTGTTGTCTGAGTTGTTCCTTGGTCACACCAAGAATTTATGACTCAATAATCACTTAATCTAATAATAATAATAATAATAATAATAATTATTATTATTATTATATCACTTAATCTGACTGAATGATCTGACTGATCATTCTAAAAGACAAAAATATCATGTAGTCTGTACCCAGCACTACAACAATCGTGATCAATGTCGTCTCTCCAGCAGTGATCAGTCGTAGATGTGGACGTTGCTACCACAGGACTCTAGCATCTTTGGCTATAGAAAGGGTCCAAGATGGCGCCTGTTGTCATGTGATTCCTTAAAACTGAATTTGAGTAGGCCAAACTCGGTGCATTAAGGGCTCTGGACTGGCCTCATCCAGACATGTCTTAAACATCTCATTATCTCTTTCCCCTTACCACTGTCAGACCAGCTGACACCCTCTCTGAGCCTGTGTCTGCTCCCTGCTGTTAATGCAGCTCAGCTAATGTAAACACTGCCTGTCATGCCGAGACATTTCCATCAGACTCCGCTTTCATTGAGAAGAGGGAAGATTAAAAGCTGTCTGTGGTGGAAATTCTCACTTTCCCCCTGCAAGAGACTGCCTATGCGTGTGCTCAAACAGGCTGATATCAAGTCCCAGCTTGAGCAGGCTTCTGTCCTCTCACACACAGGGATGGATGTTAGTATGTAAAGAGCATGTATTTGTTGACCGGTATTTTCTTATGCCCATCTAGTATATATTTGTCTAAACCCAGCTTTTGTGATGCTATTTTTCAATGGAGTAGGGAGAGAAATTTTCAAGTTCAAGGTGCATGCAGAGTACTGAAAAAATTTAAAAAGCCACCTTTCAGCCCCAGCAACATGACGGTGAATATAATACAGTCCATCAATTAGTAAAAGTACAACCCCGATTCTGAAATGGTTGGGACGAAGTGTAAATTGTGAATAAAATCAAAATGCAATGATTTTCAGATCACATGAGCCAATATGTTATTTACAAAAGAACAAAGATAACATTTCAAATGTTGAAACTGAGACATTTTACATTTCTTTCTAGAAAATGAGCTTTTTTCAAATTTTCTGGGGGCAACAGGTCTCAAAAAAGTTGGGACACAGGCAAAAAAGGGCTGAAAAAGCAATTAAGAACATTTAGCAAGTAATTAAGTTGACTGGCATCAGGTGTGTAACATGATTGGCTATAAAAGGGATGTCTTACAGAGGCTGAGTCTCTCTAAAGTACAGATGGCCAGAGGCTCTCTAACCTGTGAAGGCTTGCGTAAAAAAAATCATGGAATACTTTAAAAACAATGTTCCTCAATGTCAAATTGCAAAGGCTTTGAAGGCCTCATCATCGACAGTGCATAACATCATCAAAAGATTCAGAGAAACTGGAAAAATCTCCGTGCATAAGGGACAAGGCCGAAGACCTTTACTGGATGCCCGTGATCTTCGGGTCCTCAGACGCCACTGCATCACTCACCAGCATGATTCTGTCATTGACATTACTAAATGGGCTCAGGAATACTTCAAGAAACCACTGTCTGTAAACACACTCTGCTGTGCCATCCACAGATGCCACCTAAAACCAGGGGTGAAAGTAAGATTAGATTCTTGCAGGAACTGTGCTACTCAAAAAATTTTTTTGCTCTCGCGCTTTGTGTACTCGCATCGTATTAATGGCCCATCTCTGGTCTGTCTGCATAGCCTACCTGCTCCATGTTGTTCTTCTGCATCTTCCTCCATCTGTTCCTCAACTGCCACCGTTTTATCATCTCTCTTTCTTTTAAACATATCAATTTTTCTTTGCATTTTGAACAAGTTTTGTTTTACCGTTCCCCGTCAAAAGGATGCACGCGACCCCCAGCACTCAGCCTTCCATCACCTAGGCAACCAGCATCCAATCAAAAAAACGCATTTAGTGTTCCCACTTTCCGCATGTTTGTTTGCGGAAATGAGTGGTGGACTACTTGCTCGCATGACAGAGAATCATTCATGATTTAGATTGTTAATCGTGAAACCTCACAATTTATTACTTGGGGATTTTCCTTTTTTTTTTGCAAAAACGACTGCTCACTGCTGTCTGCAAAAATCCACAGCACTCGAGTCACTACCATTGGATTAACGTTACAATGCAGAGTGTAGACTGCCTACAAGTTGCAATATATCACGGTAAGCGAGTGGCCTACTACAAATGATAACGTTTGTCCAGCGCACTAAAATCTACTTCAACACATCACGGGCGGCACATTCTGTTGATGATATTTATGTATTCATCAAATTTACATTTACAGGGCTGCCAACTTTCTACGCAATCTCACGCATACGGTGTAAGTTTCACGGATTTTGAAGGCGTATTCACTGTAGTCAGCAATTATTCAATCAACGAATATTAATGAGATTCTTACGCGTAATTACAGTCCTTGAGAGTGGGAGTGTCAGTTTCGCTTGTGTTACAGTGGATTTCACCACGAGTAATATGGAAGCGATTGTGACTCCAAACCTTGTGCGCTTTTCTTCACTCAGGGGTTGGAAGCAATATGTGTGTTTCATGATCGTTTAAATTGTTTAAATGAAATAAGACCATTTGAAACATCTTTATACAATTCCATTGCTTAAGTTCCATGTTCAAGGACTCAATTGCTTTCCACGCTCTGTGGTGAATCCACCGTAATGCTCTGCATAAATGTTCAAGGACTCAATTCGCTTGAGAATCAAATTGAATAATTGCTGACTGCGGCATGGGAACGTGACTGCCTCTAAGAGGCGTCAGACTCACAGCAAATGCGTGAGAGTTGGCAGCCCTGCATTTATTTCGGAGAAATTTGCTTGAAAATTTAAAGGGCTCGCGTTGTGTGCAGGGGTGAAAGTTGCTCTTCTGAGGCGTACCCCTGCGTACCAGCTGTAGAGGACTGTATATCTCTTCCCGGTACGGCGTACCGCTGCGTTCCGGCTTACTTTCACCCCTGCCTAAAACTCTTATCATGCAAAAAGGAAGCCATTGTTGAGCATGATCCAGAAGCGCCGCCGTGTTCTGTGGGCCAAGGCTCATTTAAAATGGACTGTAGCAAAGTAGCAAAGTGTCCTGTGGTCAGACGAGTCCAAATTCAACATTCTTTTTGGAAATCATAGGCGTGTGTCCTCTGGGCTGAAGAGGAGAAAGACCATCCCCTCCTGTTATCAGCATTCAGTTCAAAAGCCAGCATCTCTGATGGTATGGGGATGCATTAGTGCATATGGTGTGGGACACTTACATGTTTTAAAAAGCACAATGAATGCTGAAAGGTATATAAAGGCTTTAGAGCAACATATGCTCCCCTCTAGACGACATCTATTCCAGGGAAGGCCTTGTGTATTTCAGCAGGACAATGCAAAACCACATACTGCAGCTATTACAACAGCATGGCTTCGTAGTAGAAGAGTCCGTGTGCTGAACTGGCCTGCCTGCAGTCCTGATCTTTCACCGATAGAGAACATTTGGCGCATAATTAAACGAAAAGTCTGTCAAAAGAGACCCAAAACTCTCCAGCGGCTGGAAGCCTGTATTAAACAAGAGTGGGATCAAATTCCAATGGCTAAACTCAAGAAACTTGTCTCTTCAATGCCCAGACGCCTCCACTTTGTGTTAAAAAGAAGAGGGGATGCTACACCATGGAAAACAGGCCCCTGTCCCAACTTTTTTGAGACCTGTAGCAGCCATCAAATTTGAAATGAGCTCATTTTCTGGATAAAATTGTAAAATTTTTCAGTTTAAACATTTGCTATGTTATCTCTGTTTTATTTTTAATAAAATACTGGCTGGTGTGATTTGAAAGTCATTACGTTTTGATTTTATTCACAATTTACACTTTGTCCCAACTATTTCGGAATTGGGGTGGTATTAAGAAATGAAAGTTGAAGGGTACAGTTTTGCGGACATTCGCTGTAAACAGCAATTTTTTAATAACACAGAGCAGTTCAATAATACTGCGCGCACCGACCCACCAGACAACTTCCCTTCAGATAATGAATCCACCTCTACTCTTGCTTCAGTCCAATCTTACTTAAAAATTGTAGTAATTTAGCTGGGATGATCAAGCATTTCAACTGTGGTAAATTATTAATTTTCAGTGCTCTGTGTACAACAGAACAGTGGTCGTGTGTCAAACACTCACCAATCAGGAGGCAGACGAGCAACTTCGGAATTGCACATTTTTTCTTGCTGCTCCCTGGTTTTTGCCCACTGGTAGCCTAAAACTGGTCACCTATATTGATCTTGGTTTTAGATATCTTGCTGTCTGATTCCTTCTGTTTTGCTTTTCTTGCTGATGGTATCTCATTAACTGTATCAATGTGCTGTTTATAAGGGTCTTCATCTATGTTTACAACAGGTAGGCTCTGAAATCAATTGTGTTCCCCTGGCCAAGTTGTCTGGATTCTGGAAACTTTGTAAAACATGACTCCACATAATTTCAATAAAGCCATGGCTGTTTAGTGCCTCAAATTATCATAGGCGGCCGAAGGATACATTTTTCACTTTCATTTTTTAATTCCTTCACTTATCAATGCAAAGTATTATTTCACCATCGAGTTGCTTTGGATGAAAGGTACCTTTTTATTTTTTTAAAAAAGACACTCAGCATACACAAGCTGCCAGATAGCTCACTCGGTTAAGGCAACGCATTACGAAGCAAAGGTGACTATCACGGCGTGGGTTCGAGCCCCGGTCGTACCAACCGGCAGTGGTCGGCAGCCATTGCGCTACAGGGTTGCAAATTGGGAAGGGTCTGCCGGGAAGGGTAATACTAAAAATAGTTGCTTCATTCGTTGCTGAAGGGCCTCCTGCTGGCCAGCCGGGCGCTCGTCTGGAAGATTCTAAGCTTGTTCATGTTCGGGTATCCTCTACCCTCGTTCTGAACTTGCGAGGATTCGACCAATGAGTGTATAAGAAGCAGTAGGCTGACAGGCGCGTGTTTAGGAGGAAAGCCGCGAACTGTCTTCACTCTCCTGAGTTGGCAGCAAGGGGTCGCATATGAGCAAGCCTTGTACATAGTTCCCCAATTCGGCATTCCAGATTCGGGTGGGATTGGAGATGCCAAATTATTTTTTAAAGAAAAAAACCCCCAAAAAAAAAAGATACTCGAGCTGCCGGATAGCTCACTCGGTAAAGCATCGCGTTGCGAAGCAGTAGTGACTATCACGTCGCGGGTTCGAGCCCTGCTTCGTACCAGCCGGCAGTGGTCTGCAGCTTTTTCAGAGTAGTGCACAATTGGCTATAGCGCTACAGGGTTGCAAATTGGGAAGGGACTGCGGAAGGGATTACAATAGTTGCCTTGTTCGTTGCTCAAGCGCCTCCTGTTGGCCAGATGGGCGCTCGTCAGGAAGATTCTAAGCCTGGTCATGTCCGGGTATCCTCCGCCCTCGTTCTGAACTTGCGAAGATTCAACCAATGAGTGTATAAGAAGCGGTGGTTGACAGGCGCGTGCTTCGGAGGAGAGCCGCGAACTGTCTACGCTCTCCTGAATTGGCAGCAAGGGGTCGCATACGAGCAAGCCTTGTACATAGTTCACCAATTGGGCATTCCAGATTCGGGTGGGATTGGAGATGCCAAATTTAAAAAAAAAAAAAAAAAAAAAGATACTCTGCATACACCTTTATGTAGATGACAGAACGTACTTCAAATTTCTGTCTCATGCTTAGAAAAACCATGTAAGTATCCAGAAAAAAACAAGTTGATGGAGGCCTGATTCTCTGACCAGTGAGGTAATTCCAATGGAGCCCATCACAAAGACCCCAAGAAGACAGATCATGTGGTTCGCCTGAGACATGGGAGATGAAAAAATTAATGTATTAACCATTTGGACCACCTGTGAGTTGATGGTCTATCCCTAGTGTCCTTTTTGGTGCAGGCAAAGCCACAGTGCATTCCTGAATGAGCTTGCTTAGTGTTCATCTCGTGCCCAGTCTCATCCCCACATGTCATATAATGACGCTACCTGACCAAGTGTCGATATACAAAGCAAAAGGAGGCTTTTGGCATTGTTATTTGATGCCAGTTTAAAACAAACCCTTTCACCCAACCCCTAACCCTTAATCTGAACCTTATCCCTAAGTGTCAAATAAGGATGCCAAAAGCCTCCCTTTGCGTTGTATCACGACACTTGGTCAGGTAGCGTCACTATATGACGAGTTGGAATGAGAATGTGTTTTCATCTACCCTGAACATAATTACAGCTCTGACAGAATAGTGGTAAAATATTGTAGGGGAAGAAGTCTGGTAAGTCTGATGGCACTCTGCAGTTCAACAGCAGCTGACTCAACAGAACGCGCATTCATGCATGCTAGAATTGCTCATGGAAAATTTTGATAAAGAAGCTTGTGAGGTGAGATAAAGCCATTCTCAAGAGAGGAATTCAGTTCCCAGGCACGGAACTCTACCTTACATCTTGAAGCTCCCGATGCCTTCTTATCGCTTGTCAGTTCTTTTGTTGAAGTTTATATTATATGACTGCAAGAACGGCAAGCAAGTGTAAGTTAACCACCTGAGTGTGAATCAGAATTTGCCTTCTGTAATTAAAGGGTCACCACAGTCTGGCTGGAAGATAGTCTTTTAAGATCCATGCTTTTAAATATTTCTCAGAGGTTGTTTGCTTTTTCCAAATGTACTTTATCATTCTTGTTTGGTGTTATAGCTGACAAAGTTCTTGGACATAAGGCTCTAACCCTGAAGCAAGTTGAAAATCCAGGTTTAGGAAGTAAAATTGGCCAACTTCTTATTAGTTCATTCCAATTTCCTGAATTTGCCAATTAATGCGTGCTGGAGGGAGAACCATTTAGTAAATAAAATATGCTGGATGACTTCATTAGTGGAAGAACATGATAAGATTTTTTAAATGTGTGCAGTGTTCTGTAAACCTCTGGATATCTAAGGCTGTGAAAGCCATAATATGCCTGCATTAGTGAAAACTCTTTACACGTCTAAAGATCAGAAATCTTAGCTCTGATTTGGCATTAACAGTTTGATGCCAATATTGCCCTGCTTTCACCAGGAAGTGGTGAAGCTAATTAGTATAGCACTAAATTTTTCACTTTTCTATAAACCTAACCTACCCAAAATGAGTGGTTTGACCAGAATTGCAGCTTTTCAACAAAGCCAAAGGACTTCACAAGTGGCTTCACAAGTGAAGTTGACAAAAGACAAGTCTTTTTCCTAGGTGAAGAATCAGATGGGTAAGAGTGTTTCAGAGAGTGTCTCAGCCCATTGTTAAAGCTTTGAGCTTTTATTAAGCTCTTATTTTCCTATAAAACCACGGATCCAGATATGGATTTGTAAAATGCAGGTGATGTATTTTAACCTAAGGAAATTCAGGCCTATTATATACAGTTGCAATAAAAATTATTCAACCCCCCTTGCACATTAGGTTTACTGGCAAAATTTACAAACTTTCCGCTGTTTGCAATGAACAAATCAAACAAGAACAACTTAAATGGCTCAATGCAACAAATATTACAAGTGGCCTCTCCGAATTCAACACAAAATGCCACTTTTAATGACCACTGCAGGCTCAAAATTATTCAACCCCTTCATGACAAGCATCTTTAATACTTAGTAGAGCACCCTTTTGCCGCTATGACCTGCAGGAGATGTGACGCATAGGCAGACACCAGCTTCTGGTAGCATTCCCAAGGAATCTTAGCCCAGTCCTCATGGACAATGGCCTTCAGTTCACTAATATTCTAGGGTTTGCATCCTGCAACTGTCTTCATCAAATCCTACCAGAGATTTTTTATGGAGTTCAAGTGAGGTGACCGTGATGAGCACTCTAGAATCTTCCCAGACTTCTGAAACCAAGTCTTGATGGATGTTAAGGTATGCTTAGGATAATTGTCCTTTTGGAAGGTCCAATGATGCCCAAGCATCAGCTTCCCTACAGACGGCATGACATTTTCTCCTTAGATATCCTGGTACTTGACTGAATTCATCTTGCCCTCCACACTTTGCAGATTTCCAGTGCCAGATGAAGCAAGGCAGCCGCAGAGCTGCAAGCCCCCACAATTCTTCACTGTAGGCAGGGTGTACTTTTCAGCATATGCTTCTTTATTCCTCCTGCAGACACACCACTGATTCATAAGCCAGAAATATTCCAGTTTTGTTTCATCACTCCACAGAACAATATCCCCAATCTTCTGTGGCTTATTTATATGGTTTTGAGCATATTGGAGCTTGTGCTTTTGGATCAGTCGTGGTGTATGTCTTAGAGACCTTCAACGTTTCGTATGCGCCCTACTGTGCAAACTGAAACCTCAGTGCCTCCTGCCTCCTAGTCTTGTTGCGGGTCTCCTGCAGTCACTCGAGGGTTTTTGACCACCCGTCTCCTCAGGAATCTGGGACAGCCATTGATAGCATCCTCTTTCTGCCACATCCTGGTACTGTTGCCACTCTTCCTTTAACTCTGAACTTGCAAACTATGCTTCCAACTGTATCTCTCTGAAAATTCAGTGCCTGTGCTATCTTTTTGTATCCTTTTCCTGGTTTATGCCAGGCAATGATCTCCTCTATTAGCTTATAGATAAGCCATATTATAAGCCATATAAATAAGCCATATTTCTAATATGCAATCAAATGTCTCTGTCAACAACCCCTAGCGAGTGCAAGTATTTGATGTGTTCTATCTCAAGCAAACATGATGCAACTAATTAAGCTCTTGATTAGCTGCATTGGGTGTGCTTTAGACAACACCTGATTTGCAAATATGCTCTTAAGATGGATTATATTCGGGGGGTTCAATAATTTTGAGAATGCAGTAGTCATTAAAAATGGAATTGTGTGTTAAATTTGGAGAAACCACTTGTAATATTGGTTGTGTTCAGCTATTTAAAATGTTCTTGTTTAATCTGTTTATCACAAACAGCTGAAAGACTGTAAATTTTGATATTAAACCCAATTTGCAATGGGGGTAGAATAATTTTGATTGCAACTGTTTATTTATATATTTTTAATTCATGTACAATCCCAATTCGAAAATAGTTGGGACAAAGTGTACATTGTGAATAAAATCAAAGCACAATGACTTTAAAATCACACCAGCCAGTATTTTATTCACAATAGAACAGAGATAACATAGCAAATGTTGAAACTGAGAAATTTTACAATTTCATCAACAAAATGAGCTCATTTCAAATTTGATGGCTGCTACAGGTCTCAAAAAAGTTGGGACAGGGGCCTGTTCACCATGGTGTAGCATCCCCTCTTCTTTTTAACACAGAGTGGAGGCGTCTGGGCATTGAGGAAACAAGTTTCTTGAGTTTAGCCATTGAAATTTGATCCCACTCTTGTTTAATACAGGCTTCCAGCTGCTGGATAGTTTTGGGTCTCCTTTGACGGACTTTGCGTTTAATGATGCGCCAAATGTTCTCAATCGGTGAAGATCAAGGCCCGTATTCACAAAGCATCTTATCTTATTGCTAGGAGTACTCCTAAGTCGCGCTAAAAAGTTTTATATAGGAGTAAAATCTTAAAAGTTATTCACAAAGCTGCAGAGAGCAATTTTGAGTTAAGAAAACTGGTAACTCCTAGACTAGGAGTAGCTCTGAGATTGGTGGGAGTAATGCTGCGTTCCATTTGTTCTCGGAAGTCGGAATTTCCGAGTTCCAAGTCAGAAGTTTCAACTGGAACGCCCCCCGAGGTCGGATTTCTGACTCGGAAAGTCGGAGAATCTTCACTACCCCTGAGTTAACATTCAAAGATGGCTGCCCCAGGTCTAAACAGTAATTAGAAGCTCCTGTAATATTTCGTTTATTACTTCTGACTCGTGTTTGTCGCACTAAATCAGCCGTATACATTGTTCGACGTATATATATGGAAATCCATCGTGTTTGAAGGTTGCAGAAGGACCGCATATTTGTCCAGAAGTTGCTTATATTCGGACAAGGCAAACGTGAGAATAGCTTTTGTAGACATGCACATCTTGTTTTACTACTCTTCTTCCCGGTTTATGGTGGTTGGCAACTTTTTTCCGATTTTGTAACTGGAATGCTGAAAACTCGGCTGTGACGTCATTCCCAGCTCCGACTTCCGAGGTAAATGGAACGCAGCATAAATCTCCGTTGCTATGGATAATGTCAATTCTCATGCACGAGTCTTCGGACAATGAGCACGGTGATTGGTTGTTTGGTGACAGAGCGGCCCATTGAAAAAAATATCACACATACAACCCATGGAGGAAAAAATGAGGAAATAGTCCAAGCGGCTGGTTTGTCCCATAAAATAATAACATGTTGAGCACTCCTGAAAATGCACTATGCGCAGTCCCCACATATCACGCTCTAGGCAAATAAACATACATAGGAAATAGTTGTAAAAACGCCAATAGCATAAAACGAGGCAATAATAAAACACGCGTCATTTGCCCCAATAATTAGCAACTTATTACCCAATGAGAATATGTTGCCATCATTTAAATGTCAGGCCATTCAAGTTTGTTTGTCCTAAACTGTCATGGATGAAAGTTCAAAAAGGACGCGAAAACCTAACTGGAGCCACAACCAGTTACTGCTGCTGGCCCAGTTGGTGCTGGAGCGAAAGCATGTAATCAAAGGGAAATTTGGCTTGGGGCTGAACAGCAAATCCAAGCAGAATGCGTGGGATAATATCAGCCTACAGATCAATGCTGCGTTACCCTCGGTGTCTCGAACGACTGCGAGAAGCGGTGGTATGGGCTGCAATCGCAGGGGAGGTCCTAGATTGCAGCTTATAAACGGGCTATCGTTCAAACAGGAAGGCATACTAAGCTTGGATTGTAATTTATAGCCTACAATTTAGATATGCATACAAAATATGACATAGGCTGGTATTATTAAGATGATCTATTAAATGTAACCCTCGCTCAATAGCGTAATAAAATAATTCATGCATAGCAGGAGGAGGTACAGCACCAAAGCCACAGTCCCCAAGCAAGTGGTATTCCACAGGCACATAATGCCTGTCAAATAATTGGCATATGCTGCTTTACATTAAAATGCGAGAGTCGTGCGTGGATCCTGGCCATTTCGCAACAATGTCCAAAATATTGTATTCGGCATCAAATACTATTTGGGTGTTGATGGGGTGAACTTTTTTGTTTACAAATACCTCTTCATCTTGGGTCGGAGAAATAATTCGAATATGGGTCCCGTCAATAGCACCGATGATACTGGGCATACCTGAGATGTGCATGAATTGAAATTTGATTCTGTGTTGTTGGCAAATGTCCATTGGAAACCGGATAAACTGTCGGATGATATGGGGTTCACAGAGTGCATTGATTGTTTGTTGAACTGAGCGACTGACAGATGATTGTGAAATCCCTAAATTGTCCGTGTTGCAAAGTTGCATTTTTCCGGTGGCCAAGTAACAAAGTGTTGTCAAACATTTTATTTCGGGGCCTATTGGGTTGTTTCTCGTGGTTGGAGATGTAATTCTCTCCCTCACCAAGTCAACAACAAATAAAATCCCTTCACGGTCGATCCGATATCTTTTCAACAACTGCGCATCATTCAGAATTTCCAAGTCATTCCGTCTTTCAACAGCAGCAGCCATTTTCCGATTCTTTGTGAATAGGTTTTAGCGAGTTAGGAGTCCTCTTGACTACTTTTAAGCTCTCCCAGACTTAGGAGCTACTTTTAGGCCTAAAATGCTTTGTGAGTAACACTTAGTAAAAATAATTAAGAGTTCTAAATTTACGACTGACATGCCCAATTTTTTTAAGAGTTTCTCCTAAATCCAGCAGTTAGGACCTACTTTTAGCGCTAAGATGCTTTGTGAATATGGACCCTGGACTGCAGGCAGGCCAGTTCAGCACACGGACTCTTCTACTACTTAGCCATGCTGTTGTAATAGCTGCAGTATGTGGACTTGCATTGTCCTGTTAAAATACACAAGGCCTTCCCTGGAATAGATGTCGTCTGGAGGGGAGCATATGTTGCTGTAAAACCTTTATATACCTTTCAGCATTCATGGTGCTTTTTAGAACATGCAAGTGTCCCACACCATATGCACTAACAGGTGAATGGGATGAGAACTAATTACAATGGGAGGAACACATGAGGGAATCCTAACCACAATAACTGGCGAAAGCCAAGACACGGACGGGAATCATGCAGACATCCTATGACAGTAAAACAGCTCCGGTCAGGGAGTTCTAAGTGCACAGACAATGAGTGCAGGAAAGCATTAAACAGGTGTGAGAGATCTCGCAGAAACGCAGAGGAAGACAGGGACAGCTAAGCAAGAGGCGGAGACTAGAACAGGGCGATTGCTGAGAGTGAATTAGTACTAATTAGTAGTGGTGCAACTTTACAGATCTAACTAGAGTGCTCGTTAGTGAGTTAGTAATATATACATGGATTAGTTGGGTTAGTAGACTATGATACAAAATATAAATGTTAGTCTTGTTAGTAATCAAGAACAGCAAGGCGAAGGAAGTAAACGAGAATTGAAGGAATAATATGAAACACCAGAAACCATTGAAATCACCCGAAGCAGATGAGCACACAGACTGGGGAGACAGACTGAACCAACTAGATCACAAGACAGGGGAGACAAGTGCAATGAAACTGAAAATGGCATAAACTGAAACATGAAAATTACAATAACCAAAAAGAAAAAATAAAAGACATAATCCTGAACATAAAACATGAACACAAAAACCATAACCATGACAATACATTAATTTTTTTCAGCCCTTTTCTGCCTGTGTCCCAACTTTTTTGAGACCTGTTGCAGCCAGAAAATTTGAAATAAGCTCATTATAGAAATGTAAAACGTCTCAGTTTCAACATTTGAAATGTTATTTATGTTCTATTGTAAATAACATATTGGCTCATGTGATCTGAAAGTCATTGCATTTTGATTTTATTCACAATTTACACTTCGTCCCAACTATTTCGGAATTGGGGTTGTAATATTCCTTGAGAGTGTAAAGTGGAAGACTTCCTTGAACCAAATTATGATGATAAGAGAGAGGCCACCAGGTGTAAGAGGCCCTACTGCACTGGAAAAACACATCTTTTGTGACAAATGCAACATCCACCTGTGCTTTGTGCCACACAGAAACTGCTTCAATGCCGCTCATCGAAAATGAGTGAATAGATAAAAGTATCCATAAGCTCATATCTATTCCAATTGTTTGTGTGATCAGTTGCTTCATGTACCCTGCTATGTTAAAAAATACGGCAATGCATTCATGATATTTTACTGACAAAGACATCAAAACTGAAGTCTTGATTTTATGTTACCAAAAAACATAAACATGCAAAGTTGTTCATGTTCAGACCTGCACACAGACAAACACACATGCAGACACATGCAGACATCCACTTCCAAATGTCAAAAACAAATCCCATTTTTCTTAAGTTTTAATGACATTTCACGCCCATTTAGTAATGGCGTCCATTGTAATGGGCATGTAATAACACTAATAAAAAATTGACTTGGCATAAATGTCTTTTTTTTTCCTGCATTTCTACTGGTGAGGAGTGAAAAGCAACTGGATAAAATTTTTTTGCTCAGCAGAAAGAAATCAGGAATGGTTGGGGCTATGGGGATACTGTTGGTGTTGTGGTGGGGGACAAATAGTGGAACATCTCTCACCGTACTTACATGGCCCAGGTGCGGGACCAGGTCAATTTCAATGAATAGTTGTTGATATCCTGATTGAAGTAAAGCAGTGCTTCGGTCTGAGATAGTATGAGAGAACTTCCTGCCTCCTGGCTCCTTAGTGATAGATCAGTAGTCAAAGCAACAAAACAGTACATTAGTGTCACAGGTAAGATATGCAGAACATCCCACTTGAATTTGCTGTGCTCACAGATCGCCTCCATTCCATTGAGGGAGCCAGGCCAGAGAAAACCCAGGAACCATTAGCTACTAAGAATTACCGGGAAGACCTATCCCTCGGTTTGTTGGGTGGGGCTAGCACCAGCTGGCCCCCGGCGAGGGACAGCAGTGGGTACGATGGGATGCCTAAAAGAGCAAAAATTCTGCCTGAAAGAGCACCAATTCCATGGAGCTTAAGCCGTGAGTTAACTGCAACCAGTAGCCTTGTGCTGGCCCCCCTCGGTGAGAGTGGCGGGTCTCCCCAGTGAGGGGCAATGAAACTGCCCCAGCACAGCGGAGAGGAGATCCAGGTCTGGCTTGCTGCCCAGCTTAATGCCTGGACAAGAGGGGGAGACAGCCAGGCATGTTGCCCTCGCCCTGGAAAGGAAGGCGCTACAAGTCCTCTCTGATCTCCAGCTGGGCAAGAGGCTTCATTAGCCGGCCATGGAGGGGGCCATCCAGCACCGTTTGGCCAACATATCTTCGCCGATGACACCAAGGACCAGTGAGTCAACCGGCGGAGGAAGCCTGGAGAGAGCCTGGGTGCCTTTGCTGTGTACTTGAAGAGCAATGCCCAGTGGGGGTACCCCATGTTTGACTCCCCCACCCAGGAGGAACTGGCCCACTAGGCGTTTATTGGGGGGCTGCAGTTGGTGCAACTAAATGATCACGATCGGCTCCAAGCCCCGCAGAACCTGGTGGCCACCCTTCCCAAAGCGGAAAGGGTTGAGCACATGCTGCATGCTTCCCTGCTGCAAGAGGTCACTCACTAAGCTCAACGGACCGACCTTGACAGTGTAGAGGGGAAGGAAGAGGCCCGGAGAACTGACACGATGGGGGAGAAGGGGGGCAGAACCATCCTCTGAGGGGTGCTATCGGTGTGGAGAGCCAGGCCACATTGCCTGCTACTGCCCAGCACCCACTCCTTGGGCCCCAGCACCCACACCTGAGTCTCCCTTGCAGTCGCTCTGGCCCGCCTTGGCAAAGCTTAGGGACTGTACGTGGACTGTTGGCTAAAGTTGATACAGGGGCCTTCATTTCCCTGGTTCACCCCGGAATGATGCCTTAGTCTTACGGACCCAACTCCTGGGGCTGGAAGCCTAGTCAGCTCCATATTACCACCAGGATTGGTGGGTGAGCCAGGAAGAGAGGCAAAGGGTCCATTCCAATGACTGGCAGCGGCCACACCACTGACCACCAGTTTTGGCTAGCCGATATTCAGGACCCGTGTATCATGAGGTTAGACTTGTTGAGCAAATGGGAGGCTGTCGTGAATGTAGCTCAAGCCACTCTTCAATTCGGCCATGAAAGGGTCACCACAATGCCAGCCAGCAGCCACCGCAGCCAGCGCGAACCAACAGTCACTGCCAGCCAGCAACTGCTGACAGCGAGCAGCCGTCGCAGCCAGTTACTGCTACAATTGATCCTGTCCCTCTACAGCTGTTGGCTGAGACCCAACAAGCGGTCAATGAGCTGTATGACAGCAGTAGTGAGCATTTAAACGCTGACCAAAGTCGCCACGAGAGCTGCTAGAGCAGTTTAAAGACATCTTCGCTGCCTGAGACAAAAGATTGCACCCACTTGGTCCAGGATAACATTGACACGGGAGACACTGCCTTATCTGTGTTTGCCGGTTGCACTTTGCAAAGCAGGCTGCGGTGGTGTAAAAGATTATGGAGATAGCAGGGCCGGGGTCATCAAACAATCCAACAGCCCCTGAGCCGCTCCTGCTGTGCTGATAAGAAAGATGGTTCCTGGCAGTTCTGTGTGGACTACCACATGCTGAACAGAGTCACGCAAAAAGACTTTTACCTGCTGCCCACAATAGATGATGCATTGGACCTCATCGCGGGCTCGCGCTAGTTCAGATCCCTCGACCTTTGTTGCGGCTACTGGCAGGTGGCGCTGGCACCCGACGCGTGAACGAAGACTGCATTCTCCATTTGCCAGGGGCTATGGCAGTTTTGAGTCATGCCCTTCAATCTCTGCAATGCTCCAGCCACATTTGAGCGGTTGATGGAGAGGGTCCTGGCTGGCGTCCCCCGAAGCCTGTGTGTGGTGTACTTGGATGATCTGCTGTCCCACACTGCTGATTTTGAGGGCGCCCTCTCCAGCCTCACTGATGTCTTTGGCACCATTCGACAGGATGACCTGCGGCTGCATCCTAGGAAGTGCCATCTGCTTTGGCAATAGACCACTTTCCTGGGCTATGCCATCGAGGCCTCAAGAAAGGGCACAGACCATGCTAAGACAACAGCCGTCAGGGACTGGCTAACCCTCCAGAACACGACGGAGCTGCAGAGCTTCTTGGGGCTGGCATAATACTACTGCCGCTTCCTCAGAGATTTTTCCACCATCGCTAGTCTGCTGCACCAGCTCACCCACAAGGGCCAGGTGCTCCAGTGGACAGATGAGTGTGCTACAGACTTTGACCAGCTTTGATCAGCCCTTGCAGAAGCCCTGGTGCTGGCCTACTCATATCCTGACCGTCCCTCCATAGTGGACACCGACGGTAGCCTTGTGGGGGTGGGAGTATTCCTCTCCCAGGAACAGGAGCACGGTGAGCAGGTCATCACCTTTAACAGCTGCTCCTTCAGTCAGTCAGAGTGGAAGCACTGCATGACCAGGCGTCAGCTGCTGGCTGTCATCTTGGGGCTGCACCAATTCTGGCCCTTCCTGTATGGGTGGAGGTTCCTTCTACGCACAGACCATGCTTCACTCACCTGGCTGCTGAACTTCAAGAAGCCGGAGTGGCAGCTGGCACGTTGGCTGGACAAACTGCAGGACTATGACTATGAGATCCAGCACCAGGCAGGGGGCCTCCACGCCAATGCAGATGCCATCTCCCAATGACCACGTGAAAAGGAAGGATGTCACCATTGTCAGAGGGCCCAGGACAAAGACACCGAGCCCTCAGCAGTGGCTGTGCGAGCTGCACGCCCTGACGATAGCGTTAGTGGGCCCTCCACTCCAATGATGGTGGAGACGATGGACCACCAGCAGCTCCTCCATTACTAAGGGCAAGACTTGCTTCTTACCACAGTCCAGGCTTGGGTGGGGGCCAGGCAGTGACCACCCTTGGCAGCAGTGACAGCAGCAGACCCGGAGACTAAAGCCCTGTGCTCCCAATACACCAGCATAACTAGCCAAGATGGCCTCCTCTACCATCGCGCAAAATCTCCCTAAGGGCAGCAGGAGGTCATCCAGCTTATTGTCCCCAGCAAGCTAAAACCCCCGCTGCTCCTGCTGGTCCATGGCTCGGCAGATGCCGGTCACTTTGGGGCGGCCCAGACACTCCACCGGCTGCAGTCCTGCTTCTACTGGTCGGGGTGCCAGCAGGATGATGAGCTCTTTGTTCATCGGTGTCACACCTGTACAGCACGGAAAGGACCAGCACATTGTTCTCAAGTGCCTCTGCAGCAGTACCAGGTGGAGGCCCCAATGGAGAGAGCTGGGGTCGACGTCCTAGGCCCTTTTCCAACCAGCAACCAGGGGAAACGCTATGGGCTGGTGGCTATGGACTACTTCACCAAGTGGCCTGAAGCCTACGCTGTCCCCGACCAGAGTGCCAAAACAACGGCAGACTGGCTGATGAATGAATGTTCTGCCGTTTTGGTGTCCCATAGGAGCTCCACAGTGACCTGGGGTGGAACTTTGAGACTGGGGTGTTTGCTGAGGTCTGCTGGTGGATGGGGATTCGGAAGACCAGAACAACACCACTCCACCTGCAGAGCGACGGATTGGTCGAGTGCTTCAATCACACCCTGGCCACCCAGCTGGACATCCTGACTAGCTGCCATCAACGGGACTGGGACCTGCACCTGCCCCTGATGCTGTGGGCATACCAAACGGCAGTACGGGAGTCCACCAGAAACACACCAGCAGCACTCACGTTTGGCCATGAGCTCCTCATGCCAGTGGACATAGTGTTCAGCCCTCCCCCTGAGCCAGCTGTGAGAGGCGAGCCAGGGCTGGAGTACCTGCACAACCTCTGGGAGTGACTGCACGATGTACACAAGCTGACCTGCAAGGCCCTTGCTGGAGCCGGGGCTCGTCCAAAGAGGGGTTATGACGTCCATTGCTGGGGCAAGGACTTCGCACTGGGAGCCCAGGTGTGGGTGTACAGCCCAGACAGGAAAAAGGGACTGTTTCCCAAGCTCATGGCTCAGTGGGTGGGACCCTGCACTGTTGTATTCAAATGATCAGATGTTGTTTACTGGGTGAGGCTCACCAAGAGGGGCTGACTGGTGTCCTTCATCGGGACCGGCTGGCACCTTATTGTCCTTTGCTGCCCTGTGAGGAGGAGCCAGTGGGGGGCTAAATAGACTCTTCAAATGAATCATTTTCAATTTTATTTTCTTTTTTGGAATTGGGGTAGTAAATTGGAGCTTTGACAGTTGGACTGGTGTGGCAGACCACGCAAAAATTAAAAGTAGGCATTGTTTCAGTACTGAAGTTGTTATAAAATACAAATATGTATTTATTTATTATACTATTTTTCAAATTGTGATAGCCCCCATCCAAGCACATCCTTCACCATTGTTCCCTTTTCTTAGTTAGTGATTTTAAACTGAACATCAAAACTTTTGTTAAATTCCCTTGATAATACTGTATGTCAAGTCCTTCTTACTGCACTTGAGCAACATAAACATTCATGTGTTTCAATTCCATTCATACACACATGCAAAGACATACATACTCTGTTGCAAACACATACATGACAGTGATGGAGAATAAGGCAGTATTCAAGTTCTTCTATTTCTCCATATATCTTTGCACATTGCTCTCAAGCATATTGCTCTCAACTTGTTCCCGTTTTAAGGTCTCCTGATTTATTATGAAACAGTTTATTTACTGAATAATCAGGACCAAGACATAAGCAGTGAACAACAAATCGGTTGCCCAGGCGCCCGGGACAATCAGTTTTTCACGCGGACAAGTAAAAACGAAAAATCAGTTGCCCATCGGGCAACCACTCTAAAATATTGACCGGGCTACTGATTTTTCCCGCCACGGTTGCCCAAACAACGTTCGTCTGCTCAGCTTGTAGAAACTGTCAGAAAATTGGTGTAGACATACATAAATACCTGTTCCGATCAGCAAACAACCGCGAAAACCCGTAGAATCAATAATCCATGTGCGACTCGTTGCTTCCATGTGAGACAAAGTTGTCCAAGTTTTGAAGCATTTGATTGGACTTGAAGATGCCCACTCAGTTATATGGGTCCTTCCATGCAATAGGGTACAGAAGTGTGACACAGACATGGCATTTTGGAACATGCCCCATGATAACCATTTTTTGGGTTCAGGTAGTTCAATTAACGTACTATTCAGTGAAATAGAAGACAAGATAATGCTACTGTTTGGAAAGTCGTTATTTCGCTTGATGTGTGACCTTATGAAAATCGTCACTTACGTGACATTGACAAGTAAGTCCTCCCAAAAATCCTCAAAATTATGAAAAGAAAGAGATTCTGTTGTTTTTCAGTAAGTAAATGCTTTTTTCTAAAGGATAGGGTTCAAACCTTTGCAAAATACAACTTGAAGGTCCAGAAAATATAGTTGACACTTGCTGCCCTGAGCTGGCCTTGGGTCACACTCGGTTAAGATTCTTTTTTTTTACAAAACAGACCCTCATTGTTGTACCAATACATATTTTTCTGCTATTGGTGGCAAGGAGCATCTATTTTCAATGATAAATACAAGCCAGCTTTGGTTATATAATAATAGACTAGGTGAATGTCACATGCGTGATGAAAATGTTGACGGAAAAACGCCACTTACGTGATAAATGTCACTTCCGTGATGTAACTCTTGACGATATGTTCCTGGTTTTATTTGAACTTTACATACATCAGAACTGTCCTTAAACAGTTGTAATCTCCTAAACCCTTTAATTTGTATTGCATTATGTACCTCTTGTTATGATATGCAAGGATTGTTGACACAAAATAATCAGTGTTTATTTCTATACCTGCAACAATAAAACGGTTGATTATGAGAAGTCCATAATCACAATTGTGCACTGCGTGGACAGTTTGAGTGAATCGCGCAATATGCTAACTACCCTGAACCTGGATGTAGCGTTAGCGATACAACCACCAAAAAAAGTACAGAACACGCCATCAACCTGTCACAGGCTGAAGGAACACCGAAAATGAGAATACTTGGAACGATCGTGACCCTTGACAGCCGTGAAGTGATGTCCATTGTCATGTTTGAAAATCGGTCAAAACATACACAACGCTAGTGCATCCACTTATAGGATGCAAAACAACGAGGGTAACGCGCTAAAGTTTGCTTGATATTCCCACTAATTTTATGTCAGAAGGTTACATCGTGCCTCTATATGATAATCCACAAAAGACTGCTTGTTTGCACGAACGTAATTCTTAGAACGAACGTGATTTGTGGAAATGGGTTGACGGAAAAACTTACCTGAGTTGGCGGGACGCCATCCTGCTGCTTCCTGCTTTATCCTCAGATCCAACGACTGGGTAGCATCGAAAACAAGAACTGACGACCTCGGCGCTGATGTAGATGTTGAAATCCGTTTGAAAATCCACCAATTTTTCACACATTTTCAAGTGCTGTAAAAATACTAAGGAACAGAGCATATTGAAACTATAAAAGTTATCTCCCCTAGTGATGTACTTTTTGGCAATATATAAATATCCCACATATCACATACTGTTATTGCACACAATTGAGCTTGTTTCACAAGGCAATCAAATACACATTTGCATGGATGGACCCATATGTTAATTGGAACGATTGCGTTTACTCTCTCTCGATAGTCAGTTTGCCATGGGATGCAATGAGAGCAGGAGATATCCGTGAGGTTGAGAGACCGTTTTGCCTAATGCCTTCATGCTGATATGGTATATGCAGCAGTGAATGTGCACCTTGGGGCCGTGTTTGTAATTAAAGCCGTGACATATCTTGTCTTTGCCACAGAGGTGCAAATAACAGTCTACTGTATGCATCTGAGGTGGCTGGCATCCGTTACATTAGCTAACTAGATGGCTAAATAATCAAAAGAGTACCGTAGTTTAATCAGTGATCGGTCACACAGTATATAGCCAAAGAGACTGCAGTGTCTTTGGGAGTGGGTCTGGGAGTCACCGTCCCCAGCCCCCATGGTATGCTACCTAAAGAGCAATCAATGGTACATCCAACAAGTGGGTTAAATTAGGGCAAAAACAAATGACGCCGCTTATTTAGGACGATCATTTACAAAGATTCTTCATAGTTAACGTTAGCTAGCTAGCTATATTGCTACATAATCTACAGAGTAATATAGTTTAATAAGCGATCGCGCATTCGCGACACAGCCACACATTCCGCAGAATCTTCGGAGTAGGTCTGTGTAACAGGGCTCGAAATAGCGGGTGCATAGGTGGACGTATGCACCTGGCTTTCGGCAGGTGCACCCAAAATTTAAAGTTGGATGCATCACGTGCACCTAGTAAAAATCTGCCCCCGAAATAAGTCCTCTTTCTACAAATGCGCTCATCCTTACCTGGAATGATAAATTTTATCGGTAAGGGACGAGAATTAATGACAAAATCGATGAGACTACAAGACTGTGGAACACGTTTGGTCTGAGGCCGCGTATGTGTTAACACTGGCTGATCGTGTAATGTATATTTCTCATCTGCCCTCCGCGGCACCAGGGGGCGCTGCCAGCACAGACCACGACCCGCACCAATGGGACTGCGTCCTAACGGGAGAAATAAATGACGTTTTACACTGATTGGGTGGACACTTGAAATTATGCACGCGCATAATATATATATAATATATAATACTCGTTGAGACACTTGGGAAATTGTAATTGAGATTCATGTTTGAAGATCCATTCACGTTGGTTGATCCACTTACTCGTTGGATGTAATGTAAGTGGCTGCTGGGTGATTAATAAAATCTTACCAAAAAAAATTCTTCTAGATTAAATATAATCTAGGAGGAGAGGGTCTTAATTATGGAGTTATGAAGAATGTAAAAATATAAAAACAGCAAAAAGCAGCACTGTTGCTGCTATTGAGGCCAGACAGGTCCTATGATGGAGTTGTGGAAAATTACTTTAGTTTCTCGGCCAAGTCTAACAAAGTGAAATTAAATTATCCCTTAAACAGGCAGGAATAGAAATATTGTTTCAAAAAATCATTTGATGTCACAGGTTATCTCATTTGCACCTAAGTAAAACATTTTCACTCTCATTTTTGAAATATGTTGTATAATTTGGATTTTATGAATTGTATCTCCCAGGATACATTGCCCTATTTGGGTATAAAAACAGTCAAAATGGTGAATATTTAAATCCTTAATTAGACAAACAGAACTTCTTTCTTTCTTGATTTTATTGGTCTTTTACATTCCAAATTAGTGTAAAAATGTATTTTATACATTTTTATCATTGTATTAGCCTTTCACAGTATTTGGTTTTATCTATGAAATTCAATCTTTAGGTATGAATAGCAATGTTTTTTCAACATTGGCCTATTCATAAAATGACTGACAAATGTAACTATTAATAGTTACATATTATAGACATTTATAAATAGACTATAAATAGATATTTTGTCATGTCAAATAGCAAAAAAATAGTTATAGAATATAGCAAAAGATCTATATGGTGTAGCTCATCTGCTTGCATAAATTCATGGGCAGTTGCTGTTATATATATTCAAACCTTGTCTTACACCAAGTTTAACACAGGATACAGTACATATATGCCTAAATATGCTATGTGTGTATCACAATGAGCAATTCTATTCTAGGAAGTAAGGGGATTAAGTAGTAAATATGCGTAAATGTACCTCGAACACGGTCATTATCATTTTATGTCATGGCTTTTCAGGTGTCGGGTCTTCCTCTTAAGATGGTTTAAACTTTTAAAATTATTATTATTTCAACTTTTACCAGCTTGAAATATGTTTTCACATCATTTTTCACAGTTTAGGAGGTTTTACGGTTATTCTGACTGGTTTTGCAGGCCATATAGCAGCTATTTTAGCTTGAAAGGCTTAGACCATCTGAAACCCGCAATTAGCATGTTTTTTAGCTGTTTTTTTTCTGGTTAGCTGGCATAAAACCATCAAAAAACATCTTTGACCATGATAGATCATGTTAGACATACTTGACCAGCTACCAGCATGAACAGGTATAGCTGGATTTTTCAGCAAATAACTGCTCTACCAATCTCATGTTCACACTCATAATGCATATTCCTACTATCATAAAATCACCAAATTACAACACTGTTGGAAAATAAAGGGATAAAATTACATATAATGCATACCTGTGACTGATAACATCTGATTTTGAAATGTATATAAGCAAGTATTCCTGTTTGAATCAAAATTTTGAATCCTATACAAAATACACATTGACCGAATTTATCCCCTAATCTGGCAACGTATCCTGTGGGATACATACACTTTAAACTTCCCAAACTAACTCCATTGACAAAGTTAGACAAATTTTTCTTCATCAGTATATTTTAACAGTTTCTATAATCACTTTCATAACTTAATATGATAATATTTTTACAAATGACTATGATTTTCAAGTACTTTGATACTTTGAGATCAGCATTTGCTCCACGGCTGGTGGCCATCTTGAAATTTGACTAAATCATGACTTATAACTTGAACAAAGTCATGTGACCTGTAAACTAGAAAGAGACCAGACTTTTGATAAATAATAAGTTGATTTGGTAAAAACATGTATTTATGCCCTCTATAGGGTGTTAAAGACTATGTATCTCTTGGTGCACGTTGCCTGTTAAAGGGTTAAAGATTGAATATTATCTGACTGTGATAAATAACAATAGTACACTCAGTTTCACCGATTTCTTCGTTTTTATTGTATTTTTCCATTATTTTTCTTATATACAGCATGATTTCAATAAAATCTTATCCCACCAATAATCCTAACCTGTTGCACCACTTCAAATTTACAGTAGTCCTATGGCATATCAAAGAATCTGAGTTTAAGAATATTTGTTTATCATACTATAATATTCATCTCTGCCATTTTCTTTATTTTTATTATTCTTATTATTCCGCCGAATTTTAAGAAAATTAATGCGGCCCGAACCGCAGTCGAAAGGTATCAAAGGTATCAAGCGTACAATTCACATCCAACCGAGTTAGCCCCAGCTCTACTCACCTGAAGTAGAAACAAGGCGACCTGGGCGTCAGAATTAAAACCATTCAACTCCCGGAATTCTCTCCAGCATTGGTATGCTTTCCCTATGTTTATTCGGGACTTCGCATAGCTGCGATCGCGTTCCTTTTTCCTCGACATGCACTCCTTTGAGCGTCTCTTTTTCGGCTTAGCTTCCACCATGCTTCATTCTGCCGCATCGGTAGTGCCACTTTTCGTTGCTCAGTCCCAACCCACTCGTCGTGCATGAGCACGGAACTGGCGCAGAAGACCCACCCCTGCCCTCCGATTCGTTGGAACACTTTTGTTGATGTTTTGGGACGCGGGTAGGTCCCCACGAGTTTGTGCATCTTTCTCAGTGTCTACCTGGCTGTAGGTGGCCCGCAGAGACCGGAGTTTTCACCACTCACTCATCAGAGGAGGTGCTAACAGTTCGTGAGGAAAAATCTCCTGTACGTGACAAATTATGTTTTGGCCCAGAATCGCTGATACAACCTTTAATGAATGCGATATATCACGGTTTGCAGTCTACCTTAAATGAAATTACTGTTTAGCAAAACTAGTGTTGGTCAAACGCAACGTTGATTACCAAAAGTTTTGTCTTCACTCATTACGACACAGGCTCGCTCAGTCAACGGCATCTGTTTGCCAAGCGAAACCTCCGAGGAATATTCGCACAGATTAAGAGCTATCACAGGAACAAATGCATGCGATTATATCTCGCAGGTAAGCATGCCTAGGTTGCCGTTTCTAGCTAACCCATTCAAGTTCTGTAACGTCTTCCTGGTGGTGAACAGGTGAACAATGTTAATTACTGCTTAGTCTCCTAAAATATCAAGAACTAGTTTCAGAAACCGAACAATTAGTAGCGCGACTGAATGACAGTTTCCCTATAAGTATTTCAGCGTTTTAAGTGTTTCCCTGCAGTTTTCTTGACAAAGGCTGCTGAGGGATAAAAAAAAGAGCTAAGTTGAGAACAAACGCAGCTTGCCGAAAACAAAGCGCTGACGGCTCAATAACTAGGAGTTAGATGTAGGCCAGTGGTCCCTTCTAGTCTTTTAATCCAGTCAAATGAAAATTTAAAATATTCTCAATCCTTCAAAACTCTGTCTCATATTGTATGTTTTTTTAAACTGTGTTCTATTCTTGTAAAAAAAGAAAAAAAAATCATTTAAACAAAGCAAATAGCCCATTGCACCGTAGAAAACTTACGAGGAATAATGAGTGAATGAATAAATGAACAGAAGTCATTTTATTTCCATCAAGAAAACTTAAAAAGAACTAATGTGGAATCACAGTTGAAATAAAATTTGTAGCCTACTGTTTCACGATTTCTGCGGTCACTGGTTTCAACTATGGCTTTTATGGCTTGAGTTCGTACGTGCGAGTGGGCTTTTTTAGTTTATTTTTCTTTCATACGTTCCTGTCCGATCCATAACCCTTCTGTGCAGATGTTGATGCCAGCGGATATGGAGCTGCTGTATTTATGTACGCAGTTACACTATTCTCTCACAAGATGGCACACCTGGATCACTTATTGAACGTTCACCAGCAAGCCGAGATCATACAGAGTCAACCGAAGTGCTCATGTTAACAGCCAATCACCTAGTTATTCACTTAGGCTCATCTGCTTCACGCACACTTATAGTTCACGCCCTCGTGAAACCCGGGAAAGATGTATTGATTGACATGTTTCTTATCCAATTCCAGGAAGTATAAACTTTCCACAGTAACTGAAAGACATTGTGATTGGTCAATCAGAAAAGTTTTTTTTTTTTTAAATACAGTATATGTCTTGACTACCTAAAATGCTTTTTGGCAGCCTAAAAATCTCTCTAGGTTGCCCGGCTGACAACTGAAAAGAAAAGTTAATTTCTCGCCCAGGTATGTGGTCTTACATGGATTTCTGCCTCTCTCTAACACTCAACTTGTGTTACTTGTATATGCTTGTGTGTTTGTGCAGAGGGTCAGCTGGAAAGGTCAGTTGGTAAACATGGATGAGAGTTATGCATTTATGCTGAATTTTGGGGGCAAGTGGCAGGCACATTCAAAATTTCTTCTGTGAAATTTTCTAGTTATAATATTCATCTCCGCCATTTTCTTGTGTTTTTCGAAAGGTATCAAAGGTATCAAAACGTGCGGCACAATCGCAGACCGGTGAGTAAACAGCACAGCATTCACACCCACGCAATTTCTTCCGAAATTGCAATATTCTAGTTCATTTTGTACAGCTGCAAAGCAGCTTTTTTTTTTTTTAATTGAATTAAGCAAGTTTTAGACTGTGCACCTAAACACGCACGAGTGCACCCATTTTGGTGCACCCAGTCAAAAAATCCTAATTCGAGCCCTGGTGTAAACGTCACTGCTCCCACGGTACACTGTATGAAGTTAAACGAATGGGCCTGCAGCGAGGCAGTGATAATTTCATTGGTCAACACGGAACCTGGCATTCTATTGGTTGGCGATTTTTGATAGGAATGTACCGCAGAACCATTCCGGACAACCGCCATTCCAGACGAGCAACTGATTTTCATTGAAGAGCTTCTCCGTGGACAACCAGTCAAAAAATTGATTTGTTGTTCACTGATAAGCCTATTAAAGAATTAGAAGAAATGACAAAGAGATCATCAGTAAGCTACATTGACAATGCACATGTGCAGTAATAAGCATGATAGGCTTATTATAAGGATGGCAATAATACAAATAATACAAAAAAGACTTGGGAGCAGCCAAGCTGCAACTAAAGATGTATTTAATGCATGCTCATAAAGCTGGAGCACTCAGCTACATGGCAGCGCATTTTGACCTCAGTCATCAGGCAGTTCTTTACACCTCACCAATGTCCCCTTAGGGGTAACGCCAGCATTACTGGAGTTTCTGAGGTGTGCCATGAGCCTCTGACCCTAAAATGCATAACTGCTGTCAAGCTGTTCCTGTTTAAGATTGCTTGATTAATAATCGCTCAATTTATTTACTGATTAATTATGACCAACATGTAAGACTGTAATTATTAAGAAATTATTGAGAAATGACAGATCACCGATGGGCTGCATTGACACAGTACTTAAAGGAGCTGTGTCAAAATTACTCAGAACATACATCCTAACAAAGTGAATCCGCTTGACTGCACGTCATAATCTGATTCAATCCTTGCCAATCCGTCTTCATTTAGCATTGTATTTATATATTTTAGTTACTCAGACACTATGCTTTTTATATTAAGGAGTTTTCTACGGAAATTCAAGGATTCGAAGCGCCGCTTTAGCAATTTATCCAAAGGATACTAAGAACGTAAGCTGGTTTGCCATCACCAATAATCACTGAAGACGAAAAATGCCTGGAAGACTTCAATATGAGATTGTATTAATGGCAAGTCTGCCACTGGCTTATTTTTAGCATTGGGGAACGTGTTCATCAAGGAAAATGACTGAAAACAGATTCAGGCTTATGAGTGATTGTCTTAACAAGCAGAATTGGCTACACTTGATGGTCCTGACTGTTTTTGAAGTTCATGTAAAGCCAATTTAATTAAACAATTGAAAACAGGTCAAGACCAATCATTATTTTCAAGGAATGGCCTGTGCTTCACCAGTTTTCAGTTCACAAGCCCCCACTTATGTCTACTGAATGGTACCAAAAATGACTTTATAATCATTTATTTTGCATCATTTATCAAACTTGCGTAGGATCTGATGTAGATTCTGGTGTAAATATCAGCGTTCGCCAGGTGTCACGTCTGATTTACTAGAAGTGTGTACGTCGCTGATTTCGATGTAGAACTGGCGTGGCGTTGATAAATCTGGCGGCTGAAACCATCATAATTTACATGACACGCCCCTATAAATTCATGCTCCGGGAGGCATAGTCCTGCCCACTTTACGACATGTACTCTCGAAAGACGGTAAAGAAGAAAGAACTTCACTGAGGAGGAAATATAAATTATCACATCCGAGGTGGAGAAAAACAAAATTATTTTATTTGGAAGCCTTAAGAGTGGCATAAAGGGAGCCCAGAAGGCTGCAGTTTGGAAAACTACTGCTGCTGCGGTAAACACCGTTGAGGTGGAAAACCGGAGTGCAGCAGACATGTGATTTTATTCATTAATAAATTGAAGTGATATTCACACTTATTTAAGTGCATCCAAGCACAAAAATTGATCGAAATTCGCGTGAGATGCACTTATAAGTGCGGCCAAGATGCACATTTCTCCATTGCCCACACTTATTTTAGGTGTGTCCAAAGCTAAAAATTGTTTCTTGGCCAAACTTATTTTTAAGCGGTACTTTCTATTAGCGGCACTGGAATGGTCATCAACTGGCGCACTTATAAGTGTGGCCAAGAAAAAAATTCAGCATTGGCCACACGTATAAGTGCGAATAACATTGGCCTTAATAAATTCAATTTATAGATCCAGGATATTTCATGTTATAGTATAGCCTACATAATTGACAATCCAAATGCTTCATATGTAGGTAAAAAAAAAAGTGGTCCAATTTTAAGATCGCCACCAGAAAATGGGTTGCGGCGCTCAGGCGCAGCAGCGCAGGGACCGGTGGAGGCCAACCAGCCTCAAACCTCCAGCTATCACCGTTCGAGGAGCGCGTGGCAGCAGGGCTCTTACTCCATTGGGAATACGAGGTGGTGTGGACACGGATGAGTCCCCACCGCCTCGCTCGGAGCTGCATGAGGGTAATTGTTAAAATACAGTCCGCAGAGGTCACTCTTAATTGAACTTTAATTAGTATTATTCCATGACATTTTATTGGGTGCCACACAAAATGAGCAGCCACCTGTCACTTTCCCGGAGGAGATCTTCTTTGTGCCGAAAGTTCCTCTCACGGCGGACAGAAGCAACAACAACAACAGAAGATCTGCCATTGTCAAAATGTGATCACAGTCAAAGTGTCCGTAGGCCTATATATACTGAGCAACAAAAGAAACGCAAGTTAGCTAGTTAGTTAATGTACTCTAATGGTTACGCAGTCAAAGTGACCGCAAAGTAAAGTTTGATGAAATGTGTAAATGTGCAGGCGCTAGTAATAAATTAGATTTTTTTAAATACTTACGCGCAAACTTATTTTCCAGTCTGCCTTTAATTAACTTGCGTTTCTTTAGTTGTTCAGTAGCTATATATCTGACTGGATGAGCATCTGACATACCACACTGCATATCTGCCCGAGCCACGCATTGAGCTTAATCAAATTGATTGTAATTGTCAGCCGTCTGGCCTGAAAAGCAGGTTGTCTCAAAATATAAGTTTAATTAATTTCTCAACACAGGTGTCTTATTTATTTATTCATTTATTAATTTAGCCTATTTATCTATTTAGCCTATTTATTCATTTTACTAATAAGAGCAACAACAGCATGGCATCTGCATCGCTGCATATGGTTTATTACTCATTTTGACAGCTGCACTCGTTCCTGCTTGTTGTTCGCTGGTTTCAAATCTGCGTATGCCTGGTCAGACCTGGCGTGAGATTTTTGCGGACCGTTCGCTCACGTTCAGATTGATAAATGCCGATCCTTGCGGGAGATTTGGCATACACCCATTTTTTTGGTGTACGCACATTTGATAAATGAGGGCCATTGTCACTGCATTGAGTTTCTAAAAACTGCCTCCATCTCGGGCTCATAATGATACGGCTGAGCCATTCCAGCTGCCTAAATTCCAGCTTGAATTTTACGATTTTTTGACAAATCTGATATTTCAGCGGACTCCGAAAACAAAACATTTTCTATCTCATCCTCACTACCGTTGTTGGAAGTGTTGCACATGATATTTATTGAATTTGGGAGTGAAAAATACAGATGTTCAGTTGTAGGTCCAGGTGAATGTACGAGGTGCAGCAGACAAGACTCACTTCCCACGACTGCTCAGAGTATTGTCTTTCTAGAGTTGACATCTCATGGATTACGAAATTGCACAAAGCGATTCAGCAATTTTCAAGGGGTGTTCCCAAGCCTGGTTTTTATTATCTTTTTACACTTCTCATGAATAGAATAACAAAAAACTAGTGTCAGATTCAAATTCACATGGTGAAAGTACTGTAGAACTGCTTAAAAGAAATTTTTTGAAAATTTGATTGTCATGGGACCTTTAACGTTTTACGTCATAATCAATGTCGCTAGGAAAATTCTGATTACTTTGTGATGCAATGAACAATAATGCCAGCTAAATACAAATTGCCCAGTCATTCTATTGACAAGACACGGCAAATGAGCAAATTAATGTATGGTTGTTAATTAGGCGTTCAGAAGGGCAGTCACTCACTATTCTCCACAATGCGAAAATAAATAATTTCAAACATTTCCATGTATCTTCTTCAGGGCATTGAGGGATGATTCAATACCCTTTAGACTTAAGTTGAAACCATTGGTAATTTAATAAATTATTATCGCATTGTGGCAATGAGTGCGCGACTGCCCTGCATCAACGCTAGAGTGCATTCTCTTTCTTAATCAGGAAAATTAAATTGGAACTGGTTTGGAGTTATCATGCAGTTTAAGGCGAGGTTCATTCCTAGTCAGCAAACATCACCATTAGCTCTTAATGTTTGGAACACCATTCACAGCTGGCAATGATATAGGAGGGCTCACGACTTGGCGCTTTTGCAGTATGACTTACATGATATCTCGTCGAATAAAACATTTTTTGCCTTGGTAAATTTTCTCAGGAAAAAAAATGGCTCGTGGCTACAGCTTCAGTCCTGTGCGCAGAGATTTTGGGTTTGATTCCAGGGAGAGGTTCACACCTCGTATGTAGATCGGTGGGCTCGAGACCAGCTTGGACATATGACTGGCTGTCGACGCAGTTCAGAAAGAAGAAAACGAAGATGTTCTGTATTTCTGCAAAGCTGTCTCTACTGGTCCCCATATTGCTTTGGTATGCAATGAAATACCAACATTGTTCTTGTATTATACTGTTTGAATAACAAAAGTTTTTGCAAGGCAGTTACAGGAAAAACTGTCCTGTCCTGTTACAAGTGCCACGGGACACTACTTGAGTGCCATAGGACAGTGCTCCTGTGCCATGGGACACTGTTCAGGTGCTGTGAGACAGTGCTCCTGTGCTGTGGGACACTGTTCAGGTGCTGTGAGACAGTGCTCCTGTGCTGCGGGACACTGTTCAGGTGCTGTGAGACAGTGCTCCTGTGCCGCGGGACACTGTCCAGATGCTGTGAGACAGTGCTCCTGTGCCGCGGGACACTGTTTGGATGCTGTGAGACAGTGCTCCTGTGGCACAGGACACTGCTCAAATGATGTGAGACAGTGGTCCTGTGCCACAGGACACTGTTCAGGTGCTGTGAGACAGTGCTCCTGTGCCACGTTACACTGTTCAGGTGCCGTGAGACAGTGCTCCTGTGCCTCGGGACACTGTTCAGGTGCTGTGAGACAGTGCTCCTGTGCTGCGGGACACTGTTCAGGTGCCGTGAGACAGTGCTCCTGTGCCGCGGGAGACTGTTCAGGTGCTGTGAGATAGTGCTCCTGTGCCGCAGGACACTGTTCAGGTGCTGTGAGACAGTGCTCCTGTGCCGTTACACTGTTCAGATGCCGTGAGACAGTGCTCCTTTGCCGCAGGACACTGTTCAGGTGCTGGGAGACAGTGCTCCTGTGCCGCGGGACACTGTTCAGGTGCTGTGAGACAGTGCTCCTGTGCCGCGTTACACTGTTCAGATGCCGTGAGACAGTGCTCCTGTGCCGCAGGACACTGTTCAGGTGCTGGGAGACAGTGCTCCTGTGCCGCGGGACACTGTTTGGATGCTGTGAGACAGTGCTCCTGTGGCACTGCTCAAATGATGTGAGACTGCTCAAATGATGCTCCTGTGACACTGTGGTCCTGTGCCACAGGACACTGTTCAGGTGCTGTGAGACAGTGCTCCTGTGCCGCAGGACACACTATTCAGGTGCCGTGAGACAGTGCTCCTGTGCCTCTGGACACTGTTCAGGTGCTGTGAGACAGTGCTCCTGTGCTGCGGACACTGTTCAGGTGCCGTGGAGACAGTGCTCCTGTGCCGCGGGGAGACTGTTCAGGTGCTGTGAGATAGTGCTCCTGTGCCAGATGCTGGACACTGTTCAGGTGCTGTGGAGACAGTGCTCCTGTGCCTCAGGACACTGTTCAGGTGCCGTGAGACAGTGCTCCTGTGCCGCAGGACACTGTTCAGGTGCTGTGAGACAGTGCTCCTGTGCCGCAGGACACTGTTCAGGTGCTGTGAGACAGTGCTCCTGTGCCGCAGGACACTGTTCAGATGCTGTGAGACAGTGCTCCTGTGCTCCTGTGACACTGTTCAGGACACTGTTCAGGTGCCGGGAGACAGTGCTGTGAGACAATGCTTCTGTGGACACTGTTCAGGTGCCGTGAGACAGTGCTCCTGTGCCTCAGGACACTGTTCAGGTGCCGTGAGACAGTGCTCCTGTGCTGCAGGACACTGTTCAGGTGCCGTGAGACAGTGCTCCTGTGCCGCGGGATACTGTTCAGATGCTGTAAGACAGTGCTCCTGTGCCGCAGGACACTGTTCAGATGCTGTAAGACAATGCTTCTGTGCCGCGTTACACTGTTCAGGTGCCGTGAGACAGTGCTCCTGTGCCGCGGGACACTGTTCAGGTGCTGGGATACAGTGCTCCTGTGCTGCCAGACACTGTTCAGGTGCCGTAGACAATGCTCCTGTGCTGAGGACACTGGGCTGCTTAACAGTGCTTTGCCGACAGTTCAGGTGCCTGAGACAGTGCTACTGTGCCGCGGGACCTGTTCAGGTGCTGTAAGACAGTGCTGCTGCATCACTGTTCAGATGCTGGACACAACTCAAATTGTGCCAACACAACACAAAAAGAGAAAACACAACGGCAAATCAGAAAACACAACACAAAGTGCTAAACACAACGGCAAATGCAAAAACACAACAGGCAAAAACAAAAAAAAACGAAAAAAAAGAAAACACAAATCAGAAAACACAACACAAAAAGAGAAAAACGGCAAACAAACAAAAGAAAACACAACGGCAAATCAGAAAACACAACACAAAAGAGAAAAACAAACACAAATCAGAAAACACAACGACAAAAGAAAAACACAACGGCAAAAAAGAAAACACACAACGGCAAAAGAGAAAACACAACACAAAAAAGAAAACACAACGGCAAATCAGAAAAAAAACACAAAAAAATCAGAAAACACAACACAAAAAGAGAAAAACACAACGACAAAAAGAGAAAAACAAACAAAGAGAAAACAAACACAAAAAATCAGAAAACACAACGGCAAAAGAAAAAACAAAAAGAGAAAATCAGAAAACAGAAAACGCAAAAAAAAACAAAAACAACACAAAAAGAGAAAACACACAACGACAAAAGAAAACACAACACAAAAAGAAAACAAACGAGAAAACAAAACACAACAAAGAGGAAACACAACGGCGCGTTTAGCAAAACGGAAAAGGTAGGTACCCTCGGGTGACATGAGTCGTCGCTGATTGGACGAAAGAACTGGTCCGTCCTTTGAACCGGAAAGACAATTCTGCTGTGCGCCAGACAAGCGGGCAAGCGGGATGCTGCCATGTATTGTCAAAATTGTGGCAAAACGTTTGAGGGAAAACCGAATTTCTGTAGTGAGTGTGGGCAAAGGCTGCAGGAAGACGGTGGCGACACTCACGCACCACCTTCAAGTAAGTAAACGGATGTAACGTTAATGTTTATGCTAGGCTACTTTTGGACGGTGTAACGTTAGCTCACCAGAGCAAGTTAGCTAACTGTCAGTTTCCAGACCTTACTCGACAATTCCTTTGCGGGAGCTACAGTATACATACACATACAAATATAATACGGTTATGGTCGACATGTTAAAGGGAAACTATGCAAGTCTGGTCGCTTTTCCGCTGTCTATGTGCATTTGTTTACAAATCTAAAACCGGCGAAAAATCAATACATGCTGCGGTGGATAATGTTATATAGCCTACATATACTATGATACGACGTGTGTATTTGTGTGACGTTAGTCTTAACAATCATGAACAAAAGATTGCGGGTTACAGACTGCGTTTTTGTCGCAGTCCTACACTCATGTTGCAAGGGTGGTTTTCAGCCATGAGACGCCAGGTGGAAGGCAGAGGGCCTCTATTCTCACTGTAACAAGTCACAAGTCATGTAGTTAACTACCGGTATCACAACTGCTGAGGAGCTTTTAATTAAGGTAAAAATATAGCATAGCCGCATCAAAATATTCCTTAACAGCAGCGCGTACCTCATCATTTGTGGCGCTCATGTTTTGAAAACATGTCTTTCCGGTTCAAAGGACGGACCAGTTCTTTTCGTCCAATCAGCGACGACTCATGTCACCCGAGGGTACCTACCTTTTCCGTTTGCTAAACGCCGTTGTGTTTCCTCTTTTTGTGTTGTGTTTTCTGATTTGCCGTTGTGTTTCTTTTTGTGTTGTGTTTTTTTTGCCGTTGTTCTTTCTTTTGCCGTTGTTTTTCTTTTTTTGTGTTTTTTTCTTTTTGTTTGTGTTTTCTTTTGTGTTGTGTTTTTTCTTTTTTTGTGTTGTGTTTTCTTTTTTTGTGTTGTGTTTTTCTCTTTTGTGTTGTGTTTTCTGATTTGTGTTGTGTTTTTTCTCTTTTGTGTTGTGTTTTCTTTTTTTGTGTTGTGTTTTCTGATTTGCCGTTGTGTTTTCTCTTTTGTGTTGTGTTTTTCTTTTTGTGTTGTGTTTTCTGATTTGCCGTTGTGTTTTCTCTTTTGTGTTGTGTTTTCTGATTTGCCGTTGTGTTTTCTCTTTTTTGTGTTGTGTTTTCTCTTTTTGTGTTGTGTTTTCTGATTTGTCGTTGTGTTTTTCTTTTTTGTGTTGTGTTTTCTGATTTGTCTGTTTTTCTCTTTTTGTGTTGTGTTTTTCTTTTGTGTTGTTCTTTTTGTGTTTGTTTTCTTTTGCCGTTGTGTTTTCTCTTTTTTGTGTTGTGTTTTCTTTTTTTCTGATTTGTTGTGTTTTTTTTGTGTTTGTTTTCTGTTTGTGTTGTTTTTCTTTTTGTGTTGTGTTTTCTGATTTGCCGTTGTGTTTTCTTTTTGTGTTGTGTTTTCTCTTTTGCCGTTGTGTTGTCTCTTTTTGTGTTGTGTTTTCTGATTTGCCGTTGTGTTTTCTGATTTGCCGTTGTGTTTTGCACCTCAGGGCCACCGTACTAAACAGCTGCAGGGCAGTATGGAGGTACTAGAAACTGTAATGTAAAATGTAATGTAAAAATCTCTCAGAATTGGGGAACTGTTCAGTTTTGATCGTTGCTTGACTATAGCCAACTCCAGAGCGTCGCTTTGTTAATCTCTTAATGTCTCGAGAAAGGTTGTGCTGTGTCGCCGTATTGTTACTAGTTGTCTTGTAGGTGGCTAGTCAACTGCCTCGTTCTGCATGACAATAGTCGTATCCAACTTAGAAATTCAGAGCCTGCTGTAGCTATTTGTTGTACGCTGCGGCCATGATACTTTGCTTGGGTGCCTTCATCAACTAATATTTAATAGCTTAGAGAGGGGGCTTATTTTTTAAAGAAAGTACTTAGATAAGTACTGTGTTTATACTAGTGTTACGACCAGCCCATTGACTGATCGCAACATGAAATGGGACAACAACATGGTTATAAAAAAAATTGGATTTGATTTCAAAAAGCACTTTATCCGAACAATCTGTTGGCCCAAAACAAGGAGGGCTGGCCAGGACAATGAGTGGCCGCTGGAGAACAGGCTGGCAGTTGAGAGAGACTCCTTTTTGCGCATCACCAAACTCTTTTTATAGGGTTTTGCCAGGTACCGCCAATCCTGCAATTAAACACTTAAGACATACAGAAAAGTCCTCCTGCCACTAGGAGCAGCATAAATGTACTGGGTCGTAACACTAGAGATGAGCAGGTCATGTGATTTCACAGTCTGCCCTGCCCCACTATGAGAGTCAGCCTGGCCCACCCGCCCCGCAGAGACATCCATCAATCAATGAACCAAACCCGCCCCGACACGGCTCGCAATTTTAAAATGCTTGCACTATATCAAAATTGACAGGATTTTGTCACAAAGAAAGTCCGGAGCACCGCAGCACTCCCTGAGGTGTTCCCTTCATGCTGTCTCCTTCACAGAGCATCACGCAGGGTTTGTAATTTAATTGCCAATTGTTTGCTCGCTCAGACTGAATAGGTTAAATAAATAAATTGTGGCCAGTGTCCATTTACTACAATGTAAGAGTAGTGCTTAGTTTCTGTTGATTTAATATAATCTGTCATGTCACCATGGGGAGAGAGAAAGACAGAGGGGAGAGTGCATCAGCATGATGTGGGCATGATAATCCGATGGATCCCGTCTTTATTAGTCACAACGACATTCCACGTATGCAGACATGGGTATGGCAGCTATACACAGACATATATTCTGAGGGACTGCTGGGAAATTTGTCCTCTGTATTTAACCCATCCTGGCTTGTCCTTCCTCCTCAGTGAGGCCAGGAGTGGTGAGCAGCTCTTCTCACCAAGGTGGCAACAGAGACGGCGCCTGGGGACCTGTCCAGTGTGTAAAAACACTGGGAGGGCTGGCTGTTTTCTGTCACCAGAACGCAAGTGAATTATTACATTATATCCTGTGGTTATAGCGATGATTATCAGTTTGGTGTGGTCTTCATAAAAATGAGCAGCATCTATAGGAATGTGTGTGTGCTCTATCACTGCATCTTTATGCCTTCCGTGCTTTCCTTATAATTGTAAACTCACAAATGATTGTAAACAGGATCAAGGTGCAGATACATTTCTTCTCTTTATTTAAATAATCGCAAAAAAAAAATGGCTATCAAATTTGTACAGCGATTCACAGCTGAAGCATATTGCATATTCTGTAATGGCGTTATCAGACAGAACAACCTGCCTGAATCTCTACCACACTTTACTCTTTGCATTCTCCTTGCGCGCAATCTTTGCATCGTTCTTTTTTTAATTTTTCTCTGATTTCGGCAGCCATATAGTTAGTAGTCTTGCCCCTTCTTTGACCCTACAAAAAGTAACAAAAGAGTGCTTTGGCAGCAGCAGTGCTGCAATTAAAGTATGGATATCATTTAGGGGAAAAAAGTTTCAGTTGGAGTCTCTAAAATTGTGTGGGACATGCATGTCTTATCTGTAGCTTATTTTCAATCAGTTTGTTCATTTTATTTGCACACTAGGCCTATATAAACAGTGAATAGAAACAATGATAAATTTACAAAAATACAGTAGGCCTTCAGGGAGACAGCCTGAAAGGCTTACATGAAGCCTACATACTGTTACGTTCTGGCAGGGGAAAAAATAAATAAAAATCTGGCCTGTCCCGCCCCACAACCCACTATAATTTCAATTAAGCATGCCTGCCCCGCCAGCACCGTGGGCTGACCCGCGGACACCGCAGGCTCCCCTGCGGGCTTCTCATCTCCAGTTTAGACGTGTTCATGTTGTGCAGCGAGAGGTAATTTGTTTGTTGGGCCTTACAGGAATAGGTAGGCCTATTAAATGACCTCATGCGGAGACACAAACTTGAAGCCCTGCCTCGAATTGTTTGTTCAGGCAGTCCGTGGCTCCACTGTTGCAATATATGCTGGTCCATAAATATTCAGACATTGACATAGTAAGTATTATTTTAGCTATTAGACTACAAAATATTGAAGTTGAAATTAATAAGTATACAAGTTCAAAGTGCAGACATTCTGCCTCAATTTTGTTTAATGCATTGAAATTGAGCGAACAGTGTTGGAATTACTGCATTATTGTCGTCCCCGCATATAATGCGGGGGATATAGTCACGGGTGCGGTTGTTTGTCCGTCCGTCTGTCCGTCCGTCTGTGAACATTTTGTTTCTGGAGCATAACTTGAAAACTGTTCAATATTTTTGAACAAAACTTGGTGTGCACTTTTTAATCATGACCTGACGTGGTGCCTTTTGCTAATCCGAAGTTGATGTCGGGCTGGGGGGATATGCAATCTCCTGATGGCTCTTGTTTTAAGAGCCCCGTCCCCAGGGACCAAAAGTATTTGGACAGTCATTATTTAGCTTAAAAAGCAAGCTGTTACTGAGCTGAAAATTTTTTAAATGCTTTAAAAGCTTGTCTTTATTTGATGTATTATTGCATGTAACGTGTGGATTTTTATCAGGCAGGTTTTTTCCAGCACAGCAATAGTTAGGACTATTTGTTCTGTTTCGCTTTTGCTCCTGCATAGGTCCCAAAGCTGGTTTAAATCATTTAATTATAGACTACTTTCAGTAATGCATTTACTTTACTATATGTGTCATATCTTAACATACACCTCCAGACAATTGGAAGCAGGCATAAATAGAATACATTTTGATTTAAGTTTTCGGTGTACGACTGAGCGGCATGGTGGCAGTGGTTAGCACTGCTGCCTCACAGCAAGAAGATTGCGTGTTTGAATCCCGCTTGGAGCCTTTTTGTGTGGAGTTTGCATGTTCTCCCCTTGTTTGTGTGGGTTTCCTCCAGGTACTCCCGTTTCCTCCCACAGTCCAAATACATGCACATCAGACTAACTGGAGACACTAAATTGCCAGAAGATATGAGTGTGAGAGTGAATGGCGTGTGAATGGTATGTGTGCGCCAGAGGTCTACTTTCTGATTGTAATGGGACAAAAATTTAATCAATTATTATCCGTCATTGTAATTTTGTTTTTTAATAAAATAAACAGAATAAGTTATAGATTACATTAGCTGATGACAATTCATGTAGACACACATTGGCGTGTTAAATAGAACTGCTTGGATTTTCGAACTTACTGCTGTATGAACTTTATAAAACATCACAAATGATTTCTCTCCCCACACAGTAACAGTGCGCAAATGAACAATGCTTTCAGTTATTGCTGGGCTTCACAAAGCCTAACAACCGCAGTCTCGCAAGAAGATTATCAACTCGTTATGTCAATTTCCTGCCACATAACAGAGATGGCGTTTTGTAGCATATGACCAATCGTCTACCGGCAGTTTGCAGCATATTTTACAAATGAAGAGCAAATGATCATATTACAAAAATATGAGGAATATAGGATCATACCAGAGATGCCAAGTCTGTCTCATTCGGCTTGAGTCTCTCGCCTCTTTGTGGCATTCACCTTTCTGTGCCGTAGTCAGCAATTATTCAATCAATGCGCACTGAAGAAATTCACTCGCGGTATTCAAGTCATTGCACATTAAGTTAATCAGTTTCACATGCATTACGGTGGATTTCCCCACTAGTGACACGGAAATTGATTATGACTCGGGAATTCTCACGCTTGTCTTTACTGAAGGATTGAAAGCAATTGAATCACATAAAGACGTTTCAAATGGTCTTATTTCATTTAAACAATTTAAACAAACATGAAACACATGCATTGTTTCCAATCCCTGAGTAAAGAGAGGCACGAGAAGTCTGGAGTCATAATCGCTTTCCATTGTGAGGTCCACCTTCACGCAAGTGAAACTGAAACTGAAACTTCAATGCACAAGGATTTTAATTCCGCGTGAGAATCTCATTAATAAGCGTTCATTGAATAATTGCGGACTACGGTGAATAAGCCTAAAAATGCGTGAGACCTACGCCGAATGCGTGAGACTTGGCATCTCTGTCATACAGATCAAAGACAATGCTCGAGACAATATGACACCCACCACCAATTGGACGGGGGTGTGAATTACATTCTGTCAAAATGACGGACGGCCTTCAAAATATTCCATCATTACTAAAAAAAATCCATCAATGACGGAAAATAGTCGGTTAACGCGACCTCTGGTGTGCGCCCTGGGATAGATTGGCAAGCTGTCCTGGGTGGGTCCCTGCCTTTCGCCCCAAGTCAACTGGGATAGGCTCCAGCTCCCCCGTGACCCTAGTGAGAAAGAACCGGGTATAGAGAATTAATGACATGCGCCTGTGGATTGTAGGGTCACTGGATGTGAATTAGCGGAGGTGTCACTTACTTTCATTGTTCTCTGCTGGGAAATGACATTTTCTCTGCTGGTTACATTTTCACTGGCTGGCATTTGCTCGCACAACTTGCTGGCATGACAAGTTATTAGGTTTATGCCACAACCCTTGTGTGAATACCTTTCATGTCTCCTGCCATCCAGCAGATTTCGATTATATATATATTGTGGGGTCCAAAAAATACTGGCACTCCTGACTGGCAATGCACAAAAATTACATTAAAAAAATTCTAAAAAATATATTTATTGAGAGAATAACAACAAACATGAAATGATTTATTATATTAATGTTCCAATAGACCAGGTATTAAATTCCACTTTTTTAAATTTTATCAAAGTGTTAAGGAACTATTGAGACATTGCATCGCTTCCTGTTAGACTAGGGTATAAAAATGAGGGAACACATATGCAATATCCCTTTATCATCCAACACCATCATAAAAACAAAATAACTTCCTGTTCAAAAGAGGCAGATGGTCACAGACCTTCATAATTCTGGTAATTGCTATAAGAAAATTCACAAACTATTGAATATGCCAATGAGCACTGTCAAGGCAATTATTTAAAAATTCCAAAGATATGGAACTGTTGAAAATCTCAAGGGGAGAGGATGCAACTGCATTTTGCCCCCCAGGATACAGAGGAGGATGGTGAGAGAAGCACCAAAATCCAAAAGAATCACTGTGAAGGAGTTGCAGGCCTTGGTGGCATCTTGGGGTTACGAGGTTTCAAAAAGCACCATCAGGCGCCACCTCCACAACCACAGACTCCTTGGCAGGCTTGTCAATAGAAAGGCTTATTTTACCTGAGGATACTGAAGCAAGTGCTTGGAGTTTGCCAAGTGTCATTAAAATTATGACTGGAACAAGGTGCATTGGTCAGATAATACCAAAATTGCATGTTTCGGTCAGATACATCATTGGCATGTTTGGCATTAAAACAGAGATGCATACAAGGAGAAGTGCCTCATACCCACGGTGAAATATGATGGTGAATCAGTCATGATTTGGGGCCGTTTTAATTTAAGAGGTCCAGGGGCACTGGTTAAGATTAATAGCATGATGATTTCCACCAAGTATTAGGATATTTTGGCTGACCGTTTGGTTGCCTCCACCAGAAGGCTGGGACTTTTCCGTAACTGGACTTTCCAACAAGACAATGACCCAAAACATACCTCAGGATCCACACAGAAATGGTTCTGTGGCAACAAAATAAACGTTCTGCAGTGGCCAGCTCAGTCACCAGACCTCAATCCAACTGAAAATCTGTGGACTGAATTGAAGAGGGTAGTTGATAAATGCAAACCAAAGAATGCGATGGATCCTGAAAGGATCTGCTTAGAGGAATGGTCCAAAATCCCCAAAAATGTGTGCCTTAACCTTGTCAAACATGACAGGAAAAGGCTCCATGCTGTTATCCCTCCTAGAGTTGATTGAACAAAGTACTAAGGGAAGGGTGCCAATTATTATGAAAACCTTGATTTTGTTAAAATTTATTTTATATTAAATGATTGTTATGATGTTGGTTGTTTCCACGGAAACATTAATAAAGTAAAGTATTTCACGTATGTTGGTATATTCCATTTCACTGTAATTATATTGTTTGTATTTTTTTGTATTGATAGTGCATTGCCAGTTAGGGGTGCCATAATTTTGGAGCCCACTGTAGTTTCAGGCCTTAATATATGCAGCAAGTAAGCATGAAATAGTTACCTTTTATGTTTTACAAACTAGAAATCTATATCTACATGCACTTTTTCGATACACTGATTTTGCACCAGTAAACTTTCCTTCCTGAGATGACGTATACGGTCACAAGACTCGCATTCTTAGTAAGTTAACTTTTTTAAGAGGTGGGGCTTTGGAAGTTAAAAACTGGATGAAATTTCCGTTTATTTCTCAAAATAGTGATTGCACTGACGAAACACGCAAAAAATATCAATCAGTGTACATATGTACCTGTGAAAATGGGCAAAATTGTTTTGATTACATGGGACCTTTCAAAGTCTAAATAATGAATATGTGCCATTTTGTGAGCCACTGGAATTCAAAGGCTAATTGAAATATGGTATGAAGTTATACCATTGAGAGCTTCTTTTGTAATATTTCTGTATGATAGCATTGAAATGGTATTAGTAAAAACAGTCATAGGGTGTGTTTGTTTCATGCGCGGGTTCCATGAACTTGAACGCGATCAATGACCTGTCCGTTGGTTTTAGTCGGTTCACTAATCTGGGTCCGGGCCCGCTGACCCTGCATGCAAGGCGGGTTAGTCCAGGACCCGACATGGCAGATGTTAACGTAATGAAAAGTTCGAAAGGGTAAAACAGCTCAAATTGTCCATGTTGGCATGCACCTCTTTATGTAATACTATGTATTTTATTTACTATGAAACAGCTGCAGGCTGTAGAGTGTAATTGACTAATGTGAGCGCCTTACAGTGCACCAATCACCACGTTGTACACCTGCACTGCTGTATGCGCTTGGTTCATTGAGACTGTTCAGTTAGCAAAATCTAGATGTTTCATCGTATCATCTACTTTCATTTGAAAAAACTACAGTTCAGCGGCTGCATGGGTGAATGGGTGAACCTGGTCTGGTGCAGCAGCATTTGTTTGAGCGCATGAACTAGGTCACTGATCATGTTACCAACATGCGGAACCTACGAGGGAAACAAACATGCCCATAGATTTCTTTCTTATTCTTCTTTGCTTTCATTTTTCTTCGTCCCTCACTTGAGGTACCTGTGGCACCCCTATGGACGGATGGCGCATCTAGAATTTACCTATACTGCTTCTGCCTAGGGCCCGCTCTGGGGTGGGTTTCCCGAAATCACAGATGCTAACTTACATAGTTGGACCCATTGACTGTGAATGAACGAACTATGTAAGTTGCTAACCCAGTTAGCAACACGCTTTTGCGAAAGGCACCCCTGAGTGTCACGTTGAAAGTGGGGAATCGTTGCGCAAAACCAGCTGACTGGCTTATAGTAATGGTGGGAATGTCGATCAAAACTCGCTGACTATCTCCTGGTAACGGGCAGGGTGCCCTGCAACATTCGCTGACTGCCCCGCGTCAATGGAAAGAGTGGCCTGCGGCACTCGCTGACTGTCTTGAGCAAGTGGTGAGAGTGACGCGCGTCAATCGCTCCAGTACAGGACCATTTTGGCTCTTACTGCTGGTGCAGTTTTCTGCCAGTTGTGTACGCTGCAATTCGTAGTCGCATTTTAGTTTAAATATGGAAATCACAGTTCTTATCCTTATTTATTTATTTTTTATTTATTTATTACATCATGCTATGTCTGTCCGTGCCTTTACAACCGTGTACACGACGACGCGTTTGTGTATTGTACAAGATTCAGGTGCAAAGTAGTTCAAGAACAGAGAAAAGACACAATGGGTTGGCATCTTCCTCCTGGAATTCACAAGGCAAGATTGGTTATCAGTGTTTTTAGTGCTATGTGACAATGGGGTAGTCATACCAAAACAGAGGCATGAATTGTGGGTTGGGCAGTGTTCTCAAGATTGTAAAGATCAGAGTGAGGCTTACAATATTTCAGTAACATGAGGTTTTCTTATTCTGGAAAATATTTTCAAAAAGAATTTGATACCATCAGAAAAGTGTGCAACGTCTAAATAACCAATTCTGACTGGATACTGACCACTTTTTTATGCAATTAAAACCAACTATGGTGTAGCATTCTATGATTTGAAAATAAAAATAAAAATTCTCCTAGGCGTCCAGTGCTGTCTGATGCACTGCAATTCTTAAAATCCCATGTTAGTTTAAAAATGGAGATCTCAGTTCTTGTTTTTGTAAACTTCTTGTTTCGTTTGAAAAACCTTTTTAAAGCTTTTCCATTCTGAAAGTGACGTTTAAAAAACTACTACTTATATCCAGTAGATGGCAGTAAATGCATTCAATCATGACGCCAGTTCCAACAGCAAAAAAAAAAAAAAAAAAAAAAAAAAACAATTTTAATTTCAGTCGACTCAAATACTGGACTTAGATGTTTTAATGGATAGATGTACAACCCCAATTCCGAAATAGCTGGGACAAAGTGTAAATTGTGAATAAAATCAAAACGCAATGACTTTCAAATTACACCGGCCTGTATTTTATTCACAATAGAACAGAGATAATATAGCAAATGTTGAAACTGAGAAATTTTACAATTTTATCCACAAATTGAGCTTATTTCAAATTTGATGGCTGCTACAGGTCTCATAAAAGTTGGGCCAGGGGCCTGTTTACCATGGTGTAGCATCCCCTCTTCTTTTTAACACAGAGTGGAGGCGTCTGGGCATTGAGGAGACAAGTTTCTTGAGTTTAGCAATTGGAATTTGATCCCACTCTTGTTTAATACAGGCTTCCAGCTGCTGGATAGTTTTGGGCCTCCTTTGACGGACTTTTCGTTTAATTATGCACCAAATGTTCTCAATCGGCGTAAGATCAGGACTGCAGGCAGGCCAGTTCAGCACACGGACTCCTACTACGAAGCCATGCTGTTGTAATAGCTGCAGTACATGGTTTTGCATTGTTCTGCTGAAATACGCAAGGGCTTCCCTGGAATAGATGTTGTCTGGCGGGGAGCATATGTTGCTCTAAAACCTTTATATACCTTTCAGCATTCATGGTGCTTTTTAAAACATGCAAGTGTCCCACACCATATGCACTAATGCATCCCCATACCATCAGAGATGCTGGCTTTTGAACTGAACGCTGATAACAGGAGGGGTGGTCTTTCTCCTCTTTAGCCCGGAGGACACGACGCCCATGATTTCCAACAAGAATGTCAAATTTGGACTCATCTGACCACAGGACACTTTGCCACTTTGCTACAGTCCATTTTAAATGAGCCTTGGCTCACAGAACACGGCGGCGCTTCTGGATCATGCTCAACAATGGCTTCCTTTTTTGCATGATAGAGTTTTTAGGTGGCATCTGTGGATGGCACGGCGGACTGTGTTTACAGACAGTGGTTTCTTGAAGTATTCCTGGGCCCATTTAGTAATGTCAATGACAGAATCATGCTGGTGAGTGATGCAGTGGCGTCTGAAGATCACGGGCATCCAGTAAAGGTCTTCGGCCTTGTCCCTTATGCACAGAGATTTTTCCAGTTTCTCTGAAACTTTTGATGAAGTTATGCACTGTCGATGATGAGGCCTTCAAAGCCTTTGCAATTTGACGTTAAGGAACATTGTTAATGAAGTATTCCACAATTTTTTTACGCAAGCCTTCACAGGTTGGAGAGCCTCTGGCCATCTTTACTTCTGAGAGACTCAACCTCTCTAAGACCTCCCTTTTATAGCCAATCATGTTACACACCTGATGCCAGTTAACTTAATTACTTGCTAAATGTTCTTTCAGCTGATTCTCTTATATATTAATTGCTTTTTCAGCCCTTTTTTTGCCTGTGTCCCAACTATTTTGAGACCTGTTGCAGCTATAAAATTTGAAAGCTTATTTTGTGGATAAAAATGTAAAATGTCTCAGTTTCAACATTTGAAATGTTATCTATGTTCTATTGTAAATAACATATTGGGCTCTAATTTCCTATATATATACGCAGTGGTAATTTTCGTCCGGTGCAGCCCGCGCAGTGTTAATTTCATGCGGTAACAGCGCCATGAGCCACTTTGGCAATTTAGACGGACAGTGCCAAGATGGGTGTGGGCGGCGTATATATATTCCTCATGACGAGTGACAATTTTGTGGATAAAGTCTCCGCCAGTAAGAGCTCGCCAGCTCCAACCTGGTTTACTTTCTGTGCAGTGGTAATTTGGCTGACCGGCGCACAGTTCACCAAACCTCACAGGCAGGTTTCCAGAATGTCAGGCACATTTCAATGCAATAAATAATTACAGCAACCACCATTTATTGTAACTATCTGAAAATCAGGACATAAATTATAGTATCTATATCGATTGTCCTGATGTCAGATCAAAAAGCGGTTGGCAAATGGAAACTCGACCTGGCTTAATCAACGCTGAATCTGTGATGCAAACTAGCGACTTCACATCTTTCTCAGCCAATCACACTGCCTCAGCTGGCAATCACTATTTATATATATATATATATATATATATATATATATATAATATATTTATAATACTTGCGTTCTATGCTCAGTAAAACCGCTTGCACAGTGACGCAAATGAAATTTTTTGGACTTTAATCAAAGTCAATGCAAAAAAGCTAATACACTGCATTGCATTGACTTTGAATGTAATCTGTCATCTGCGAAAAAATTTTTAGTGGGGAAATGACTATTATTGTCACGTAGGTTTTATCGTTTTTAGTGGGGGAAAGGAATACAGCCTGATTGCTAGGATCTCGTACTGAGTTAAGATCACATAATGAAAATAAATGTGTAACGTATCTTGCATTGTTGTCCATGCATGTTAATCCCAAAATTTTAAGCAGCAACAGGGTGTAATAATAGGAACACGCTATCCATCGTTTCTCTTCCCAATGATGCAGGCAGAAGAAATAAATGAGCAACCGTTGTATTTCATTCCAACTTCATAAGTTTGAATGATCTGACATAGTTTTGTTTTGAAATTCCATTCAAGTTTGCTAATGGTAATAATTTGCGAATGCCCTAGCTAGCCAGCTAACTCATATTCATAATGCTTAATATAGACGTAAGCAGTGCAGAAAACATGCCTGAAGCAGCAAAGTAAAATGCAACATTAATGCATCATGCAGATATAGGACAGAGGCTTCTTTATTCCAACATTTTAAACTCATTTGATTGGTGAAGATTTGACTCGGCTGTGTTAAACCCACTCACGCCTTCTCTCCTCCCTCTTTACCACTTGCGCCGGCAGGAGGGACAGAGGCGGGACAGAGGAATGCTTGCGTCCGGCATGAAATTGCAAAATATGCCTGGATACACCCCGTTGGTGCAGCGCTCCCCCCATTCGCTGCGCCTGCGCCTGGTCAACAAATTTAGAGCCCATTGGCTCATGTGATCTGAAGGTCATTCCATTGTGATTTTATTCACAATGTTACACTTCGTCCCAATTATTTCGGAATTGGGGTTGCACAAATGCTTGCTACGCAACACATCACTGCTTCACCAGATCCCCATTCTCCACACTACATCTGTTCCCACCTCCCATGGCAAAAACAAGGGGTTGTATTTTAGGAGAAAAAAAAAAGAGCATGGGGTGCAGGCGTGCTGCAGGAATGATCGCTCAGGGTCTGTGGGAAAGGAAAGCAAAATAACTGCTTATGTAAGCAGTACATTAATGCAAATAAATAGCAATATTAACTTACTTTCAGAGTGGAGAGCTACATTAATTGCACTGAGCTTGCTGACCTGCATGGCCTGTACGGCCAATGTCTCTCTCCTGTGGGGAGGGAGACATTGGCCATTACCTCTTTGAGGTCTCTTTGATTTTGTGGTCTTGGGATTGTTCATCTTTTCCCCCACTGGCTACTTCAAAGTCTTTTTGTGGGCAAACAAGGCATATATTGAAGTTGATATACGATGACAAGTGTTTTTATTAAGGAGTTTAATCAAATTACTAAAGATACTGGACCACCACAGGTACCCTTAAATGTAAGTGTAATGGTCTAAACTAAACTATAGTAGAATTACTGGGATCATGCAAGTACCTAAAACTGCCAGATTGTCAAGTCTGGCTGATTGTCTAAAAAATCACGCATATTGATAAAAATCATTCATACTGCAAAAAAAATCACTCTAACAAGCCAATTATGGCACATTAAAATTATCACAATTTACTACGACATAAAGCTTAAACATGAAGCTATTTACTAAAACATGTTCATTATTATTTTTTGTTGTGGGGTATTTTATCTATCCATTATCTAAACCGCATCTTTCGCATTAGGGTCACTTTATCACTGGAGTATATCCTTACAAACCATGGACGAATAGCAGGGGCACCCTGGACAGCTTGCCAATCCATCGCAACCACCACTCACCTACACCTATGGGCAATTAGGGTCTCAAATTAACATGATATACATGTCTTTGGATTGTGGGAGGAAACCCAAAGTACCCAGAAGAAACCTATGCAAACATGGGGTAAACATGCAAACTCTGCATAGAAAGACTCCAATTAGATTCAAACTCACCACATTTTTGTTGTGCTAATGTGCCACACGATATTGAATTTGGCGAGAAAAATGTGGAGCGAAATCACCCACTGTGCCACCATCCAAACTGCTATTAATTGAGGCAGGGAAAAAATAACAAGTGAAATTAGAAAAATTGCATTCTATTCTGGTATTAGGTTGAGAGGGAGAATTTTTTTGATGTGGCCAAAATATGAATGTAAAGAATTCAAAAATATGTGAGAGTATGAAATAACACCAAATTCTTTCAATTAAGGTTTAAAGACGTTCAAGTAAATTGCAAACAAGCAACAACAGGAAACTATTTTTCCAAAAGATATGTAGCCACATGAGGGGCATGGTGGTGTAGTGGGTAGCACAGTTGAGGGTTCAAATCTGGCCTGAGGCTTTCCCATGTGGAGTTTGCATGTTTTCCCCGATGTTCAAATGGATTTCCTCCCAGAGTCCAAAGACATGCATGTCAGGCTAATTGGACACCCAAGATTGCCCATGGGTATGAGTGTGAGAATGAATGTTATGTGTGCCCCATCCATAATTAGGTGAGATAGGCTGCAGCTCCCCAGTAATTCCAGCTAGGAACACACAATTTAGATCAGTGTTTCCCAAATCTGTTCCTGGGGCATCGCTGCATTTATTGGTTTTTGTTCCAACCACACTTGCAATTGTAGGATTCTTATAAACTGTTCATACATCATAATTTGGTGCATTTCATGTAATAAAGCCATTATTTACTATCTTAAGCCACATTGTGCCATAAATATCCATGTGTTCCATGAAGAATAAAAGAAGCTTGGACATTCTGTGTTTATTTCTCTATATTGCAAACAATTTTTGGTAACATTTTTATTCAGATCAAATTATTAACTGAGAAAATCAATACAGTACAAATTAGGTTGCTGAACACAGGTGTTTTGAGTTCTTACAATCAGCTGTGAGACTGTCATTTGCTTCCCTAAATAAACTGTTTTAGTGGCCATGCATCCACAAATTCACCCATTAGGAACCAAATGATAGTTTACTTTGATAAATTTATTTTCCACTTTTTTGTTTCAATCCCAATGTGTAAATTGACAGTTCATTCTTCACGACATGTATATATCTGTCAAATCGTGGCTTAAGTAGATAACCTGCGCTCACTCTGCGCCTTGATGGTACAGTTCCCAGAACCACCTTGGTAGCACTTGGTACACTAGTTTATTGTTTAATTTTGTTTGCACTTCTCTTTTTCAGCATGTCATTCTCCTGAGGTTGGCTGCTGGCTACAGCCTGGGAAGATCCAATTGTGGTGTCAGCTTTGAAGCTACGTGCTTAGCAAGCAGCTCTTCAGACAACTGCAGCATGAAACCTCTCCTAGGCATGTGGTCTTTAGTGCAGCTCTTGTACAGGACATGGATGTTGATTGCAGCAGCTAAAAATTGCACGTGCCAAATCTGAGGCACAGCAACAAATTCATTTAACGACAACACTTGCAACACTCAATCAACAATAGTCTGGCCTAGCAGGTAAATTCGAGTGGCTGGGAAGGATTGGTAAAAATGTTCATTATATTTCTCTTTCACTGTAAACTTTCTAATCTTGGGACAGCCTTTGTTAATATGTTAAATTTTCCATTTAAGTTCAAAGTTCAAAGTAATCTTTATTGTCACCGAGGGGCAATTTGCGGTGCAGCGGGCAATACAACACAATAAAAATAAAAATAAGTTAATAGAACCACGTATTAAAACTAAAACAGCAACACAAGCAACAATAATACAAACTGAAAGTAAAACACAAGCAACAATAGATACACACCACAATACTGTTACATGATATTTAAAAGGCTAATGGCAGCAGGGACAAAGGAGTTTTTGTCTCCATTAGTCCTGCATATTGGCTGACTGTATTTGTGGCCTGACGGGAGCAGCTTGAACACACAATACAGAGGGTGGGAGGTGTCAGCCAAGATTGACTGGGCCTTCCATCGGATCCTTGCCTTGGTCAGGCTATGGAGGTCGTTTAGAGGAATGTGGGCAATCTTTCTGCACACCTTGACAATACTTCACAGTCTGTTTTTGTTTTTAAGGGTAAAAGACCCGTACCAGCACACAAATGAGACTGTAAGTGCAGAAGACTGTCCCATTTCAGAAATTTCCCAAGCATAGGTCCACTTAATGAACCCTTACCCTAATACTGCTTCTGAGAGGTATTTAAGACCAAGTGTATCCCACAGTTCATTAGCACTTTGAAAGTGAAATGGAAATGATGGGTAGAAAACCACTGCAATGTAAATATTAAGTTGTACTATGGCCAGTATAAATTTGGTAATGGTGATCTCACATTTGTTTACATTTTTATCAACTTTTTTCATGTATTGCAGGCCTATATGTTTGTTATTTTTGCTGGAGTCTGTAATTCTGTCCCAATTGGTACTAATGAATCCCTGAAAACTTGTAATCTTGTCCCATCTATTTCTAAATTTTGAGCTACCCCAGAAATACTTTACGTAAGTGGCCACTGGCTGAGTGCAAAGCCCGCAATTGTGGGTATTGGGACAAAGACAGAGTGTCACAGTTAGTAAGTCATGTAAGTCATGCCCTCGATTTAATGTCTCATCTGAATGATAGTGCGTGTCCAACAGCATCCGAATCACTGGACTGGCGTTTACTGCAAGGACTCCACCTTTTCCACCATCGCCACATCCATCCATTGTCTATACCAGCATCTTCCTCACTAGGGTCACAGGGAGGAGCTGAGGCCTATCACAGCTGACTATGTGAAGGCAGACACCCTCCCTAGACAGCTCGCCAACCCATCACAGGGCGCACACACCATTCTTGAATTAGCCCGATGACTTTGGACTGTGGGAGGAACCCACATAAACACGGAGAACACGCAAACTACACACAGAACGGCCCCAGGCCGAATTGGAACCCACAACCCTCTTGCTGTGAAACAACAGTTACCCACTGCGCCACCATACCACCCATCATCACATCTGGCAGCAACTTAATTTTCCCACGTGGCTTCCCACCCTAGTATCTACCTAAGCCCACACCTGCTTAGTTTCCTCCATTTGGCCAGAGCAGGTCAAGTAGCAGTATATATGTGAGGCAAGGCTGCTGCCTGGCATTTTGTGTTTTTGTCCTTCTTTTCGTCTTCTTACTGAATTAGGGGAGACTGAGGTCTGATGAGCCATGGGGACCAATGAGCCATATCACTATTTTGCGATCAATCGATGACAGAGCTGCTTAAAATAGGCAAAATATTTGATCATTGACTGATGGATGAGTCATGGGGATAAATGAGCCATATCACTATTTTGCCTATTTTAAACACCTTTGGCATCGACTGATAGCAAAATAGTGATATGGCTCATTGGTCCCCATGGCTCATCGGACCCCAGTCTCCCCTACATACATCTGAAAAATTCAATTGGGTAAATTCAACCCCGTGGTACTTCTAGTGTTAAAATTAGTTTTATTAATAAATTTTTCAGATCTCAATGGTAGTTCTATGGTTCTACAATGGTAGATGGACTTCAGAGGAAGTGCTGTCTTTTCCAATGACTTACAGATTATTAGTATCCTAATAATCACACATCGTAGCCTGGTTGTATCATCATCCACTCAAAACCATTGCAGGCTATTTGTCTCAGATATTCTGTAAATAAACGGTTTGACTGTTAACCGAGAACAGAGCAACGAAACCGGATGAGAGAAACCACTCTTTAATAAGGTTATGTTACTGCCTACCTCGGAGCCTTTCGATTGGACTCGTCTTGCATGTATATTGCATCATAGTTTCACAGGACAGTTGATATAAAGGGTGGATACTGCCCTTTAAATTGCTCATAACAATCGTCTGTAGTTTAAGTTTCGGTCATAAAGTTAGTAGCACCACTTGAAGTTCTGAACTGAAAAGCGAATAATACTGACCAGCAGGCAAGGTACTCTAATCGTAATCGGTTATAAATGAAATAAAGCTAATCTACGACTGTAGTTTTACAATCTTGCTTCTTCGTTGTGCTGTATTATGTTGTTGCCTACCTTATTCGCCTTAGTTGGTCGTTTTTGACAAGTAGTTCATCTTTTGCTGGTAGATGTTCTATCTCAAAGCAGTTTCAAGTGTATTTATTCTCGTCTTTAGTTCTCGGTCAGACTGCACTTTAAGGCATGATATAAATTCAGACTAAGATAAGATCGCCGACAATTAAGGCTCTGTTATTGTTTACCCATTCAAACTAATCTCGGAAGAAAGGAGAATTCTTTCCATAGAGGCATATTTATTTTTGTCAGCGATCGATATTCCGTTCACGGGTATACAGCTTTTTAAATTACAACTCAGAGGTAAGTTTCGAAAAAATGCATTTGTGTATTTTTACACTTTTTACACAGAAGAATGAGCGTTGGGGAAAAGACCGAAAACCAGGAAGCGCAAGAGGATGAGCTCTTGGCTCTCGCTAGCATCTATGACCAGGAAGAATTTCACAGGGAAGGTAGTGCGCATGGCGAAGTGCGGATCTGTCCGGACCTGCCCCGAGACTTCAAAGTCCACATCAAAGCAGGTCGGTGAAGGACGTTTCAATTGCGATACATTTTGACATCCGAACCCGTTCAGAACTGATGTGTTTTAGCAACGGTTTACGAATCCCTTTTGAACACGCGCATGGAAAGATGACAGAAATAAGTTATTGCCAACGCAGCCTGATAAGTCTCCAAACGTAACAAATACATTGCATAATTTTATCAAATAGTAGGCTAGTAGCCTGTCGTCATTACAAAATGCGCTTAAGATAGTTTCAAATCCGTGTCACAGAAAGTTTGCTGTATATGAAAACATCTTTTATGAGAGTGCACACATTTTTGCCTGCATTTGTGATTGGATTGGTACTAGTTAAATTGTGAAGTGCCTTAATCCTGATTGAAATGATCGATCAAATGTCTCTCATGTAATGCCATATATCTGAGATTTCTCTCTCTTTTCAGTAAGGATGTGGGAATTTTGAAAATGTTATTTACAGGCCTAGATTTGTTTATTTGTATACTACCTCTGCCCTTTGACATTAGTGATATTCACGCGTGGGTATCTGTGATCAGGAAACAAGAGTTTAGAGCATGAAGTGTCATTCCTACCTCCACTTGTGCTGAAATTTGAACTCCCAGCGGACTACCCTTCTAAATCTTCACCACTGTTTACACTTGGCTGCAAATGGCTTTCGAAAGTTCAGGTGAGTCTGGGACATCTGGGATAGGGATCTACCTGTTTTGTAGGCTGAATGATAATTGTATGAGCGATGTGGTGGGGCAGTGGGTAGTACTGTTACTTCATGGCAAAAAAGGTTGTGGGGTAGAATCTGGCCTGGTGTCTAACAGTGTGGAGTTCGCATGTTCTCCCCATGTTCACATAGATTTCCTCCCGCAGTCCAATAACATGCATGTGAGGCTAATTGGAGACTCCATATTGCCCATAGGTGTGAGTACGTTGGTGTGTGCACCCTGCCATTGTTTGGCGAGCGGTTCAGGGTGTGTTCTGGCTGAAATAGGCTCAGGGTCCCCTGCAACCCTAGTGAGGAAGATGTGGTTTAGATGATCCATGGATGTATAATTACATAACCATACTATACATATGGGGTGCTTCTCTCAAGCAGTGTATGTGTGGGCTTGTATGCATGTGTATTTTTATGTACTTGTGTATTTCTTTACAGACACTCATGGGTGAGTGTGTGTATGTGTGTTTCTTTACATACACTCATGGTCTTGTGTATGTATGTGTGTTAAATATACAATCATGGGCGTGTGCGTGTGTGTGTGTATCCATCCTACAGCTAGCTGCTGTGTGCCGGCAGCTGGATGAACTCTGGCAGGAAAGCCTTGGAAATGTGGTCCTTTTCTCCTGGATTCAGTTCCTCAGGGAAGAGGTCCTCAACTATCTCCAAATTTCCTCCCCCCTCGAGCTCCCCTCTGAGTGGGACAGGAGCAGTACAGGGGCCCATGAGGTTGGAGCGGGGCAGGATCCTCTTGAGCAGCCGGGCCCTGAGGCCTCTCTGCAGGCTGACTCAGACTCTGACCTCCTGCTGCAGGTCCTTGACTTCGACACAGCCCAGCGGCAGAAGGCCTTTCACAGCCAGGCCTTTGACTGCGGAATCTGCTTCATGATGAAGTTGGGCTCGGATTGCTTCTGCTTCAGAGAGTGCCAGCACGTGTACTGCTTAGACTGCACGCGCGAGTACTTCAAGGTCCTGATCAGGGAGGGGACCGTCAAAAGCCTCAAATGTCCCCAGTCAGAGTGCAGCTCCGAAGCTACACCCGCAGAGGTATTTTGACCCCTCCACCCACCTCCCTTCTGCTCAATCACATTGAATGAAACATAAACATTTTATGAAATGATCAGGAAAAGTGCGTAACGATTGGGACTGATCAGGAAGTGATCCTGAAAACTGGAGGTTGGATTTCTTGGTGGGGTGCTACCATTTTACTCTATTTACTATTTTGAAAACCGGTTGTTGTGAATATCCCGCAGTGTTCATAGATTACCTATTGGTGGCACGGTGGTTTAGCACTGCTGCCTCACAGCATGAAAGTTGTGGGTTCGAATCTGACCTGGGGCCATTCTGTGTGGAATTTGCATGTTCTCCCCGTGCTCACATGGGTTTCTTCTGGTTTCCCCGAACCCATAAAAACATGCATCACAGGAACACTCCAACCAGAAGCTGGAGTTGGTCCCCAGGCTGCTCTTCCAAACTATAGGATGGGTTAAATGCAGAGGACAAATGACTCCACGGGGTTCAATAAATTGTATCATACCTTTTAAAGAAGCTTAGTTGTTGTCCTTACACATATTGCCCACAATACTCCTGAGTTAAATGTAGCCCAAATCTTCTTTCTGACATACTGTATATCTTCATCTGAATTGGCTGCTGAGGCTTTGCTCTATATTCCAAACAATGTGATTTGAGACTGGAAATTTTGTTGACCTGGCTTATTATTATTATTATTATTATTATTATTTGAATTTTTAAATAAGCAACATACAAAATTTCTTTATCTTTGTTAATTTTCATATCCATGTGGCATCTCTGATGTTATTCTTCATATTAACCCTTTCTGGAGAGCAAACGGGACCGTGTATCTCATTTTAACTCTACTTCAATGGCGCATCTGCAGCTCAACAACATCTCCAGGAACAGAGATTCGCTAGACTGCGTGGAATTGTAATTATTATTATTATTATTGCTAAATGCTCTATAATTAGCCAGGGAGGTTATGTTTTACCTTCATTTTGTGGGTATGTTTGATTGTTTGTTAGCAAAATTATGGAAAAAGTTACACACAGATTTTTATGTAATTTTTACTGAAGGTGTATCTTAGCCCTACTCTAGTGATTTCATTTTTGGAGCGATCTGGATTATATTCTGGATCCAGGAGTATTTTATTTACTTGTGTGATGGTACATAACGTGACTCGTATATGTCCCAGGGATGTGGGGGACTGGTGGACCGAGGCAGAGGTATGCGCTTGTTACTTATTAGTTTATTTGACTGTGGTGGAAAAAAAAACATTTTGACTGGAATCTCTAATCCTGGCATCACATGCGATAGGTTAAGGAGCTGGTTGGGGAGGATCTCTTTGGCCGCTATGACCGTCTGCTCCTGCAGTCCAGCCTGGATAGCATGGCCGACGTGACGTACTGCCCCCGTCTCACGTGTGCCACGGCCGTGATGGTGGACCCAAGTGACTTCAGCGCCCTGTGCTCTGCCTGCCGCTACGCCTTCTGCTCACGCTGCCGACAGGCGTACCACGGACTGGCCCCCTGCATGGGCACGGAGCCGAGAGAGAGGAGGGAGGACACCTCTCAGGAGCCCTATGCGTCACTTCCTCAAAAAGAAGGTCAGGAGGATGTGCTCTTTGCACCATTCCATCCATATCCTTACATTCATTAAGCACATTCAATATACCATAATGGTCCAAGAGATTCCTTCACTTCCCAGGTGGTGTGCCATCTAGACCTTTATCATTCATATTCTGTTATAATGACATGCAGTTGCTTTGTAATTCATCAGTCATACTTGAAAATACAGCATATTTAAAGCAGTCATTTGACCAATTGCCAGTTTGAAGTTTGTAAGTATAGATTTTTATTTTAGATCGTTATTCTGTATTCCGTTATCTGTCGACTTCCTTTCCAGGAGAGCAACTTCATTTTGTATCTGGTAATTCTAGTGCTTATATTTCTATTAACCTTAATTCCCATGTTGCCCTAATTTCTGAACCCAATTTCTCATTCAATGGCCCCTTTGTGGCTGTAGTTGCTCAAGACATCATGGAGAAACCTGAGGAGTTATGATGTGGATCTTCTCTTGTTGTGCACTTCTTCCAAGGTTTCCTGGGTTTTGCCTGACTGCTGCTGGTTCTTGTTTCCTATTCCATGTGTTGCAGATGGCCTTCGAGGACTTTGGGAAGACTATGACAACGGAAGCAAGGAAAGGAAGAAGTTGCTTGAGAAGCGCTATGGGAAAAGTGTCCTCAGGGATAGGGTGGAGAATGCCCTCAGCCACAACTGGGTGGAAAACAACACCAAGAAATGCCCACGTTGCAGTGCTGCTATACAGGTTAGATGCTCTCCAGGGCTGTGCTTTGAAAAGTGTTAGTTTTTCAGGAATGGTAGTTAGCAGGATACAAAATGGAACAGTGAAAGCAGAAAACAAATGCCCAGTATAATAATTATACTGCAAGAGACGCTGTCATTTCTGAACGGTTCATTCGATGCACCTGATAGTCTGCACTTTAACCCCCTTGTTATTCAGTCCATTCAAACTCAAAGTACTCTGGTATTGGCCAGCACTTTAAAGGTTTGTACCATTTTTTTGACGTGGGATTGTACAGGCCCAGCACCAGCATGAAGAGACTATGAGAACTGTTCAAATTGTGAGGGGGCCAATATATTTCATTAAGTAAAATTCATTGGGTTAACTGTGCCACTGTTTCAAAATCTAGACTACATTTCAAAAAAAGACTACATTTCTTAATCAGAGCATATGCGGTAATGTTTTTTTCAGCTAGTTAGGTGCTTAAAATTGACGGAAAGGCCAACCCCCATAACACTGAGCAATCAAAGAACACTGTTCGAGTTTCAAAACATTTCCCCATGTTTGAAATTCCGTTGACACTCTGGTCCAGTTTACACTCGGTTTTAACATGCGTTTTGGGTGACTGAATCGCAAGTGGTCAGTGCTAAATACAAGTGTAAGGCTCCAAGAAGCACTGAGATCCGATCACTCAAAACTGCTTGCGGAGGTGGTCTGGGACGCATCTGACCATGTGTTTGGTAGTGTAAATGCTAATCTGTTTTGATGCGTCCCTGAAGAGGACATAACCGGAAAAATGTCATCATACCATTCTTCAAGGTCTTGTGGCTATCATCGCAGAGGAGAGAGCTAATACTTTCTGATGAAGTTTTCTCTTCTGTGCATTCCTGCATGTTCTTGCAAGTTGCAAATATGCCTGACCGGCTAATTTCAATAACTGAAATAATCTGAACATGTAAACTATAGGCAGAAATATGTTAGCTTACCCAAAAAACAACGTGAAACGGGGTCAAAATCTAGGCTTCGTCTGACGGGGATGCCTCTTATTGTAGTTACTATATGACCTACTAACAGCGCCCCGGGTCTTTGCAGAAGCTACGTCGTAAGCAAGGAAATCTGATCACAAGTCATCAGCTTAACATCAAGTGTAAACAGCAATGCTTGTCACCTACCACTTAAGATCTGCTTGCCAAAAACGCATGTTAAAACCAAGTCTTAAATGTGCTCGCCATATTACACTTGAGTTCAAAATTTAAACACCAGCATCTAACGTGGTCAAACACCATGTGGTGTTTTAAGAAAGCCTGCATGATATAAAGTCATATTTCCACCACGGTCATTTCAGCGCCATTGGAAATTAACAGTGGTCTATTAAAAAAAAAAAGAAAAAAAAATAGACTTCACTGAATTCATTTTGCAAAACAATTTATCATCAGCCAAGTGCACTTTCCAACACAATCTGACATGAAAGTGGTTGTGAGATACTAATACTAAACCTAAAAAATTAATCACTCATTAAAGTACACATACAGTGAGCTCCAAAATTACTGGCACCCCTGGCTGGCAATGCACAAAAAGATTCTTTTAAAACATTCTGAAAAATATATTTATGGAGAAACTTTAAACAACGTGAAAAATACTGTATGATATTAATGCTCCAATGGAACGAAACAAAATCAATTTCCTCCAAATCAAGGTTTCACAATTATGGCACCCATAATGATTATTGTAAATAACATCTACTAAAATTAAACCAAGTATCAAATTCCACTTATTTAAATTTCATCTGTGTTAAGGAACAATATTGAGGCATTACATCACTTCCTGCTTCACTAGGGTATAAAACTTAGGCAACACACATGCAATATCCCTTTCTCATCCAGCACCATGAAGAAAACAGAACAACTGCTAGTTCAAAAGAGGCAGATGGTCGTAGACCTTCATAAATCTGGTAATGACTACAAGAAGATTCATAAACGATTGAATCTGCCACTGAGCACTGCCAGGGCAATTATTAAAAAAATTCCAAAGATACGGAACTGTTGAAAACCTCAAGGTTAGAGGACACAACTGCATTTTACCCCCCAGGATACTGAGGAGGATGGAGAGCAGTAACAAAATCCCCAAGAATCACAGTGAAGGAATTGCAGGCCTTGGTGGCATCTTGGGGTCACCAGGTTTCAAAAAAGCACCATCAGGCACCACACCACAGGCTCTTTGATTGGGTTGTCAGAGGAAAGCCTTTTCTGACCAGAAGACACAGAAGCAAGCTCTTGGAGTTTGCCAAACATCATACATTATGACTGGAACAAGGTGCTGTGATCAGATGAGCCCAAAATTGTATGTTTTGGTCAGATACAGCATCGGCATGTTTGGTGTTGAGAGATGCATATGAGGAGAAACGCCTCATACCCATGGTGAAATATGATGGTGAATCAGTCATGATTTGGGGCTGTTTTAATTTAAGAGGTCCAGAGGCACTGGTTAAAATTAATGGCATAATGAATTCCACCCACAATGAGGATATATATTGGCTGACAATCTGGTTACCTCTGCCAGAAGGCTGGGACTTGGCCGTAGGTGGACTTTCCGACAAGACAATGACTCAAAGTATTCCTCCAGATCCACACAGAAATGGTTTTGTGACAACAAAATCAATGTTCTGCATTGGCCATCTCAGTTGCCAGATCTCAATCAAATTGAAAACCTGTGGGCTGAGTTGAAGAAGGCAGTTGATCAATGCAAACCTAACAATGTGAGGGATCTTGAAAGGATCTGCTAAGAGGAATGGTCTAAAATCCCCCCAAATGTGTACCTTAACCTTGTCAAAAATTACAGGAAAAGACTCCATGCTGTTATCCTTGCCAGAGGTGGTTGCATTAAGCACTAAATGAAGGGTGCCAATTGTAATGAAACCTTGATTTTGTTGAAATTTATTTTGTATTAAATTATTGTGATGATTTTAGTTGTTGCCATTACAACATTAATAAAATATTTCACACATGTTGGCATATTCCGTTTCTCCATAATTATTGTTAATATTTTATTTGTATTGGTTGTGCATTGCCAGTCACGGGTGCCAGTAATTTTGGAGCCCATTGTAACTGTTAGCTAGTTAACTTAGCCAGCGAGCTAGTTTAGCAACTTCGGTAGTTAGCTAACATTATATTTGGTGCATGTAAATGCCAGCGTGTGAAATGCTCGCAGTTCAAAGCTCACTGAGTAGCCAAATAATGGCAATTCACTGTTTTTTATTGACTTAACTAGCTCACTAGCTTGGCTAGCTTGCTATTTTGCGAGCTTAAGTAGTCATATTTGGTGAATATTAATGCTAGATAGCTTGGTAAATAACAGTAAGTCACATTAAACTATCCATTTACTGTTTTCTATGAGTTTATGTGCACCAGATGTAATTAGCTAACTATATGGCTAGCGAGGTAGTTTGCTGGCATAGCTGGTCATACCTGGTGTTTATATATATTAGCTAGCCAGCTGAATAGTGAAATTATTGTGATTCACTGTTGTTCATTCATTTCTAGGCATGCAGCTAGGTTATAATAGGGTCATTCCATGCCAAATGGACCAGTTTTCTGAAAGTTTGCACCACGCCGTCTCAGAAAAATTTGAAAAAAATCATGGGTGTTTGCCATTATTTCAAATGGTCAAAGCCCAAATCTTAAGTTTCAACTCCAATTTTTCATGGAGTAATAAGCTCCCGCCGCTCGCGGTGCGGGAGCTATGGTATCGGGGTCCGTCCGTGCGTGCATGCGTGCGTCCGTCAACACATTTTGCTTTGTTACAGGCTTCTAATTTTTACTGGACATGCATGTCATGAAGGCCTACAAATGACATGCCTAAAGGTGACCTTGGCCTATTTTTTTCAAGGTCACTGGCCTCAAAATATCACCAAAAACGTTGACATTTTGCTTTATCTCATCAACTATTTCAGTTACAGGCTCCTAGTTTCTACCGGACACGCATCTCATAAAGTCCTACAACTGACGTGCCTAAAGGTGACCTTGGCCAATTTTTTCAAGGTCACCAGCCTCAAAATATCACCAAAAACTTCGACATTTTGCTTTATCTCATCAACTATTTCAGTTACAGGCTCCTAATTTTTACTGGACATGCATCTAATAAAGGCCTACAAATGATGTGCCTGAAGGTGACCTTGGCCTATTTTTTCAAGGTCACTGGCCTCAAAATATACCCAATAACTTCGTTTTTTTTGCTTTATCTCATCAACTATTTCAGTTACAGGCTTCTAATTTTTACTGGACAAGCATCCCATAAAGTCCTACAAATGATGTGCCTAAAGGTGACCTTGGCCTATTTTTTCTAGGTCAATGGCCTAAAAATGTCACCAAAAACTTTGACAATTTGCTTTATCTTATCAACATTTTCAGTAACAGGCCCAAATGGCACGGGAGCTATGGTATCGGGCTCCATCCATGCCTGCATCCGTCCATGCGTGCGTCCGTCAACAAAAACTTCGACATTTTGTTTATCTTAACGGAGGGAGCTTCTGGGGCTGCCAGTGCCCTAGATTTGCCTATTTAAGGAGGCTTTGTCTAGTCATTTGCGAATGTAGCAATGACTTATTCGCGATTTTGAAGGAATACAAATACACTTTCCAGTGCTCCTAAATTAATGTCAATGGCTGAACATAGGTAAAATTACCTGCAATTTATGAATCTGCTATCAGATTTGGCATATTTCATTTGATTCTCCTGTAATAGGCTGTTGAAAATGACAATATTTACAGAACCAAAATTTTTATTAGCTCCCACCGCGAGAGCTATCGTATTGGGCTCCGTCTGTGCGTGCGTGTGTGCATGCATGCGTCCATCAACAAAAACTTCCGCATTTTGCTTTCTACTGGACATGCATCTCATAAAGGCCAACAAATGACTTGCCTAAAGGTGATCTTGGCCTATTTTTTCCAAGGTCACTGGCCTAAAAATATCACCAAAAACTTTGACATTTTGCTTTATCTCATCAACTATTTCAGTTACAGGCTCCTAATTTTTACTGGACATGCATCTCATGGAGGCCTACAAATGATGTACCTAAAGGTGACCTTGGCCTATTTTTTCAAGGTCATTGGCCTAAAAATATCACCAAAAACTTTGACATTTTGCTTTAACTCATCAACTATTTCAGTTACAGGCTCCTAATTTTTACTGGACATGCATCTCATGAAGGCCTACAAATGACATGCCTAAAGGTGACCTTGGCCTATTTTTTTCAAGGTCACTGGCCTAAAAATATCACCAAAAACTTTGACATTTTGCTTTAACTCATCAACTATTTCAGTTACAGGCTCCTAATTTTTACTGGACATGCATCTCATGAAGGCCTACAAATGACATGCCTAAAGGTGACCTTGGCCTATTTTTTTCAAGGTCACTGGCCTAAAAATGTCACCAAAAACTTTGACATTTTGCTTTAACTCATCAACTATTTCAGTTACAGGCTTCTAATTTTTACTGGACATGCATCTCATGAAGGCCAACAAATGAGGTGCCTAAAAGTGACCTTGGCCTATTTTTTCAAGGTCACTGGCCTAAAAAGATCACCAAAAACTTTGACATTTTGCTTTATCTCATCAACTATTTCAGTTACTGGCTCCTATTTAGCTCCCGCCGCCCGAGTGGCGTGGGATTTATGGTATCGGGCTCCATCCATGCGTGCGTCCGTCCGTGCGTGCATGTGTCAGTCAACAAAAACTTTGACATTTTGTTTATCTTAACGACGGGAGCTTCTGGGCCTGCCAGTGCCCTATATTTTGATTTTTAGTCGGTCCCCTTGACCGAAGTATGCATAATCAAGGGTTCATATTGCAGCCTCATCCTCAGCAGCTACAGCACACTGGGCCCTTAAATCCAATCCAATCTCCTGTCTCTAGTTTAGGAGTAACTTGCATCTGAAAATGCTAATGATAAAAAAATGCCCAAACATTCCTAAATTCAAGGCATGATTTGGTCATGTGGACACGCCATAAAAAATCTGAGAAAATTTGTGGAGCAGCTTTTATGATAGGGCAATAAACAGTAGAAAATTCATCTTGTGTTTCCAACTTGTTCCAGAAAAATTCTTGCATCTTTATTTACCATGCTGTGTGGCTTATCTCAGCCTGTGGGTTATTCCATATTAAGTGTAAGTGTAATATTCCATTGTGAGTGTTTTGTCTCTTAGAAAGCAAAAAGCTGATTTTTTAGGAAATTTTCTACATTAACAAGCGCCAAGTCAGAAACAAAACAATTTGCTATCGATATTTTGGGGACCACGATCAATAATGGCCGTGAAACTATCCATTTTTCACTAACTTTCCGAAGATTTAGAATCCGTTGCCATTCTTAAGTTATAATCTTGCTGAACCAGCCAAAAAATGTTTGACTTTTATTGGTTTAACGACTGCTACTACTCCTAATTGTATTGCGCATGACTGGAATAACTTTACTCTCTCTCTCTGCAACTATCTGCGATGACTACTCACCCTTAAAGTGCCTCATTTTTAACTTAGCCTATCCCTCCAAAAGTTTATCGTTCTTCATTTATGCGACAAATGACCTTCAGAAGGACTCATAGGTACCTGTGAACCCTTCTGAAGTTCATTGTCCATTAATATGCCGACTAAAATTGACAAAATTGTTGACCTTTTGAAGGCTGAAATCTGAAATTATGTTTTGTATATTTTGCACTTTTTGTGACAATAGCAGTAATCAGCACTTTAAGGGTTAATGAAACTGTCAACTGAATCTCTCTCGTCTTTTCTCAAAGGTAATGAGTGTGCCGTTTCTTGTCTTACAGAAGAATGGAGGCTGTAACCGCATGTGGTGCTCCAAGTGTCACTGCAATTTCTGCTGGAGTTGTTTACATTTGCTAAACGAAAAAGGCAGTTACCACCACTTTTCTGACCCTGCTGTGTCTTGCAAGCACTTTGACAATGTCTGGTGACCACCAACGAGCTTCAACTTTTCATCGATGCACCGAACTGTCCATCTATGAGCTTCAAATAGCACATTTCTAATATTGCAAGTGCTGAGTCCTGCTATGAGCAGAGACTCAGATAGGGCTTTTCCACTTGCACCTACTCGGCTCTACTCGGCTCTACTAGACTCGACTCTACTCAGTTTTTGGGGTTTTTCATTAGGTGAGAGTACCTGGTACCAGGTCCTTTTTTAGTACCTACTTGGCCGGGGTTCCATGCGAGCTGAGTCGAGCCGAAAATATGACGTCAACACGCTGCAGGCCACTGATTGGTCAGGCCATCCTTAAAAATATGTCTGATGGAGGTAACCCGACCGGCCCATCAAATTGCCGCTGACCGAAAAGTTTTTTTTCTGGAGTTTAAAAACCTTTTTTTTCCCCCGCGGGTTTTCACAAACGAGAGATAAATTTGTAAAATCTCTTTTCTGAGGAAAGAGTTAAGTTTCCTCCATCAGTCACGTGTCAAAACGGCGGCTTATTTATTTAGGCTATTATTATTTTTTGCAGTGGTGCAGTCATGTTCATTTACTGTTTGTCCATCTTGAGCATCGAGGAAGATGTCCAGTTTTTTTTTGTGTGTGTCAGCGTAAATGCGAAACGTGGCAAAACTGCAGTGTCATGAAAAACAGGTCGAAAGAATATTGCAGTGACATACGGTGGAAAGAAATTATTAATGAGTTTGACCGGCCAAGCGGATGAATACTTGGGGCAGAGCATCAAGTCCATGCGTCAACGTCAGGTTCTGATTCAACTTCGACCAAAGTTTTTGAAGTAGAAAAACAAACACTTGAAACTGCTTAAATGTTCAATCAGTCGATGAAATGCGGCACTTTTACAATCACGGACATTGAGCTTGAGAAAATTCCAGTAAGCGCAGGTGCCAGTGCAGGGTCGGCTTGATACCCAGATGCAAAGAACACAAAATCCTATTTGCCTATGAAAGGTAGGACGCGAGTTGAGTGAATTTTGCGTCTTTTGACCAACCCAAAATCTACTCAACGAGTTTCATTCCTTTAAAATGAGACGACCAAGAGTATAAGACTCAGTTTATCACATAACTGAATCATGTAATTTAATAAACAGCAAACTTAATTTCCGGTAGCGCCTGTACAAATTGGAAGCTCTGCTAGTCTGATCGCTGTTGGTTTTTTTTTTTTTCTTGCTTTGATATTGTCTAAGAAATAGCTATTTGCTTTGAGAAACATCTGTCCAGAATCTGCTTAATTCAGTGTAGATAGAGAGAGAACCTTGTTCAAATTGGCTGTGTCTTACTCTTTTATTTTGGATATCTGATTTGTGACACACATGAACAGCAAACTAGCAAAAGACATTCACACAATTTTATTGAATGGCAATAGCTTGCTTCCAAGACCCGGCAGGCAATCACGGTAAGCATTAATATAAAGAACAAGGCATTAAAAAAAAAGAAGGAAAAAAAATAAAAGACCGACCGACCCTGATTCTCAAAACAGGGTCGGGTTACGCCCAACAGAGATATTTTTAAGGATGGGCCCAGGGAGTGATGCTTGCTGTGATGACCCAACCCACATTGAGGTGGTACTCAATTGTAATGGAAAACGACCGAAACCGAGTAGAGTCGAGTCAAGTAGAGGCGAGTAGCGCTAAAACTGTCTAATGGAAAAGCGGCAAAAAGTGTAGTAACATTACCCATGAGCATAAGTAATGTATGCCTTCTGGTCAGATGGTTGATCCTCAAATGAGGTTAATTTCACTGTAAACTACATCAGTCTTAAATGTTTAGATCTACTTGTGAACCTGAAGATCTTACAACAGGGAAAATAAGTATTGAGTGCATCAACAATTTTCTCAGTAAATATATTTCTAATGAGGCTATTGACATAAAATTTTCAAAAGATTTCAGTAACAACCCAAGTAATCCACACATACAAAGAAATCAAAACAAGTAAGTCCATAAATGAAAAGTGTAATAAAGTGGAATGACAAGGAATAAGTATTGAGGGCATGAAGAAATGTAGGAGCAAAAAGGCACGGAAAGCAAAGAAAGTAAGAAACCAGCGAAAATCTGTCAGTATTTAGAAAGCAATCCTGCCCCCTATCAGTGCAAATTGATATCAGCTGGTTTAGTCCTAATTGATGGCCTATAGAAAGGTTTCTCATTACCAAGGTGTCACACAAGAAGCATCTCATGATGGGTAAAAGCCAAGAGCTCTGTCAAGACCTTCGCAACCTTACTGTTGTAAAACATACTGATGACATTGGTTACAGTTGTATGACCCCAATTCTGAAATAGTTGGGACAAAGTGTTAATTGTGAATAAAATCAAAATGCAATGACTTTCAAATCACACCAGCCAGTATTTTATTCACAATAGAACAGAGATAACAGAGCAAATGTTGAAACTGAGAAATTTCACTATTTTATCCACAAAATGAGCTCATTTCAAATTTGATGGCTGCTACAGGTCTCAAAAAAGTTGGGACAGGGGCCTGTTTACCATGGTGTAGCATCCCCTCTTCTTTTTAACAGAGTGGAGGCGTCTGGGCGTTGAGGAGACAAGTTTCTTGAGTTTAGCTATTGGAATTTGATCCCACTCTTGTTTAATACAGGCTTCCAGCTGCTGGAGAGTTTTGAGTCTCCTTTGAGGGACTTTTCGCTTAATTATGCGCCAAATGTTCTCAATCGGTGAAAGATCAGGACTGCAGGCAGGCCAGTTCAGCACACGGACTCTTCTAATACGAAGCCATGCTGTTGTTATAGCCACAGTATGTGGTTTTGCATTGTCCTGCTGAAATACACAAAGCCTTCCCTGGAATAGATGTATTTATTTATCTAGAAAACATTACAGTGACGTCTCTTGTATTGTGCTGCTGTGCTTTGCACTTACCTTGTACTGTCTGAGATGTATATGTTCCTTGCCTGTTGTCTGTCCAATGTCAAACGGTGACATTCAGTTTCCCCATTGGGGATTAATAAAGTATTTCATCATTCATCATGTCGTCTGGAGGGGAGCTTATGTTGCTCTAAAACCTTTATAAACCTTTCAGCATTCATGGTGCTTTTTAAAACATGCAAGTGTCCCACACCATATGCACTAATGCATCCCCATTCCATCAGAGATGCTGGCTTTTGAAATGAACGCTGATAACAGGAGGGGTGGTCTTTCTTCTCTTTAGCCCGGAGGACACAACGCCCATGATTTCCAACAAGAATGTCAAATTTGGGACTCGTCTGACCACAGGACACTTTGCCATTTTGCTACAGTCCATTTTAAATGAGCCTTGGCCCACAGAACACGGCGGCGCTTCTGGATCATGCTCAACAATGTTTTCCTTTTTGCATGATAGAGTTTTAGGTGGCATCTGTGGATGGCATGGCGGACTGTGTTTACAGACAGTGGTTTCTTGAAATATTCCTGGGCCCATTTAGTAATGTCAATGACAGAATCATGCCGGTGAGTGATGCAGTGGTGTTTGATGGCCCGAAGATCACGGGCATCCAGTAAAGGTCTTCAGCCTTGTCCCATACACACAGAGATTTTTCTAATTTCTCTGACTCTTTTGATGATGTTATGCACTGTCGATGATGAGACCTTCAAAGCCTTTGCATATTTGACGTTGAGGAACATTGTTTTTAAAGTATTCCACGATTTTTTTACGCAAGCCTTCACAGGTTGGAGAGCCTCTGGCCATCTTTACTTCTGAGAGACTCAGCCTCTCCAAGACATCCCTTTTATAGCCAATCATGTTACACACTTGATGCCAGTTAACTTAATTGCTAAATGTATTTTCAGCTGATTCTCTTATATATTAATTGCTTTTTCAGCCCATTTTGCCTGTGTCCCAACTTTTTTGAGACCTGTTCCAGCCAGAAAATTTGAAATAAGCTCATTTTGTGGATAAAAATGTAAAATGTCTCAGTTTAAACATTTGAAATGTTATCTATGTTCTATTGTAAATAACATACTGGCTCATGTGATCTGAAAGTCATTGCATTTTGATTTTATTAAAAATTTACACTTCATCCCAACTATTTCGGAATTGGGGTTGTATTTCTAAACTTCTGCATGTTCCAGTGAGCACCATTGGGGCCATAATCTGGAAGTGGAAAGAACATCATTTCACCATAAACCAGCCACGACTAGGTGTTCCTTGCAAGATTTCAGACAGAGGAGTCAAAAGAATACTCAGAAGAGTCGCCCAAGAGCCAAGGACCACTCGCGGAGATCTTCAGAAAGACCTGGAATTAGCAGTACAGTTGTTTCATAGAAAATAAGTAATGCACTCAACCGCCATGGCCTCTGCACGCTCACCGCGCAAGACTCCATTGCTGAAGAAAAAGCATGTTGAAGCTCTTTTAAAGTTTGCTACACAACATTTGGACAGGCCAAACACTGGGAGAATATAGTCTGGTCAGATGAGACCAAAATTGAACTCTTTGGATGTCATACCACACACCATGTTTGGAGGACAAACAGCACTGCATGTAACCCCCAAAACACCTGTTATGACCCTGGGTCATAGGTCAATTTTAGTGTTGTGATTCTTGTTTTGCTGTTCTCCCTCCCTGCCTGAGGGGGGGGTGTTCCCATCCTTAGGGTTTTTTCTTTCCAGGTGCTGTGGTTCCTCCTCTTCTCAGGGGTGGTGCTACCACAGTGGAGTCTATCCTGGAGCTGGCTGCTGGTTGGTGGATGGCGATTGGTGGGGCTGCTATAAAATGGCCCCCGTTTGAGCCGCTCTTCCTCTTCTCTTGGCCCTACTCCCAACTGCATCAGGCATTGCTGTTCTGTGTGTAAAATTGTATTTGATTTGCCCTATTATTATAGATTGTTGTCTAGCAGTCCAGGTGGCTGTAGGGGTGAGTAGCTCTTTTTGTTTAACATCTTTTCTCCTGTTTATACATATAGGGAGTCAGGTTAGAGACCTGTCTTTTGTTTTCTTTACTTTCGAATAGGTCAGTTAAGTGGTTGATAGATCGTTTTTTGTTTGTTGTTTTGAGCCATGCTCACCCTGAAGTCAAATGCTACCATTTGTTTGTTGAAATAAATGATCCTTTGGGTTGGACTGCAGTACTGTGGCCTTGGTGCCCTTGGGAGTGGGGAGGGGGAGCATCTTCTCATGTGCGTTCGGTTCCCCTAGGCCGGACGTAACATAAAGTGGGGCTCGTCCTTTTTTTTTTCTATTTCATTGTGTTGGGTGAGTTCGATTTGTTCATGTCTTGTTGGCTCTACTTGTCTGTTTGGCAGTTTTTTTTTTGTGTGTGGTGGCGACAGTGAATATGGAGTTCAAATTGGAGGATTTTGTGTCTAATCCGACTGAAGAGGTATTAAAAAGTGTAAAAAAAGCTGATTTGTTCCTTATTGCCAGTTAAAACTTGATGTGCAGGTGTCATCTAGCGCAAAGAAAGGGAGTTACAGGATCTGCTCTATGTGAAGCTGCGTGAAAGGGGATTGATTGGGGAGCCAGCCCCTACAGTTGCAGCTGAGCCGGGTGATCTGGCTAATGTTCCCGCCCCAATCCAAACACCCCAGTCCCAAACTGGCATGAATGCAGAGGAGCTGAGGCTCACCCTGCGGATAAGGGAGGTGGAGGTGAGACAACGGGAATTGGAGATGCAAACCATGCACCTGAAAGTAAGGGCTCTGGAGTTGGAGCGGGGATTCAGCTTGTCCTTTACAGTTCCCATGAGGGCTTTGATGTAAGCAGGCACATTGCGCTAGTTCCTCCTTTCAGGGAGTCTGAGGTGGATTCCTATTTTATTGCATTTGAGCGCATCGCCGCTACACTACACTGGCCAAAAGAGAGTGTGGCCTCTTCTCCTCCAGTGCAAGTTAGTCGGGAAAGCACAAGAAGTGTGCAACTCTCTGTCCATTGAAGACAGTCTCAATTATGACACAGTCAAAGCCACTGTCCTTAGAGCCTATGAATTGGTACCAGAGGCATACAGACAAAAATTTAGAAATTGTGGAAAAACTGCCAACCAGACATTTGTTGAGTTTGCAAGGAGAAAACAGCTCTGTTTGATAAATGGTGCCAAGCTTACAAAAGCAACTTCTTTTTGATAACTTGCCTCATTCTGCTCGAAGAATTCAAAAACAGACTTCCTGAGAAAATTGTCATTTACTTGAATGAGCAAAAGGTCACATGTCTCAATGATGCTGCTGTACTTGCTGATGAATTTTTGTTAACGAAAGAGTGTTTTTCTCCCCCAGAGTGTCATGATTCAGTCCCCATTGGCCAGAGTCCCAGATCCCCCAAAAATGGTCACTGCTCGGGTGACACTGAGAAACAGGGAGTGTTTCTATTGCCATGAGCAGGGTCACCTTATAAGCTGTCTGTCCCACTCTGAAGAAAAAGAACAATCCAAAATGTCAAAAAACCAACACCAATTGGTTTCATACACCCCAGCCACCTCTCCAGGATGTGGTGGATCAGATTGATGAGGATTTCAAACCTTTTGTTACACAAGGTTCTGTTTCTCTTGGGGGGTGAGCATAAGGCAGTTCCGAACCATCCTGCGAGATACTGGTGCAGAAACAGTCTTTAATGTGTGAAGGTGTTCTCCCCTTTTCAGCTCAGTCTTACTGTGGTTCTGACATTGTAGCATGGGGGTTAAGCTAAGTGCTGTCGTGCCCCATTGCATTTCATTCAGTTAACCTCTAGGATCGTGTCAGGCAGAGTCAAAATCGCTGTGAGACCCCAGTTGCCCATAGCTGGTGTTGACCTGATCCTAGGTAATGATTTGGCCGGTGGAAAAGTTTTTCCATCTCCAGAGGTAATTGAAAACCCAATTGCCGATTTGTGTGTTTCTGATTCTGCTGCACCCGGTTTGCCTCCTTTGTTCCCTGTGTGTGCTGTAACCCGTGCTCAAGCCCAAACTTCGGAGACCTGGTGGATCTCAGTGACTCTTTTATGACTACTTCTGATCCCACAGGTTCTCTCTCAAATGTTAAAGAGAATGTTGTGGAGCTTCAGCCTGATGTCAACACTCTGACACTTTCAAAGACAAAGAACAGTTGATTAATGCACAGAAAACTGATGACACTTTTGTCTCCTTGTTTTTCTTATGTAACAGATCCAAAAATGTGATAAGTCTGGTTCTTACTTGGTAGAGGATGGGGTTCTGATCTTCATCGTTCTGGTCCAGCGTATGAGTCTGTGACTCAAGTTGTGGTGCCACAACAGTTTTAGTTGCTTGGTTTAGCTCATGACCATAGCATGTCTGGTCACTTAGGTATTAGAAAGACCTACAGGTTATTCTTCGCTACTTCTTTTTGGCCAGGACTTAAGTCAGATGTTGTGAAATTCTGTCGCTCATGCCACACCTGTCAGGTCTCAGGTAAGCCAAATCAGGTGATCCCTGTAGCTCCATTAAAGCCAATCCCAGCTGTTGGAGAGCCGTTTGAGCATGTGATTGTAGACTGTGTGGGCCCTTTGGCAAAAACCAAGTCTGGTAATCAGTATATTCTCACTGTGATGTGTGCTGCAACCCCGTTACCCTGAGGCTGTCCCATTGCGTTCATTAAAAGCTGTTGTCATTGTAAAAGCACTAGTCAAGTTTTTTCTCCACCTTTGGCCTTCCAAAGGCGTATTCAAAGTGACCAAGGGTCAAATTTCATGTCCAAAATCTTCGCCCAGGTCACGTCAGAGCTAAATGTGAAACACCACACTTCCAGCGCTTACCATCCCGAGAGCCAGGGTGCATTAGAGAGATTCCACCAAACTCTGAAAAGTATTCAAATATTGTACTGAGACAAACCGTGGAGTGGGATGAGGGATTGCCTTTGTTGTTGTTTGCTGTGAGGGAGACGGTTCAGGAGTCATTAGGGTTCAGTCCAGCTGATCTGGTGTTTGGCCACACCGTCATGACCCTCTACGCCTGCTCACGAGAGAAATTTCTCTCCAAAAAAACTAGTTCGAGTGAGAATATTTTGGACTATGTTAGTTCCTTCAGGGAGAGACTGCATTATGCTTGTGATTTGGCCCGTGATTCACTCTCCATTTCGCAGTCCAAAATGAAAATAAACTTTGACAAAAAGTCTGTTCTTGGCGCGGACCTTCACCCCAGGTGACCAAAATGTTCTGCTACCTCTAGTTGGTTCTGGTCTTCAGGCAAAATTTTGCGGCCCATATGTGGTGGACCGTAAGCTCAGTGAAACAGACTATGTAATTCACACCCCTGATCGTAAGAAAAAAAAACCCGTGTGTGTCATATTAACATGTTGAAGACGTCGTTGAAGACAAGTGTTCCACCTCCCGTAGTTGCACCTGTTGCCACGGTGTCTGTTGCACAGCCCCATATGATCCCAAGGATGACGGGCTGGGTGACAGACACAGCTCACCCTTCATGAATCAGAAATTCAGAAATCCTGTCAAATTTAGATGCCAATTTGGCGCACTTGTCTGATTCTGCCAGATCTGATATTAGTTTGCTCATACAAAATCATCCAACCCTCTTTGGTGACATCCCCACTCAAACTAATGTATTATGTCATGACATTGATGTGGGTGACCACTCGCCAATAAAACAGCATGCCTACAGAGTTCATCCCACAAAACGTGTCATAATGCAACAAGAGGCAACATATCTCATTGAAAATGGTTTTGCTGTGCCGACAACAGCCCATGGAGCTCTCCATGTGGTTCCCAAATCTGACCAAACCCCACGATTCTGTACTGATTATCGCAAGGTAAATGCCATTACTAAACCTGACTCTTTTCCGCTCCCTCGCATGGATGACTGTGTTGACCGGGTGGGTTCAGCCAAATTCACCAAACTAGATCTCTTAAAAGGTTACTGGCAGGTCCCCTATCCCCACGTGCCTCTGAGATCAGTGCATTTGTCACTCCAGACCATTTTTACAGTATACAGTCATGCCATTAGGTCTGAGAAATGCCCCAGCCACTTTCCAGGATGAACCTGGTTCTTTGTGGTGTGAGCAACTGTGAGGTTTACTTAGATGACATTGTGGCTTACCTCCAACTGGACTGAACATGTGAAAACTCTCTCTGAGATTTTTGATCGGTTGTGTAAAGCTTCCCTAACCCTCAATTTGGCCAAATGTGAGTTTGGGAAGGCTGTTGTTACCTATCTAGGTAAGATGGTGGGACAAGGACGTGTCTGTCCTGTGACTGCTAAGGTGCAGGCCATTGTAGATTTTCCCAGCTCCCAAAACGCGCCGTGAGCTCCGCCGTTTTCTGGGGATGGCTGGATATTATCGTGGTTTTTGTAAGAACTTTTCAGATGTAGTGGCTCCACTGACAAGCTTAGCAAGCCCAAAAATTCCTTTCATTTGGTCAGAGAAATGTCAGTCTGCTTTTGAGGCCACTAAAACTCTTCTCTGTAGTGCACCTGTAACTGCACCAGACTTTAGCTGGAAGTGGATGCCAGCGGCCTGGCGTTGGTGCAGTGCTCCTACAGGAGGATGAGCGTGGTATTGACCGCCCCGCTATTTTTCCAAAAAAGCTCAAAAAGCACCAGCTGCATTACAGCACTATTGAAAAAGAGGCTTTGGCTTTACTATTGGCATTGCAACACTTTGAAGTGTACCTTCTAACCCTGAGCCAACTGTTGTTTTCTCTGATCATAACCCACTGGTGTTTCTAACTAGAATGCAGAACAATAATCAGCGCCTCATGCTGGTCCTTGTTGCTTCAGGACTTTAATGTTGACATTCATTACAAGAAAGGCTTATGTCATGGCTGATGCACTGTCTAGGTCTTAGTGTGTCAAACATTTCCTTTTGAGTAAATGTTTATTCTTAGGTGGGGGGGGGTGTTATGACCCTGGGTCATAGGTCAATTTTAGTGTTGTGATTCTTGTTTTTGCTGTTCTCCCTCCCTGCCTGAGGGGGGGTGTTCCCATCCTTAGGGTTTTTTCTTTCCAGGTGCTGTGGTTCCTCCTCTTCTCAGGGTGGTGCTACCACAGTGGAATCCTGGAGCTGGCTGCTGGTTGGTGGATGGCGATTGGTGGGGCTGCTATAAAATGGCTAAAGCCGCTCTTCCTCTTCTCTTGGCCCTACTCCCAACTGCATCAGGCATTGCTGTTCTGTGTGTAAAATTGTATTTGATTGCGTATTATAGATTGTTGTCTAGCAGTCCAGGTGGCTGTAAGGGTGAGTAGCTCTTTTGTTTAACATCTTTTCTCCTGTTTATACATATAGGAGTCAGGTTAGAGACCTGTCTTTTGTTTTCTTTTACTTTCCGAATAGGTCAGTTAAGTGGTTGATAGATCCTTTTGTTTGTTTTTTTGAGCCATGCTCACCCTGAAGTCAAATGCTACCATTTGTTTGTTGAAATAAATGATCCTTTGGGTTGGACTGCAGTACTGTGGCCTTGGTCGTCCTTGGGATATCTTCTCATGTGCGTTCGGTTCCCCTAGGCCGGACGTAACACACCATACCAAAAGTTAAGTTTGGAGGTGGGAACATCATGGTGTGGGGCTGTTTTTCAGCATATGGTACTGGCAAACTTCATATAATTCATGGACGGATGAATGGAGAAATGTACCGAGACATTCTTGATAATCTGCTGCCATCTACCAGGATGCTGAAGATGAAATGAGGGTGGACATTTCAGCAAGACAATGATCCCAAACACACAGCCAAGGAAACTCTAAATTGGTTTCAGAGAAAGAAAATAAAGCTGCTAGAATGGTCCAGTCAATCACCTGTCTTGAATCCAATTGAAAATCTATGAAAAGAACTGAAGAACGGGTCAAAATCACACCTGAGCAAAGCATGCAACTAGTTTCTCCATACAGGAGGCGCCTTGAAGCTGTCATTACCAAGGCTTTTCTACTTAGTATTCAATAAATTTCAGAAAGCATGTTCAATACTTTTTCCTGTGTCATTACACTTAATTACACATATCCTAATTTATGGACATTTGTTTTGATTTCTTTGTATGTGTGGATTACTTGGGTTGTTACCGACATCTGAAGAAAATTTCATGTCAATAGCCCCATTAGAAATATATTTACTAAGAAAAATTTAGACGCGTTCATTACTTATTTTCCCCGCTGTACGTTTTTTTCTATCATGAGTGAAAAATATTTCTTGTTTAAGTTACCTTTTCTTGAGTGACAATTTCCCACTCCGTTCCCAATGCTAGAATTGAGTCAAACGACTACCTCGGCATTGGCAGGTTTTCTGTCTCAGTGAGAAAACATGAGCATTTTAAGAACAAATAGAAGACCAAAATACTTGTTGATACAATGTAAAGAATAACCATATTCAGGTACCACTGCTTCCACTGAAAGCAGACTGCCAGTCCAGCAATGGCACAAACTCTGGTGTAGGAAGACCATCACTATTGAATACAAATACTCTGACATTACCCTTGAAAGCTCATGTAGGACTAAATATGGCTCTTCACAAGCAAGTTCCATCTTCCCTGCTTGAAATTACAAATTAAAAGCCTCCCTCATTAAGCAGCATTTTAGAGGTAGGTACTGTATGTGGAGAAGCTGAAGCTCAAAATATTGTTTCTAATAATTTTACAGTTCAAACATTACAATAATTCCAAATATGATGGAAGCCATAATTTAGTGGACAGCGGCACGTTTTTTATTTTGGTTCTGTGCTCTTGCACTTTAGAGTTTGGAAAGACACAGTGACACTGAAGGTGAAGTGCAAACTGTCAGTTCTGAGGACCTTTCATCAATATCAGACAACCTGGTTTGAAATGCCAGCACCTTCTGTCCATGGTCCCCAATTTTAAGGCACTTCAAGTATTTTCTGAATTAGCTTCACAGGTGTTGTTTGGCAGTGTATTCATTTGTGTCATAAATTAATTGAGAAACTGAATTTCCAATATGAAATGTTCCCTTTTTCCATTTGTTCTCATTGGCGATTCTGATACAGTTCACAGAGCAACAGACTTTTTCATAGAGATTTTGCTAGGAAGAAGATGATAGAAGAGGATAAAATATTTCGCAAGGCTCAGATCAGAATATGTCGGCTAAGATCAGAACTGTGTCCGATTTATATTTTATGTAAGTTTCAATATAAATTATGAAAGGTCTGAAAGTGAGCAGGAAGGTGCACTGCAGCTGGTGATCACTGATGCCTAGGACCTGACGGAGTCAAGGCAAGGATGTTAGTTGTTGCGGAGGCTACTGACATAAAAAGGTAGCCAATATAGTTTCTTGTCATGCGACAGTTTTTAAATTTATCATTTTTCCAGACCTGTTCATAAATATAGAGCCTCCACAAAGTATGCCTGAAAGTACTGCACAGAAAGAAGGCAATGAGCAAAATGCTCCAAAGAAAGAAGTGAAATTAGTTCAGACTGAAGTACAGGATAGTTAAACGGATTCTTTTATTCTTCTTCCATTCAGCCCCTGTTCTGTTGATTCTTAAGTGAAAATTAAGATAAAATGCTGTAAGGATGTGAGATACACTTGAATAAAAGTAGAGGATAATTAATAGTCTTGTTTGTAAGCTCATTCAACACACACTGCTAGATGCTGGCAAAATAAATAAGGCAGGGATAATTGAGCCATTTTTATTGAATATAAAAATAACTTTACAAATACATATACTCTATTAAAACCATTACAGTTTATGTCTTTAAAATATATCTGAAAATGGTGAAATGAGCTAGCTGCATTCTTCTTTCCATTTGTTCTGGTCAGCCACAAAGTGAGAATAAATTTACAAGCATCTTTGGAGCCTAAAAGATATGGTGATAGTCTCCCAAATAGACTGGATTGAATGCTCTGTTTCTGTGAAAAATACGATTCCTCAGAGAAAGATTATGCAAAAAGGTTCACGTTCGAGTAGCTCCTGACTAAGTACAGGTGCTCGTAAGGACAAAGGAAGTTACATAAAACAGTCAGAGATAAAGGTATGAATTTTCATATTTTTGTTATTCCAGCTATTAAAGGAGCTGTGTCATGATTACTGTGCATGCACACAATTTTGAACAAAGTTAATCCACTCATCTGCAAGTCGAAATCTTTAGGGTATTTTTCTTCTTCTATGATTATTAGCGATTGCAACCAGCTTACATTCTTTGTATCCCTTGGCTAAAGCTTAAAATAGCGTGTTGAATCCTCAAATTTTCATAAACTCCTTAATATAAAAAGCATATAGCCGCAGTAACTAAAATATGCAAATACAATGCAAATTGAAGACGGATTGGCAAGGATAGAATCAGATTATGACTTGCAGTCAAGCAGATTCAATTTCTTGGGATGTAGGTTCTAAGCGTGCGCAGTAATCCTGACACAGCTCCTTTAAATTAGACAGTGTAAAAGTGCAAGCCAGTGCAGACATTTTATGAACTCAGATTACAGTTTACATGAATTCTCAAAAGCCAACAGCAGGTGGCACATTTCAGAAAGCCTCAGTGAGTATGTTGTGCAGAGCGTCTAGCTCTCCGGGAGCAGGCAGTGCCCACTGCTTGCTGAAGTATTGAATTTCAATGTCCCCTGCCTGTGTGGCTAGCGACACTCCAGATAAGGTGTTTGGTTTGGCAGGGTCACCGAAAACAGCCATAGAGGTAATCCTGAAAAGGAAACAGTCAGGCTCAGATGCACTGAAGTATAAGTGGAAGTTGCAAACATCAACATCCCTCCATGCAGCACATAGCAATGGGGAAATTTTAATCAGAAAAATATCATCTTCCACCCAGTGGAAAGCACTGACAAGGGTAGCGCAACGGTCTTTGCTAGGTAAGACTGAAACGGTTGTCATTTTCTGCTACAGCGCCTACAGCATCTAAAGGGGCATTTCACTGATATTTTACCATGCATAGTTTGCAGCTCGATAGTCACGTACAGTATATATCACCCTTGTGGCTTTCCTATGCAGTCGCAGTAAAGATAACAATTACTACACTGCATTGCAATAGCTTCATACTCCAGACACTCCCTAACCCCGTGTAGACCTGTGACATACACCTGTCATAGCATTGCATGGAGAATCTTCACATTACTATGGAGAGGACTGGTTGTGATACGAATGCCAACCGTTAGTTCAATGCCCGGGTTTAGGGCTACAAAAAGACTACAGCTAGAGGCGTAATTTTTCACTCATTTCCAGAAAATATAGTATGGTCAATAGTATGGCAATGGGCCACTGCAAAGACAACATATAACATAGACTAGCTAGCAAATAAGTGTACTAACATAAGAGCTCACAGGGAGCATTTTCATGTTGAGGACTACGAGAGAGATTTCCTGTCAGAATTACAAGGTTGTCCACTGAAGAAGCAAATTCTGAATGATGCGGCCATACCAACCATTTTTTTCTGTAGCGTGATCCTAGCAAGTAATATTAATCAAGACATAAATTTCACCTTTGACATCCCCACTGGAGAGGAAATGAGGACCGACGGAGTGGCAGGTGAGTTAGGTAGCCAGGAAGCTGTTTTTTTACACGTCAATACAATGAGCACAAAACGGTGCAACTGCAAATTTTTCAAATGGCAAGCTAGCTTCAGCCAACTCATATCACAATTGAAAGCTAACACTGAAATAACGTTGAATGTTCCACTAAGGGCACATAGTGTATATGTATATGTTTATGTATGAATATATGTACATGGACAGGTCCACAAGGCCCCTAAGCCATTGTTTACTAACATTGTTGGAGAGTGATCAGGTTTTCATATTTTCAGTAATTAAAACCAGCTGCTTTAATCTGTTACTTCATGTTTGAACAAAACGATGAAACTAAACTTTGTTCACATAGTTTTCACTTCTGGTGTAGTCTACCCTCCACCTAAAGCAATATTAAACTTGTTTGATAACAGGATAAATATATCAACATTGTATTATTTTGTTTTTCTGTTTTTTAATTATTTTAAATAATGGAAATCCACTGTTCATCCCAGTTCTATTTTTCAGAAATTGGAATAGAAATTAAACCAAAACCAGAAAACGGCTTGTTTCTCACTGTCATAATTATATCTGTATTATCTGTCCTACCTGCATGTCAAAGCATTTTTCTTGACTGTGCTAGCTAAATCCTAGATAGATAGACAGATAGAGAAACAAGCAGAGAAATAGATGCAGCAAGAGCAGATACAGATGAAACAAAAAGGAAAAAAAGTTTTCTGGTTTTGGTTTCATTTCAACTCCAATAGTGTGTTTGAAGACAAAAATAGGAATAGCACATGGATTTTATTTTAATTTACACGAAAAACCGAAAAACAAAATTGTATCCTGTTATCAGACAAGTTGAACACAGGTTTGGATGGAGGGTCCACAAATAATTTCTTCAACAGAGAAGCATTCTTTCCTACTATTTGGCAAACACTCTGCAAAAATGCAAGCGCACCTGGCTTTTAAAGGGAATGGGAGATGACACTCTGGTTGGTTTATTTCATGCCATGCCCCAAAACACACCAGTGATTAATTAAGAGATTGATGGTGCATTTGATTTGAAATGCGGGAATTTCCGACTTCCCGTGGAGAAAAAATGCAAAGAACACCTACATGGGAACTCCGAGATGGGAATTTTGGATATAATTTACAATTCAAACTTTCCAAGAAAACGTAATTGTTCTCAGGGCCATTGCGAATGGTATGCAAGATGACAAACTCATGTTGAAAGGTTTACAATTTGAGCCATGAAAACTCCTGAATGAACAGCACACTAAGAAAGACATTTGATGACGCATATTCATGTTGCTCCCAGAAGGATGTGTTTGGACAACCCAGACACAAATTACCAAAATAATTGACAAATACAGTACAACCCTCAGTAAAAGTTAAAACTAGCCTGAGTCAATGCGCTACTGGCTGGAGCGCAAGGCCCGCTGGTCACGCCTGAATGGTACCCAGAATGTACCCTTACTCAGGTATCATAACTGAGACATTCAATGCCGCTGCGTGACAGGAGACCAAGTTTATGTCTGGTCTGCTTTATCTGTCCCCGCCCGTTTGTACAATTAAATGTATCATTTGTTATCGATATCTAAATGATGTCAGCGTAATTACAATATTCATCTCCTCTTCGGAGACTAGTGTTGAATTCACGAGAAGGACAAAAGACATATTCATGTGGAAAATAAATGGACTGAACAAATTATTTTATTTTGAAAACAGGCGTCAAGTATTGTATTTTTTTATATCAACGCTGAATCCCTGTCCGAACGAAACTTAGAAATGAAAGCAATATTTGTTTTCTGTCTAAACTGTACGTTAATTGTATTGCTTCCCTCCGCCTCACTCTTTGCCGAAATCAAGTTTTGAGGTAAAAGTTTTAATGCGTAAATTTGTCGTCTCCTTACGATCGCTTCCGTGTTGAGCGAAAAGTACGATATGCTACGTGTTAACAAACTCTGTGGCCGCGAAACAAATAGACGCGAAAATCTTGTTCCCGACATAAGCAATTAGCAAACTACGAGTGGCACACTGAATGTCAAGCGGGATTTTCCGATGGTTTAGTGGAGTAGCCGCATAGAGATTGCTCGCATACGTGACCCGCTTCGACTGTTTCGGTATACCCCTGCACAGCTGAATGGGTCGCTGCATCCCCTATGCTAAGCCCATTAGCGTTTCGGAAATCATTCAAAACGGCAGATTTATGCGAAATTACCGTTGCTCTGATTACGTACGTATTAAATTGTGTATTTTTTTGTCAATAACCACACAACAGACAATTGGCAAGAACAATCTAGGTCTTTTTCTTGCCGTGCTAACAGAAAATGTTGGAGTGATTTGTCCTCAGTGATGCGTCTGAGCTAGCGCGTGAACTAGCGCATTAGGCTCATGAACTAGTGCGCTAATTTGACTTTTAATGAGGGCTGTACAGTATGACGTTATTGGCTACTCAGCTCCTATTTCCAACTTCCAACTTAAAAACGAATGCATCAGAAGAACAACCCCTGGGAACCGTTGTGCTCAGATCACCCATCTTTAAACTAGCAAAAGTGGATTTGCACACACCCTAATTGCACCTGTGCCATGCCATGCGCACAGATTGTTAAAATATAGCCTACACTCACACCAATGGACAATGTAGAGCCTTGTCTTATTGAGCGCATCATTCCTTTCAGACTGCACACACTAAGAAAACTGTCTTGCAGTGGATAAAAAGGACTGCAGATTTCAGCGCTCCAGACTGCACTGGGAGCTTTCAGGTGATGCACCCCACCTCTCCACAGGCAAACCGCTTACCCATCTGAATGTAGCCTCTCAGTTGTTACAGGCTCATAGTCTTTCTCCAGTAAGTCCCACACGTGCAGAGTAGAGGCCAAGTCCAAGACGCAGAAGACAGTGGGCCGGGTGAGAGCCCACTGTACAGACAGCACAGGCCTCCTGCATGTGCTTCTACTCCACTCCATCAGAGGCTGCTCACTGCTCACTGAGTGCAATCTGACACTGCCATCAGAACAGCCCACCTAGCACAGGGAAAACACACAATCATTAATATACATGTATGCAGAAAAATGCATCTTTGACTACAGCAGTGGTTCTCAAACTGGGTCCTGGTGCCCCCTGTGTATGCTGGCTTTTGTTATAACCAAAATTGCACTAAGAGGCTTTTAATAAGCTGTTCATTTGTCCTAATTGAGGACAATTTATGTTTAAAGTCCAAACCCCAATTCCAATGAAGTTGGGACGCTGTGTGAAACATGAATAAAAACAGAATACAATGATTTGCAAATCTTTTTGACCTACATTCAATTGAGTACACTATAAAGACAAGATATTTAATGTTCAAAATGATAAACTTCATAGTTTTTTGGAAATATTCACTCATTTTGAATTTGATGCCTGCAACACATTTCAATATCAGGATATTTTGGCTGGAAATCTGGTTGTCTTCCCCAGAAGGCTGGGACTTGGCCGTAGGCGGACTTACCAACAAGACAATGACCCAATGCATCCACACAGAAATGGCTCTGTGACAACAAAATCAACGTTCTGTAATGGCCATCGCAGTCGGCAGACTTCAATCCAATTGAAAACCCGTGGGCTGAGTTGAAGAGGGAGGTTGATAAACACAAACCCAAGAATGTGAAGGATCTGCTTAAAGGAATGGTCCACAATCCTCCAAAATGTGTGCCTCAACCTTGTCAAAAATTACAGGAAAAGACTCCATGCTGTTATCCATGCCAGAGGTGGTAGCACCAAGTACTAAATGAAGGGTGCCAGTTATTATGAAACCTTGATTTTGTTGACATTTATTTTGTATTAAATGATTGTCATGATTTTGGTTGTTTCCATCAAAACATAATGAAGTATTTCACACATTGGTATATTCTGTTTATCTAGAATTACATTGTTTATATTTTTTTTATATTGTTTGTGCATTGCCAGTCAGAGATGCCAGTAATTTTGGAGCCCGCTGTATGTGGTGAAAAAGAATGAAAGAGACTTTAACATATTGTGATTATATTTCTATACTGCAAGCCATCTCAGGTAACATTTTTGAACTGATCAAATTAGAGGCAGATAAAGTCAGTCAGCTCGATATTGTGTTGCTGAACACAGATGTTTAGAGCTTGAAATTAGCTTGAAATTACAAATATAAATATGACCCAGAACAGGTTTGACTATCATTTGCTTGCCTTATAAATTGTTTGTTTAAATGCCTGCGTGTTGCTGGCGTAATCCGAATTAACCAATACAAGTTGACAATCAATAGGTAAGGTTCCAAAATGGTGGAACCGTGGACACACAGGCACTTAAACTAACAATTTATTGGACAGAGTCACGTGTGTTCAGGCACACAATTTGGAGCTGACTGATTTTCTCGTTGTCTAATTTGGTCTGTTTAACCCTCAAGCGACCAAGTGTTTTCAGCGACTAAACTGACCGAGTGGGGTCATAAATGACCCCGCTGTGTTTTATGCAAAAATTGTTATTTTTAATGACCATTTTTAAGTTCATCACATCCACACAGCTTCACTTATGTATGCCCGATATAAGTAAATGATCAAATGCAAAAAATTAAGCATTTTGATTAATTTTTATGAATGTCAAGAATAATGGAAAGTTGTGTGGGGTCGTTTATGACCCTAAAAAATGTACGTTTTTCGAGTTTATGGGCATTGATTTTTGGCAATGGTCAATTTTTATTCACTAACCTTGCCTGTCAGGACCAGAATAACATGGTTTGCAGCTGTATGTACCCTTGCCAAGGATGTTATGTTTTCATTTGTTTGTGTGCATGTCTATCTATCAGTCACCAACTTTACCCCAAAAACTAATGGTGCAATCTGCGCCAAAATTTACATAGGGGTCATTATTGGTCCAAGGACAAAATTGCTAAAATTTGATCTCATCTGAGCTGAGCACAATAAAACTAAAAATATTTTTGAATTAAAAATTGACATATTTGCCAGATTAACGAATTGAGTGTTTTTTATCATTCGATGGATGGTGTGTGGCCCCTCAGAGTACATATTTTCAATCTCTAGAAAATGTCGTAATAATAAAAATAATCATAATAATTTGATTTGGATGAGGTATGCCGGGAGTTGGAGTTCTTTTTGTCGACTCAAAAAAACTATCTCTGGGGTCATAAATGACCCCAAACATCTTTCAGCTGTCCTTGACACAGCAATAGGCCAATTCCTCTGAAAATCTATGAAAATTCCTTGGAGGAACAGCTTGACAAACTCATTGAAGGAAACACTTTTATGATTTAAAATATTAAAACAGCACATAGAAATGTATGTCTGGGGTCATAAATGACCCCACTCAGTCGCTTGAGGGTTAAAAATGTTGTTACGTTTAATTGCTTGCAATATAGAAATACAAACATGATATATTAACTCCTTCAACCCCACAGCCCTCTACAGAGGGCTGACCAACATATTCCCTTCAACCCCAAATTCCTGTAGGGAAAATTCAAACAATCTGACTAATTGATTGGAACATATCAGGTTACATTTAATGGGATTCCAGAGATAACAGTAAGATACAATGTCCAGATAATGACCAGCCCTCTACAGAGGGCTGTGGGGTTGAAGGGTATAGTGATGCTAGAATATCTGGGGTTGAAAGAGTTAACCCTTTAAGTGCAAGTCGCGGCATAACAATAATCATAACGGCTGCTAATGCCGCAAGGTAGTTTGCCGCCACAACTGCTAGTTGCGGCAAAAGATGTTTTGGTAGGTAGGTGTGTTTCATCATAAATATAACCAATCAGATTTTAGTATTTACGCAGCCGCTTTGGGAATTGGTTGCTACGAGCCCCGGGGTGTGTATTGTTACAATTTATTGAACTGCAGTCATCCTATGAATGAATCATAACAATATTCTTGTTTCGTGGATTTTGACCACACGTTATTTAAAAATGGCAGTGTTCGAGAACTTGTCAAGTGATGGCAGTGAGTTTAACGATGAAAATGCTGAATATGTAGACACACTGTTAGATGAAAGTGATAGCGGAAATGAAGCTGACTTTCTTGGCTTTGAGGAGCGAGAAATTCTGATCTGATTGATTCATCGCTGAAGTGTCCCATGTGGGAGATATTTTGAGCGGTGTGTGGGTATTTTATAAAAACAATTTCATTCTTAAAGGGTTAAAGCCTCTTTTGTTCTTCATGGCACATGTAGATATTTCTGTCAAAATGTGGTGAAAGATGGTAAACATGAAATGCAGCATTAGGACAAATAAACCGCTTACTAAAATCCTACGATTGCATTTGTGGTTGGAACAAAAACCAGCATACACGGGGGCACAAGGATTGTTTGAGAACCACTGTACCACAGTATAGTGGAGTTGAAACTAAATGATGAACACAAGCAGGAAGTGCAGACTTTCAGCTTTAATTTAAGGGCATTTACATCCAAATCAGGTGAACAGTGTACAAATTACAACTTTTAGCTCTCTTCAAAGGCATTCTTTCTATTTTTTAGAGGACACTGGTGATTGGACTATTGGCTGCTGGGCTGTTCTATCAAGGAGGTAGGCGAATTTGTGTCAACAATCGGGACTTCACCATAAAAACCAAGGGGCTTACTATATGCAAGCCCTGATAGTGAAATTCATCTGGCAGTCACTGCTCGCAAAGAAACACTTTAAAGCTCCTAACAAATTTCTCTGAAACTTTTTTTCGAGGAACTGAAGTAAAGCCTGTCAAGGGACAGTAGTTCATAGTCTTTTCTGCTATTGAAATGTTAATTGATGAAAGGAGTGATATACAAACCAAGAAGAGAGGTTCTCCAAAAGGAGACACGTCGACAGCAGTAATTTGGACGGGTCGGACCCCATCTTCCTGCGATCTATAGAACTTTGGCGGGATTTTTAGCCCATGCCTTGTGCCGTGAGTCACTAAACCCTGAAATCACAGGACACATAGATTTATCCTACACACACGGCTTATGTAAACATATTCAGTGATAACATACACCCTCAGACACACAGGCATATGCAAGGGTGACACAGGCTAAACCTGCAGACTGTAATTACAGACACAGCATTCTTAATAGCACTACCTCACAAATATGCATTTTCATTGCTTTCATTTTAAGCTCCCTCGACAAGGTACAAATGTATCTGTTTCTGAGTCAATAATGTTATTTTGTGTGGCACTGTTCCCCCTTCACATTGACTCATTGCTGCCCCACTGTGAACTGCCACATTTCTAGACTCATAGGGGCGTTGGATCCTGGAAGAAAACATTGCTGCCAGATGGATGAAGTAAAAGACTTCTCCCAACTTTGATATGTTCTCCCAGTGACTTTTGAAATAAGCCAGAGCCAGAGCCAGAACATTGACATCTTTAAGCTTGTTTAATGCTTGAAGCATTGTGAGGGTCTGCAGAGCAAAAAGTCACTTCACACCTAAAGATACGTCCCTGAGCAAGGGTGCCATGCATCAGGTTTTCGCCTGACCTCGCTGATATGAAATTTTCTAACACCACAAGCGTGGAGAAGCAGAGAACATCATGGTGTTGCTGCTGGCAGAGGTGGGGAAGTGCAGGTATTTGAAGGGAAATGTGGCCAACCTTAGACAATGCCCTCTGCTGTATGGGAGAATACTGGTTTGCCTCGACAAGAAAACCACGGAGTATAAAAGCTCCATATGTTTGCTCTGGCTGATTCCCGTGAGCAATGCCCGTCCTGGCGGGCATGTGTTTAAGTACTGTTCTGTTGCCCTAATTACCCACACTAAATCAGTTCAAAGAGTATACACGCCACATTGATTCACTCACAGAGCACCACAGCAGAACACCAAAATACATGTGTACAAACACAAGAACCATCATTAGTATTAACTGAAATGCCATTTCATAAAAACAATTGAGCTAATTACACAATTGAGAGCTAAAGCTGGTCTGAACTCCAGATACAGAAATGGTCCTCTGTACCCACTCCTACGCAAAATAAATGGGCCCAACCCCATTCCTGGAGATTTACCATCCAGGTTTTCACACCAACCCGAAAAAAGTACTCCTCATTGTAAGATGGCTGGTAAGAATTCATTGCATTTTTCATTTTACAAAAGGTTATTCCACCCCTAAATCAGTAAAATTCATCTATGCCATTGAATTATGTTCTGAACAACACCTCTGCAAGATCTGGAAAGAGGGTTGGAGTTCGGCAAACGCTGATGCGTGGGGGAGCCCAGAGGCTCTAAGTGACAAACGGCTGATAAGCTTGGTCCAGAGCCATGCCAGATAGCAATAAACTTTTGTAAACTTCCACCATTATGAGTGAACCCAGGATTCTCGCTCAGCCTGCATGTGGAAGGTGTCGATGGTCTTTCTGTTACTCTGTACGTGGGGGGGTGGGTAGTTGCAAAGCCCTGGCTGACACAATGCCCCTGTGGGAATCGTATTACTGTCCTCAGTCTTTCAATATAACTGGACCTTATCTATTTAAAATAATCTAAACCTCTGAGAACTTCACAATATGCTTATATGCTCAATATCCTGCTTAGAAATCACTTATATACTTAGAACCCAATTTACCTATATAATAATTAATCTTAAGAGCTTTTCATAACAACTGCATCATATTAGTACATATTCATATCATTTTTGGTCTTGTTATTCTCAGGGGAATAGAAGGAGTTGAATGGAGTATGTTTCATTCCCATTGAAATTATGGTTCATTCCCTTTTGGAAACTCCTGAAAATTGGTCAGAATCCTCTCGGGTAAATCACCCTATTCTTCTCTCTCTGCTAAATTGCTTTATTACATCCTCCAAATGGTGGAAACCCAAAAACCAGATTCGACCCCCCTTCAAGGTCTTTATGGCCACGCCGCCTGGATCAAAGATGTGATTTGGCTTAAAAAGAAGGACAGACAATCGATTCGGGGAAGATTGTATCCGATCTCTCCCTGCGCACGTCAGTGCGTGAACAGCCCCTGTAATTATGAAAGATCGCAGACGACTTCCCACACGTGGGTCCGTGCGTTATTTCCAGCTGAGTGAAGCTTCGTAATTCGAACTTCCCGCATGCTTGCTCCGTGTGTAGCCTTTTCCTCCAGGTATGACTTAACTCTTAATTTCTAAATTGTGTGTAACTTGTAATTGGTTTAACGTTGATTTGTTTGATTTAAGCTTTTGCCTACCTGGTGAATAAATTATTGTTATTCCTTTAAGCTTGCGTGGTCTCTGTGACTCCTAATCCTTTTATTCTTTCTAGCCACGCTACCCGGCCTTAGGGGCGATTCCTTACCATTCCAGACTAGCTAGCTGATGTTTATAGGTAGTAATGGGTTTTAAGTTGGATTGCAGATTACGGTCTACTTTATATAAAGGGTTTATGTAGTACTGGTTCTGGGGATTTGGCCCTAAAGGGCACCCTTGGGCTTATAAGCTGGTGCCTGGCCGATCCCCTTAAGAGGCCCTGGGGTGCACATAAATCTGGGTTCATGATATGTTTATGCCAAGATGCTACTATCATGGTGATTTCTTCCATCCTCTAGAACCATCACCGAACTAAGATCCGGCAATGGCGCTATGACCCGGGGGCGTAAATTGAGTATAGTGGTTTTCACGGAAGAGTCTGGTGGCATAGCTGCCCCGAGATTCACGCATGTTTCAGTCCTTTATCTATTTTAAATTGGAGTCAGATTTTAAACAAGAGTAACATTGTAATCGTTATACTTAGTTTGCCCTAATCACTGATATGTCCGATGTTTTATTCAGTTTCTGCGAGTGTTCCAACGTGCACCTTGGATTATTCGCAGCACGGCATTAGGTTAGATGGTTCTGTGATTTCGGCATAGCCCCGTTTTCGAGCAGAGAATTACTGAGAATACTTCAGGTAAGTCTCAGGCCAGGTCCAAGGCGGGACGCAGGCATGAAAGATTTAATTGACATGTTCCATTGCCTCATAACAGCTGGAATCCACACGCATAAGCCTTCGCTCCCGGCTCCTCCGTTGTTGGTCGAGCTGCGTGGGTTTTACATCATTCAACACCGAGAGATCATCTCCACTTGCTAGGCAGTAAAATCAAATATGGCAAAATTGGACTGAAAAAAAAAAAAACACAAGACAATTCACTGCTGTAAAATGTTATTCAGCAGAAAGAGAGCAAACTCCGTCCACCAAGGATCAGTGCTCCACTTACCATGTCTGTGCCAATGAAGAAATGGTTGGAGTTGGAGGGGAGGAACTTTAACAGCAGAGTACGCAGGGGTCCTGTATTCACTGAGTCTCTCTGGGATGACCTGCTGAGAGAAGCATCAAAGTGGCACCTCAGCCAGCAGAAGTCTCATCACAGACTTCTTACTGCTCAGTCTGACCATCTACAACCCCAATTCCGAAATAGTTGGGACAAAGTGTGAATTGTGAATAAAATCAACATGCAATGACTTTCAGATCACATGAGCCAATATGTTATTTACAGTAGAACATAGATAACATTCCAAATGTTGAAAGTGATACATTTTACATTTTCATCCACAAAATGAGCTTATTTCAAATTTTCTGGCTGCAACAGGTCTCAAAAAAGTTGGGACACAGGCAAAAAAGGGCTGAAAAAGCCATTAATATAATAAGAGAATCAGCTGAAAGAACATTTAGCAAGTAATTAAGTTAACTGGCATCAGGTGTGTAACATGATTGGCTATAACAAATTGTGGAACACTTTAAAACCAATGTTCCTCAACGTCAAATTGCAAAGGTTTTGAAGGTCTCATCATCGACAGTGCATAACATCATCAAAAGATTCAGCGAAACTGGAAAAATCTCTGTGTGTAAGGGACAAGGCCGCTGTAAAAACTATTTTGAAAAACTAAAGTTGTTTATTTTAGACCTTTCTAATATAGAAAAAAGCTGAAACTTGGTATGCAAGTCGTAAACCACGTCTCAATATATGAAAGACAGGCTTTGACAATTTCTGAAAAATTGTTGTTTCCTTACTTTTGACATTTCTTCACCCATTGACACCTATTTAAATGACCCATAACCTCTAGCGGTCAATATACTGATCAAATTTGATGAAACTTTGCATAAATCTTTAAGATGCAAACAAGTGTGGCATTTCATTTTAGCCTTGTACACCACTGGGCTTGGCAAGGTGGCAGACCAGTTGAGTTTCAGGTTCACTTCAACCTCTAGTTTGAGAATCCAATGAGTTGGAGCACAGATCGAGAAAATCACATCGCTGTACAATTATTTCCAGACTGTGCAAAGGGTGATACAGTACCGGTATTGCTGCTTGTTCTGTATCAGCATACTTCCTTTAAGTTTTAAATAAATACTCTCCTCTCCTTCACAGAAAATGACACAAACGTACACAAGGATGACACACTGACAACTAACTTCAGCTTGTGTCTCAAAAAAACATCTATTTTCTGGCTTGAGCCATGGCACACACTTACATATCGTCTTATCAGCGATGACAGAGCAAAATCTCACCTGTCATTGGTAATAAGTGTGGAACTGTGCAGCAGCTTAACCTTTCCCCCTGGTTTGAGACCTGTAAAACAGGATGGTAAAGATTTAAAACTGCTTGTTCACAATTGCAATGGAGACGCTCACTGCAATCAGCCCAATAAAAATGCAAAACAAAGATATATCTCGGCCTTACCCAGGTCAGTCTGTGATCCTGCCGGGTCGGTCTTGGGGAGTTCAACCACCAGCTGAGATTGAAAAAAACCATAACTCCCAGAATGTCGGATTTTCAGATTAGAGGCCCCCTAAAACTCAACTTAATGAGACTCAAACAAGGGCCCTAACTAGTCTGAGATCTAAATCCAAACATGGTTCATGGATGTAAGTTTGTTTAGTCATAGTGGTCTTTGGTCAGGAGTATGTATCCAATTACCTGAAGGTAAACCTATTTTTTTTTGGTCATAAACTACAGGTCGATGTTTTGTTTCAGTAAGATATCAAAGACTCTGATTTGGTCTGAAAACATTTATGAAGACAGGAGATGAACAGTATTATGGCATCACATTTAGCAAATGTAGCTTGTGGGATAACAAACAGAGCAACAGTTTCAGAGCCCTTTGCTAAGTGGCATAACACATTCATTACCGTCAGTTAAGACGCAGCACATTCTGTTTGCATGGATGTTCAGAATACATTTGTTAAGAAATTGCAATGATAAATTGCATTCAATAACGCGCTGCATGTTACTGAATATAATTTATGGCGTCAAGCACATTAGTTGTCTCAACCAGAATTGATTTATGCCTCTAACCAAACTAATTTCAGTTTAAACTCACCCATAGATTCATCACTCCATTTTCATCCAGGGATGCTACCTGGAAAGACAACTCTGCAGTACAAAACACAAAAAAGTTATTGTGGAAAGTTAAGAGAAACAAACTGCTATGCTGCATGAAGGAATGCATGTTTTATTGTGTAAATACCGGCAGATAAAAAGGCTATAATGATGTTCCACATTACAATGTCCATTAACATTGGATTCACAGCTGCTGATCCACTAGAAACCCATTTTCAGTTTAGCAATAAGAAATTGCTGTGAAACTGCTGAGCCATTACAGTCTTGGATAAATTTCGCTTGCATAAAGGGGGAGTGGTTATGTTTATAGTCAGGGTATGTTCTTTGTTTTTTTAAAATGGTTACTCAAGTAGCTAAGCCATAAATTAAGTGTTAGTTATAACACGGCTACACCATCATGATACTACGTGCACTGTTACGTGTGAGAAAAAAAACAGTGAGTAACGAGAGCTTACCGAGCAGTTCATTACAGCCATCATTGCATGATGCTATGCAGCGCTACATGAATTAAGAGTTCGTGACTTTTTGGAATCTGCAGTAGATTTAATTGCACTTTTTATACATTATGAAATGTGTGCGTGATAGCTGTGGTGAGTACAGTTATCTGCTTATCAATTAAGTTTGACTGAGGAGATGTGTGTTCAATTGCCACAGTATCTACAATTTGCAGTATAATAAAGTTAGAATAAAGAGATGTGTGTTCAATAATCACAGTATCCATAATGTGCATTATTATAAAGTTTGACTGAGGAGACGAGTGTTTAACAGCCGCAGTATCTACAATGTGCATTATTATAAAGTTTGCCTGAAGACACACGCGTGCACTTGCTGCAGTATCTACAATGTGCATTATTATAAAGTTTGACTGAAGAGACGTGTTAAATAGCCGCAGTTTCAACAATGTTCATTATTATACAGTTTGACTAAAGAGACGCGAGTTCAATTGCTGCAGTATCTGCATGTGCATTATTAAAAAGTTTGACTGAAGAGACGTACGTTTACTTGCTGCAGTATCAACAATGTGCATTATTATTAAGTTTGACTGAAGAGACGTGTGCAATAGCCATAGACGGTGCAGTGCATAGCATTTAATAATAAAGAAAAACACCAAATCAGAATAAATTACATTCACCCCTTTTGACAGATGCCAAATAAAGCCTATCCTTGTCTGTGACCATTACCTCTATTTAAAGCTGTACAACTCAGGATCTGAGTGTCACAGAAAATCAAAAAATGAAATCAATGAAGCAAGACACGTCCAGTATTTGGGACTAAAACTCATTTCCATTTATTTTCATGATTTTGGGACAAAAATGCGCTGCAAATACAAAACGACTTTGTGAAAAATCAACGTATAAGTTGTTTCCCAATGAAATACAGAGAAACAAAATTATTGCTCAGAAGTGAAACAATACATTTCCTGGATTATAATCTCATTGACTAGAAGAGTGCTGCATCTAAGGGTGGTACTTAAAGCAACTGGCTATCTCTGAAGTTGAATGTAAGGTGCCCCCTACCTCCCCAAACAGCTAAATATGGGGAGATATTTGCTTTGGGGTGCATTATAAAAAATACAATGTTTTACCACCAAGCAACTCTTTTGATGCATAGTGCTAACCTTCCATCAAATGCAAGTAGATATTATTTTTTTAAATCTTTGCAGAGTTAAAATGAGAGGGGCTTGAAATATACCCCGCTATTAGAACTAAAAACTAAACAGAAAACTAACTGAAAGTTATTTGCCCAAAGAGGCTTCATAAATTCCTCCCTTATGAAGTGATATAGACCGCAAAATGCAAAAAAATGCAAACACATTTTAAAAGACTCTGTTACAAGCGCAGCCCTATGAAATGATTCTCCGTTGAACATTATGCTCTAAATCAGTGGTTCCCAAAGTCAGCCCTGGGGACCCACTGTGTATGCTGGTTTTTGTTCCAACCACAATTACCATACCAGAATTTTAAGAAGCTATTAATTTTTTTAATTAGTTGCTTTTCAAATTAGAGGAAAATTTTTACCCCCTTAAATCACATTATAACAGAAATGGCAATGCATTCCATGATGTTTCAAAGCCCAACGTTCATTTTCTTTATTTTAATGTTCCAAGCAAGCATGCCAAGCCAAGGTCCCAATAAGTTTTCTGTGATCAAATGCAAGACTGCGATCAATCAGTCAGCTGCTGATTAGGGTTCTGAACGCACATGTTCAAATTCCTTACTGAAACCAAACAAGTAACATTTAACAGGTTTGACTCATTATAAAATGCTTTGTCCTCTTAATAGCCCATTAATAGTTAGTTTTAGTGACTATGTGTCCTGAATTTTATCAATTAGAAGCCAGTTCATAGTTTAATGTCATCAATTGCAAATTTCCACTTTTTATGTGAGAAAAGTCATTTCCAATATATCAAACTTTGAAACTTTTTTTCATCATGGCTATTTCTGACATGTGGTCTAAAAGGGTAAATAATCAGTATGAACGAAAAAAATTGCAATTAAGAACAATTAGCAACTCATTAATATTTTAAGATTGGAGTTGTGGTTGGAACAAAAACCAGCAGACACAGTGGGTCCCCAGGACTGAGTTTGGGAACCACTGCTCTAAATCATATTACAATAAATTCTGTTGTAGTGGCAAAACATTTTTCAAATGTCACCATTTCTGATCAATCGATGAGAAAATGAACATTCATTTTGGACATAGCATGAGTTACTACCACAGAAATACTAAAATCGGTGCAACTCTGTGTTGTGTGTTGTCGGCTGTGTTGGGTACAAGAGGAAATCACTGCAGTCAAGCCAGCTACCGCTTCGAAAAACCCGTTCAAGCTAGCCTCCACGCAGGGTCCAAAATTAACACTCACCACTCGCCAATGGCAGGTACATTTTAGCTCTGGTGAGTACGTTCTGGAGACTACCCACCACTGTGGCTGGCAGGAAAAATAAGAACAGGCAGGGGAAAAATGCACGGGAGAAAGCTGCTGGGTGCTGTCACATAACGCGTCAGTCATTTCAGCTTCCCAGATGCTCCGTAACCAAAAAAAAGTTCTATTCCGAGAGCTCTGAAGGAAAGCCCACAGCCGGCCTGCTTTGAGAGCGCGGTTATGTTTTGTACCGTTTGTCGTCTTCACACGAAAGGAAAGGCCAGAGGCAATTTATTAGTCGTTGGGAATACTACTATGAAAGTGGAGAACATCATTTTCCATGAGAAAGTGAAACTTCATCTCGAATGTGCATCAGTCTCCAGGGCTCGAGCTCTGCCCCTCCAGGCTACGCCATTGGTCAGGGCCCTTGTAAAATTGTCTGGTGCTACTGCTAGGAAGATGGCAGTGGCGGCTCATGAACTGGCAATAGGGGAAGCTCAAACAATCCCTTAAAATTAATGATTGGTCATGACCTGTTTTCAATCATTCATTTAGCCCCTTTGTGCAGATGTAGACGTCCATGGACATGGAACTGCAAATTTAAGCATGCAGTTACAGTACAAGTTCACTTCAATCCCTGTTTTTCAAGAGTTGCATGAATTAAACTCCTCAGCTAAGCGTGATGTGCAAACTGGTCAATATCCTTGCCAATAGTATCGATCCAGCAGTTTAAAAAAATTATCTCTTGCAACAGAAAAAAATCGTTGTCCTCTGTAGCAACCACTTCAGTTACAGTAAGCCAACGGTATTCCAATTAGTGGTTAAGAAAAATCAGTTTTCTGAAGCAAAAAATTCGACATTGTATTGATTCTCTCACATTCTACTGTCAATTACAGTCATCACATACAAAAAAGTCGCAGTTCCCTACCGTGGATTTGAAGATTCCTTCATTGACAAATTCAGCGCTTCCTTATATCCACCCAAGTACTGGTGTTGATAGCCAATCACTCAATTATACACTCAGGCTCTTCTGCGTAACTGCACAGTTATAGTTCACGCCCTCGTGAAACTTCTCCGGTAACATTGTACTGATTGGCTCGTTTCTTATCCAATTCTCGAGTGTTTAAACTTTCCACAGTAACTGGAGCACATTTATTGGACAGTCAGAAAAGTATTACAAGCCTTCGCGTATCAGCAAGCTCTGTTGTATCCTGTCAACGCTGCGCAAATTGCGCGGCTGAAATTGTCGCGATTTATAGAAAAAAGACTCCCTAAACCGGCCTGAAGTGTTCAGTTAAATTTACAGGATTTAAATGAGGTAAGGACATGGTCAATGGGGATTATTTCAAATGAAACAGGATTGGAGGGTTCCTTTTACTGGATACATCGGTCTCTGGAGGAGGGATTCAATGAAAAAGGTTAGACTGTTACTTTTGCTTTTTGTTTTGGAATGTATACCGTATTCAACAAAATCGAATGCCGAGGTTTTTTTCATGTTTAAAACGTTAACTGGTCATGCATTTCAGTGGACCCCCTCTGGTATGTTCATTGAACCATTCAGTTAAATCTAGGAGGCATATATTATTTGATTTTCCCTGAAAGTGGAATGTCTGTCAAAATAAGGTGTATTTCAGAAATCAGATATTACTGAGTTGGTGAGTTTTACTTTTTCCTTATAAGGTGTAGAATGTGTTGAAATAGGGTTGTGAGCTCGGTTGTGGGAACTGCTAGCTTTCATTGCAGGGTGAATGTTCTGGCCGTTTAATCATCAGAGTATGTGTGCTGGCTTGGGGGACTTTGAAGAAAAATGGACAAAACTCGAAACTTTATTATGGAGAAAAGGCATGTTTTGTGTTTGGAGAGGTTACTGGTGACCACTGATGTTCAACTGCACTGATATTGATAAATTCATGCTAAACTCAACCAGAAAGTCATTAGTTCATATTAAATTTCACGCCTCAAAACTTTATTTGTGTTAAATATATGATTATTTTATGATCTGACAGCGCACCATTTTGAGGGATCTCAGACTTTGGGGAGCCACCTAGATAGCTGTCTAATTTGGCTCATAGCAAGTAGGTAATCTAGAATGTAATGTTCAAGATGAATTATACTTGTGGTCAAGGAGTTTATGATCCCAGAAATGTATAGATTTAAGCCCCAGCAGTTTTCAATTCTCAGTATTATTTTTTTTCCATTTCAATTTTCATGAAGATTTTTTTGTGTTTACAGCCCTTTTTCTCTACCAAAATCATGAAAATAAACTGAAATACGATAGGAGTCTAAATGCTTCAAGTGTCTAGACTCAGTTCAGCCACTCCTTTCCTGTCTGTGAAGCTGCAATCTTGAATTATAAAGCCTTAAATAAGGTAACCCCCCAAATAGCCAGATTTGGCTTCTGCGCAAAGGGGTTAAATTACCATTACCGAAACTCCGAGAACTCTCAACATTATCAGGTGTGGCCAGTTTTCATTTATAACGCATACAGATTTCGACTCTGGACTTCTCACGCTTTTCTTTATTCAGGGGTTGGAAGCAATGCATGTTTCATGATTGTTTAAATGAAATAAGATCATTAAAAACATCTTTATGCAATTCCATTGCTTCCAACCACTCCTTGCACAAGGATTTCAATTCTGCGCGAGAGTCTCTTACATATGCGTTGATTGAATAATTGCTGACTACAGCAGGGGAACGTAAATATGCCACATAAACTCACACAGAATGCGTGAGAGTTGATAGGTATACGTTATTAATGAAAACGGGTCACACCTGATAATGTTGAGGGTTTTTCGGAGTTTCTGTAATGGTAATTTAAATGAATGATTGAAAACAGGTCATGACCAATCATTAACTTTAACGGATTGTTTGAGCTTCCCCTGTTGCCAGTTCACGAGCCGTCACTGGAAGATGGTAATCCTTTTTTAGACTGCTCCTACTATTGGAAAGAAAGTTAGACCATATTCGGACTCCGTATGGATGTGCGAGTAAGTTGGTTTAATACGCGTTTTATAATGTGCTAATGTTACCCACCAAAAAGTTTTCCTTGCTATTTTGTTTCACTGTTTTGTTAGGTAGCTAGTTAACGACCACAGCTAAGGCACCTAACTAGTAACGTTATATAGCTGGTTTATTAGCCAGCTAGGTAATGTCAGCTAGCTAGCTACCATTCTTAATGGCTAATCAGATCGTTAGGTAATTGCTTCTTTTTTCTTCGCAGTTCTTCACCACAGAATACTGAACTCTGAACTCACTCATTCATCCATAATTGTTTGTAATTGTTGCACTTCAAGGCAAATAGCACTGAATTCATTAATTCAAATATATTATGTTTGTCAGTCTTGACCGTTGTATTAATATTTCTGCGTAGGCTACAGTTTAAGTTACTGGGCCATTCTCTGACAAGTGAACCAAAATGTGACACACGTGACCAGATGTCAGCAAATAAAGAAACACTTTGAAAATTAATTCAAGGTGTCAAATTTATTCCTTGCTATTTTCCATACCCCAAAACTATGAACATTCTAGATTTTTCAACTTCGCAGAGTTTTTGAAGTCAAATAGAGTTATGAAAAGCCTGTTTCCGTGTGAAGTCACACACGTGACCAGTCGTATTTGACCTCTGACCTTAAGTAGTTAAAGTTAATGTAACAAATAAAATTTTTACTTGATAGACTTGGATAAGTAGTACTCCTATATAAGGTCCACAGTCATGAACCTCCAATGCTTTTGTAATTGAAGGAGATTTTTTCTACCATTTGTTACATTTTTGGTCACACATGTGACTAAGAATGGCCCTACTACTATTACTACTTTACACTATAATATTGATTGAAAATTGCATATGAGACCAGGATGACACTCTATACTGTAATAATAGCAAACTGCAATAATAAAACACATTTATATTTTTGGCTGGTAAAAAATCTGATTGGCTGGTAATTGTTTTTCCTGTACCAGCCACTTGGCTGGTAAGCCAAAAAGTTCATTTTGGACCCTGCCTCCAGGTCATTATTCGGTAAGTGTACATACCAGGCATTACAATGGGAGCCAGTCAAAACTGATTTCAAAATAAAGGTAACCTGCCATTGAATGTGATTTTTATCTATCTAGCAGTTAATCTAAATTATCTCTTGTGCCAGAAAAAAAATATTGTCCTTTGTTGCAACCAGTTCAGCTATAATAGGCTTAAGGTATCTCAATTAAGTAGTGAAAAAAATTAGTTTCCTGAAGCAAAAATTCAACATGGTATTGATACTATATCATTCTGCAATCAACTATCGTCATCAAACATTAAAAACGCGTGATTCCCTACCACTGAATTATGCGTGGATTCATCCAAAGGCGAATTCAGTGGTTCCTTACAACCTCATACGATGCCTCACTGATATCCAGTCTCTCTAATGCTTGCTCAGGCTAATCTGCATCAAGCACAGTTACAGTTCACTCCCACCTGAACTATGACCCCGTAATTATCTATTGATTGACACGTTTTTATCCAATTCCAGACAGTATAAACTTCTTACAGTAATTGAGAGACTTTGATTGGACCCTCAGAAAAATATTTAAACCCTCACGTAACAGCAAGTTAGGTGGTATTCTTTCAACTGTGCACAGCTGAATGATGACAGTAGTACAACAAAAAAAAGACTAAAAAAAAAACCTAGAAGTGCCTAGGTTACATTTATGTGATGGAAATTTGATACTGACAAGGATAATGGGAGTTATTTGAAATGGAACAGCACTCGAGGGTTCCTCATACTGGTAAGCTCTGTTGCTCTGTTTATCTGGAGGAGGACTTCAATGATGGAGAGTTTTACTTCATTTTGAGTGAGTACAATGCATAGTTCTAGCCAGGCCATTTCAGCGTACTGGGCCGGTGCGCAGACGAATGCTAAAGTCGCATGCCGGTACGCTGGAAAAATCCGCCGCTACGCAAAAAATTGCTGCCGGTACATTACAGATAGGTCACCAGTACCAGTATCAGCAACAACACGGACGGATTCAGACTGTACTGATCGACCTAGTTTTATCGATTATCTGAAGATAGGTCCGTATAGCCGCCGCTGTCCCAAGTAGCCTACCTGTAAAGGCATAGCATATTAGGCTCAGTACCAGTTAGCGAGCGAACAACTGATCATGGACGCTTGGCTGGTTCGTCCACCTCCTGGGACTAGTTCCCAAAATGAAACCAGTGCCGCGAATGTCTCGACATCAGAAAGTTCGGAAGACAATGATGCAATCGTCAGAGTAGAGCCTAGCAGCAAGCGAAAGCCATCAACAATGGCGGATCTTGCTTGAGCGAGTGAATATAGCCAGCTAGAATTAGAATTAGCTCTAGGAAATGTCTATTTAACTGTCCGATGGATCCCGATCTTTTCTGCCACTTTGCAGTCTCTTCCGTTCAACCTGCACAATTGGCACAGTTTAAAATAATCACGGAAACTAGGTAGCTATATACTTCCAAGATACTGATATTGCAAATTGATCATTTCGCTGGCGTCAAATTAGCCGCAAGTAATTGGACTAAGATATCTTCACGAGAAGCATCAGACGTTATTGCACAACACTTCCTACCAGATATAAAATACTGCATTGTCATTGACTATAAAGTTAGGTTGGTTACTGGAATTGACATTCAAATTGTGACTTAACAGTCCGGTAGCTTGATTACTGGCAGCAGGCTACGTCGTAAATCCATGCCAATTGCCTTACTTATATTGACTAGCTACAAGCACATCGCACACAGATGAAAAAATAAAATAATATTGTTGCTAGCTCGTCATTTTAGCCATGGGTATCTTTCCAATATCAATTAACATTTCCCAGTTAAACTTGCTGCCGAATCAGTATGTGCAGACCCTTGTAATGTGTGTTTAACGACCTTGCCATGACATAGCTAGCGAACTTGGAATGTAGGTATACCGTTCGCTAACAGTTCTTGCTCGTCTTTATGCATGGTTGAAGTAAGTCGTGTGTCTTACGCCAAAATACTTTGAATGTTCTCCCTCTGCTGCTGCTGGGAAGAACATGCTGCGGGTCCACTGTGCATTTACAGAGGGCTCGGCTCCGAGCAATAGTAATTTCAAATGACAGTAAAATTGTCCAATCATATTTCCCTTATGAATGGGAGGGCTTTGTTATCGCTAATATTATGACAGGTTCCGTCTGCTGTCCCCCAAGCGAATCACAAGCTAGCGAAATTAAAAAAAAAAAAAAAATTGGCGGTAAACAATCGAGCGAGTTAACCTGAGTCGTTGGTTCGTGATAGCTGAGAATATCGTTTCGAGTTTATGAAGAACTTTTTCTAAACTAATATACAATGAGAAGTTTGAGTTGATCAGCAAGGGAAAACCTACACCAGACCTTAATTTGATGCAAAAAACCAAGGCTTTTGAGAGGCATTTCAACACCAGCAATTATGCGCGATACCCATGGATGAAGGAGGAAAATCTGTATTGCTGGGATTGGGTCCTGGGCCAAAGATGGACTCTCTGAGCGGGTGAAAAAGGCAATTAAATGATCATGAAACGGTAAGCTATTTATAGGGCTCTGTGCTAAGTGATTTTTGTATTTTTTGCCGTCGCTGCCAGTGTTTTGTGTAAGTTACAAAATTTATTTGGGAAAAAAATTATACGGCATTGCTGAGATGGTGAAATAGATTAACCGGGAATACAGCACGATGCTTTTACCCAAATTAACTTTACAGGGGAAACGGAATGAAACTTTTAGCTACTGAAATAATTTTTGTGACCTCACGGATGTGTAAGAACACAGCGTTAATTATTCATAAATTAGATCCTCCTGACTCCTTCGGCGTTCAATACTTCTTGTTTACAAACATTGACGTCATATTCAGCCATACGCATTAGCGTGGTTGGCAAGAACAAGTGTAAATCAATACAACAAAACAGGGGAAGTATGGCATCCTGCAGCAGTGGAACCGATTTGGCGGTCTCTGAATATGTACAAAACCTTGACAGTACTGCGAAGGCAAGATATTTCTCTTAGCTTAAGTACAACGAAGGTCTGTGTAGGCTTCCGGATCCTTACAAGCTGAAAGGTTGGAGGAACGACCCCTCTTTGGGTCTGGGTCAGCTGGATCATCACTTGATTTTCCTACATCGAACAGAAATTCAACATTTGTTGATCTTCATTGATCAGTGAACGTAATTCACAGGCGTACGTTTACCAGAACGGTTTTAAAAAGGGGCGCCAATATATTTCATTCGTGATAAGGGGGTTTAGAATTTATGATTAATATTTAATATCTCGAATGCATATACTGCGCATTCCCTAGCCACCTGGCGTGTCATCAGTAACACGGCTGCCGCCGTTACAACTTCAGTAGACATTTAACTCTAAATTTTCTTGACTGGATGTACGATGGACGTTTTTACATTCTCGAATGTTTCTCTGGGTACCCAAAATTCAAGCCGAAAAAGTACTGATCTTAGTCGATACTGATGAAGGTTGAAAACGGAATGCTTTCCAATACTAATATCCAAACTGTCACTTAAATTCTCGCTATCGGAAAGTAAGGAACCTATTGAATTACCCAACACAAAAAAGATCATTCCCTTGCCATGATCGAATAATAAAATGCGAAAACTTAGCAAAATGTCATGGTAGAAATGATGGAAAATAACTTGCGACTGACCCGACAGAAAGTGAAAAGTACAAACACGCCAGTGGGTCGACGGCATCCAGTACATCGAATTGCATCAATCCAATTAGATTTTTTCGGTTCTCGATCAGGAATACGTAGGAAACGTATTCCTGAACCCTTCACGAAACGGTTTGTGCAGTTAATAACACTGCAACTGACTGGCATTATGACAAAAAGTGGAGGACAACTTTACTTCACCTATAAAATCAATTGTCATGTTGTGGCTTTTTGCCAACTACAGTAGTCAACAAACGTAAGTGACCAGGTTCGTGACATCACGAGAAGTACCGCTCCGGTACGTTCAATAAAATTTCTGGCTAGAACCCTGCAACGGAGTAATATGGAATGCTTATGGCTAGCTAGCTAGCTAGCTGGCTGGCTGGCAGTTTTTTTTAAATTTTATTTTTCACATTCTGCACTGTTTTTATTTTACCATAGCCATGAAGATCACGGAGCATTTTTACCACATTGGTTAGTATGAGTAATCATTAGCCTGTCCTAATAATACTGTATATGGCGGAATTTTCCTCAATTTGATGATGTTTTAGAATTTATACCGCATTCAACAAAATCGAATGCCTAGGTTTTCAGTTGTTTAACATCAGTACAGCTCCAGGACTTCCATGAAACCCCCGCCTGCTATGTTCCTGCTTTTTCCTGATAGTGGATTGTCTGTTTTGTTAAAATGAGGTAAATTTCAGATATGACCGTGTTAGCAAGTTATACTTGCTCCTTATAGGGCGTGAAAAGCGTTTATACATGCTTGCGTTTTGCTTGTACGATCAGAATTGTAAATAGCAAGCTTTCCGTCGCAGGGTGAACGTTCTGACCGTAAAATAAGCAGTTCCTTTAGTGAGTACGTGTGCTTGAAGATGCAGCTTTGTAAAAAAAATGAACAAAACTCTTAACTTTATCATGGAGAAAAGGCATGTTTTTGGTTTGGTGAGGTTACTGGGGAGCACTAATGTCCAGCTGCGCCTATATTGATAAATTCATGCTACATTCACTAGAAAATCATTACTTCACATTGAACTTCATGATTCAAAGTTGATTTGTGTTAAACATATAATTATTTTATGATTTGACAAAGCGCAATTTTGAGGGCTCAGTCAGCTTGGGGAGCCACTTGGAGACCTATCTTTTTCGGCTTTTAAATGGTACATAATTTTAAAAAAATCACTATCAGATGAAGTACATTTGTGGTCAAGGAGTTTATGATCCCAGAAAAGTATTGTTTTAACTCCCAGCCATTTTTAAATTCTCAGTTTTAAAAAATCATTTAATTGCTGAATTTTCATGAAGATTGTTTGTGTATGTGGCCCTTACTCTGAATAAAAATAAAATCTGAATAAAAATTATGAAAAGAAGCTGAAATACAACATACTTCTAAATGCTACAAGTGTCTTGTTTCATTAAGCCAAACCCCTCCTCTCTGTGAGGCTCAAATCTTGAATTATAAATAAATAGAGTTATGCATAAATAGCCATATTTGGCTTCTACGCAAAGGGGTTAAGAAATGAGAAGCTACACACTGCATTAGTACTTGCTTATTTAAATCCACACAACAACCTTTTTTTTCTGGCCAGGAAGTGCAGGAACAGTGCCTACAATGTACTTCATAATCCAGTATGCCCATGGAGATGTGTGTGCTATAGCCACTTTACCGCAGTGTGATGAAAGCAGAGAGAGCTTTGTCCTCGAGCCTTCAGCCACCACAGCTGGGACGGGTTCCAGTGACCTCACAGAAGACAAGTGACCCAGCGGCAACAGGACAGCATCTGCAAGGACACACAGACGTCCATGTGCCACTGTGGGAATGCTGCAAGACCCCAGGCTATGGGTAGATGCTCAATGCAACTGCAGGGTTCTCCACTATCGTCAATGACCGGGCGGGCCGCCCGTTCATTCTGAGTGACTGCGCAATCGCCGCCTGTTCATAATATATGCGCCTGCTGAGAATCCTCGGCCGCCCGGTCAAAAAAAAAAAAAAAAAAACAGAGAATTTAAAGAGCACTGAAGACGCGCGAGTGAGTGCACAATATCAATGAAATAAAATGCATCCCCCCCCAGTCAAGAAAATAGAATGCGCAAAAGGACGCCACCTACATAGAAAATTTTAGTGGAGAACACTGAGCTGGTTGCTTTTTTAGGGATATTACTCATCAAATCCACAAATTTTGGTGAAGGTAAGCTCCAATTCTCCCCACAATGTGCAATGTGTGAGGTTAGAGCTGAATTTTATTCAAAACCTGGCAACCCTGTATACATTGGCTGTATACTTGCAATCAAAACAGAAATTCAGATTAAGACAGGAACACACTGAAATATGATGAACAGGTCTTTGCTTTACAGCTACAAGGGCAACACCATGTGTTCCTTAAAATACATCTAAAACAATTAATCACACTCACCTGTGGAGAAGGTGGGATGACGGAGGGTCCAGTCCTCATCCCCAATAGTTAACGTCTGGTGCAGGCTGGAGTGCTCTCGCAGGTCCCAGACCACCACAGAGCCCACGGCCGTGCCGGCGAACACCAGAGTGGCCTTACCAGGGCTGAAGCAGCAGCAGAGGACCTGTACAAGGGGAAAACCTGAGTCCACTGCGGCACTCAACTGTGTGGAGCCAAGATCAGGAGGAGCAGACATGCGCTTGCCTACTACTGAGTATTCAAGTTGCATGCACATTTGACACAGCTTGTATACTCAGTAGCAGACAAGCATGCCGATTTGGACGCAGCTGAGCTAGGTTCAAGTCACATGCTTGGGTGCAGCTACTGTACTCCCAGGCAATGCATTCAATCCACTTTCCTAAAGTAAATTACCGTGTAGCTCAGAGGCGAGAGAGAGGAATATGCCAGCACAATTAACTCTTGTAAAACCAGCAGTCAAGGAGACTAAATATCTTACTTACATCTTTTTTGCTTGTGTAGCAAGAATTAGCTGGATAAATTAACACTGAAAAATATAGACATGAATCTAAACTGTCACACCTGATTGGCAACTATTTTGTCATGGTTAACTAAAAAATAACCAAATTGGGTTTTGTCTCAATATTTATATGCTAGGGGAGATCAACTTATGTCAGTCTTTTGCACAGCATCTTCCTCTCCAATATGAGATATGTCACCGAACTACCACTCAGCAACAGTACAGAACTATGAGAGAGTGTAGGGCTGAATATACCTGAGATTCGTAGATGAGGACTTTCTGAGGACGGGAGGGCTCCCAGATGTTCCAGATGCAGAGGATGGTCTTGCTGTCCAGGCAAACTGCACTGGGCTGAGAGGCAGGGCTGTGGACAGACAGCAGAGTCTGCCTTTGGACTGGAGAGAAACAGAGCATACTTACCTCCCGGCCTGTGAGAGAACAGACACGTAGTGCAGAAAGTCAATAAATCAGTCTCAAAAAGATTTTAGTCTTCTACACCAATTTAGAATTTCAACTAATTTTCTTGTGAATGAAAAAAAAAATATTGCCAAAGATGTCAGATTGTTTGACTCATTTCTACAATGGCCAACATGGTAAAAAACATTCACTTGGCAAACAGACTTAAACAAGCCAAATATTTTCTACTTGAGAGAGAAAATAAGATTTCATGGTTCACTAAATAACTAATAACACTTGTGAAGAAATACACGGTAAATTGCACTACATCAGAATACTAAGAGGAAAGCTCTGCACAGTACTTACGGTGCTGTGAAAAAGTCTTTGCTCCCCTCCTGATTTCTTTCTCTTTTTTTTTTGCATATTTGTCACACTTAAATGTTTCAGATCATCGAACAAATTTTAATATCAGACAAAGATAACCCCTTTATTAGGGAAAGACAATCTGAAACAACAAACAACTATTACGAACTTTTATTCATACAACCAAGAATCATGTTCATATTCATAAATTCAGACCCGACAGAATTATACCGTTAATGATAAAGTGATAAAAGTCCTTGTACTAGCCCTAGCCAACAATGTAGTCTACAGTGAAAAGTACAGCCCAGGCTATAGTACTGCCTTGGCTATGTCTACTTTATCTCATGACTCAGTCTTACTTTCAATTATTTTTTTCCCCCCTCTAAGCAACTTTAACACATTGATCCCAATTGTTCACCGCAAAATACGTCTTTTCCATGTGTATGCATTTCTCGATAGAGGGAGTCAGTGGTGGCTATTCAACAGAAAACCAGGAGGCGATATTTTTTTCCATACCGTTCTGGAATTCTGGTCCCCCCCCATTGAGTTCTATATACACTCAATGGTCCCCCTACGTGACTTCCGTCCCATAATGCGCATCAATTTGTGTCATAATTACGCTGACAAAATAAGGCTGCAGTTTGCGTACACTGTCACACTCGCTAGCGAACTAGTTGGCTACCTAGCTAGCAAGCTAAAGTGATATAGAACTGTATAATGTTATAGCTAGCACGCCAATATAGTTAGCTACATAGGCAACTGGCTAGCGAGCTAAAAAGGCTACAGTTCGCTTACAATAAATACAGTTTACGTACACTGTTACACTTGTTAGCGAGCTAGTTGGCTACCTAGCTACCAAACTAAAGTAATATCGAACTGTATAATGTTATAGCTAGCACACCAATGTATTTAGCTTCATAGCCAACTGGATAGCGAGCTAAAAAGGCTACAGTTTGCTTGCAATGGAATACTCCCGAGCGAGCTTGCCTTCTACTAGCTCGCAATAGAATAGTCGTTTTGGAAGAAAGGAGTCGGGCATTCTGACAAGGTGGACCGCCCGCCTGATCTGGACTCTCCAGAGCAGGGTGTGGATGCTGGGAAAGTCAGCACGAGTAAGGACCTCGGTATCAGGATCCTTATTGTGCCAGGTGATATTGAGCAACTTTCTGAGGCAGTTCAGGTGGAAGCGATTGAGTACTTTAGCGTGACGCTCGTACATAGTCCATGTCTCAAAGGCATAGAGTAGTGAAGGCAGTACAACTGCCTTGTACACCAGTTTGGTGGCTAGCCGGATGCCTCGTCTTGCCCAGACTGATTCACGAAGCCGCCCAAAGGAAGAGTTGGCCTTTGCAATGCGTAAGTTGACCTCTTCGTCCATGTTGGCAGATGTACAACTCCTATTCCGAAATAGTTGGGACGAAGTGTAAATTGTGAATAAAATCGAAATGCGATGACTTTCAGATCACGAGCCAATATGTTATTTACAATAGAACCTAGATAACATTTCAAATGTTGAAACTGAGACATTTTACATTTTTATCCACAAAATGAGCTTATTTCAAAATTTCTGGCTGCAACAGGTCTCAAAATTTGGGACACAGGCAAAAAAGGGCTGAAAAAGCAATTAATATATAAGAGAATCAGCTGAAAGAACATTTAGCAAGTAATTAAGTTAACTGGCATCAGGTGTGTAACATGATTGGCTATAAAAGGGATGTCTTAGAGAGGCTGAGTCTCTCAGAAGTAAAGATGGCCAGAGGCTCTCCACCCTGCAAAGGCTTGCGTAAAAAAATTGTGGAATACTTTAAAAACAATATTCTTCAACGTCAAATTGCAAGGGCTTTGAAGGTCTCATCATCGACAGTGCATAACATCATCAAAAGATTCAGAGACACTGGAAAAATCTCTGTGCGTATGGTACAAGGCCGAAAAGCTTTACTGGATGCCCGTGGTCTTCGGGCCCTCGGACGCCACTGCATCACTCACCAGCATGATTCTGTCATTGATATTACTGAATGGGCCAAGGAATACTTCAAGAAACCACTGTCTGTAAACACAGTCCGCCGTGCTATCCACAGATGCCACCTAAAACTCTATCATGCAAAAAAGGAAGCCATTGTTGAGCATGATCCAGAAGCGCCGCCGTGTTCTGTGGGCCAAGGCTCATTTAAAATGGACTGTAGCAAAGAGGCAAAGTGTCCTGTGGTCAGACGAGTCCGAATTTGACATTCTTGTTGGAAATCATGGGCATCGTGTCCTCCAGGCTAAAGAGGAAAAAGACCACCCCTCCTGTTATCAGCATTCAGTTCAAAAGCCAGCATCTCTGATGGTATGGGGATGCATTAGTGCATATGGTGTGGGACACTTGCACGTTTTAAAAAGCACCATGAATGCTGAAAGGTATATAAAGGTTTTAGAGCAGCATATGCTCCCCTCCAGACGACATATATTTCAGGGAAGGCCTTGTGTATTTCAGCAGGACAATGCAAAACCACGTACTGCATCTATTACGACAGCATGGCTTCGTAGTAGAAGAGTCCGGGTGCTGAACTGGCCTGCCTGCAGTCCTGATCTTTCACTGATTGAGAACATTTGGCGCATAATTAAACGAAAAGTCCGTCAAAGGAGACCCAAAACTCTCCAGCAGCTGGAAGCCTGTATTAAACAAGAGTGGGATCAAATTCCAATAGCTAAACTCAAAAAACTTGCCTCCTCAATACCCAGACGCCTCCACTCCGTGTTAAAAAGAAGAGGGGATGCTACACCATGGTAAATAGGCCCCTGTACCAACTTTTTTGAGAACTGTAGCAGCAATAAAATTTGAAATGAGCTCATTTTGTGGATAAAATTGTAAAATTTCTCAGTTTCAACATTTGCTGTGTTATCTCTGTTCTATTGTGAAAAAAATACTGGCTTGTGTGATTTGACAGTCATTGCGTTTTGATTTTATTCACAGTTTACACTTTGTCCCAACCATTTCGGAATTGGGGTTGTAGAAAGGGTGCTCCCAAGGTATGTGAACTTGTCCACTGCCTTAAGGGTTTCTCCTTGAACAGTGATAGCTGGTTCAAAATACGCCTTATGTGGAGCAGGTTGATACAGGACTTCAGTCTTCTTGGTACTGACTGAAAGCCCAAAGTTTTCGCAGGCAGCAGAAAAGCAGTTCATGCTTTCTTGCATTTGGGCTTCTGTTGCAGCACTGAGGGCGCAGTCATCTGCGAACAGAAAGTCGCGCACAGTATCCTCATCTACCTTGGTCTTTGCCTGTAGACGGCGCAAGTTAAAAAGTTTGCCATCAGTCCTGTATCTGATTCTGACACCACTTCCTTCGTCATTGCTGAAAGCGTCAGACAGCATGGCTGTGAACATCATACTGACCAGTGTCGGAGCTAGGACGCAGCCTTGCTAAATCCCGTTGTTGACTGGGAAAGCTGCTGATGTATCTCCACTGTCAATTACACATGCAAGCATGCCGTCATGCAATTGGCGCACAATAGCGATTAACTTATCTGGGCAGCCAAACTTGACCATGATCTGCCACAAACCGTTGCGATTAACAGTGTCCAACGCCTTAGTCAGATCTACAAACATCATATAGAGATCTCCGTGTTGTTCTTGGCATTTCTCCTGCATTTGCCGTGCAGCAAATACCATGTCTCTGGTACCATGACCTTCTCTGAAGCCACACTGAGTCTCAGGTAGGTGGCCATCTTCCAAATGCTGGATAAGGTGATTCAGGAGTACTCTTCTTTGGATCTTACCAGCAATGGCAAGTAAAGAGATTCTGCAGTGGTTATCACAAGAATGCCTGTCGCCCTTTCTCTTACAGAGAATGACAATAGAAGCATCCTTGAGTTCTTGGAGAATAACTTCCTCTTGCCACATAGTCAGGAAGAGTTTGGTTAGCTTCTGAATCAGGACAGGTCCGCCTTCCTTGAAGATTTTAGCAGGGATGGAGTCCCAACCTGGCGCCTTGCCATTCGAAAGGAGTTGGATCGCGTTCCGAACCTCTGATTCTGTTGGGAGTTCTGCCAGAGAATGGTTGATTTGTACATGGGGCAAGCGAGCAATTGCCTCAGTGATGACAGGTGATGGCCTGTTCAGAACACTACAAAAGTGTTCCGCCCATCTTTCCAAGATGTTGCTCTTTTCTAACAGTAGCTTGGACCCATCTGCACTAAGCAGAGGTGATGTTCCATGGGACTGAAGCCCATAGATGGTCTTCAGGGCGTCATAAAAGCATTTGGTGCTGTTGCTATCGGCATACTGCTGTATTTCATCTGCTTTGTTGCTCAGCCAGGAGTCGTGCATCTCTCTAAGTTTAGCCTGCACCTTGTGCTTGACAGAGTTGAAGGCTGCTTTCTTCGAGGCTGAGTTCATGTCCTGCTGAAGCGCTTTATACCTTTCGCGCTTCTCCTCAAGCAGCTTTTGAATTTCTTTGTCATTCTCATCGAACCAGTCCTGGTGTTTGCACACATGCAATCCCAGATGGATTAGTGCAACTTCGTACAACGTGTCTCTGAACGCTGCCCACTGCTCTTCTACCCCGAGTGCGCTGACATCTAGCTGGCCAATATTGCTGTCAAGCTCAGCACGAAGGTTTTGACGCACGGAGTGCTGTTCTAATTTCCTGACATTGAGACGTTTGCGTGACTTAACCCCCTGTGGGCACCGCTTGGGTTGGACACGGATGTTAAGTTTCGAGAGGATGAGTCTGTGGTCGGTCCAACATCCTGCACCACACATAGCCTTCGTCACCCTGACGTCTTGCCTGTCTCGTCTCTTAACAATAACATAGTCAATCCAGATGCCAGTGCTTGCTACTTGGATGCATCCAAGATATCTTATTACGAATGGGTAAACAATAGACTGTGTTGGTGATCAAAAGATCATGTGAGCACAGGCCCTCAGAAGAAGTAGGCCATTGCTGTTGCATTTACCAACCCCGTTCTTCCCACCTGCTTCTTCCCAAGTCTGATAGTCGCTGCCAACTCTAGAGTTAAAGTCCCACAAAACAATAAGTTTGTCCTCCTTTGGTGTGGCTTCTATGGCGTTCTCCAAGTCCTCATAGAACTTTTCTTTGAGCTCCTTAGAGTTTGCCATAGTAGGAACATAAGCACTGATGATGGCGGCAAAGTGTTTTCCACAGATGGGGAGCCACAAGGTTATGAGACGATCGTTGATTCCTTTGGGGAGGGTGACTAGGTCTCTAGCCAAGTAGGATTTGACAGCAAAGCCAACTCCTGACTCGCGACGATCGTCGCCACCGCAACCGCTCTGGAAGGAAGTGTAGCCAACTTTTATTTCTGTTAGCTGGCCCTCATTGGCGAAGCCTGGTCTCACTCAGGGCTGCGATATGGACGTTATATCGTCACATTCTCTTGCAACAAGAGCCGTCCATCTCTCAGGTCTGTCTGCTTTGGCGCTGTCCATCAAAGTCCGTACATTCCATGTGCCGATGGTGAGCGGTGTCACCACTGTTTTCTTCTTCCGGTTTCGACCGCACCAGTGGGATCCCCACGTGCCGCGGCAAGCAAGCCAGGGTAGTATGAAGCAGGCTATGTTTAGGGCACCTTTTCTAGCCCCTTCCCCAGGCCATGGAGGTGAGCAGAGCGATCCTAGAAGAGGGCTGCTCAGACACCCAGGGGGCTGCCGAGCTCCACAGCAGGTGTATCCTCACCTACTGTTTCGTCACTCGCCTATCGCCGTAGGACTTTTGGTGAGGTGTGATGTCTTGACTTGCGCGTGGATTGGATTTAAGTGAGGAAGAGATTGCGCCGGTCGTCAGCCTCACTCTCTTGTCCCATCATATCTTGATCCAGTGGCAAGACGGCGTCAAGACAACTAGAGACGTGATGGGATGCATACCAACAGCATGTTGGAGTGGCCATTTGCTGACAATGAGTTGGCCATATATTGTGCATCCGAGCCGCCACTGACGCCGATACATACATGTACATGAATACGCATGCATTAGGCCCAACGCTAAATGATCGTAGATACAGGTTATTCATTTACGATAAATGTGACTTTTTACACGAACATCAATAAATTTGTTGTCAATGTTGCGTTTGTATGTATGTTTATCAACGACAGACGAAGTCATACGATGAAACAAGTCAGCAAGACTTACCGTTCACCCACTCTTGCTTGGTCAAGCCGCCATTGAAGATTGGGTCTTTCAGGGGCAACGTACTTGGGATTATCCAAGGCTTCTGGATCAAACATTTACGGTCCAACATACATCCCTGCGTTGTCCTCTTCCTCATCTGCCTCCTCAAAGACTTGAGGCTCATCAGAAACTTCAGAAACCTCGGAAATGAAGGTTTCTACTGAGCCCGGGAAGTGCAATGACAAGAGAAAAAAAATAATTTGTGGCCACAAGACATAACTTGTTCCCACGAACTAGTTACATCATTGCCACAAGTTAGTAACTCATTCCCACGAATTAGCCATCTCTTGGCCACAAAATATAAATCCACACCCCCTCCGTCTCTCCGGAGCAGACGGCATTTGTGCCCAATAACCTCCGGGCGCAGACCTACGTCTGCACCACCCACCCATTCCATGGCCTGCCTGACCGAAGCAATTTTCAGAACAAGCATGCTGACAATGCCACAGGCCAGTCTAATTTATTGAAAACAATGACTGAATGAGGATCAGGACATTAACCATGGTTTTCATGTAATACATTGCAATAGATAGAATAATGTTATTGATTACTTTGTTCACCATTGCAAAAACGTAGGCGCTCCAACTTTAGCCTGGAGCCATGAATCAACCAGATTCAAGTGTACTAGCCCTAGGGAGCGTACTGCATCCGGAAGAATGGTAATGTAGCCCAAACTGGAAGTATTCCCCAGAAAAGTAAATCACATTTGCGTCTGACTTATGTTTGCTTGCTTGGTTACCATACATCCCCTCACCGGGCAGCGCAGGTCCGCGCCCCGAGATTATCTGTGGCAAGTCTTGGGAACGACTTATATCTAGTGGCCACGGAATAGCTAAATTATGGGAATGACTTATATTTTGTGGCCATGAGATGACCAATTCGTGGGAACAAGTTGCTAACTTGTGGCAACAACACAACTTATTCATGGGAACGAGTTACATCTTCTGGAAACGACATAACTAATTCGTGGGAACAAATTACTAACTTGTGGGAACAAAATTGCTCATTCATGGGAACAGTTATATCTTGTGACCACAAATTAATTTTTTTCTTTAGTCATTGCACTTCCCGGGCTCCGTAGGTTTCTGACTCGCTCTCCAAAAAAAAATCTTCTACGTGTTCTGCCATTGTTTTCGCTGTGTTATTCTTGTTTTGACGTCAGACTTCCGGGTTTGCCGTCTTTCGCGGGAAACTTTGAATCGACTTCAGAAAATTGGCATTTTAGCCCCACAACAAATTACTGACAACCTCTTAATACATGTTTTTACCTGATACCTTTTATTTATCATCTTTTACACTTGAACACCATTTATTCAACATTTTGCTAGGATACTTCACATAACCTCTTTAAGTTTGCTAGCTAGGTAGCCCACTAGCTCACTAGCGAGTGTGACAGTGTAAACAAACTGTAACCTCATTGCAAGCGAACTGTAACCTTTTTAGCTCACTAGCCAGTTGGCTATGAAGCTAAATACATTGGCGTGCTAGCTATAACATTATACAGTTTAATCTCACTTTAGCTTGCTAGCTAGGTAGCCAGCTAGCTCGCTAGCGAGTATGACAGTGTACGCAAACTGCAGCCTTAATTTGTCGGAGTAATTATGATGCAAATTGACGCGCATTATGGGACAAAAGTCATGAGGGGGGACCAGAATTCCAATTCCATTGTAAGCGAACTGTAGCCTTTTTAGCATTCTAGCCAGTTGGCTATGTAGCTAAATACATTGGCGTGCGAGCTATAACATCATACAGTTCGATATCACTTTAGTTTAGTTTGCTAGCTAGGTAGCCAACTAGCTCGCAAGCGAGTATGACAGTGTACGCAAACTGCAGCCTTATTTTTTTTAAGTAATTATGACGCAAACTGACGCGCATAATGGGACGAAAGTCACGTGGGGGGACCAGAATTCCAGAATAGCGATGCATTAACGCTACGGAAAAAAATATTGCAGCTGGGAGGGCGGAACGCATGCCTTTAAACTGACTGGATCTCATCCGTTTTCAATCACTTTCATTGATTAAAGATTTGGTAACTCTTCGAACAATCAGCTATTTCACGCGTGGCTAACTTGCTTCTTGCTTAAGAGTAGCCTATTTCGGCAATTGAATAAAACCTTTTTTTATTTACTTGCCTTAACACTGCATTGAGAAGGAAGCAGCATGTTTAACTGTCGATGGATTATTATTATTATTTTTTTAAATAAATTTGGCATCTCCAATCCCACCCAAATCTGGAATGCCCAATCCGAGAACTATGTACAAGGTTTGCTTGTATGCAACCCCCTGTCGCCAGCTCAGGAGAGAGAGACAGTTCGCCTCTCCTCCGAAGCACACGCCTGTCAGCCCCTGCATCTTTACACTCATTGGTCAAAACTATCACAAGTTTTGAACAAGGGCGCAGGATACCCGAACATGAGCATGCTTAGAATCTCACTGACGAGCGCCCGGCTGGCCAACAGGAGGCGCTTGAGTAACGAACAAGGCAATCATTTTAATTTCCCTTCCGAGCAGTCCCTTCCCAATTTGCATTCCCACAGCGCTTTAGCCAGTCGTGCGCTGTTCTGAAAAAGCTTACAACCACTGCTGGTTAGTACGACCAGGGATCGAACACGCGCCGACTGTCGTTGGATTATTGATATCACTGGGAAAACGTGTTAAAGACAATGACTGGAAACGGGTCAATAATTGTATGCCTCAAGGATATTTTCCGCTCCACCCATTTTCTGTTCGGCAGCCACCACTGGTGAAAATCAGGAAAAATGCTGGCGGTGGCGGTTGAGATTTTTAAAAAGTGCTGGCGGACAGTGTTATATAGTCGTGTTATATATATGACTTCCAGTCCACTGAACCAGTTATTGGCAAATATTTGAACCAACCAACTTACCGCTGTCCTCCTCGTAACTTCGCCATGGGCGATAGAACTCGATTCTCTGACTAATGCGTTTGCTTGTGCTTTTCAACATTTTAGAAGGGACAGGTTCATCTCCCTCATGCTCCGTGACCATGGTCGCTTGTGCCTTGTCACAATCATCATTAAATCTGGAACTAGTATCAGCAAAAGTGCTGGCAGCAGAAGGAGCAAAAAACTTGCTTATCTTTGATCCGGGCATTATCGTGCAATCGAAATCAGTCGCCGGTCCATTCAATATCTGGTCAGTGCTGGTGACTGCTTTCCACAAAGTTCCATCCATAGTCTAGCATTGAGATAGACTTGGTACCTTCACATTCATTCCCCCTAGGCCTCATGAGCCTGCACATGGATGAAAATCCTTTTTCTTTTTTGTTTGCTAAGGAGCGAAACGAATGTATTGTGCAATTCATCTGCTCGATGGTTTAGCCGGATTCTTGGCAAATTTGCGGACACTTTTTGGCATGGCGCTTAGAATGTCGCAGGTTTTTTAGGATGACGCGCAGAAATTTTAGCATGTCACAGCGACACGGTAAAACCCCTCGTGGACCACCCTGGTGGTAGTGTGATGGTCCGGGGCTGCTTTAGGACCTGGACGACTTGCCGTAATTGATGGAACCATGAATTCTGCTCTCTACCAGAAATCTTGAAGGAGAATGTCCGAACATCAGTTCGTAACCTCAAGCTCAAGCGCACTTGGGTTATGCAGCAGGTCAATGATCCTAAACACACCAGCAAGTCCCCCTCTGAATGGCTTAAAGCTCCCCTATAATGTCACCGGTTGCACAGCTAGTTATTACAAGCCATTTCAAAATCTTTTCCCTCTTGACATTGCATGGGGAGGTAACTAACAAGTAACTAACAGGCAAGAAGAACTTATCACCTTCAGCCGAGCAGTCAATCAGATTTCATTATTCTGGGTGGTCACTCCCCCTTGTGATGTCAGGTAGGGGAGACTTTGATCTGACTCATAATGGCTAATTAGTTGTACACCTGGTGGCATAAAACCTTTAAAAAAAAAAAAAAAAAAGACTCATTGGCAGTTATTGCAAACGCTTGATTGCAGTTGTTGTCGCCGAGGGTGGCTCGGATAGCTTAGATAGCCCTCTCCCTCAATAAATGAAATCATCAGTTAAAAACTGCATTTTGTATTTACTCGGGTTATCTTAGTCTAATATTAATATTTGATTGATGATCTGAAACATTTAAGTATGACAAATATGCAAAAAAAAAAAAAAAAAAAATCAGGAAGGGGTCAAATACTTTTTCACAGCACTGTAGTTCTGTTAGTTATGTCCAAGTTGCACTGACTAACAAATTAACGCAACATATTTTAAATAATTTAATATTAACACATTGCACTTTTTCAAGTGAATTGAACACTCAGCATTGCACTAAATCGCAACATTCTGCCCCTAGTTCAGTGTTTTCCATGACGACTTTTAACATGTAAGCGCGACAGGTTTGAAATTTTGCGCGACATGTTTAAAAAATTGGCAACATGTTTAAAATCATGAGTGACAGGTTACAAAATAATGATTTTAAATAGATCATCAACACTGACTGGCTCGCAAGTCTTCACAATCAAAAAGATACTAAAACCATTACAACATACAAAAATACATACAGTTAAGTTCCAATCACGTTAGGTAAGGCAATAGTGACGAAAACTCAAAAGAAATCGAGAAAACAAATGGCTCAAATGCACGTGCTTTAACTTGCAGCTCCAGTTCACGTTAGCGGACGTGTGGCCAACAAGATAGCCGGACATGTCCGGCACTGGAATGCTACCGTGCCGGTACTCCAAGCTGCATCGAGGTTCTTGAAGAGAAAAGGGATAGCCCGTATGTAGCGTTGCATTCGTGGTGAGTCATTCTGAACGCTAGCACAGTTAAATAGCTAGCTTGACCTACGCACGTGTACAGTGTACATGTACTTTTTAAATTATATCGATCTGACTGTTCGTCAGATTTGACCCATTGAGCACCGTGATCCAGAGATCTACGAGTCCAATCCGTGCACGCATACAGTCGGCCTAACTCCCATATTGTATTCGTATAGTGCACGGTCACTGTGGTGAATGGTGACCTTTATTGATTCAGTAATTGTTCTGAAGTTCAACTTGATCATCAAATCATGGAAAAAAAAAAAAAGGAAGCAGCTCACTTTTAACAACCATTTTTAAGCGAAATGACCAGCAATGTACGGATCCTCCTGAACGTCCCGGTACATCTGGAACTGCCGGTGTTCTGTCAATTTGTGCTGCCTTGTCAAAAAATGCTACGGTAATGCAAAGCGATCGTAAAGTCTTTGTTTTCGCCTTGATATTGCAATATGAATCAGTTTACAGTAGTAACTTCGTTATTTGTTTGCTTATTATAACATAAGCAGACTTTATAACGAGTTGGATAAGTTTGTTCAAAGATATATGCCCATATACGCCATTATCATCTAATTTCTGCATTATCAGGAAAACCCAGCGTGTACATGCAAATATATGTACACTTACAGGTCGAAATGCGCACTGAAAATAAATCTATTTTTATGATTTTTGAAGATGGGGAGAGCCACCTTGATTGTAACGCGTCACAATTGTAATGTGCACGTTTTCTCTTGATTGGTCAATGCGGTCGTGATGTCATCACATCAGCATGTGACGAGTACCGTAATACACGTGCCTGGGAAGTTGCAAGTCTTTTCATACATGCTGCAGGGAGATCTCGCCAGAGAAGTTGGTTTTCCACAAAGTAAGTAAAAATTCACTCCCACAGTATTTTTTGACTACAGATTTTTTCTTTAATGTTACAGAGCTAAAATCCCCTTGGGTGTCTGTATGTATATGTTCGTTGCTAGTTTGCATTGTTTTAACACATTATGATTGTTAGGTCCGTTCTGTAAACAATGCCAAATGAACAGTGCGCCGAGCGGCGCAGTTGTAACACATTACATTTGAGGCAACAGCAGACATTTGCAAGCACAGCTCGAATAATTTTGCTCTGTTTGCTTTTTTGTTTGTTTTACAGAATGTCCCCACAAAAATGCACATTTTAAAAAATGCACCAGATGCAGAACGGCACATATTGTAATGTTCTTTGCACAGAGATGTAGGCTTAGTCCTACCTTGAAATTTAATAAGCTAACCTATTTGGTTCTGTCTGTGGGCAAATGTTATTGTAGCCTATTTTGGATTTTTGCAATAAAACTTTAAAATACAATTAGACTGTTCTTCTATAGCACAGACTGTAAAAAAATAAGTGATTTGGGGTGTTGCTACATAATTGACCCTGCAGGGGTACCAGTGCAGGTATGAATGGGACTTTTACAAAACTCATGTGTCATATTTGCCAATATTCTGTGTTCAGTCAGCTGTCATTCAATTATATTCTAAATCAAATTGGGGTTGTATAACATTTTTACAACTCCATCAGTCAAAGTAGCGAACTTTGTAGGCACAATCAATGCATTTTGCTATCAAGGAACTCACATAAACGCTCCAACTGGTACATCTGGTAAGTTTTAATAATATACAATAGTTTTGATAGGACATTCTTATCACATTATTGGAGTTAAATAACGTTAAACAGTTGCCTGAATGAAATATAATTGATTTGACCTGAAAACGATGAGTTTAATGCTACTTTTTAGCAGTGTTACAATTTTAACTCCTGCGGTTACAATTAAGACTCAAATGCGCTTCAGTTGTAACATTGGACAGAGTCCGCTTTCAGTTATATTACTCAAGACCTGTTTTATCCATTGAAAAACTTTAAGTGGTTTATGATAGCAGACGTGTTGGTGCTTTGCCTGAAAATAGTACATACGTAGGTACAACGATCTCTTAGTAATAGAGTGAAAAGTGAAAAACGTTACAGTTGTGGCAGCTCTCCCCTACTTAAGATATGAGCGAGGAAACAGCCCGAGATTTTAGGTTTGCGCAAGCGCACAACTGCAAGGTAGCATATTTTGATAGGTAGCAAAATTTGTCAGAACACCGGCACCAAGTCTAGTTGAAGAGGCAAAGGGTGGATTTTTCGAAATCCTGGCTCAGTCGATATGCCTGGCTAGAAATATGAGGAGGGAGCTGGTAAGTTGTTTTTCTTCTTCCAACTATCATAATTCATAAAAAGATTAATATCATTGTGCCCACTGAGCTGATAAAGGCCAATGCATACTTTAAGAAAAACACCACCTCACCCCGTGAAAAAAGTAAGATAAGACAGATAATCAAATTTGGAAATTATTTAGAAAGTTAGGAATAAACTAGTCTAAGTGAGAGAGAGAAAGAGAAAGAGATGTGGAATTGTCAAAAAGCAGGCACGAATGGCTTAGCTGCTTCATATCCAGGCCGATATTTAAAATCTACTTATCCAAACTGTACCAAATATTACCTGAATGTTTTCAAGTAAGCAATACGCATCCAATCTTCCACATTAATTTGAACAAGATCGGACTACGGGAATTAAGCGTTAGCTACCCAACCTTCAAACTAAAAAATAATTAATGTAGCCTATCCCAACACTTACGCACGTTAGGGGTTACAGCCCAGTTGACCGAAGGTCCGCGAGACCTAAAGTGTCTACTTTAAACAAAAATAAAGTTATAAGATACGGCGTTTATCATTTCCATTTTCAAATTCGAATAGAAATGAGGTAATATTTCAACATTTTGCCGCATACATTACCTCGCCCCATTATCTTAGCGAGCTGTTGGAAGCAAAAATTTTGTGGAATTTATGTCTATCGTTTTTATGCAGACCTTCGGTCTCGCGGAGGTTCGGTCAACTGGGCCGACCCCGCACTAGGCCATGCAGGAAGATTTTAAATTGAATATGCAAACAAATGATAAAAGATTACATGAGCGGTGTTTTGTATTTTTTAAGCACACGTATTGCCCAGAAAAAAAAAATAGATGACTAATATTTTTAATAGTAATAAACTTTCACTTATGACTTCGGGAGAAATTATGAACAAACTTTTCTCAAGTTATTTTTTAAATTATTTTTTATAACCTTCAATATGTATATTTGTATTGATCTTGATTCTTGATGTTTCAAAAATTCTACTAGGAAGAAGGAACTACTGGGAAATCTATTCTGAGTCTATCTCTGATCATTTATTGAAGAATCTATTTGTTATTGTCAAGGTGTAAATCACACATTTACATAAAATTTGATCAGTCAGAAAGAAAGCAATTAATTGCATCACATTTTAATGAGGAAAAATACATGAATTTGCAAAATTACTTCCTCAAATATTGATTCTTAATCCAACATACTATGTTTAAAAATAGGTCTAGACTGCACCAGAGAGCATCTAGAAACCTTACAGCTTCCAGGGCCCTTGAGCGGGCCCTGGACCCCGGCCGCAAGGACTTCGCGCTCGTGATGTCAACTTTTCATCACTTTACATGTTTAAATTTTCAATTGTGGAAAACCCTGCCCAAGTTGGTGTTTTGACATGCACTACCCTTGTTATTTACACTACAACGCCATAATGCCTTTTTGACTGTGCCCAACTAAGGGCGAGGGGTATTCTTTTTTGGTGGCATTTGTTTGTTTCAAACCAATGGCGTGACTTCATTAGAGTTGCTGGTTATAGAGGTCAAATGTAAGCAGTTCACGAATACAATTATTTAACGAGGCAATAACTCAGCAATCAAAGCATTTAACAACTCCATTAGTATTATTGACAAATAGGAACTTGCATGTGACCTTTCCTCTGATAACAGGAGAGCTAACAGACAACCTTCAAAGGTCAAAGTCAATACCACCATTAGCGGTTGAGGCAAAATGTCAGGGAGGTCTCAACAAAAAAATTTCAGACACCTTTAAATTTGTTATATTTTGTCCGATTCATGTCAATTCATGTCCAATCTGGCCCAGAGACCATACCTTATGACTTGCAGTTACCCGATTTCCCAGGTTATTTAACACCCTAAGCACTAAAACGTCTCCCTCGGGAGGGGTATGTTGTGACTGGCACCACTTGTTGGACACTATAGCCTGCCAAATGGATAGATATAGGTCTGAATAAGACCCTGTAGAGTCTGACCGTGCAGAAATGGCAGCTTAGTATTGAGCTGTAGACATCCATCACAGCAGGACAAGCTGTGTGCCTGGGATTTCAGCTTCCGCAGGGAATGCATTTCTGCCCTGTCCTCTTCCAACAAAACAGCTACCACCTGAAAAAAAAAGGGAGTTGCAGTTTCAAAACTGACCTTGAATGGCTTCACCCCAAATTATTCACAGCTTTTTCCCAAGAGAATGCTGAGCATAAAGTCTGTGCTGACATTCAATAAATGCGAGCACATTTCCTGGGATACTTCCATTACTGCGTCAGTGATTTTTAAAAACATTCTGGAGGGACAACACTTTCAAGATCAACACCAAATGAGCTGCGAATCATGATCAATAGGATAAAAAAAACCTTCACCTGAGAGGCTGAAAGTAAAAATTCTGCCAGTCGTTTAGAATCTATGTTCATTTTGGCCATGGATTCATCAGAGTCCCCGTTGATCAGTTTTGGACCTGTTAAAAGAAAATGGCAAATTACAAGTTTAATACCTCCAAAGCAGTGGTGCCCAATCATGTGTCATGGGGGGCCAAGAGGATTGCAGGTTTCCATCTCTGCCAATTGCTTTACCTGCTGATTTTACTGATTAGCTCACCTTCAAGCAGAGAGGAGGGAACTAATTGATGAAATCAGCAGGTGTAATGATAGGTTGAAATGACAACCTGAACGATTTCGACCCCTCCATGGTACATGATTGGGCACCACTGCTCTGTTCTGAATAATCTGATACGTTGATCATTTTCAGGTTGAATTAATTAATGACCTGTCTCACAAACAATTTCGATATCCCAGATTCTTAACTCTTATGAATAACAAGACAATCTGGTCACCCGTGACAGCATCTCTTGAAAACATTGACCTCTAGATTGTTCAGACGCCACACACTGAAATGGGCACAACATAAAATTACACTTCATTCCGCCAATTCTGTTGCCATGGCAAAAAAAAATCGAATAGTGTCTTGAGCTAACCATAACCTATGCCCACACCAAATATCATAGAAATCCGTTAAAATTTGTGGCCTGTGAATGTTCACAAGAAAATCTCTACGGACGTGGCAGTGGGGGCAGCGCTGGCGGTGGCGGAGACGACGCCCAACTTCATCCATGGGCTGCAATTAAAAATGTTATTTTTACTTCCTTATTTTATTGGCAATCTGGTTCCCTTTAAATCATGTTGCCTTTAAGAACCACATGTTGACAAAGGCAACAATAAAACAAGAGTCATCAATGAACAGTGTTTTAGTTCTGCTCCGGAAACAAACCCACCCCTGCGACTGAGTCCAAATCCAACTCGTTTCCATGGAAACAATTTTTTTTTTTTTCCAGAAATCTTAAAATATCAAAAGGCACCACTTCAGGATGTGGCTAATACCCATGCAAAGTTTCAGAAAGATATGATGAACGGTTTTTGAGTTCTGCTCCGAAAACAAACTAGGCCTGATGTGCACCAAGTCCAGATTTGTTTCCATGGAAATGGCAAAAATAGTAATCCTGAAGTTTCCAAAGTAGCAAAAGGCACATCTAGACTATACAAAGAATACATGTACAAAGTTTGGTGCTGATATCTTACATAGTTTTTCAGTTTGGCTCAGGAAACGAACACAGTCTAATTTGCACTAAATCCAGATTTGTTTCCATGGAAACAAAAATAGGAATCCCGAAATTTCCAAAGTAGCAAAGGGCACATCTAGACTACACATAGAATACATGTACCAAGTTTGGTGCTGATATCTTGCATAGTTTCCGAGTTCTGCTCCGGAAACAAAATGATTACAGACGGACGGACAGATGGACGAGGCAATGCCTATATTCTATGTAATGCCTATATGCCTATATAACAATAAGATTTTCAGAAATCTGCTCCGGAGTTCTGCTCCGGAAACAAAATTATTACGGACGGGCGGACAGACGGACGAGGCAATGCCTATATCCCCCCGCATTTTTATGCTGGGGGGATCCTAATAGGGAATGGCAGGCCATTAAATGGTACCACTACTTTCGCTGCAACACAGGAGCTAAATTTTGAAATGTTATTGTTTTATTCATTTTTCACTGTACTATGCTTCCTTTACTGCAGGCAGTTCTACAGTGAAGCCAATGGAAAATGTCTACTTTGCAAATCACAGGAGTCCAACACCTTTCCTCAAGTCAAATTCAAGCATTTTTCAAGGAGCATTTCAAAGACTTTCCAGCACCATACAGCTGTGGTAAATTACATAACTAGACAGTCCGGTCGCCCGCAACTGCATGGGTGTAGCCCCAAAAGCCCACTTCTCTCTTGTTTGTGCATTATTCGGCCAATACTGTCGCCATGGCAACCAAAATCGATAGGTGTCATAAGTGAAGTATAAGACATGTCCATACCAAATATGAAATTAATCGGTCAAAAATTACAGCCTGTAGAGTGTCCACAAGGAAGTGTCTGTAAACGCGGTGGCGGCGGCGGAGAGGACACACGTGAATCCATTGTGGCTGCCCGACTTCGTCCGGGGGCTATAATTAAACGAAATCTAAACCTTATCTAAATACCACCTTCAGAAGCATTAACTACATTTCATTCTACCTCAAGAAGGAATTTCAAGAAATTTCAGCAAACTACTGTCTATGTAATCTCTACTGTAGCCTTCCCCGTAGACGCAAAGCTTTATGTCTTAATCGTTAATGGCAACGCAGCTCATTAGAAGCCCATTTGCTCAGCAAGTTAATTCAATCTATTACCCAATTCTTACTCGGAAATAAAGTTGAGCGTTAACCTGCATTATGATAACGTCACTGGTTGTAGATTGAGTTTTATTTGTACACGAACAGCCTTAACACACAGTCCTGAGTCAGCAAAACTGCATTTTTAGAAATGTTTCCTAAGGCGTATCAAGCCGATCGAATGTGAATGCAGAAAAAAAGTTCCAGGAATTCAGAAGCTGCGTAAGACATTGGCGTATTATGTTAAGTCTATCATTAATGTGGATTGGAAAATGTTTGATAATTGTCGCATTGAACAATAATGCAAGCTGCGGGGAAATGGATACGGATTGATTTTCCCAACTGAACAAATTAACACTTATTGTAGTTTGTAATTAGGAAACGTAAATGGGAACAGGGGGGTATTCCATCAAGCAGGCTAAAGGAAAATCCTGACTTAAATGGCCAAGTCTGGCTTATGATAGTGAGAGTTCAGTTCCATCAAAGTGGCTGAGATTAGCCCCACATCGGTAACCATGGAAACTATGGTTCTGGCTAAGCCTGATACATCCAGCTAAGCTCAGATTTCTGTTCCATCAACTAGATCCACACCTCCGTTCCATCAAGGTGGTTAATGTGAATTAACCTAGTAACTATGGTGATTTAAGCTGCAGGGCAATCCTGCCCTGTAGCAGGTTCAAGGTGAGGATTAGCTTCATCAATGTTCAAAGAATGTCCAATAGACTGGAACAGACACCCAAAGACAGTTCTGCCAGTGCATTTACACACTCACAACTGTCATGTAATGATAATAATATGTGAAACATAAATATAATTCATTAAGAAACATTAACTATTCAAAAATAAATAAGATCATTCCAATAAAGGCAAAATAAAACTTAAAAAATTAATTCCAATTGGCTAGCAAATCATCTAAAATTTTCGCAGGAATCAGTTGATAAATGTGGGATCACTTTCAAAAACAAGTAAAAAAATTTGGTGAATTTCAGTAAGCCTATCTACATTCATTTTGTCCATTTCATGCGGGATATTTTTATTATAAAATACAACCTATTGAATGATCTCTGTGTCACTTATGCATTTAGCCGGTCGACAATATTCTGCCAGGCCACCTCCCTCGCCCTGTTGATGGCAGCAGTGTTCCCTTTCCTTGTGATAATTTTGCGATAATCCTCATAAACCCCCATAAAGAGGGTTTGCTCCGCTGAGGAGAGCGCAGAGACGGGGTGCTCTGGTGGAGTGAAAGGCGTGAATTTTGAAAGTATAACGTTATATAGTTGTCATTTGCTTGAAATTTTGAATTTCGAACAAGTGGAGAGTGATGAGGTGGAAGGGGGTAAAAAGAAAAGGAATGAAGGAAGTGGCAATGAAACTGATGAAGGCCCGTTTGTCGTAGGGATGAAGGTGGTAGGAAATAGATGAGAAAACAATCGTGTATTCAGCGATAATCATTTTGTTGGGAAGTTTGTCAAAAATGGAACTGAGGGCGTAAAGGATGGCAGGGTATGTAGAAGTGGAATTGTGATAATTGAATGTAGGATGACGAAACAAGGCAAAAGCAGTTAAAATAAAATAATTTGATCTTTTTCAAATTTCATGTCTTATGTATCAGCGGCCAACTAAAAAGGGTGTTACTGGAGGTGTCCCTTATTCTATTAAAGTTGGTTCTTTTTTGGAAGTAGAGGGAATTTGTGCAGCTCAGTGCATATCGAGTCGGGAAGGAGCAAGACAGCATGGTGGTATTGCTTCAATTCAAAAAAAGTTACGGACAGAATATTTTTGAACTCGTGAGTTATATGGTGAGGGCTTATGAGAGGGTACCACTACATTGCTTCTGGTGCCAAGAATGTTGCCGCAGTTTGAAGGGCGAAGACATTTAGGTACATTTTTGGCTTTCATTGCAATGGTCATTAATTGTGCAAAAGAAATTGAATCTAAGACGGAAAGAATTAGGATAGTGGTCCATGCAGGGAGGGAATTTCTTGGAATTATGGAAGTGAATGGAGAAATCCAAGAAATTTTAGAAAAAGGTTTTGGCAAGAGCCAAATGCAAATTAATTAGTTGTGTAGGCTACAGTCATGTTTCGAGGAAGTTAGGTGCTAGGGAAATAGGAAAAAAATTGTTGAAAAAGAGAAATGTGGATTAGGTTTTTTTTTTTTGTACATTGAGATAGTCACTCTGCGGCTCTGTCTAGACCTTACGTCACCACAGTGCGTGGCAGTAATGCACCTTAACGTTGGTTTACCAACCCTGGAAAAACCAAAAGGAAGAGGAGCACGCCTCCGCTCGTTCATTTCCCTTGCTTTCAGTCATTTTGCAACATTTTCAGCACTCGCTAGGGTGGGCTTTTTATTTTCTCTGGGCACGTGCACGAAGTGTGGCTTAGCAGATGAGGCTCAAATTAGCATCAGTTGGAGCTAGTTTATTTCACTTGATGGAACGGGTCGAGGCTCGATAGGGAGTTGGTGCTAATTCAAGCCTCAAGATTACGCCTTAGTCTGGATGTTCTTCGCTACCTTGATGGAATACCCCCCAGGTTTGGAGAGGTAATGCGCTTTAAGGTGAGGTGAGAGCAGTGCCAGGACCCTTCCGATGGCAACTACGCAGTGGAAGAGGTTTTAAAAATACAACATTAAAATTCAAGAATTTTCAAGAATAGGGACGCAGGAACACAGGAACAAAGTTTTATATTCGTATTTGTTTTTCCATTAATAAACTTAAAGGGATAGTTCACTTTTTTGAAGTGGGGTTGTATGAGCTACAAATTGCCAATACTTATATTACATGCAGTAGAAAGCTCTCTGATCTCCTTCAGGTAGCCACACCAGCGCATAGTGCTGGGTGAAATTTTTGGCGATACACTGTTGTGAATGGGACCAGGGAAACAGCGTATTTTTGCGGCCTAAAAGAGGTCCTACTTGAAAATAATACACCATTTCAGTTGTACGCTATATTAAAAAGGATTACAGCGCTTTACCTGCTCGGAAAAAAACACAGTTGCTCTTGAACTAACCAACTGACGTAGTCCTCGCGCGGCGCATCGTAGTTAACTGCGTGCTGTAGCGATCAGCTGTTTGGGTCACAATAAAGCTGCTTGCACACTGGACGCGAAACGAATTTTTCGCAAGACAGATTACATTCAAAGTCAATGCGAAGCCGCAAATACACGCAAAATGCGTGTATTCGAGTCTTCACTTTGACTTTGAATGTAATCTGTCTTGCGAAAAATTTGTTTCGCGTCCAGAGTGCAAGCGGCTTAACTGTGGTTCTTGAGGTCGGACGGTCGTTAAACTTGTGCAAATATTTCGAAAATGGTCCGTGTGTGTTGCTTTCCTGGACGTGAAAGCAAAGCTGTATCCTGGTGCACTTACAGCTTCCACCGCATTCCTCTGCGGGATGGACTTTGGCAGCTGTGGCTAGCTGCGCTCAACATGGATATTGATACGGCATCCGTATCCCTAAAAGAGCTCCGTGTCGGCAGTATTCATTTTTCCAAAGAGGATTTTGTGACACTACATTCAGGGAAATCTCAATGGTGCACGCTGAAGAGCACTGCTGTACCCATGCATCAGGTAAGAGTTTGAAACACCTGTGAAAAAGTCTAATGCAACATGGCAGCACCAATTGATATTGCAAAGTGTCTACGCAGCCATATACTGTGTATCTGCTGTGCTGGTTATAATAGGGATTTTTTTTTTTTTAAATTTGAGACGTAATTCTATGTTATTGAAATGCTGCCTCTGCCACAAACCGCTCAGAGTCTGACCCAAACAGCTTATCGCTACAGCGCGCAGTTTACTCTGATGGAATACGTCAGTTGGTTAGTTCAAGAGCAACTGTGTTTTTTTCCGAGCAGGTAAAGTGCTGTAATTCTTTTTAATATGGCGTACAACTGAAATGGTGCATTATTTTCAAGTAAGACCTCTTTTAGGCTGCAAAAATACGCTGTTTCCCTGGTCCCGTTCACAACAGTGTATCGCCTGAATTTCCACCCTGCACTATGCGCTGGTGCGGCTACCTGGAGGAGATCAGAGAGCTTTCTACTGCATCTAATGTAAGTATTGGCAATTTGTAGCTCATACAACCCCACTTCAAAAAAAGTGAACTATCCCTTTAAGAGTATGAAAACAGTATTTACTTGTATTGGAAGTTCTTTAAAATAACACAAGCATCTTCGCAAGAGAAGATTCCACAGCCGTGAGGCCATTTCTTCCCATACCTCCAGAGTTCATGCGGCCATCTGCAGGGTGCTGTGTCCACTTATCATCAACCTCTATCTCCTCTGTCTGAATATCTTTATCTGTATTGTCTTCATTACATTGGACATATGCCTGCCGTGGGGGAACAAAAACGTTCTGTCAATACAATCATGCTTGAGCAATTGAATGATAAAGTATTGTTGTGAAAATGAATGACAATAATAAACCTGCAGGCACACTGGGGCAATTAAAAATGAGGGGAGATGAAAAACACAAACCGTTACAAGCAGAGTTAAAATGAAAATCAGCATGGCCTGCCAATAAGCTCCTATTAAAGCTGTGTCTCATTAAAGCACTGCTGTGATGATGGTGGTGACGGAGAACAGGGGTAGCGTTATCTGATTATATTTTGGTGACATGTTCAAATGCAATAAAAATTAACCATCCATAACATACCATTGTCATTTCACAGCGTTTGTTCTAGAAGAACGTACTTAATACTTTATGAGCTCTTTCATGTACCGTATGTGACAACAGGGGGTGAAATGCTACTGAACTGAGTGCTTGGGGCAGGTTTTCAAGAAATGTGTTCACACACACACACACACACACACACACCAACACATACAGAAACACAACACAAACCTGTTTAGTGTTTGTCGTCCCAAAGCTTTTGATATACATGTCATATTCATTCACTGGAGGCAAGTCTAGTAGAGGAAATGTTACGGAAAAGTCCAGATCAATCAATCTGAGCAACTCCATGCTGCGTTTTCTAGAATAGATCACAATAATGATGCAATTACAAACATATATTGAAATAATACAAAAGTCATACAATAATACAGGCCACTCAGACTTCTACTTCTCAAAATAAGGCACTACTGTTAGAAACAGCATTTGTAAGAATTTTGGGAGTATTTTTCAGTTTTAACCTTAACCAAACAAATGGTAACACCACACTTAATCTTCACAAAAATCAACATGCATTCAAAATTTACTTTTGCTTGCTGGCTATCTTCTTGCCAACTTCCCTATGCTGTGCTGCAACAAAGTCCATAAACCTTCCATGCTGAGAGCTTTTTCTTTGAGGAGAATCAGCAGCTGTGGGAATAATAATTAGAGAATGAACATCACGAAAACAGCCATCCTTGCTGAAGGATTACTTGTCAACAAACAATGCATCATCATCATACTGATGCCATTAAAGAAACTGGCAGCTTGTTAAAATAACAAATGCTCAAAAAAGGTGCATTCCCAATTACCTCAGGGAAAACAGACGCATGGTTCTGCTTTTTGCCTGTCCCATTACCGCCTGTCCACATGAACACAATTAAACACAAAGAAACACTGCCTAACAGGGGCAGAAACTAGCTCCTGCCAAGAGTCTAACAATGAAACTCCATTTAAATCAGTCTTAATTCTTTCCTAAGAACCCAAGACAGCCACAGTAAGTACACTGGACAAAGAAAATTAGGGATCACCCCAATTTTCGAATTTGAAATATTTGATATTTCAAATTATGTTCCATATCATATTTCAATATTAAAAATCTGAGTGATCCCTAACTTTCATTGTCTAGTATAAAATTTGTCATTGAGAAGGCATATCAGCAAAAGACCACACAATCAGGTCCATAAATATTTGGACTTAGACAAATTTATTGTTATTTAAGCAGTCTGACCGCATCTTATAAAGCAGGAAATAAATAATGAATATGAGCTCAATGTGTATGCGTATAGTAATTTAATAATTAATGACAAGATGTGTGCTTTTTGCTTATTAGTTTATTTAAAAGAAGCAGATAAATGGTCTGGAGCTGATTTCAATTGCGGCACTGAATTTGGAATCTGTTGCTGTTAACTCTTAATGTGAAGACGTACCTCAGCCTGTGAAGCAAGCCACCTTTAGGCTAAAAAGATAAAAAAATAAATAAATAAAATAACAACTAGACAGTCCGGTCGGCTGTGACCGCATGGGTGTAGCCCCTGAAAGCCCGCTTCTCCCCTTTTTTGTGCATTATTCGGCTGATACTGTCGCCATGGCAACCGAAATTGATAGGTGTTAAAAGTGAAGTATGTCACATGCCCATACCACATATGAAAGTAATCGGTCCAAAATCGTAGCCTGTACTGCATCCACAAGGAAATCTCTATGTTTTGCCACTAATGTGCATATGCGGCCAATACTGTTGCCATGGCAACCAAAATCAATAGGTGTCATAAATGAAGTATAACACATGTCCAGTACCAAATATCAAAGTAATTGGTTAAAAATTACAGCCTGTACAGTGTCCACAAGGAAGAGTGTATATTTCAGCACAAATGTGCACATTATTCGGCCAATACTGTCGCCATGGCAACAAAAATTGATAGGTGCCATAAGTGAAGTGTAACACATTTTATTTAACCCTTATTCAACCAGGGAAGTTCCGTTGAGATTGAAATCTCTTTTTCAAGGGAGCCCTGGGGGTTGAGGTGGGGTCCATACCAACTACGAAAGTAATCAGTCAAAAATTGCAGCCAGTACTGCGTCCACAAGGAAATCTCTGTTGTGCCACTAATTTGCATATTATGCGGTCAATACTGTTGCCATGGCAACCGAAAGTGAAGTGAAGTGTAACACACGTCCATTCTGAATATGAAAGTAATTGGTCAGAAATTGCAGCCTGTACTGCATCCACAAGGAAATCTCTATGTTTTGCCACTAATTTGCATAATATTCGGCCAATACTGTCTCCATGGCAACCAAAATCTATGTTATAAGGTGTTATAAGTGAAGTGTTACACAATTGAGTGATTCATTGCTCAAAACTGAAAAAATGCTGAATTTGAGAAATGTTTTTAACTGACTGGTCAATTATGATTTGTAACCCTGAACACCCAAGTCATTTAGAACAAGTGTTGCCACTAAACGCGCTCATGTCCCCCGCCAGGTCACAGAAATCGACTGGGGTCGGCGTATCACACTAATACACATTGAAGTCAAAGATGAATGAAATCGGTTAAACCGTTCTCGAGATATCGCGTTCGCAACAAACGGGACGTGACGGACGGACGGACGGAGCTGAATACTATATTCCCCGCTCCGCTCGCTACCGCGGCGGCGGGGGACAACAAATTAGTTTTCTCACTTTCGTGAATGCAGAATGCTAATTTGGGGTGGAATTAAAGGAAACATGAAATTTCATCAAATTTTCAATTTTCCACAATTTTAAATCAACTGCCTTAATTTCCCACTAATTGATATCACTCAAGTTCCCAGCCTTTACAAGTCACCTATCCAGAGCAAAGTCTGTCCACTTGCAAAGTGACGGTCACATAACCCTTTGCTTGACGGAGAAAAATATGATAAATGACCTACTGTTTACTGTCATGTCCAATACGGCAGATTGAAGGCAAAAAGTTCTTGTCATTTTTTAATTTTTTGAGCTGGAAACTTTTTATTACAAATCCTCTAATTTTAGACTAAAGGTACTAAAATGCTTCTGTCTCCCCATAATTCGATTAATTAGTTTACATATAATTAGCCTAAAAAGAATTGTCCCGTACGACAGACTGTCTTTTGTCCCGTACAACAGATCATTGGTATAGTCCTTTACAGAACTGCTTAAACTAAATCTCAAGGCAGTTACTTCTCAGTGGGTTAGTTCTGCCTGAAAAAATTAGGTGTCTCTATAAATTCCTCAGCTCTGAGACTATAGGGGGCATTGAATGGAAAATTCCACTGAGGGAAGGCAAGTGACTGTTTCAAGGGTATGCAGGGTATGCAAGTAGCAGTTCAGTTTCTTAATGGCATCAGTCGCCGATTCAGAGGTAAGTAAAACATTGAAAATGTTATGAAATTAAAGGAATTGTTAAAGATATTTGCGAAAGTAACATCTGCCATGTCTGTGTATTTTGCGTTATACTGTTGTGCATGCGATCGCGCATTACGTTATTCCTTAGATTACAGCCATCTAGCAAGCTAGCTAATGCTAGTTTCGGAAAATCTTTGTAAACAGTAGTCATATTTAAGCGATGTGATTTAGTTTTGGCCTTACCTTCACTAGCTAGTTGTAACATCGATTGCTCATGAGCTAGCAAGGATGCTAGCGAATGTCCCAAAAACCTAAAAGTACAGTCGGAATGCACAAATCGCCGCAAAACTTATCAGAACCAAATCCGTCAGCTCATTATACTTCGTCAGACCATACACAGTGGGGCAGAGAGAGTAAAATGGATAAGCGGCAAGTAAACAGAGAAAGTAAAATTAGTATTGTTAACTTGCCACCAGTGAAATCTTTCTTCAAATCTATCGTAGGTTTCAGTGACCTGGGCTTGCCTGGGCCAGCAAAGTCAGCACTAGTATCATTGGACTTGTTTTGTCCATATTCTCGATATCTCTGCATCTTTCGGCCACAGAAACATTCCATGGCCATATGCATGCGTTGCACTGCATCCCCACACTACACATCACTTTCCATTAACTCTCGGTGATTTTTGTTGGTCCCTTCTTTAAGATATTCTCCGTCCAGACCAGAGTCGTGAACTATGGCTAACCACCTAGACACAATCCGTGTACAACTTATGACGTCATGTGGCTGAGCTGGCCCAGCGCAAATGATCTCGATTGAGGCAAAGGGGGCGTTCCCTGAAGTGGATAATTTAGCAGATAAAATGCGGTTTTTTTAAACATTGCGTAAAGTACACGATATTAAAACCATCACTGTTTGTTCAAGATAGGTACTTTGTAGCATTTTATCACAAAAAACAGAGCTGAATTTCACATCCTAAGCTCTTTAATGTAGATGAGGAACAGCAGGGGTCCCAACACCGATCTCTGAGGGACGCCACTCCCCACCATACCTAGCTCAGATGAGGTTCCACTGACCACCACTCTTTGTGTTCTATCCTGTAACCAGTTTTGAATCCACTCCAGAATACCTCCTGTAACTCCAATGGAGCTCATTTTAAAAATGAGTCTCTTATCCAGTACTGTATCAAATGCTTTCTCAAAATCCAAGTATATGATGTCATAAGCCCTGCTCTGATCATAAGTCTTAGTGGCCTCTTCACAAAATTCCAGAAGGTTTGTCAGGCATGACCTTCCCTTACGGCAACCATGTTGGCTATCTCTCAAGACATTATTACGTTCAAGAAATAATTCCAGCTCGTCTTTTATGATAGATTCCAGTATTTTGCATGCAATGCAAGTTAAACTGACTAGCCTGTAATTTCCTGGCTCAGTATGGTCCCCTTTCTTATATATTGGTATTATATTGCCATGCTTCCAATCATTTGGTATTTCTCCAGTTTCTAAAGACCGTCTGAAGATAGCTGAGAGCGGTTTAAAGGTGATCTCACTAACTTCCCTGAGCACGCCATCAGGACCCGCCGCCTTATCTACCTTTAGTTCATGCAACTTGTCTAATACTTCATTATCCCTTACCTCAATTTCCGCTAAATAATCTTGAGCATTGGACATGCCCTCTGGCCGAATAAAAACCCGCTCCGAGGTAAAATTCTCAGCAAAGTAAATGTTTAAGGTATTCACAATATCCTTGTTATCATATAGCAGCGATCCATATTTATTCCTTATGCACTTAACCTCCTCTTTGAATTTCCTTTTTCTGCTACAGTATTGAAAGAAGCGCTTAGGATTAGTTTTCGCCCCTTCCGCAATTTGCCTTTCATACAGTCTTCGAGCATTCCTCAGCTCCTTTTTGACCACAGCCCGCATTTTACTTTATTCAGCCTTAGTATTCTCATTGTTATCCTTTATGTACATCTTATAAAGATTCCTCTTTTCTCTCAAACTCCTACGAATAGCTGTGGTCATCCACTGAGGATTCAGGTTTTTCAGCTTACTTTTGGTCACCTTTGGTATGAATTTACATTGTGAATCAAGTAAAAACCCCTTAAATATTTCCCACATCTCATTTACAGATTCACACTCCAGGAGTGTCTCCCATTTTATTTCGCTTAAATATGAGCGAATCCTGTTAAAATTTGCTCGCCTAAAATTGAATATTTTGGTTTTAGAAGACACCTTTTTAACTTCCCATGAGACATTAAAATTAACAGTAGAGTCATCACTAGTCCCAAGTGGCTCCAGTACCTCAACATTACTAATTCTATCAGGTCATTACAGAGCACTAAATCTAAAATTGCCTTCTCTCTTGCAGGTTTATTAACATACTGCATCAAAAAATTGTCATTTATAAGATCTACAAATTCTTCCTCCCCTTTACCCTGTCCTTTCACCATTTCCCAATCGATACCAGGGTAATTGAAGTCTCCCATAATAACTGTCCCTCCTCCTCTACAAGCTTGCCTAATCCTCTTAAAGAGCATTTCATTGACAGTACTGTCCAAAGCTGGCGATCGATAGCATACTCCTATGTTTAAACCTGTCTCGTATTTGCCAATGAGCCTGACCCAGATATCTTCACAAGGCAAAGAATGTTCAATTTCAGGAATTTCCTGCACATTTATGTTCTCGTTCACATAGAGTGCTACACCCCCTCCTCGCCTATTGCATCTGTCCTTCCTAAAGAGCTTATAACCTTCTATATTATATTCATCTCGATCCTCTTCACTGAGCCATGTCTCTGTAATCCCAACTATGTCATGACCCTCACTAATCATAACAGCCTCAAGTTCTGGAAATTTATTTTTTATGCTTCTTGAATTTAAATAAAAACATTTCAGTTTATTACGAATATCTATGCAATCACACGAGGATTTTTGTATATATTGTGTATTTTTTTTTTTTCTAGTGGTTTTTCAAAAAAAATTCCTCAAATGGGTCAGTTGGAAGACACATACACTCCCATGAAATTGATACCTTTACCCCATCAGACAAAACCAATGTGATTGCATGCAGAAATAACGAACAAGTCTACAGTCAAAATTCGAGGCAATTTGGTTGAGACATTAAAAAGTTATCAGAGCCACAAGTGTTGAAAGTCACCAGATTTTAGCTGACTCATAAAATTATTTGAGTTGGCAGAGCTTCAAAAGAAGTATTTTTTTTTAACAGAATTGATGAAATTAATGAAAAAATGTTTTGATTTTCTTTAAGTACACATCTCAGTGAACCACAAATGGAAAAAAGAGAAAAATTGAAAAAAAAAAGAAAAGAAAAATCTTTTGGACCTGGGAATGCCCCTTAAATGCTTACGCAGAGAGGAGCAAATAAGTCTTATTCAAGGGTTGTTGTTGTGAGTGATTTCAGCCACTGGGGGGGCCTTGCCCTCCTAGACCCCCTGCGAACTCCGCCTATGATTCCAGGCAGTCTTTGACTCAGAAATTACAATTAAATTTTTTATGATTTCCAAGTACATCTGACCCCTAAAATTGAGGGGCTACAAATAAACATTGATGTCATTTCTATAGTTCATACAGTATGGTATATTAATCTAAACTACAACTGGAAGTTCACACTGTTAACTTGACAGTCTCGACAGTTGACTGAGCTTGCTTCAGCATGTAAAATCTCATTAACAGAGACAAAATTACAAAAAACTGTGTGTCGCGACCAAACTGCTTATGGATCTGACCATTTATTAGCTTCACTTACTTGTTTTAATTCTTTCAGACTCTTCTGCTGCCTGCCGCTGCTGTGAAGAGGATCTCACTCTATCATTTTCTGCATTCATGGCTCTCCTGATTTCCTCAATTTCCCTCCTTTTTTGTGGGGATAGCTCCTCTTGCTCATTTCCTCCCGCACTCTTCTCGCCATCATCATCTTCCTCCTTCCCACTCTCATCAACCTCGTCAAAATCATCCTCATAATCCTTTTGGGAGAAGGCAGTATAGGCCAGGGCTCTACCTCAAAATGCACTGTGTCAATCTTAGCCATTTCTGTTTTCAACTTATCAACTGATTAGTTCCTCCTCTTTTTGACCATTTTTCATTTAAACTAATGATTCTTCAGGATTTACACTGCACTGGATTAGTTTCAAATATTTATATGCAAAGTCTCATGAATAGACACACTGAAACAATGCTACAAGTGGGCAAATATCTCATAGGTGTATGTTACATAAAATGAATCATTAGTTTTCCCTTATGGGGCACTATGAGCGTTCTGTTTATGAACAGAACTGTAATATACCAATTATCCAACTCTGATAACCATTCTACAGTGTCATTACACGTTTATATCAAGCTGTCACACTGTAATACACCTGGTTGTCCGAACTTACCATTTTCTTTAACAATGATCCATTTCAAGCATGCAAAATGATAACAAAGAAACAAGAACAAAACCAGAACAAAATGAAGTTTTTATTGCTTCTAAAATTAAAAAACCCAGAGAAATTAAGCAATCAAAATTTTTCCATATTATTTTTCATACCTCAAAGTCGTCCTCATATTCTGCAGCTCCATCCTCATCCTCCTGATCTTCAGCAGAAGTCTTCTGAGGCTCAACTTCCTCCTTTTCATCCTACATACAAACGCAATTGTAATTATCATTTCATTGCCAAGAAATGACAGGATAATTCATCCATTTCACTCACGCTCCAGCAAAGTATTATGTACACGTCATGATTATTTTAATTTACTTCATGACTTAAATTATTTTACAGACGCATTAAATTACTTTACAGTCTCAGAAATATCAACATTTTAAAGTCAGAGCCACACGAAGAACACCTCTGTACTTCGGAGACTGAAGGATGCAGTAATGATGAGGAAGGTGTGCTCTTATACGGTGGTATCCAAACAGGCAAAGAAAAACAAACAGAAATGAAATAAGAAGAGGACATTCTGCTGACTGCAATGTGAAAAAGGCATCAGTAAGACTCTCAAAGGAGGAAAATCATAAGATCTTCAATATTGCTCAAAAGAATATCTTCCTCCTATCCAGCAAAAAAAAAAAAAAAAAAAAACAGTTGGGCACATACCTTTAGTAGTGCTCTGAGCCCTAGGTTGAGCGCTCGCCAGTCACTCGGATATTGAGAGTACATTGCTTAAAAAAGTGAAAACTGCTGATGAGGCAAGATGAAGCAACTCCTTTCAAGCTATGCAATCTAAGCTAATTTACCTTGGAATCATTCAGAAAATTTAACCCCATAAACCTACAAACCCATAAAAGGGTCCGTCAAATGGAGCTGCTGTATTCAAACCAGTGCACCCTGAGACTTAAACTGTAGTGGAGATCCCAAGGTTTATAACGATTCCAAATATGTCCTGCTGAATTACAGCAAAATGTGTATAAAATAACGTTCAAGATGTGGATATTTTAAATTTGATGTAATTCTGAGGCCATAAAAACATGGCATCCTGGGTTTGAATATTTTTCTCAACACAAGTACAATGTAGTTTCTCTGAAATGGGCACAACCAGCAGATGCAGAATATGAAATATTGTCCTAAAGTATGAAAAGGATGCATTTTCTGACTTTGAACCCACTTAAAGGAGGAGACCTTACCTCGCCAAAGTATATTCCAAAGGAAAGGAGAATTCTAGAAGTGTCTAAAACGCATAATTTTATAAACTGAGAGGCATTAAAAACGCAAAGTGGTTTTTATCGTCTAATTTGAAAACTGATCGTTTTTCCTTTTGCTGATTGACATGATGACCATTAGGTATGGTCAGCATTGCAAAATGTCAAGCATCTGGGTTCGAATCCTTTCTTGGTTAAACACCTCATGATTATCTAAATGCAGCACAGTTTCCTGGATCATGGTCGTGAACCACATTGGGAGAAATCATTTTGCACATGAAAAGTTGAAGATCAGGGCCAATAAAAAAAAAAAACACATAAACAAAGTCACATCATTCCCACTTCAAATGCCACAAAGAAATCAATCTCAGAAGAAACAAACATTTTGAACGTTGAATCATGGCCAGTCTCAAAGAAAAGATTCTGGACGCATTAATGTCCATTAAATGACTGTATCCAGACTGCAGGAATGACACAGAATGACCAGATGTGTCAGCTGTCGTCCCCGACAAAGTGAATCATCTGTGACACCACAAAAATACATTCCATAAAACGTCTTTTGCCATGTCAGATAATGCATAAGAACTGCTGAATTGACTGCCAATGTAACGATAACAGTGAGGGCAAGTCTCACTACCAAAAGCACAGTTTCCCGAGACTGTGTTTTGCAACTACGAAAGAAGCCATTTACCACTACTTAAAACAGTGTATTTTATTATGCGTTTTTAATGCCTCCCAGTATACATTTCATTTTGGTAATAATCCAGCGCGATGCATTTTAAAACCAGTGAGTCTCCAAATTGGCGTCAATATCACGGGGCAGACATTTTCACTTGGGGAATCTACAGTAATTTTATCCAATGAAACGCCAGTTAACTAGACTGTGCTCCAGTGCTTGTGACCTCAGTTAAACTCATTCCTTTCATAGTCTCCATTTAGTTGTTCAGAGGGCCTTCAGTAAGCTCACCCTTTACTGCTTGATTTCCCTCAAGCTGTTCTCGTTTAAGTTCGCCTGATTAGCAATTAAACAATTTACTAACTGAGCGACCAAGACCAATACATGACCTATAATAAGAAATGATAATGAAGAAGTGAATGCCTATTGCCTACATTGATATGGCTTTGTAAGGATGGCAGTATAAATGCAAAAACCCAAAACTTTCGCTGACTTCGCAGCATTTATTTTCGCCATCCTTACAATTGTCACTAAGCTGTGCAACGTGCATAACAACGCCCTTCAGCTGTGACTAAATTCAGAATATCGAACGGATTCTTGTGGCTTATTGCTTAATGAGCCTCGCAAACCAATTTACGCAAATCTGTGCTGCTTCACAAGCTACACAAGCACATAAATTATAAAGACATATTGATATTTTACGTCGTCATTTATGCGAGGAAGAAAACATCTCATAATTTTATGGTGCAACGCATAACAATGCCATCAAAAACTAATTAGACAGCCGTCACTTGTACGCATCAGTCCGAGCATCTGTGGCTAATCGGGAGAAGTAAACTGCGAGAGGTTTAGGTTGGTAAGCATTTAAAGGTGAGGCTTCTGAAGATCAAATTAAAAATCAGAAGATTACCACGTGAAAATGTCTGCCCTGTGATATTGATGCCAATTTGAAGACTCGCTGGTTTTAAAATGCGTCGCACTGGATTATTTCCAAATTAAAATTTACAAAGCTTGGCGTTTTAGACATTTGAAGAATTCTACTTTCTGCTGAAATATACTTTGGCGAGGTGAGGTCTCCTCCTTCAAGGGAAGACTCGAGTGCAAAATTAGTGTTTAAGGGGTTAACTTGACAAGAAACAAAAAAGCTAATATTTCTAGTCTGGAAAAAAAAAAAAAATGATTCAAGACTAAAATGCCCTTTGTGGCATATGCCCTGGAAATGTTGAGAGCATGCTCTACACCAAAAAGATGAAGAGACAGTTCATCTAGGCGTCACATCAGTACAATCTACAAAAAAAATACTGAAGAGGTTAGAGTAATTTGTAAGTGAACAAATATGAAAATCACTGTGCTCTATGTTTGAGTCACCATTGGCTTACTCCTTGGGGGTTCAGACCTCGCCTTATGTAAATCATAGAGTGCACCTCAATTGTGAAAAGCTCTATTCAAATAAATTAAATTGTAATTTAACTGAATAAGAAATGCAAAAATCAGATCAGACTTTCAGAAATATCTGTCATTGGACTCTGTTGGATAGGAGCAATAGGAACAAAGTCACATGTTCTGGGTCTGTGCCTATCAGCATACTATAGAGATCGTCTTTTTCCTGGATGGTGACCAAATCCCATTCTCACCTTGGTTTCTTTGGATTGTGTCCTCTCTCTGCCTCTTTCCAAACTTGCTTTAGAAGTTGCGTCAAACAGGCCACTCTCTCCCACTACTTCCTCTGTGGGCCTCCTGTTGCCAGGCTGGTCATGAGGTCTTCTGTCTGTGCCATGGCTGTGACTAGAGGAGTGATGCTGGTGCTCCTCCCTGTGCTCTCTGGACCTGTGCTCTCCGCGCCTGTGCTCTTTATGCCTGCGCTCTCGCTCTCCATCTCTTTCCTTGGCTTCATGCCTCCTGCTCTCTTTGGATCGCTGCCGGCCACAAGTTTGCCATCATACAAAAGGTACTACCACATAAAGTATTTTTCATAAGTATTATAAAGAGTGAGAAGGAACACATCTGCTTTCATTACGTGAACCTTTGAAAAAGGAAGAGTTTTTTCTTTGGTTGCTTGCAACATAGAATACTCACATGCTCTTTTCTGTCTCTATGTCTCCTTTCCTCTTGTTCTTTGTGTTGTTCTTGGTACTCTGAAAGTTAAAGATGAATGAATAAATGAATTAATGAATAAATAGTTCAAAAAGTAAAAGCTGGGGTATGCAGTTGCAGTTCTCTGGAAAAGAAAAAAAAACATGAATGAATACATATATAAATGCCATAACTATAAATTACAGCCCTCCTCTTGCAGCTCTTCCTCCTCCCCCTCTGCCCTAAGCCCCTCCCCCCAGATGAACACGGGCATATGCACACTCTTTACACACGCACACAGCACAAGCTTGATCCATCTGCTTGACCAGAGGTGACCACAAGGGAGCCTATCCAGGCTTTCACGCAGGAAGTGCACACTACTGCATTTGTAGAACATCCAATAGTGACGCCCTCTGACCTCTCTCTGAAATGACCTGTGATTGGCCAAATTCTACCGTCACAAGCTATAAAGCCTGACAACGGAGCCAAGAGGTGGTGCAAAAGTCTAGATTTCTCTCAGACCACCTGAATTAGAATATATGCTGGAAGGATATTATGGAATTTTTTCCCCCAATGACACAAAAAAAGCTTACCCCAACTTCAAATGAAAAGATATTTTCAATGACACAAATTTTGGTATTTTGCATTTCAGCACACTGGAATTTGAGGATTTACGTCAATTTGAGGGTGTATACTGGTTTTGTAGATGTATGTCGCTTGATATGTGTAGTCAATACAGGCCGTACAATAACAATTTCAGAAATACATTTCAAGGTCAACAGCATTGTTCCATTTTGTCAAATGATGTCAAGATAAAGTTTACCTTTGTCCTCCTTTCTTCCAGAATGTACTCTGTCACTGTCTCTTCCTCTTCTTTCATTTTCTCTCTGTGATTCATAGTACTTTTCCAGACGCTCATCCTTGTAGTCATTCATGTATTTCACATGTTTGGAGTGGTGGCCACTCTCTTTATCTCTGTGTTTTTCTTTCTCAGTTCTCCTCTCATAATCATGCTCTCTATCTTTCTCTCTCTCCCATTCTCTGATTTGTTCCCTATCCCTGTTTTCCCCAATCTCTGTGACTCGCTCTCTGTCTTGCTCCGCTCTCCTCCGTTCCCCCTCTTTGTTGTCCTTTTCTGCTCTGCTGTGTCGTCTCCTCTCATCTTTGTTCTCGTTTGCTCTTCCGTGCACTTTTCCGCCGTCTCTGTTGTCCTCCACTCTTTCTTGAGGCTTTTCCCAGGTTTCATGCCCTCTGCCCCGAGTTCTGCTGCCATCTCTCGCCAAGTCCCCCTCTCCTGTTTTCACAGGCTCCCTCCTCCTCTCCCGGTCTCTCTCATCCCATTCACCTGTTCTGTCTCTCAGGCCTTCTCTGTGCCTGGCCTGTCCCTTGTCCCTGTCTGGGTCTCGGGGCTTTGTTTTTTCATGAGAAGACTCTCTCGCTCTGCGCCTGTCCCTCTCTTTATGTGCCTCCCTTTCATGGTCTCTGTGCCATCGCTCAGATTCCCCTCTTCTGTCCTTCTTCCCCTCTTCATCTCTTTTCCTCCTCTCTTTTCTCCGCGTATTGTCTTCATCGTAGGCCCCTCTCTGGAATAGACATCAGATCGACAACCCCAATTCCAAAAAATAGTGGCAAAGCCACTGTGCCCACTTGGTCAAACATGGCCAAAATCGAACTTGGCCTAGATTTTCATCCCATATACACGCATATACAATATAAAAAGGATCCATGAAAAACTGAAGGTGCTAGAGTGCTGACAAGACAAAAAGTTTATGGACGCACGGCTCACGACGGACCCATAAAGACAGCATGAGCCCAATTGGCCTAGAGACCAAGTGGGCCAAAAAGTTGGCACATGATGAAAAATGAAAATGAAATCAGAAAGCCCTCATTTGAAAATTCCATTCAAACTGTACTGTATTGAAGGCAGTAAAACAGCCCATTATTTGATGTTCAAACATGCATTAACTGGGTATTTCAAATATCCAATGGGATGACTGCAGCAGAGCCCAAAAAAAAAGGCACAGTCCACCATTTTTTTGATATCTAGTATGCCGGTATTTTAGATTGGTCAATTGTTAATCGATTTTTGTATGTATTCCCATTTGCTTCTTTCTTGTTATATGTTGAATTTTTATTCTCCTAGACCTTTCTGGGCATTTTTGGAGGGTTAACCACACCTATTATAATAAATTTTGTCAGCCTATTGGTGTGGACAATATATAAATATGGGTGTGTGTTCCCCCTTTTTAAACATGATGACCAGACGAAGATCCAAGTTGTTGACATTGTCCGATTTTAATAAATAAAAAAAAATTTCTTGGTGGTTCGGAGTAAGTGTGCAGGCGTCTTTTTCTTTTCTCCACAGTCCACCGTTTACCACGATATAACATGACCATGTTTTTCATTCACTTTCAATGAGCATTTGGGACCTGAAGACACCAGTTGGTCAAGTTTAGAGACAGGAATTTCCCCCATTACCCCATTATGAGGGTCTTCAGCTGCACAAATGCACAGGACCTTTGTTGCTGTATATTTCCCCGATAATCCACCATACATTCTCAATTGGAGACAGAACAGGATTGCTGGGAGGCCAATATAGCATGCACAGTCACGGTTTGCACAGCCATGCACTTGCAATTGATGCAGACTGCGGTTTGGTGCCATCTTGCTGGAAAATGCAAGGATGTCTCCAAAACAGAGGACGTCTCCATAGCAGCTATGTTGCTCCAAAATTTGCGAATATCCTTCTGCAATAATAGTCCCTTCACGAATGTGCAAGTGAACTTGCCCATGCAATGTGCATTGACAAACCCCCATACCATGAGAGAATCTGACTTTTGGATCTGAGACTGATAATACTTTTGGTTGCTCTTGTCATTTTTAGTCTGGAGAACAAGGCGGCTGTTTTTTCCAAAAACACTTAAAACTCTCCTCAGACCACTCTCCTCTTGCTACTCTCCCTCTGAGATGACAAGCCCAGAGAAGTCGGCAGCACTTTTGGACAGTGTTAATGTAGTGTAGCTTCAGCTTTGCAGAGTGCAGTTTGAACTAGCATCTGTGGATGCAGCGGTGATTAATGCTGACAGATAGAGGTTTACCAAAGTATTTTCAAGCCCACACAGTAGTATCCACTACAGTTGCATGACAGTTCTGAAGACAGTGACATATGCGGGATTGGAGGTCACACACATGCAGAAGTGGTTTTTGGTCATAGACTGTATAAAGAAAATGGACGTAGCCAGTGGGATGGATAATTCACAAGCTAACATGTTAGCGTTTTTTGCCATTGAAGTAATAAATTTCATGCGCAACATGTACTACATGCGGCGAAAAATCGTCAGCATGCTAGCTAGCCTGCGAATTATTCATCCTTTTGACTTAAATAGACCGCCAACTATAAATTAGCCCTTTTTTAATTTTCCAAAGTATACGATGCTGACATTAATGGGATAAATGGGATCTCAAATTCGTGAGCCCAAAATATCGCCAAAGGCTTGGAATAAATGAAAATGACTACTCTCGTTGAATTTGATATTTTGGACTCGCTCATTAGAGATCCTCTGTTTTTCCCATGAATTATTAGAAATTGGTGTAATACAGCCATTTCATATATGTTTGATATTACTCACGTGTAATACAGCTTTCTCGCGTTGCGACTTGTCAGATTCTGTTCACGAGCAGATTTAAACCAATGAATAGCTTCAGCTGTTACCGGACTACTTTAATTACGACTCCCGAAGTCGTACGCAAAGTTTTAGTACAGCTGACCTGAGCCCTGGCAATATCTCCGGTAGAGTTTTTAAAATCAGTGTAAATTAATACTACAAAGCTGCGCCTCCCAAACGAAGTCATATCAGCATGATTGAATCCTCCTCTAATCGTCGCAGGAGATGTAATTTCCATTCCCTAATTCTGTACATTGTTGTTCATCCCAGTTTCACATACAGTAACTAATTGTACATGTAGCACATGCTTGCGTTTGCCTGCATGCGGCATAAGTGAACATATCCGGTCATAGTGCTCTGTGTCACCGCGGTGAGTTTCAGATGTAAAAAAATTTTTACGGTGCGATTTGCCTCACTAAAAGTGTTTTACAGCATTGATACGTACTGAAATAATATTTGTATGCTATTTTTACTGTACAATATTCAAACTGGTATGAAATTTGAAGGGTGTCATTTTTTCTTGTATGCTTTCACTGTATGTTGATTAGTCCCCAGGATGCTTTACAGTGACCTTTAGGTTTTATTATTAATAAGTAACAGACATTCACGGTTGATCTTTGCATGGTTTTTAAAGGAGGACTACCATAGCTGGGAAAAGTCGGTAATATTATTTCAATATATCATGAAAAAAGCTCCATTTTTTTCTTTATTTTGCGATTTCTTTCGATTTTACAAAACTAGTGGACCGCGCCATTTTCACCACAGCAGACGAAAATTCACCCTCAATCCGCTTGAGGCGCCCCTAATCGTGACGTCAGTGCGGCTGCCAGCGCCATGAATGTCCATTGTCCTGTGGTCCTGCATTGTGATTGTTGAATGACCGAGATATTCCCGCTTCCTCTATGGGGCAGACAGACAAGCTTGATTATTACCTTTTTCTATCCGAAACAACTTTAATTTAGAGGTGAACTAACATCAGAGGCCATTTGAAATGCTTCCGGAAAGAAATGCGCGATTTGAAGTCTGCTAATTACCAGCGAGGCTGGACAGCTGCCGTCACCTTGGCATAATTAGCTCACCTTAAATCAATTCCTGTGTACTTTGCCTAACTTGTATTCAAGCCATTTATTCAGCCAACTGACCAATCAAAACCAAAATCAAGCCAATAATGATTTAGAAGAGATAATGAGAAGCAGACAAACCAAACCAGACTACCGTGATAGATTAAAATAATGTCAGTAATCTGAATAAATAGCAGACTTCTGAATTCCACCTCTCGTCTGAAAACTTTAACGTATTATTAAAAAAGATTTCTTAAAAATAAAATCATATTAAGATGGCCCTGGTTTTTAAGCGTCTAAAAATATACGCGAAGTAGAAAACATTGTGTGAAGCGCATCAAACGTGAACGTTAGAGAAATTATTTTCGCATTGCAAGCAATGGACAAATGCACCGAAGACTGGGCACGCATGTTCAGGCAAATCTGTGCCGCAAATTTTAAACATTTTTTATTTAATAATTTAACAAGATTCGCACACAACAGCCAAAAGTAATAATCAAGCAAACACATTCAGGCAAATTACATGCTGAACTAAGCAAAGTTAAGATCTTCAAAATCATCCTCCTCTACTCGACAATTGCTTTCACCGCCTTCCCATTGACTTTGCTCAATTTGCAATCAAACAGTTGATTCGCTCAATGAACAATTTTAAATTGGTTGGTAGTCTAATTTATTTAGACATCCATGTATTCAGACATTTTGAAATCGCATGCATCATGCACATGAATGCATGTGGCAGCCGCAGTGACGTTACGATCTTGCAACTTCTCATGCCAGGCGTGGCGTTAATGGCGGCCTCCTGGAAACAGCAATTCCGGCTAATTAATGGTCATTTAAAAGAACAGGGGGTATGTATGGACAAAAAAAATCGACCGTGGATATTATGTTGGAGTAAATTACTATAAGATTAAGTCAAAACATGTAGTTCTGTATAGTCCTCCTTTAAATTCACAGTCAACACTGACTAGCCAGCTAGCTAACAAACTAATGTTACATAATGGTTATGGAAAGGTACTCCATGCCACTGGCTAGCTTGCTCATTTCACAAAAATTACGGTGGAAAGACAGCGATTCTACTGCGTGTATGTTGTAGAGACAATGATTTGCGTTATTTTGGTTTTCCAAAATGGAAAGGATTGCAGGGAGATCACATCAGGTCTCCGAGGTGATGAGGAGACGCCGGATGGCTTGGGTGGCTGCTGTGAAATGTAAGGATATTACCTTCCAAAGTATCCCCAGGTGGATGAGTGTGTTCACTGCATTTTCATGAAGGTAAGCTCTATAAATGTCTTTCAATGTGTTCATGTTGTAGACTTTTAAAGCCCTGAAGTTCACCTTGCATGACATTGTTAACCCCCAACGTTACCTAGCTAGGCTCAAACAAGTCCCAGTTTTCCGCCGCAGGTAACTCGTATGGGTCTACATTGTTTATTTCCTTCATCTTCTTCATATACCTTTTCTTGGCGTTTTCATTTAGTTTTTCCCTATAGCGATCAATTTCTTTCGCCACCGCCTGGTTCATTTTTCATCTTTCTTTGTCTTTTACTTCTTTGGTAGCATGTATCTACAGCTCCCGTTGCCTATGGCAACCGACAGCGTGTAAGTTCAAAATGGCGGCCATCCCCGAACAGGTATGTGTATGACTTAAGTCCTCATTCCTAATATGCAGAGCAGCTGGCATAACGTCATGGCTAAGGGCTGAAAAAGAGACAGCTTAATAAAATAAAGCGCCCCATTCAAGGGAGAATAGCCTGTTTGCTCGTACCCTTTGTTCGATATTTGAATTTCATGAGGGTTAAATCACCCAAAAAAGGTTAGATGTTGAATGTATTGTTATCTGGGAATTATTTAAGCAGCAAATTGTATTGGATGATAATGTCCCTTTAAGGTAATTTTACAGCAAGTTATAAACTTGCTGTATGTAAAGTCACCTGAAATAAAAAGTGCAAATACTGACAACAACCGCTACATGTTTGGAGTTATACTAAACTCCTAATCACCTAAACACCTAATCATCAAAGCCAGTCACCAGACTCCGGCAGAGTAATTTTTCTGGAAAAAAAAAGTAAAAATTCTGGGCCCGTATTCACAAAGCATCTTAGCGCTAAAAGTAGGTCTGCCGGATTTAGGATAAACTCCTAAAAAATGGGCATGTCAGTCGTAAATTTAGGACTCCTAATTATTGGCACTAAGTGTTATTCACAAAGCATTTTAGGCCTAAAAGTAGCTCCTAAGTCTGGGAGAGCTTAAAAGTAGTCAAGAGGACTCCTAACTTGCTAAAACCTATTCACAAAGAATCGGAATATGGCTGCTGCTGTTGCAACATGGAATGACTTGGAAATTCTGTATGATGCGCAGTTGTTGAAAAGATATCGGATCGACCATGAAGGGACTTTACTTGTTGTTGACTTGGTGAGGGAGAGAATTACGTCTCCAACCATGATAAAAAACCCAATAAGCCCCGAAATAAAATGTTTGACAACACTTCGTTACTTGGCCACCGGAAAAATGCAATTTTGCAACTCGGACAATTTAGGGATTTCACAATCATCTGTCAGTTGCTCAATTCAACAAACAATCAATGCGCTCTGTGAACCCCATATCATCCGACAGTTTATCTGGTTTCCAATGGACATTTGCCAACAACACAGAATCAAACCTGAATTCATGCACATCTCAGGTATGCCCGGTATCATCGGCGCTATTGATGGGGCCCATATTCGAATTATTTCTCCAACCCAAGATGAAGAGGTATTTGTAAATAGAAAAAAAAGTTAATTCCATCAACACCCAGATAGTATTTGATGCAGAATGCAATATTTTGGACATTGTTGCGAAATGGCCAGGATCCACGCAAGGCTCGCATTTTATTGGAAAGCAGCTTATGCCAATTATTTGACAGGCATTATGTGCCTGCGGGATGCCACTTGCTTGGGGACAGTGGCTTTGGTGCTGTACCTCCTCCTGCTATGCATGAATTATTTTATTAGGCTATTGAGCGAGGGTTACATTTAAGAGATCATCATAATAATATCAGCCTATGCCATATTTTTTATGCATATTTAAATTGTAGGCAATAAATTACAAACCAAGCTTAGTATGCTTTCCTGATTGAACGATGTTCCATTTATAGGCTGCAATCTCAGACCTCCCCTGCGATTGCAGCCCATACCACTGCTTCTCGCAGTCGTCTGCCGTCCGAGACACCGGGGGAATGCAGCATTGATCTGTAGGGTGTAATTATCCCACGCATCCCGCTTGGATTTGCTGTTCACCCCCGAGCCAAATTTCCCTTTGATTACATGCTTTCGCTCCAGCACCAACTGGGCCAGCAGCAGTAACTGGTCGTGGCTCCAGTTGGGCTTTCGCGTCCTTTTTGAACTTTCATCCATGACAGTTTAGGGCAAACAAACTTGAACAGCCCGACATTTAAATGATCGCAACATATTCTCATTGGGTAATAAGTCGCTAATTATTGGGGCAAATGACGCATTTTATTATTGACTCGTTTTACGCTATTGGTGTTTTTACAACTATCTCTTTCCTATGTATGTTTATTTGCCTAGAGCGTGATATGTGGGGACTGCGCATAGTGCATTTTCAGGAGTGCTCAACATGTCATTATTTTATGGGACAAACCAGCCGCTTGGACCATTTCCTCATTTTTTCCTCCATGGGTTGTATGTGGGATATTTTTTCCAATGGGCCGCCCTGTCACCAAACAACCAATCACCATGCTCGTTGTCCCAAGACTCGTGCATGAGAATTGACGTCATCCATAGCAACGGAGATTTACTCCCACCTGTCTCAGAGCTACTCCTAGTCTAGGAGTTACCAGTTTTCTAACTAAAAGTTGCTCTCAGCGGCTTTGTGAATAACTTTTAAGATTTTACTCCTACATAAAATGTTTTAGGAGTACTCCTAGCAGTAAGATAAGATGCTTTGTGAATACGGGCCCTGGTGTGATGAAGCCAACAGATTTGTTTTGAGAGTGCACCAGAATGCACACAATTGCACAATTTTCAAAAAATTTTCCTGGGGGGGCATGTCCCCGTACCCCCTAGTTAACTCACAGCATCAGCATTCTTTGCTACACGCCATGCTCAGCTCACACTGGTGGCGCTCACTTGTCCGGACAACCAGAACTTTCCGTAGGACAATTAAACTTTTACACTTACTTGTCCAATGGACAAGTGCAGAAAAATGCTTGTCTATCCCTACATACCCTAGTTTATCATCTATTTACTCTAAGTCAGACCATAATTTACAAAATGAACATCATGCTGTCTTGCGGAAGACTTGAAAATAGCAACTGAGACTATAAACTCACGAGGGAAATGTTTACTCTGGCAACAAATCAAGTGAGAAGCAGGGTCATTTTCTCACAGACTTCCATACAATCAGACCACTTTTTGCAACCAGTGGAGTTGCAAAATTACAATGACTGTTGGATTAAGGCACTTCCTCATTGGCTTCCCTTTTCAAACCTGGAGGCTACATCCATTTTTTTATACAGTATTATGTTCTTGGCATCGGCCGACACACTGAGATTCTACAACGTCGATTCTTTCCATCTTTGAATGACTGCAGACGGTGAAATGCCCATAACCCTATCAGTTTTTTTTTTGGGGAACATTGTCCTCTAAGTGATGGATTGTAAGCTTATGCATCTCCAGGCAAACTGGAGATCCTTGCAGCATCTTTGCTCTTGGTCAAGGCCTTTTTTGGAGGCTCCTTTTATGATCAGCTCGCCCATTTAACATCAGCTGTTTCAACTATCCATCCATTATCTCTTCCACTTCTTCCTAACTAGGGTCACGGGGGAGCTGGAGCCTAGTCCAGCTGACAGTAGGCAAAAGGCAGGAACACACCCTGGACAGCTCGCCAATCAATGGCAGGGCACAACACCATATGCACACCATTCACTCTCTCACTTATACCTATGGGCAATTTTAGAGTCTCCAATTAGCCTGACATTCATGTGTGATGTGGAAAAAAGCCACTAGATGGCAGTATTGACATTTTTTTGTTAAGCAATCTAAAGCTAGGTTTGGGCATGTCCCGGGCATGCCTCAGAGGGGGCTGGACAAGAGTATATAAGGAGAAAAATTGAGAGAGTGAAGAGTAGGAGGAGACATTGCAAGGAGAAATAGTGGAAGGATACATTTAACCAGACCTGTCACTCTTTTCAAGACCTGTGAAGCTTTTTGTGGATTTTAGCCTGTGTTGGAGCATTTTCCTGTCCCAAGACATCGCAACATAGCAGCGCCATCTCCATTACCGAGGGACTGTAAATATCATTTTTTTGTTTTATGTCAATCTTGGTCAGTAGATGTAGATTGTAGATTAGTTTAAGTGTTCGGTTAATTAAATCTGTTGAAGTTTTAGAATTTTGTCTGTCATCCCTTGCTGTCCGTGACGCATAACAAATTGACGCCATAACAAATTGGGGCCATAACAAATTGGGGGCTCGGGTCCAGGATAGACCATTGTGCGAGTCATTTATTGAAAATCTAAAATTTCAAATAGTGAAATTGTTTTTTTGAATTTTCCTAGATATATATTGGCAGATCAACAGCAATGGATGATTTCTTGGCATCACCAACCGTAGAGGTTTTGAAGTCTTTTAAAAAGACAGAACTGCTAGAAATATGCAGACAGTTAGAGCTGACAGATGTAAAACCAGCCATGCGAAAAGCAAGACTGGCTAGAGAGATCGTTGAATATTACATTGATGAAAATGTGTTTGCACCAGGAGATCTGGAACAGTTTCCGATGGAAAATCCAAATGTAGAATTGGAACTTAAATTAAAAATGCTAGAGATTGAAAGGGAGGAAAAGGAAAAACAAAGAGAATTTGAGAGAGAGAAAGAGAAAAAAGAAAGGGAGGAAAAAGAAAAACAAAGGCAGTTTGAGTGAGAAAAATTAGCAAGAGAAGAGAAAAAGAGAGAGAGAAAGAGGAAAGAGCAGAAAGAGAGAGACAGAGACAGAGAGATTTCGATTTAGAAAAATTAGATAGAGAAGAAAGGCTCCAAATGGAGCTACTAAAAATCAAAATGCAAAGTGAAAACAAATTTCGGGCTAGACAGGAGGTAAAGCTGGTGCCTCCATTCTCAGAGGAGGAGGTTGATAAGTATTTCCAGTGCTTCGAGAAGGTAGCTAAGAGTTGTCAGTGGCCAAAGGAACACTGGCCTCTGATGTTGCAAACTGTCCTCAAGGGTAAAGCTCAACAAGCCTATTCGGCTTTGTCTGCAGATGATTCCTATGATTATGAGGTTGTCAAAAAGGTTATTTTGACAGCTTATGAGTTGGTTCCAGAGGCTTACCGACCGAAATTCAGAGGTCTGAAGAAATCTGACAATCAGACTTATATGGAATTTGCTAACGAGAAGAAGGTTTGCTTTGAGCGCTGGTGTACTTCTATGGAGGTCAAGGATGATTACAACTCACTAAAAGAGATGGTGTTAGTTGAAGAATTCAAGAACTGTGTCAAGTATGATATTAAGACCTACCTTAATGAGAAGCAAGCACTGAATTTGCAATCAGCTGCCAAGTTTGCAGACGAATACGTTCTAACACATAAGTCCAAATTTCAGTCTAGCAGTAACAATAGATGGTCCCAATTTCAGAAGAAAGGTAACGGTGATACCCAAGATTCCTCACCCAAAGACAAAGACAAATCTGGTGATGGTGCTCAGAAATCCAGTCAAAGGTCTGATCAAAGTGTGAAAGCTGACAGTAACAAAAGTGGTCTAGTTTGCAATTACCAAACCCAATGCCTTTGTGAAGACAAGGTTAGAAACCCCTGTAGTAGATGACCGATCTGCTAAATTGCCTGCTCCTTGTGAGGCTAAGAAGCCTGATACTGCTGACTTTGTGAGGGAGGAATTTCTTCCATTTGTGTCAGAGGGATTTGTGGCTCTGAATGAGCATTCTCCTCCTGTCCCCATATATATCCTAAGGGATACCGGAGCTTCTCAGTCACTTTTGTTGATGGACTCCTTGGAGTTACGTGATGAGACCACTTCTGGGGATTTCATACTTGTACAAGGTATTGAAGGGAGGACTGTATCTGTACCCCTGCGCTCTGTATTCTTGAAGTCAGATTTAGTTACAGGACAGGTAAAGGTGGGACTTATGTCAAGTCTACCTATCAAGGGTGTTTCTCTGTTGCTAGGCAATGACCTGGCTGGGGGCAATGTAGTTCCCCTGTTCATCTTACTTCACAGCCGAGCACTGAAGATGGCGATGAAGACCCATCTCTGTATCCTTCCTGTGCAGTGACTCGTGCTATGGCCAAGAAGGCTCAAGAAGAAGATGATGTGGTGCCGTCCAGCACCTTGAATAGTCATGACTCAGGTGGTTCGCCTCATGACTCTGTTCAGCCTACTATGGTTTCCCCGCTTGAGGACTTATCAGACACTTTTATCAGTTCTCTATTCAGCCAGCCAGATGGGTCTGGTGATTCTGATGTGTCTGGAGACTTGTCTCTGTCCAGAAAGCGGTTGATTCAGGAGCAAACCAATGATCCTGAAATTTGTGTATTAAAGAAGAGAGCCCTTCCTGATGAAGAAATAGATGCAGTTCCAGTTGGGTATTATCTCAAGGATGGAGTGTTGATGCGGAAGTGGCGCCCTCCTGATATCCCTGCCAATGCAGATTGGGCAGTGGTCAAGCAAATTTTTGTTCCGAAGGTCTACAGGAATGAGATCTTAACAATGGCTCAAAGTTTGCCTTTAGGAGGTCATCTTGGTGTTAACAAGACTGTTGACAAGATCATGAAACACTTCTTCTGGCCTGGACTTCGGAAAGATGTTTCCAACTTTTGCAAAACCTGTCACACTTGTCAGGTAGTTGGAAAATACCAGTTAGACCCACCTGTAGCTCCATTGCAGCCTATCCCAGCATTTGGGGAGCCCTTCTCCAAGGTCATTGTTGATTGTGTTGGTCCATTACCCAAGACTAGATCTGGAAATCAGTACTTGTTGAAAATCATGTGTGCATCTACCAGATTCCCTGAAGCCATACCTCTACGCAACACTGCAATTTCGAAGGCTTTGATAAAGTTCTTCACGTTGTTTGGCCTTCCCAGGGAAATTCAGTCAGATCAAGGTAGCAATTTCACTTCAGGATTGTTTCAGCAGGTTGTGTATGAACTAGGTGCGAAGCAGATTCTTTTCAGTGCCTATCATCCAGAGAGTCAGGGTGCCTTAGAGCGGTTTCATTCCACTCTCAAGACAATGATGAGGACTTATTGTTATGACCATGAGAAAGACTGGGATGAAGGTGTTCATTTGCTGTTGTTTGCAGCTAGGGAAGCAGTGCAGGAGTCTACTGGATTCAGTCCGTTTGAGCTAGTGTTTGGCCATGAAGTGAGAGGACCTTTGCTATTGTTGAGTGAACAATGGCAAGAGAAAGAGCCGCATATCAGTCTGTTAGACTATGTTAGCAAGTTCAAGGAAAGACTGCGTGCAGCTTGTGACCTAGCCAAAGAGATGTAGCGAAATGTAAAGTAGTACATGTAGGTAATAAAAACATTAGACGGGATTACTTCATGGGAGGTTTTAAACTGGAATGTGCTCCACAAGAGAAAGATCTGGGAGTGATTGTTGACCAAACCCTCACAGGCTCGAGCCATTGTGCCGTAGCAGTTAAAAAAGCTAATCGGATGCTGGGATACATTGCCAAAAGTATTGAGTACAAATCTAAGGAGGTGATGCTTCTTTTGTACAACACATTCGTCAGACCACATCTGGAGTATTGTGTACAGTTCTGGGGACCATACTTTAAGAAAGACATAGAGGCTTTAGAGAAAGTTCAGAGAAGAGCCACGAAGCTAATTCCGGGTATAAAAGATGAAAGCTATGAGAAAAGGCTGAAGATCCTTAATCTCTTTAGTCTTAGGAAAAGGAGACTAAGGGGTGATCTGATTGAGGTCATTAAATATGTTAAAGGGATTAACAAAGTGAATTATGTAGGATTCCTTCAACCAAGTGTTGTTAGTAGAACTCGGGGTCACAAATGGAAGCTGACCAAAGGTAAATTTAGCACTGATATTCGGAAATATTTCTTCACCCAAAGAGTAATTTTGGTGTGGAACAGCTTGCCTGACCATATTGTTGAGGCAGAGACCTTGGGAGTTTTCAAGAGCAGGCCTGACTTAAAGTTAGATACCATTGAGTCATTGAGTTATCTGAAGTGATATATTCACGATAGTACAAAGAAACTGGCGAGCCTAGTTGGGCTGAACGGCCTGTTCTCGCCATTCATGTTATGTTATGTTATGTTATGTTATCTTGAAATCAAGTCAGGGAAAAATGAAAACTTGGTATGATCATAAGGCTAGAAGCCGTGAGTTTAAACCAGGAGACAAGGTCCTTGTGTTGTTTCCCTTGCAGTCCAATCCATTGCAGGCTAGATTTCACGGTCCTTATGAAATTCTGACAAAACTCAATGATCTCAATTACATTGTGAAGACTCCAGATAGGAGAAAGCCAAAACAGTTGTGTCACATTAACATGCTGAAGCCTTATCATGATAGGAATGCTAGGGGTGCAGCTGTCACTTCAGATCCTCCTATGGCCGAGACTTGTGAAGATGAGGGGGAGTTTCAAGATGATGAACCTAGAATTAAAGCTGAAGTTCTTTCATGTAAATTGTCAAATTCTGAAGTGTTGCAAAATCTTGATGTAAAACTCCAGCACTTAGAACCCTTACAGAAAGATCAGTTTGAGAGGTTGATCAAGAAATATAAAGATCTATTTCCTGATGTTCCAAAGAGAGTTTCTATAGCCTCTCATGATGTAGATGTTGGTGATGCCAAACCAATAAAACAGCATCCGTACCGGATGAATCCTAAAAAGAGAAAGATTGCTGAGAAAGAGGTTGAGTACATGTTAGAACATGATATTATCAGACCCTCTAACTCCGATTGGAGTTCACCCTGTGTTCTAGTTCCAAAACCTGATGGAAGTACTAGATTCTTTACAGATTATCGCAAAGTCAATGCTGTAACTAGAACTGATGTGTTTCCAATACCTAGGATTGATGATTGTATCGATAGAGTAGGGCAAGCAAAGTCTCTGACCAAGATTGATTTATTGAAGGGTTATTGGTGTGTGCCTTTAACTGAGAGGGCCAAGAGCATCTCTGCTTTTGCCACACCATCTGGGTTATACCAGTATGAAGTCCTACCCTTTGGCATGAAAAATGCCCCAGCCACGCCCAAAGGATGATACAGTCTACAATCGCCGGATTGCCACACACGGGTGCGTACATCGACGACCTGATCACATGGAGTGACTCCTGGGAAGAACATCTGAAAGATGTAGAGACGTTGTTCCAGCGCTTGACCCAGGCTAACCTGACTGTTAACTTGAACAAGAGTGACTTTGGTTGTGCTACTGTCACGTATCTTGGCTACGCTATAGGCCAGGGTAAGGTGGCACCCATAAATGCTAAAGTCCAAGCCATCATGGACTTTCCAGTTCCTAACAACAAAAAGCTTTGCGCCGCTTCCTTGAATGATCGGTACTACCGCAAGTTCTGCAAGAACTTTGCTGAGATTGCTCTCAGTCTCACCAACCAACTGAAGAAAGGCGTTAAGTTCACTTGGGATGAAGCATGCCAAAGAGCCTTCGATCGCCTGAAGTCTCTGCTGTGTCACTTCCCCGTGCTCAAATCTCCTGACTTCAACAAACCGTTCTCCATGGCGGTCGATGCTAGTGACCAAGCTTGTGGATCTGTGCTCCTACAGAGAAGTGACTCTGATGACATTGAGCATCCCGTGGCATACCTCTCCAGGAAGTTCAATCGCCACCAAAAGAACTATTCCACAATTGAGAAGTAGCTGTTGGCTCTGGTTCTATCCTTACAACACTTTGAGGTTTATGTTTGTACAGGGCAAAAGCCAATGATTGTATATACTGACCACAATCCGTTAATGTTTTTGAGTAAGATGAAAAACAAGAATCGGAGATTGTTGAATTGGAGTTTGATTTTACAAGAGTTTGACTTGGAAATTAAGCATGTAAAGGGTACTGACAATGTAATTGCTGATTGCTTATCCCATGTTTGAGTATGTGTATATATATCACGTGTTTATTAGCATATTGTATTATATGTATATATACACAAGTGTCTACTTAACCATTTTTGTATTGAAAAGAAAAATTTTGCCTTTATGAGTCAAAATTTTTCCCTTTTGGAATGGAGGTGTGATGTGGAAAAAAGCCACTAGATGGCAGTATTGACATTTTTTTGTTAAGCAATCTAAAGCTAGGTTTGGGCATGTCCCGGGCATGCCTCAGAGGGGGCTGGACAAGAGTATATAAGGAGAAAAATTGAGAGAGTGAAGAGTAGGAGGAGACATTGCAAGGAGAAATAGTGGAAGGATACATTTAACCAGACCTGTCACTCTTTTCAAGACCTGTGAAGCTTTTTGTGGATTTTAGCCTGTGTTGGAGCATTTTCCTGTCCCAAGACATCGCAACATAGCAGCGCCATCTCCATTACCGAGGGACTGTAAATATCATTTTTTTTTTTTTTTGTCAATCTTGGTCAGTAGATGTAGATTGTAGATTAGTTTAAGTGTTCGGTTAATTAAATCTGTTGAAGTTTTAGAATTTTGTCTGTCATCCCTTGCTGTCCGTGACGTCATAACAAATTGATGCCATCACAAATTGGGGCCATAACACATGTGTTCGGACTGTGGGAGGAAACCGTAGTACCCAGAGGAAACCAATGCAAACACGGGGAGTAGATGCAAGCTCCACACAGAAAGGCCCAAGGACTGATTCGAACCCAGAACCTTCCTGCTGTGAGGCAGCACTGCTACCCACAGCGCCACCATACCAGTTTCACATTTTGCAAATTGTCCACATAATTAATCTGAAACTGCCCCCCTGGATTCTGTTGCAGTCATCAGAATATATTTCAATAAACAACTGAATTCACAATTTGAAGCTTCAAACCATGTGTTGATGACACGTTTAAATATAGTTGAGAGTGAATAGACTTTACAAATCACTCCTTTTTTATTTTGTTAACACTTTCCATAATGTGCCCACTATTTTGAAACTGGAGTTGTAAGGTGCATTCTCATTGCAAAATAACGCGAAGTTAAAAATCGCAAAATTTCACCCTGCTGTCCTCACTGGCACGAAAACTCGCCAAGTTAGAAAAAATCGCGAAGTTTCAGGAAGCAGTGCGCATACCCATAGACATATACATCACTACTACTATTTGAGAGATGTGTCTGTCTCCCTCTGTCAGCAGTGCGTAGCGCACAACGTACGTCGCTCATCGTACGTCATCACGTTACTGTGCGATGAATGCCTCGCTTCGTTTCACGCAGCTGGGCCCCAAGTTTGCAGTGCTGGCTTCTGTCAGTCTGGAGCGAACTCAAAAGCCAAGGTCATCTTTCGCTACAAATCCGAGCACATTATGACATTAACGATGAACACCCCGGCGAAGTTCACCGCATTCGCAAGCGAAATGCTTGCATCGGCTACACTCACATTATACAAAACCAAAACCAGTGAAGTTGGCACATTATGTAAATCGTAGAAAAAAACAGAATACAATGATTTGCAAATCCTTTTCAACTTATATTCAATTGAATACACTGCAAAGACAAGATGTTTAATGTTCAAACTGAGAAACTTTATTTTTTTTTTTTTGCAAATAATCATTAACTTAGAATTTAAAGGCAGCAACACATTGCAAAAAAAGTTGGCACAGGGGCCTTTTTACCACTGTGTTACATCACCTTTCCTTTTAACGACACTCAGTAAACGTTTGGGAACTGAGGAGACCAATTTTGAAGCTTTTCAGGTGGAACTCTTTCCCATTCTTGCTTGATGTACAGCTTAAGTTGTTCAACAGTCCGGGGTCTCCGTTGTCGTATTTTACGCCTTAATGCGCCACACATTTTCAATGGGAGACAGGTCTGGACTACAGGCAGGCCAGTCTAGTACCCGCACTCTTTTACTACGGAGCCATGCTGTTGTAACACGTGCAGAATGTGGCTTGGCATTGTCTTGCTGAAATAAGCAGGGCGTCCATGAAAAAGACGTTGCTTGGATGGCAACATATGTTGCCCCAAAACCTGTATGTACCTTTCAGCATTAATGGTGCCTTCACATATGTGTAAGTTGCCCATGCCTTGGGCACTAATACACCCCCATACCATCACAGATGCTGGCTTTTGAACTTTGCGCCTATAACAGTCCGGATGGTTCTTTTCCTCTTTGGTCCGGAGGACACGACGTCCACAGTTTCCAAAAACAATTTGAAATGTGGACTTGTCAGACCACAGAACACTTTTCCACTTTGCATCAGTCCATCTTAGATGAGCTTGGGCCCAGCGAAGCCGGGCGGCGTTTCTGGGTGCTGTTGATAAATGGCTTTCGCTTTGCATTGTAGAGTTTTAACTTGCACTTGCAGATGTAGCGACGAACTGTAGTTACTGACAGTGGTTTTCTGAAGTGTTCCTGAGCCCATGTGGTGATGTCCTTTACACACTGATGTCGGTTTTTGATGCAGTAGCGCCTGAGGGATCGAAGGTCACGGGCATTCAATGTTGGTTTTCGGCCTTGTCGCTTCGCGTGCAGTGATTTCTTCAGATTCTCTGAACCTTTTGACGATATTACGGACCGTAGATGATGAAATCCCTAAATTTCTTGCAATAGCTCGTTGAGGAATGTTGTTTTTAAACTGTTCGACAATCAGCTCACGATTTGTTCACTAAGTGGTGACCCTCGCCCCATCCTTGTTTGTGAATGACTGAGCATTTCAGGAAGCTGCTTTTATACCCAATCATGGCACCCACCTGTTCCCCAATTAGCCCGCTTCACCTGTGGGATGTTCCAAATAAGTGTTTGATGAGCATTCCTCAACTCTCTCAGTCTTTTTTGCCACTTGTGCCAGCTTTTTTGAAACATGTTGCAGGCATCAAATTCCAAATGAGCTAATATTTGCAAAAAATTACAAAGTTTACCTGTTCGAACATTAAGTAACTTGTCTTTGCAGTGTATTCAATTGAATATAGGTTGAAAAGGATTTGCAAATCATTGTATTCTGTTTTTATTTACGATTTACACAACGTGCCAACTTCACTGGTTTTGGGTTTTGTATAACGCCACCGTTCATCTGTACGTAACAAAACGCAGGGCTCAAATTTCACGACGGCAATACCTGTTTGCCGTGCTGCCCACCTATAAAAGCCCCAGTTCACGGCGGTAGAATGCCGTGCCCTTTCCCCGCATTGCCCTAAGTGCCCCTCGGCCAAAACACCGACCCAAAATAAATAAATCACACAGCATTTCCCGTTTTTACCAGAGGCCGTTCGTCGGCCGTAACAAAGGGAAGCCAAAACCTCGCCCTTCAAAGCTTAATGACTTAAACCTTTCGCAGTTTACTTTTCTTGATCACCAGTTGCTCACACGAATTGGTAGAAGGACAGTCAAATTTATTTTCGATAGCAAATGACGACGCAAATTATCAATACGTCTTTATAAATTAGTTTGCGAGGCTTCTTTAGCAAGAAGCCACGACATTTCCGTTTTCTGCAATCTTAATGTATAAGTAAAGAATGCGATGTTGCACAGCTTATTGCTTAATGAGCCTCACTAACGAGCTACTTGAGCGTGGAATTTAGCTAAAGTGATGACCTAAAGCTCCATGGCGGATTTGCTGCTGTGCCCCCAGGATAGCGGCAGACTTTGCTGTGGTGCCCCTTATATGGAGGCACATTTGCTGTAGTGCCCTTATATTTTCAGCATGGACCACAGCAACTTTTGCCGTGCCCCTTATCACCTGTAGTTCAAGGCCTGAATACGAATACGTGCACATGCCCAAGTATCATAGAAGTAAAACCAAGCTGATCTTTCGCTACAAATCCGAGCACATTATGACATTAACGATGAACACCACGGCTAATTTCACCGCATTCGCTAGCGAAATGCTTGCATCGGCAACACTTGCATTATATAACGCCACCGTTCATCAGTACATAACAATAGGAATACGTGCACATGCCCAAGTATCATAGAAGTACAGCCAAGCTGATCATTCGCTACAAATCCGAGCACGCATTCGCTAGTATACATATAGAACACTAGAGCTGCGTCCGAATAGTTAAAAAATGACGTCCTATCGTCTAATTCCTAACCACTGTTCTTTAACCTCTGTGTAAAACGTCATGAGGTGAAGGGAAGGTGTAAAGGGGACTCTTTTACAGCTTAGGAAGAGAACCGCGCTAATAAGAGAATCCGAATGCATTTACACCAGGCACAGTGATCACCCGCCTCCTGCCCGTCATGTTTGTTTGTTTTCGTGATTGGCCGGATGGACGGTCATCGTGGAATTGCGGGATAGCACTTCCTCCTTTCTCTTCGAAAAGGATGGTTCAGTGTACCCTATGCTAAAGGTGATAAATTAGGAAGCATTGTAGCATCTTTCCTTTCCATTTAAAGAATCCGAACACACTTATCATGGCGGTCACGAAAATACTTCCGGATCGTTTTCTAGGATTTAGGAGCTTTCCGAAGCAAAAGAGACTATTCGGATGCAGCCTAGATTGCTGATCGGGTAGGCTCTTAAGTGAAGCATCTGTTCCAGGAGCTAGTGCTGGTGAGATGAAGCTTCGTGAAGCGTTGAAGCTTTCCAGCCAGATGTGTTGAAGTGTGGTTCATTTCTTGAGGTTTCGAATGCACTCTAGAGACCCCTATTGGTCAATAAAAACACATACGAATTGTGCTTCGGAGGAAATGATAGGCAAGCTTAAGCCTACAGCGTGTAAGTGAAAGAATCAATAAATGCAAAATAAAATGGAGTATTTTGACTACATGTTATGTCATAACGAAACTAAAAGATACTTTCGGGGACTGGACAGAGGGCAGTGAATGTTCTTGTGATACAAAGAGCTTTTTATTTTTGTTCAAAGATAATAAGCGTTTCCCCTAATAGGGCCTAATAAAATGAAAAACTATCAAATTAAGGGAATTTATTACATATTGGAAATTATTTGAAAAGGTTTGAAAATATAGCATCACATAATAGTCTCACAATTTGGCCTAATAGCCTCACTAAGCGACCTTATTCGGTGAAATCAAATCAAAGTAACCTATTCCCGAACGGGTGAAGCTCTTGCTGGCTCCATCGCACGTAGACAAACTCGCACACTGCACAAAATCGCCAACCGCACTGACAAACTTAAACTACTGACAAAAACCCACGAGCTGCAGAAGAGAATCAGGATATTTTATACTCGAATCACGAACGTAATGAGTGACGTCATTTCGCCGAGACGATACAAGCCTCGGCACGGAGCTCCATTAGGAAGTGCTTCACATTTTTGATACAGGCTCCGAAGCCTTGGTATCGAGGGTAACAGCACTACCAGGAGCACATACACCCGGAAGTAAAATTCGCATGTCCCATTCATTTTCGCCTAATTTAAAATTACATTTTCAAAAACACTCGCGTGCGAGTCGGTGTTATTTTGGTATCGCTGTGCAGAGCAACATTTTGTCTCCCTAAATAGGCGCTTTTTGGAGGATGGACAGCGGCACACTTACTAAAGGGAAGATCAAAATGTGACTCGGTGTCAACGTTAAAGCGCAAGCAGAAAAGTTAACGTGACTGAGGCTTTTAATTACCCTCTGATAAGATAATTGCTTGGAAGTTTTTGCCGTTATAAGAAACATTCATGAATGTCCATATATGTTATCAAATTACTCTCTGGTTTCCTCACTTAATTGTACCCTGGTTGACTATTTGCCGTCAACCGAATTGTTTATATAGAATCATATGGCTAATGCCAACGTTGTTACAGGGAAGCACTAGTTAACTCTGGCTACTCCTATACTAAGCTTCATCTTTGCCCCTATCCCGTTAAAACACTTCCCTCAAAAATGATCACTGCATAGCACGAATCGAGGGGATGGTGAAAAATTTTTTCTCCTCATTTCTAACAGCCAAGCCTTTCTCCCCTCCTTGTCTTTTGGAACTCTGTATAAACAGACAAAGTGACTTGTCCACTGTTTAAAATATTATGCAGGTAAGAAGTATTGTCGTTGAATGTCAATTACAAGTAGCTAGCTTGTTAGCCACCTTGTTAATTTTATTAACTGCTAAGTCAATGCAGTCCCCGCGACAGTGAGGGTACCAAGGTAGATCGCTGGTGACCGTTATCAATTGCTAGCATTTGCTTTTAGTCAGCGGTTTATTCAAGTCAATGGGACGGCTAATTAGCTAGCTATAACGGAACGCGATTTTTTTCTATTAAAGTGACAAATTTGCGTTTCTACGTTAACTTACGCATGAAACGTTTTATTACAGCCCTTCAAATGAATATTGCTGCAAAAGGCAGCTGCACATCTCGGCATTTTAAGGCTTATTTTGACTTATTCTAAATATGCGCATACCCCGCGTACGCGCCATTTTTTTTCGTAGGAGAAGTCCGGGAATCTCTTAAATATTCATGTGGAGCCGTCATCTGGTTGGCCAGTGACCCTAACCCTAACCCTATGAGCTGGGCTGTCTGTGAGCGCACCAGCCAATCACGTAGCGCCTTCATCGGCCAATCAGATGACGGCTCCTCATTAATATTTATGAGATTCCCAGACTTCTCCTACGAAAGAACATTCTGCCCGCGTACACCATTCAAGCATTCCCAGCATGCTGAGTAACACAAGTCACGTGAGTAACTTCGCGAAGTTTCAGCTGTGTGCGTTCTCGTTACAAAACGTCCTGCAAAGTTTCGCATGGAGCGCGAAACTTCGCACTCTGACTTGCGATTTTTCTTGCGAAGTTTCAGGCGGCTTTTTGCAGGGTTACTAGGCAACTTTCACCCTAACTTTGCGATTTTTCTAACTTCGCAAAATTTCACTTGCAATGAGAATGCCCCTGTAGATAAACTTTTCTTACGGTAAATAAAATATCAACCAAACAGTTATGTACCAAGAGCAGACATAATGCTTTCAGTCCAAATATGCAGTGCAGATACATGTAGGCTATTTTCAATTGGGACATACCATAGTCTTTTCCCATTAAATTAAATATCTTATGGATGGAAACAAACATCCGGCAGAAAGACAAAGCAGTATGATGTTCCTTCAGCATCCCAAAAAAAGACATGGAAAAGTCGGACTTACCCTCATGTACTTTTCCAAATCACCTGTTTTCCAGGTGTCTTCCATCGTAAGTTTCTGTACAACACCACAATAGGCCAAAACTGATATCACACTTGATAATTCAGACCACAGCACAGACTCCAGTCATTCTTTCGAAACGTTTGGTTTTCTTTTGATGTCCACTTAGCAAGTATTTCCCAAAGACGGGACATTCTAAAACGCTTAACGTGAAAAAAGCTTAACATGGCTTAATGCACCAAAACAGCGACCAATAAGCGCCAAATTCCTCTCGGAAATTTCTGGTCAGGAGCACTTGAAGAGTTCATTTACAAAGCAGATAAAAGCTATTCTTAAAATGAATAAACCAACCGCAGTTTAATGAATATTCCTTTGACTACACAATCCAAAAACATAATTTCAGAAAAGTGAAAAATTTTGAGATATCTTTCTGATATTACCCAACTCTAATTTGATTGCTATTCCATGATGTGCACAATTAAAAAACATGATTTAGAAAAATAAATCAAAATGCGCGTAACTGTTTTGGCAAATGAACTCTCCACTTTCTCCAATAAAAAAATTAAAACCGAAGAATGAGGAATATGGTAGTTACATCACGTTAAGCGTTTTCCCCTCCATTGACGTACATTATGAGGAAAAAGCTTAACATAGTTTAATGTACTTAAACAGCGACTAATAATCACCAAATTCCGAGGACATTTCTTTTCAGGAGCACTTTCTCCAATAAAAAAATTAAAACAGAAGACTGAGAAATATGGTAGTTACATCACGTAAAGCGTTTTCCCCTCCATTGACGTACATTATGAGGAAAAGCTTAACATAGTTTAATATACCTAAACAGCGACAAATAATTCGGAAATTCCTCGCAAACATCTTCGGTTTTAATTAAGTGCTCCAGACGAGGAACGTCCGAGAGGAATTTGGTGATTTTTGGTCGCTGTTTTGGAACATTAAACCACGTCAAGCATTTTCCTCATAATGCGCGTCAATGGAGGGAAAACGCATAATGTGATAAAACGTCTGTTTTCTTCGGACTTCGGTTTTAATTTTGTGTTTGGAGAAAGTGCTCCTGACCAGAAATGCCCGAGAGGAATTTGGCGGTTATTGGTCGCTGTTTATGTGCATTACGCCACGTTAAGCGTTTTAGAATGTTCCCCAAATGACTCGCTTAAACAGTTTTCATTCAAGGTGTTGTACTGCAGCTACCTAGACAAGCTAAAGTAACACCAGTCTTTAAAATATACCTAGCTCTTAAATCATGTTCCAGGACGCACTGCAGTTTTTTTTTTAAATTATTTAAGATAACCAGCTACCGTAGAAGTGTCAATATCTGCAGTCTCCGTTTATTTTATATTATGGTATGGTACACAGTTAACATTAGAACATCTTTTCATGAACATTACTAAGCTACCTATCGTTCTGATTAACGTAAACTGAAAATGTAACATTATATTGTCACATGAGCTAAAATATAGCTGGGCTAGAAAAGCGTTAATCTAGCCAACTATCTGGCCAGCTAGCTTGCTTCTAGCGTCAGCTTAATATTAGCTAGCTAGCTAGTTGAGCGCGACAAGTTAGCAGTAGTCGCGTATTTGACGTCTATCCAAAAATCGAAATTACCTTTTCACTGTTCATCAGTTACCACATTAATTCCTCCTTTTATTAAGAGAGCCGACGTCGAATAACAAATGTTAGCTTAGCATTATTCTTTCATGTCATGAGCTGTGTTTACTGAGTCCACCGCCATGACTTCAGAAATGAGAAATACGCATGCGTAGTTTACAGAAACCAAGGCAACTGTGTCACGTTCTCTTGACAACAGTATGGTAAATCTATGAAAGAGACATCGATGCAGACAAGCCGCACATCCAGACGTACTGCATTAATAACAAATAAATCAACATCTTGTAGTCTGCGGTCACTCTATAACCGTATAATGTTAGAGATATGATAAAATAGTATAACTTAATAAGATAAAATCGTCATTTTATAGCAAATGCAGCAATATTTTGGTGCTAGGACCCAATAATGATGACGACGATGATGATGATGATAATAATAATAATAATAATAATAATAATAATAATGCGTCAATGAAGCTGGGATAGAAGTGTGTCCACGTTGGCAAAACTGTCGACCACACACATTTCCAATGCTGAACACTAAATGCAGGGGAGACGAAGGAGAGTTGTAACACTATTTGTATTTTTGCCAGTAAATCAAAAATCTTTTACACTAGAATAGCCAATTCGCTATATTATAAACTTCAAGGTGTCAACTACTGAAAAACTGTATTTAAATGGTTTCAAGAAATATGGACTGGTTGCAAAATTAATTTAATTACAGTCACTCCTCTAAAACAACTGTCCTGGTATACAGAGATTGTTGTAACACATGGCAGGGACAGTTGGAACAAGTGTAATACATGCACAATTAATCAGTCAAATAAACAATGGCAAAGCTTATTTAGCAATCACGTTATTTCAAATAATGACCACCTAGCTCAGTGCATACCTTTGCTGACACAATTTAAAAAGGATGGAAGGACTACATGCCCTGTGTAACAATTTGCCCCGTAAAAAAAAATCATTCACTGGGGAAACATATATTAATATTTTATATTTGCTTTTACTATTGTGTCACACTATGCCAAGATAAATAACCAACCAGAGTCATCTTCTTGTCTGTGTTCTGGATGCAACTTGACTGAACTCACATGGTTAGCAAATCAGTTGTGCCTAGAACAGACAGCTTTCTAAGTAACAGCCTTAATACCATAACTTCCACAGTATCTTTTTTTTTTCAAGTGGGTTGCAGCCCAGCTGTTTGACTAATTGGTCATGACAGCTGTTTTGCTTATTGATTTATTAAGTTATTTATTGATGAGATTACACAAAGTTAGAGATACATGAATCAGAGGCCCTCTCCTGCAAAGGAAATGGGACTCCCCTTTCTGTCTCCCTCTTTTTGATGTCATGTTGGAGTTGGAAGCAAATACGCGTCAGACTATTATTACGCAACTGATTATCATTAACTAAGCATGCAATCTACAACCCCCATATTTATTGCTCAATACTCTGCTGCCTCCTTTGTCATATTTTAATTGCATAATGCACCAAATATTGTCCGTGGGTGTCAGGTCTGGACTGCAGGCAGACCACTTTAGCACCCAGACTCTTTTACTACAGAGCCATGCTGTTGTAATACATGTGAGAGTATGGTGTTTGGCATCGCATAGCTGAAATAAGCAAGGCCTTCCTTTAAAAAGGGCATCTGGATGGCAGTGAATGTTGCACTGAAACCTGTATATATCATTCACCATTAATGATGTCTTCATGGATGCGCAAGTTACCCATGCCATGTGAACTAATGCACCCCCATATTATCATGGATGTTGGCTTTTGAATTGTTTGCTGATAACAAGCTGGATAGCTCCGTCATCTTTAGCCCAGAGGACATGGCATCCATGATTTCGAAAAAAAAAAAAGTCACATTTTGATTAGTCAAACCACAGTTTTCAACTTCGCCTCAGTACATTCTCTCAGGACATCTTCTCAGGAAGGCAGTGTTTCTGGAAAATGTTTTTACATGGTTTCATCTCTACATGGCAGAGTTTTAACTTGCATTTGTGGATGCAGAGGCAAACTGAGTTTACTGACAATGATTTACAGAGGTGTTCCTGAGTCCATGCAGTGATTTCCACAACAGAACTCTACCTGTTTTTAATGAAGTGCCGCCTGAGGACCTGAAAATCACAGTCAATCAAAATTGGATTTTGGCCTTATCTCATATGTACAGAGATTTTTTTTGGATCCTCAGAATCTTTTAATGATATTATGCACCATAGAGGATAAAATCTCCAAATTCTTTGCAATTTTAAGTTGAAAATGTTATTCTTAAAATGTTGAACTATTTCCTCATGCAGTCTCTCATAGAGTGGTTAAGCCCTCACCATATTTACAAATTAAAGCCTTTTTATACCCAATCATGTTACTGACCTGTTGCTGAATAATCTAATTAGCTGTGGGATGTTCTGTCAGTTGTCTTAGCATTATGCAAGTTTTCCAGTCTTCTATTGTCCTGTCCCAACTTTTTAAAAACATGTTGCTGTCATCAAATTCAAAATGAGCAGATATATATTTTTTTCAAAAAACAATAAAATGTACCACTTTTAACATTTCGTACGTTGTCTCTGTCCAATTTCAGTTAAATATAGGGTTTTACTTGATTTGCAAATCATTGCATTCTGTTTGATTTACATTTTACACAGCATCCCAACTTTTTGGAAATGGGGTTGTAGTTCATGTCAGCCTTTAGAATTTCAAAACATAAATGAAAGTACTTGGTTCAGGACGGTTGTAACAAGGTGCTACAACTGTCACAGCAACACCAGCCATGTTATTACCCCATATGAACAAGCTCTATTTCATTTATTTTTTCTTAAAAAACAACGATTCTAATATTATTTGCCAGGATTCCTCGACATTTCATCTCAGGCAATATGCAGAACAATTCGTCTGTCAGAAAATTTACATTTGATCTGAAAAAAACAAACAAACAAACAAACAAACAAACAAACAAAAAACTTCTATTGGTGGCTTTGGGAGTTTCAGAGTAGCTCATTTTTGAAGCAATGAGGCAATGTCGCTGAACATAATTGTAATCACTCTCGCTTGTTTCTGATTTGAGGAATTCAACGTTTTAATATCGTCCTCAGTTACAACTGTCCCTGGTGCCCGCTACTGTGGAGCGTGCTTGAAATTGGTGTTGACCGACATCCCTCAGCAGTGAATTAAGTGCAGTAGGCTATGACCTACATCCGAGTTATCGGTGATGTCCCGAATGAGATGAAATTTTCAGTTGCACCTCCAACTTAAAGGCACATGGTGGCGATTTTGAGCTTTTTATGAAGCCTATTTTTGGCTCGAATTCGACGTACTCAGACAGTTGCCGGTTGGAAATGAGAGAAGGGGCTGAAGCTGCGGCAACCACTCGTGCCTTGATCGACGCAGTTCCAATTCCAAGATGTGTTGCTAAACACGCCGGGCTGTTTCTTCTGTATGCATTGGAACCGAACGGGCGACCTTAAGGGGGACTACGTTTTAAATAAAGCCACTGCTGTCGCGGAGGGAACATTCAGTGCTTCAGTTTGCTATGCGATAAATGCTTATCATCTTCAGGATGTGTTTTATCTGAACGGAAAGTAGAGTTGCGGGCACTCAAGGGGCTGTCCAAAGAAGCGAAGGAGTCAATGCCGTTAGAAAAGTCTGCGACTGTGGTCTGTGTCGTGGCTGAACCCGAGAAAAGCATGGGAACGTTTTAGCTAGCCTTGGATCCGTTTTACCAAGGACATCAGCTAGCTGGTTGGCTAGCTCATCTGGTTAGCTATGCGGGCAGTGTGTGTGGTTTTTGACATGTAATGACATTGCGCTTCTGAATATTTACATTTAGAAAATTAATGTTCATTGATGTTGTTGTTATTATTATTTGGGGGTACCTCGTTATTTTCTCCTTAGAAATCTCGAAATAAATCTGTTTCAGGGTTGTTTGGACATGAGTGGAGAAGCAAAAAGTTTTATTCAAGGGGGAAAATCGAATGCTGCAACTTGCACGGGACCAAAGGAAAATGGGCAAAAGAACTCAAATTCATCCAGGACAGACAAACCAACTCCCGTGGACTCATACGAGGAGTCGCTGTCTTCCACTAGTGAACTTACGCAGATGTGGACGCAGTTGGCAAAAACATTTGTAATAATTTTCCCTGTATATGTTCTGGGTTTTTTTGAGTTCAGTTTCAGTTGGATTTTAATAGGATTGGCAATACTGTTCTGGTGGAGAAAAAATAAAGGAAGCAAGAACGGCAGGCTGGACAGAGCATTGGCATTCTTTGATCAGGAGGAGAAAGCCTTCAAGAAAAGTTTGCCAAGTTCGGAATTGCCACCATGGGTAAGTTGCCTAGCTATCAAATTAACGGGATGAAATGTATTTTGACATTTATTTGTAAACACAGCCAATTAATATTCGTCAGTACAGAGTCATCTTTAAAAAAAAAAAAAAAAAAAACGGGGAAGAGCCGTAAATTGAAGTCACTGTTGATTTATTTTTGGGGGAAATGCTTTCTTGTTTGTTCTTTTTGTCGCTTGGGTTTTTTTAATAACTCGCATGTTTTGATAATAATCGGATACCTTTATATTTTGGAGTGACGTATTTATCCATGGCAAAATACAGTTTTGGCCCTCTTTTGCTTCTTCATTGTATACCTTTTATATATTTACGTAAATACCTTTGCAGTTAAGTAACTCGCTCAGCGGTAATGGTTGTGTGTCACAAATGGGATCTTGCTGCTTTAGAGTTCCCGTCCCACTAATTGTTTGTGTTAGGTGGGCGTAGGTTAATCTTAACTTGGATTTAAACTAATTATTTCAGCAACGTAAACTGCGTACCAAACTTTCAATTAAGGTCGTGTATACATTTATCGAAAAGAAGATCAAAAAAGAACATAATTAAGAACTCAAGCTCAAGAATACGAGTTTTGCTCTGGGTCTTGATGACTTCGGGACCAAGTTTGTGGCGAGTTGGCCCAGTCACTTGCTATCTCGGGTCCTTAGGCCTACTTCTAGATAGAATCCTATTTTGTCTCTTCTTCTCGTGTCACCTATATGGTATAAAATAGAATCCAGGTTGTGTCTGTGGCTGTGCCAAGGAGATTTTACTGTTTTTTATTCTTGGAAATCCGTTTTCAAACAGAAGCGAGCAGTGTGATCTGCAGTGCTGTGGTTCCGCAGCTGTCCTCACGGATGGCATTAGACTAAGCTTCTTCTAAATAGAGCTTCACACAATGGTTCGCAGTTTAAATCGGTCACCATGGAGAACATACCTTGAGTGACTGTGTTATTTTCAGCCTAACTGGTAACATGGTGCTAAACAGGAGTGAGAGGAGCAATTGAGTTAAATGGAAAATAAGATATGGAGGTTCTGTTGCGACACAAGATTGCTTTTGGAGGAAATTGGTTTTTAAAAAGTCGTTCTCGTACTCTCGTTTTGATGTAGAGCATTTTAGCTGTTCGTGTGAACCATCTGTTTGAACTGTACTATTTCTGTTAGGGTATGTGTGGTGAATACAGATTTTTAAAAAAAATTAATGTCAATGGCCTTGTTGAATTGAGTTTACTGAATATGATTCACCCTATAGGGCGAACTAAAGTGACAAGCTCTTTGTCAGGGCTTTGAGACTAACCAATATCTTTCTGTCCGATACACCTCACTTTACCTCATGGCTGTACGACACCAAAAACTGTGGTTCAGTCTTGATGTATGCTTTTTATCATAGTAATTTCACTCCTCCTAGTTACTGAATCAGTGGTTCTATTCAAAGAACAATGGAATCGGCCAAATCACACACTCAGCTGAAAAATTTATCGCATATATCGCTGCAATTGGAAAATGTACCCAAACCTCCATAATGTGAAGGATTGTCTTATTAATGAGGTGTGATCTAATGTTTGAAGTGGATCCCACTCGCAGGTTTGAATAGTGTGTGTGTGTGTGTGTGTGTGTGTAAGCTCATGCACATACACTTTGGACTCTTACAGTATCATAGTTTGTGTTCACTCATTACCTGCCTTTGTATGTTCACAAATGATTAACGTGTGTGTGTGTGTGTGTGCGTTTATATGTGTGTGTATATATAATATGTAGGTGGCTGCATTTGAGAACATTAAGAACATTAGCTGTAACTGACTAATGCCCAGGTACAAAACATATTTGCTGAGCATTCCTGTGGTGGGATATCTTCTGCAGTTACGCTCCTTAGTTGAGTCCTTGGATCTGCCTTGCTATGTGAGCAATGAAGTCGAATTATGTCGATGTGAAGCTTTTGTTTTTTTGACCTAAACGTTAATTTCCTTAATTTCAAATTGATTTTTTACTTCTCTGTGTCAAGACCTGTCGAAATGTGACCAGTCATAACTGTCCATCGAAAGGAACGCACTGGATGCTGGTAGATGACAAAATCATTAAGAGGACACTTAACACCGTCGTTTTTATGTTCGTTTGATGGACTGAAATGTAGGTCATGTAAGCAGAAATGCTGCTCTCACTTCAAAGGGGTTTAACTGAAGTTTTACTGCAGAAACTTGGCAGTTAGTCGTGGTGCCCATCATATTTCTGGTGTATTACTGTTCCATTGCGGAGTTGGTGTTTTGTGTTTTTGTTGTTCTCTTGTTTACATTTTAGTTGTTTTCATTTTAGCAGGCAGTGAGGATGGACTCTGATTTGGAATGAACTTAATATCTTTAATACAAAAATGTAAAAATGAAGAAGGCGAGTACTGAAATGGAATTCATTCTGCATTCCATCATCTTTTTCTTAATGGAGTCCCCCTAGGCTAAGTGTCTTGTTTCTGACAAGTTGTTGCTCTTTATATTGACTTAAGCTTATTTTAGTTCCTGTTTTTTTTTTTGATGTGGTGAAATATAATTGCGAGATCAAATGAGTGAGCCGAGGGAAGGCTCAGAATGAACAAGCTGAGGTCCGAATCGAGAGCCTCAAGTTGTCAGAAATGAGGACAGAATGGGCAGGCAAGATATCGGAATATCTTTGCTTGCTTTTTATTTTAGCACTCTTGAATTGTTGATGGGGCTTTCTCTCCATACTCTGGGGACCTTTCTGGTGTGTGTTTGAGATTTTCCAGAAAGGGAGCTGTTTGTTGAAGCATGCCCATGTACGTTACACACAGAAAGCCTCCTTCCAGGATAATTGGCTTCTGGCTAAGGTGGATTCACTGGCACTTGTTGAGCTGGGAGAATGACTTGCATTCTTTAACACCTCCACTATCATTCAGTGACTTTGCTGGAATATTTGGTTTTGGTTATCTGCTTCAAGCCTTCAGATTGAATTTGAAAGGGTTTCTTGAGGATTTCTTGAATGTTCTTTTTAGCAGTAATTTCAGGACTGAAGTTTGGGCCTGTTCTAACAAAAATCAATTATGTGGCTAAAATAGAATCAGTTCAATTGTTTCATATTCTAATAGTAGTAATGATGTTGGGATTTATTTTAAGAAATTTGATATTTGCTTAACCAGACTTGCAATTAGTTGCAATTAGCATATTAAACATCTGCCTAATATGTTTCAAGCAAAGCTATTGCTGAGCACTTGCAGCCTAAATGCTGATCACAATATGATTTTTATTGTCCTCGGCTATGAACTGTCTTGTAAGTTTATTACCATTTACTAGCAAGCAGCTGAAAATATAACAAACTCCCAGTCACAGCTTTGCATGGAATGACTTTGAACACTGTCCCCCTGTTTGCTTGGGTCTTTATGATTGACCTCATGTGATCCTAGGCTGCGGATGTGCATCTTTGCAGTAAATGTGGAATGCGGAGATTGCAGTGGTCCTCTTTGCACTTAGGAAAGAATGTGTGGCTAAATGGAGGATTGTGTAGACCTAGAATAGTTCAGTGTTGGGACCTCTTTCTTTTGCTTTCTGGACGTTTGGCATGTTGACAATACCGTTACTGGAATATGCATCACAAACTTAATCCATATAAATTTTATACGGAGCCTTATTTACTGGTTTTCAGTGCTTAAATTTGGCAACTCCCAACATCCAGAGCAGGGGAACTTTAATGGTCTGTCACTGCCTTCAAACTTATTTATTGGTTTCGGTTGCATTTTTCACATTGATTTTTGTGCCTTCATCACCTTACAGAAGATGCACTGGAAAGAGCACTTTGATGATTTCTTTCGATTCTGAGTGATGTGTTGGGAAAACGTACATTAACAAATGCATAACTACAAGAATGGGCATTATGGAATGGCTGAAAATATTTACTTTTTTGGTGCACTTTTTTTTTTTTCTTTCTTTTCTAGAGTCGACCAAGTGTATGGGTGAAATGGGTGAAGAATTTTCCTGTATTGGGAGTTGTTCATGTTTGCCATCCCTTCTCCTTTGGGTAGAATGCATTTCTCAGAGAAATCATAATAGATTTTTGCGCTGCTGTATTAACTTGAAGGGTCAATTATGCAACGATACATTGACATGTAGCTATGTATTTGTTACGATAAACAGAAACCAGAACTCTCGCTTTTGTGTTGAAATTGTAATAATTTTCTGGGTGACCTAAACCAAAGGGAACAATGTCATCATTGCTGTGTGGTATGGTTGGGGGGGGGAAAAAGGGACAAAATTCATTGTCAGAAACCTAAAAAGGCAGAGGAGCTCTCAAACATATACTGAATATGGTTCTTGGTGGATTGTGCTCTGCACTTGAACAGTGGATATGGCCACATTACTGGGAGTGTTTTGGCTGTCCAGTTCAGGGAATCACATGTATCAGTGATGGGGCTAATATGCAGGAGGCTACCTGTACACTGGGAGAGATTTGGTGGTGTAGGTTGGACTGTGAGATTTTATTGCTGCAATTAAGCTGGATGATCTAATCCAAATGTAACAAAGTGAAAAGGGAAGTATCGTCTCACCACGGAAATGACTGCTCAACACACTGGTGCAAGTAGCTCAGTCAGTTTGCTTTATGGAACCAAGAGTTTTTTTTATTTTTGGAAAAAAAAATAGCTTAATTTGATGTTCATTGATTCGATTGAATTATTAATATAGCACAATACTTTCCACATGAGGAAATTGCAGTCTATCTAATAGCTTATGGAGTTATTTTCACTGTGCAGTTTTTATGCATGTTCATTAAGGGTGCTGATATTTCCAGTTGTGGGTGTGTGGCATTAACAGTCAGTCTGTGGTGGAGCTTCGTGGCAGGAGTAATGACTGTCCCTGCGGAGTTCTGACCGCTGCCTCACTCTGCAACACGCTCTTTCTAAACAGCACTGGGATGAACTTGGGCCAGGCTGTTACTCATGTCGAGACTGCGGTCGGCTTCTTCCTTCGGATGAGGCTACTTTTCAACGCACCCGCAGAGTGCTTGGTGGTGCCTCAGGCTAAATCCAGTGCAGATGGGCTAACAGCAGTAGCTTTGCTGATAAAGTGAATCAGAAGGAGAGCTTTTTAAGTCCCGTTTACTTTATCGAGCGCAACCTGCTTTCTCTCAGGGGTGCGGGGTCATTCGTCACAGGTTGTGCTGTCAGGGCCAGTACTGTAGCAGTCCCAGCACTGCTGGATGAGACTGCATTCCTGCTTGCCCTGGGATTGAACTTCAATGCCACAAATTGGCAGTAAAACCAGGAGAAGCTGAATTGAAGTCGATATAAGTAAGTGTCCCTGAGCTTGAGCGCCAGGCCTTTGGATTGGCGATAATGAAAATTAGCATCAGTGTTTGTGCAAAGTTTGTGTCAGTGTTGTGCAGAAGCACAGTGCACCAGTACCTATTACTGTGTAGGAAGATTGTCAGTATTTATAGGTTTGATGTGCCACAGTGGTCTGCGAGTTTTCATTCCAGCCCCCGCTTCACTGGCTGTTTTCACTTATTGACTCTATAACTTAAGTCCCCTGATGGTCTGGACTCTGGCATCTCGACCAATCATCATTTTGAGTTTATTCACGGACAGCCAAAGTGGGCAGATTTTTGCTGATTTCCAACCACCTGGAGCGAAACTAGTGTGAGTGTCTGGCAAAAAATTGCCGACTGACACAGGACTGCTAATATTCTTCTTGCTCCATGAGAAAATACAACATTTCTGTACAGATTTTAGAATAATCCAAATGTTAATACAACATTTACATTTTTCTTTGCAATGTCAACGTATTGACGTGGATATCCCTCTGACACCCAGCATGAACAAGTTATCTCAAAAAGTTATGTTTAAGCATCTTATTTCTTTAATGTACTAGATGTATCATGAGTTACTCAAACTATTCATGAATGAAATATTTTCAGAAATGTATACATGTATTTTCAAGATTCATTGTAGTTTTATAGAATGACACTCTTATAGTATAGTTTTCTGCATCAGGTTTTCTGAGAAAGATTAAGGAATCATGTGTCTTACAGGGGAATAATTGCTGGGGTTTATAACACATAATAAAACTGAGAACAGAAACCGGTGTGAGAAATCAGTGGGTTAACTATTCAGTGGAAATGAGGCACTGCATCATGTCAAACTGCAGTGGAGTGTGATTGGGGTCCTCTGCATTACATTCTTTTTTTCTCTAAACATAAAAACTCTCAATGGATTTTTCCTGGCTTTTTTCGTGTATTCCTTAATTTATTTAATGTGGCTAAATTCCTGATGTACAGCTGCAGACCTGCTGGAAGATTGCACAGTACCTGTACTCTTGTGTGGGCTTGCCTGAGCAGAAAATACTGTTGGTCATTTAGGGTTATTTTTTTTTTATTTTTAAAAAAGCTGCAAAAATAAAGAATGCAGTTGAAAATCTTGGGCAACGCTGTAGGCCAATGACATTTAATTTTTTTTTTATTTGGTAGGTCCTCTTAAGAAAAAAGAGTAGTTGCACCCCAGCAGATCAAAAACACAGCGTATTCCCTCCAGCCGATTCCAGCTCTTGTCAACTCCCTCCTGCCAGCTTTACCAGGTGTACTGCAGTCCTGTGCCTGGGGCCTTGCTTTTCTCAGCTGCCACGCTTGGCAAATGGGTTTCTTTGTGTTGTGCGTGTCATTCATGTTGTTGTTGTCATACCGCTGAGTGACTTTTATTCCTTGAATTTCCGTTAGATCAGGAGGTTCCCATAGGTCCTGACATGGAGGCCAAAGGTCAAAGCTTTGTATGAGCCTTGGGCTGTCAGCCTTGGAATGCAACTGGACATTGAATCAAACAAAATATAAAAGTAATAAATCTTCTGTCTGTATGTTTACTCTTTGCAATCTTGTATACTCAAAGGCAATGAAAACGCAACACTCTAAATTTTGGTTTATTTTTGCTCAGGACCTGAGTAGTCCAATTTGAGTTCTGAAGTGACCATTGGGGTCACAATGTGTACCTTGTTACACATGAGTGATCATCATGTAACTCAACAGTGTGAGTTGGACTCTCATCAATCCATTTTGAGTACAACATATGGGATTAGGAGTTGTGCAAGTACAGTGGCTGAAGTGAAGTAGGGGTTGTCTTCCCTATATAAAGGCATGATAAAAGCCACACAAAAAAACATTTTTAAGTGTCATAATGCCACGTCTGTCGACTGAACAATGGAACAGGGCCCTGGGTATGCTAGAGGCGGGGGTAAGTGCCCAGCAAGTGGCTCACCGTTTTGGGTGTAGTACGTCCAGCATCAGTGCGTTTTGGGTGTAGTACGTCCAACTGGGACGAGCTCTTTCATCAAGAGTACCCAGACCTCAAACCAGGCAGCAACTCCCAGAATGCACTACAGGCAGAGTGGCAACAACTTCCCCAAGACAACCTAAGACGGTTAGTCAGGTCCATGGGGAGACGTTGTACTGCTTGTGTGGATGTTCGTGGGGGTCACACCCGATACTGATTGTTCTTTTGAGTTCATTTTTAAATGTGTGTTCCGTTCAGTCTTGTTATGATTTTTCATTTTCAACTTGTGCTCGTTATGTTTAATGCATCTGTTTATTGTCCAAATCGGCCCATTAACACATTTAATTCATCAAAGTCAACCCACCCAACATATTTGAATTGTTAAAATAAGAAAATAAATTTGAGTCACAAAATTATTTGAATCCAAATTGTTGTTGCGTTTTCATTGCCTCTGAGTATATTTCATTAGAAAACTCAGACAGGGAAAATTAGATTGCATCCAAACAAACTATCATAATATTTTATAACTCTTGAATCCCTTGGAGGACCAGATTATAATGTTAAAGGTCAGATTTGGCCCTCCGGGCCCTACTTTGGCCAACCCCACACGAGACGTTACCAGTCAATGAAGCTGTCTGCTGCTCTCTCTGTGAGAGGCCATTCAGATGGCTGAGCCAATGTAGTGAGTCAAACTTACATTCCTGCAAATATGAGGTGTAATTGTAGCCCCCAGTTAAGTCGGAGCTATTATGGATTTGACCTCGTCACATGTCTGCCGCCACCGCCATAGAGATTTCCTTGTGGAAGCTCTACAGGGCACAAGTGGGCCAGGTCACGCGGTAACAGAGTTACAAAATTGTTGTATTTTGTATCATAGCTCCAAAACTAAGATAGACTTACAATTTAAATGCCTTTGTGTAGGTCTTCCCTAGCACTTCAAAAAAACAAAATAGCTAATTTTAGTCATTTGATCTATTTTGGGTGAAAATGGCAAAAAACTGGTCGGTAACTGAGTTACAAATTTACAACCTTCCTCAGTGTTTCTGTAAGTCATTTGTGAGCATTTCTGTCTTCTGGATAGCATAAAAGTGGTTTTATATGAATTGAGACATCTTTCAGCACACAATTTTATTTCACAACACACCAGACCAGTCCCACACTAATTTGAAGGATTAAAGAATTTGAAATTGTTGAGATTCTATGTTGATTCAGTTTTGTTTGTGTTTATTGTAGTGTGTTTATTGAAATACTGTGCACATGGCGCACCTGGTTGGTGCACTGCCTTTGTAGTACAAATACACAAGGAGTTGGCTTGGCTTGGAGCCTCTCGCGCACACAGGGTTTGACAGGTACATTTCTATGCTCTTAGACAGTATGACTGGAGGCTGATCGCAGACGACAGCTAGAAGAACATCATCTGGCTGCTTGCAGATGAGGTGTGACACCATGTCTGAGTTTATGCTGAACACTGAGGAGGGATGGTTTGTACAACAGAAGATGTTGATGGCTTTGTTACGATTGAATAACCGACCAGATGCATTTTGGCAGTCATGTTTTAGCGTTCATGTGTGAATCGCACAGTTTTTCAATCCATTCAGTTATGTCATTTTCGCTAGTGTCTGGAATCAGTCTGGTTATCACATGCGGTCGCATTAGCTGTCAGGACCACCACTATTTTCTGCTGTTGCATTAATTTGTTAATATGAGTATCCCACGCTTCAAAATCCTTGACTGCCCTAATGCATAGCTTCGTTTTAGTTGTGGTTGTGCTAATGTTGGTATCCATGGACCAGTGGCGTAGGCAGAATATATTTTTTGGGTGGGCCTGAACAAATGTGGGCGGGCCATTTGTTTCCCCCAGAAAATGTTAGCTTAGAATACAGATTAAAAAGAAAAATATATCATGATTTCATTAGGCTTACAAAAATGGAGAAATGGGGACCAAACAAATAAAAATATTGGCAGGCAAGACATTATGTTAATTATGTCTCAAAAGATAAAACCAACAGTCAAAAACCCTTTATAACACAAGTGTACATATAGCCTATACATCCAGCACATGAGGACATGGCCATGCAAACAGACAAATAGAAAACTTTATATATAAACTTTATCTTTAATAGAAAAATGCCTGAGCCCAAATGACCATTTAAAGGCTACAATGTCCTTCAGACCTACACTTACACTGTTATTTCAGAATCATCACTCGCCTGACAGCTAATGGAATCGTCTCTTCATTCGCATCATATTCTCAGCAGTGAAAAAATAAACCATGCAAATAGAAAGTTTAGTAGCCACTGAGTGTATATATAGGCCCTAATGGCAACACTTACGCAGATATAGAGGTAGTATAGTATAGAGGTAACTATGTCATCATGAATTTTATGACTCAAGAAATTCGAGAAAGTTTTGTATGAAGAAATTTTATTTTTACTAGCTAAGTTGAAGTAAAGAAAAGCTGGCTTACCCTTTCACGAGCATCGGTCCCAGAGTGGGCCGCCTATTTGTGATTTTATAGCCTGCCGACAGATACTCTGTGCTACATTGGAGAACTAGCTATATTGCGTTCGAAAGTTTGTTGCCACAGCAATATAACTGTGTTAGCCGCTTTATGATGCAAGTACGACGGCGAAAATCATAACGACCCTCCGCCTGTCAATGGAATTCCATAAGTTCAGTGGTATAGCATTGTTCAGGTCTGTCAAAATATATTGAAATTGATGATCTTACCTTGGTAGTCATCCAGAGCTAAAAGCCTGTCAACGTTTTCAATCCGTAGAACAAGCAAGCTTGGACAAACGCCACTTAACCCTTTCACTACCGCTTACTGAGAATAAGACAACCCTTGCTTACTGTAAATTTTCGTGCTATCACAGCATGATATTGCATGTGGATTTTCATCCCCTTTTTCGAACTAAAAACGCCAGAAATGGACAATTTTATGTACCGAAAACATGTTCAAACTACATTTACCTTTCCACTGACACATATCTTTGCTTAGTATTTCCAAAAGTAAAAACAGAAAATGAGGATAAAAACCGTATATCGGTTTGTCAAGACAAGACGATTTCTCCTCCATGGGATTTATGTACAAACGGAGATACACGCGCATTTCTGTACAAACGGAGATACATGTGCATTTGTGTACAAACGGAGATACACGTGCTGCAGCACGCACTGCCTGCAATGGCGGTGAAGTCAGCGAGGAACTGTGCATAACCGGAGGATTGGGAACTACGGGAAGCCTGATGACATCACTGACGTGTTGTGCGATACCAGGCTCGTCCAAAGGGGTGTTTTGTTGCGGAGCTTTGACAGTTTTTGTGAGGGACTTTCTCTAGGCGCAAAATGGCGACAATGGTAAGTGATGCGGGATCGGCGCTGTCGCGGAAATGCGACAATGGTAATGAAAGGGTTAATCGGCTTTGAAATTGAGGTAGCTGCCGTGAGTCTTTAAGATTTTCCCTTTTGATTAGCTGTTTTTACTCATGATGCAGAGCTGTAGATCTGTACCGTAACCCTTCAAAAACAAAGTGCACCCACTAGCTATTATGTGCTGATTAAACCGAACAATCCTGGCCTATATCAGCCCTTACTCCAGCTTAACAGTTTACACAGACAGCCAGTGGTCTGTAACTTCTAAAAGACGGGCGCGTATGGTAGCCGAGGATTAAGTTTTACGAGGAGGAATTATTTTAATGGTTTCTGACAAGGGGGAATTTCGTTAATGAAGCAAAGGAGTTTTGTTCAGGAATTACTGAATCCTCCTCTTGCAGTTTTCTGTTCCTGATTAGCAACAATTGCTAAGACTAACTGATAGGGGGATGTATTTTCGAATGCACTGTTCATTGATCACAACTTTATGACAAGAAGGACTGCGGGGGTAGAGACCCGGAAAACCACATAGCCTTCGTTCAACGTATTTTCTAAACGTCAGTTATCCAAAACACAAATTACATTTCTGCACACGCAAAAATACAGTCCATGTTCATAGCGAATTACTCAATCAACCAACCACTCAATCATTATACAATTGGAAAAAAAAAACCAAACCAAAAAAAAACATTATGACCTGGTGGGAGCCTGGGCGGGCCAGTGAACAAACTAGACGGGCCAGTGCCGCCCAGGCCCATTACTGGCTACGCGCCTGCTATGGACTCATTGTATGCTTTTTAATGCTGCTGTGTGGAGCTCCTGACTCCGGAGTACCATGTCCCTAATAAAGGTGAGATGGAGATGGCACTGTGGCACAGTATTAAGTTTTTTCTCTATAATCTAGCCAATCTTCAATTAACTAGATATTTAAGTGCCCTCACTAGAATTCCCATTACCATGTGAATCTTGAAGCTGGCTTGCAGCTCACTTTATGATTTATTTTGGGAAAATCCACAAATAGATGGATGAGAACTTAAAGAATGAAGTTTATCGCAGGCCCACAAGGTTTTTAATTGGTGCAGTGATTTGAGTGTACCTCAGGGTTACTGGAAATGGCCCATTAGCAGCAATGGTGCAGCACCTCCAGGGAACCGCTGGGCAACAGCTGTCATGCACTGCTGCAGAACTGGCATCCGACAATTATGCTGCCAAGAGATGTGTTCAGAATTGACTAAACCTCGTCTAATTTTGTGATGTGGAGATGAACTTACATTACAGTTTGTTAATTATTTCTTGAGTTTTGATCCATGAGTCTCTCTCCTTTAAAAAAAAAAAAAATTCTTTCAAGGTCAGCACTACCATGCACCCAATGTTGGTCACAATTTATTTTCTTTGTCTTGATTGCTTCATGGTTTATCCATGTCTTGCAGAATCCACTTTCTCGAGGTCATCAGAAAGGTATTACCAAATCAAGCTCTGTTAGTTGCTGTACTAGAACAAAAGTGATTAGCAATCATGATACATTGATTTACCAATTAATTTCTTCATAGAAGCACAAGTCAATATGGTGGCATACTTGATCAATTATATCACTTGGTCATAGAGTTCCTGATGGTGAGGTTGATCTGTTAATATCATTTTACCGATTAATGTTTTGATGTGTCATTTGTAACTTCATAATTTCTCTCCTTGTTCATGTTCCAGATGAAAGGGTATCATTTTATCTTGATCACAGTATCTACTGAACAATGCAGCTGATGTTTAATTTTTCATCACTTTATTATTTGAGGACTTGTAGTAATGTCAGTCACAGTGACTTCAGTTGCACTACATTTAAGGAGCAGAGTGGAAAAATGTATACCTTTTCAGAAATGGTTTTGCCTTGTGTATTTCTCTTTTACGTATGCCCATTAATGCCATATGCAGCAACTTCCTCTTCCTTGTGGATTTTAACCATTTTTAAGGAAATTTAGCAAAATTTTTTGGAAGTCCATGACTAACGTTAGCCACACTTCATTACTTTCACTCTAACTCAAATATTATTGAGGGCAAATGGTGAATTTGCTATACATTCTTGTTCAGCACAAACTAGTAAAAGCCAGTCTTCCAACTTGCAACAAAATTGTTAATAGCATTAATTCTTCTCACATAACCCTTATATTTCATAATACAACTTGCAATTGATTGCCCCTCAACATTTGTTTGCACGCCAGCTCTGAATGTGGCACAAATAAACAGCAACATAACGGCAATGTATTTACGTATGTTAGTCTGTGAGGGCCAAAGCTTAGCTACCGCAGTAGCCACAAAGCCGTAAAACCAGAACACTTGGTATTCAGTATTCTTTGTCAACAGAACATCTGATGTAAACTGGGCAGATCTATTTCTGTTTGTCATTTAAACTAGAGAAGAAAATGAAGGTAATGCAGCTCAAACCGATAAACCCCTTATAACTGCACTAAGGCTTTTCCAGAGCACTGTAAATGATTTAAAAATGGGCTGTAATGCTCTTCACTGTTCTGCCCTACAAAGGCAAAGTGCAGTAACTACAAATTAATTTAAGCAGTAAAAAATGGCTTCAAAGTTTGTTTGCTGTCCCAACAAATGAATGGTTGGCACAGCTATGATAGACTATAGTTAACTGACCTGCCATGGTATAATTTCTATTCAAATAAATCCTGACCTCCGTTTACTTTCGGGCCGAAAACTGCACAACTCATATTTTATCCAATGTGTAGTTACTGCACTTTGGCTTTGTAGGGCAGTATTCTTTTAAAAACTACACCATCTCCCTTGCAGGGTTTGATGATTAAATTATAGCAATGAGTCACGGAAATCAGCCCCTTTGAAACATGAAACACCACACTGCCAAAAGCACCTATACCAAACACCGGAACTGTCCTGTGCCCTCAACAAACCTGGGGTGAATCAGTACTCCGAAAATGCACTGGACCTCAAAAAACCCTGTCTTGCATTGCGACACAAGAAATGCATAGGGAACTCAAAGTAAAAATAAGTGTTCTACAAGCCATGCTACGTGACCGTCTGAATGTGTTTTATTGGCAAAATGAATTGTTGAGAGTCCATGAAGGATGGTTTGGGTGCAGTTTCACCAATTATTATTCTTTTTCATAATTTGCAGTTATTTACATTCATAATTAACAGTTTATATTTAATTGCCTGGATATATACTCTCTAACTGTAAATATTTCTTCATAATTTTCTCCTTTGTCCTCCGGTTTATTGAATTATTGCTACTTGAATTTGGGTCTGTGGTCAGGAGGCTGTGTTTGGCCTTCCCTGCTGTGAAAATGCCACACTGGAAAACGATACCCTTTATTCGTGTGGACTAAAAAGAACGCCCTGTCACATTTTTGTCAGAGGCATTCCTTAGCATGGTATCTGAAGTCATGGCAACTTGAGTCGCAAACAGGTCTGACGTGTAATGTAATAGTAAGTCAGGCTGTCACTGCATTTGTTGCGCAAAGCAATTTTCCATAGTGACAGTGAGAAGCGTCTGTAATTTTCCATAGTAACACAGAGAAGCGTCCGTATCAGCTGTACCCTTTAGCATTTCTGTTTCAGGCACTTGTGACAGGGGGGGGCACTTGTAAAATGATCTCTGTGTCCTCGAGCCATGTTTATTAAACGTAGTGCTGCCTACCATGTCCTTCAGAGTCTGACTCATGAGGCCTAGTGAACTGTTCGCCTGTCTGTGTCCTTCGCCTGTCTGTAACTGCTTATCAATCACATTATATTTCTGTAATTCAAATTGTGGTAGCATTAGCATGGAATGAAATATTGAACATGCCCCAGATGGGCTGTTCTAAGAGTTTTAATAATTTTATAGTGTGTCAACAGTTGTTCCTTTGAGGCTTTTGAAAATTACTATGTGATCAAAAGCTAAAAATGTGAAGGTTTGATGTTACTGACCAAAACATTTTATCTGTTGAAAATTGATGAGTATGTCTGAGGCCCTCAAGAGGGTGGCAAGTTTTAAAAGCCTTTAATGTACCATGGTTTTTAAGTCAATGTTAAAAACCATGGCTATGTGTTTCAGCCATACAGGCCTGCCCTGATGAAGGCCTGTATGACTGTAGTAACACGTTAGGCGTGGTTTTTAACCTTGACTTAAAAGCCGTGGTACATTAATGGCTTTTAAAACTTATTACCCTCTTGAGCCCCTCAGATGTATGCTTTAATTTTCAACTAGTAGGATCCCCAGACCACCAGAAAGACACCTGTCTACATTCATGCAGCACTCAATGCGTTTGTTTTTTGATTGAGTATATTATCTGTTTGACATGCTTAGGCATTGAGTGAAGGTGTTCAGCCTTACTGACTCTGTTGTGACCTAGCAACCTGCAGTCCTCTTATTTGCATGTGATTTACTTGATCTGCTTCATGTTGACCAGGGGGAAAAAAAACAGGGGTTGCCGTGTGGCTTAGTGGTCATTGGGCTGCTGTCAGAAGCAGAATAAGTAATAAAAGCCCCAATGAAAGCATAGAATGCTTGCCGCTGATGTGTTGGCTTATAACTACAAAAAATTGTACCCAGTGTGAACAATATTAAATTTGTTTTCTGGCCAACCATTTTTTTGCTTGTAAAAGGTAATCATTATCCAGACTGAGCATTATTCTGCCTCAAGTTATAGGTACACTTGGAAAATGTGTTTTTACCCCACAGCCCTTTATGGGCTGATGGGTACTGTTATACCCCGCGGCGTCAGGGCAGGCGGCGGCTTCATAATTTTTTCCAGGCCATATCTCCGAAAATGTCAGCTGCAGGAGCTTCAAATTTGGTATTTGAATTGGTATGCAACGTGAGGGTCATTCGTAGATTTGACCTTTGACCTTGGCACAGTGATCTTGAACTTAAAAATTTTGTGCGGGCCATATCTCCAAAAGTACTGACCACAGCAGCTTAAATATTGTATGCAGGTTCCTTGTCAGGGGTAGGTGTGTAATGTAAGGGTCATCAGTAGATTTTGCCTTTGACCTTGGCATAGTGACCTCGCTACTAATAATTAGTTGAGGGCTGTGGGCTTCTCATGGCACATAGCATCGGCTTGTTTAAAGAAGAAAACGGTGGCTATGATGCAGTGAAAAAGTACTTACCCCCTTCTGGATTTATCATACTTAAATATTTCAGTTCATTCAGCTAATTTTATTATTGGATGAAAATAACTACATTTTATGTTTACTAGGGTTTTTAACCTCTGAAACTCGAGTGCCCCCAGTACCAGGGGCAGGCTGGGTATGGCATGCAGTGAGCCTCTGACTTGTAAACGCATATTGCTTTCAAGCTGTTCCTGTTTAAGATCGCTTGATTAATAACCACACAATTTATTTACTGAACAATCAAGACCAATATATAAGCCTGTAATTACTAAGAAAGTATTGAGAAATGACAGAGATCACCGAAGGGCTAGAATGACAATGTAATTAATTGTGGTATTGTTGGGTTGGGGGGAAAAAAAACAAACAAACAATTAATTGATCCAATACTCTCCCTGAATTCCATTTCCAGTATGAACATTTTTTTCAGCAGTGCAACCGAATATATTTTTAGATTGCATTTCATCAAGGTGTTTTCAGCATTCAAAAGAAAAGGCCATATTTGGGAAGCGTGGTTGCACACTGGTTGCCGCGAAGCTATAATGGTTAATTTATTAAATTAGCTATGCTTCTTGCGTTGAAACATTGGTAATTGAATAATTTAGTGAACTGGTAATTTGTGCATCATGAAAGTTCTACACATGGCATGCATTTCAGGTAATTTAAAATGAATTCCATGCTTTGAATGTTCATGGTTGCAAAATCATTGATGAGGTCTTTATCGTCCAGCTTCTGGGACTTTTATAGGAAGGCTACAATATGAGATTGTAAAAATGGCAATTATCTAATTAATTAATTAAAAACAAAATCTCAACCTTATCTAAGTATCTTAAGCAACATTTACTTCATAACATTCTACCTCAAGAGGGAATAAGAACTTTCAGTTAATTGTCGTCCATGCAATCTGATATTGTAGCCTTCTTCTTTGACGCAGAGCTATACGTCTTAATCATTAGTGCCAACACAGCTTATTGGTAGCCTATTTGCTCAGTAAATGAGTTCAATTAATTGGCTGATTCTTATTCGGAAGCAGGTTGAGAGGTAAGTTTCATTATGGTAAAGTCACTGGTTGTAGAGAGTTTTATTTTCACGCTGGCATACTTAAAACGCGGACCTAACTTGGCAAAACTGCATTACTTAAAACATTTTCTGAGGTGTATCAATCCATTGGATCCTGACGCAGAAAAATACATACATACATACATACATACATACAGATACCGTTTTGTGAGCTACAGGAATTCAGAAGCTTCAAAAGACATTGATGTGTTATGTTGCAATTAATGTGGATTCTCACAACTGAATGAATTGGAAAACCTTCAGTTGCTAATTAGGAAACGTAAATCGGAATGGGTTTGGAGAAGTAATGCAACTTTACGACAAGGTCACGGCACGGCTCTAATCTCTCCTTTGGCAAGTCCAGGGTGGAAGAGATTAAATTATTTTATTTATTGAAGGAAAAAAGCTATCCTGACCTACCTGGCCCTGTGTGAAAACGTAATTGTCCCCTTAGTAGCTAAATCAACCGATTCAACAAGTAGTTGGTTTCATCTTTGCTAGGCACAACCAGGCATGATGACTGCCGGCCCTGTTGAATCTAAACATCACTTAAATAGAACCGGTCTGGCAATAAGAAGTGGGCAACAGCACCTAATGGCGCGAGTTTAAGAAATTTAAGAACAGATGAGAAACAAAGTTGTACTCATCTGTCAGTCTAGAAAGGTTTACAAAGCCATTCTTAAGACTCTTGGACTCCAGCAAACCACATTGAGAGCCATTATCTACAAATAGAGAAAACTTTGAACTAGGGCTGCAGTAAATGATTATTTTAGTAATCGAGTATTCTATCGAATATTCTGACGCTTAATCGAGTAATCTAATAAGTAATAGTGCGTGCTTGGTCAGTTATTTAATTAAATCACCTTTGTTTTATTGTTTTATTCAAGTAATATTCAAAAGAGAAAACAAGACAGGTCTCTTAAAAGTCAATTTTTTTACTTTTTTGAGTATGCTTTTATTTATACTTTTGTGCTTTATTTTTTCTCTTGCTCAGATATTGCTTTTTTTGCTTGCTTATTATTATTGATTTTTTTTTTTTTTTTTAATTGGTGCTGATCTCACTTTTAAAATATGGTGTTTCAGGTGAAAACATTTATTTATTCATAATTTTTCTTTTATTAACAATCTAAAATGGGTCAATCGACCCCTAAAACCGGCAATATGAAACGGTTCATATTTCATATGATTCATCCCACTTCAATCAAAAAGAGTAAACCATCACACTTTCTTCCCTTGGATAACCTGCAGCGCCTGACACGCTGCAAGTTATCAGAAGTGAAGGGCAGAAAGAGACAAGAGTGTGTGTGACCAAATTAATTACAACACGAATTAACAAATTGACTGCAGGGTTTTATTTTCTGTGGCTTATTAATTTCTTGAACAAAACTTCACTTATGTAGGGACACATGGCCACCAAACTGATTTACGTCTTTGGCCAGTCATTAAACATTGCCTGAACTAATTTGCGATCTTTAATAGCCTTAATCACGGCCAAACAAAAAATTAATTCATGTGAAATGCAACTGCTAACATTTGTTACCTTGGGGCAGGGGCGGAGTGGAACGCCAAAATCCACTGGGAAAATTCTGACCGCACCGGCCCACCAGCGGCCCACTACTGGCCCAACCCATCCCCTCCACCATCTTTTTTTTTTAAATCTGGATGAAGACCCAGATTATGTCATGTTTCTTTGAGTGGAATACCTCCATCTGTTCTAACACCAGCCAAATCTACACATTTGGGAAGGACTTAATGGAAATATGAAATATGACCACTACCACCATCCACCATCCATGGACACATGCATGTCAATTGATTTTGTCACATCTAGATGTGATTTAAAAATGACTGAGACCTATTCAATCTTCCCCCACCACATCATGCACAATAAAATCCTCTATTGTACAAAGACAAATCAAGTGAGCAATTTTGTCAATTTAAATTTAGGGAAAAACTAATTGCATCACCAAAACCATGTAATTTCTATAATTTTATGTCCTCTAGATGTGATTAAACATAGGCCAAATTGCCAAAAATCTAATCAATCAAGAAGAAAAAATGCATGAGATTTTTTTTTTTTTTTTGAAAAATACTTTTTTAAGACAAAATCAAATGTTCTCAGTATCAGTAAAATAACAACTGGTAGATTGCTGCGCCCACTGATCTGTACTGAGAGTGTTGTTATTCTGACACGAGTTAAATGACAGCTGTGTGTGCAGAAAACCACTCTGGTCCGTAATCACGGTGCAGATGCAGACGGGTTTGGGGCTGACGAGAGGAGAGAAAAAAGAGTGAGGGGCAACGCGGCCGTAGTAGCCGCCGTGATGACACCGCCCCCGCTGAGGAGGAACTATGAAGAACTCAGCTGTAATGTTATGCTAATTTGCACCTAGTAATAACGTCAAGGCTTGAGCTAACTGTTTCCTGTCAACTGTTTCGGAATAAATCCGTGATTTTTGATCATTTTGATGCACCCTCCTCCAGCATCCGCTTCTTCTTCATTCGGGCCTTTTCGGCCCCTCCTTTCTCCTTTCTCTTCTTGCCTTCCATCTTCGAGTGTAAAAAAATCCGCTTCTTCAACCTGCCCGCTTTCTCTCTGATGGCCCGCTCATTCATCCCCCTACGTTCATTGGATAAACGCAGAGTGATACGCAGTTTCCATTTCCCATGAGGCTTTGCTCCGACCATTCTACATTAATTTTTGAACAAACAAACAAATTTTATAACAGTAAATTTTATATTTGTGTTATGTAACGTCTGAATAAAAAGAACTAGATCAAGATAGGAGGCTAAACAAAAATCAGTAGGCTGGATTGATGAGAGTGAGTCTGACACTCGAGCAACCATGAGTGAGATGTAGAGACACCGAGTGTTATAAATATTGGTCGGAACTGGAGGTGTATAGTGTGAGTACATCTGGGTGATCTCTAAGGAATCAAGTTTGATTCATGACAGTGTTATTACAGCGGCCCGAATATAAATGTCACAGGGCTATGCAGGGCAGTCTGTGGACCGGTTCACTTGAGCTTATTGGCTGGCTGGCCGTCCGGGAAATCTCTCAGTCGCCCTGATGGCCACTCTGCCCCTGCATTGTGGTGTCTGTTCCACACTATGAACTGAGTGCACAGAGTGGATGTTTTGGGCTTAAGTGCTGCAGCATTGACAAAATGCTTTTGAGGCAAGCTCATTCCGTTTTTCAGTAGATACTGCACTATATATTTTTTTTTTTTTTTTTCAACGTGTCGTGAAAAACATTGGACTGATTCTGTCTTTTTCGCTGCGGTGTCTTGTTTTTCCTCCAATTTTCTTTTTTCCCTTCCTCTGTGATTTTTGTAGTTCGTGCTCGCGCCCATCCTATTCGCGGTACAGCTACCGTATTGATGTGCATATAAGCACAATACCTACAAGTAAATATGCGCCTGTAGTCGAGTACAGGCACACGCACTTATAATTGAGACCAACTGCATTTTTCCCTGATAAAAACCATTTTCACATACGGCACTTCCCAGACAATTTTGCGTAACGGTTGAACAAAGTGGATTTCAATTTAAATCAGGTATCGGTGGCTGTGCCCCACAGCGCCTCAGGGGAGTGCATTCCTATTGGAGGATGCCGTCCCCATAAGCACAGATGCTGTTGTCAGCCGACCAAACTTCAAAATGTTGCGCACGTGGGGATCTCATGATATATAGCTGTACGAACTTGATGGGGATACATCCACTCAAGATTTACATTTTTTATTTGCCAAACAGCTAGGGGTCTCTATCAGACTCTCAGACTTTGAAAACAATGTACAACTGTGAAAAATGTACAAATCTATTTTTGTGCGGCTTTTAGTGAATAATTAGGGTGCGCCTATATTCGAACATGGGCGTATGCGCCTCTGTGTGAGACAACTTATTTTTTAACAATGATACGAAAATATGCATCATTTAACTTATTAGGTCATGCGCTTTTATGCACATCAATACGGTACAGCTGAAACAAAGGTACTGTGCCACAGAAATATGCGTCCGTCTGAAAGAGTGTTGTGTTCCGGATTTACACGAAGCCTCGAAACATATAATTTGCCTCGATGCATTTTATTAATCGAGTTACTCGATTTATTCGAGGAATCGTTTCAGCCCTACTTTGAACAGTGGTGATCCTTACCAGTGGTTGTTCTACCAGAATTCCTCCAATAGCGCATCAACCACTCATCCAGGAGGTCAAAGACGGCAGGCCACAATGAGAAAGATACTGGGCAATAATGGTATCTGTGGGAGGGCTGCAAGGTGAAAACCACTGTTGACCAAAAAGAACACAAAGGCTCATCTCACATTTACCAAAAAAACATCTTGGTGAGCTCCTAAACTTTTGGGATAATATTTTGTGGACTGATGAGTCAAAAGTGGAGCTTCTTGGAAGATATGGCTCCCGTTTCGAAAGCAAGCACAGCGTTCCACAGCAAGAACATCATACCAACGGTCAAACACAGCAGTGGTAGTGTGATGATCTGGGGTTGCTTTGCTGCTTCAGGCCCTGGGCGACTTGCCATTATTGATGGAACCATGAATTCGGCTCTCTACCACAAAATCCTGAGGGAGAATATCCATCCATCAGTTTATGACTTAAGGGGTCTTCAGGGTAAAGTGTAGAAATAACCATACTAATGTAAAAACTAATAAATAAATATACTCAACATGATTTTAACCTAATAAATTGTAGAATTTTGATAAAAATTTACATGGTTGCCATGGAAATGGCACTTTAATGGCAAAATCTGAAAATATTTTGTGGCACTGATATCTCAATAACCCATGGTCAGATTTTACTCAAATTAGTGTCATATGAAAGGTTTAAGATAGTTTGATGAAATGACATAGGATTTTTTTGTTTGGAACATTTATGAATATTTAATGAGCTCTATTATGTAACCATTACGAAAATCGCTATCATCAACTTGCTTCATTTTCAAAATAAACCTTATTGGGGTGCATCTATCTACAACCCCAATTCCGAAATGGTTGGGACGAAGTGTAAATTGTGAATAAAATCAAAATGCAATGACTTTCAGATCACATGAGCCAATATATTATTCACAATAGAACAGAGATAACATAGCAAATGTTGAAACTGAGTTTGGCACCCAGACTCTGTTACTAAAAAGCTATATTGTTGTAATACGTACATAATGTGGCGTTTGGCATTGTCTTGCTGAAATGAGCAAGGCCTTCCCTGAAAAAGATGTCTCTGGATGGCAGAATTTGTTGCTCCAAAACCTGCATGAATCGTTGAGCACTAAAGGTGTCTTCACAGATGTGCTTGTTACCCACGCTTTATGCACTAATGCTCCCCCATACTATCATGAGTGCGGAATGCTGGCTATTGAACTGTGAGCTGATAACAAGCTGGATGGTCCCCCTCCTCTTTAGCCCAGAGGGTGTGGCGTCCATGATTCCGCAAGAGAATTTCATATTCTGATTGGTCAAACCACAGGACAGTTATTCACTTTGCCTCAGCCAATCTTAAATCTGTTCGGGTCGAGAGAAAGTGGCAGCTTTTCTGGATCTTGTTCATATATGGTTTTCTTTTTTCATGGTAGTGTTTTAACTTGTATTTGTGGATGCAGCGACAAACTGTGTTCACTGATGACAGTTTTCGGAAGTGTTCCCGAGCCCGTGCAGTGATTTCCACTTCTGAATTCTGTCTGCTTACAGTGCTGCCTGAGGGCCCCATTATTGCGGCCATTTTGCATTGGTTTTTGGCCTTGTCCTTGTCCTTGCATATTCCTCCAGATTCTCTGAATCTTTTAGTGATATTATGTGTCATAGTTGATGAAATCTTCAAAGTCTTTGCAATTTTATGTTGAGAAATATTATTCTTAAATTGTTGAACTGTTTGCCCAAGCAGACTTTCTCAAGGTGGTGAAGCCCGTTCCATATTTACTGCAGAAAGCCTCTAATTAACCTAATTAGGGCGAGATGTTCCACCAGGTGTACTTCATCAGATCCTAAAATTTTTCCACATTTTTGTTCCCCGCATCCCAACTTTTTTTGAAGTGTGTTGCTGGCGACAAATTCATCATGAGCAAGTGTTCTTTTAAAAAACCGGTTTAAGCTTCTACTATGTTGTCTTTGTTCGGTTTTCAATTAAATACAGAATGAAATGATTTCCAAATCATTACATTTTGTTTTTATTAACATTTTGCACAGGTTCAGAACTTTTTTGGAAACGGGGTTGTACATTTAGGGGAAAGTTTTTTTACATGGCTGATATAGGTTTTGAATAACTCTTCCCCATCAATAAAATAAATGATCATTTAAAAGCTGAGTTTTGTGTTTGCTCACGTTGTCTTTGTCTTACATTAAAATTAGTTGGATGATCTGAAACATGTAAATGTAACTTGTAAGCAAAATACAGGAAACGGGAAAGGGCAAATGATTTTTCATGCCACCGTACCTTCTCTGTACATTCATTGTCATGCACAGCGGAGGTACATACAGAGTGGCACAACACTGGAATGCTGGTTTTTACACTCCTGCTGAGCAAGACATTCTTTAATATGTGTGCCTGTGTGAAGATAAAGTGAATGCTGTTGTGTGTATATCACATAGTGAAAGTGCATTGGCACTTTCACTACATGCTTATCATAGCTGACATATTAATATGGTGGCAGAGAGTGTTATGTGAGTGATAAACGGCCCTTGTTGGCAACAGAGCTGCTTTCAGGAACTTCACACCTGGGCAGCATCCATATGCTTGCTTGTTCTTTGCACAACCTGGTTCTGAGCCGTTGCCATTTCATTCCCTCAGCTCCAGCACTGACGACCCTGTCCTCCTCCCCTGCACTTTTTCTATAAAACTTCTTTCCTCCCCTTTGTCAGAGCATACGCCGATTAGCCAAAACGTTGACGACCTGCTTAATATGTTGGACCTCAACTAGCTGCCAATGCAGCTTTGTCAATTTGACATCCACATTAATGTCCAGGCCCAAAGTACCAGAACAGAACATTTCCCAAAGCATGACCCACCCTCCAACAGTTTGTGTTCTTTCCATTTTGCATCCTAGTGCCATATTTTCTCCATGTAAATGGTGCACACATACTCGGCCAATGTGCATGGTGTAAAAGAAAATGGGACTCATTAGACATAGGGACTTTATTCCATTGCTCTAAAGCCAGTTTCAATACTTGTGTGCTCAGTGAAAGCACTTTTCGACAGTGGACAGGAGCTAGAATGGGCACTCTGACCAGTTTATCGCCACACAGTGGACAGGAGCTAGAATGGGCACTCTGACCAGTTTATCGCCACAAAGCCCCATACACAGCAGGATACGATGATCTGTATGATGCAAGTCATTCCTCCTATAACCATCGTTAATATTTTCTGCAACTTGTGCTACTGTAGCTTCTTTGTTGCTTTGGACCAGACGAAATATTCTTCACTCCCCTCGCGTTTTGATGAGCCTCGGGTGCCGAACACCCTGTCGCCGGTTTGTGGTTTGTCCCTGCTCAGTCCGCTATCGATAGGCTTGCCACTTCTGAGCGGGGGCAACCCAAATGCCTTGCTGCTTTGCAGATGAATTAACCCTGTTGTCAGGCCAGCGCCCTTTTGCCCTGGTCAATGTCACTCAGGTCCCATTTCTCCTGCTTAATATCTCAGGTTTATTCGCATACATTGACCATTTTTGTGAGAAGATCAACATTATTTTCTTCATCTGTGAGTGGTAATAATGTTTTGGCTCATCAGTGTATGCGTTAGAAGATGGTCACCACCACCTTCGCCTTCTTTAGAAAAGCTGTTTGGAACTTAAATGGCTCCTTTAACTGTTTTCCCTATAGACCCCCCCCTTCCTTTCCCCATAATGACTACAAAAGATGACCCTGGCCATATCAATGAAGATGACATTTGATGGCTTGGGGATACCCCTGTTTTAAGTCAGTGGTGAGGCTAGGGAAAAGGTCCATTGATATGCTTGTAGGCGTCATATGTAGTCATTATGGGGAAAAGAGTTAATAACACGCATGTGCGTGTCTGTGTGAAATGCGATGCATTTTCCATTTGTGTGTTTGCACAGGTGTGTAAGTGCGTGGACCTAAGTACACAGTTGTACGTCTGCCCATATTATCCCATGTCTGGCCCTGTGTGTGTCTGTGTGAATCTGAATGTACGAGCGTGAGTGAAGAGCTCGCCCTCACGGGCACTTTGCTCAGAGGGCTTTGGGAGGACACTGCAGCAGCTCACCTCAATGTCATGCGTCCCTGCGTGTGAGAGATCTTTACTCTCAAGCCTGATACAAAAACTCTCCCTCATGGTAAAGTAAATAATATCTCATTCAGCTGTCTTCTATTTTTGCTGATTCTATGCTTCGATGGCAAGTATTTTGATAATCTCCCGTACAACGCAAATTGTTAAGGAAGGTAACGATGCACTTAGGCCATAATTCATGAATACATGTCATCTTGGTCTTGCATTTTTGCATTTCTGAGTGCACCACTGTGAGTCACTTTGGATAAGACTGTCGACTAAGTATGATATGGGATGCAATGCTATCCATATGCGGTTTCACAGCTGGACATTTACAGAAGAAAATGCAAGTGAAGTACTTTGCTGTAGACTCTAACAGTAATGCGTTTTCTAGGATTTAATCTGTCTCAACAGGTCTGATGGACTCACTTTTAATGCTGGCTAAATATTCTCTATTTCAGTGTTTGCTTTGATGGCATTTGTATGCAGACATACTCTTAATGAGTATATTTTTGCCAAACTTGCACTGGAATAACTTGATATGTGCTGTGAATATGAAGGTTCAAGTACTTAGTGGAAGGCAGTGGGGGTAAGGGTGGTAGGGGGGCTTAACCTGCAACCACTACATTAAAAGTTGAGTTCGTTGGGCATCTTAAAGCACTATCTTGGGTTTAAGACGTTTTCTCAAAATAAAATATCTAACTGTTAACCTTTACTCTATTAAGCAACGGTCAGAATAAACATTTGCCTGAAGTAAATGTTAGAAATCAAGCTGAAGGGAAGTTGTCTCATCAGAATCATTTTCACTGCTGCCAGGGTTGCTGGGGGCTTGTTTTTTTTTTTTGTTTTGGCTGTTGTGTAACTGATTTATCACATAAACTTGTTCTAGCACACTTATGAGACTTCAGTCAAGGAAGCATTGTCCCCACATCAGGTCTTTCATTGATGTGACAACATTGCCTCGATCTTAGAATCTGGAGTGATCTTTGGTTGATATACAGAATTCTTCATGCATCCACGCTTGCAGTGTTCTGTCTCATTTATTCTGTGCATTTTGTCTTCTCTTCTAGGTACACTTTCCAGATGTAGAAAGAGTAGAATGGTTGAACAAGGTAAATATTGGTCTTCTCCCTTTCTCATTCACACTTGCTTTTCTCGGCTGCTCTCAGCCCACTCCCCTGCTGTGCTGTGCACCTCTGGTTTACTGAGAATGCTGTGAGATATAAATAGGCTGTAATCTAGATCTGTGTGCTGTCCCTGTGCAGTGATGGGGTTTGGAGATTAGAATAAGATGCTCAAAGATGCGGGGGTGATAAGGAACAGCAGCTTTCTCTCTTGTCTACTCAGTGCCTAGCAATACCCATACATCTAGGCCAGGGCTGCTCAACCCTTATTAGAAGGCATTCAGCCACAACCTATCAGCTTGGGTGACTACTTTATATTTCTCTTTTCCCATTCACTTGATTTCATTGGTCAAGAGCTGTGGTTCACAAGCCTATTCATAGGGATCCATCCTGCATACCGTATGTTTTTACTCTGAACCTAGTTTGGCACACACAAATTTTCATCCCAGCTGAATGAAATCTTGAGTTTTTGAGTGAGGTGTGCCTCGAGGGTGTTTCTAACCTCTGGGCACAAGGTTGTAAAGTCCTAATGTAGGCTATTGATCAGCATGTCTTTATGGTTGCAAAGTATGGACCCACCCTGCTATACTCATCCACTCACTGCATATTTCATAGTGGAACTGCTGCAAATACTTGCAGTATCCTCCTTTGGTATAGTATGTTGAAATCGCTTTAAAGCTAATTTAGCTTGTGGTCTGACCAGCATTTATAGCTGACTGCAATTTCGTGGCCATTAATGGAAACTAAAATTGACTTTTGACAGTCTTACATTGTTCGCAGCTGGGAGACAAATAACTAATACAGTCCAGAGGCTGCATACTGCTACACTACATCCAAAATCTATGACTGAGAAATCAGTGATGCATAGAAAGTAAATAGCTTCCGTCCCTTTATAGAGGTAAAATACTTTTGTGCAAGGTATTATGCTAATTGTAGCCCCCGAACAAAGTCAGTCGGCTACTATGGATTCACGTGTCGTCTCCGCCGCTGCCGCCACGTCCGCATCCGTAGTGGACACTCTACAGGCTGTAATTTTTGACCGATTTCTTTCATATTTGGTATGGACATGTGCTGTACTTCACTTACGACACCTATCGATTTTGGTTGCCACGGTGACCGTATTGGCCGAATTATATGCAAATTAGTGGCAAAACATACAGATTTCCTTGTGGACGCAGTACAGGCTGCAATTTTTGACCGATTACTTTCATAGTTGATATGAACTTGTGTTATACTTCACTTGTGACACATATCAATTTTTGTTGCCATAGCAACAGTATTGGCCAAATAATACGCACATTAGTGGCAAAACATAGAGATTTCCTTGTGGACGCAGTACAGGCTACAATTTTGGACCGGTTACTTTCATATTTGGTATGGACTGTAAGATTCTCATTCCTGTTCTAATCTACTCAAGTCGCGAACACTGTGAATCAGTCACATCAGTTGGCGAAATGGTCATGATCCACTTATCATAAGTACAATACACGTGGTAATTTCTGACAACGACTTGTTGCACCTACCTGGCATAGCCATCAATTATAGTGTAGCGGCCGGGAGTGAGCAATTGAAGAGCTGTTTCATCCAAAGAGACTGTAATTAGCATTGTCGAAGTAATTAATGCAATTAATATGTCTGGCCAACTTCAAAGCTTTAGTCATGTATAAAAAATCTACTTTGGGGAGGCTCCGGGTTCACTTTGACTCCGCTGAACCCAGAGTACGTTACCCGGAATTGTCCCTTCCTTCCTTTTTTTTTTTTTACAGGACTTACTTCACTTATAACACCTATCGATTTCAGTTGCCATGGCGACAGTATTGGCCAAATTATGCGCAAAAAAGGGGAGAAGGGGGCTTTCAGGGGCTACACCCTCGCAGCTGATTGGACTGTCTAGTTTTATTTTTTTCCTATTAGTGTTAAAGGGATAGTTCACTTTTTTTGAAGTGGGGTTGTATGAGTTACAAATTGCCACTACTTACATTAGATGCAGTAGAAAGCTCTCTGATCTCCTCCAGGTAGCCGCACCAGGGCATAGTGCTGGGTGGAAATTTAGGCGATACACTGTTGTGAACGGAAACACAGAAACAGCGTATTTTCGCAGCCTAAAAGAGGTCCTACCTGAAAATAATACACCATTTCAATTGTACGCTATATTTAAAAAAATTACAGCACTTTTAGCTGCTCGAAAAAAAACACAGTTGCTCTTGAACTAACCAACTGACGTATTCCTGCGCGAGGCGCATCGTAGTTCACTGCGCGCTGTAGCGATCAGCTGTTTGGGTCAGACTGAGCGGTTTGTGGCAGAGCCGGATTTTCAATGGCATAGAATCACGTCTCAAATTTAAAAAAAAAAAAAAAAAAAAATACAATAACCAGCACAGTAGATAAACAGTATGTGGCTGCGTAGATCCTATGCGATATCAATTTGTGCTGCAATGTTACATTAGACTTTTTCACAGGTGTTTCACTCTTTTACCTGATGCTTGGGTACAGCAGTGCTCTTCAGCGTGCACCGTTGAGATTTCCCTGAATGTAGCCTAACGAAATCCTCTTTGGAAAAATGAATACTGCAAACACGGAGTTCTTTTAGGGATACGGGTGGCATATCAATATCCGTGTTGAGGCAATTAGCCACAGCTACAAGTCCAATATTCCGCAGAGGAATGCGGTGGAAGCTGTAAGTGCACCAGGATACAGCTTTGCTTTCACGTCCAAGAAAGCGACACACACGGACCATTTTCGAAATATTTGCACAAGTTAAATGGCTGTCCGATCTCGCAACCGCAGTTAAGCCGCTTGCACACTGGACGCGAAACAAATTTTTCGCACACAGATTACATTCAAAGTCAATGCGAAGATGTGAATACACGCGTTTGTGCAAGCAGCTTTACTGTGACCCAAACAGCTGATCGCTACAGCGAGCAGTGAACTACGATGCGCCTCGGAGGAATACGCCAGTTGGTTAGTTCAAGAGCAACTGTGTTTTTTTTTTCTGAGCAGCTAAAGTGCTGTATCTTTTTAAATATAGCGTACAATTGAAATGGTGTATTATTTTCAGGTAGGACCTCTTTTAGGCTGCGAAAATACGCTGTTTCTGTGTTTCCGTTCACAACAGTGTATCGCCTAAATTTCCACCCAGCAGTATGCCCCGGTGCAGCTACCTGGAGGAGATCGGAGAGCTTTCTACTGCATCTAATGTAAGTAGTGGCAATTTGTAGCTCATACAACCCCACTTCAAAAAAAGTGAACTATCCCTTGAAGTACAGTGCATGATAATATGGATGTGGACTCAAAGGTGATAAAGATAGTTTTGTTACAGTTATTAGAAACCCTACATGCTGTCTGTCTGACATTGACAAAGCTGTAGGATTTCTAATCATTCTGAAAGGTGTTTGATAAAGCACACCTTTCTTTATTTTCACCTCTCTACCTCTGAGACACAGTCGTAATGAACTGTCAAAGTCTTAAAAACTCAAGCTTCCGCCAGGGTGCATCTCCAAGGCCAGGACACTCACTCACACCTTGCTGTGTCAGCCTCTGCTTCTGCCAACATTATAGTTGACTTTTTAATGTCTGAGGGAAGAGCTGAAGTGTTTTTCTTCTGGCCTCTCAGACAGTGAAGCAGATGTGGCCCTTCATTTGCCAGTTTGTGGACAAGCTGTTTCGGGAGACCATTGAGCCGGCGGTGAAAGGGGCCAATGCTCACCTCAGCACCTTCAGCTTTGCCAAAATCGACATGGGGGACAAGGTGAGCTCAACGTCTGCTCGTCTCACAGATGGCAAAAAGTTCGGCCAGGTCTACATACTCGCGCCACTGTTACGATTTGGAGCACCAACTGTGCCGGTTGTCAGAATGGAGGCTGCAGAGGTTTCCCTGACGTCTTTTTCTTTTTTTTTCTTCACTCTTGCTGGTCTTCCCCCTGTCTTCAGTTATTCCCCATTTGTGGAGGATTTCTTGATACTTTGAATATGTTTGTGAGCTGGTGTTGTAGTACATTTTGTCTCCACTTGTTATCATTGAATCACCGTAAAAATGTGCAGCCAAAAACATTCTGATGAACACTATTCCAGTGTTGTAGAACTCTATTGCTTTTAGCTATATTTTTATCAGAATTATAATATCTATTTACGAACATTCATTTTATTATCATTAGTGATCTTATGCTTACTTGTAGATGAAAATGAGTAATTTTTTTTGGCTTGGATGCAGATTTTTATTTTTTGTTTTCAGTGCCGAAGGCATGATGCCATTTGTGCATTCCTCCTATCACTGAAATGTCTTCCATCTGTTAGGCAGAGCGCTAGCTGTTGCGTATCATCTGACGCATAGCCGCAGCCGCAACTACTTTGCACTCTGTTGTCCAGCGGCTGTGTTGTATAGTCTCTTCTTTAAAGGACTAAATTAAATTCATGGCTGGTGCTGCCAGGCAGCAGTTGTCCAGAGACCCAAAGGAGTTCAGCGGTCTGTGAAACCTCCCTGCATGATAACACCACAGCCCATTATGTAGCATTCTGTAAGGCCCCTGGGCATCGCACGACTTGCTTGATTCACTTCAGGCGCAGACAATTAGGCACTATGTTACTCTGCAAAAAAAATTACCTGCTGAGCTTTCATCTCTACAGTATAATGGCTACCAGCAAAGTTTCTGCAAGTTTGATTCGGTGTGTAATGAGTTGTCCTCAAATCTGTTTGATTTGCAGTATAAGTATCTCTCTGGTTGTCACCATGATTCCAAGAAATGCTTTACTTAAGAAAAAGCTGCTGTGGTGAGAGTGGAATTTTATGCAATATCATGGTTCATTGTGTCATACAGTGTGTTGGTTCCTAATGCCTTTATGTGAGTGTGTACACATATTGCCATTGTTTAGAGTTTTAAGATTTAAAAAAAAAAAAAAAGTTTTTACTTTAGTTTTTAAAGAGCAGGGAGAAGTAGTGGCTCATGCACCCCATTACTGAAAATGCTAGAACCGTTAAAAATAATTGACCCAGTCCGCTCTCATTTTTTTACTGTATGCACTGGACTTGTGTTGAATTAGCTTCACAAAAAACTTTTCCAGTTGGCTACTTGACACCTTTTTGTTATTATACCCTCTGGGTGTGTTCTTTTCTATTATGCTGCAAAACAATGTGGTGAGCAAGTGCGTGTGTACTTTGTTTTCATAGTGGTTATTCTCTTTTTGCACCATGGCCACAACAAAGGTGAAACAACTTTGTTACTGCTTTATAGTCAATTCACCAGCCTATAAAAATTCCACAAGAACTCCATAACAATTCTTGGTCATGTGTGTCATGTGTGTTTGTGGCAAATGAAAACAGACGTCAGCCTTGAGAAAAAACTCCGGCGGCTTGCTGGTGCCTGTGTGTTCCCTGCACTACGTTTCATCACGCCCTACTACCACCTTGGTGGCTGGAATACTGGCTGTGTGCTGGCTACATGTAGAGTTCCCATGTAGAGTTGCTACATGAGGGTTCTTGAAAATCTGGTAATGGAGCCATTTTGTGGCCATTGCATTACTGGGCACCGTCTCCAAGTGAATTAGTTTTTTTCCATTTTATATTTTCTAATGTCTCACCATTTTCCCCTCTTATGCTTGTTGAAACCATCACTTGTTGGTTTATTGTTTTAACCGTCTAAATTAATGTGTTTCCCTTCTCAGAAAGAAAAAAAAAAATCAATGATTTACATTGTGTGAAACTGCCTGGTTTTTTTGCTGTGGATACAAAATGCCTCCTGTTCTTGAGTTGTCATGACTCTATCTAGGAACTCTAGCTGCATGTTGTGTGAAGCGCACACTATGAGTGTCTCTGTCTTTGCTCAGCCCCTCAGGATTAACGGGGTCAAGGTTTACACCGAGAATGTAGACAAGAGGCAAATCATCATGGACCTGCAGATCAGGTGACGAGTACACCTTCAATTTACAGTGTAGTCTCTTGAGACTCGGCTGCCTCCAATTGATGGATTGATTTTCTTTATTTCATGTGCTGTTTTTCAGCTTTGTGGGAAACACAGAAATCGATGTCGACATCAAAAGGTACTACTGCAGAGCTGGCATCAAGAGCATCCAGGTGATACTCCCATTGACTGTTTTTTTATGCTTCATTTCCTGATTCAGGCTAGGGTTGTGCTTGGAGTGTGAACTGGGAAATCAATGATAATCATTCATTAAGTGTGTGTATGTCAGTGTAGGGATTGTGCCAGTATCTGTAGAGGAGATTAGAGAGTGAAGCACCTATATTCATATAACCTCTGATCTGGGATCCCTTGCCTAATCCTATCCAGTATGACCAATAATTTACACCTGAACCTGAAAATTTTTTTCTGAGTACGAACCCAGGCTCTCGTGAATTCCTGTCCGTCTATAGGTGATTGGTGATGCGAGATGCACATTAGGACTTTACGTAGGGGGATGAGGATGTAGGAGGCACAGAAATGCTACCTGCTTACATGTGTTTGACCATGTGCTTTGCATCCTTTTCCCACAGCCTTTTCATGTGTTATTTGTTGTTTTCTGTGTGCATGTACACCTGCACAATGCATGCACTTGTGATCACCCACGCTCGCATTCACACACACACACATATATGTGCACATGCACACACAAATGCACATACTCAAGCAAACACGCAAAGCAAGCATCCAAGACTGGTATGTTTATCCAACACAATTTTGTTATGTCTTTCTGTTACCCAAATTACACTTATTCATTGCTTATATAGGCCTGGAAAGTCTTACTGTCATATTTAAAAAATGCATTACTGAATAAATGTGCCGATTTTATGCTTTATGGAAAAATGAAGAAAAACTTCCTTTATCAGAACGAGAATTTAAATGCCGGCACTGGCTATGTCTCTCTTGGGTATGTTTCCCCTACTGTGGCATCCAGTTTTGGAATACTACCTAATGAGGAACCTTTTAAAATTTAAAGCTTTCATTTCCCCAAATGAGCCCTCAACATAATTCTGAACATAATTGTTTCAGTTGCAGAACTGACCTGGGGTTTTCGGCATGGCTCTCTGGAAGGCCTTTTTTCATGCTGACTATAAATTGTTTCATGGAACAGAAATTTCCTAATTATACGAAGTGCTTTTATTTTACATGTTGTGTTTCATCACTTTAGTTAACAATCCCAATAATAGCATCGTCCTTGATACCAGTGGGTTTTTATAAAGTGCTTTAAATGTTGTTCGTATCTGAGAAAATTGAAGCAATTAAGTGGTTTGCTATTCTCGGGCTCATTTAGCAAATACGGCGCAGTGCGTGTGGTTCGGGCGAATAATAGGCCAAGAGCATCTCTGTGAAACTTGCATATCGGAGAGGCTCCTGTCAGATTAATGAGTTCTCATGGAGTCAGTGAGTGTGCGATCAATTAGGGGTGTTTGTGTATCTATATCTTTGTTGTCATAAGGTGTGTGTGTGTGTGTGTGTGTGTGTGTGCTAGTTTGTGTGAAAGAGAGAGAGCAGGAGATTGTGTGTGTGTGTGTGTGTGTGTGTGTGTGTGTGTGTGTGTGTGTGTGAGAGAAGGAAAGAGGGGGAGAGTTTGTGTTCATACAACATGAGAGGGAGAGAGTGGGTGTGTGTGCATGATGGGAAAGGATATTGAAAAAGAGAGATTGTGCTAAAGAAAGAATAAGAGTGAGGTTGTGTGTTTATTTCTGTGCATGTGTATTGGATTATTTTTTTCAGTAATGAGTGTGCATTTGTGTCTCTGCAGCTTCATGGCATTCTGAGGGTCGTTATGGAGCCGTTGCTTGGAGACATGCCATTAGTTGGAGCCCTGTCTGTGTTCTTCCTGAAGAAACCTGTAAGTAACAGGTCCTCCCTCACTCTAACCTCATTTTTTTCAATTATTTTTCAAACGTCAGCCATTTTAAATTGTGATGTTAATGGGTCAATCAGTACTTTACATGCACAGTTAAGTCAAGTTACGGTAATGGCCCGATTAGGCCATTTAATCGGACTACTGTCTTTGTCCCAGCGCGCATGAGCGGGAGGAAATTCGATTTATTGACCGAAACATGTCCATCTCCACAATGATAGGTGGGGTTATTCCCCATTTCAGCTTGTTTGTGTAGGACCTTTTTCTGGTTGACCTATTACATCAAAGACCAAACACTCGAGAAACAAGTTGGCTGGCGGCATACTGGTTGGATATCGAGCGGCGAGAACATGGACAACTTTACGGCTCTGCACATTTGATGGGGGCTGTACGCTATGCTGTTCCTACAATTGAGATGCGTGCTATCTCTGGTGGTTGTGGCGTTAGCCGAACCTCGGCGGCAATGCCACTATGCTCTACTTTGTGCCCTCTCTACTACCCCGGAGTGCATTTCCCAGAAGCGCAGTTGCTAACTAAATTAGCAACTAACTTAGTTTGTCCATTCACAGTCTTTGGTTCCAAGTATGTAAGTTAGCATCTGTGCTTTTGGGAAATGCACCCTGGGCTTCCCGTGCATGGTTGATGCGGGTCACGAGTAAAGACTGGTGGGAGAAAGTCGTTTTTCCCAGGGCGAGTGGAAGGCAAATTTTCGGATGACATTCGATAAATTATGCGGATTAATGGAAGAAGTTATGAGCCCTCAAGGCGTGACTGTTCAAGCACCAATACCCTTGCAGACGAGGATTGTTACTTTTCTGTACAGACTTGCTAGTTCGGCAGAGCACGGAGTTGTGAACTGTGAGTTCGGGATTAACTGTGGAGCACTCGCAGAGCACATAGTCCAGTTCTGTTTGATTTAAGCCTGTATTTGGAGGAATAATGCGACCAGTAACTGCATTATCTATGTGTTAGTCCGACTATGAAAAATTTGATTTAGCACGATTCAGGCAGACTAATATGTTTACACGAATTTTAAAAGTCTGGTTTTAGTCGGACTAACACAATAATTTGATTTTTTTCTAACGTCATGTAAACGCACTCAACGATTGCCTAGATGACGAGTAACTTCAGTAAACACCATGCATTTAGCAAGCCAGAGCGAACAAATGTAAATTAGATAGTAACTCATAGTAGGTAATTTTGTTGTCAAAGGTGGTATGAACTTACTCTTAAGATGCATAAAACCAAGTGGCATTAACTGTCATAGCCTGGCTAGTAGTTGAACAAAGTCATACCAGTTGTTAACAGCTTGAATTCAAATGTTAGTATTTGCTAGCTGTTGAAAATGAGTTGACTATTTAACAAATGTGTACTTGTCAAGTTACACTTAATCATGGGAAATTCGGTTTTACAAGGTTGTTGTCTGGATCCATTGAATTTTAATTTCAAGGTCCCCTATTATGCTGATCCTTCTTTTAATACATACAAGTAATGTTATAAGGTTGGATGTCCATACTCAACCTCTGTAAATTTTCTCAACATAAGGCACAGGGGTTTTGCCGTAATCCGAGAACGTGATTTCCTCTCTGAACAGCTCGTTCCGAGATCTTCACGAGATCTGGGCAAAACCTGATGTCAGGTTGTGCCGTCCAATTAGTAAAGACCTAGCCAGAGCCAATCACGGCTTTGGACCTGCCCACCCCGGAATTTATTCTATCAGACACAAATGAGCCCAAATCATTTAACGTGTAGATTTATCAGAATGTCTCCCAAAGCTGTTTGTACGTGTTTTTTTGGATGCGAAAAAAAAAGCACAACTATTTCTCTTCCAAAAGACGATGCCACCAGATATCAGGGGGGAGCTTTTTTGTTTGTTGGCGGCAAACAGCCACACTCAAAGGGAACATTAGCTATTTGTGCTTGGCATTTCACTGAAGACAGCTTTGTCAATAAAGGATAATTCGACGCTGGATATACGTCTCAGCTGCTTCTCAAACCTAGAGCAGTTGCATTAATCAAGTGCTCGGAGCCATAAGCTGTAAGTAACGATATAACAGCAAATAATGTAAGTGAAGCTGACATGTTACGGGTGGCTAGCAGGACCACTAACGATAGTTAGCACGAACAACTGGCCTCAAACGCAGGCTTTGTAAAATATCTGAAAATAAAGCCTGGATCAGTACCAACTGTCCGCGGGTCACAGACGTGGAAGCAGAAAGTTTTACCATTTTGTGTTGCTTTAATGCATAAGCCTACCTAACGTGATAGCCTGTTGAATGTGGCTGGAGCACTGTGGCTAACGTAGCTAAGTTACTGTTACTAATATTCATGTCCTAAATATGCCAGAGTAAATAATATCAAGGAGACATTCAACAGAAGATGCGTGAACATAAACCTCATTTGAAGCTAACTTTTTATACTTGTTTGTAATTTGGATGCTTGGTACAACTGTTCACGGTAACAGAACTTACTCTCTGCAAAACCCGTATTGCAGGGTAACGTTTGTCTCTGTCATTATGATGACCGCTTGGTTACTACCGCATGTTAGTTCGCGTTCCGTGCTACTTAAAAAATGCTCCTGGTTAACTTATAGGCAGTAATTCAGATTGCTATGCTTGAGTTACTTTGGTTAGCATCAAGGTGGTAGTTTCATCATAATGTTACCTGACCGTAGCCGCTACAGTTGAAGCTAACAGGAGAAGTGTTGTGCGTGTCTGCAAAGTTGGGCTGATAAGGCTGCTGTTAGACCAGATGTAGGCTTTGCGGAGCTTGGGGTACGTGTTTAGGTTTGTTTACTGCTGCTGTGAAACCATCGTTTTACTTACCCATGACCGGGGTCAACCGGGTACTTTGCCGTGGTGTGGGCTAGCTCTCTGATCCTATCGCAGTGATGGCAATCGCAAAACGCTCTATAATGTGTCTGGTATAACTAACGATTTCTCTGCATTGCCGTGGCGGAATTTCATCCACCTTTGATAATTGTTCTGGCTAATAAAAAGCCGAAAAAAAGTGGAGGTCAGATACGGATTTCCGGTAGAATTTATCGATTCGCTAGCTCCACATAAGCAATGCTTACAGGTCAATTCCACAGTAACTGACATAACATTTAGAACAACTTTAACTTCAGTTCCTCTGTAATTACATGGTGGATCACCACAAAATATCACAGGGATTCAAACATTTGTTGGTGCTTGAGAACCCATGTAATAGGTTTTATTTTGCATATTGCACTATCCCACATTTTGTCATTTTACAGGGTAACTGACGTAACGTGAAAAAATACCTCAATTTTTACATGCTTTTTTTAAATTGAAGATTTCTCTGAATTCTTTCCTTCAATCATCTTAGTCTCTCTGTTAAAAGAAGGTGGACAGTCACTTCTCCAGCAGTCAGAATGAAGAAAGTGTTTACGTTGGCTGAATTATATTTTCTGAGTCAAAAAGTAGGGTAACTGACGTAACATTCTTCGGTAACTGACGTATCGTGTCTGGGACTAAATGAGAAAACTGGGCTTCGTTGACTTTTCTGTGGCATATAATTCTGAGGAAGGAGTGCAAGCATGTTTCACTGACAAAAAAAAACACATTTTCAGTGCAGAAAGAAGTTCAATTCTATAGAAGTCTATGAGAAAATGACCCTACTTTTCCACCTGATTTATTACTTAAATAATGATTTTCCACACTACTTTATTATATGTATCGCAAGTTTCAAGTCTCCTTTGATATATCATGATGTTCATTTTTGTAAATTATGGTCCTCCATAGACTAGAATAAAGGATGAAGCCAGAATATGCTTTAGGGGCGTGGCTATCCTCTGGTCCTTGTCTGATATGGTCAGATCCACACGTAGATCCACCCATCGCTCCTCCCTGGATGTTCAATTCATGCTCTTGTCCAGTTGGAATCACATCTGATTTTAAAATGACAAAATAGCGCAACTCAAACTGCCAAAATCGAGGTTTCCTAAATGGTATGCTGAAACCAATGGGTGACGTCACGGGTGCTTCGTCCATCTTTTTATACAGTCTGTGGTACTAATAGTAGTTACCTATTGGCAAAACAAAAAATTATTCATAATATATGACAAAAAAAAATTTGCCCCCAAGGTATCATTTTACATGGAATCGACTTACACGGTTTGTGTGTTTTTGCTACGAAGTCATTTAGTAGCTTGGAGTCGGAAGTGTGTTTCGTTTTGCTGGAAATGGTTAACTGGAGCTTTTAGCAAAGTTTGTTCCGGGCAGCTAAGTAGGTATATAACATGACTATATAACAGTGCAGCTACAATCACATGCATGCAAGTCGAGACAGTATGAGCAAAACACTAAAATTTCAACTTGCCGCTAGTTGACATCCTGCTGTAAACGTTGCTGCAATACTTCAATTGCTTCCTCATCCCGTTGGGGGTTGGATTCGGGATCAAACAAGTACAGTCTTATGGCAATAGATGCCGCAGAGAGCTGTCGTGAAATACCAGCCATCTTGGTTTCCAGGTTTTTTGGGTCTGCACCCTCCCCTGGAATCGAAGCGGCCAGGTGGCCAATCAGAGCAGCGCCTCATTAGCATAGCCTCCCCGCCCACTCAAAACGGCTCATGTTTCAGCCCAGCACAGACTGGGTGAGAGAAGAGGTCTCACTAGGCCTGGATGTGCGTGGTTTTATTTTGTAACTGAATTCTTAACATTATTTTAAAGAGCCATTGGACATATTTTAAACGACTAAATACAGCATAATTTGGGACCTTTAATTATTTTTCTCCCAAAACATGTAATGATGCAAGCAAGCTGTACAACCTCCTTCGCAAGCCAGTGGCGACTGTAGCGCACCTATTTAAAATCAGTTTTACAAAACATTTAAAAATCAGTTTTAAAACCCATAATCATAAAAAGTTGGGACAATATATTACATTTAAACTGACAACAGTGATGTATAAATTATATTTTACTGGTATTGGGTTGAAAACAATGGACAGCACATTATTTGATGTTTTTGAAAATAAACTCTTAATTCAATTTTCATAGATGCAGTATATTTCAAAAAAGTTGGGCCAGCAAAGTATTTACCACTTTGTTATGATGCCATTCCTTTTCACAACACTTAATAAAAGTTTAGAGATGGAAGATCCCAAGTGATTAAGTATTTCAGGTGTAACTTGTTCCGTTCCTCCTGGAAATGAGTCTTGAATTGTGCAACAGTACAGGGTCTTCATTGTCTCATTCCTCCGGTTTCTTCCAGGAACGCTGGTTTCCTCACACAGTCCAAAGACATGCATGTCAGGCTAATTGGAGACTCTGAATTGCCCATCGGTATAGGTGTGTGAGTGAATGGTGTGTGAATGGTGTATGTGCCCTGCAATGGACTGGCGAGCTGCCAGGATGGGTCCCTGCATTTCACCCATAGTCAGCTGGCATATGCTTCAGCTCACCCGTGACCCTAGTGAGAAAGAAGTGGTATGGATGGGAAATGCACCACTCATTTTTTATTGGGGATAAGTCAGGACTGCAGTCCGGCCAGTCAAGCACCCACTCCCTCTTCTTATGCAGCCATGCCTTTGGAACGTGTGCAGAATGTGCTTTTAACTTGTTAGCGTCCATTTCTTCCAAAATCAACCTGAAATATTGATTTGTTTGACCACAAAACTTGTTTGCACTGTGAGATGGTCCATCGCCAATGTCTCCGAGCCCAAAGAACTTGACAGCACTTCTGGACACTGTTATCATAAGGCCTCCTTTTTGCACATTAAAGTTTTAGCTGGAATTTGTGGATGTAAATGCATATTTTAGCATTTGACCAAGGTTTGCCTCAGTACTCTTGAGCCCAAGTGGTTATGTCACTTGCAGACAAATTGCTGTTTGTGATGCAGTGCTGTCCGAATGATCAGAGATCTCGGGATATTCAGCTTACGCTCATGGCCATGTCCTTTACGCACAGAAATTTCCCCAGAATCCTTAATTTGGGGGTAATGCAATGGTATTACACCCAAATCCCATGGGCTTGATAAAGAAACAAGATGAATTGTATTTGGTTAGCAGTTTACGCTATATCTCTTTATTTAGGCAATATCAAGTCTTGAAATAGAAGAAAAGTTGTTTGCCTAATAACAAGGAACATTTTGATTGATAAATCAGTGATTAATACAATATTTAAAGACTGTGGCCCTTTGAATCTTGGACATTAAAACATTTCCTCATTTGCAACAAATGAAACACTGAGTCATTGAACTATAAAGGTTCAATTTTCTTTCTATATAAAAAATGAGCTTTGTAATGGCACAAAACTAGTTTCAAATGATCTTAAATATTTTAGAGCTAGTTATTCTTGAGTTAAAAATGATATACACAAAATTTTGATGCAAACTATTCAGTTTCAGTTTCAAATTTTGCACCGCCATGACAGTCTACCAATTATGCAAGGTCTCCAATGTGGTACGTGATACGTGATTTCGATCTTTGAATACTGAATAAAGTTGTATGGGCGCATGGCGTGATTTTGGAGTCAAAACAAACCTTAGGTCCTCACCTATTGGCTGAAGTACAACAGAAGGCACTTGGATGAATATAACAATGATTTTGATCAGGGTGAATCACACAAGGTTGAGAATGCCCTATGACACTGTTGGGACTTAAACGATTAATTACTGTATATTATGCACCATAGAGGGTTAAATATCCAAATCCCTTACTGTTTTTTTTAGGAACATTATTATCTTGCAAATTATGTTTTTACACATTTGTGGACAAATAGGTGATTCTCAGTCCATCTTTGGTCATTAAGGAGTAGGCCTTTCCTGGATGCAGCTAGACATCAGTTGTTTCAAATCACATTTTATTCTATTTTTTTTCCTTATTACTTGACCCAAATTGCCCCATCCAAGCTTTTTCTGTGAGGCATTGTAGGCTTGAATTGCAAGAAAGGATGTATTTTTACAAATAAAATAAAGTTGACCAGACGAAACCTTAAATGTCTCATCTTCATACTTTTTCCATACCGTCTCAGCTTTTTCTGAGTTGTGGTTGTGCATTGGGGGGGGCTTACTATGGCAGGCAAACAGATTTATCCACGCTCAGTGAGGGTGTGAGTGTGTTGTCACTGCCTGATAGTTTTCTACACTGACTTCTGTCAGGTAAGCATCATGGCTCAATCTAGACCAGTCTCTTCCCTTCTCAAGCTGGATTACCCTTCTCCCAATCAAGACCAGTTCCTTTCTCTGTTACCCAGATGAGTTTTTTGGCCCGTTTATACATTCTTGTCCACTCTTAGCATAATTGTAGCCCCTGGATGAAGTCGAGTAGCTACTATGGATTCATGATTGTTGTCTCTGCTGACGCTGCATCTGTTGAGATTTTCTTGTGGACGCTCTACAGGCCACAAATTTCAACTGATTCCTTTGATATTTAGTGCGGGCATAGGTTACGGTTAGGTCACTACATATACATCTACTACGTTGCTTGCCACGGCAATAAAACTGGCTGAATAAAGCACAGTTTCATGCTTAAAATGTGTCTGTTTCAGTGTGTGGCTTGTGAGTGCTCTAGGGGTCAGAGTTTTCAAGATATCACAAGCGGGCACTTGGGGGGGCCTACATGTATGCGATCGTGGATGACCGGACTGTCTGGCTTGATCATTATTCCTTCAGGAACTAACTGCACTCCTGCAGTGTGCCAGAAAATGATCAGGTTCTGATAAATGTTTTCTATGCGGAGTCCAGCACTTTGAAGGGATATAAATTAGGCTTTGCCTTCCCCTGTGAATTTACTTTCCCTTGGAGCAGTGAAAATGTCAATAGCTGACTCATTTTAGATCAACATAAACCCCAGGCCCTCCACCCTCCATTATCCTGTGCCGTGCAAGGGGTGGAAAGTACAATACCTCTGAAATCAGTTTTTACATTGAGCAAAAAGGGGCTTTCTGCTGAACATTTACCTCTGTGATGTAAACCCACCTCCCGTCCTAATTGCATTATCCCATCAGTCCTAACTCTGTGGGAAATTTAAAGTGTTAAGTATCATTGCTATTATACTAAATTCATGCCTCAGGAATAAAAGGGCACTTGGATGTAGTCTGCCCTTTAGTTCAAAAGGATTGGTTGCTTTTTTCAGGGTGACGGGACCTTTGTTCAGGGATTTTGGTGACTGATATTGAAAGTTTTTTTTTTTTTTAATGTTGGTGCAAGACTCCTCTAGGTGGGTTAGACTGTAGCAGGCAGGGAAAACCTCATTCTCTCACTTTTTCATGTCTTGGGTGCTTTTTCTCCTATGTTTGTTGGTGCTGCTCTAAAACCTCTAGCTCTAAAGGGATACATGAATGTACAGCTCCATAATGCTCTTGTCAGTTCGCGTCTGTGTTACTGACACTGTTTGTGCCCTGTGGTCTCGAAAGTCTGTGAAAAACCGGTCTTTAAATCCTGAAAAGCCGCTGTGGTCTGGTATCACCAAGGCAACATTGATTCAGTGACTCTCACTTGCTCAGTCAGGCTGACTGACTTCAAATCCTTTGACTTTGTACTCTTCTGGTGAATACTGTACAAACTTTATTAAATACTTAACGTAAAATATTTTGACATTTTACTTGATTGCTCGAGATTTTACAGTTGGTGGTGTGTCAGCTGGAACCAGAGAGAGTGAATTCCTAACTTGCTTAGAGAAACGAGCCTCATTCTTATTTGCTCCATTATATCATCTGCTGAGCAAAGCCGCACATTATGACAGCAGGAAGGGAGGCCGAAAGGCTCTCGGACTGATTTCACTCAGCACAACTGTTGAGTGTCTATAGAGGGGAAACACAATTTTAACTTCCTGATCATTATGTTTTCTGGTCTATTATATGTGATGTTCTAAAATGGATTCATTCATTTTTTAAAAGTACTGTAATGTTGTATAGTTGTATAATATAAATTTTTCTTTACTAATTAGTTTTGGATATTATTGAATTTTGCAGGTTGTAGCTGCCCACGCCTTAACTGCATTACTGCAGTTCAGTGTATGCTTTATACACTTGTATATATGTGTGTGTGTGTGTGTGTGTGTTTTATATATATTTATATACAGTCGTGCCAAAAATTATTCATACCCCTACCCATTTTTGGGTTTTTTCAAGATATTTTTTGACAAATCAAATTTATTCTTGCACAAATGGCCCATAAGGCTGTCACAATTCACGGTAAACAATTTTTTGAGAAATACAATACTTTTTGGTATTTTATTTGACAGAGTTACAAAAAATGCCATGTCCAGAATTATTCATACCCTTTTCTCATTAATTGATGGCAAAACCTTTATTCATGATTACAGCCTCCAAACGCTTCCTGTGGTTGATCACAAGGTTTCTACACGTTTCCACGGGGATTTTGGCCCACTCCTCTTTGGCAAACTTCTCCAGGTCCTGAAAGTTTAAGGGTTTCCTTGACATGACCTTGGCCTTCAGTTCCCTCCGCAGATTCTCGATAGGATTGAGGTCAGTGCTCTGGCTTGGCCACTCCAAAACGTTCACTTTGTTGTCCACTAACCATTTCTTGACGGATTTGGCCGTGTGTTTAGGATCGTTATCCTGTTGGAAGATCCATTCCTGCCCAAGACCTAGTTATTCGCCGGATTGCGTAATGATTTCACTGAGGATCTGGATATACTGGTCCTGTTTCATAATGCTATTAACTTTAACAAGGTTTCTAGGCCCATTCGCTGAAAAGCAACCCCAGAGAATGATACTCCCGCCACATTTTTTGACTGTTGGGACTGTGTTTTTCAGGTTGAACGCTTCACCTTTCTTACGCCAAACAAAAGCCCCATCTCTGTGCCCAAACTGCTCCATCTTTGTTTCATCCTCCATAACATTGACAGCCAGAAGCTTGTATCTTCATCCAGGTGAGCTTTTGCGAAGGCTAGACGAGCTCTTGTGTCTGGGTTGGAGAAGTCTAAGTGATGTAAGAAAGGTGAAGTGTTCAACCTGAGAAAAACTGTCCCAACGGTCAAACACGGTGGAGGGAGTATACTGCTCTGGGGTTGCTTTTCAGCGAGTGGGCCCAGACGCCTTGTTAAAGTGAATGGCATTATGAAACAGGACTAGTATATCCAGATCCTCAGTGAAAACATCAAGCAATCAGCCAAAAAACTTGGTCTTGGGCAGGAATGGATCTTCCGACAGGATAATGATCCTAAACACACAGCCAAATCTGTCAAGAAATGGTTAGTGGACAACAAAGTGAACGTTTTGGAGTGGCCAAGCCAGAGCACCGACCTCAATCCTATTGAGAATCTGTGGAGGGAACTGAAGACCAAGGTCATGTCAAGGAAACCCACAAAACTTAAGGACCCGGAGAAGTTAGCCAAAGAGGAGTGGGGCAAAATCCCCGTGGAAACGTGTAGAAACCTTGTGATCAACCACAGGAAGTGTTAGGAGGCTGTAATCGTGAATAAAGGCTTTTTCATCAATTACTAAGAAAAGGGTATGAATAATTCTGGACATGGCACGTTTTGTAAATCTGTCAAATAAAATACCAAAAAGTATAGTATTTCTCAAAAAATTGTTTACCGTAATTGTTACAGCCTTATGTCAACTTACTGCGTCATTTGTGCAAGAATAAATTTAATTTGTCAGAAAATATCTCAAAAAAAAAAAAAAACTAAAATTAGTAGGGGTATGAATAATTTTATACTGTGTATGTGTGTGTATATATATATATATATATATATATATATATATATATATATATATATATAAACCCAAATATCTGTCTCATCTAAGCTTGGTAGCACTAGTGATGGTTGGCAGCAGAATATCAGGGAGTGATTAATGAACGAATGGAGTAGGTTAGGTGCTGCAAAGTACATCATGGTTCAGTGACTTCCAGCACCACGGAAACCTCAGCGTTCGCATATGGTCCCTGGCTTGGCATCTAGTATATCCAGTTTCCATGTCGGATTGTGGATTTGGTCAATGCTTTTATTCAGATGGGCCTCTCGAACTGATTGGGTGGTATCTCTGTGATATATGTCTTCGGTGCATTTGTGTGTGTGTGTGTGTGTGTGTGTGTGTTTGCGCGTGCGGTGTTCATGTCGGTCATAGCCAGTAATGTTCTAGCTGCATTGCGAAAACAGTTGTGTTTTACAGCTTATTTATTTATTTATTAATTATTATTAATATTAATTAAATTTTTTATAGCAGCAAGTCGTTTTAGGTTTTGAGCACCCATCAGCGTAAACAAAAATCTGTGCCTATGCCCCCAGACCCCCTGCTGGGGAGGCGCGCCGATAAACACTTCGCCCGTATAGATGGTCGTACCCAAAAAAAAAAATCCTGGCGGAAACCCTGAATGCACATACCAAAGCAAGTACAATACCCCCGCTCTACCCCTTTTGGGGGGGGCAGGGTAAAAAACCAACACCAGTTTGATGCATATTCCTTTGATTGCACATTTAAAGAAAAAATAAAAAGTTTGAAATCTCTTATTGAAAAACTCAACTCAAATTTGATTGATATTCCTTGTAGTACACAATTTAAATACGTGCCTTAGGAAAATAAATCAAAATGCAGTGAACCCTTTCGACTTTCCAATCTGATGACAATATTCAGCTTTCTTTGTCACATTTTGTATGCATAAGCTGAAATGAGCAGTTGGTCCACTCAGAGTCAGATTCTTTCATTGTCATTGTAAATAAATACAACGAAATTCAACACAAAAGATAAAAGGGAGCTCATTATAAAAGTAATAAATAATAATAAAGGAGGGGATAAGAGAAATATTATTCATTCATACTCTAACATTCTGCACACATACATACACACACAAGCAGTGCCAACGTATGCTGTGAACATAAAATAATTTAAAGTTATTGCACATAAAAATAAATAAAAGGTTATTGCACACAATGTAAAGTATAGCATTATTGGCTGTGTGATTACAGTGCAATGTTCAATGTGGTGATGGCTCTAGGGTAAAAACTGTTCAACAGTCTGGTAGCACATGTTTTTATTGTCCTGTGACGCCTGCCTGAGGGCAGAAGGTCACACAGATGGTGGGCAGGGTGAAATGAGTCCTTGAGGATGTTTGTTGTTTTTTGGAGGCAGCGGGAGGTGAAAACAGCTTCCAGGGCAGGTAGGTGTGTGTTGGTTATTTTCTGAGTAGCTTTCATCACAATCTGCCGGGCCTTCTTGTCAGCTGCAGAGCCGCTGCCATGCCACACCAAGATGTTGTAAGTCAGGACACCTTCTACTGAGCAGTGATAGAAGGACAGCAGCAGGTGTTGTGACAGGTTGATCTTCCTGAGAGCTCTCAGGAAGTGAAGTCGCTGTTGTGCCTTCCTGACCATGCAGTTTGTGTTGTGTGCCCGTGTGCAAATATTAGATGCTATATGGCTCTTTGCTTTCCTTGGCTTTATTTTGTTTATCGGAAAATCTGTAGATACACTTTAAGTAACACTGTCATTGTACAAGTTGGAGCTATCAAGAGAAAGGGCCATTGTATTCGCTGTTCTTGGAACAAATGCCGTCCACTGACTGATGGGGAACTCAGGATTTTACAAGGAAAGATTGACAAAAAGCTGACTTGGTAATTTACACAAATTAATTTGCCATTTTTGCCAAGGGCCATTCTTATAAAGTGGACTTTTTTCAAAGTATATGGTGCTTAAAAGTTCAATCAAAAGTCTGCAATATATAGTGGGTTAAATCAGCGGGGCACAGCAAGGGTTGGCGCGTATTGGGATTTTTTGTCAACCTCTGCTTATCCTTTTAATTAGCTCCATTTCCTAGTGCCCTTGCATTTAAATGAGCTCCAGCTTTAACCACCAGCAGCCTCTATGAAGATTTTTATAGTGGCTCGAGTCCTTGAATGAACCGTGTTATTGCACACTGTCCATTTTTTCCGAAAGTTTTTACAATGCTGAAGTACAGGAGTGAACCAGATATACTGCGGTCCAGATTGCCAGTGTTTCCTTATGATTCCTGATGCTCAAGTACAGGAGTGAACTGGATTATTACAGACTCCTGGTGTTTCCTAGAAATTTTGCTGTGCTGAAGCACCTCACGCCCAGGAGTGAGCTGGATTATAACAGACTGCCATTGTTTTCTTAAGATTTTACTGTACTCAAGTACACAAGTGAACCAGGGATACTGCGATAGAGACTGCCAGTGTTTCTTAAAGATTTTTTTGCAGTGCTCAAGTACAGGAGTGAACTGGATATTTTGTAGTACAGACTGCTAGTGTTTCCTGGAGATTTTACAGCTCTCAAGTACAGGAGTGAGTCAGATTAGCAGAATAAATTGTTTTTTTTTTTTAAGTATGTTACAGTGCTCAAAAACAGGAGTAATCCTGATTCGCTGAATTACTACAGACTTTCCATGTTTCATAACGATTTAACAGTGCTCAAATACTGGAGTAAACCAGATTAGTAAAATTAATAGACGCTGCCAGTGTTTCGTTAAGACTTTACAGTGCCCAAATACAGGAGTGGTCATGTACAGATCAGCCAATCCATGAGTTGTGCGCCGTTGGCATAAACGAAGACATAATTGCTGATTTGGTGCTACTTGACACACTTATACTCTTTCATGTTAAAGTAAATCCTGGAACTGAATTTGCAAATAAACTATGGAATCTTTGTGAAGATTTTCATTTATGCGGAGTTCAGGTTCAGGCGGTAAACTCCCGGTGCAACATGTTGTGTGTGGTCCATGAGGGGGGTGGGTGAGTTTCCGGAGCAGTTCTGGGTGCCTCTGAGCCAACTCTCCTCGAGTCTCAACCTGCTTCATTTTGTATGCTCCTTTTCTCTGCTACCCTGTGAAGAGCATCTATCTCAGCTTCAGGCTTTTAATGATAAACAATCAGTTTTCTTCCTCAAGTATAAAACAATAGCAAAAGTGACATTTTGCTTGACAAGGGAAATGATCTTGCCCTGTAGGTATGTCTTTAAACAAGAAAAATGATCTTGTCCCACTGGCAATCATTTTGTCTTGTCTAGCCCTCTCATGCATGAATTATGATAAACTCAGAAAAAACACTTTTAAGCAGCTGTACGCTGTGGTGACCTCTATGCATGAAAGGGCTAGATGTGTTTTGAAAAGACTGAAATAATTGGTAAGATGATAACTTGATTTTTGTTGCGTAACCTATGGTAGCCAGAGGTGTATCACTCCTTTGTGAGCTTTGGCAAACTAATCTCACAGCGATTTCTCATTTGCAGAAATGAGGGCTCACTCTATACAAGCAAGTGTAATTAATCTCCTGCCCATGTTCTCATTTCACACCTTCGCCAAATTTCGATGTGCTCACTGTACACCTGAGTTCACTGTTCTTGCAGAGTTCAGGCACTGCCCCTTTCCGAAACCTTCTTTTCTCCTCACTGTCTGCCTTCATATGAAGAAATGTAATTTGTTTTGTATAATACATTGCCAGATATTCTCAATCAGTGGTTGAGATTAGCTCTAAAGACCTAGTAAGAAAACTTTGGCTCAGTTTTTTCCTGTTTTTATTTGCCAGCAATGGCCGTCGACTCTGCTTTTTTGTGATGTTTGTTTTGTATAGCGCATGTGTTTTGGGGGCTCTGGCCTAGTGTTTCCCCTTCTCCTGGTCTGTAAAGTGTCTTTGTGACCATCTCCTCTCAAATGTGCAATACAAAAAAAGAATGGTTGCCCATCTGTTAGTTGATGTGGTCTAGTCAAAGGCAGAAGCAGGAAGCTAGTTGGTGTGTGTTGCCATGGTGTTGCTGGTGTGGTTGCTGTCAGGGTGGATGACCGAAAATCTGAGAGCTGCTCACTTTTCACGCTCACTGGGCTTTATTTTCCTAATGTTCTAAAGGGGCTGAACCGACGCTCCGTCAGCAATCTTAACAAAATGAAGTACATTGCAAGCTGATTCGAAACAATGTTTGTGTGGTTTAAGATAATGTGTTTGTTCACATGTCTGTGTGTCAGTGTTTATATGTATGAGTATATTGGTAACCAAATGCCTGTGCTAAGCTGATTCAACAATCAGAGACTATTTTCTAGAAACTGCCCTACAGATTGTTTTGCTTCCTTAATTTTGTTGTGGTGGTCTATTCTCAGCGACTGCAACTGTGGCCTTGGTAAACAAGGTTGTTATCAAATTACACACATATTTGTGAGCTTAACGTTATTTTAAAATGCTCCTTTCTGTTTTCTGCAGCTTTATCCATCTTTGCCTAATGACACCATTATTATGCAGTAGGTGGCTTTTATAGGGTTCTGATTCTTCACTATTATTTGCAGTAGTGGCCGTACCTGATAAATGAGTACTTGGAGTTTGCACGTTCAAATGGTACTTGGCTATAGCCAAGCTCTTGCCTAGATTCTGTCAGTATCTGTTTTTCAAAAAAAGTTTTACAAATTAATTGCGCTAATAGCACTCTGAAAGAAATGAGCATTTTCATTTGGTCCTGACATTATATTACATTTGGAAATTTGGAAACAACCTTTTCAATTTGTTATAAGTTGACTTTTAATGCAGAAATGTATTACATCAAGGTCTGTGTCAGCAGAAATGTTTGTTTGAAGGTCTGAAGTAAATTCTTTAATGCCCTGACTGATCGGTCTTTCTTTGTTATTCAGTTGCTGGACATTAGCTGGACAGGCCTGACGAATATGTTGGACATTCCAGGATTAAAGTAAGTATCCAGCTGTCTTGAAATGACTCACTATACTGTGAATGGGCCTGTGTGGATACTGTGTCCTTCCTGATTGACAGAGGGGTGTGATGTAAGATCCACCCCAATGTTGGGAGAGGAGAATCCAACCTTGCAGCTGCTATGGTTTGGATTTGTGCCAGCCTGTCCCGTCAGCTTTGTGATTGGCTGGGTGAGGGGTGGGGTAAGAATGGGTTATCATAATCTGCTCATCAATTTCAACAAAAATCCTCAGTCCTAATAATTATAATAATAATAATAATAATATTAACACCCTCATTTTGCACATCTGACCCACCTGTCTACAACATTAATATTGCAATAGCCCTGAAAAGTGAGGTCTTTTTGAGACCTTGCTTAACCCTTTCGTGCCTGCATACGGAAATTTTCATATAATACCAATTGTCTTCTCTGCCGGAATACGGCTTTTCAGTGTTTTTTTTTTTTTTTTTTTTTTTGATTGCCTTGGGGTCCTCAATCCTATCCAGAAAGGACCGGTGTGGGTACTGGCTTTCATGTTAACTAATCAGTTTCACTTTGGATTCTACTGATCACGGTCTTCACCAAAGATTCAAATTCAAACTGATCATGAATCTTTGAATATTTGCTCTTGATCTGTAAAATCTGCTACATATGGCTGTAAATGCATCCAACTTGTGCTGAAATGTATAAGCAACATTTAATTTTACTGTTTCATTCCCTGAAATGTTACAGTGAATTCAGTTTAATGAAAACTTTGAGCATATCTGATATCTGGTCTTAAATAAACTTAGGCAGAGTACTAGTTTTATTAAAGGTGGGCATCAAAGGGTTAAGCAATATACAGGGAAAAAACCACTGGACACTCTACCATATATCCCAGCTTTGTGAAACTTACAATGTACTGTTTTTTGTTGAGGTATGTCAACAAAATATCAGATATGTCTGATATGGACTGATTAAATGATGTGGTGATTATTAGAGGTTTAGTTCTGTAGTTATTTGCAACTGTCCTACCAAATGTCCGACTGTTTTTTTTTTTTTTTTTGCAGTTTCTGTTTTTGGTGCTGCCATTTGTCGTCATTGTTTGTGACACTGTTCCCATTGCTGCCTACAATAATTTTGCCATCGTTGTGACTGACGCACCTGCAATTTGGACTTCTCTTTTTAGGACCCCTTAAGTTTTTTGATGTTGCTCTGGAGACTTGCATTGGTAAAAGTTGCTGGTTAAGCATACAGTGGGCTCCAGAATTACTAGCACCCCTGACTGGCAATGCAAAGACAGTACTTGAAAAAATTCTCAAAGCATATTTATGGAGGAACTCTAAATACCAACATGTGAGAAATACTGAATTATATTAATGTTCCAATGGAACCAACCAAAATCATTTTCTGATTTAATTAACGTCTACCAAAATTGAACCATGTATTAAATTCCACGAATTTAAGTTTTATCCTTGTGTTAAGGAACTATATTGAACCATTACATCACTTTCTGATTCACTAGGGTATAAAAATGAGGTAAAACACGTGCAATATCCCTTTGTCATCGAACATCATGAAGAAAACAAAGCAACTGTCAGTTCAAAAGAGGCAGATGGTCATAGACTTTCATAATTCTGGTAATGGCCACAAGAAGATTCACAAATGATTGGATATGCCACTGAGCACTGTCAGGGCAATAATTAAGTAATTCCGAAGATATGGAGCTGTCGAAAACCTCAAGGGTAGAAGATGCAACTGTATTTTGCCCCCCAGGATACTGAGGAGGTTGGTGAGAGAAGCAACATAATCCCCAAGACTCACTGTGAAGGAATCGCGCGCCTGGGTGGCATCTTGTGGGGCTCTAGGACTCTTCATCACCAGAGATTTTGTTCCCGGACTTTTTGTCCCCATGGACTTTTTGTCCCCGGACTCTTCGTCCCCGGATTGTTTGTCCCTAATAATGCTTGCCCTCCTCCTGCATTATAACTCTATCCCTATGCCTAACCCTAACCCTAACCCTTATATCCTGGTGATCTGTCTGTCCTCCGTCCGTCCATCTGTCTGTCAACAATGGTGGCACATTGTTTTATCATTAAGGGACGAAAAGTCCTCGGGGACAAAAAGTCCAGGGACGAAAAGTCATTGGGGACGAAGAGTCTGGGGGCGAAAAATCCGGGGACAAAGAGTCCTGTAACCATCTTGTGGTCACCAGGCTTCAAAAAACACCATCAGGCGCCACCTTCACAACCACAGGCTCTTTGGAAGTGTTGCCTGAAGAAAGCCTTTTCTGACCGGAAGACACAGAAGCAAGCGCTTGGAATTTACTAGATATAATTTAAATTAAAGTGATGAATGGGCCCTCGCACCTTTGCGCGCGTTGGGGGTGGTGGTGAGATCCTGACGGGTTCAGGTGTGCACTCATGACCATTGGACAGTGGTAGACTGTGTAAAATTTGGGGATGATCGGGCACTGTAAAGTCACATTACAACGGTTTCCTGTGTGATTTTCCAACATCGGAATTCGTTGCACCGCCACAGCCACGGCGTTCAACAAAATAAAAAACTTTGCGCATCATTTGATTTCAAAAGTCTGTAGATGTTACAGACAAAATTTGAAGTCACTCGGATCAAATCTGTAGGAGCAGTTAGCTAAAATACGACCCCTGGAAATGGCCGAAAATAAACCAAATTTGCACTTTAAAATTAAAATTGCCAACTTCCTGTTGGGTTTAGGGTACGGCTCCAAGAGACTTTTTTGTGCGTCCGGGCATGGAACATGTATGTAACGATTTTCATGCATGTCAGTGAAACGTGCCGTGGCGGCTGCTGTTTAAAGGGCGTGGCCAAGCCATTTGGCCATTCCCAAAGCTGAAAACCATATCACACGTATCATGTTTGACTGTTATCAAACATGTGAAGTTTCAGGCAGATTCAACCATGTACACTGAGGTTAAAGCTACTTCCTGTGTAATGGCGAGACATTGATGCTCCCAGTACCGCCAGGGCAACGCCGTTTGACGATACGTCACAATTTTCATAATACAGCAGTATCAAGGTCTTGAGGCTATTCTGACCACATTTGAGTTGGATCTGCTCAACCGGCTACGAGTAGCGCGTCAAAGTGTAAAACATGTCATTTCCTGTTGCCAGCAGGTTGCGCTATGACTATGACGGGATATTGTCATGTGGACGTGTTCAGGGCGGGACTCTTATGAAATGTTAAGTTTGGGGCAGATTGGACAATATACATTGAAGTTACAGCAACTTCCTGTTTCATGGCGAATACTGAAAATTCGACGCCACGCCGTTCAACGCTGACTGAATCTTTTATTATCTTCTGGTCACAACTATGTCTAGATGTCTCACACCGATTTTGCAATCGATCTGATAAATCCTGCAGGAAGAGTTCGTTAAAATACAAAGCGAGCAAATTGCCAAAAATAACCACTAAAATCAAAATGGCCGACTTCCTGTTGGGTTTAGCCCATGGGTCCAAGAGGCTTTTTAGTACGTCTGGGCATGAGCCATGTGCCTGCCCATTTTCGTGCATGTCGGTCAAACGTGCCGTAGGGGCTGCTTTTTTTAAGTGCGTGGCCAAGCCATTTGGCCACACCCATGGCCGAAAAACAAATCCCACATATCATGTTTGACTGTCAGCATACACGTGAAGTGTCAGGCAGATTTAACCATATACACTGTAGTTAAAGTAACTTCCTGTGTAATGACAAAACATCAATGTTTGCCATGCCGCCAGGGCAACGTCATTTGACAATAGGTCACAATCTTCATAATACAGTATAACCAACGTCTTTGGCCTTGCTGACCACATTTGAGCTGGATATCATGAACCTCCTATGAGGAGTGCATCAAAGTCTGAAACATGTCATTTCCTGTTGCCAGCAGGTGGCGCTATGAAGATGATGGGATATTGTCATGTAGATGTGTTCAGGGCGGGACTCTTATCAAACGTGAAGTTTGGTGGAGATTGCAGCATTTACACAAAAATTATCGCAATTTCGTGTTTCATGGAGAGACATGAAAATTCGACGTCACGCCACGGCCACACCGTTGAGCGCTGACTGAATCTTTTAATAATTTTTGGTCAGAAACTAGTCTGGATGACACACTGATTTTGAAGTCGATCTGATAAATCCTGTAGTTGGGCTGGGCGGTATGGCCTAAAATTTATATTGCGGTATATTTTGAAGCATAGACAGTAACGATATTGCGATATACTCTTCGGTATGTATATTTCAATATAACGGTTTCTGAACATATTCCCACAGCAGATACATTGCAGCAGAAAGCTGCATTCTTAACTATAAACTCACTTCAAAATAGTATAGAATGCCATTTTAAGAACATTTATTATACAAAACTTATTATAAAAAATACAAAACCTTTCAAGTAACTTGAAAGTGTAACAGGAGATCTTTCTCCATAACAATGTAACACAAATTTCAAAATGACACATCACTGTCGTGCAAAAGATATCAGACACCACATTTTCCTGAGCTTTCTCAAATAACAAAAATAAAGATGACAAGTGAAAAAGTAAGCAGAGCTTACTAATACCCCCGATGTCCCCAATCATGCTTTTTCCGTTGGTGATTATAGAAATTATCAGATTCCGAAAATCAATTTTGACAAAAATAACAACACATCTATGACACTTAGCACTGCATCTCTACATATGTTAGAAACTGTGTGTGGCAAATTTGAAAAGAATCCATTAAATATTTGAGATATCAATCAGACAAATTGACATTGAACCCACTTGAAAATGTGTAAGTCCAAGAACAGGAAAACGGTGATATTTGTGTGAAAAATCATCCCAGATGGCTGACACTTTGCCCTGCACCTCTCCCTATGGTAGAGAATATGTGCGCCAAATTTGAAAAGAATCCAATGGATAATATTCGAGATATCGATCGGACAAATAATGTCTTCGGCCGGAATGACGATGGCCGACACTTTGTACTGCACCTCTCCCTGTGGTAGAGCATATGTGTGCCAAATTTGAAAAGAATCCAATGAATAATATTCGAGATATCGATCGGACAAATAATGTCTCCGGCAGGAATGACGATGGTCGACACTTTGCACTGCACCTCTCCCTGTGGTAGATAATATGTGTGCCAAATTTGAAAAGAATCCAATGAATAATATTCGAGATATCGATTGGACAAATAATGTCTTCGGACGGAATGGCGGACTGACGATGGTCGACACTTTGCACTGCACCTCTCCCTGTGGTGAGAATATGTGTGCCAAATTTGAAAAGAATCCAATGAATAATATTCGAGATATCGATCAGACAAATAATGTCTTCGGACGGAATGACGGAATGACGATGGTCGACACTTTGCACTGCACCTCTCCCTGTGGTAGAGAATATGTGTGCCAAATTTGAAAAGAATTCAATGAATGATATTCGAGATATTGATCGGACAAAAAATGTCTTCGGACGGAATGACAGAATGACGAATGTCGACTCTTTGCACTGCACCTCTCCCTGTGGTAGAGAATATGAGTGCCAAATTTGAAAAGAATCCAATGAATGATATTTGAGATATCAATTGGACAAATAATGTCTTTGGACGGATTGGCGGACTGACGATGGTCGACACTTTGCACTGCACCTCTCCCTGTGGTAGAGAATATGTGTGCCAAATTTGAAAAGAATCCAATGAATAATATTCGAGATATCGATCGGACAAAAAATGTCTTCGGACAGAATGACGACTGTCGACACTTTGCACTGCACCTCTCCCTGTGGTAGAGAATATGTGTGCCAAATTTGAAAAGAGTCCAATGAATAATATTCGAGATATCGAACGGACAAATAATGTCTTCAGACGGAATGGCGGACTGACAATGGTCGACACTTTGCACTGCTCCTCTCCCTGTGGTAGAGAATATGTGTGCCAAATTTGAAAAGAATCCAATGAATAATATTTGAGATATCGAACGGACAAATAACGTCTTCGGACGGAATGACGGACGGATGGAATTCTTGGTATATAACTATATGCCCCGACATTTCGTCGTCAGGGGTATAAAAAAAATTAAAAATGAATAAAATTAAAGAAAAAAGATTTCTTTTACATAAAGAAGTAAAGCAAAAAAAATTGGGAGCACCCCTTTCCACTTCACACATACAGTTTACAGGCCCATATGGACGCCTTATCAAAATACGAGTGCCCATGGACTAACCAGCTTATTACCTAAGTAACAGCTAGGGTCAAGACTTGCTTCACATTGTATCAGTTTGATGATTTAAAGCCACTAATCTCCATTGTTCAAGCTAAATATAACTTACTTGTGAAAAGTTATGTCGTCCACTTTCTCTCTCCCATGACTGCAATTGACAGCGACACAGTGGTCAGGCATTTCCAGAAAAAATCGTGGATAGAGACATACACCTTGCTGTCAATGACGCCCATCCTAAGGTGGCGGCCAGACTTGCATATTGAAATCGTAACGTTGCACCTCTAGTTCATATAGCTCGTTGGTTGAATGTATCGTTAATTAAGAAAAATGATTGAGAACAAGTAAGGACTAATAATAGTTGCAAAGGGATTTTTAAGTTCTGGTTATGCCACTGCTTAGTATTAAATTTGAAATCCACCATATTTGTATAGCAAACGTAAGACACTAAAATATAATGTCGAACTAAGACTAAAAAAATAGTTTTAACCTACCAATGGCGGGGGTGGAGCCTGTAACCGAAGCATTGCAGTTTTGTCCTGTCGTTCAGTTCCACTGCTATCACAATATTCGAGCCATTGTCGGTGGTTACGCATACTTGCGACTCTTCTTTAAGGGCGCTTTCACAATAGGCACGTATGTCCCCCCTCCCCCGTTGGTCAGCTAGTAATATCTAACTGTACCTGAGTACACTTGCAGATGTCAAAATTATGATGCAGCGCGTTGCATTTTGCACCTAGGTGATTTGAAATGGGGTACGATTTTAAACGGAGGCGCCAATATATTTCGGGGGGGGTTTATTTTTGAGAAGGGGGTTTAGAATATTAATATTGAATAATAATATCGCAAATACATATGCTGCATGTGCAGTAGCAACCCAGTGTGTCATCAGTGACATGGATTACCACGTATAGCAGCACGGGTAATTAAACGCTAAATTTTCTTTACTGGATGCATTATGGTTTTACTCACCTGAATCTTTCTCTGGGTACCCAAACATCAAGGTAAGCCGAAAAAAAAAAAGAACTGATTACTTTCAATATTGGTGGAGGTCGAAAAAGGAATTCTTTCGCCCTTGCATTTTTTGGCCCATTATGCTGTCCACTGCCTTATGCCACGAAAATTTGTCTGTCATAACTTGAGCTGCCAGACTTTCCCACCACGTTGAAATATCGCAGCCGCATTTTCTTATGTTTGTCACGGCACTGTTCTCTTGTTCTGTGGTAACCACGCGAATATGACTACTCACAAATTATTCCATAAATCTCCGAGTTTTTTGCGTGTAGTATCCAGTTGTGATTGTATGTTTTCGTCCGCCTAAATTTCGAGCAAGCATTGAATTTCTTCGTTTGAATGGAGTGATTCTTTTGCTGCTGCGTTTGTTAGAACAAGAGAGCCATAACACATAACGGTAATCTTCCGTGCTCAAGTACGGTTGCTTTCACATTTGATACGAGTAGCTAGGGATGAACCGTGCCCGAGTCCAACTCTTCCAACCTCATTTTGCAGATTGTTTTTTCTGCTCATGATCGGACTCCTTAAATCCAAACCAAGTGCACATGATAGACGTTGCACCGGTGTTTTTCACGGGCACCCCCTCCTCCGTTCGCTCAATTCTTTCAGCTATGCTCTCGGCCATTATCCAAATAAAGCAGGTTCAACTTAATGGCATCATCAACGAGTGTTATCGCGGTTGGCCGGTATAGGCAAAATCTCTACTTTTGGCCAAATTTGTATCGTCTCTACCATTTCTTCCGCCCACCCCTATCCTGTAGGAGGAGTTTGTTAAAGGAAAAGACCGCCCTTGTAAAAAGCTTGCATTTTATGAAAGAACATACCGAAGGCCGCCCAACCTATTTTTTTCATGTTTTTAAAATTTTTTACTGTGCAAGTAATCGCGCTCGAAACACGGGAATTCTGCCGTTTTCACTGTCAGCCTGGTGTGCGCCATGTTTACCAAGGCTCACGGCTTGGAAGCATTTTCAGCCAATGAAATGCCGAGAATGAAGTTTTCTCGTTATAGGCGTGACGTAAGCACAGGGCAAGAGTTTCAGGCATTGAGTGTATATAGAACTGGAGAGGCTGTCGGAGCGAAAAGTTGAAGAAATATGGCGTCCAGTGCACCGCACCTCTGAATTTCCCATTGACTATAATGGAAAAACTCCTGCTATTATTTTGTTATCTAAAAGGTATACAGTCGTAAATCCTTCCTGCATAGGACTGGATTACATAATAAGAAACGAATCAAGGTGCAATTTTGCTTGACGCTTTTCGAGAACGAAGTTATAAGAGGTTGTTTTAGTCAACGGTCAATCCATTGGTAGGTCAGTATGACTCACATCTGACTGATTGATCACCCACATAGTATTGGTGAATAGCTTACAAGAACATTACCGTCAAGTAGGGTAAGAGTACCATACACAACCTCCAGCAAAATAAAAAAAAATCTCAACTTTTTCGGCTTACCTTAATGTTTAGATACCAAGTGAAGTATTCGGGTGTGGAAAAACGTCGGCCATACATCCAGTAAAGATAATTTACACTTTAATTTCCACAGCGCTATAATGCTACTAGCTTATAAAGGTGGCAGCCATGACACTGTTGACAATACTGGGACATGCGCAGCGCATGCATAGTTCGAAAGTCACGATAGTTCGTATAGGCACGCCAAGATGCAGCGAGGGCGAAACTCAATTTCCGTGGCGCTTTGTGTGTTCAACATCCAGCCGCTTTGTGTCATTGTCGGGTTTTGTTATTAACATCTGACCCTTTCGTTTGAGTAGTAATTGCGTGATTAAGCTTGGCTGGCGCCTAACTACATTAAGTTGGAAAACTTACATCGAAGTTGGATTTATGGATACTATTCTATTGATGTCGCCTCGTTGTGCAAATAATGCTGTGGTGGTGGTGCCGGAACCGTAAACAATACGGTTCCAGGTGAAAAGTTTAATTTTTTCTTTCTTTAGACCTCATAGGAGACCTCTGCCGAAGCAGAAGTCTGGAGAGTGGCGGCAAGATGTTACATGCTCTTCGGTGGCGCGCGTACAGCAGCAGGATGTCTGCTAAAATTTGAGTAAAGTGGTCGACGCCGCTGTGTTTACGCCGCCACATATACTCGCCAGATAAAAACCTAAGCCGCCGCTGCTGCTCGTGGTGCGTGGATGGCAAGGACCTCTTGATCTGCCACCACTGGCACTCAATATTTTGAGTGTGCACGCCAGGGGAAGCAGGATCAACGGGTTGAGGGAGTGGTTCACCGTGAGATGCTGGAAGTTCTCCTCGCTGAGGCAATCGTAAGCACGCCAGCAGTCGGTTACGATTTGCGAACCGGCGGCAACATACTCCTTAATAAGGGGTATTAACGTCGCGAATTCGGTTCTCAACCTCGATTAAAAAACCTCCTTAGTCTCACGGCAAATACCCCCAAGACCCACTTGCCATCGCGCAAACGACCGCGGTTGTATTTTCGGGCGGCCAAATTTAGACTCGTCGATCTCCACTACAAGCCCTGGGCCCCTATAGCGGTGGTACTACACTGCTGGACAACGTGAAGGCAAACCGCGACAATAAGTGAACCAGTCGACGACGGTTTCCTTGCTTGTGACTCCGTCGTCGAGGCTGGATTCCTTTATCGCCGCTTTGTTTGACATCTGGCGCCGCCCAGCAGTAGGTGAGCACCAGGACTTTTTTCGAAATACACATCCTGCTACCAGCGAACCAGGTCCCACGACAAATACTGCGGGTCGGAGGTCCGAGTGCTGCATCTCCGATTGTGGCAGCGCCATACAAAGCCCACTTTCGAGTCTGCCTTCGCCAAACCACGAGAGCTCTGCGGCACCCGCCGACAAAGCGGAGCGCTAGCAATCAGACCCCTTTCCTTGCAGAATTGTATCGTGGACTCTGGAGTCCGCAGCTGCCGAGACAGCCGCCACAAATTCCACACATCTTGCACCGTGCAATCACTCATTTTTTTTCTTGTTTGTCGCTGATTACTACACGACCCTTTATAGTCACGAAACTAATTCTTTGCACGTATGACCAATTTTAGCACGCCTTTTATTTCCATTCGAAATGGAAAACACGCGAGTGCATTTAAGGCTGCCCATTTACATGACGTTAACAACAATAAGTTATTAAGAAAGAAAAGAACCATATATATATATATATATATATATATATATATATATATATATATGATTTCGCTGATTATGTCATCCATGTCTCACACCACGAAAATTTAGCTGCCTCCTAACTTGAGCTGCAAGACTTTGGCACCGCGTCACAAGACATTTTCTTTTTAATTTGTCACGACACTGATCTATTGTTCTGTCATAAGCACGCCGAATGTGACCTGACTCACAGGGAATGCTATCCCTACCCCTATCCCTAACCCTAACCTTAACCTAACCCATAGGGAATGCTATCCTACCCCTATCCCTAACCCTAACCTTAACCTAACCCATAGGGAATGCTATCCCTACCCCTATCCCTAACCCTAACCTTAACCTAACCCATAGGGAATGCTATCCCTACCCCTATCCCTAACCCTAACCTTAACCTAACCCATAGGGAATGCTATCCCTACCCCTATCCCTAACCCTAACCTTAACCTAACCCATAAGTAATGCTATCCCTACCCCTATCCCTAACCCCCTAACCTTAACCTAACCCATAGGAATGCTATCCCTACCCCTATCCCTAACCCTAACCTTAACCTAACCCACCTAAGTGATTTGAAATATCCCTGCCCCTATCCCTAACCCTAACCTTAACCCTCAGGCACAAACAATGAATATTAACCTCAAAATTATTCTAGCCAGTGTCAACAGATCATCATGACAACTCACCAGCATGAATTAAAGCATAAAAATGAATATTCACTCACCTGAATCTTTCCCTGACCCAAACCTAAATAAAAAAAAAACTGAACAAATAATGGTTTTCTTTTCATATTTATATATATATATATATATAAATATATCTGTCATATATATACTATATATATATATATATATATATTGCATATATATATATATATATATATTTTTATATATATATATATTGTACTTTTCAGTATATTCACAAGCAATCAATTTCTTCGTTTGAATGGATATTCTTTTTCTATATTAGAACAAATAGCATAACAAATAATATTCCGTGCTAGTATATATATATATAATGAACATAATAGGGATGAACCGTGCTGGTCAACTCTTCCAACCTCATTGGTTTTTCTGCTCATGTGGTGATTTAACATTGCTTTCTCCACAGGTTTTCTGGTTCAATCCTTCAGACACTAATGAAATGTCTAATGGCGGTTCACATGTAAAATCCTTTGTTCACAGTTCATCAATGGAGAAAAGAAAAAAAAAAAAAGCTTTCACATAAAAAAACATGGTTCGAATCCCGAACAGAAAATAATGCAAATGATAGGACTCACATGTCAGCCTGAATGATGTTTACATCACGAAGGGATCAATACAGAGCGAACATAAAAAAGCAGAATTAAGTTTTTCTCGAGATATTTTTTTATATACCCGGAATTAAAAGATTTTTTTTAATATAGCGTCTACCCCTTCCTTTTTAAATCTTTCCCCCATCATTCTAAACCCCTTCTCACAAATAAAACCCCCAAAAATATTTGTGCCCCTTTTAAAATCATTCTGGCCAAAAAAACCCAAAAAAGTGGAGGTTGTGTATGGTACTCTTGCCACGCTATCTTCGCTGGCAGTCATTGAAAGCCAGCCAGCTTGGTTGACTGCCTCAGCTAGGATTGCGTTATCGTAATCAAAAAAAAAAAAAAAACTCAACAGCTTGCTCACTAAATAGTCCCTAGATAGGCAGATGCATGATAAGGATGCTTTTATTTGTACAATTCATCCGGAATGAACGCCACTAACGTTACACAAACGTTTCTGCTAGGTCATTTGTTGTGGCGAATGCTATATGTAGATATGCAACTTGGCTAACATTACATGTGCATGAGAGCTAGCTGGCCATCACCCTTTGTAAGCAACGTGAGTTTATTGTGCTAAACTAAGTTTATCTAACTAGCTAAATTACAGATAAAGTTTGCCATCAGAGTCGTCTACTGCGACTCGATTACCTAACACGCCAGCTAGGCAAGTGGCTAGTTAGTGTTGTGCTTCCCATTAAGACATGTTTCTATATTTTCGACGTCTCGAACAGTGTCATGTAAAATTGCGCATTAATTTTTATTCTTATATGTTTTTCGATCACAAATATGTTGAAATCTTTTCAGAAGACCCCTTAATTCGGCGAAAGTAGCAGGAATTTCTCCATTATAGTCTATGAGAAATTGAGAAGTGCGGTGCAATTGAGCTCTGACCTGCACTGACGTCACCGCCGGGGGTCAAATGGCAGCCTGGATTAAAATCAGTTCAGGTTCACCACGGGCGGTCTTTTCCTTTGAAAATGCAAAGCATGCAAAACACCAAAAATGGCCACTTAATTCTAAATGGCCAACTTCTTGTCGCATTTAGGCTATGGCTCCAAGAGACTTTTTTGTGCGTCTGGGCATGATATGTGTGTACCGATTTTTGTGCATGTCGGTAAAATGGGCCGTGAGGGCAGCTATTTTGCCACCTTCGAAGCCATAATACACCTAAATTTTCACCGCGACTGATGCATGTACCGAAATTGGGGCGTTTTCAAATATGATTAAGCCCCCAAAAATGTGATTCATTTGGGGGGAAAAAAAAAAAATCCTTCCATTTCAATCGGGTCCTCGCAGTGTTCAGTGCTCGGGCCCTAATTATGACTGGAACAAGGTGCTTTTGGTCAGATGAGACCGATATTGCACGTTTCGGTCAGATGCAGCATTGGCATGTTTGCCGTCAAAACGGAGATGCACACAAGGAAAAGCACCTGATAGCCACGGTCAAATATGATGGTGGGTCAGTCATGTTTTGAGGCTGTTTTAATTCAAGGGGTCCTGGGGCACTGGTTAATTGATTCCACCAAGTATCAGGTTATTTTGGCTGACAATCTGGTTGTCTCCGCCAGAAGGCTGGGACATGGCTGTAGGTGGACTTTCTACAAGACAATGACCCAAAGAATACCTCAAGATCCATACAGAAATGGTTCTGCAACAATATCAAAGTTCTGCAGTGGCCATCTCAGTCACCAGACCTCAATCACATTGAAAACCTGTGGGCTGAGTTGAAGAGGGCAGTTGGTAAATGTGGAATGGTGGAAAATCCCCCAAAATGTGTGCCTTAACCTTGTCAAAAATTACAGAAAAGACTGTGCTGTTATACTTGCCAGAGGTGGTGCTCGAAGTACTAAATGAGGGGTGCTAATAATTATGAAACTTTGATTTTTTTTTTTTTTTTCTAATTTATTCATATGAAATATTTTGATTTTGTTTTTTTCCATCAAAACATCAATAAATAGAGAATATCATATGGGCATTTTCATATCACACGCTGTATCAACCCGAGACCCCAGTATCAGCCCGCGAACTTTAGCTCGAGGGCTGATACTGGTCGAGGGTTGATACACAGTGTGATGTAAAAATGCCCATATGATGTTCTATTTATCATATACTGATTATGACCATAATTAACGATAAATTTTATCCAAAGCATTTATTTCAGGTCATTATTGTCATCATTACAGGCCAGTAGCGCTAGCATTTGCTTTTAGTCAGCGGTGTTTTCAAGTCAATGAAATGGCTAATTAGCTAGCTAGCATGAGAACGTGATTTTCTCCATTAAAGGGGAGCTATTATGCTTTTCTGTCTTTTCTTACATATAAATAATGTTAAAACGTCAATTATTGAGGTTCGTGCGTCTTGCAGTAATCCTTGTGGGCGGTTTCCGGTTTTTTTTTTTTTTTTTTTCCAGGCTTTTTCACATGCTGTTTTCTGGGGGTTTTTTTTTACCCGGGAAGGCATCGTGAGGTCACAACACCTCGGACTTCCAAATATGGACAGGCCACTCCATGCACAGCGTTAGCCCTGCCCATCCCTCAGACAGCCTTCGGGGGTGTGTTGATGAATCAGAATGGAGTGGGCTGGGCGGTAGGCAGCAAGCAGGAGGGCAAGGGGGAGGAGGAAGCTACACAGACTGTACAGGGAGACTGCAGAAAATACAAGGAAGAGAGGGGACTGAAGAAACACAATATTGACAACCTAAAGAGTTTTCTGTACGGCCAGTCCTGTCGAGCTGCCCTATAGGGCTCCAAAATCAAGAATAAAAGCCCTGAAAAGTAGGTCCCCTTTAAGGTAATAAATTTGAGTTTCTACAATAGCTTAGGCATGAAATGTTTTACTGCAGTCCTTTGCATGAATATTGCTGCAAAGCCCGGCATTACGAATGCCGTTTACAAATAATTCTCCATCAAGTTCCTTTTCTATAACATAGTCCAGTTCAGAAATTTCAGCCATTGAGGAATTCATGAGTCTCTCAGCCATGACAGCGTTTAATCAGCATCTGAAGTGATGCGTTGCTAACGATGCTCGTGACTGTTGCTATGGCAATGGTTGCTGCCACTGATACGGGATTTTGCCCGGTGGGCAGATACGGGTGATACAGGATTTTTGCCCGGCGGGCTGATACAGCCTCGTGCCTCACGCTCGTATCACATGGACAGATTCCCTGTATTTATAAGGAAGTATATGATAAATAGAGCGTATCATATGGGCATTTTCATATCACACCCTGTATCAACTCCGATACTGGTCGAGGGTTGATACGGGGTGCGATATGAAAATGCCCATATGATGATCTATTTATCATACACTCATTTTGACCCTAATTAACAATGTATTTTATCCAAAGCTATGGCAATGGTTGCTGCCACTGATACGTGATTTTGCCTGCGGGCTGATATAGGTTTGTGCCTCGCGCTTGTATCACAGGTGCAGATTCCCAGTATTTATAAGTAAGTATATGGTAAAGTAAAGTATTTCACACATGTGGGTATATTCAGTTTCTCGATAATTATATTCTGTGTATGTTTTGTGTTGTTTGTGCATTGTCAGTCAGGGATGCTTGTAATTTTGGGGCCCACTGTATGTCAGTTAAACATACAAATGCTGCTAATTAGCAGTCAAATGACTTGTAATCACCTGTTTTGATGCTTTTGTAATTGTGTTGATGCTTCCAAGTTGAACCCACTTTTCAGGAGCTATTCTGGTATTTTTCCTGCCCTCTGCTGATAAATGAAGTGGCATTATACTTGCAGTACATTACATTATACTTGCAATAACAAATAATGAATTTGCAGATGATGCATTCCCAGCGCAACTGTTTATGATCCAGTTGTATGATGGAAGTCACTTTTTCAATGCTGTGTGAGAGAGCTGTTTAATAACTGTATATCATTCAAAATGCAGAGCAGTCTTGCCTGAGGCCAGCCATTAAATTAGTTTCAGCAGAAAACTGTGGTGCTCATGAATTGAAGCCTTCAGTTTTATGGTAGGCAGCCCTGAAGGAATCTGCTAATGTACACTGTCAACAGCAGCCACCTGTCCATCTGCATGCTCTTATGACTGAAATAATGGGAATCATCTTTTTTTTGTGCCTTAGAGACATTGTGCGCTTTGGCAATGTGGGGATTTTTTTCTCCATATGGAAAAACCATGACACTCTGTGCATTGGAAGTTGGCCATTGCGATCCACTAGGATATTTTTCTGGCTGATTTTCAACTCCTTGATAAAACGTTTTGTGCATTCGAGCAAGCTTTGTGCATAGTTCACCAATATGGCATTCCAGATTCGGGTGGGATTGGAGATGCCAAATTTATAAAAATAAATAAATAAATAAATAAAAAACGTTTTGTGAAACATTGATAGCGTCATAAATTCTTCTTATCCATGACTGTGAGTCCTTTGATGAGGCAGCAGCTATAACTCACATTGTATGCTGGAGGCGTTTCATTAGCTGACAGTGCTGTAATTGTAATTGGTGAGAGAATGGAATAAGGATTGATAGAGCGAAGAGGAAGTTGTTCGCTCGTGGTTTCATTGGGAATGCAGAGCAGCAGGCAGAGTGGGTGAAGTACTTTCCCTCCCGTCTCACAGCCTGTAGAGCACCGGAGGGAGTTGGTGTCCCCTGCCTCCCAGCAAACATGAGATGTGCTCACAATGTTACTGGAATGTTTTGCCAGTGTTGTAATTTTGCCACAATATTGCAGGACCATTATGAGAGCATTAGTGTAAGCTGGACGCCCGTGGTCACAGGTTTGGCGCAGGATGTATACATGAGGAACAGATAGAATGAGTATGCAAAACCTCATGATAGCAGCTGATTGAGTTCTCCCATCTGCACAGTCTCTGTTCTCTTGTTGAGCAGTCTGTTTACTTTCCACTAGTGATTGATGTAGTTGAATCTTCCAGTTAAAACAAAAATAAGCGTGATTCAGTCGAACATCTACTGGTATACACATTGAATTTTTTAATTTTTTTACAATATTTGTTAATACAGTACTGCCTGTTAGCAGTGGTCAGCACTGCCGCCTCACAGCAAGAAGGTTGTGGGTTTGAATCCAGCTTGGGACCTCTCTGTGTGGAGTTTGCATGTTCTCCTGGTGTTCATGTGGGTTTCCTCCAAGTACTCCGGTTTCCTCCCACAGTCCAAAGACATGCACATCAGGCTAACTGGAGACTCTAAATTGCCCATAGGAGTGAGTGTGTGAATGGTGTGTCTGTCCTGCGATGGATTGGCGAGCTGGTGTGTCTGTGCCTTTTACCCATAGCCATGGGCTTCAGCTCCCCCGTGACCCTAGTGAGAAAGAAGCAGCATAGAGAATGGATGGATGGAGAGAGATACACACACACACGCACACACACACACACACACACACATACAACCCGAATTCTGAAATAGTTGGGACAAAGTGTAAATTGTGAATAAAATCAAAACGCAATGACTTTCAAATCACACCAGCCAGTATTTTATTCACAACAGAACAGAGATAATATAGCAAATGTTCAAACTGAGAAATTTTACAATTTTATCCACAGAATGAACTCATTTCAAATTTGATGGCCGTTACAGGTCTCAAAAAAGTTGGGACAGGGGCCTGTTTACCATGGTGTAGCATCCCCTCTTCTTTTTAACACAGAGTGGAGGCATCTGGGCATTGAGGAGAACATACCAAAGATTGGGCCTCCTATTGTGTGTCAGCACTGAGTTGTAGAATGGTAAAGTAGCCCATTTTGGCCAAAAATACAACTTTAAGACCAAATATTTTCCCATTCACATAACTTCTGATTTACTTTTGTATCCTACATACAAGGAAACTATTTAAATATTCCCTATACAACTAATTAGAGCTGTAGCTACTCACTAAAATGGTCAGATGGGTACTTAAAAACTGGCATTTTTCATTTGCGGTTGTGTTTTTTTTTCCATTTTTGGCTCCTCCTAGGTACCGAAGATCACCTTCTAGCAGGTCTTACGCTGTGTTTCCCTGCTGTCTGGGTACAGGAGAATCACTTCAGAAGAAATTATAGAGCTGGCTTGAATACTTCAGCTACAGCAGAGCTCTGAAAACGGCTCAGAAATTTAGTCGTTTTTCCCAAGGGGGTACCCCCCACCCCTTGCAGGGGCCATAAATCATAAACTAATGATGAGGGGAACCTAAAATTTTGCAAAACCTGCTTAGAATAGTCAATTTATATATGGGTGAAGTTTGAAGAAAATCTGAGATGGTCCAGCTGGGATCATCCTGGAATGTGCCTGATTTCACATGGAATGACCCTCTTGTTTAATACAGGCTTCCAGCTGCTGGAGAGTTTTTGTTCTCCTTTGACGGACTTTTGTTTAATTATGCACCAAATGTTCCCAATCGGTGAAAGATCAGGACTTCAGGCAGGCCAGTTCAGCACACGGACTCTTCTACTACGAAGCCATGCTGTTGTAATAGCTGCAGTATGTGGTTTTGCATTGTCCTACTGAAATACACAAGGCCTTCCCTGGAATAGATGTCGTCTGGAGGGGAGCATATGTTGCTCTAAAGCCTTTATATACCTTTCAGCATTCATGGTGCTTTTTAAAACATGCAAGTGTCCCACACCATATGCTGTAATGCATCCCCATACCATCAGAGATGCTGGCTTTTGAACTGAATGCTGATAACAGAAGGGGTGATCTTTCTCCTCTTTAGCCCGGAGGACACGACGCCCATGATTTCCAACAAGAATGTCAAATTTGGACTCATCTGATCACAGGACACTTTGCCACTTTGCTACAGTCCATTTTAAATGAGCCTTGGCCCACAGAACACAGCAGCGCTTCTGGATTATGCTCAACAATGGCTTCTTTTTTGCATGATTAGAGTTTTAGGTGGCATCTGTGGAAGGCGCGGCGGACTGTGTTTACAGACAGTGGTTTCTTGAAGTATTCCTGGGCCCATTTAGTAATGTCAATGACAGAATCATGCCGGTGAGTGATGCAGTGGCGTCTGAGGGCCCGAAGATCATGGGCATCCAGGAAAGGTCCTCAGCCTTGTCCCTTACGCACAGAGATTTTTCCAGTTTCTCTGAATCTTTTGATGATGTTATGCACTGTCGATGATGAGACCTTCAAAGCCTTTGCAATTTGACGTTGAGGAACATTGTTTTTAAAGTATTCCACAATTTTTTTTTACGCAAGCCTTCACAGGTTAGAGAGCCTCTGGCCATCTTTACTTCTGAGAGACTCAGCCTCTCTAAGGCATCCCTTTTATAGCCAATCATGTTACACACCTGATGCCAGTTAACTTAATTACTTGCTAAATGTTCTTTCAGCTGATTCTCTTAGATATTAATTGCTTTTTCAGACCTTTTTTGCCTGTGTCCCAACTTTTTTGAGACCTGTTTCAGCCAGAAAATTTGAAATAAGCTCATTTTGTGGATGAAAATGTAAAATGTCTGTTTCAACATTTGAAATGTTATCTATGTTCTATTGTAAATAACATATTGGCTCATGTGATCTGAAAGTCATTGCATTTTGATTTTATTCACAATGAACACTTTGTCCCAACTATTTCGGAATTGGGGTTGTGTGTGCGTGTATATATATATATATATATATATATATATATATATATATACACACCAGTGGCGGCTGGTGAACTGGCAATAGGGGAGGCTGAAACCCATCGCTTAAAAATAATAACATAACATAACATGAGTGGCGAGAACAGGCCGTTCAGCCCAACTAGACTCGCCAGTTTCTTTTAACTATTGTGAATATATCACTTCAGATACTCAATGTCTCAACCATCCCTTAAAAATAATGTTTGATCATGACCTGTTTTCAATCATTCATTTAAATTACCATTACAGAAACTCCGAAAACTCTCAACATTATCAGGTGTGGTCAGTTTTCATTAATAACGCATACCTGTTAACTCTCACGCATTCGATGTGAGTTTATGTGGCATATTTACATTCCTCTGCTGTTGTCAACGCAAATGTAAGAGATTCTCGCGCGGAATGGAAGTCCTTGTGCATGGAGGTTTATCAGTTTCACGTGCGAAGGTGCAATTATGACACCGGACTTCTCACGCTTTTGTGTACTCAGGGCTCGGAAGCAATGCATGTGTTTCATTATCGTTTAAATTGTTTAAATGAAATAAGATCAGTTGAAACGTCTTTCTTCCAACGATCTTATTTCATTTAAACAATTTAAACAATCATGAAACGTATGCATTGCTTCCAACCCCTTAGTAAACAAAAGTGTGAGAAGTCCGGAGTCATAACGCAGGTGAAACTGATAAACTTATATTCAGCGCGAGAATCTCTTACATACGCGTTGATTGAATAATTGCTGACTACAGCGGAGGAACGTAAATATGCCTCTAAAACTGACGCCGAATGCGTCAGTGTTATCAGGTATGCGTTATTAATGAAAACTGACCACGCCTGATAATGTTGAGAGTTTTTGGAGCTTATGTAATGGTAATTTAAATGAATGATTGAAAACAGGTCATGACCAATCATTATTTTTAAGGGATGGTTTGAGCTTCCTCTATCGCCAGTTCACCAGCCGCCACTGACACACACACACACACACACACACACACACACACACACTTTTTTTTTTTTTTTTTTTTTTTTTTTTACTCTGGACTTAAACATTTCAGACGTGGAAAGTGAAATTTAACTGATGAAGTCCAGACTGTTGAGTGAAATATGTGGCAATTGCAGCCCTTTTCTTCCAGTGTCAGTGCCCAAGTACTCATGCTCTGAACTGTAATGCTGGATAAATATTCAGTAAATGTATGGTAGCTCATGCTCTAAAACAGCTGGTGTGTGCTACCATATGTTGCTGCAGGTGTATGGAAGTCATCTCCATGTGCAGTGTACCTGCAAGCTGTTTGACTCCAATATGCAAAAAGGTCTGCTGCACTTTCACTCACCACAAGCATTTGCTACTCCTGTTTAATGTGCTAGTCCTTACACTTCCCTCAGAAAACCTGCAATTAAAGGTCTTTCACTGCAGCACATGACAACAAGAAGCCTGGGCAAGCAGTTACTTTCCGGTTAATTTTCAAATAATGTTTTTTTTTTAACTGCATAATTCAAGTGTCAGCATATGAGTTCTGTTGTTTTTTTTTGGTTGGCCATTGTACTTTTCTGTACTTAGTGCTGATAAATGTATTCCACTTATCCTCGTTACAGTCAGCTGTTCTTGGAAGTATGCTGGATATTTTAAAAGTTTACCACAAATGACCTGAAAACTGGAATGTGTCCGCCCATATTTTTTGTCGAGAAATTATTTAGCCCTCATTTCTCCTGTTCTGCGGTCCTCAGGCTCATTAGAGAAATGAAATTATTAGGCAAAGGGTACGTTTCTGCCATTTTATTGGAATAATTCTACGCTATGTTTTTATGTTCCTGGCTCTTATGAGCTGAGCACATTTTTTTTGCTTTACTTCTGCTGTGGTGCATTCCTTTGACATTTGGCATTATACAGAGTGCAGAGACATGCACATGGTAATTATTCTCATTTTCCTCTGTGGTATTTTGCCCAAGGCAGAGAATTGGAAATAAAATGAACTCACAGAAATGAAATGAAGTTGATATGCATCTCTTCCTTGTTGTTGGAGGACTTCCTCGCTGTTATTTCTTGCCAGCGTTGACATCCCTGCGCGCTGTACATCCATGGTGTAGCTACTGTGCTGTCTACTGTTGTCAGGGTTACTGCAAGAAACACTAATCCCTAACCATATACCATACAATCCAGTCTCAACACCATTAATTTGTAGCATAAGTGAAAATTTTACAATCTGGCGAGAATTTGCAACTAAAGGGATGCCTTTTAGCCTTTAGCCTTCATCGTTCAGGCTTTCTTCATGGGGAAATGATGTGGTTGGAAAAACGATGCAGGCACCCCGTTTTTTTCAGTATACCTGCATGCCCGCTCTAAAATGGGTGAACTGCTTTGACATGAGGAAGTTCTGTTGTGATATGGTCTGTTATATGCTGCTCCCTACAGGTGGCAAGAGGTACTGCTTTCCTCAGTACATTTTAATCATTCCAGAGAGTAAATTCTACGATGCCTCTTCGATAATAGCTTACATATTTATTTATATCTCGCGCCATGCTCTTATTTTCTGTAACATTTTCAGGGGCATTCCAGGGTCGATCATTTCAGAATGTCCCTGAATGCCTTTCTATGTGTGTATTACTTTTTGTTACCAACTTGTAGCTGTATTGACCTTCCTTTTGATCAACAAAATTTAACCTAAAGAGAATCCAGATTCTCAGAAATTGGTTACATTTGATCGTTCTCCCCCAGCAAACAGGCAACAGTACTGCAGTAATTCTGGGTGTACCTGGTGCACTCAGCTGCTATGGCAGTGTGCCAGGGGTTGATGGCTGTGTTTGAAATGGCCGCATGAGTTGAGGAAGAGGGATGCTGTCATTCAGCCGGAGTGTGTGAGGTGTGTGTGTGTGTGTGGGCGTGTGTCTGTGTAAGGGGTGAAAGGCTGACGCCCTTGGTGTGAGATACAGGGCTCCTCTGTCTGCAGAACATCTCTGCTAAGGAAATTAGCTTCTCTGTGCTTCTGTTCCTTTTCTCTTCTCTGGTTGTATCTTCCCCCCCTCATCTCCTGTCCTCTTTTCTCTTCTCCTTTCTTGGTCTGTCCTCTCGCTTTCTCCTCTGCTCTTCTCTCTTCTTGTCTTCACTCTCCTGTCTGCATCTCTTCTCCGGTCCTCTCGCCTTAAGTAAACTCCTCTCTTTCGGGATGAAGAGATTGGACTTGCTCCCCTGCTCCCGGCGAGGTTACCACGCTGCTTGGGCGGAGCCCTTAAAGCCTCTCTGCGGATGCTTTTTTTCCTGATGTCGCGTCTCTACATACACGTACTGTATACACACACGCATACTGTATGTACACAAACACTTACACGCACACACGCACACACACACTCAAACCTTCAACCGAGCGAAGGAAACATCCTTTTATCCTCATGTTCATAAATAACTCAAATTTCCCAGCTCAGATCGGAGTGTTATAAAATAGGTCGAAGTGAGAGATGTGCCCATGTCACTAGTCTGGTACATTATGGGGGCAGTAGAGGGGTATGGGAAAGGATGAATATACTTCATGCATAACTTGGAGTTCATTTAGTCCGGCATGTCTTCACATGCAAAGTGCAGCTCTTACTGCAGTGTTTGGAGTGCATTTCGCTCTGTTCAAGAGGTGAGATTTATGTTTCTTTCACTGGCTTTGTGTTGTGTGGCTCTGCAGTATAGCTCACTGCTGTTTAAAACGCAGAAGCCCAGGGAAGCCTCTGCTGATACGCCTCCCACTGGATACATTGCCCTCAGTCCTCTGCTGGTGCAGCATAGCTAACACTGCTTTGTTTTCTCCCACAGCAAAGAAATGTGGATTCTTATGCACACCCATGCAGGAGAATTGTGCTAATATGAGGCATTTGAGGTGGCCAGATATGTGAAGACATTTCCTCTTTTCCCCCTGTTTTTTCAATCTTCCAGTGGCCTCTCAGACAGCCTAATCCAGGATATCATCTACAGCTACCTGGTCCTGCCCAACCGAATCACCATTCCACTGGTGGGCGAGGCCCAGTTAGCACAACTGCGCTTTCCTGTGCCAAAGGTACATTAGCTGCTAATCCTCTATAAACCTATTCTAGATTCTGTTGTTATTATGATGGTCCTGCAAATAGAAGTTGTGTTACTTTATGTTTGGTTTAGCAATGGATTTGAATTGTATATTGGATTTCTGTAGCTGTTATCCTTTGCTCTGTGGCTGTTGTCCTTTGCTATTACCAGTAAGAATAGCCTTCAACACAAACGCACATTTCTCCCACATTTTTTGAGTGAGGAATGGACCACCATGTTCCAAAGCAGCTGGTCTCCATACATCCCTAAGGCAATGTTTATTTTTGTATTAAAAAGAGGCATAATAAAATGTTTAGCCTTGGAGAATGGTTTGAATTTTTTCTTTTCTGAGGCAACATTAGCCCCTCATGGACAGAAGATGCTTATTGAGTACAGAGTGTGAAATCCTGTTTATGCCCCCACCATATATGGCTGGGAGGTCAGGTTACCCTTATCCATTCGTACATCCATTTTCGCAGTGGGCTCCAAAATTATAGGCACGCCTGACTGGCAATGCACAATCAATACAAAAAAATCTGAACAATGCCGTTATAGAGAAACGGAATATACCGACATGTGTGTAATACTTTATTAATTTTCGATGGAAACAACCAAAATCATAACAATCATTGAATATAAAATAAATTTCAGCAAAATAAAGGTTTAATCATTATTGGCTCCCTTCATTTTTTTTTTTCATTTATTACTTGGTGCAACCACCTCTACCTAGGATAACAGACTTTTCCTGTTAATTTTGACAAGGTTAAGGCACACATTTTGCGGGATTTTGGATCCTGCACACTCCTGGGTTTGCGTTTATCAACTGCCCTCTTCGACTCAGCCCACAGGTTTTAAATTGGATTGAGGTCTGGTGACTGAGAAGGCCATCGCAGAGCGTTTATTTTGTTGTCACTGAACCATTTCTGTGTGGATCTTGAGGTATGCTTTGGGTCATTGTCTTGTTGGAAGATCCACCTACGGGCAAGTCCCAGCCTTCTGGTGGAGGCAGATAGATTGTCAGCCAAAATATCCTGATATTTGGTGGAGTCCATTATGCCATTAATCTTAACCAGTGCCCATGGACCACTTGAATTAAAACAGCCTCAAAGTATGACTGACCCACCATCATATTTCACCATGGGCATGAGGTCCTTCCCCTTGTAAGCATTCCTGTTTCAACGCCAAACATGCCAATGCTGTATCTGGCCAAAACGTGCAATTTTGGTCTTAGCTGACCAGAGCACCTTGCTCCAGTCATATTTTAAATGACCGTTTCCGTTGGAAAGCTTAGGATCTCTACTTAATGAAATCATATGGTAACAGTGAAAAAACTGGGACTCGATAACAGTTTTCACCATGTTTATTGACCTACCTTATGTGAAAGTTTTTCTCACTCGTCCATTTACATATAAACATGCATGCATTTGACCATCATAATGAGACATACATCTAATTGATTTGCTACTTCTTCTATATCAAATAAAAGCTTAGAGTTTCAGGATTCAAATAAAATTATTTATTTACACTTGTATTTATTTTGAAACATGATATTGGAGTGAAACTGATGTACCTGTTAGTGTTAGAAATTTTTGACATAAAATTGCATAAATATTAACTTTCTTTTTTTACCACTTTTGAAGGGGCTGTATTAACTCATTTTTATATATACCACTAGAAAGAGTACAATGTCAGCTTTCCATTGATACCAAAAGTGCAATGTAATGATAAATATTACCAAAGATATTAAAGATTGAATCTGTGCACACCTAGTCAATATCTCGCTATCTGAAGAATACACGTTTGACAATGTTTTCACATGACATTAATCTTTCTACCGTCTTTCATCACCACAGTAAAAAGGTTGCTATAACTTATCGGTATGTATACCATCAGATCGAGTACTATTTCAGCTTTTCTTCGACACGCAAAGCAACATGTAATGATAAATATTTACCTTAGATATTGAATATTGAACCTGAGCCTACCGAGTTGAAATAGACCACTTACAATTTATATGTCTAATGTACAGAAAAAGACTTTTTGCTTGAAAAAACTACATAATATGCTGTTTCAAATTAAGGATGGGGAAAAAAACAAAAATGACAAAAAATAAGTTCATTTACAATTACCTTGAAAGAATTTTAAATCTGATTTAGCCATCGTAAATGGCAACACTAATGATTAGGATCTGCATCATGTTTTACACTTGCACATATGACCTATGATTATTCCTCAAGCAACTCTTTCATTTTGAATCGCAACTAAGGACTTCAAAACTTAAAAAAAAAAAAAAAAAGCTTCACAATTTGTACAATAGCATTTGCTCATTCAAGACACAGAAGAAGTGAGATTGACACTTCATCTTAGCATATGAAATTAATAGCTTAAAATCATGTTAGTCAACATGAATGATTGTCCTGTTATATTACAATGAAGTAATTTTTTTTCTAACTCATTCAGTCGCTGTCGTTATCACTTTCTTCACTGTATAAACCATTGATTTCTGGTTGATCGTGTAAATTCATCAGTGTCACAGTCAGAATCACTTTCTGCTGAATCCAATGCAATGCCTGCAAGCCTCTGAGGAAGCATAGGACTTCATACCAAGGTGGTTGCATACTTCTGTCCTCCATCTTCCATCCAAGACCATGATAGGCCACTGGTATATCTGGATTTGGGATATGTACCCTCTTCCAGATACACACTTGGTGATTGACTCTGCGAATATTTGAGTCAGGGACTTCCTGCAGGGTGGAAGACATATCAACATTCCTGGATGGAATTTATGAATTTTCCTTAGCACAGGTTTCAAGTGCTCAGTGGCATGTTCAGTCATTTGCAAATTTTCTTGTAGCCATTACCAGATTTATGAAGGTCTATGGCCTTTTCCTCTTTTGAACTGACAGCTGTTCTGTTTTCTGTGTTGGATGACAAAGGGATATTGCATGTGTGTTACCTCAGTTTTATACCCCAGTGAAAAAGGAAGTGATGGAAAGACTCAGTATACTTCCTTAATACATAGATATAACTTAACATAAATCTAATACCTGGTTTAATTTTGGCAAATATTTACAATAATTTACAATGCCATTAATTGTGAAATCTTGATTTGGAGGAAATAGATTTTTAATTCAATCAGCATATGATTTGGTTTTGTTCCACTATGCAGTATTTCTCACATGTTGTTATTTTGAGTTTCTCTATAAATATATTTTTTAGAATTCTTTGAAGCATTTTTTGTGCATTGCCAGTCAGGGGTGCCAGTAATTTTGGAACCCACTGTATGCGTGTGCGTCTGTACGGGTTTTTCATGTTGATAGGGGGTATTGTTTATCCACTTCTCAAAAACCCATCAATAGAATTCATTGAATTTATTTGTGCTTTTTTTTTTCAGGTTTCCCTCTCCCTTTACTGTAATAGGGGGTGTATTCAATCCACGGTTTCTCGAAAACTGCTCAACTCTTTGAGCCTTTGAATTTGAATTTTATTAATGGATAGCCCCTTGAGATGTCTCGTTTTCAAGGGGGTTCAACACAAAACTTATAGTCCAACAATACGCAAACATACACATGCAACACAAAATACAGTGCATTACATACATTAGGGTCTCATTTGCCTCCCACCCGTTCGTCATTCCCATAAGCCCACAACATCCACATTTAGTACAGAGGAGTTGGAAACAGTAAGTAGACATTGATAGAAATGATTCCTACAAAAAAGAAAAGAAAAAATTGATTAATGAATAGATAAAACATATATATATATATATATATATATATATATATATATATATATATACACATACACAATGATGCTGAACAGTTGACAAGGTAACAGAGTGACAGAAGCCTAGAGATATTGATAGTGGGAAGACATTACCATTAAAAACAGCAACATGGTGTTTTAATTATAGGCAAAAATGAGCTTTTGAAAAGAAAATGAGGTGGTTGTTCTTATATTAGATGGTAAATTGTTCCAGTCTGATGGGGCTTTGAATTTGAATTGCACGTTTGCCAATTTCTTTGTTAGTTTGAGGAACAAAAAAGAAAGGTTGCTGGATGTGTCTCAGGGAGTAAGAGGATATACACTGGCCGGCCAAAAAAAAAGTCGCACACTCAACTATTTAGTTGGAACCCCTGTAGCTTTGATTACAGTGCATATTCGTCTTGTCATTGTTTTGACAACTATATGCAATGCCAGAACATTTATTTTCGATCCAGGGTTCCCGCGGTCATGAAATTCCTGGAAAAGTTATGGAATTTGAAAAACCTGTTTTCCAGTCTGGAAAAGTTATGGAATTAACTAACGGTTTTGGAAAGGTTTGGGAAAAATACACAGTTTTGCCTAATGCTTATAATATGTTCACTAAATCCCCAAAAGATGTCGAGTTTACCGCAAAACTACAAGCTTTTATTTAAAATCGAACGCGACACAGTTGAAACAAACATGACGTTTCGTGATACACGTAGGTTACATTATGCAGCCAGTTGGCGGCAGCGAAATTTTTTTCCTACCGGACTTCTTAATACCAACTTTATCTCATTAGATTACAGCCAATAAGAATCGAGCACATGCTTTTGTTTACCTTTTGACGCACATGGGCTTGTACCCTCCATGCACGTGGTTACTTGGCACGCTGTTCGCCGGAGTTTAAAGGGCACCGTTTTTCTAATAACGCCAGTTGAATTTTCCCACTGCCTCGCTTCAAATTAGTGTAATAATAGCATCAATGTCAAGCAGAATAATGAATGAAATTACGTGAATATAATAAGATTTCAATATAAACACACAACTTTATTTAAATTTATGGTCGACGTCCACCTATGGCCCAATGGGTTTCTCTCCAAGTCATTTTCCTGTATTATAAACTGTTCAAAAATATTTCATTTCCATCCTGGCATTTTTTTTTTTTTTTTGTTTGATTACCCAGGTTCGCTTTTGTGAAACGCAATGATTTTCTCAGGTCGATGAACACGCTATGCAAGTAAATTGATTAGACCGCAAAGAAACCCGATTCCCGATTGTGGCAGAACGGAGTGTACGAAAAATACTTTCACTATTTGCTTTGAAGTTCTCCTGCAAGTTTTCTCATTCCAAATAACATATTTTCTGTATTTTTAAAGCGTGTCTGTTTCGACATTATTGTGATGCATGCTCGTAAACGCCGGATTTTTGATTTTCTGAGAAAATGGGACCAAAAGTGAAGGAAAGGACCCCAATTCTGGCTTAAAAACACATCATTAATTTTTTTCACTAATCACGCAAAACTTCAGAATGGTAATTCTATACTTAACATGCGCAACATCTTAAACAATATACACTTTGGTTCATGACTGTGGCATTTGTTACGCTTTTGAGAAAAACTTGCACAAAGTGATTTTGATGATCTTAAGGGGAAAAAAAAACCTCATTAACTCCACCAATTAGCGTTTTTCAAATTTCCTTTTCATATGATGTAGCAATACAACATACGTCATTGACAGATGGCTTAACTTGATAGGACTCGCCCACACAACTGAATAATAGGCCGATGTTATTCGTGACTTTGTGGCCAATGCTGAATTTTTTTTTGGCCACACTTATAAGTGCGCCAGTTGATGACCATTCCAGTTTTTAGAAAAAGTACCGCTTAAAATAAGTTTGGCCAAGAAAAAAAAAAAATTTAGCTTTTGGACACACTTAAAATAAGTGTGGGCAATGGAGCAATGTGCATCTATTTATAAGTGCATCTAACGCAAATTTCGATCAATTTTTAGTGCTTGGACGCACTTAAATAAGCGCGAATAGTCACTTCGATAATAATGTAAAATTTAGCGGCTACTGTGGTGTCAAAAGGTGGACGTCGACCTTAACTTTCTCTTTACATGTAAACTGAAAGCTTCCATATCACCGTGCTCACCAGAAAAGTACGCTATACCGTGGGCCAAAACCCGGATCCTTTATTGTCACCAGAGAAACTTTCTGAGGGCAGTTCAAGTATTTTTCCATCAGAACAAGTATGATGTGCAGATATTATAAAATGAAAATATTCTCAAAAAGTATGTGCACGCTAATGAGAACAATTAGTTTGCAGCTTTGTAAGAAACATTTTTTTCTGTACTGCGATGAGCACTAGGCCACCTACAGACGAATGCACCGACAATTTTGCATATCGCTCACACGAAAAAGAAAATCCTCAAAAGACAGCTATTTGATGAAACTTTTCCTCGGTTAGCTTTTTCTATGAAACCTTTCCTCGGTTACAGTCTTTAATGGTTACATGTCATGTCAGTGTCATTTAAACTTCGCTAACTCGACGACGCCCCCAGATTCTCAAGAACAATGCACGCAAGCAAAGATAATACACTCTAAATAATAATTTGTAATTGTTCAACATCTGTCTCAGAATATATTAAATGCCATCTGTTTGTTACCTCTTCAATGTTTTTGCCTTCTTGAGCATTTAAATGTAGCACTTGGTTATTTATTGCTGTTTGTTTGTTTGTTTGTTAAATATAATTGAGAAAATACAAGAATGGTGCCACAGGCCCTTATGCCATTGTGTGATGCCCTAGGATAGGTGGTAGGTAGACACAACTTCCCTTCCATTCTCCATGCTACATTTTTGCTACACTGCTTAGGGCTTAGCACACTGTAGAAGCTCATTATGGCGCTCTGTGTTCGCGATTATAGGCCTTATCTATTTTAAACTAAGTCATGGAAATTAGGTAAAATATTATGGAAAAGTTTTGGAAAAGTTTTGAAAAATCACTGGTAAAAAAGTGTGGGAACCCTGTCGATCAGAAATGCCATAATTTTTGGCCGAGATCTTGTCTTCTCGACATAATGGCTGAACCACTCGGTGGTCTTTCTTGAGCACATCCCAATAACTTTCAATGTGTTTAAGGTCAGGACTTTGTGGTGGCCAATTTGGTTGTGAAAATGATTCCTCATACTTGTTTTTGTCATTCATGGTTTTCTTTGCTAAATTCAGGCCAATAACTTGCCCGTTCTGAAATACTGTAACATCTTTTCCACCATCAAGGGATGTGTCGTCCAACATGATTTTTTAAGAAATGAGTAGCGACGCGCTTCATCAATCAGGGTAAAAATGATTATTGCCAGCTGAAACCTATTAATAACCGCAATAATGATCCAATTACAGAATTTGTTCATTAATTTCCAAATGGTGACTTTTTTTTTTGGCCGGGCAGTGCATATGGTATTAAGCATTGTTTTAGGTATGGTGGATAATTAAAGTGAATACATATGAAAATGAATTGAAGCCAATGGTAATGTCTTCAAATATTGAGAGGTAACCAGTTCAAAGTTTCGTGCATGGAGCAGTGATGAGTTCGATAGGGACACCTTAAAATGAATCTACAAAGACTGTTGTAAATAACATTGAGCGGTTGAAGATATGTGTCGAAAGTATTCTGGTAAACAATGTTGGCATAGTCCAATGTAGGTAATGACAATTGTGTGACAATTCTTTTCCGTATTTGAAAAGTATATCATACATGTGCTTTGTAGGGACCCAAAATATTTGCATCTCATACTTTGTCTCTGAATTTTTCAAAATTTTGACTATTTTTCAGGTGATTGAACTTCACTAAATTTTGTTGAGTTTCCCAGATGCAGAGGAATCTGTGTCCCATGGATGTAAATTTTCTAGTTTAACTTTTCTTTTCTATTTTGGGCCCTAATGTGACGGCCTAAGTGTAGTCGGGAAAACATAAGTACTAACGGTATTGCAGATCAAATCTGGGTGTGTCTAACTCCATTTTGGCAATTTCTTCGCAAGACGCAATGGCGCAACTGCGGTGCTGTCGTCCAAAGAGCTGGTTTAAGACTAATTAATTACCGGTGGGTGTGATGGGGGTTTGATTCTTTTAAGGTCAATCAGATCAGCCACTTTTATTCCTTTTAAAACCTGTGCATTAATGCCGTAGGGAACTTGCAAATTTGTCAGGTGAAGAACAAGCTCCTCGCTTGTGTTGCTGCCACCTTTTTAATCGACTGTGAACTGTGCTCCGATGTAATGATGCAGTTCAATAACATGGAGCGAAGATAAAAGTATAAACCAGTGTCAGTGCCTTTTGTATACATGTGGACCATTTAAGCAGTATACAAGGGTGAATTATTTGGATTTCCCCCACACAAAGAAAATTTTCACCGGTTAAAACGCCCCTTCAGCCTCCCCTTCTCATTAGACCCAACCACCATTTTGTAGGCATCACTTGTACGGTAGCCGACATTAAAAAAGTTAAAATAGAAAACAATATGAACAATATGTGAAACTGTCATTAAGTAACAGAATTTGCATTAAAAGGTCTGGGTGAGTCAAATCATATCAGTTGGCAAAGGAACAAAAATGGAGCCTGTAATGAGTTACCTTCAGCATCCAGCAGTACCGTTTCAGTAATTGATCAGGAGGAAGTGTACTCTCTGGCCAGTGCCAAAAGGAAACAAGATTTTTCATTTTCTCTGTCTGTAATGTTAATTTAGCTCAACCCCACTTATATTCTAGTTCAAAATGACATTTTACCTGAGTCAAATCTGTACAAGGGTCGAATTGATGTTTCTGAGTATAGCCTGAGTATATTCATGCGCAGTTGGAGCATCGTAAATATCCTTCTATATGTTGAGTTCATGTTTTTATACATTGTTGTGTTAAAATGTCCAATCAGGGCGTGCTGAGGATCCACTTTCTGGAAGCACAGGACCTGGAAGGGAAAGACAAGTTCCTGGGTGGTCTGATCAAGGGCAAATCAGATCCGTATGGCGTCGTTCAGCTGGGAAACCAGCTCTTCCAAAGCAAGACCATCAAAGCCACCATTCATCCTAAATGGAATGAAGTTTACGAGGTAGCCTTCTCTTCCCTGTATCACCTTCTCAATCAAGCTGGACCATTCTATGCTTTAGTATGGAGCTTCATTCCTTTCTTTATTCGAGAGTGTGGTATTTCAAATTTAGAGCAGACATATCAATTTCATGTGTAGATTTTGTACTGTTTTCCCTCAAAAATCAGCTCTCACAGTCAAGTAGCCCCTGCTTATGCTTGGAGTTGTGCTGCCTCTACTCATTCTGTGTGCTTACACTGAGATCTGTCGCTGCTTGGACAGATCATCTGCGCGTGAGCGTCTGCCTTTTCTCATCACACTCAAACTGCCTCTGTGTGCTTGGAACATTTCTGCTTGTGCCTGGATTTTGTTGTGACACATTCTTGTCAAAAATCGCCTACCAATAGAATGCCAGGTTTAATTTTGGCTAATGGAATTGTCCCTGACTTGTTATGGGCCTGTTTGTTTGACAGTTTAGTCAGTTATTAAGCGGGTTCATACACTCCTGACCTCCTGGGCTACATATGTGCCTCCAATGCTTCCTTCACAACTTTGGAATAAAGGGAAAGTTTATATATTTTTGCAACAGTGCCCATACTTTTCGATACCGTAATAGCTACAATAGTTGCTGTATAACACATCGGCCTCCAGTCAGTTATGCGCAATTTTGTGCATGAATAGCAGAGGTGCACTGAGCGAAGAGAAGAGAAAAATGAATCCTGTTGCTTGCATCATGCTGCTACATAAAAGATTTGTGAAATCTATAGCTCAATGATTTCCATTTTTATTGTACTGAAATGTCACTTGTACCACTCTCCTGCAAGCTGGTGAACATTACAAACAACCATTGTGTAAAACTTGCTTCCAGCTTACTAAACTTGACTTAATTGCGATCTGTCACCAGAAACTACCTGGAAAATATTTTTTTAGATGCTTATCCCTAATGGTTTTATTAACTTTGTGACTTTGCGTTATATCGGAGTCAATCGTAATTATGGGCTGTTTCTCAGTTTTCTGCACAAAAAGTGCGAGGAGCAATTGGGCTATTCAAGAAATGGTTTGCCATCAAGTCGGTAGGCAAAGTTGGATGCTTGAAACTTGAGTACAATAAACACTAAACTCATTGAGCAATGGATTTTGCATGTCTTTTTAATGTAGCCACATGATGCTAGCAGCAGGATGCATCTTTATCTTCCCCCTCCTCAGTGCACCTCTGCGATTCATTCACAAAATCACCGTGTGGCACACTTACTGGAGGCTGATGTGTTATACGGCTACTATTACATGTAGCTATTATGGTAGAAGTCAAGTATGGGCGCTGGTGTATAAATATATAAACTGTCCTCATGTTCCAAAGTCGTGAAGAAAGCAATTGAAGGACATATGTTGCCTAGGAGGGCAGGAGTGGATGAACCTGCGTAATAACCGAGTGAACTGTAAAACGAACGGGCCCATGAAGAGGCAGGGACAATTTCATTGGTCAGCACAAGACCTGGCATTCGATTGGTTGGCGATTTTTGACTGGAATGTGTCACAACAAAATCCAAGCGCAAACAGAAATGTGCCAAGAACGCAGAGGCAGTTTGACTGTGAGAAGAAAAGGCTGACGCTCACGCGCAGGATATCTGTCCAAGCAGCAACAGATCTGAGTGCAAGAACACAGTTTGAGTAGAAGCAGCTCAAATCCAAGCATAAGCAGGGTTATTTGAGTGCAAGAGCAGAATTTTGAGGGAACACATTACAAAATTTACGCATGAAATCGATATGTCTGCTCTCGAGTTGATATACCACACTCCTGAATAAAGATAAGAATGGAGCTCCACACCTTAAGAGCCAGAGTCTGTAACTTTGGACCAGCTCATAGAAGGGGGTGATATATCGTGTTCCAGTAGGCCACTGAAGTTTTTTGTGGGGGTAGATATATTGTCCAAACTGACAAAAAATACTTTTTTTATCAGAAGATCCCTTTGGGGTGGAAATTACAGCCCTTTTTAGGGTAGGGGTTAAAATGGCCAAAATATTGACATAGTCAAAATCTGGACTTTGACCTTCGAATATTTTGTGGCGCCCTCAGTGAACCTCTTTGATCTTAGGGTATATAAATGTATGTGTAGAGTTCTTCCATTTAGCGTTATAATTTTCAAGGGTTACTGAGGGCGCCGCCTATAGGTGGCACTTCAAATCATGACTTTCTGCATTTTGGACTACATTTGAGACCCTACCAGGGCCTGCGCCCTCATTAACCCTTGCTTATTTATGCATATTTGGATACATTGGGACTAGTTATTTCCAAATTTGCATAAATGGCGGTGGCTTAGTTAGGGCGCTTTTGCATAGGTGGCGCTTTTTATGGCAAGAATGCAATTTTAGGGGATTTTCATTTGGCCAAATCTCAGTGCGCCCTCTATGGGTTTCAGTGAAACTTCTTTTATTGTGTTTCTCTATGTCTCTGCTATTCATGATGAAAATATCAAGAAGGCTTTTTGCCTCGTTAACCCTCTTTGTGCTAAAACGTTCACACCAGATCACTCTCCACTTTAATCAAGAAAGACAAAAGGTTAGTTCTCCAATGCTCCTATAGGCGGCTCATATGGCAGGTGGCAGCACTGCTGTGATCACGTTTTGATGGCATGTTCAGAGTCTGAATAGAGCGGTGGAAATCCTGCTTTATCACAAATATCTTCTGATTTTAAGACCTCATGAAGCGGTACATCGTTCCATCTTTACCTTGTGGGATATTGTGCTAACGATTAGTTTTGCTCCCAAGATATTAGATCATATATTTTCTGATCACATTTTTTAATGGGTGTGGCCTGTGTGTATGCATAATGCATGCAGCAATGCAGAATGTAAAGACAAGGTCCTCAAACCCTCTGAAAATGACTATGGTTACCTTCTGGACAAGGATGCCCTTCAGTTAGTTTTGAACTATGTTGTGAGATTTTGTGGACAAATCTGTCCAAAAGTTTTAGTCAGTTGTGAACTATGTGCAATTCAGTTGCTGTCCTGAGAACCTCTTGAGGAGCGTGTCCCTTAGAATGACTGGTAGTCATTTATTTCAGACTATTTCAGGAATACCAACGCAGAAGCCTCTGTTTCTGGTACAATTTTTATATAGTTTTTATCCCATGCTAAACAATTCCAGAATTATTGAGTCATTATTCTGTGGCGGTGGCACCAACAGAAAGATGCCATCCATTAAGGCCTAAGTATCTTCAGCACATATGGGTGCCTTGATTGTTGTTTTTCTGACTTTTCAGTTTTAACATTTTAATAAATTGTTGTTTATTTGAATAAGTTCTCTTGCCTCAATGCTTTGAAAACACTCAAATAATTCTCCCCACTGGTTGTTGGGGACGAAAACAAAAATGGGCATTTTTCGGAGGTGGTGCTTGATTGCGACATACGTCAAACTCTGGCGTGTAAAGGCTTAAAAAAGCCTACTTGAAATTTTTATCATGAATAGCAGAGCTATAGACAAACATAATAAAACAAGTTTCACTGAAATCCATAGGGGGCGCACTGAGATATGGCCAAATGAAAATTGCCTAAAATCGTGTTCTTGCCAAAAAAAGCGCCATCTATGCAAAAGCGCCCTAACTAAACCCCCGCCATTTATGCAAATTTGGAAAGAACTAGTCCCAATGTATCCAAATACATATAAATAAGCAAGGGTTAATAAGGGCACAGGCCCTGGGAGGGTCTCAAATATAGCCCAAAATGCAGAAAGTCATGATTTGAAGCGCCCCCTATAGGCGGCGCCCTCAGTGAACCTTGAAAATTATTATGCTAAATGGAAGAACTCTACCCATACATTTATATACCATAAGATCAAGGAGGGTTACAGAGAGTGCACGAAAATATTAGAACGACAACGTCCAGATTTTGACCACGTCAATATTTTGGCCCTTTTAACCCCTACCCTATAAAGGGCTGTAATTTCCCCGGCGATCTTCTGATTAAAAAACATAATTTTTGTCAGTTTGACGATATATTTACGCCCACAAAAATCTTCAGTGGCCTATTGGAACATGATATATCACCCCCTGGTTCATGGTTACAGACTCTGGCTCTTAAGAACATATGGGGTGGAAGCACAACTGTCAGCGCCTCAATTTTAAACGATACCATTTTAAAGCAGGAATTTGTGTTACTTTGCGGCAGAATAGTCTTTAGTTTTAAAATTTCAACTACGCATTGATTATTGCTGCTGAATTTACTTTACGTCATGATTGAAAACTATTTTCTAAAGCTCTGGAAAAAAAATTATGTTTTTGTATGAGAAGTAGCTTTTTCATGAATTATGAGCTGCTGAGGTTCTGTGTGCGAGTTCTGTCTGATATTGTTCACCAGGCAATGGTGTATGAGCACTCCGGCCAACACCTGGAGATTGAGCTGTTTGACGAAGACCCTGACAAAGATGACTTCCTTGGCAGGTAGGCTCCCTCACTGGCCTTTAGATTTCCATCCCATTTCTTTTCTAGCATCTTTTCCAGCACATAGTATCTCTTCTTGTAGAATGATAGCCCATTCATCTGCCACACTGCATTATTTATATTCAAATGTGTATGCACCATTAGTCTAACCAAACAATAAAGTAAATAAGTTTTGGCTGTGCTTTAGCCCGATTCAACAGTAGGGGGTGGCTAATTGAGAATTAGGTAATTTAATTGCATGAATGATTAAGTCTTCATCTTCAAATGCACTGGTGCTCCGGAGTGATCACTATTATGTGTCTGCTTGTAGCCTGATGATTGATATGACAGAGCTTCATAAGGAACAGAAGGTTGATGAGGTGAAGCCCTTTCCTGTGTGGCCATTTTCATACCAGAAACTAATACACGAGAACCACCTCCCCCCCCCCACACACACACACACACACACACATGCATACACACACACACACACACACACACACTCCCCTCTTATACACAAACAGCCTAACTTTCACTCCTACACACATCCGTATATTTATATAAATACAAATGGTTGTCCAGTGTCGCCCCAAGTTATGTGTGGAAATGGAAAGTGTTAAAATATACTGCTTTTGAAATGGAAAAATACTGTATATAGTGTAAAGCGTTACAGCAGCAATTGTGTGTGTTTATTGTTCACTCTTGAGAGAAATGTTGAGTGTCTGAGCTGCAGTCGAAGCCACCTGTATAATGTCTGCTCTTGCAGTGGTTTGACTTGGAGGAGGTTTCCACAGGGAAGTTGCACTTGAAACTGGAATGGCTTTCCCTCCTCAGCACTCCTGAAAAGCTGGATCAGGTATGATGACAATTACTGTGGCTGGTTGTATCACTGAGTGCGTTTACACGACGTGAAAAAAAATCGATTTTATTGCGTCAGTCCGACTAAAACCGGACTTTTAAAATACATACAAACATGTTCGTCTGACTGGAATGGGGCTAAATCGAATTTCTCAAAGTTGGTCTAACGCACCTAGATAATGTAGTTACTAGTCAGATTACTCCATGTATACACTTGAATCGAACCAAACTGGACTATGCGCTCTGCGCATGCTCCACATTCATTGTGCAGGGCTTTGAGCCTGAAATGAGGTAGACAGGCACTTGGAGAAGGACCTACCAGCATAGCTGAGCAGACCACTGTCATGGTGTCCCACAGTGCTGCTGGCAGGTCTGTGACAATTACCGCATGACCACAAGATTGTGGTCATGTGATGCCTTCCTGGTTTGGAGCAAATTTCAATCATCACTGCAATTATTGAATTAAATTTTTTGCAGGGGAAGTTTCAGGAGTGCATATGGTGTGTAATATCAAATATAATGAACATATTCATCATTATTTAGTTATCGTACACGGTCTTCCATCCCATGTTAAGGCTTCCGGGGGGAAGAAAAAAAACTTTTCAGTTGCTCATCACTTCAGTTTAGCACTGGGGGAGGGATAGTCATTTAAAAATTTGGGGATTTCTTTTGTTTGATTATTATTAATTAATTCTGTACTTGTGAAAATTGGAGCCTATAATGTTCAACTGAGTATATAATAAACCGATGTAAGGGACAGAAGCATGAAGTAAACAGTTGGATTTAGATTTGTGGTAAGTTGGTGGTAATGCCTATGCAATCACTGCTAGTCTTTTAACATTATTTGATTCAACAATGCATTCCATCAATCTTGTTCCCAAAGCAAAAAAAAGCGTAAAATTTGGATGAGGCAATATGCTACGTTAGTAGGAAAAAAGTAAGCTATCCCTCTCACCAGGCCTCAATTTAACGCCTTTCGCACCAAGAACAAAATGACCAAAGAAAAGGAAAATGCGGGCGCCATCTTTCCGCTGAAAACTCAAGACTGTCACAATCACAGAATCATCTTATTCATTGATTGCATAGACTCCCCATGCAGCTGCAGTAGTGATGGTGACCTAATCCTATATATTTTGAGGAATAGGGGAAAAATTTTGTTTACTCATCAAGAACAAACATGACTGCTTTGCACAAGTTAATTCAGACGAGACATCAGATAATTTTATTAAATTCTTAGTTAACCATAGAATTTCATGGTATGAAATGGTAAAATTAAATATTACTCTTACATTGCAGCACAAGTTGGATGCATTTATTTACAGCAAAACGTAACAGATTTTATATACCAACAGCAAATATTCAGAGATACATGATCAGTTTGAATCAGAGTCTTTGCTGAAGACCTGCATTAGTTGAATCCAGTGTGTAACTGCTTTGTTGGAATAAAAACCTGCACATGCACTTTGAAAAAGCCGCGTCAGGCTAAAGCCAAAATATTATTATTATTGGGTTTTCAACATTTCCATATCTTTGGAATTTTTAAATAATTGCCCTGACAGTGCTCAGTGGCATATTCAATCATTTGCAAATTTTCTTTTAGCCATTACCAGATTTATGAAAGCCTCTGGCCATTTTCCTCTTTTGAACTGAAACTTGCTTTGTTTTCTTCATGGTGTTGGATGACAAAGGGATATTGCATGTGTGTTACATCATTTTTGTACCCTTGTGAAACAGGAAGCGATGTAATGGCTCAATGTAGTTCCTTAACACTGAAATAAAACTTAAATACATGGAATTTAATACCTAGTTTAATTTTGGTAGATGTTATTTACTATAGTCTTTTAGGGTGCCATTAATTATGAAACCTTAATTTTGAGAAAATTGATTTTTAATTAAATCAGTAAATGATTTTGTTTGGTACCATGGGGACATTAATATTGTACAGTATTTCTCACATGTTGATATTTAGAGTTTCTCAATAAACATATTTAATAGAATTTTTTTTAATTATTGTTTTTTGCATTGCCAGTCAGGGATGCCAGTAATTTTGGAGCTCACTGTACATATAGGCATCATATTTAGTCATTATGGGGAAAAGAGTTAAGCAGTGCTATATTCCAACTTCAGTGGAGTAAAAAATAACTGAATAAAAATATAAAGTAGCTTACATGACTACACTGTGTTGGCCCATATTTTATTAGTCCAAAGCAGAGGCTCCCAATCCTGTTCTTAGAGATCTATCAACTGGTCTGTTTTCGTTTTCGCACTGATTTCACACGCTTGATTCTGCTAGTTAGCAGTTGAGTGAGATGTCTAGGATTATTTATCTAGGTTGGCCATGAAAACCTTTATGATGGTTGATCATCAAGAGCAAGGATGGGAACTGCTGGCTAATAGTGCTCGATTTTGGTGAGATTCAAGAGAATTTTTGTGAGCAAGAGCACCTCTGGTTGTTGTCTATTGATATGAGTATTAAGGTCACATCTGGCTTTCTCTTTCAGCCATGTCTGCTCCTACCCTCACAGGTCCTCACAAGTATCCGGGCTGACAAAGGCCAGGCCAGTGACGGCCTCTCATCTGCACTGCTAGTGGTGTACCTGGACTCTGCCAGGAACCTACCTGTAAGTACAGTCGTGACTCGCAGCATGAGCCTGTGGGTTAGGCGTGGAGATACCAAGTCCTGTACTGTACTGTACTGTACTGTACCTCCTGAATCTGCTCGTCTTTGCATTTGATTTTATTTACAGTTCTGTAGTAAATCTGCCATTGCTGAAATTCTCTTTTACAGCCAGCATTGATTCTCACGCTACCATATTGAAGGGCTTCTCGTTTCATGATAATGCTCAAAATGAATGGAGACATATTTTTTGTGCTTGAGCATTTTAATGGGAATATAGTTTAGTAAAATGTACTTAGATAGATTACATAGGAACCTCCATATAATAATAATAATAATAATAATAATAATAACTTATTATTATTACTAGAATATCAAAGCAATAACATTATTATTATGATTTTTGTATTTTATTTATTTTTTTTTTTTTACACACTTTAAAGTGTGATCAGTAGTATTTTGTGATAAATTACAGTTGCTTAAAACTTCATGAAGTGAAACTGTGGCATGTGTTGCTTCCCTTCTTGTAAAACCCCTTGGAAACACAAAATACAGATTGTTGCTTATGACAGAATAGTTGTCACAGTAGTTTCTGAGATATATGACCATGCTTACAGTTTTTTTTTTTTTTTTTTTTTTTGCGTTGAGGCAGACTCCTCGCATCACAGAAATATTTATACTGGTTTGTTCTGCCCCATTTCTACATTTAGCTTGGGGCTGTTGTTTTATTCAGTGAGGGCATCACCACCACAGCAATTTTCATACTCTTCTTTTGTCTTCCTGCCTCTCATACCATTTTGACATTTACGGCTGGTCATATGCAGTTTTCCAAGATTTGGGGTAGATGAGTGCTCACTTATTAGGTATGTCCTAATCTGTTTATGGATTCTGCTAATAGACTTTATGGATCATTTTCCACATCATGAGAGAGTCATTGTACAGTATCTTTCAGCCAGATGTGTGATGAACCCATAGACTAATGCTTTAAAGGATGTTGAAATATGCTTTGTATACAAATGTGTCATGCGCTGCAGTGCTGGCCTATGTTGTCCCCTCCATTCTCAACTCAATTTTTGTTGTTTATGGTTTGGGGGTTCTGTGGGGGAAGTCTAGAATATTCCACTCCAGAGTCTCAGTGCTGTCTCTGCTCTTCTCTCTCCACTTCCTCCTGCTTTAAGAGCGTCTTCGAAGGGAGCATTGGGTGTGGATACTTAAGAGAGAGGAAAGCTTCGGGCCTAGTCTTTTGTGAGAATACTACCTCAGTCTATAAAACGTTATTTGTGAGTCCCCTGGTATTTTTGCTTTTTAGTGTTAGCGACCTGTGTGGTGTTGTGGCTACCAAAACCAAAGTCTTGTATGCCAACCAATAGCATGATTGTCCCTAGTGCACGGTTGCATTGCTTAACATCGTCAGTACAAAATGCACCATAAATCATTGGTATTTTTATTAGAGCTGCTTGATGGCAAGTATTCATGGAATACTTGTATGGAAGCCTTATAGACAAGGCAGTCATTCAGTGACATGGTGAAAACTGAAGGAGATGGTCTGTGGATGGCAGTGTTCTGATTTCTGTGGACAGCATCCTCTTCGTATCACTCATTTTCTTGCATATGAGAGTCTCTTGCACAACTATCACTGCAGACATAGAGAGAGAGAGAGAGAGAGAGAGAGAGAGATGTCAGGTGTTTGATTGTCATCAGTGCTTTTGAACTTACCATGTATGATTCAATCAAAATAAACAGGCTAACAGGCTAGCTTTGCTCATGTATATTGGAAGATAATTGGAAACTGAAAATTTGGGAATGAGGCCCTGCCGAGCATATGAACCTAATTCCCACATGCAGAAATACTGTATATTTCTATTTCATTTTATTTATTATAATTTTTTGACTGAACTTCAATTTAAATGGTACTCTCTCAGAGCAGTCAGTTCTTGAAGTTCATCTTTGAATATTCCTACAGCCATCTCAAAGCAAACTGCCATTTTCCTCCTGTGAAATTGTCTCTTATTCTGTCTGCAGATGTTTCTTTATTTTGAAATTTCCATCTCTGTCATTTTTCCCCTCTGGGAGCTGGTTTTAAACACTAACTACTGTTGATTAGATTTGCATATTAACCTTCTGAATCCATTCCTTTGTTCTGGTTCTTTCTGTGGTGTCCATGTCCTGGTGTGTTTGGTTTTTCTGGACGCTGGATTAACATGGCTGGGTGTTGCATGCTCTTATAACCTGTTGTGTGTTCATTCTCTCTTCCCTGAAAAGCGAAATCCTTTTGAATTTAACCAGGATGGCTTGAAGCAGGCTTCAATGAATAAGGCTCTCAAGGTAAAGAAATGTGTGTATAGACCCCCAAGGTCATTCTGAGAGAAAGGAATATCATATATCCTCCAATTATCTTGCAAGTATGGTGATATTTCCAACCATTTAAAGTTTTTTTTTTTTTTTTTTTTTTTTTGGTCATATCATTCAGTGTATTTATAATTTGATATTAAACAAGGCAAAGCTCTCACATGCATGCACACTTTGCTGGCTCTATTGCTGGATTCCCTCTTTCTCCTTGCATAAATCATGCTGTGCTTTGCTGTGACATTTTATCTTGTTGATGAACACTGCTCAGATGCCCTCTGTGATTGATGTTGGTCATTTCTCAAGTTTTAATTCATTACAATCAGCAGTAGGGAATGCATTATTAATAATTTTCTTTTTACAGCTGCCCTCACATCTCATTGTATTCCCACAAACTTGGCCCCAAAGGTGCTTAAATTACGATCAAAATATGTCGAAAGGGTTAAAATTGTATGTCTATCTTATATACTGCGCTTAGGAGTGGTAGTAGTTTTGAGTATGACTGCTTTGTACCCTTTGCTGGTGACCGAATACAACAGTTTGAAGTGAATTGTTTTATTTTGTGGGGGTTTTTTTTGTTAATTTCCTTGCCTTATACATAAGCAATCCTTGCGATTGATTTTAAAATAAAAGTGTATCATGGGGCAGTGCGCAGTAGAGCATATTGAACATGCTGAACAGTAGAAAATCTCGATGTTCCCAGATCGAAACATCTGTGTATCTCTGTCACACTGGTGGAGATGATGAGGACTCTGGCGCAAAACACGGAATTTGTCCAGTTCAGCGCAAAATGATGTGTTCAGCCTACTATCACATTGTTTCAAGACTCTCTAAAGAACAGCTAACAGACTACTGCTCAGTTCACTGTCAGGTCATTAAAATCTGGTCTTACTTCACTGAGGGTGCTGGAGCCAGATGGATGCTGATTGGTTCATGAATATTGCTGTGGAAAACTGGAAATGATGTGCTGTGTATGTGTCAAGAGTCCTGAAGTGCAGAACCTCTGGCTCCTAATGCGAAGTAAAATGTGAAGATAAGTGTGGTGGTTCTTAAATATATTGCCTGGTTTGCATGGCCTTTTTTGGATGGAATTTTCCAGCTTTATTCTTGTATGTATGTACTTATGTATGTATGTGCACATGGGCATGTTTGTGCGGATGTGTCCTACACATTGTGGAAGTGATTGTCTGGGTTGCTGTTTTCATTTTTATTTACTTTTTTTGCAGTCTGGCAAGAAAGTAAGCAGTGACCCCAGCCCTTACGTGCAGTTCACTGTTGGGCACAAATCCTATGACAGTAAGGTTAGTACACTTGGACAAAAACCCAAAGCATTTAATTGCAATTATTACAACCTAGTTTCACAAAACATTTCGGATAGTATGAAACATGGCAAAACCCAAGCAATTACCTGCTCATTCATGTTTTTATTGAACAGTCAATAACACTTCTAGTCATTGTATTCACCAATCCACAGAGGACACGCGTCCTGTAGTCTGACAAGTCAACCTTATAATATAGTTTCTGGTAATAATTAGGGCCGGGCGATAATTTTTTTGCGATTATTTTAAGCACAATAAAAGTAACTGCCACTATGGGACAGACAGACAAGCTAGCATATTACCTTTTTAATGACGAATACATAGTGCGGTGTTGAACAAACAGATGGCATTTGAAATGCTTCCGAAAGGAAAACTGTGTTTTGAAGTCTGCTAATTACCAGCAGGTTGGACAGCCTCCATCACTTTGGCATAATTAGCTTACCTTCAATCAATTCCCATGTACTTTGCCGAACTGGCAATTAAGCCATTTATTCAGCCAACTGTCTGATCAAAACCAAAATGTAGCCTATATTGATTAAAAGAGATGATGAGAAGCAGACAGACCTGTCCAGGTTATGGAGTTAGATTGAAAGAATGCCAATAATCTGAATAAATGGTAAAAAAAAATGACCTCTGAATTCCACCTCTCTTATTATTATACAAATTATTGTATAATTTTTACATATTATATAAAACATTTTAAGATGGCCCTGGGTTTTAAGCATTTAAAAATATATGCAAAGTGGAAAACATTTTGTGAAGCATAGCGAACGTGAATGAGAGAGAGAAATGATTTTTGCATTGCAAGCAATGTTTTAATGCACCAAAGACTTGGCAAATATGTTCAGGCAAATCTGAGCTGCAAATTTTTAGCATTTTTTTAAATAAGATAATTGAACAAAAAAAATTTGAAATGTAAATAAAAATAGAATGCAATGATGTGCAAATCATTTAACCCATTAAGACCGAATGTAACATAGGCGGGTATATGGGCCAGGCTCACAAAATGTGTGCCACCCCCCCCCAAATGTGTCCACAGGCTAGCAAATCTTATATTTTGCTTAGATCATTCCAGAACCACCATGAATGGATAGAGCTCACCAAGAGAAACTTGGAACACCCCACTTTTGTAGGTCTGTGATAAATATTTCCCTGTCTTTTTTGCCCTTTAAGTTGGAAAAGTGGCCAAAAATGGCATTTTTTTGAAAGTCCAAAAATGGCATTTTTTGATGTCCATCTAAAAAGTTAAATTGTGCACTTTTGGTTTTTTTATATTTAAGTGTGTTCTATTTATTTTATTTTTTTTTCTGTGCATAATAGACATGTGTAGGCTATGTCTGATAGTCGGCATACGTCCCTATCGTCTTTTTTGTGTATTGTGGTGACATTTAATAAATTGTCCACAAGGTACTGGTTGTTGACTTAGATTTTACATTTAGCACTCTAGGAAAATAAAAAAAAGTCCCTACACCCCAATAATCCTTCAGGATGAAGCAAATATATGGCATTGCATTAAAAAAAAACAAAAAAAAAAAAAAAACTCCAACCTACAGGGAGTGAGTGGGATTTTTGTGTCCCCAAAAAAATGACCTTTTTAAGAAAAGTTTCTGACTTAGATGTATATATAAAAAAAACTGTAAAAGATATAGCCAAATGCAATTCAGGTATTGTTGTTGGCCTAAATCAAAGTGGAAATCACTGTTTAGATCAATTATTTATTGAATAACGACATAGCTACAGCGCCAAAAAGCGTTTTTGATTGGTTTTCTGACTTAGGGTTTCTGACTTAGATTTCTAAGTCAGAAACCCGGGCAGCTCAGGCAGAAACCGGGCGTATTTGGCCAAATATGGCCCCAGTCGTTACACAGGTGGTCAGGAACATGATATTCCATGTTGGTTTGACATGTTAACGTGTATTTTAGCCAATTTGATCGAAAATACAACCCCAGTTCCAAAATAGTTGGGACAAAGTGTAAATTGTCAATAAAATCAAAACGCAATGACTTTCAAATCACACCAGTCAGTATTTTATTCACAGTAGAACAGAAACTGATAACAATTTTATCCAAAGCTCATTTTGTGCATGAAAATGTAAAATGTCTCAGTTTCAACTTTTGAAATGTTATCTATGTTCTATTGTAAATAACATATTGGCTCATGTGATCTGAAAGTCACTGCATTTTGATTTTATTCACAATTTACACTTTGTCCCAACTATTTCGGAATTGGTTGTATAATGATGGCGTCGGTCGGAGGCCTGACATCGGACCGATCGGCCCACGCTCTCAGGCAGAAACTGATGCGGGGCGTGGGCGGCTGCTGTGGCCGCAATCGGTGGCCAATCAGTCATAAACCTGGTCAAATAGCATGCATAGGTGGTCGGGGACATGATATATTGTGTTTTCTAAACATCTCAACTTGTATTTTTGAGGATTTAATCGAAAAATGTCGGTGGCGTCGGCCCACGCTCTCAGTCAGAAACCGGAATCTCAGGCAGAAACTGACGTGGGGCGTGGTGGCTGCTGTGGCCGCAATCGGTGACCAATCAGTCATAAACTTGTTCAGATAACATGCATAGGTGGTCGGGGACATCAGACAACACCTACAACAAAATAACAATAACTGAAAGACAGAAACACTGCAATCATCATAAAAAAACTCCCAGGGCTCAGGCTAGGGGAACCTAGGACCCAAAATTTTAAAAAAAAAGAACTGTCAAGCAGCCTGTCCACCAGCCTACAAGTGGCATCTTCCATTGGTAAGTGATCAATTACCTACTTGAGACTCTTATTCTATCTGTTAGTTAAGTATTATGGCAATAGCAAGTCAGGCGGGTTGAGTTTGGTACACTTTGATGGGTTTCTGACTTAGTCACAGTTTCTGACTTAGATCTGGTTTCTGACTGATATACCGATATTTTGAGCTAATAGACACCTGTTCTGGCTTGGTATTGCCTAGGCTACATACTTCTAAGCCATAAGAAGTGTTTCTAGGAGATTTTTGAGTTTTGATATAGGTTTTTATAACATTTTTTCAGGTATTTGCAGACCAGAATTTCTTTATTTCAGCAGTGACGGGATCCCGAGGGGAAAAAAATCACTGTAGTGTTTCTAATTTCAGGTGAAATACCTCTGGACATCACTTTTATATAATTGTAACACTGATTGGAGGCTTAAATAACTTTGGATTACAGGCAAACAGTAGGTTTTGTGTTTCTGACTTAGACGAGCAAGGGTATAGGGAAATGCATATAACTCACCAAATATTCCATCAACGACCATGATATTTGATATTCATGGTATTCAGAGAGTAGACATATCCCTTTATCGCATACAATTACCACTGAGAGCATAGGGTTGCGTGAATTAATTTTACACATTGTGTCAGAGAGCAGTTTGCACTTGCACAGCAATTTTGCGGCCGCACGCAAAAGGTACCCCGACTTCAGGGCCATGGCAGGGTTGAAAATCCCAACAGCATATCACCTTTATACCATTTTTCCATCAGCTATACTATCCTTCCATACATATCAGGGCATTTTGAGAATATAGCTATATCTATGCATGTATGAGGCTTTAGAAGATATACATGTCTTGAAACTAAGGCAGAAACCCGGCCTAAAAAATGAGTTGAGGGACCCAACTTTGACCAGGTACCACGAAAAAATGAAAAACATCGCCGTAGCACGGCTTTGCAATATGATCCCACAACACCTATAGATTAAAAAACCACTCACAGCTAAGCTCTATGGGTACTTTCATTACTTTTCAGTACCCGGGGGGGGGTGGCGCACATTTTGTGAGCCTGGCCCATATACCTTTAAGACCGCATGCAACGTTTACGTGCTTCTACCTTTAAGACCGGATGCGACGTGCGCGCGTTTTAGATGACATCATCGGTTTCAAGACATGTGACCGATGCTTGCTGGAAACAATAAGCACATTTGTTAACATTTTCAGTTCAGGAACATCAGTTCAATTAAATTTTGGTATACAGTGACTGCATTTTTTTACACTGCAACTTGTGTTCATGCAGTGCAACTTTTTATGACAGTGCCACTCTGTGTTTACAGTGACACTTGCAAACACATCACTGTAAAATGTGTACGAAATTTTTTTTTTTTTTTCCAATTTTTTGTTGCTTATTAATTTTTGAAAAAATTCTAATGAACTTTAGGACACAGGCAATGATTTCTATTTGAAGCCAATGGTTTAAGCTCTCAAATGTTTTTTATTCCATGTTTCTATCTGCTACAGAGGCTGAGAAATAAATGTTTTAGTGAACGTTGACAGTTCTGTCAAGTTTTTCAGAAAACCCTCAGGTTTTAGGAGGTTGTTTTTAAAAATGCCTTAGGTTTTAGTGCTTTTTTTAGGCGGCCGCCTAGGTCTTAATGGGTTAATCTCTAGATTTCATTAAAAATATTGCAAAGATGACATACCAAATGTTGAAACAAATGTTATTGTTTTTTTGAAAATTATGCGCTCATTTTGAAGTTGATGCCAGCAACATGTTTCAAAAACATAAGGACGGGGACAACAAAGGAATGGAAAAGACGAATGTTGCAAAAAAAAAAAAATACACCTGATGGAAAACCTCACAGACAATCAGGTTGATTGGCAACAACTCAGTAATGTGATTGGGTATAAAATGAGCATACCTGACAGGTGAGTCTTTCAGAGGTAAAGATGGCGAGGGCTTCACCACTCTGGGAAAGACTACATTGGCAAATGGTTGAACAATTTAAGAATACCCTTTCTTAATGTAGAATTGCAAAGAATTGGGGAATTATTTGATCTAAGGTACATAATTTGATGAAAAGATTTATAAAATCTGCAGAAATCTCTGTATGGAAGGGACAAGACTGAAATCCAATATTGAATAGCCATCATCTTTAGGCCCTCAGGCGACACTGTATTAAAAGCAGACAAGATTCGGTGGTGGAAATCACAGCATAGGCTCATAGTACCTTCCCAACTTCTCTAAAATCAGGTTGTTCGTCTTAATAGAGGATGGATACATCAGATGTTTTATCTTTGGGTTTTAATTTTGTGAGCCCCATTATTAATTCAGTGTATTGTTTCTGGTAATTCTGAATTGTTGCATTTCCTGCCAACAGATACGGTACAAGACCAGTGAGCCGCTGTGGGAAGAGGCCTTCTCCTTCCTGATCCACAACCCTAGATGTCAGGAGCTTGAGGTTGAGGTGTGTTTGATAAGAGTCTCATATTCCTGTGCATGCACATTACGAGTGCAAACCACACCCCTACCCAATTTTAGGAACTCTCCTGCACCTCTGACCAAGAAGATGTGACATGAGTGTTGCTACCCTGTTGATTGACAGGTGAAGGATGACAAGCACAAGTGCACCCTGGGAAGCCTGAGCGTGCCTCTGCGGCAGTTGCTGGAGGAGGAGGACATGACGCTGAATCAGAGTTTCCCTTTGAAGAACTCCGGGCCCAGCTGCACACTGAAACTCAGGATGGCTCTTCATGTGAGTCCCCTGATTATTCTTACACGCACTTTAGGGGTGTAATGGTAAACAAAAGTCAAGGTTCGGTACGTACCTCGGTTTTCGGGTCACAGTTCGTGACGAGATCAGTACAACAAGAAAAAAGCTGGAAGCTCTGGGGTTTTAGATGCTCTTTGGTGCAATCTGGGCCTTATTTTGGAGTATTTTAAGACAAATATTTTCACCAATAATTCTGAAATAATTTTGAAATTGGTTGAGTGAAGACTTCATATAGTCATGAGGGATGTGACTCCTCACTTATGAATCTTGACTCAACAACAAGACTGCTCAACAATAATGAATGGGTGTAATGGGGTGAGTAATCATGACTGCAGTCATTCACTGATACTTTTGTAGAGAGTCCATACATTTTTCTCTAAGCAGATCCTTTCAAGATCTTTCATATTTTTGGGTTTGTGTTTATCAGCTGCCCTCTTTAACTCAGCCCACGGGTTTTCAATTGGATTGAGGTCTGGTGACTGAGATGGACATTGCAGGATTTTGTTGTCACAGAACCATTATTGTGTGGACCTTGAGGTATGCTTTGGGTCATTGTCTTGTTGGAAAGTCCACCTACTGCCAAATCCCAGCCCTCTGGTGGAGGCAACCAGATTTTCAGCCAAAATATCCTGATTCTTGGTGGAATTCATCATGCCATTACTCTTAACCAGTGCCCCTGGAACTCTTGAATTAAAAAGGCCCCAAAACATGACTGACCCACCATCATATTTCACCATGGGTATGAGGTACTTCTTGTATGCATCCGTTTCGATCCCAAATATGCGGATGCTGTATCTGACCAAAGCACCTTGTTCCAGTCATAAGTCAAATGACATTTTGGTAAACTCCAAGTGCTTGCCTCTGTGTCTTCTGCTTAGAAAAGGCTTTCTTCTGGCAACCCTGCCTTCCAAAAAGCCTGTGGTTGTAGAGGTGGCACCTGATGGTGCTTTTTGAAACTTGATGACCCCAAGATACCACTTAGGCCTGCAATTCCTTCACAGTGATTCTTGGGGATTTTGTTGCTTCTCTCACCATCCCCCTCAGTATCCTGGGGGCAAAATGCAGTTGCGCCTTCTATATCTGAGGTTTTCAATTGTTTTGTATCTTCAGAATTTTTAAATAATTGCCCTGACAGTGCTCAGTGGCATATTCAATCGTTTGTGAATCTTCTTGTAGCCATGACCAGATTTATGAAGGTCTATGACCATCTGCCTCTTTTGAACTGGCAGTTGTCTTGTTTTCTTCATAGTGTTGGATGACATAGGGATATTGCATGGGTATTACATCAGTTTTATACCCTAGTGAAAAAGGAAGTGATGCAAAGGCTCAATATACTTCCTTAATACAAACAACCCCAATTCCGAAATAGTTGGGACGAAGTGTAAATTGTGAATAAAATCAAAATGCAGTGCCTTTCAGATCACATGAGCGAATATGTTATTTACAGTAGAACATAGATAACATTTCAAATGTTGAAACTGAGACATTTTACATTTTTATGCACACAATGAGCTTATTACAAATTTTCTGGCTGCAACAGGTCTCAAAAAAGTTGGGACACAGGCAAAAAAGGGCTGAAAAAGCAATTAATATATAAGAGAATCAGCTGAAAGAACATTCAGCAAGTAATTAAGTTAAATGGCATCAGGTGTGTAACATGATTTGGCTGTAAAAGGGATGTCTTAGACTGGCTGAATCTCTCAGAAGTAAAGATGGTCAGAGGCTCTCCAACCTGTGAAGGCTTGTGTAAAAAAATTGTGGAATACTTTAAAAACGATGTTCCTCAACATCAAATTGCAAAGGCTTTGAAGGTCTCATCATTGACAGTGCATAACATCATCAAATGATTCAGAGAAACTGGAGAAATCTCTGTGCATAAGGGACAAGGCGGAAGACCTTTACTGGATGCCCATGATCTTCGGGCCCTAAGACGCCACTGCATCACTCACCGGCATGATTCTGCCATTGACATTACTAAATGGCCCCAGGAATACTTCAAGAAACCACTGTCTGTAAACACAGTCTGCCATGCCATCCACAGATGCCACCTAAAACTCTATCATGCAAAAAGGAAGCCATTGTTGAGCATGATCCAGAAGCGCCGCTGTGTTCTGTGGGCCAAGGCTCATTTAAAATGGACTGTAGCAAAGTGGCAAAGTGTCCTATGGTCAGACGAGTCCAAATTTGACATTCTTGTTGGAAATCATGGGCGTCGTGTCCTCCAGGCTAAAGAGGAGAAAGACCACCCCTCCTGTTGTCAGCGTTCAGTTCAAAAGCCAGCATCTCTGATGGTATGGGGATGCATTAGTGCATATGGTGTGGGACACTTGCATGTTTTAAAAAGCACCATGAATGCTGAAAGGTATATAAAGGTTTTAGAGCAACATATGCTCCCCTCCAGACGACATCTATTCCAGGGAAGGCCTTGTGTATTTCAGCAGGACAATGCAAAACCACATACTGCAGCTATTACAACAGCATGGCTTCGTAGTAGAAGAGTCCGTGTGCTGAACTGGCCTGCCTGCAGTCCTGATCTTTCACCAATTGAGAACATTTGGTGCATAATTACACGAAAAGTCCGTCAAAGGAGAACCAGAACTCTCCAGCAGCTGGAAACCTGTATTAAACAAGAGTTGGATCAAATTCCATTGGCTAAACTAAAGAGAACTGTCTCCTCAATTCCCAGACGGCTCCACTCTGTGTTAAAAAGAAGAGGGGATGCTACACCATGGTAAACAGGCCCCTGTCCCAACTTTTTTGAGACCTGTAGCAGCCATCAAATTTGAAATGAGCTCATTTTGTGGATAAAACTGTAAAATTTCTCAGTTTCAACATTTGCTATGTTATCTCTGTTCTACTGTGAATAAAATACTGGCTGGTGTGATTTGAAAGTCATTGCGTTCTGATTTTATTCACAGTTTACACTTTGTCCCAACTATTTCGGAATTGGGGTTGTAGATAAAACTTAACATAAATCTAATACCTGGTTTAATTTTGGTAAATGTCATTTTCAATAATTTACTATGCCATTAATTGTGAAACCTTGATTTGGAGGAAATAGATTTTTAATTCAATGAGTAAATGATTTTGGTTGCTTCCATTGGAACATTAATATTGTATAGTATTTGTCACATGTTGTTTTTGGAGTTTCTCTATAAATATTTTTTTTTTTTTTTTAAAGAAGTTTGAATGTATTGTTTGTGCAATGCCAGTCAGGGTTGATAGTCATTTTGGAGCCCACTGTAAATATACATGACTGTCCCTGGAAAAGATATCGTCTTCAAGGCAGCACATGTTGCCCCAAAGTCTTTGTCCTTTTGCCTTCATAGAAGTGCAAGTTACCGTTGCCAAGGCCACTGACACTAACCCATACCATGACAGAGCATGGCTTTTGGACTTGTAGATGGTAACAGTCTTGATGATCCTTCTTTGGCAGTGAACCACAAATCAATTTTTTGATTGGTTGTCCATGGACAAGCTGTTCAATGAAAATCAGTTGCCTGTCTGGAATGGTGGTTGTCCGGAATGGTTCTGCGGTACATTCCTATCAAAAATCGCCAACCAATAGAACGCCAGGTTCCGTGTTGACCAATGAAATTATCGCTGCCTCGCTGCAGGCACATTTGTTTAACTTCATACAGAGTACCGTGGGGGCGGTGACGTTTACACAACCTACTCCGAAGATTCTGCGGAATGTGTGGCTATGCCGTGAATGCGCGATTGCTTTTTAAAGCTGGAGTTTGCAATTTTATAAAAAATCACTTTTTTACATATTTGTTATAACTGTTACTATGACCTGACAGTGGGATGTGAGTCAGATGATCTTTGAGAAAATCAGAGTCATCAGGCTCCATCTAGTGCTTCTAATTCCTTCTGCAAGATTTCACCGCGACCGGGACAAAACAACCAATCAGAGCCAGGAGGAGTGACTGACAGCTGTCAATCACTGCACATGCACGCGCTGCAGACAGCCTACTCCCCCATCTTCCACAGTTCACACCAGAGCTCGGTCAAGCTCAAATCTTCGAGAGCGGCTTCTAATGCTTAGATCAGGGATGGGCAATGCCGGTCCTGCAGGGCCGGTGTGTATGGAGGTTTTTATTTCTATCAGTTACCCTGACTAATTGAGTTAATTGATTGCATGCACAAATATAGATTTTCGCAATGATTCAGTCAAAGGAAAATGTTTCATGAAGGGAGACAAGAACAGTCTTTGGTGGTCATTCATGATAATTTAAAGAAATGCGCCTGCAATGCCAGATTTCATATATTGTTTGGCTAATTTAAATAATTAACTAATTAAAGGCCAGAAGTTGATGTGAAAACCAGCGACAGATACGGCTCTCGTTGCCCACCTCGGCTTAGATAAACTAATGGCGCAACAACAGTCATCAGCGAGGAATAAAAATATCGATACCTCCGTTACCGACAACAGCATACATGGCTAAGACAAGTAAGAAGAGGAAGCCAGAAGAAAAAAAAGCACAAAAGAAAGAATTTGACAAAGCCCGGGATAAAACCAGAGTGAACATCGGAGTGGCTTTTCAGAGGCATCTCGGAGTGGCTCCGTGATCTGGAAGGATTAAAAACCGATGCAGAGTTGGTGACTTTTCTGCTTGACAGGTAAACCCCTGCTTTATTTACTTAAAGGGGACCTATTATGCTGATCCTTCTTTTAATACATATTAGTAATGTTATAATGTTGGTTGTCCATGCTCAACCTCTGAAAAGTTTCTAAACATAAGATACAGGGGTTTTGCCGTAATCCAAGAACGTGATTTCGTGAGCATGATTTCCTCTCTGAACAGCTCCTCCCGAGATCTTCACGAGATCTGGGTAAAACCTGACGTCAGGTTGTGCCATCCAATTAGTACAGACCTAGCCAGAGCCAATCATGGCGCTGGACCTGCCCACACCGGAAACTATTCTAGTAGGCACTAACAACGGCAGATCATACTATGCCTCAGTAGCGTTGACACTTTTGGAAATACAAAAGAAGAACCGCAGATCATTTGAGCTGCAATTTTGTTAGTATCTCTCCCAAAGCTACTTGTCCGTTTACTTTTGGACGCGAAGAAAAACAAATATTCCTCTTCGAAAAGACGATGCCACCAGAAATCGGTGGGTAGCTTTTTTTGTTTGCTGGCAGCAAACAGCCACGGCCAAATGGAGCGTTAGCTGATTGTGCTCAGCATTTCACCAAAGACAGCTTTGTCAATAAAGGATAATTCAACACAGGATAAAGCGTTTCAGCTGCTTCTCAAACCTGAAGCAGCTGCATCGATCAAGCGCCGAGCCAAGCTGTAAGTAACCATATAAAAGCAAATAATGTAAGTGAAGCTAACGTGTTACGGGTGGCTAGCAGGACCGCTAGCGATAGTTAGCACTAACAACTGGCCTCAAAGACAGGCTTGGTAAAATATCTGAAGATAAAGCCTGTATCGGTCGCGACTGTCCATGACTCACAGACACAGAAGCTGTAAGTTGCTTTTACTGCATAAGCCAACCTGACGTGATAGCCAGTTGATTGTGGCTGTGGCACAAATATGCAAGAGTGATATCTAACGTAAACCTCATTTGAAGCTAAGTTACTGTTTGCTAATGCTTGTGTCCTAAATATGCAAGAGTGATATCAGGGAAATTCTACAGAAGGTGCGTGAACATAAACCTCATTTGAAGCTAACCATTTTAATACTTGTTTGTAATTTGGATGCTTGGTACAACTGTTCACAGTAACAGAACTTGCTGTCTGTAAAACCTGTATTGCAAGGGTTTGTCTCTGTGGTTATGACTGCTTTCGGTTACCAGCTACTGCATGTTAGTTTTTTTCAAGCGTGTCGTGCTAATTAAAAATGCTCCTGGTTAACTATCATAACGTTGCCTGATTGTAGCCACTACAGTTGAAGCTAACCGGAGAGGTGCTGTATGTGTCTGCCGAGTTGGGCTGCAGTTAGACCAGACGTAGGTTTTGCAAAGCTTGGGGTGAGTTTTTGGGTGCTTGTGAAATGATCGCTTTACTTATCCATGACCGGGGTCAGCCTGATACATCCCCAATGTCTGAGCAAGCTCTCTGATGCTACCGGTGAAAGCAATAGGGAAAAGCACAGGCTATAACGTGTATGGTTATCACAAACGATTTCTCTGCATTCCCATCGATTGAATATTAAATTATTTCCTGTAAAAGTGATCGATTCGCTAGCTCCACATAAGCAACGGTTCACGCAGACGGAACTTACGGTCTGTAAAACCTGTATTATGCTCATAACATAACCGGAGCTCTAGCTTGCTCTCACGCACAATCCATAACGCGCCCATTCTCCGCGAGGAAAAGCTGGTCATTGTGAAGCAATAAGTAAACCATTACCACGGGCAATTTCCGAAAAAGGCCGTTTAGCTTGGAGCTTTAAGCCCCTCCGTCATATACCAGCGCAGAAGCTGTTCGTTTCTCCACGCTAACAACACACCACAGCTATGCACACGACCCAGCAGGTCCTAATACACACCGAAGCAGTCCATAAGCTGTTGGTCCACTTTTAGCTGCTCCTTACGGTCCATGTTTCCCTCTGAACTCAGACCCACGGTTCTCTACGGTCTCCGGTCTACACTTGGGCATGTCGACCCGTTCTACAAATGTGTCTATATGGGGTGGATTCTAGCTTCCCCCTGCATCCTAGCTAGGACTAGAAAAACCGCGGTACTCACCAACTGTTGCCGTAGCAAACTGTAGCCGATAGCAAATTTGAGCTTGCGCTGAGAGATATTACGACTCGTCCTCCACTTTCTCTGCTTCGTTTGTTAGAACAAGATCATGTCATTAGATCTATATTCAAGTATAACGTTAGATTGTGGAATTTGCCTGCCGCTTCCTTATCAGATTGCAGACGTGTCTCAGGTTTCACTCTGGGGAGCCGGACAGGAAAACTGCGTTCTGCAGCCTCGTCCCGCCCAACTCCGCCCTCCACAGAGCTGGCCAGTCAGAAGAAAGTGGGCACACGGGGAGTGGGGGCCATAGCGAAGAGCCACCCCAGTGAGGCATTTCAGGCAGAGACTACAATGTACTACAAATGCAGTTTTTGAGGATGGCAGTATGAGCGAAATAAATACCCTTTTTTTTTACTTTTGCGCGATCAGGAGTACTCTAGGGGAGTCAAAGACCAAAATATAAACTTGGAAAAATAGCAAAATAGGTCCCCTTTAATGTTTGATTTTTGGCGGGGCTAAAGAGCTAATTGTAATTCCAGGACTCGAAATTGCGACCGTTTTGGTCCCTTTCCTTGATTAGCAATCAGATGATTAACTAGTTCAGTTGAGTTGGCGTCGCTTACATGCACAGCTGCTACTAACCCCAGCCCTAACCGGCATCAATTCATTTGCAAGTGAACGACGCTCACAAGCACAGTCGCTGTTTGAATAGCCAACGTCTTGTAATTGTGTCACTGCTCCGTAGTGCATGTGATGTTACTGTGATGTTGCAGTCGGGCTAACGTTAGCTTATTTTCGATGCTAGGGCTAACGTTACTGGCGTCGTTTTATTAGAAAGTAGCAGAAAATATCTTTATGAAGTGACCTGGCAGTCTTATCAGTTGTGTTGTTGTCTTCATAAATATGTCTAACGTTTCTACGCTCTCACAGCTAAATGTTGTCATACATGGTTTACTGGCCATTCACGACAGTTTCTGTTCTAAAAAAAATAGTGCGAAGGGACTAGGAGTCTCCACATGTGTCACTGGGCTGGGCGGCTCTGGCAGCACCCGCTGCTCAATCAGTACCGATTTTATAATACTTTTAAGGCAGTTGCTACAGGTATGGCAGTTTTCCAATGCATTTCAATGTAGAGAGGTACGGCAGTTCCCATTTCAAACCCTGCCCTAACCTAACCCTGACCCTAACCCTAACCCTGACCCCTAACCTAACCCTTCCCCTAACCATAATCTCCAATCCTTATCCTAATCCCTTCAAATTGACTGCCGTACCAATAAAAACTGCCGTATCTGTAGACACTGCGTACTTTTAATAGTATCTTTCACCCTTTTTGTACAACCGAAACACCCACAGCATAATGATCAGCGATTTCTAAGACCTGGTCTTTAGACATGTTGTCTAGTAGCCCCTCAGATGGAGTCTTAATGAAATCCTTAATAGTCTGAGTTGCCATCTTCAGAAATCACAACCGCAAATTAAAATCTTCAATCTCCAACAATAAGTAAGCCTATAACAAAATATTTACTTTATTTCGCCGAACAAAGGAGCGCAACTGCCCAAATACTGGTATCTGACAGTGCCGTAAAACACTCTCCCCAATTAATTACTGTAGACCCTGCTCTTCAGGTGTATAAGGGCTGGGTATTTACGCACTCCATACCGCAAGCTGCAGAAAGCCATCAAAATCAAACAGCCCTCCTCAACTTCGGCTGTGGCCCCGAGACAACTGCATTTAGCCCCACAACACCCAAAAACAATAAATTAAAATAACAAACAACGCATTCAAGGACACGTTCTTTGCCTAACCGGGGAGAACTAAAACAACCAGGCAGTCAGATTAGGACAACTAAGTTTACTATATCAAAACGGTCGCGCAACAAGTTACAAAAACCTCCTCCGTAAAATTACAATTGCACTGAAACAGAGTAAATATTCATGGCCAACTACTTTAATAATTAAATTACAAATCTAGCCACCTTTTCAGAATCTAAGGCCCACGGCCAACTCCGCCCCCGTCCAAAAGAAGTGCAACGCACTTACCAAAGTTTAATTAAGCCGCAACAAAGAATTCTAGACGTAGTGGCTTTCCAGCCAAACAAAACCGCAACAACGGTAAAAAAGCAATTGATAGCTACCGAAAATTGTCTAGCAATGACCAACCCCTATTTGTCACGCTCAGAAATGAGAGCAACAAAACAACAATGGGGAGAGACGGAGTTAAGTTTCCACCAAATTTAGTTTATTTTTTCAGACAATGAAAAATGATGCAAGCCACCAATGCCAGGCAAAAGGGTAATAAGGTTGAGCAATGTGGATGAATAAAAGTTGCGCTTCCGCAAGCTCCGCAGCCCCAGAGTCTTAACAGAACTGAGCTTGAGAGACAAACACAGTAGCAGGTTTAATTGGCCTCAAGTACACCTGTGCGCCAGTTTGCCCGATATTGCTGATTGCCTCACGTGACCTGTAGGGAACACAAGAATTTCAAGACAGTCCTAGGAGAATGCGAGTAAAGCACAGAGGGCCGTCACAGAAGACACGTATGAACTTTCATTTGTTGACATTCAACTTGACTGTCAGTGACCTTTGAGGGTCAAACTTGACAGTGAAATTATAATGACTTGTATCACCAAAATGGTCACAGATTGAGCCAAGGTTTTTATAGAGACATTGAGAAAGTCATTTATGAAGTCTATTTGCTGACCACAACTTGACATTCTGTGACCTTTTAATTTCACAATGACATATTGAATTTTCAATGACTTGTGTCATCAAAACTGCTTCAGAGCTTAAGATTGTGTTTGTATTACAGGAGGTCCTATAAATGTATGTGAACTTTTATTTAGTGGCCTTGACATTGATGTTCATTGATTCAAATGTCAAACTTTACATAATTTTCATAGCTTGTATCATCACTATAAGACTGCTTGCCGGTAAGCTACAGGACCCTTGGTCCTATTTTTGACTGTTGGTACGATGTTCTTTTTATGAAATGCTGTTTTAGGTTTACGCCTGATGTAACAGGATGCATTCCTTCCAAAAAGTTCAACTTTTGTCTCGTCAGTCCACAAAATGTTTTCCCAAAAGTCTTGGGGATCATCAAGATGTTTTTTGGCAAATGTGAGACGAGCCTTTGTGTTATTTTTGGTCAGCAGTGGTTTTTGCCTCGGAACTCTCCCATGGATGCCAATTTTTCCCAGTCTCTATCTTATTGTTGAATCATGAACACTGACTTTAAGTGAGGCAAGTGAGGCCTGCAGTTCTTTAGATGTTGTTCTGGGTTCTTTTGTGACCACCTGGATGAGTTGCTGATGCGCTCTTGGAGAGTCTCTCCATCTCGGATCATCAAATGGTCCCCGCCTGACCCCCTCAGATTTGCCTGAAAAAATTCTCTGTGGTGGGTAATATTCCAAAAAGACCAAATTTTTTGTGAGAAAACTAAAAAGAGTAGAGATCTGAAATTTTGGATTTGGTCTATTGGTAATATTACCCACCACATAGAATGTTTTCAGGCAATTCTGAGGGGGTCAGGTGGGGAACTTTTCTTTAATTTGATGAATTGAGACAGACTGACTCTGGAGTAATTTTGGTAGGACTGCCACTCCTGGGAAGGTTCACCACTGTTCCAAGTTTTCTCCATTTATGGATAATGGGGTCATTCCATGTCAAATCACCCAAAAAAAAAAATGGGATTCTACACCTCACTTGTATTGATTTTCTTCAAATTTGGTATGCAAGTTGGCTATGGCCCCAAATCTTAAATTTCAACTCAATCGGACCTTCCAGTGCAAAGTTACAACCTTTTGTTTTTTTTTTTTTTTCCTTGATATTTTGCGAAAAATGGCCATATCTCCAAAAATTACTTGACCAATTTTCACAAACAAGGTATTGTTGGAAAGGGAATCACACAAGTATTCCAAATCTGCCATTTTTAAACTTATTCTGCTAACTCTAGGTGTGATGAATAATTGACCTATACTTTGACCTCAAAATTGAGCTTGAGGGTTGCGTGACCTTGAATTTTTTTAACATCAAATTTTACCCTATTTAGCCTAGGGTGGCACAACCAGTTATTTGGTTTAGAGGGCAATTATTTTTTCACATATGGCTAGGTAGGTTTGTATGCTTTTTTCCCTTAATAAATGAGATCATCATTTAAAAATGGCATTTTGTATTTACTTGGGTTATCTTTGTCTAATATTAAAATTTGTTTGATGATCTGAAACATTTAAGTGTGACAAATATGCAAAAAAAAAGAAAGCAGGAAGGGGGCAAATACTTTTTCCACAGCACTGTAAATATTTGTGTACAGCAGCAGTAAATATGGCGGTCTGCTCAGGAGTCTGCCTTGAAGTTCTTTTTGAGCAGTGGTTCCCAACACTATTCCGCACGATCTACCATCTTCTCTCAACAAATAGAAGTCTTAATTGACTGCTAATTAGTAGAATTGGTTGTGCCTAATAAGTGTTGAAATAAAAACCCAGAGATTGGTGGATCTCCAGGAACATGATTGGGGAAAATCCATTTTGAAGGTTACACAGATGGCTGCAATAACACTGCATTCACACTTCCCGTACCTGAGCTCTGCCAATAGTAAGACTGCCATCATATGGGAGAGGTTGATCTAACAGTGCGTTCTCCATATTTTGCCTATCACAGATCCTCTGTCTGGAGAAGCTGACTGCATCAGACCAGCCGTCCTCAGTCCAGGTGAGGAAAGCCAGCGCCAACGTCCCACCCCAGAGGCCATCAGTCTCCGAGCCAACCCGCCCCACACACATCCCCGCTCCCTCTGGCTCACCCTCCCTCGTGGACCTGCAGCGGCAGACTGAGAGCCCAGATCAGGTCTTCCCAGGCAGCCCCACCCGGCTGTCCGAGGCTGGGAGGAGCACCTCAAACCTGACCATCTCGGGCTCCCAGCCCCACTTGGCCCACAAAGAGTCCACCCCCAGCATCGCCTCAGACCTCTCCATGCCCTTCGCCACTCAGGAGCTGCAGCAGAGGCTGCGTCAGCTTCAGAAGTGAGTTTGCTGCTTCTTTTTGTGTGTTGAGGTACACTGATCAGTATATACCACACATTCTCGTCTCGAATGATCAGTTGCATTAATTTATAACATCGATCCGAGATTGGGATCAGTGTAGGGGAAATTTTTTAATTCAATGCATCTGTGGTGATAACTGGCACACTGGTTTGCATTGTTCACCCACAATAAGGAGATTCTGGGTTTGAGCCTCTAAAAAATTACAGCACAGAATCTCACCATTATCTTTGCCAAAGTTTATTCTAACCAAATAAATCAGAGCAAAATTAGAGAGGTTTTAGTTTGGGAATGTCTCAGTGGCCTCTCCAAAATTTTATATTTCTCAGGTACCAAACTGTAAAATTCATTTAATTTCACATATGTCACATCAGGCATACATTCCATCCAAATGCAATCACTTTTTAAATTTTTTTAGAATTTTAATTTTTTTTTTTTTTGGTCATTTCTGCCAGTGCTGTATACATTTTCTCATTTAAAGATAATACATACAAAGAAAATGAAGTTTGACTCCACTGGAGCATATTTATATAAAAAAAGCAAATAAACGAAATTATTGATACAAAGATGAGGTAAAAAAAAAAAGTAAAAATTAAAAAGAACAAAAAACCCCCAGCAATTATTTACAGAAGAAAAATTCAGTTTCTGCCGAATCAAGTACTTGCTGCTTGGGGATTTGAACCCTGGGCACTTAGGGTGAAGCAGATCTCCCTAACCACTAGGCTGCATCAGCTGCCCGATTTTCCAATTGTCAAATTGCCCATATAAAGAGTGAGTCAAGAAAACATGCACCCTTCTTGTATTGTTGCGCTCTCAGTATTCACGTGGAATGACACAAGGATTCCCAGTAAAAAACGATTTGAATATTTAGCGGAAAATTATGCCGAAACTACTACAAACAAACCACATAAGTGTTTATATTGTTGCCCTATTTAAATACATTTGAATGGCCCATGGACTCAGATTGACACAAAGGGAAAGCAAGGCTCTATCTCAGGCTAGGTTTAAGCGATTAAGGTGGTTTAGGGCTCGTTGGAAACGTCAGAGCCCATGGAATCAAATGGCCACCCACAAAGTCTTACTGACAGCATCACAAGCCGATCACAGAGAGGAAAATACATTGTGAGAAAGCGAAATGCTTTGGAGCTGACATTCTTTGAAGCAGTGCCCCGGAAAAAAAACATGCATGGAGACTGAAAGATCTAGTTTCGATATAACACACACGTTGTATTAACAATAGCAAGTGCAGATTTACCCCGGAACACAGTTTATTACAAAATATCAAAGGTAAGAAAAATTATTTTGCTCATCTCTGTAGAATGGAAAGTGTATGTCTGCGGTTCTTTGGTGTAAATTTAAAATGACATGTCTTGTATCATTGGATTCTGTGGACTTTCCACTGTCATTTGATGTATAGTTTGTATGCCTAGCACAAATTCCGTAGAAACGCTAGCGATTGAGCGCTGATATTATTTTATCCTATGTTTTGCTACATGCTTATTTACTTGCTTGGTGCTTGAATTATGTTTGGTTGAGGTAAAAATGTTCAACATGAGCTTTTTGCTGAGTTTCTTCCTGTAAAGTGGATATACTGCATGACAATGTTGCTGTTAGGTAACATGCTGTATTTATGATGCATAATGATAGGGGCGTTCGGGTTAACGTGGTTAAGCTGATGATTGATCTCATGATCTTTTTAATCAGTAGCAGTATGGCAATTCACAAAATGGCCTGCATGGGTCTTTTCCACACTTAGGTGGGTATTTTTAAAAACAGGTTTTTTCCTCCTTTGTTTTCCAAAAAAATCTCTGTCCACACCAAGACGCAAAATGCAATTAAAGCGTTGTCAAACCAGCAGGTGGTAATGACACAATTTTTGATATTTTATTTTATATAATTTTTAGACCATGTAGGCAAATAGAAAAAAATTAACAAGCAGTGCTTGGTGTAGCAAACCTCGACCATCGCGCATATTTTGGCTATTCAGTGAGTTCATCCGCTGTTCGTGTACATGTGCTCTGGGGTTTGACCTTTCGAGGTCATTGAAAGTTATAGGTCATGATGTCATTTTACTTCCCAAATATGAGTACCTATATGTAATAAATATTCACAAAGTGGCTATGTACAGTAGTTTTTGAGATATAGATTCCTGAATTCTCGCTACCTTTGTTTTGACCTTTTAAGGTCACACAACGTCAAAGGTCATGGTTTCAGTTCAACCTCCATGTATGATTTCCCATATGAGTTTAATAGTAACCAAGCCGCTAACTGTAGTATTCTATATACAGTTGCAATCAAAATTATTCAACCCCCGTTGCAAATTAGGTTTACTGGCAAACTTTACTAACTTGCAGCTATTTGCAATGAGCAAATCATACAAGAACAATTTAAATGGCTCAACGCAACAAATATTACAAGTGGGCCATTCCATCTCAAGTGGAACAGTATCCTGGGCATTTGTAACCACCATCTCTCAGATTGTCCTGATTTTTCCACCAGCAGTTGCTATATGTTCATGGACAAAAATCCCAAAATTTTGGCTTCCAACTCCACCTGGTTACAAAATGGCAGCCATTTTAAAAATTGCCTTTTACGCGCGACGCGACGTGCCCTCCCACTTTTTTCTAACCCTTTTTTCACAAAAAATCAAAAACTATAGCACCTATTGGCACCAAAATGGGCAGTCTTATGTAACTTTTCAGCAGTTTGTAACGTAGTAATCTAGCATGGATTTGATCTGCACAATCTGTAACCAGGTACCTTGCTGACTCTGTAAGAGGTCACATAAATAGCACTTGTTTACTGCCTTGAAACAAAAACATAGCATCAGTTGAAGTGGGCTCTCTCATTCATCAAGCCAGTGGTCTTCAACGTCGTTCCTAGGGACCCACTGTGTATGCTGGTTTTTGTTCCAACCGCAATTCTAATTGCAGATTTTTAACAAACTGTTAATGTCTTAATTAGGTGTTTTTCATGTTTAGAGTTGTTAATAACTCTCTTTAGCCAAAATGTTACATAGAAACATCCATACATGCCATGCAGAATAAAATGCCCTAGAAGATAGTGTGACTATATCTATAATGAAGAAATTTCAAGTAATAAAACATTTCAAACAGATCAAATTAGACCCCAAATTAAGCTGCTGGACACAACTGTTTCAAGTTATTTCAAAAAACGTCAGGTGAACTTAAATAGATTAACATAACACAAAACTGGTTTGACTTTTTACCATTTGCTTGTTGAATAAATTTGTCATGATGTACCAATCAGTTTTCAAAAATTAGGAGCCAACTACATCTATAATTTGATTAGTTAGATTGTTTTCTCTCGTTTTATGCTGTTATTTCCAATACATTGCAATGTGGGTATGGTATTTTTTAAATTTTGATGGCAAATATAGATATTTCTGTTAACTTGTGAGTTAAGAGGGCACGTAACTGCTCTAAACATTAAATGCTCTTAAAGACAAATTAACAGTTTGTTAAAAATCTGCAATAACAGTTGCAGTTCGAACAAAAACCAGCATACACAGTGGGTCCCCAGGAACGACGTTGAAGACCACTGGCTTAATGAATGAGAGAGCCCACTTCAACTGATGTTATGTTTTTGTTTCAAGGCAGTAAACAAGTGCTATTTATGTGACCTCTTACAGAGGTAGCAAGGTACCTGGGTACAGATATTGCAAATCAAATCCATGCTAGATTTCAAGGCTACAAACTGCTGACCTTTTGGCATAGTTTTGCAATATCCCTATAGATACTACTATATACTCTGTACATGTGTGTATACATGGCGATATTGTTTTCACAAAATATCTATTTTACATTTTGGAGGATTACATCAAAACAAAGCAGAACACCTCTCCAATCTTTTGATATTATAGAGTTGAAGTGATGATGATGAGCGTAAAACAAGTTCAATTTTGATATCAGGTGGCAGCATTGAGATAAGGGGGGCCAAAGTTCGGTACCCCCAAAAAGGGTTTTCATCCAATAGTTTCTGAACCATAATTGACTGCATATTCAGAATCAGCATGAAAAATTACGCAAGACTGTAAATTTTGGTGCCAATAGGTGCTATAGTTTTTGATTTATTGCAAAAAAAGGGTTTGAAAAAGTGGGAGGGACACGCAACGCGCGTAAAAGGCAATTTTTAAAATGGCTGCCATTATGTAACCAGTTGGAGTTGGCAGCCAAAATTTTTGGATTTTTGTCCATGTACATATAGCAACTATTGGAGCAAAAATCAACTAAATCTGTGACGGAGTGGTGTCACCACCTGGTCCATTTGAGCTGGAAAGGCTCAAGTGGCTTCTCCAAATTCAGCACAAAATGCCACTTTTAATGACTACTGCTGTCTCAAAATTATTCAACTCCTTCATAACAAGCATCTTTAATACTTAGTAGAGCATCTTTTTGCTGCTTTGACCTGCTGGAGATGTGATGCATAGGCAGATGTCAGCTTCTAGCAGCATTCCCAAGGAATCTTAGTCCAGTCCTCATGGACAATGGCCTCCAGTTCACTAGTATTCTAGGGTTTGCATGCTGCTACTGCCTTCTTCAAATCCTACCAGAGATTTTTTTATGGGGTTCAAGTGAGGCGACTGTGATGGGCACTCTAGAATCTTCCCAGACTTCTTCTGAAACCAAGCCTTGGTGGATGTTGAGGTATGCTTAGGATCATTGTCTTTTTGGAAGGTCCAATGATGCCCAAGCATCAGCTTCTCTACAGACAGCATGACATTTTCTCCTTGGATATCCTGGTACTTGACTGAATCCTTCTTGCCCTCCACACTTTGCAGATTTCCAGTGCTAGAGGAAACAAGGCAGCCGCAGAGCATCAAAAAGTACCCACAATTCTTCACTTAGGCAAGGTGTACTTTTCAGCATATGCTTCTTTATTCCTCCTGCAGACATACCACTGACTCATAAGCCCAAAATATTCCAGTTTTGTTTCATCACTCCACAGAACAATATCCCCAAACTTCTGTGGCTTATTTATATGGTTTTGAACATATTTGAGGTTGTGCTTTTGGATCAGTCTTGGTGTCTGTCTTGGAGGCCTTCAACGTTTAGTATGTGCCCTACTGTGCGACCTGAAACCTCAGTGCCTCCTGTCTGCAAGTCTTGCTGCGGGTCTCCAGCAGTCACCTGAGGGTTTTTGACCACCTGTCTCCTCAGGAATCTGGGTCAGCCATTGATAGCTCCCTCTTTCTGCCACATCCTGGTACTGAAACCACTCTTCCTTTAACGCTGAATTTGCGAACTATGCTTCCAACTGTATCTCTATGGAAATTCAGTGCATGTGCTATCTTTTTGTTTCCCTTTCCTTGTTTGTGCCAGCAACGATCTCCTCTATTAGCTTTTTGGACAATTCTTTTGACAGCCATATTTCTAATATGCAATCAAATGTCACTGTCAACAAACCCCTAGCGAGTGCAAGTATTTGATGTGTGCTATCTCAAGCAAACATGATGCAAATAATTAAGCTCTTGATTGGCTGCATTAGGTGTGCTTTAGACAACACCTGATTTACAAATATGCTCTTATGACAGATTCTATTTGGGAGGTTGAATAATTTTGAGACTGCAGTAGTCATTAAAAATGGCATTTTATGTTAAATTTGGAGAAACCACTTGTAATATTAGTTGTGTTGAGCTATTTAAAATGGTCTTGTTTAATCTGTATCACAAACAGCTAATTTTGCTATTAAACCCAATTTGCAATGGGGGTTGAATAATTTTGATTGCAACTGTGTGTGTGTATATATACAACCCCAAATCCGAAATAGTTGGGACGAAGTTTAAATTGTGAATAAAATAGGGCTGTCAAATTAACGCGTTAACGCGGATTAATCCATCATCATTATTAATCTGATTAAAAATTTTAACGCAATTAATCCATAAGCAGCGCAGAATGACTCAAAATCCCTGAAACGTCGCATTTCGGGCAGTTTGTCCAAGTAGTGTTACGGTTGCGCATGCGAAAATGGGCAGTTGATTCAGCAGAACCCAAAGCAGAACCAAACAACTCGTTATGGAAGACGCTAAAGACGCTCGCGGACACGGAACTGCAAATTTAAGCATGCAGTTACAGTAGTCTATCACTAGATGGCACCCCCAGATCAGTTATTGAATATTCACAAGCAAGCCGAGCTGGAACACTATCTATTGAATCTAGGGAGGCATCTCGAGGGCTGACTGCAATAAACAGTTATGCCCAGATGTTTCACATTGGACATAACTGTTTATTGCAGTCAGCGCTCGATATATTGTTTGATTTTTCCTGAAAGTGGAATGTCTGTTCTGTTAAAATAAGGTATATTTCAGAATTCAGATATTACGGAGTTAGTGAGTTTTACTTGTTCCTTATAAGGTGTAGAAAGGTTGTGAGCTCAGAAATGGGAACTGTTAGCTTTTCATTGCAGGGTAAATGTCTTGACTGTTTAATCATTTAATCAATTTTCCTGTCTGTGAAGCTGCAATCTTGAATTATAAAGCCCTAAATAAGGTAACACCTAAATAGCCAGATTTGGCTTCTGCGCAAAGGGGTTAAGTTTATATATATTCCCTTCTTTCTTGAGTCTCTTTGCTCATGCAAAATGAAACACGATTAATATAGATTAAAAATTAATTATATTTAATCGTGATTAATCAAAATCAATCCACAGCAACCCTGTGATTATTCTGATCAAAAATTTTTATCGTTTGACAGCGCTAGAATAAAATCAAAATGCAATGACTTTCAGAACACGAGCCAATATGTTATTTGCAGTAGAACATAGATAACATTTCAAATGTTGAAACTGAGACATTTTAAATTTTTATCCACAAAATTAGCTTATTTCAAATTTTCTGGCTGCAACACGTCTCAAAAAAGTTGGGACGCAGGCAAAAAAAAAAGGGCTGAAAAAGCAATTAATATATAAGAGAATCAGCTGCAACACGTCTCAAAAAAGTTGGGACACAGGCAAAAAAAAAGGGCTGAAAAAGCAATTAATATATAAGAGAATCAGCTGAAAGAACATTTAGCTATAATTAAATTAACTGGCATCAGGTGTGTAACATGATTGGCTATAAAAAGGGATGTCTTAGAGAGGCTGAGTCTCTCAAAAGTAAAGATGGCCAGAGGCTCTCCAACCTGTGAAGGCTTGTGTAAAAAAATTGTGGAATACTTTAAAAACAATGTTCCTCAGTGTCAAATTGCAAACGCTTTGAAGGTCTCATCATCGACAGTGCATAACATCATCAAAAGATTCAGAGAAACTGGAAAAATCTCTGTACGTGAGGGACAAGGCCGAAGACCTTCACTGGATGCCCGTGATCTTCAGGCCCTGAGATGACACTGCATCACTCACCAGCATGATTCTGTCATTGACATTATTAAATGGACCCAGGAATACTTCAAGAAACCACTGTCTGTAAACACAGTCCGCCGTGCCATCCACAGATGCCACCTAAAACTCTATCATGCAAAAAGGAATCCATTGTTGAGCATGATCCAGAAGTGTAGCCATGTTCTGTGGGCTAAGGCTCATTTAAAATGGACTGTATCAAAGTGTCAAAGTGTCCTGTGGTCAGACGAGTCCAAATTTGACATTCTTGTTGGAAATCATGGGCATCATGTCTTTCGGGCTGAAGTGGAGAAAGACCACCCCTCCTGTTATCAGCATTCAGTTCAAAAGCCAGCATCTCTGATGGTATGGGGATGCATTCGTGCATATGGTGTGGGACACTTGCATGTTTTAAAAGGAACATGAATGCTGAAACTTATATAAAGGTTTTAGAGCAATATATGCTCCCCTCCAGACAACACCTATTCCAGGGAAGGCCTTATGTATTTCAGCAGGACAATGCAAAACCACATACTGCAGCTATTACAACAGCATAGCTTCGTAGTAGAAGAGTCCGTGTGCTGAACTGGCCTGCCTGCAGTCCTGATCTTTCACCGTGTGAGAACATTTGGCGCGTAATTAAAGGAAAAGTCCGTCAAATGAGACCCAAAACTCTTCAGCAGCTGGAAGCCTGTATTAAACAAGAGTGGGATCAAATTCCATTGGCTAAACTCAAGAAACTTGTCTCCTCAATGCCCAGACGCCTCCACTCTGTTAAAAAGAAGAGGGTATGCTGCACCATGGTAAACAGGCCCCTGTCCCAACTTTTTTGAGACCTGTAGCAGCCATCAAATTTGAAATGAGCTCATTTTGTTGATAAAATTGTAAAATTTCTCACTTTAAACATTTGCTCTATTATCTCTGTTCTATTGTGAATAAAATACTAGCTGGTGTGATTTGAAAGTCATTGCGTTTTGATTTTATTCACAATTTACACTTTGTTCCAACTATGTCTGAATTGGGGTTGCGTGTGTGTGTGTGTGTGTGTGTGTGTATATATATATATATATACACACATATATACTGACCAAAAAAAGAAACGCATTTATGTAATCCGGTGCCAAATTTCGACAAACCCATTGAGAAAGATGCTTTTGCTCGGAGTTATTTTTGGAGGTGAGTACTTCTACAATAAAAATTTTCGCGGTCACAGCGCGTATTCTGGAGCTGCCATTCGTCCAGAACCAAACAATTGGCAGTGCTTGGGTTCGAGTACTACCATTTTCCTAACACTGCCATTTTTGTTTTGCGTTCCTCGTAGACATCGGGGCCTATAAAAGTCTGACCGAAAATGAGTAAAAATCAGACGGGTTATAATGCCACGACTAACTGAAGTTCAACGAGAACGCGCGATTGGGATGCTACAGGCTGAAAGTTAGGTAGATAGAGTTGCCCGTCAATTCGGCGTGCATTCGATGACAATTGGTCACCTCAGAACCAGGTTTAATGCCACTGGACACATGACCAATAGCCCCAGATCCTGTAGGCCACGTGTTACGACTCCAGCGTCTGACCGTTTTATCACGACCGACCGTCTGCTACACACCGAACCAACCTTCATTTTGTTGAAGGAAACCTCAATGCCATCTATTACCGCGATGAAATTCTCCGTCCAGTTGTCCTTCTGTTTGTCCGAAGTCACCGACTGACTTTCCAACAGGACAACGCGCGTCCGGACGTGGCACGTATCTGTATGGAGTTCCTTCGGGTCGAAAACGTGCAAATCCTTCCCTGGTCAGCGTTTTCTCCAGATCTTTCGCCTATAGAACACTTGTGGGACATTCTGGATCGAGCGATCCGGAAACATCAACCACTGCCAGCTACAATACGTCAGCTAAGACAAGCACTGACTGAAGAGTGGAACAGCGTTCCACAAGCAACAATCAGATGTCTGGTGATGTCTATGAGACGCAGGTGTACCACCGTGCGCGGTGCTAACGGGGAACATACGAGATACTGATGGTGTCATTTGTGTTTTGTAATGTCGAACTTCATCTTGTTAAATAAAAGCCAGCATGGCGATATTTTAACCCGATTTTCTGTTAGATCTATTGTCTGAGATTCCCTCTTCCATTTGATACCTAGGAAGTGTTGATTAACCCATTTAAACCAGGAAAGCATGTGCGCATTTTAAGAAGGTGTCGTTGCCGACACAGATATGCGCGTAATTTTGAAAGTACCGTAATTACTGTAAGTTTTGCGCAATAGAAAAAAAAATTCCAACTGTTCCTGAAAGCTGAGAAGCTGTGCTTCAGCCCAAATACAGGTTACTATGGTAAACATGGCAGCATGATTCTGTGCTGGGATTTTTGCATTAGGCCTTAAAGGGTTAATAACAGTTACACTCGATAAAATCAGGAAATAGAAAATTGCGTTTCTTTTTTTGGTTTATGTATATTATATATTATATTATATATTGTTGTATTGGGCGATTCAGATCAATGATTTTGCCCCCCACATCTTTGACCCCTAGCAATCTATGAAACGATGCACTTTCCACTCTAGCAATTGATAGGAATACATTTTAAACATTAAAAAAGGAAACTTTTGCATTAGTCTGATGTGAATTGGAGTATTTTTGACAGAGTTATGGCCAAAAAATGATTTTGACCTTGAGTCAAGTCATTCCAAATTTAAGTGTGATCTAATCTTTGTCATTGTCATACTTTTGGACAAACTTGATGTGGATTGAGGCAGTGGTTTTCTCTTATCTTGCGAACAAACCATCAAATAAATTAGTAAATAAATCAATAAACTTACAAACTAAATCAATTAAAATACCCACTCCCCACCCGTTCGAGGGGGCAGGGTAAAAATTGCTTTAAACCGCACACACTCTGTTACCACATGCAAAAAAACTCAGATTTCCCTGTCCATGGGCAAACTGTGAAAATGGAGTTTCTAGAGATCTTCACCATGGAGGACGTTTTTTTAAATGTCCATTTTCAGTGACCGGATATGCAGTTAGCATGCGGAGGAAAGGCCGAAAAGCATAGAAAATGCTGCCTTTTCAAAATACCCGTGTACGTGTGGACAGGGCTTTAGTACCATCAGATATTACCAGTTTGCCTCATTTTCGCTATTAAACAATCAATACGTTTTATTCTTGAATGAAGCACATTTCATCAAAATTGTCAAAAAATGACCTAGTTCACTTCACTAACACTTTTAGATCATCTTTTAATTTAGAAGAAGTTGCTGGTCGGGTTAGAAAGTCCCGCCCTTGTATTTCTTCTACCCATGAGCTCAGCCAGCTGATTTCAGGCAATAGTTGTACCTCCTGGCTGAAGAATTGTGCAAGGTGGAAACCAAGTAGGCATACACTCGGGCTACAACTCTGACATGATTTCACCTTATGCATGACCTCGTTTTAATGAGGTGATACACAAATGTTTCTGGGTAATTTCCAATTCTGCACATGGACGACAGATAGATAGACCGACAGACAGACAAAACAGTTGACGTAGACTTGAGCTACCTTACAGGTAGCCAGAGTAACAAGCTACCTTACCCTGAGTAATGAAGCAGTAGACGTAGACTCACGCTTATCCTACAGGAAGCCCACGTAATTAGCAAATCCATGTGATTGAAAGACATTACGGGGGAGGACTTAGACTTTCCTCTTGTTATATCTCTGCTTGATAGGGGGGGGGGGGGGTGAGAAGAAACTTGCCACTTGATTATTCAGTTTGTTGGCACACTTGTTTTCCAAGGAAAATTAATTAATCTGTTTGGAAGGAGGTTATCAGCACAGCCAAGTTTCTGCTCAGCTACCACCAGTAGATTTTACCTTTTAAAAATTCCACTTCAGTCATCCGTCCATTGGCGCAGAAATTTCGGTTGAGTACATTGCTCCACTGCTACCTTGCTGGAGAATTTTGCCATGACTCTATGCCAACAACAAATGGTTTGAACGTAGCTGCGCATATTGTCGCCAAGATTCTCAATGCCGAAGCCTGTAGTTGCCACAATTATTGCTTCACATTTCAGTGTCCTCCACACAAACAGCTAATGAGCAGTATAACGAAAAAGTAAGCCCTTTCTCAATTTTAACTCCTTAACTCTCAGGAACAGCAGATTGAAACATACTTTAATGTTTAGTCTGATGAAGTCTCCTACTATTACGAGGTGTCCCTCTAAATGGTAAATTCAAAGCTAATTCTCTTGGACGACGATAGAATCCTGATGGGTGACTGATTTCAACATGCATGAAGTGCAATTTGATCCAAGCGACATACCTTTTCGAGTAACTTTAGATATAAACTGCCAACTATAGGCTCACATGATGGAAAATATTGGTTCACAGAATTTTGATTATAATTCAAGTTTCATGAAAAACACATACAAAATTCTAAAATGCCAGGGCGACTATAGGTGCTGGTGCACTACCTGTTTTGCAAATATGTTTTTGTTGGTGGTTTGGAGAAGTATTAAGTGCCATCTGGTCATTAATGTTCTTTCTTCTGTGTTTGCAGTGGAACTGCTCCCAGCCAGTTCCCTTTGGGTGAGATCCAGCTCACTGTTCGACACAGCTCCCAGAGGAATAAGCTTATAGTGGTGGTGCACGCTTGCCGGTGGGTCAGAATACTGAGACCATGTTACACAGTATAACCACCGTCATGCTCACGCCTAACAGAAATCTACATTTTAACAAGAGGCTCTGAGAGCACAACATCCCCGCCAGAGTCGCAACTGCGGCAGTCAATCTGCAGGATATGCGCAAAGTTTCAGGGATGTCCCATGAAAACTGTAGAAGCCGCTGATTTCACCATCCAAGTACCTTCCAATATGGACAGACAGACAGACTAACTGCGCCACAACATAAAATCCCCCTATTGGGCTTTCGGCCAGTGGGGATAAAAATTGAGCTTGCATCAGGAATATTTTTTCTTACATTTGAATTATGTTTACTTGTAAATACCTGAAGATTACCCAATGACTACATTTACATGGACTTGAATATCCCAGCTGTGAACCTTATCCCAGTTTTGATCATATTTGGGATATGTGGTTTACAAACCTGGTTATTCATATCCCTGTTTACATGATAAATACTCGTATCCCGGCTTCTTGTGGCACCTTATTTGTGCAGGGGCCTGTGATTTTTATTTTTTACAACACAAAGTGCAGCAAATTTTGATATGTTAGAAAAAATGGGGCCACTGTGTCTAATTGTGGGCTTAGCACTATTTAATGCCAACATTGCGTTGAAGATATGGTTTATCCACCTCATATGCAGCAATGGGAGAAGAGAGCGACAGCTAATTTTAAACTGGTTCTCAGTTTTGACTCGTGTCAGCCTGTCACTGCCACCCAGAACAATAGAGCAATGGGTGAAAATACGCTGCCGTGACTGACAGGATACGGTCGTCATCATGGAGTTCACCGATTCCAAGTGGAGAGCAAACCTTCGGAAGAATAGGGAATCCTTCCACCGGTTGTGTGGCGTAGCTGAACCATTAATGAGACCAGAAGAAACAAAAATCCGAGCACCAGTTCCGCTACCCCTGAGTGGTCCTGGTATGGTACAAACTGGGCAGTTGTGAGGAATAACGCTTGTTTGCTAACCAGTTTGGAGTTCACAGAGGCACAGTAAAAAAGTTTATGTACATGCTCTGTTGCTGTATGGTAGACAAACCCATGAGCCACAATCAATATCTAACTTAACGTTTACATGAAGGGCAACACTCCGTTGCTTCGTAGCTCAGAAAGTAAGACACTTGCGCAATGTTTATATTGCTGATTCGTCACTTGATTGAGGCCCCGCCTGCGCAAGTAGTCAGCAGTTTTCAGAAACCGGCATAAGGCGTATACATGCCAGAGTATACGGTTCTCTTTCTGAGTTCGCCAGTTAGTATAATGGGATTTCTCAAAACCAGGAGAAGGGCGTATCCCGGTTTCTGAAATCGGGATATGATGTTCACATGCTCAAACACAAAAACGGAATACTTAAAAACCCCATCAAAACCGGGATACTCAAGTCCATGTAAATGTAGTCAATGATTATTACTATAATCTGACAATAACAGAGACATCTGGCACATAATTTCACTGATCGACCTATTAACTTCATGGTGTACATAGAAACAGAGAAACTTAGTAAATTATCTTCTTGTCCTCTACTCTTTTCCATCGAAACAGCTGTACCTAAGTTGAGTATTTGAGCTTTGCTTTTGAAAAATGTCACATTGCTCCCTTTATATAGTCTTCTCATATTTTAAACTTTAGTCAGACTGAATGCTGTTTGTTTCTGACTTCAGAAACCTGATCGCTTTCACAAAGGATGGCTCAGACCCATATGTGCGAATCTACCTGCTACCAGAGAAGAGCAGGACTGGCCGTCGGAAGACTCATACACAGAAGAAGACCCTTAATCCAGTGTATGACCAAACGTGAGTCATACTAAATTTGTAGTTACAGACATTGTCCTGAAAGGGTAACTTCTCTTATCATTACCCAGCAGTCTCTTCATTGTGTGCACCCCTAAAGATTTTGTCCATGCAGTTCTGCATGTGTTTGGCTGAGTGTGCCTACCGGTTCATTTAGTTGGACATAATGTTTTTGCTCATTGACTGCTTTTTGCAGTAGTGTTACGACCTATGTCCGGACATTCCTTTTATTTACAACCCCAATTCTGAAATAGTTGGGACAAAGTTTAAATTGTGAATAAAATCAAAACGCAATGACTTTCAAATCACACCAGCCAGTATTTTTTTCACAATAGAACAGAGATAACATAGCAAATTTTGAAACTGAAAAATTTTAGTTTTATCCACAAAATGAGCTCCTTTCAAATTTGATGGCTGCTACAGGTCCCAAAAAAGTTGGGACAGGGGCCTGTTTACCATGGTGTAGCATCCCCTCTTCTTTCTAACACAGAGTGGAGGCGTCTGGGCCTTTGAGGAGACGAGTTTCTTGAGTTTAGTCATTGGAATTTGATCCCACTCTTGTTTAATACAGGCTTCCAGCTGCTTGGAGAGTTTTGGGTCTCATTTGACAGACTTTTTGTTTAATTATGCGACAAATGTTCTCAATTGGTGAAAGATCAGGACTGCATGCAGGCCAGTTCAGCACACGGACTCGCCTACTCGGGCTTCATGCTGAACAGCTGCAGTATGTGGTTTTGCATTGTCCTGCTGAAATACACAAGGCCTTCCCTGGAATAGATGTCGTCTGGAGGGGCATATGTTGCTCTAAAACTTTTATATTCCTTTTGAGCATTCATGGTGCTTTTTTAAAACATGCAAGTGTCCCACACCATATGCACTAATGCATCCCCATACCATCAGAGATGCTGGCTTTTGAACTGAACGCTGATAACGGAGGGGTGGTCTTTCTCCTCTTTAGCCGGAGGACACGACGCCCATGATTTCCAACAAGAATGTCAAATTTGGACTCGCCTGACCACAGGACACTTTCCCACTTTGCTACAGTCCATCTTAAATGAGCCTTGGCCCACAGAACATGGCAGCACTTCTGGATCATGCTCAACAATGGCTTCCTTTTTGCATGATAGAGTTTTAGGTGGCATCTGTGGATGGCACGGCGGACTGTGTTTACAGACAGTGGTTTCTTGAAGTATTACTGGGCCCATTTAGTAATGTCAATGACAGAATCATGCCGGTGAGTGATGCAGTGGCGTCTGAGGGCCCGAAGATCGCGGGCATCCAGTAAAGGTCTTTGGCCTTGTCCCTTATGCACAGAAATTTTTCCAGTTTCTCTGAATCTTTTGATGATGTTATGCACTGTCGATGATGAGATCTTCGAAGCCTTTGCAATTTGACGTTGAGCAACATTGTTTTCAAAGTATTCAACAATTTTTTTTATGCAAGCCTTCGCAGGTTGGAGAGCCTCTGACCATCTTTACTTCTGAGAGACTCGGCCTCTCTAAGACATCCCTTTTATAGCCAATCATGTTACACACCTGATGCCAGTTACTTGCTAAATGTTCTTTCTGCTGATTCTCTTATATATTAATTGCTTTTTCAGCCCTTTTTTGCCTGTGTCCCAACTTTTTTGAGACGTGTTGCAGCCAGAAAATTTGAAATAAGTACATTTTGTGGATAAAAATTTAAAATGTCTCAGTTTCAACATTCGAATTATGTATGTTCTATTGTAAATAACGTATTGGATCATGTGATCTGAAAGTCGTTGCATTTTGATTTTATTCACAATTTACATTGCGTCCCAACTATTTCGGAATTGGGGTTGTATGTTTTTGTATATTAATGTACTTTGTTCCAATTATTCAAGGTTTGTAGCGTTTGGTGCAGAATTAAATTGGGCTGATCGGTAAAGCTTGAAATTGAATCAATCACTGTACTTTTCAGGGTAAAGTACAGTGGCCCTAAGACAACATCATTGGAAAACAACTGTCAGTCCACGTAACTCAATCTGAGGAAAACATGTCTTGATCCAAGGAAAACTTCTCTCAATCCGAGGAAAACATGTTTAGATCTGAGGAAAACATCTCAATCTGAGGAAAACATGTCTCGATCTGAGGGAAACTTCTCACGATCCAAGGAAAATATGTCTCGATCATAGGAAAACATGTTTCGATCTGAAGAAAACGTCTCGATCCGAGGAAAACATGTCTCGATCCGAGGAAAACATGTCTCGATCAGAGGAAAACGTCTCGATCAGAGGAAAACTTCTCTCGATCTGAGGAAAACATGTTTGGATCTGAGGAAAACATGTCTCAATCACAGGAAAACATGTTTCAATCTTAGGAAAACATGTCTCGATTTGAGGAAAACTTCTCTCAATCGGAGGAAAACGTTTCGATCCAAGGAAAACATGTCTCGATCAAAGATAAACTTCTCTCAATCCGAGAAAAACATGTCTTGATCAGTGGAAAACTTCTCTCAATCCGAGGAAAATGTCTCTCGATCCGAGGAAAACATGTCTTGATCAGAGGAAAATGTTTTGATCTGAGGAAAACATGTCTCGATCAGGGGAAAACTTCTCTCGATCTGAGGAAAACATGTCTTGATCAGAGGAGAACTTCTCTCAATCCGAGGAAAACGTCTCGATCAGAGGAAAACTACTCTCAATCCGAGGAAAACATGTCTCGATCCGAGGAAAACATGTCTCGTTCAGAGGAAAACATGTCTCGATCAGAGGAAAACGTTTTGATCTGAGGAAAACATGTCTCGATCAGGGGAAAACTTCTCTTGATCTGAGGAAAACATGTCTTGATCAGAGGAGAACTTCTCTCGATCCGAAGAAAACATGTCTTGATCAGAGGAAAAATTTTATTTAATGGCTAGTTAGCTTGCTAGCTACAGTTATCTGTGTGGGCACCGCCATGTTTGTTTACTCGAGCCTAACCCAGTTTCTAATGAAACTGAAAATGTAAGGCACTTTGTAATGTAGGGTGATTTTAACTTACCTGACATCAATTGGGAGTATCATATAAGCAATTCTTTAACTTCCTCAGATTTTCTCAGTTTGTGTTTTCGTATTGGTTCTAGTCAATGTGTCAATTTCCCAACTCGTGAACAAAATATTCTTGATCTTGTCTTATGCTCTGATCCTAATTTAATACAGAGTATCTATTGTGGTGAACCTTTCTCTACTAGTGACCATGCAAGTGTAATTTATCACATGAAATCATTTTTAAGACAATCTAAACCTAAAGTTCTGACACCTTGTTTCAAGAAAGCTGATTATGTATTGATTAACAGCATTTTTGAAAAATGTATTTCTGCTTGCGATTATTATCATGTATTTAAAGAGATGATTGACTCTGTATGTAACGTTGTGCCATTTGTGGATCCTTCTGAACAAAATAAAGTGCCTCGGAATAATAATTATTTAAATCGTCTTCGAAGAGCAAAACTGCGTAAATGGCATAGGTACTGCAGAAACAGAAGTACTATGAGGTACACTAATTATCAGGAAACTGCAAAAATTTGTACAAGGATGAATTCCTAAAAGCCAAATATAATTCTGAGAGAAAATAATTCTTTGAACAAAATTTGGATTCTAAGAAATTTTTCAATTATATTCGAAAAAATACAACAGTCTGCCCTGTTATACCCTGTATGAAGGATGGTAATGGAATTTTAGCTACATCAGATGCAGAGAAGGCCAAATTATTTTCTACTTTGCTTCTGTTTTTGTACCTGATTATGGTGTTATACCAGACTTTGATCCCAGGTGTCAAGCTAAGTTGGGCCAATTTCATTGCGAGACAAAATCTATGATAAAAATTGTAAAAAGAAAAAAAAAAGAAGACAACTTTGTCTCCTGGTCCAGACAACATTACACCATTTAAAAAAAAAAAAAAAAAAAAAAAACCATCTTTGCCAATGTCTTTGCCAATGTTGCAAAACCGCTATGCAAATTGTACAATCAGTATTTGCTTGAGGGCTACGTCCCACCAGAATGGAAAGTAGCTCATATTATTCCTATCTATAAAATGTCTGATGCTCAGCGTCCCTCAAATTACAGCCCAGTAAGCCTAACCCCCCTTTTGTCTAAAGTTCTTGAAAGAGTTGTGAGAGAACAAATGTCGGCTTACCTTGTTGATAATAACATTTTACCAATGAATCAGCGGGGTTTTTTGTCAAAAAAATCTACAGTTTCCAACTTAATAGAGTTTATAGATAAATGGACTAAGAATTTTGATAGGTGTGTTCAAACTGACATTATTTATTTTGATTATTCAAAATGTATTGATACAGTTGGGCATTGCAAGTTATTGTTCAAACTGGAAAAATATGGATTTCATGGACCTGCTTTCAAATGGTTGGAAAACTTTTTACTAAATGGATCGCAATGTGTGAAAGTGGGCCACAGCCTATCACCTATTGAAAATGTTATCTCTGGTGTACCTCAGGGTACAGTCCTCTGCCCTTTGTTGTTTTTGTGTTTTTCCTCAGACATTAACTCTATCATTGAACATTCAGTAATTAATATGTACGCTGATGACACAAAGGTGTTCAAAGCTTTTAACAGCATGGATGAATGCACTCTGTTGCAAAACGATCTAAATTATGTTTTTGCTTGGGCCTCTAAATGGCAAATGAAGTTAAATCCTGACAAAACAAAGCATTTGTGTATTGGAAAAAGTAGATACGCATATACATATCAGTTAAATGGACGTCCTATAGATGCTGTTGGCAGTATTTGTGATAATTGGTATTCATATTCAGACAAATTTGACATTTACCAATCATTGCAGTAGCCTTGTCAAAAGAGCGCATTTCTCTCTTAGAAATATTTTTAATACATTCAAAGGTCATGATTATAAATTTTACGTGTCCTTATACAAAACTTATGTCCGTCCACTATCAGAGAGCTCAAGCTGCGTAGTCACCCTACTTGAAATGTAATGTCAATAATATTGAGTCAGTTCAACGGTGCTTCACTCAAAAATTACCAATATGTGTAGGTTTATCTAATGATGAAAGGTTATGTTTTTTAAATTTGGATAGGTTAGAGAATAGACGTATAAAGTCAGATCTTGTATTATATTTTAAAATGTTAAATGGAAATGCTAAGATAAATGTATCAGACTCCATTACACTGGTCGACATTAACACTGGCCTGATGGCCCGACAGTTTTTTTAGCAGTTGCGGGCCAGTTTGGACCACCAAACTATCTTTTTCGCTGGCCCAATCGGGCCAGTGAAAAATACAAGTGCTTACGGAGCCTTGTCATGTTTATTACGTGCAAAATGTCACGAAATCCTCTCCGATTTGGCTGCAGATGCAAGGGGAAAGTGGCACTCCGGTACACGTGACCTCCACTTTGCGTTGATTAGATAATAATAAGACACACCTCCCGGCGTGATTTTTTAAATCTGTACAGAACGGAAACACGTCACCTCCACTTATGTAGCTAGCTAGCTATAACACTATACAGTTTGATATCACTTTAGCTTACTAGCTAGGTTGCTAAGTAGCTTGCTAGCTGGGTTGCTAACCAGCTAGGTCCCCGGCGCGATTTGGCAAATTTCCGTTCTGGAGTGGAGCTCCTCTTTCCCCATACGTCTGCAGCCAGACTGGAAAATTGTGCATGAAGACAGAAATTTCTTAATGGATTAGCTGAAACCGCCTGGACAAGATCAAAAGCCAGGGAAAGCACCAAAAGTGCTGAAAACTGCAGCAGAGAAGAGAAAATGCAAGGAGGCATATGAAAAAAAAAAAAATAAGAGAAGACGTGGATTTGTTTCCACTTGGCCTAAGAGGTTTAAATCTTACTTTTTACTGTCCCGCTTCTTACATCCTTTTCTTGGAGCGACTGAAGAATACAGCCTGCACGGCAAATCTAAGTTTACGTTACCCAGCTGGCTAACTTAGTGTTGCCACTCGTTTATTATTGTTAGCTAACGTAACGGGAAGCCAGCTTGGTTATAATGAAGCTTTATATAGGCTAGCAAGTTATATTTCATGAATTATTATGAAACAGTAAAGTTATTGTTATGGCAATATGCTATGCAGGCCGAATTCTTCAGTCGCTCCGTTTTTTTTTTTTTTTTTTAAGAGTCGTTTCACTTTGTATACACAGTTTTAAATGCAGGTAGTAGTTTAATTTCAACTTTTAACGCTCAACCTGCCAATGTCGACTCAGGTCGACTTTGGTGAAAATGATAGGTTACATATTGGGGTTTCAAAATATAATGTTCAAAAATTAATTTATAACATCTTAAATATTGAAATTAATGAATTTATTGACTCTACGTTTATATTTGCTTCCGGAGAAATACCGGCAGTTCGTTTCAACTGGACTTGTTTAAATTTTGGCGGATAAACACCCGATAGTTTGGTTGTTACGGTTTAGGAACGTCTTTTCTACCATTGAAAATGAATGTAGACCAGGGGTCACCAACCCTTTTCCTGGAGAGCTACCATCCTGTAGGTTTCTGCTGTACCTCCTATTCAGCACACCTGATTCAACTAATTAGCTACTTAACAAGATCACGAGCTGGGCAATTAAGTAGCAAATTACTTGAATCAGGTGTGCTGAATAGGAGATAGAGCAGAAACCTACAGGATGGTAGCTCTCCAGGAACAGGGTTGGTGACCCCTGATGCAGACCATAATATCAGCGCGCACCATCGTAAAGAAGGTAAAGCGCAGGAACATGAAACTGCAGGGTTTCTTCCAGGATTTTTTGATACTGTGGTGGAGGGCTTCAGTGTCGGGTCAAAACTCAGCATTATCAGGTGTGGCCAGTTTTCATTAATCAGCACGTAGGCGACGTAATAATTGAAGTCTATGTGCATGGAGGTTATAATCCATTTCACGTGCGACGGTGGATTTCACATATAATATGAAAATCGATTATGACTCCGGGCTCTGGAATTGGAATTAAATAATCATGAAGATACAATTAGGTAGAGCAGGATGTGCTCACAGCAAACTCAGAAGTTAACATCGTAGTTTATCGTTTTGCAAAGTGAACAAAATATTTTTTTCTCTAATCGTTACGCACATTGCATTAAGAAGAAAGCAGCGCGTTTTACTGCCGATGGCTAATTTTTATTCATTGGAAAACGTGTCATCAAGCAAAATGATTGACAACATGTCAAGAATTATTAGTGCTCGTTTTAACTTGACAAGGAGAACTGGCGACATCTCATTGTCCTTAGGATTTTTGGAGTTTATGTAAAGTCATTTTACATAGGCGTGGCGGCTTTTATTTTGCCGTGGCGATGCGCCACGATCAATTACATGTAGCGGAAACCCTGAACTGAGTGGCGAGTTGGGGGGTTTCTGCGTAGCAGGTTAAGAGTTAACTCTGATTGCCGAGAGAGATGTAGATTCTAATTTTTACATTTGATTACAACTGTAATAACAGTTGATTTGTGCGACACTAGCTGTGTTTCCATCCAACTTGTATCGCAAATCTTAAGCGAATTTTCTTTAATGCGACAAAAGGAAAAGCGCATTTGTGTGCGTTTCCATCCACTTCAGTTACGCGCTTTTGTTTCACCAGATAAGCCGAAAGTGCCGTTTGGTGGCGCTAATTCTCTATTCAATTGCCATTGCTTCTGCAGAAGACGGCACACGCTATGACGTCAATGAGCGCGACGAACGAAAAGGAAAACAAAAGGGAAAGCTGGTGGCAAAAACGAATGAAAGTAATCACTTAAGCTAGTGGTTACGAAGTCTTTAATGTTACAGCTAGCACAGTAGTGTAAGGTTACAGTTCGCTTCTACTGTATAAACCACTAGCTAGCTAGCTAAAGTGATAACGAACTCTAACGTTATAGCTAGCACACCAATGTTGCGAGGTAGCAAACTAGCTAGCTAGCTTGCCAACGTAGGCAAGCAAAAATGACGTAATGCTAAACGTCATCATTTATTCGCATAACTTCTTCGCTAACCCGTTTCCACTGCACTAAAGCGCATTTATCTTTATCGATTCGGAAAATTTTCCACCCCCTCCTTGCGCAAAAAAAATTGATGGGATATTTCAAGTTGATGCGCATTTTAGCCTTTTCCACTTAGGTTTTTTTAAGCGCAAAATGAAAATGCGCATTAAAATAGGTGGATGGAAACACAGCTCCTGTCCTCCCCTAAACTCGCGGTAAATTTTTCACCATCAAAAATTGGTCACGCGAGTATACTTGCATCACGTGTCTGGCTCTTAGCGGTTGCAAGGGAGTCATTCCATGAAAATGGCACAATTTGAGTCCCTCTCACCCCTTTAGGTGTATTTTATCTATTGGGTCACCAAAATTTATATTTAAACAGTGTAACGTATACATTTAAATGTCTGCTTTGATACAGAGTAAAAAACATGAGTTAAATTTAATTTTTTTATGAGAATTAATATAGTTTTTTCAGTTGACACCGCCTATTTTGTCATGTCCCTCATGGCCTTGATGAAAGTATACTTTGAAAATACCAAATAAAACTGTAAAAAAAAAAAAAAAAAAAAAGTCTGTAAATTTTGATATCAACCTAAACATCTATTTGTGCTCCTCTGCTGGTGATGATTTTTTTTTTCAAAATTAATAATTGTTCATTAAAATCACATTATTTAGTTCTGTCCCTGAGTAACCCCTCAACCCCATTACACGAATGATTTCCCCCCCCATAAATACAATGGTATGATCTATAATAGCATGTACATCAGGGAGTGACATCACTGAAGTCTTTTGGTCAACAGGACAAGAGAAACAGGCAAGTTGCTCCCTTCTTTTCCTTTATTTTCATCATTTATCTTGTGATATTGTGGTCGTCAAACTTAATGACTCAACACCGTAACATGAAAAAAAGATAGAAAACTATTACTTAGGAAAAAGGTTTTTGTTATTTCAAGAATATATGCTAATTCTGAATCTCATGCATGCCATGTGCTCTCTCTCTGGTATTGACTACATAGAGCACTGGCCTTTATGTGCAAAAATCACAACCCCGTCACACTCAACCCCATTACATGTTTGATTGTAACGGGGTTGTGAGATTGTGACGGGGTTGTGATTTTAATACTTGTTAAGTCATCCAATTATTTAATTGAGTTATTATATTCAATCGACATTCTTATACCACATGCATGCTGAATGTGATCTATGCTCCATGTTAAAGCTGTGAGTAAGATGGCACCAACAACAGCAGCAGAAAGGCAGAGGAAGTATCAGGCACGCCTTAAAGCTGATCCTGATAGAAGGGAGAGATACCTGTATGTAACAGGCCTTTAAAAGTATATTTGACCAGATGAGGGTTGGCTCTTATGCCTGAAAACAAACACACACACACACTCCACATAATGTTAAATTTGAGCAATTCACTTTACAATGTTTGACAGATAATATGTTGTTGTAGTTGTTTTTAACTTAGGTTAATAAAACTCAATTCAACTGCAGTTTATATCTGTTGTCCTTCTTATGGTTACATAATGAAATGCAATGCTCATAAAAAATCCTATTCAGTGAATTTGAGAGTAAAAAACAACTATTTATATGTAAAGTTGTATTTGTCCCTTCAACCCCGTTACCATCTTCAACCCCGTTACTCTCTTCTCAACCCCGTCACACCAACATGTTCATACATTATTTTAAAAAAATGTATTTAAAAAAATAATTAAATGTTTGTTGACTTCTGTGTAAAATGTTGACAGCTATCATAAGATAATTGATTTTGATGAAAATTCTTCAGTTAAACTACATTTTTGATGAAAAATGACGAGTTCTTTCACGCATAGGTACATCTCAGGCTTTAGTACAGCAAATATGTGAGATTTTATGTCATTTTTGTATTTGCAATTATTGAATTACTGTGGGGGACATCAGATTAATATAAAAATATTGCTTTCTTTAGAAATACATTTTATGATCATATTCAATGAGCTTCCATGGTGTACATAACGGGGTTGAAGAATAACAGTGCGCACATCTTGAAATAATGGCCAATAACCATAGAAAGCTAATGCCTGAGCTGGGAAAATATGTTTTTCTGATAGTTGAATGTGTCCTTAATGCTGCGGGATATACATACAAATAATACATTTTGGTAGAAAATGTGAAAATGTCAGAGTCCAATTTGAACCATTCCCATGGAATGACTCAAGGGCAGAGAAGCCAGAGATGCTGATAAGATTTGTGTTACTCTCACACTTGTATTTATTCATGAACTTACCTGGTGCCTCCCTCACACTTTTTCCCAGACTTGGGACTGGGCCTGTTTGATGTATTGCAGTGTGTAAATTTCATGTAAAAATCTCAAAAGAAATTTCATGCAATGAGACAAAGTGTAAAAGTATAATACAGGACTGATAATAGAATTCATCAGATTAACATGCTAGCACCAAGTATAGAATTTTATTTGCGATTACTAATAACCATCACCACACATATCTACAGTGCACACTACCGTAAGCAGGGTGGGTTAAGGCAGTGGATACTACACAGGCACACCAAACCACATCCAGTAGCCTGAAACAAAGGGGTGAAAAGGTAACTGCAAAAAAGGAAAGCAATGCATAAAGAACATGACACAAAAAGAATTACTGGTGCAACGTTTGTCACGTAAATTGAACGCCATGGTATCGTGCACAGTATAAATGTTTATACGCAAGATGGGGGGGCCAGTAAGGTATGAAGGGGGCCAGTAAATCTGAAATGTTACTGGCCCCCTGCGCCAGTAGCAAAAAAGTGTTAATGTGAACCCCTGCATTAGTTTTTCATATTCAAGTAGAGGTCACAACAAGAGCTTGTATCATTATTATTCTCATACACAGACTCGTAAGCATTTTTGGTCAAATAGAATTGTAAGTTTTTGGAACAATTTACCACCAAACATTGTAAACAGCAAAACTGTTAAGAAATTTAAAGGCGCTATAAAAAACATTGATTTATAAGTAGGGGGAGTGAATAATTTGTACTACACCCCTCTAGTGTATTGTATTTTTATATATATATATATATGCTATGTTTTTATTCAACAATAAATTCAATAAAACCCGGAACCGGAAGTTGCCTTCAAACCTGCTTCGTCTTTTCCGCTCTGACGGCTAGGACTATAGAACATGGATAAATTGCTGCGCAGTAAGTAACTTGTTAAATTAGCAATATTTACATCAATGTCCCAATAATCCCTATAATCTATGGTCCTAGCTGTCAGAGAGGAAGAGGTTTGAAGGCAACTTCCGGTTCCGAGTTAGACTCGAGTAAACAAACATGGCAGTGCCCACAAAGATAATTGTGGCTAGCTAGCTAACTAGCCATCAAATAGAAGTTTTCCTCAGATCGAGAAAATTTTCCTTGGATTGAGAGATGTTTTCCTCAGATCAAAACATGTTTTCCTTGGATCCAAACATGTTTTCCTCGGATTGAGAAGTTTTCCTCGGATCGAGACATGTTTTCCTCAGATCAAAATGTGTTTTCCTCAGATTGAGAGATGTTTTCCTCAGATCGAAATATGTTTTCCTCGGATTTAGATATGTTTTCCTCGGATTGAGATATGTAATCTCAGATCGAAACATGTTTTCCTCGGATCGAGACATGTTTTCCTCGGATTGAGATGTTTTCCTCGGATCGAGACAGGTTTCCTCAGATCGAAACATGTTTTCTTCGGATTGAGATATGTTTTCCTCGGTTTGAGAGAAGTTTTCCTCGGATGGAGACATGTTTTCCTCAGATCAAAACGTGCTTTCCTCGGATTGAGAGAAGTTTTCTGCGGATCGAGACATGTTTTCCTCGGATTGAGGTACGTGAACTGACGGTTGTTTTCCGATGATGTTGTCTTAGGGCCACCGTGGTAAAGGGGGGGGCACTGAACTGGGAAACTGCAGAGAGTTGAATGAATGCTGCTTCACAGCTTTACTGTGTTTCAGCAGGTTTGAGTTCAGTGTGTCCATAGTGGAGCTTCACAGGAGGACCCTGGACATTGCTGTGAAAAACGGAGGCGGACTTCTGTCAAAGCACAAGGGACTTCTAGGAAAGGTATGGCAGTGGCACCTTGTTTTAATGCTGGGAGTGCTGTTTTGTGTATGGTTTAAATTGCCTGCATATTTTCATACAAAATACATTACTGAGTGAATCGACCTCTATGCCCCCAAACGCCTCCACGCATTACGATATTTGAGTGCAGTTCTCCGAGGACCAAAGGAAGCGGCAATTATGCAAGTTAGGTGCTTATTCTTCACCTGACAAAATTACCAGTCCACTGTGGCATTAATGCTCTGGTTTTAAAGGAAATGACAGTGGCTATTCTGATTGGCCTTAATGGAGCGGAACACCCACAGTAATTAATGGATCGTAGACTAACCTTTTGACTATAGTGCCGCAACTGTGCTATTGTCTCCTGTCAGAAAATTAGAGGAAAGGAGTTAGATGCGCCCAGTCTTGAGCTGCGACATCGTTAGCGCTTGCTTTTGCCGACTGTGGTTAGGTCATCAAAACAGGGCCATGTATTTAATTATGGAGCCGTCTTATGTTTTTGGTGGGCTAGCTGAAATTATAAAAACGCCTTTAAGTTTTTGCATGACAGAAAGCACCACAAACAAATGAAAGAATCCAAAACTTCAATACCTTTATAAAATTTTTTGCTATACAGAATAATGAGTGAAAAACAAATGAGTAGGATGAATCCAAAACTTCAAGCTACCATTAGTTAGTAAACTAAAATTATTCATGATAATAATTATAAGAGTACTGCTGCTAGTTGTAGTTTGTAGTAGTATTAGGCTTACTGTGGAAGTTTACCAAAAGATAGACTTTGGTGTGTTGATCACAGGCTGAAATATTACCTTGCTTTAGATCATGTATTAGAAATATGTTGCGTAATATCTGGCCATTCTAGTCAGATCATTTCTCCGAGACTTGTAAGAAAAGATGCTGGGGCGCAAAGGAAGTCCAACCACATTGAGACTTTATGTATACACTGGATAGAAAATGAAAACACCCCCCTTCAATATTTTTATGTCTTGTTGTATCACGGAATGTAAATTTAATCGATTAAAATGGGACTTGTTTTTCCCTGATCCAAAGAACACAACATACCATATGAATGCAGTGAAATTATTTTAATTTGGAAAAAAGAGAGCATTTAATGAACAAAACTGAAATTTCCAAATTTTTTAAGTATACACCCCCCTGAGTCAATACTTGGTGGAAGTGCCTTTGGCAGCAATTACAGCTACCAGTCTTTTTGGGTAGTTCTGCGCAAGGTTGGCGCACCTGGACTTAGAGATCTTCCCCCACTCCTCTTTGCAGAACTGTTCAAGCTAGGAGAGGTTTGTTGGTTTGCGCTGATGGACAGCAACCTTCAAGTCATTCCACAAGTTTTCAATTGGATTTAGGTCAGGGCTTTGGCTTGGCCATTCCAGCACATCCACCTCGTTCTTTACAAGCCACTCAGTGGTAGCTTTGGCCCTGTGCTTTGTGTCATTGTCTTGCTGGAATATGAATTTTGGACCCATTCTCAGTCTCCTTACAGACTTCTTTAGGTTCTTCTCCAGAATATCCCTGTATTTGGCCCCATCCATCGTCCCTTTAGATGAGAAACATCCCCATAACATTATGCTGCCACCTTCATGCTTCACAGTTGGGATGGTGTTTTTTTTGGTGATGAGTGGTATTGGGTTTTTGCCAAACATAGCGTTTGGCATTCATGCCAAAAATTTCTATTTTTGTATCATCAGATCACAAAACGTTCTGCCAGTTTGTTGCAGGTTCCCCAAGGTGTTCTTTTGCAAATTTGAAGCAGGCCTCCTGGTGGACCTTTTTGAGAAATGGCTTTTTTCTTGCCACCCTTCCATACAGGCCAGATGTATGCAATATCTTTGATAGTTGTATGATGCACAAGTTTCCCTCTGTTGGCCATAAAATACTGGAGCGTTTTCAATGTTGCCATTGGATTCTTGGTAGCCTCTCTGACCAGTTGTCTTCTCTCCTGGTCATCCTGTTTAGACGGACGCCCTGATTTTAGCAGACTGTGAGTGGTGCCATGCACTTTCCATTTCTTAATTATGGTCTTAAAAGTGCTCTAAGCCTTAGAAATCTTCTTATATCCCTCACCTGATGTGTACCTTTCCACAACTTTGTCACGACTTCTTTTGCGAGATCTTCAGAGCCCATACTTCTGCCTTTCAGTGAGACTGCTCTTGCATACTAAGGGACCATGGTAAACAGCTGTTTTTATTCATGTCATCAAGTTAATTGCGGTGATTCCACACAGGTGTGGGGCAATTAGCTATTGTTTGGTCTTGAAGGCAATTTGTCATTTCCTGAGATAGTTTATGGGATGATTCAGTAAAGGGGGTGGATACTTATCAAACCAATTTATTCCAATTGTTCATTTTTAATTAATGTTAAAATAATTTTTTAATTGGTTTATCACTTTGAAAAGGTTAAGTACTGTATGTAGATTTGTAGGAAAAACAGATTAATTGAGGCCCTCCATGCAAGAACCAGTTATGTCACTTTTTGAGAAAAATGAAGTTTAGCATTTCAACTCAGAACTTTTTAGTTGGTTAATCTTTAGGACAAATGATTGCTTACACATATTCCTGGGACTGGTAATTATTTTAATCAGCAGTGAAAATGGTGGTTGCGTCACTGACCTCCTTGTAATTTGACACCAAAAAGTGGCATAACTGGTTCTTGCATGGAGGGCTTCAATTGCACTTTAATGACAGGCTATATGTCAAGTAAATCTGAAAAAATGTTCAGGGGGTGTATTCATTTTCTATCCACTGTACCTTTTCCTCTCTGTTAGACCCAGGGGATTAAAATGGACTTGGGACTTGTTGAGTTGTTAACCAGTATGGAGTTAGATTTGTCTCAAAAGTATCTGCAAATGCACAGAAGGTGATCTACAAATATTCCTTGATTCGCACGCGTGTTTTGCTATCCACAAACACAAATTTCCTATTTGTAACTTGTATGGTAACTTTTACAAATATATGCATTTTTGTAAATATATCGTTTTCCGTTTGCGAAAAAAAATGGCATCGTAAAACTGAAAATTCTGTTTGTGAAATGTGATTCAGCATTTGTGGATCACCAATTACACGCATGCATCGCTTTCCTCAATTACGTATTTTTGAGACATTCATTCCGCAAAATCCACATAGATCCACAAATGCGTAGCTCGTGATTCACAAATACATCCACATTCCCTTACAGTAGATGGCGGTGTTGTTCCATGCATTGATGTAGCAAATTGCTGATTTGACCAATGACTAGACTACGTTTACATGCACACCATTATTCCTGTATTAATCGGAATGTGAGTATATTTCAAAGCGAAGGAAAATAAAGGCAGTGGCTATTTTTAGGCCGGTTGTAATCTTATTCCAATTTGCTATTCTTACGAGCTTCCGTATGTTCATGCACAATGTAGGAAATCTGGACTTGGACCCATATTTATGCAGTCTATGCTTATACCACGGCATTAGCTATAATGCATCAGCTAATGTTAGCTCGCGGGATGGCTATAACATTACTTATGTTTTCTAGCTAGTTGCTTAACTTAGCTAACAGGTTAGGTAGTTATGAGAGAGTAAAATTTTAGGTTCAACATTTGCTCGCTAATATTTGGGGAACTGTCAGGTCGTCACTTTCTACAATCAATAGTCAGTAGTGATTAGACTGGAAGAGCTGATTAGCTGCACAAAGTTTGTCCTTGCAAGAAATTCTAGTGTACAAGTTGGCTAATGAGTTAGATGGCAAGCTGGCAAAGTTAGCTGGCTAATAACTAACCCAACCAAACTTGAGTAGAGGACATCCTGACTGTAACTTGAAGTAAGCCGGCTAGACGGTCTAGTAATGTTAACCACAAGGCACGCAGCGAAAGCGGGATGTTTTCAACCCAGTTGAGTAGCAATTTTTTTCCAAGGCCGAATTTCCTATTGTGCATGCGGATACGGAAGTTCGTAAGAATGGCAAATTACAGTAAACTCACGACTGGCGTAAAAATAGCCACTTCCAAAAACAAAACAATACCAGCGGCCCTAATCCGGCCAGTTTCATTTATTTCGCGGTCATGGATGAAATTCTGGGACAGAGACCGCTGGCGATGGCAGTTGACCAAGAGAGTGGAGTCGATGTCAGCTTTGAAGCTCGAACTGAAGGCAACCAAAGCCATGTCGATTACTTTCGAGCATTATATTTGCTGAAAACCCGATGTTGAGATTGGACCAAAGAGGTGGATATGCTAATTAACATGTAAACGGGAATATTCCCATTGCTCAGCGCATATAAACAGCTTATTCGGAATATTAGCCTACTTTAACCCGAATATGGCCCTTAATCGGAATATGGTTTGCATGTAAATGTAGTCAATGCATGGAACAATACCGCCATCTACTGGAAGGGAATGTCGATGTATTTGTGAATCACGAGATATGCATTTGTGGATCTGTGTGGATTTCGCGGAAAGAATGTCTCAAAAATATGTAATTGAGGAAAGCGATGCATGCGTGTAATTGGTGATCCACAAATGCTGAATCACATTTCACAAACAGAATTTACAGTTTTACAAATGCCATTTTTTTCACAAACGGAAAACGATATATTTACAAATGCAAATGTATTTGTAAAAATGACCATACAAGTTACAAGTAGGAAATTTGTGTTTGTGGATAGCAAAACATGCGTTTGAATCAAGGAATATTTGTAGATCACCGTCTGTGCATTTGCAGATTCTTTTGAGACAAATCTAACTCCATAGACCAGCAACTTTAGCCATCCTCTCTTGACCACACTTGTTGTGCTGGGTGCAGTTTTTCAGATCATAACTGATGTGCTCCATCTTCATGCTCAGATCCAATTCTCTATTCTTAATGACTTTTATACAGTTCTGAATCTGAAAAATGTAGTGCTGCTTTGTTTGATTTGCTTCTGGTCCATCCCACCATTCATCTTTTAGGCATTCATGTGTTTTTAAAATGCAGACTTCACAAGAAGGCACTGCTGAGCAACCAGAGGCCAATGGAGGGGTATGGTCACTCCCTCTGGAATTTCTTGAGGCCTCTTCACGCTCTGTAGCCTATATAGCTCTGTGTGGCTGCCTTCTGACATTAATTCTAACTGTGTGATTTTTGTCAGGTTTTGCTGGATTTGACACATGAAGAGATCTCCAGAGGTTGGACACAATGGTAAACCAATAATTTATGGAATTCTCTCCCCCACTGGTTAAAATTTTATTGTAAATTTTTATGTTTATTCAATAAGATTTCAACAAAAAAAAACTCATCGAATTTCAAGTCTCTGGATCCTTTATTAATCATTACAGTTGCTTCTTTTGAATGGAGGAAATATTTTAGACAAAATCATACAATTTTCCTCATTAAGTCCTTAAGTTTATTTTAGTCTCAGCATGAATGATTATGAACATAGGAAGTCAATCACAATTAAAATATTTTAGTTATTAATCATAGATTTACCTCATTTTGTCATCTCTTTCATCCCAGGTACGATCTCACAGAGGATGGATCACGAAAAACGCACCAGGCTTAGATGAGCACCTCTTCACGACCCCAGGCTCGACATCTGGACTTTAAGCTTCAGTCTAATACGTTTAATAAAAATGATGGGATTTTCTGTGGCAGTGCAGTTTATCTAACGGGCACATATTTGAAAAATAGGCACAATCAGGAGTTTCAGATTTTTTTTTTAATATATTTCTGAAACATCTTCTGTTCCTTTACAGTTATTTCTCTGTATTTGCATGAAGGGAAGCATGAGGTGTTAGAGGTACAATTCCATATTTATAAAACACCAGTTGAACTTGGTTGAAAAATGTTCCTGAATCTGTTGCAATTGATTTGCTGCCATTTTTATGTAGCCAGTGCAGAGTTGTAAATAGGAATTGTATCATAATGAATCAATTGAAGGTTTTCTGTGGAAACACGGGTCAAAAGTGCTTTGCCAAATTGGTTGCTCTATTGGAAAAATGAGGACCTCTGCTTTTTTTAAATCAGTATATTCACCATCTATCATCACTGGAATAAAGTTTGGACTTTTGGTCCATTTGCTTTTCTTATTCAGTGAAAGTATACTGAAATTTGATTGTATTGTATATGTATGTGTATACAGTATACTGAATGTAAGTATTTTATTGTATTCACATCACGATGTATTTTTTTCAGACTTTTACGGGCAGGTTTTCTGTACTCTCACGTACAGCCATTAGCCCTAAAATGTGAAATCTACTTGTAGATGGTGGATTCCATCCTCTGGGTTTTGACTTGTGAAAGACTCCATTTTGAAATTGCATGCTGACAAATACTTCCATGGGAAAAATGTCAATATTCATATTTTAAATGGAAGTCAATTTCATTTCTCAAGGGAATGAGTTGATCACTATTTTCTAATTCTAGTGAAAAAATAGACATAATTCATGAGGGAACATGAATTCTGTGGTATTGGAATGCTCTGTTTAATTTCAGTTTATTAATTTAATTACTTCATTTGCAGTTTTGGTATCCGGGACCTAACTGACATCAGTCATTTCACCTTATCTTTGATGGTCAAAATAAGTTATTTATCCCACTCTGTAATTTGTTTTTAAGGTCTGTATCTTGAATGCAATTTGCCTCTGTATTTTGTTGACAATTATGAAATTGTTTCCCTTTTGTCAGAAAAGGTGTATGATTTGTCATATTTCTTGTTTTTCCTATTTTCTAAAGTGTTATTAGTAATTTAAGTTATCAAATGAATGCCTCTCTGATTACGATGTAAGAAATTTTGCCTTTATATATTTTATCTTGTGCCTTAAACAAAATATAAAAAGGAGTAGTAGTCTGCAATTTGAAATATTAGGTGTAAAAAATTGTCTTTGAGAACGCATTTTTTTCCCTCAGCTTTTAAATTAAAAGAGTGACTGCTCTTTATGTGCTACGCTGGCTTTGTGGCATTATTTCAGGCAAGTCATATGCTCTGTCTTCAAAAAGACGCCGTAATGAAAAGGTGGCATATCTTGATGGAAAAGGTCTCTTTGCTACTTTGCTATTCATCTGTCAGTTACAAAAAAGAGAAGGCAAAGAAAGCTCGGAACTGAGCAATAGGAGGGACTAGGTTAAATAAATGGGACTAGGCTGGGGCACGGTGGACTAAATGAATACTTACGAACTACTTGGACATGTTTGGAAGGGCTCTGTGACTGCAGCTATTCTGAGACAACTGGTCTTTTATCTTGCAGGAAATACAGTGAGGGAAGGCAGATATTGTCAAGAGGAATATCAGATTTAGGGATTTCTGCTTTTTCTTGAAGAGCTTCTGGCTTTCCTAAGAACAATCAACTGTCTGAAGGTGAGGAGAGTTAGGGTCCTGATTATACTGGATCAAAGGAATGTTTAAGAAATGATTGTAATTGTTGTAACCAGCGGAGGGGAGAAGTACACCTCGGATATTTCACCGTTGCATGTTCAGAATATACAAGAAATTGTTCAGGTAACTGTCTTTGGTATCAGCTTAGCCGACATGTGACTCGATGGCGGAGAGTTTTGGATGATTGAAGCACAAAAATGAAGTATGAAGAAGTGGATGGAGGGAAACCGAAAAGAAATAGAAGTAGACCAAATATCTACTTATCCTTATTGATTGTCATTTCACAAGGAAATTTATCGAGCAAGAAATTGGAAATGAAAAAGGGTGTTTCAAAGTCGAATAGTTGGAAAGGAATGTAAGACAAGGAGTCGAAGGGGAAAAACATTAAAGGTGAACTCCGGTGTGAAATTGACTTGGGGTGTATTGAAACATGATAACGAGTATGAACATTTGTCGAATACCCCACCTCCGTACGCACCCAACATTTCGAAATACATGGCTTTTTAGCCGAAGCTCCCAACAGGCTTACAATGGTAGTGAATGGGGCATAATGTTGCCATGCAAAGAAATCGCTATTTTTTCATCATTAACAATGCTCCAAGTAGCTCCACACTTCATTGGTAGAATTCTGAGGGCCCTGACATTTAAAACGAGGCACTGAGAACTTTGAAAATGCACATGTAGTTTATTAAAAAAGACTGTTTATGCAGACAGTACCTTGAGGTAGTTTCCAGTCGCCTCCATCTTGAAAGTCACGACAAGTCGATTGACGAGCACAAACGAATAGATTGCAATCTGTTCCCCTATCCTACCTATTCGTTCGTGCTCGTCAATCGACTTATCGTAACAAATTTGACTGCTCCAAATTTCAACCTACATGGAGGTCCCAAGTTTTTATCAGTTATGCTTGAAACTAGAGTTGGTGGACTGCAACTTGAGGTGAAAAAAATCCTGGGACCTCCATGTAGGTTGATGCTAGTGAAGTAATAAGCTGATGTAATAAGTAATGCCATTTCCGACACATGGAAATTGGGTCCTAGTTCCATCCTACATAAAGGTCCCAAACAAATTACAGCTGTTTTCCGATCTTTGCATGCCAATCATCAATCAGCAATAAAAGTGTTGGGACCTTTGTGCAGGAAGGAGAAAAAGGGACCAAAAGTGGGGTATATGGGCGTGGGCACCCAACTTCGAGCCACGCCCACTAAAACCTACATGGCCCTCCAGGTGGACCATCACCAGTATCTGCTGCATCCACATATGAACTTACAATTTTGTCGATAAAAAGCTGGGGACCTCTTAATTGGTGGAGATATCAACCCTTTTATTTGTCATATTTGAGTATTTGATCAGTATCTGTGTACACACAAATTGTGTACATTATGTACATGTATCTTTCAAGTCAAGTTCCATTTCATACTTCTCCTTTTAAATCAGAGTTCAATAATCCTCAAAAGGTCATTTTAGCTGCCATAAATTTTGACATGAACCCTTCCTTTTTTTTATATTTCGGTTAAAATCTGGGCACACATCTGGGCTTCTGCCTCACAAGGTTTTTCAGCTGTATCTTTTGACCCACATCCTGTTTCACACTTCTCTTATCAGGTGTCGAGTCATTTATCAATAGGCTGTTCCTGATCTTCCTTCTGGTGTTGCCAACAGGAATGACCTATATAACCTGGATTAAATCAATCAGCACTGGTCTCTGGTTTTACACATTATCACTTGTTGAGGCTAGCAGGGGCCTGTTGTTCATGGCAGTAAACATCATACATGATTTGGATAAAGAAGAAACTACATGGTACGTAACTCTCGTTCCAAGTGCTTTTTGCCAATTTTATGATGACTGTTTACTTTTGCACACAAGATACAATGCATGTTTCGATTTCAAGTTTCTCTTTAACCAGACAGAGGCTGCATAAATTCCAAATACTTTGTTGACGTGTATTGAAATGCCAACCTCCTGAAACTACTGTTCTCAAACAATAGTCACACCTGTTTTATTTCATGTTTATTTTATTAAATTTGGGCAAATTATTTTGAAAGAAAGCAAAACACCTGTGGTGAACTACCAAATTTGGAGCTTACGGATTTTCTCAGAGTCTAATTTGATCTGTATAGAAATGTTTTACCTGAAAATCCTGACAGTATAGAAAAATAAGCACAATGTGTTCAAGGGTATTTATTCTTTATGGCACAATGGATATGTCCATCAAAGTGTGGCCTAAGATGGTACAAATAACTATTCCAAACATGGAATGCAGCTCATTAAGACAAATCAACAGCTTGTTAAAATCCTAAAATTGCAATTGTTGTTGGAACAAAAACATCGCTGTGGGGCGCCAGGACCGAGTTTGGAAATCACTGACTTAGTGATACCCTTTCTTTCACAAGTTGTTGATGATTGGCCAGAATGGCGGTCTACAGGAACTGCATTTGCCATCGCGAGGGACTTTGTGATTGTGGGCCATTTCATCTGTATCAAAGTGAAACACTGACAGAAATAAAGGGTCAAACTGTATGTAAATATGACCAATAGAGTTAAAATTTGGAGGTTTCAATGGAACTGCCAGAAATGTCAATTAACTCATCCTGACAAAAGAATTTTCAATTGTGAATCAAACTTGCATCGAAATAAACAGGAATGTATTTTCTATGTACCTAATGTACACAATTTGTATGTACACAGATACTGATGAAATGCTCAAATATGACAAATTAAAGGGTTAATATCTACATGGAATAAAAAGGTCCCAAGCTTTTTAGTGGCAAAATTGTAAGTTGATATGTGGATTTAGCATATACTGGTGATGGTCCATCTGGGGGGCCATGTATGTTTTAGTGGGCGTGGCTCAAAGTTGGGTGACCATGCCCATCTACCCCAAATTTTGGTCCCTTATTCTCCCTCCTGCACAAAGGTCCCAAAACTTTTATTGCTGATTATTGATGTTTGGCATGCAAAGATTGGGAAAAAAGTAGTAATTTTTTTGGGACCTTCATGAAGGTTGGAACTAGGACCCAATTTCCATGTGTCGGAAATGACATCATGACTTCAGGTGGCGCTAGCGTCAACTTACATGAAGGTCCCAGGATTTTTTTACTTCAAGTGACAGTACACCAACTGTAGTTTCAAGAATAATTGATAAAAACTTGGGATCTCCATGTAGGTTGAAATTTGGAGCAGTCAAATTTTTTACAGTTCAATACGGCACAGAAAAGTGGGCGTGGGCTTCTCAGCAGGGGAGGAGTTAATTACCAAGGTCATGACTGATTTCCCTATTCCCAGCCCCAAACTCAATAATTATGAAGTATGAAGAGATTTGGAGGTGGTGAGTTGGCCACTTTTGCCAGTATTGGGCTGATCTTAGAAAAAGGCACTGTTAAGATGTGAGCGAAGAAACAGAGCCCAAGATTTTAGGTCTGCGCAAGCACAGAACCGCGAGGTAGCATATTTTGATAGGTAGCAAAAACTGACAGAACACCGGCCCCCACCAAACGCGAGCACTGGGTGTAAATGGATTTTCTATATGATGCAGAGAAAAAAACTAGACTATGTAAAGCCCCCTTTCTCCTGAGAAGTTGAACATCCAGTCATGGCAAAACAAAGCATGTTGTGCTTTTCGCAGTTTGTATGTATATGATTTATGTGTCAAAATGTTTAGTTCCTGTTGCGCTGTTGGCTGTGAAAACCGTGCACACAGTGCCGAAATATGTATTTTCCATCCTCTAAAAACTGCAGTTTATTGTATGATATTTATATGATAAATATTTGAGTTTTTCAATTATCAGTTTAACTGATTCTGATCATTTTGGCCATACGCTTTCACTTATTTCACTTAGTATCCTTATTTGAAAAAGTCCCTTGAGCAGGGTGTCAAACTGGTCCATAAATGGACTGACGATCTGCAGGTTTTCAATCCAACCAAGCAGAAGCACACCCGATAAACTAATGCAATCAACTGATCTCAGCCTGCACAGTCGATCAGCTGTATCAGGTGTGTTTCTGCTCGGTTGGAATGAAAACCTGCAGCTCCTCAGCCCTTTTACGAACCAGCTTGACACCCTTGCCCTAGAGCAACCTTATCTTTTTTTTTTTTTTTTTTTTTTTTTTTTTTTAGATTAATCACTTCTGACCAGGGGTGTTTACTATGCTCACTATGAGTTTCGTCATGACCAGAGGCGGGCGCCTAAACTACCATGGCGAAATGCACCAAGAATAGAGCGCGCAGTTTAGTTTTCTTCTGTGCGTCATTGGATCTTCTGAATCTCTGGTTCTTCCGCCTCTGCTCATTACCTCCGCAAAGGAGGTTATGTTGTCACCCATGTTCGTCCGTTTGTCTGTTTGTTAACAGGATAACTGAAAAAGTTGTGAACGGATTGGCGGGAAATTTGGTAGGATGGTGGGTGGTAGCCCAAGGATGAGCTGATTCAACTTAGGAAGTGATCCGGAACACTTCCTAGATCCTAGATCCGGAAGAAGTCAAAATACGCCTGAAAAGAATGATTATTCCTTATGTAATGAACTTATTTTCATAAAATTTCAGCACTGAATAGAATCTACCCTAATGTAGAACTGATCATAGTTGTTTGTGATCTGTATGATATTCCCGTGGATCCAGAACCAATAATACTGACGTATGGGCATAGCGGAGGTATGCGCTCGACCGAGTGCCCTTCCAGTTTTCAAAATGAGCAGCTACTCTGACGGAATTAGGTCTGTTTCTTGTGTACAACATGGCATGGATGACGCGGAAGTATGACTGCATCCTCTTTATTGATAAAATGCGCAACTCAGTGTAATACTTTGAAGGTGTGAGGTGTTTCCACAGTGACAGCATTTCGATGTTCAGTAAGGATTCGGAGGACAAAAGAGTGTTTTGCTTAGATTCTACATTTCTATTGCTTCATATCCTGCAGAATGAAGATAATAACAGTGGCAAGGGAATCTTTCTCAAAATTTACACATCAGCTATGCGGTTTGCTTTTCATTGTGGGAGAAAGCAAGAGGAGCTTACAGCACCTGGTATCCCAGGCGAATTCTCCTTCAAGTCCCTATCCGACCCTCAACCAACCAATGGTTGAGCAAAGTTGAGCGTCAAACCGCCAATAGTTGAGCGCCGTCTGCTCAGTTGAGCACAGTTGAGCGTCAACCCACCAATAGTTCAGCAAGACACGTCCTCAACAGGCCAATCAGATAGCCTTGCCTTTCCCGCCCTCTAGTGGCAACTGAACGCAGGTAGGAGATAATTCTGTTGCCTTAATAAATGAAATCATCATTTAAAAACTGCCTTCTGTACTTACTCGGGTTATCTTTGTCGAATATTAAAATTTGTTTGATCTGAAACATTTAAGTGTGAAAGATATGCAAAAAAAATCAGGAAGGGGGTAAATGCTTTTTCACAGCACTGTAATAAAGCTTGGTTATGACTTTTAGATTTTTCAAAGTTAAGATTACACTCCATTTACTGGTTTTGTCTGTAGACAAAGTTAGCTACTCTCATGGAGCAATAATAATATTATGTATACAGGCTAATTCTTCAGACCTACATTGCTTAACAAAATTATTAGACCACTTGAAACAACTAAATTGTCCTTATTCACACATAAAAACCAAAAAAACTAAATATTTTGTATGGCCTCCTTTGGCCTTAATAGCAGCTTGCATTCTTGCATTCAACCACTTAAACTAATTTATATGTTCAGGAATGCAAGTAAAATACTGTTCTTTGGCATTTAAATCAAAAAATAATAATGTGCTGAACTATTTTTGTCTGCTTTTTTGTAAAACGGTAAATTAGACAATTCACAGATAACAACAATTATATTTTAGCATTAAAAATATCATTTTGATTAAAAAGCTTGCACAAACTGGTGGATTAACCAAAACAGAAACATTGAAAAAATATATTTTGATAATTTCCAATACTGTTAATTTAGGGCAGCTGTGGCATAAACCTTACATTGGGTGGTGGTCTAATAAATTTGTTAAGCACTGTATTTAAAATTTTTGAAATTGGTATGTCTGAAACTACATCCTAACTATGAAGATTAGGATGTAGTTGCAGTTTGTAGTAACAGCACTGTAATTGTATGATACAGTATTACCCAAACATTGTATTTGATTATTCTACATTTGCATTTTATTTTCTCCAGAACGGGGAATCAAAGAAAAAGAAAGAAAAGAAGGATGTATCCCAGGATTCTGAGTTTCAGCAGGACCCTGACTATGCTACTGATGCTGAATTGCTGGCAGCTGCAGGTAATATTATATTATACTGCAATAAAACATATAAAATCAAATAAATGTGTTCATTTTGGATTTGCATTTTAAAATTATGCTTTCAATTGATACTACGTAAAGTTATTTTAAAATGTTGATATAAATTAAAGAATTACAAGACCAATGTTATCGTTATGTAAGGATTTTAAATACTTTGACATCTGAATTATCTTTCGCCTTCATAAGAGATTTGGTACTTCATTGTGACACTTCTTGTCATTTTCTTAAAACCTATACTGGTGGGCTGTTGTTATAGAGCTCCTAGCTCCAACATTCAGTATTTAAATGGGCTGTGTGAAATGGTGGACAAGGTGACTGAGGAGAATAGAGAGTTGTACCTGCTAGGTGACTTTAATATTGATTGGACTTCTGATAACTGTTCCCCGAAGAATATGTTAATATCTACAACACGTGGGCTTTCTCAGTTAATGTTTCTGCCGACAAGAGTTTCAGTTATTCAAAATGGGGTCAAGTCCTCAAAATGCATCAATCATATTTATACTAATAATCAAGATATTTGCTCTTGTCCTGTGTCTGTCCCAGTTGGTTTCAGTGACCATAACTTTATTGCTGTCTCAAGGAGAACAAAACTACCTAAGGCTAGTGCCAAAACTGTAGTAACAAGATCTTACAAGAGGTTTAATGAAGAGGCTTTTCTTGAAGAATTAGATAGTATTAAATGGGATGATGTGTGTGCAGTTGATGATGCAGAGCTTGCACTGAAAATGTTTATGGATTATTTTATGAATATTGTTAATAGACATGCACCCTTAAAGAAATTTACAGTCAAAGCAAAATGTGCTCCATGGTTAGATGATTCATTGAAGCATCTAATGTTGCAGAGAGATGAGGCCAAGAAGGCTGCTGTCCTGTCTGGTGCCCACGATGATATAAATTACTACCGTAAATTAAGAAACCAGGTCACTAAGGCAAACAGAATAAGTAAGAGATCCTATTATCAGAAGAGAATTTTGGAAAGTGGTCATGATAGTAAAAAAATATGGAATATATTAAATGAAATTATGGGTAAAAAGAAAAGACATAGTTCTTTTGTTGAGGTCGATGGTGTCTATCTGACTAAGCCTGTAAATATTGCAAATTATTTTAATGATTACTTTGTTGACAAGCTCAGAGACAACATGGACACTACTGTTACTTTCAACTCTGTGGAGCTTATAAAGAATGGTATTATGAAGGATAAGAATTGTACTTTTGAGTTTCATCAGGTTGATGTTAAAAAAGTAGAAATGTTGTTAAGTGCTTTGCCAGTTGATAAGCCTGCTGGGACTGATCAACTTGACAGTAAATTGTTGAAAATTGCTGCACTACATGTTTCCTTACCAATATGTCATATTTTTAATAGATGTTTAATGAGTGGTGTGTGTCCTAAAATATGGAAGGAAGGAAAGATCTTGCCTATTCCTAAAGTCAAAAATTCAACTTTCAGTGGTCCTAACAGCAGACCTATCTGCATTCTTCCTGTACTTAATAAGATATTTGAAAAAATTGTGTTTCAGCAAATTCAGGGTTATTTTTCCACAAATGTGCCAACACGCATATAGGGCTGGTCATTCAACCTGTACCGCAATGCTACAAATGTCTGATAGGTGGCTTACTGCAATGGACTGGTCAGTGCTTGTAGGAACAGTAATGCTTGATTTCAGTGCTGCCTTTGATGTGGTTGATCATGACCTTTTAATTAGTAAACTTACTTGTTATGATTTTAAACACTCTGCTATTCTATGGTTAAGGAGCTATCTGTCCTCTCGGTCACAAAGAGTGTATTTTAATGGTACGCTTTCGAACAGCAGAGAGCTAAACTGTGGCGTCCCACAGGGAAGCTGCCTTGGACCGTTATTATTTTCAATATTTACAAATGATATGCCATATGCAGTTGAGAGGGCAAGCTTGACCATGTGTGCGGATGATACCACCCTTTATTATGCTGCACCCACATGTTCAGAGCTCAACCAGGTTCTGTCTAGTGAGCTTAACATCATACATACTTGGATAAAGGCAAACAAACTAGCTCTTAATACATCAAAAACTGTTTGCATGATATTTGGCTCTAATCATAAACTAATACATGATCATGAACTGAATCTCCAGATAGAAAGTCAACCTATAGAACAAGTAAAAAAAACTAAGCTTTTGGGGCTCTGGCTTGATAGTAAACTGTCGTGGTCAGATCACATTAATAAGGTAGTCACTGGAATGGGCGGAGCTGTTGCTGTTGCTAGGAAATATGCACCATTTCTCCCATCAACATTGCTGAATCAAATTGTGTGTTCTATGGTTTTATGCCATTTAGATTATTGCTCAGTGGTGTGGTCATCTGCTTCAAAAGGCCTACTCAGCAAAATACAAGTAGCACAAAACAAAGCTGCTAGGCTTGTACTGGGTCGCTCCTCCAGGTCAAGTGTTGCAGATATGCATGTGGGCCTTAAATGGCTAAGTGTGGAGAATAGGCTGTTGGCCAACTTGCTTATATTTTTTCATAAAATTATTCAAACTAAGACACAAACTTTTATTTTTAATAATATTTGGCTTAGATCTGAAATACACGGACATGACACCAGAGGAGCCAGTAGGGGGTACATGGCCTTACCCCAACCCAGAAGCAATTACTTGAAAAAAACGGTCTTATACAGAGCTGTAATGTCATGGAATTGTCTTCCAAGTACCATTAGTTCTATTAAAGGAAAGGTAAGCTTCAAGACGAAGGTCCGATCCCACCTATTTTCCCTATCCTGATGCAACACAAATTTTCAGGGAATGTTTTTTTGCACCTTGGATAAGCTAAGTCTGTGATGTGAAGATGGTTAACATTGTCTGGATGGATATTATTATTTTATTATCCCATTTTTTTGTTTTTTTTAGTAGTCTGTCATTAGTTTTATTTGTTTTTATTTTATTTCATAAGGTCTCATACCTTTTGAATGAGTGATGGATTGATTATATTTGTTTATTGTTGATGGTGTATTTATGTCTAATGCTGTATGTTATGTGTATGTTTGTCTGGACCCCAGGAAGACTAGCTCGTCACCTAGGTGGCAGCTAATGGGGATCCTTTAAATAACCAAATTTCTACTGCCTGTAGTATATATATTGGGTCTCATGTGGTGTCACTGGTTTTAGTATTGTGATATAAAAATTGTGTTTGTGCACTGTGACTCTTACAGACCAACTTTATTCCATGTTCAACAATGTATTGCAAAAAAAGCATAGAGTGCTATATGCATTTTGGTGTGATTTCTTCTTTCGGAAAATGTGCTCCACCAGTCAGAGGCGCCAGTAGCTGCACAGCTGAGCACCTGGGGAGAACTCGCTCCCGCTGCCGTTAGCCAGGATACCGCCAGCAGACCCAGCACATCTCCCAGCGGGCCTTTGTCTCCGGCTCACACTGCCGATCGCACCATCATACTTTAGGGCTGGCAGAAGTTCTGGGAACAGCCACCTGTCTCTGCGAAAGCACATGGCATAGTGCCTCCAAATGTCAAGAGGCTAAAAGAAAATGACCAGAATGGCCTGTTTGACCCCCCTAAAACACACAAAAAATGCCGAAGGAGAAACTGTTCAAAGGTAGCTTTTCAAGGAAAAGATTGAACTACATCTGAAACCCCTACCCACTTCAGTCAAGGGAGCAGTCCCCAATATGCTGGCATTTATTACAACCTCAATTCAGAAATAGTTGGGACAGAGTGTAAATTGTGAGTAAAATCAAAATGCAATGACTTTCAGATCACATGAGCCAATATGCTGTTTACAATAGAACATAGATAACATTTCAAATGTTGAAATTGAGACAACTTACATTTCTATCCACAAAATGAGTTTATTTCAAATTTTCTGGCTACAACAGCTCTCAAAAATGTTGGGACACAGGCAAAAAAAGGCTGAAAAAGCAATTAATATATAAGAGAATCAGCTGAAAGAACATTTAACAAGTAATTAAGTTAACTGGCATCAGGTGTGTAGCATGATTGGCTATAAAAGGGATGTCTTAAAGAGACTGCGCCTTTCAGAAGTGAGGATGGCCAGAGGCTCTCCAACCTGAGAAGGTTTGCGTAAAAAAAATTGTGGAATACTTTAAAACAATGTTTCTCAACGTCAAATTGCAAAGGCTTTGAAGGTCTCATCATCGACAGCGCTTACATCATCAAAAGATTCAGAGAAACTGGAAAAATCTCTGTGCGTAAAGGACAAGGCCGATGACCTTTACATGATGCCCGTGATCTTCGGGCCCTCAGACGCCACTGCATCACACACCAGCATGATTCTGTCATTGACATTACTAATACATTAGCAGCTTCCAGTGACATGAAGTAACCAGATCTGGGGAAATGTGTAAAACTCACACACCAAGAGAAGGTGTAATTATTTACTTCTAGCAATATAGAGTTTCAAACAATATTAGTCCAAGAGAATTCAAAGGTTTTTGTAATTATTTTTTTAAATTCTTCTTCCCTTGTTAGTTACGCAATATAGAGTTTTTTTAGCAAACAATAAAAACGCTTAGTACAAATTGGGGACATAACATGGCAAAATGCAGATTCTCATTCAAATGAAGTTTTTGCTTTATTGAATGACCATGAGTTTGAATATCCAGAGAGCAACTGGTCCAAACGTTTTAGCGAAAGGATTAAAACAAAAAACATTTGTCTTATTAGTTTGGTTTTATTTTATTGTTATTTTGAAAAACTATCATATTTTGGTAAAAACCCCAAATTAATTGAATGCCCTCAGGGTTAATGACATTCAAATTTGTCCACTGGCTCCAAAAAAATAATAATAAGATGAAACAAAAGAAAGGAAAGGGATAACAGTACATTGCATTGCAATTTTTGACTTTACCACAACATTATAATAATTTACTGGTGTCATGCCTCGACCTGGCCAGCAGATGCCGCCAAAACCGTCAAACAGATCAATATTTCCCTCAACTCAAGATCTGAAATCGGGACTTGGGGGGGTCGTGAGCCATCCCCAGGCGGTCACCCATCCAAGTACTAACCAGGCCCTACCCAGCTTAGCTACCAAGATCAGACATGATTGGGCATTTTTTGGGCGGTGTTACCCCAAGCGAGAGGCGAGCCAACAAATTCAGGTTAAATAGTTGCAACATACAAGTAACTGACCCAAGACCAAAAAACGCCTGAGGGAGCTTGGATTTCAGATTCCTTCCTGTCTGCTGCTTGTCTGCCATCCTGCTTGGCAAGCTATTCACACCTCAGCTGTTTTTGAGCGGGCCCCACAAAGAGCAACAACAACTCACGGCGATAACCATTCAAACATGCTTGTCTTGTTTCACAAGGTATTCGCACCTTTGCTGTATCTAAGGATGCCCCATACAGAACAACAAAAAATCACTGAGACATCATTTCTAATACTTTTTTTCAGATGGAAAAGTCAAGACAAGGTAAATCAGTCAAAACAAGGTAAATGCTTCTACAGTGCCCGACAAAAGTCTTGTCACTTATCCATGTTGTAGGAACAACAAATAATAACCTGACTTGTAGTTGATCAATTGGAATCAAAAATGGCTTATATGAAAGGCAAAGCCCTCTAGATTATGCAAAATATAACAAAATAGAGTTTTGTGTTATTCATCGAGTTTTATTATTTAATTAGTACAGAAAGGTTAGATTTTGCTTGGACAAGTCTTGTCGCATTGAAAAAAAATGTGGAAATTATACATACACTTTATTTTGAATACACAAATATGTCACTATAATATCAGAACATAAAGTCATGGTGCCTTGGAAAAAAGAATTAATATTGCGTATGACTTCCATTAGCTTGGAGGATTGCATCCATACGTCTTGGCAATGACTGAAAGAACTTGATGATGAAATCATCTGGAATGGCATAGAAAGCAGTCTTGCAGGACTCCCAGAGTTCATCAAGATTCTATGGTTTCATCCTCCAAGCCTCCTCCTTCATCTTACCCCTGAAATGCTCAATAATGTTCATGTCAGGTGACTGGGTTGGCCAATCCTGGAGTACCTTCACCTTCTTCGCTTTCAGGAACTGTGATGTGGAGGCAGAGGTATGAGAAGGAGCAGCAGTATAAGTAGGGCAGCAAGAACTTCTTGATATTTCAGGCTGTTGATGTTGCCATCCACTCTGCCTATCTTTCTCACACCCCCATACTGGATGTAACAACAAACCATGATTTTTCCTCCACCAAATATGATTGTTTTCTGGGAGAATCTTGGGTCCATGAGGGTTCCAACAGGTCTTGTACGGCGACTGGGATGCAGTTCAATGGATGATTCACCAGAAAAATAAACTTTCAGCCACTTTTCCAGTATCAATCCTTTCTGCGAGCTGTGGGCCTTGGAAAATGCGATGCAGGTTTTTTGTTTTCTGTTTAATGCTGGCTTCTGTGTACTAATTTGGCTATGAAAACCACTCAGAGAGAATTTGACAAACTCTTCTCGTAGATACCGGAATTTCTGGTGACATTTCCTCATGTAGCGTCGCTGTAGTTGAAGAAGGGCTAGCTTTGTACAGTTGAAGCAACAAACGGTCCTTTCAAACAGTTGTCATTCCGGGGTCTGTCTGACCTGCGCTTGCCATGAACGTCACCAGTTTCTTCAAATCTATTGCTTATCCCCTCCACTTGACATTTGGATACATTAAAGATGTCTGCCACTTCAGCAGCAGACTCAGTCTTCAGGCTCTTGATGATCACCACTTTGGTCTGTGGTTGAATCATTGGTATGTTGTCAGAGGTCTAGTTGCACCTCATATGAAAGTCTGGTGTGCTGGGGTTATTTCTATACACATCTGGGAATGTGTTAATTACAGTATTTGTCATAGGTTAAGCTCTAATCTGTGATTTCAAAAACAGATGTTATGGGCTTAGCCAAGCTGTGAACATCGGAACACTTTTTGACGGTTTCATTTTGCACCAAATTATTAATGTGAAATGGACCATTTATTGTAACAATTGATTGGTTAGAAATAAAGTTTATGCTATTTTTAGTTGCTATGTCCTTATGTGACAAGACTTTTGTCGGGCACTGTACGTGGCATTAATGATTAAGTCAAGCATTGCCGAGTCTGACACCACACCCTTCCACAAGTCGCCATCGTGGTGGAAATGGTCAATAATATGGGGATTCCTCCGCATCTCAGAATGTGTATGCTTCTCTGGAGACTCTTTCCAGCAGAGCTTAGGAATTCCAACAGGGAGAAGCTTCGAGATCATCTTGCAGATGAACATTGGGTAGAGTCAGCCGAACTCAACGTCAGCATTTTAATTCGATCTTTGATGCGACTTCACTGTCCATTCACTGAAAAGAATGGGGAAGACTTGTGAATGAATGGAAACAGCCAATCCGCAATCCGACAGGTAACGATTCCTTATGAATGACAACGAGTCCCAAACGGACTGTATAGTGGTATAGTGACTAGGCCACATGCTTTAACTGAAGTATTGGTCAACTTTCCGTTGTTTGTTGTTTTGCTGCCAGTAACGTTGCTCAAGAAAATTCTAGCAGTATTTATTCAAATGCACAGGTATTGCTGTCTCGAAGCAAGTGATACTCCCAAATGAACAGTCCCTACACTTGGGAGAAGTCTTATGGCTTTAACATCACAACATACAAATCCTATAGTCTGTGAAGATTGCATCATCAGTCATTTTCATGATAGCTGTTGAGCTTCTTTTTACTGACCATTGACCTAAGGCCATGATAGTGCACTGGAGCAGTGGTTCTCAAACTCGGTCCTGGCGCCCCACTGTAGCTGCGTTTCCATTACAGTTTTGCGGAAAATAAAATTGATATTTCTCAAGTTTCGATGAAGTACAATTGTGACTTGCTGCTGTTTCCATTGAAAGGTATTTTGCGTAATTTACAGTAATTCTCGTGAAGTCGAGCGTCCCTCGATGCTGCACACAGTGTGGACGGCCAAAACATTGTGCGCATTAGTACAGTAATGGTTACTGCTACTGCTGTTGCCGTGGTGATTTTTAACAGAAGGCGAAGGCAGCGGGTCATTTTTCAGCAGCAGAGTCCTTCTGTGTGGCAGCGGCCACGAATTTGGGATTTCTGGGAGGTGATCGTGACGTCAGGTTTAGCGAAAAAAGTGTTTCCATTACACTATTGCAATAAAGTTATTTATCGACACGTCTGAAAAACCACCTCATGAGAACGTGAAAACTTTTTATCGATATTTGAGTTTTTTCGAAAATTGGGTCTTTCCATTACCAGTTTTTTATTGCGATATTTAGGTTTTGCGCGTTTCTAGTGGTAATGGAAACGCAGCTTGTGTATGCCTGTTTTTGTTCTGACTGCAATTGCAAACTTATGTTTAGAGCAGTTATTTGTCCTCTTAAGCCACATTTGACAAATCTGCACATGCCATGAAGAATTAAAATTTCATATCCGCAACGAGATATGTTAGAAACCTGTATAAATAACTGCAGAGGAAAACAATTTGACTGAAACCTTAATCAACGTAAACAATCAGTAGGTTCCTCATTGGTGAAACTGTCAACACATGGTTGCAAAAACCAACAATTTATTTGGCAAACAATAAATTCACACTTGTTTCATATCATGTTCATTTTATTAAGTTCAGGTAAATTATTTTGAAAGAATTCAAAACACCTGTGTTCAGTAACCTAATATGGAGCTTACTGACTTTCTCAGATTTCTCAATAATTGATTAATCTAAAAGCTTACAACATCTGGAATTGCAAAGCAGACTACCATTTAAGCACTAACCTGCCGGGGGGGTGATAAAAATAAGCATAACATGCTTGAGGGTTTTTATTCTTCATGGCACAGTGGATATGTCCATAAAAATGCAGCCAAAGGTAGTAAATAACTGCTTGAAACATGGAATGCAGCTAATTAAGACAAAATCCACACCTTATTAAAATCCTAAGTTTGCAATTGTGGTTGGAACAAAAACCAGCATACACAGTGGGGCACCAGAAACGAGTTTGAGAACCACTACTGTAAAGGGCCCCCGATTATTCTTTGTGCCACTGAGGAGAAAAATATACTTGCTAAATTGAATATTCACCTTAACCCTTAAATGCCCCCTGTGACAAATTTGTCGCACGATTTTGGGGGTTGTCAAAACCACTGACCCCACATAAATTTTGCAACCTTATGCCCATAGTGACATATTTAGACCATCAGTGCTGCCATCTGATGCATAAAAGTGGAACTGACACTACACTGGCTGCACCAACTAACTTTTCCAATATGGCCGCCCCCATGGTGGAATCCACACGATAGATCAGCACCCATTCATCACTGGATAAAGTAGACAAACAGGTAAGCTAATGAAAAATAAGCTATGCCTAATACTTCAGCTATATGTCAACTACCAAAACAATGATGGACAAAAGTTCCCTTTATAACCTAGAAACTTAGAGTGATATATATGTCACGACACTAAAATGAGGTCAAAGGTCACCCAAAAAAGCATGGAGAAAAGGCAGGGAAAATTTTAGCACATCAGTTACGTCAGAAGACTGTCAATCAGTATATATCTGAGATAAGTGATGAAAACGAACAATCTAAAAATACAGATCATTTGGAAATAAATTCTTGTTTTTTTCGCTATTTCTCCTACCTCTACACCTCTGAATCACCAGAAGATGTGTCCGCATTAGATGAGTTATTTGGCAGTTTCGATGTTCCCAGAATAGATCCTGAGCTAGCCAATATGTTAGAGGTTGATATCTCCGTTGAAGAGGTCACAGAGGTGATTGGGAAGATGCAAAATGGCAAATCTGCAGGGCCTGATGGCTATCCATCAGAGTTTTTAAGACATTTTCAGTAACGCTTGCCCCTCTCCTTTTATCAGTTTTCAAGGAATCACTCTCTTCAAATTCACTCCCTCCAACAATTCGAGAGGCAACCATTTCCCTTATTTTAAAGAAAGATAAAAATCCCCTTTACTATAGTTCATATCGTCCGATTTCCCTTTTAAATACAGATGTAAAGCTTCTAGCAAAGCTCTTGGCCCAACGTCTTGAGGTAGTTCTTCCTTCGATTATTTCAACTGATCAGACAGGCTTCATAAAAGACCGATTTTCATTTTTTAATATTAGACGCCTTCTTAATATCCTTTATAGTCCCTCTCCATCCCACACTCCTGAGATTTTACTGTCTCTCGACGCTGAGAAAGCTTTTGATAGAGTGGAGTGGGACTATCTTTTTTACACTCTTGAAAAATTTGGCTTCGGTTCAAGATTTATGTACTGGATTAAAGCTCTTTACTCCTCTCCGATGGCCGCAGTATGTACCAACAATAACCTTTCTCCCTAATTAAATTGCAAAGAGGCACCAGACAAGGCTGCCCAATGTCGCCGCTCTTATTTGCAATTGCCATAGAACCCCTGGCATTAGCTATTCAACAGGATATTAATATCAAGGGAATCGATAGAGGGGGATTAGAGTGTAAAGTATCGCTTTATGCAGATGATTTGCTGCTGTATATTTCAGATCCTTTGTTAAGTCTCCCTAAACTGCTGGGCACATTAAAAAATTTTGGCAAAATATCAGGTTATAAAATAAATCTTCAAAAAAGTGAATTAATGCCGATCAACGCGTCTGCAGAAAACGTCTCTCAATTCAACCCCTTTTAAAATAAACACAAAAAAGTTTAAATATTTGGGAATCTGGGTCACATATAATTATAAAGACCTATATAAGGCTAATTTTCTGCCCCTGTTAGATGGCCTGAAGCAGGACATTAAATGTGGGGATCTGTTGCCCCTTTCCCTGAGTGGAAGGATCAACACCATTAAAATGGATGCATTACCTAAGTTCCTTTATCTGTTCCAGAACCTTCCCATATTTCTGACCAAATTTTTCTTCAGCTCCGTAGACAAACTCATAACATCCTTTATCTGGAACAAAAAACCCCCACGTATACGGAAACGCATACTGCATAGACCGCGTCTTCAGGGTGGCATGGCACTTCCCAATTTTTTGTTTTATTACTGGGCAGCCAACATTAGAGCACTGATGTTGTGGATGTCAGATATAGACAACTCAAACACCCCTAAATGGTTAACCTTGGAACGTACTTCCTGTGGACCCTCCTCCTTACCAAATCTATTGCGCACTGAACTCCCACTAGCAAAGCCCATCTCTTAATATACCCTTAACTCTGTTGTGGCACACTCGGTAAAAATCTGGAATCAGTTCAGGAGAGCATTTACTCTCAACAACCTCTCCCTTTTTGGTCCGATAATAAAAAATCATGTTTCCTCCCTCTGTGTCGGATGGAGCCTTTGGTGTGTGGTCCAGGAATGGGATACATTCTTTACATGATCTATATGTTGACAATAACTTTGCATCTTTTGAACAACTAGTAGATAGATTTAATATTCCTAGATCCCATTTCTTTAGGTATCTACAGTTGCGAAAGTTTGTGGCCTCATATTCCAGCTGCTTCCCCTTATATCCTTGTGTATCTTTATTAGACTCCGTCTTCAAATTGGGGAAAAACTTAACCCTATAATGCCCAGACACAGACATCATTATAAGAAAAATATGACCCAGTAATATTTTTGAATTATTGAAGGGAAGTATTCAGATCCACTGTTCATCATTAGGTTTTGTGACAGCTAAATATACATTGCTGAACAGAACTTCTTCTAATTCCAGGAGTATCATATCTGATACAGCCAAAAATCAGCACCCCTCCAGAATTCAAAACTCAAAATTTCAAATTATTTATATGCTCCTACTATCTATAGCTATCCCTTGACATGTATAAGAATAAGTTTTTGTGTAATATTTACCTTGGAATGCCGAACTTCACTGCCAAAATCCAAGGAAATTCATGAATTCCCATTCACATGGGAGCTACTACCTTGAACTCAGTGACTAGGGGAGAGACTACTCCTGTAATCTCACTTCTTCCTTCCAGGTGGCAGCACTGTGTATCAGATATGATACAGTTGCATCTTACCAGGTGGGCATGGTCCTTCAAATTTGGTGTATCATATATGATACAGGGGGCATTATAGGGTTTTAAAGCAGATTATAGGTAAGATATATGGCCTTCTCAATCTATGTAACTTGTCAACTTTAGACTATCTCAAACACAAGTGGGAAGAGGATTTAAATGAACAGATCCCAGATGCAGTATGGCAGGAAGTTTTTGGGAGGATTCACACATCATCTATTTGTCAAAGGCATACAGTTGTACAATTCAAGATAGTGCATCGACTTCACAGGTCAAAGGTTAGGCTGTCCAAAATTAGACCAGAGTTAAACCCTACCTACGATAGATGCAAGCAAGCTCATGCGACTCTATTACACACATTTTGGACATGTCCAAAACTACACCACTTCTGGCAATCAATTTTTAATACTCTCTCTGAAATATTAATGGAGCCGATAGATCCATCCCCTCTTACTGCTCTATTTGGCGTCACTCCGCAGGCTATGAATTTAAGTAGTCCTAAGTCCAATGTGGTGGCCTTTTGTACACTACTGGCCAGATGTCTGATTCTGTTCAGATGGAAAGACCCTCTTCCTCCTTCATATTCCCACTGGATTAGAGAGACTATGCAACATCTGAAGCTAGAAAAAATAAGATACTCTCTCCAAGGGTCTGTTTTGAAATTCTATGCAACCTGGCAGCCTTTCTTGGCTTTTGTGGAACAAATGGAGGCTGAGAATGTAATCCTGTAATACATCTGAACCCCTTACTGGTATTGTCACATATTTAGGGGTTCAAGCCCGTAGGGCTGAAACCCTATTGTTTTTGTGCTGGTTTATTATTATTATTATTATTCAAGGGTTGAAACCCTATTGTTTTTGTGGGCTGAAACCCTATTGTTTTTGTGCTGGTTTATTTTTTATTATTATTATTATTATTATTATTATTATTATTTTTTCTTCTTCTTCAGAAATGTTTTCGCAAATTCCGTGAGATGGTAAATGGTAGAGACCTGAAATTTTGCACATTGGTTGAAGTTGTGTGTAAATGCTGACCAAGGCATGTTTAACTCAATAGGCCTTATGGTGGCGCTATAATTCAAGAAAAACAGGTTTTTACTTTTAAAGGTCATAACTCCTAGGCTGTAAGTCCAATTCACACGAAACTTGGTACAGACATTCCTTGGACCAATCTCTACAACTTTCCCATAAGGACCTTTAAGATCCGCCATATTTGATTTTCCCGAAATTTTGAATTCTTTGAAAAACACATTTTTGACATCTCCTCCTAGGCCAGAGGGTCCCATTCCTTCGAAATTTGCTGTGGATCATCAGTGGACCACGCTTATCAAAGATTGCATAAAGCTTGTTGAAATCTCATTTCATTTCCAAGATATTGACCAATGAACTTCAGCAGGGCGTGGCTTAGCACAAAAATGGACAAAATTCAACAACCATTGGGCCAATCATCACAGAACTTGCATAATATGTCCATATGAGTACCAGGAACATACCTTGACAGTTTCATGCAAATCGGCCCATAGGGGGCGCTATAACAGAAATCAGATTATAAATCAGCAATTGTTTGTCCTATAGCCATAAAACTCACAGGATATATTCATATAAGTACCCAAAACATACCCAAAAATTTCATTTAAATTGACTGATAGGGGGCGCTATAACTGCAAAACAAAGCAGCATGGTATAACACAAATCAGACTATAAATCAGCAATTGTTTGTCCTATTGCCATAAAACTCACAGGATATATTCATATAAGTACTTGAAACATACTCTGAAAATTTCATTCAAATTGACTGATAGGGGGTGCTATAAATGCAAAACAAAGCAGTGTGGTATAACACAAATCAGACTATAAATCAGCAATTGTTTGTCCTATAGCCATAAAACTCACAGGATATATTCATATAAGTACCTGAAACATACCAAGAAAATTTCATTCAAATTGACTGATAGGGGGCGCTATAAATGCAAAAAACAAAGCAGCGTGGTATAGCACAAATCAGACTATAAATCAGCAGTTGTTTGTCCTATAGCCATAAAACTCACAGGATATATTCATAAAAGTACTTGAAACATACTCTGAAAATTTCATTCAAATTGTCCGATAGGGGGGCGCTATAAATGCAAAAACAAAGCAACGTGGTATAACACAAATCAGACTATAAATCATAAATAGTTTTTCCAATCATTACAAAACTCACAGGATATGTCCACATAAGAACCTGAAATATAACCTGAAAGTTTCAATCAAATCGACCAGTAGGGGTGCCATAAATGCACAAAATAGCCTAACATAACACAAATCAGACTATACATCATAAGTTGTTATTCCAATCATTACACTGGCAAAATAGGTCCACATAAATACCTGCAACACACTCTTAAAGTGGTTTTTGTACCCCGCCTCCACGATAGCGGTAGCGGAGCGGGGACATAATATTCAGCTCCGTCCGTCTGTCATGTCCCGCGATATCTCAAGAACGGTTTGACCGATTCCATTCATCTTCGTGTTAAGGTATATTGGTGTGATATTTAGATTTCCGTGACCTTGGCATTATTCTCAAGGTCATTACGATCATTTGACCATTTACAAATTCCTTGTCAACATGATATCTCAAGAACGGGACCGATTTCGTTTGGTGTCAAGGTGTATTAGGGGCAGGGACATAGTACTCAGCTCCGTCTGTCCGTCCGGCCCTTCCGTCATGTCCCGCTTTGTTGTGAACGCGATATCTCAAGAACGGTTTGACCGATTCTATTCATCTTTGGTGTCAAGGTGTATTTGGGGAGTGCTCACAGCCCAGTAGATTTCACGTGACCTTGCCATTATTCTCAAGGTCATTACGACCATTTGACCACTTACAAATTCCTTGTCAACATGATATCTCAAGAACGGTTTGACCAATTCCATTCATCTTTGGTGTCAAGGTGTATTAGGGACGGGGACATAGTATTCAGCTCCGTCCGTCTGTCCATCCGTCCGTCATGTCCCATTTGTTGTGAACGTGGTATCTAAAGAACGGTTTGGCCCATTCATCTTTTGGTGTCAAGGTGTATTAGGGGCGGGGACATAGTATTCAGCTCCATCCGTGTCCGTCATGTCCCGTTTTGTTGTGAACGTTATCTCAATAACGTTTGACCGATTCCATTCATCTTTGGTGTCAAGGTGTATTAGGGGAGTGCTCACAGCCCACTCGATTCGTGACCTTGCGTTATTCTCAAGGTCATTCGACCATTTGACCACTTACAAATACCTTGTCAACATGATATCTCAAGAACAGTTTGACCGATTCCATTCATCTTAGGTGTCGAGGTGTATTAGGGGCGGGAATATAGAATTCAGCTCCCTCCGCCCAGCCGTCCGTCCCGTCCCCATCCCGCTTGTTGTTGTGAATGCAATATCTCAAGAACGGTTTGACCGATTCCATTCATCTTTGAGGTCAAGGTGTATTGGGGCGGGGGGACATAGTATTCAGCTCCATCTGTCATCCATCTGTCCGTCATGTCCCGCTTTGTTGTGAACGCGATATCTCAATAACGGTTTGACCGATTCCATTCATCTTTGGTGTCAAGGTGTATTAGGGGAGTGCTCACAGCCCACTCGATTCGTGACCTTGCCATTATTCTCAAGGTCATTATGACCATTTGACCACTTACAAATACCTTGTCAACATGATATCTCAAGAACGGTTTGACCGATTCCATTCATCTTAGGGGTCAAGGTGTATTAGGGGCGGAATATAGAATTCAGCTCCATCCGTCCGGCCGTCCATCCGTCCCATCCCGCTTTGTTGTGAATGCAATATCTCAAGAACGGTTTGACCGATTCCATTCATCTTTGGGGTCAAGGTGTATTAGGGCCGGGGACATAGTATTCAGCTCTATCAGTCCGTCCGTCCAGCCGTCATCCGTCACGCCCCATTTGTTGTGAACGCGAAATCTCGAAACAGCTTTGACCGATTTTATTCATCTTTGGCTTCAGTGTGTAATTTTGTGATATGCCGAATTTAGTCGATTTCCGTCACCTGGCAGGGGACATGGCCATGCTTAGTGGCAACACTTGTTAATTAAGCTGTTAAAGCTTCCAACTACTAATGGTCTTTTCATGGCTTGAACCCCTGAATTGCCGCTATGCTATAATTATTATTATTATTATTATTTTTTTCTTCTTCAGAAATGTTTTTTGCAAATTCCTGTGAGATGGTAAATGGTAGAGACCTGAAATTTTGCACATTGGTTGGAAGTTGTGTGTAAATGCTGACCAAGGCATGTTTTAACTCAGTAGGCCAGATGGTGGCGCTATAATTCAAGAAAAACAGGTTTTCACTTTAAAGGTCATAACTCCTAGGCTGTAAGTCCGATTCACACGAAACTTAGTATAGACATTCTTTGGTCCATTCTCTACAACTTTCCCATAGGGACCTCTAAGATCTGCCATATTTGATTTTCCGAAATTTTGAATTCTTTGAAAAACACATTTTTGACATCTCCTCCTAGGCAGTAGGTCCGATTCCTTCAAAAATTTGCTGTGGATCATCAGTGGACCAAGCTTATCAAAGATTGCATAAAGCTTGTTGAAATCTCATTTCGTTTCCAAGATATTGACCAATGAACTTCAGCAGGGGCGTGGCTTAGCACAAAAATGGACCAAATTCAACAAGCATTGGGCCAATCATCACAGAACTTGCAGAATATGTCCATATAAGTACCAGGAACATACCTTGACAGTTTCATGCAAATCGGCCCATAGGGGGCGCTATAACACAAATCAGACTATAAATCAGCAATTGTTTGTCCTATAGCCATAAAACTCACAGGATATATTCATATAAGTACCTGAAACATACCCAGCAAATTTCATCTAAATTGACTTATAGGGGGCGCTATAACTGCAAAACAAAGCAGCATGGTAAAACACAAATCCGTCTATAAATCAGCAATTGTTTGTCCTATAGCCATAAAACTCACAGGATATATTCATATAAGTACTTGAAACATACTCTGAAAATTTCATTCAAATTGACTGATAGGGGGCGCTATAAATGCAAAACAAAGCAGTGTGGTATAACACAAATCAGACTATAAATCAGCAATTGTTTGTCCTATAGCCATAAAACTCACAGGATATATTCATATAAGTACCTGAAACATACCCAGAAAATTTCATTCAAATTGACTGATAGGGGGCGCTATAAATGCAAAACAAAGCAGCGTGGTATAGCACAAATCAGACTATAAATCAGCAGTTGTTTGTCCCATAGCCATAAAACTCACCGGATATATTTATAAAAGTACTTGAAACATACTCTGAAAATTTCATTCAAATTGTCCTATTGGGGGCGCTATAAATGCAAAACAAAGCAACGTGGTATAACACAAATCAGACTATAAATCATAAATAGTTTTTCCAATCATTACAAAACTCATAGGATATGTCCACATAAGAACCTGAAATATAGCCTGAAAGTTTCAATCAAATTGACCAGTAGGGGGTGCCATAAATGCACAAAATAGCCTAACATAACACAAATCAGCCTATGCATCATTAGTTGTTAGTCCAATCATTACACTGGCAAAATAGGTCCACATAAAAACCTGCAACACACTCTTAAAGTGGTTTTTGTCCCCTGCCGCCCACGATAAGCGAGCGGAGCAGGGACATTGTATTCAACTCCGTCCGCCGTCCGTCATGTCCCGTTTGTTCTGAATGCGATATCTCTCAAGAAAGGTTTGACCGATTCCATTCATCTTTTGTGTTAAGGTATATTTGTGTGATACGCCGACCCCAGTAGATTTCCGTGACCTTGGCATTATTCTCAAGGTCATTACGATCATTTGACCACTTACAAATTCCTTGTCAACATGATATCTCAAGAACGGTTTGACCAATTCCATTCATCTTTGGTGTCAAGGTGTATTAGCGGCGGGGGACACAGTATTCAGCTCCATCCATCCGCCCGGCCGTCTGTCCGTCCGTCCTGTCCTGTTTGTTGTAAACGTGATATCTCAAGAACGGTTCGACTGATTCCATTCATCTTTGATGTCAAGGTGTCTGAGGGGCGGGGGACATAGTATTCAGCTCCGTCCGCCCGTCCGTCTGTCCGTCCTGTCCCGTTTGTTGTAAACGTGATATCTCAAGAACGGTTCGACTGATTCCATTCATCTTTGATGTCAAGGTGTCTTAGGGCGGGGACATAGTATTCAGCTCCGTTGTCCCGTCCGTCTGTCTGTCCCGTCCCGTTTATTGTGAACGTGATATCTCAAGAACGGTTCGACCGATTCCATTCATCTTTGGCGTCAAGGTGTATTAGGGGGGGACATAGTATTCAGCTCCGTCCATGTCCCATCTGTCCGTCATGTCCCGTTTGTTGTGAACGTGATATCTCAAGAACGGTTGACCGATTCCATTCATCTTTGGTTTCAAAGGTGTATTAGGGAAGGGGGACATAGTATTCAGCTCCGTCCATGCGTCCATCTGTCCGTCATGTCCCATTTGTTGTGAACACGATATCTCAAGAAAGGTTTGACCGATTCCATTCATCTTTGGTGTCAAGGTGTATTAGGGGGGTGCTCACAACTCACTCGATTTACGTGACCTTGCCATTATTCTCAAGGTCATTACGACCATTTGACCACTTACAAATACCTTGTCAACATGATATCTCAAGAACAGTTTGACCGGTTCCATTCATCTTTGGTGTCAAGGTGTATTAGGGGCGGAGAATATAGAATTCAGCTCCATCCGTCCGGCTGTCCGTCTGTCCGATCCCGTTTGTTGTGAACGCGATATCTCAAGAACGGTTTGACCGATTCCATTCATCCTTGGGGTCAAGGAGTATTAAGGCCGGGGGACATAGTATTCAGCTCCGTCAGTCCATCTGTCCGGCCGTCCGTCCGTCACGTCCCATTCATTGTGAACGCGAAATCTCGAGAACGCTTTGACCAATTTAATTCATCTTTGGCTTCAATGTGTAATTTTGTGATACGCCGACCCCAGTCGATTTCTGTCACCTGGCGGGGGACATGGCCACGTTTAGTGGCAACACTTGTTAATTAAGGTGTTAGAGCTTTCAACTACTAATGGTCTTTCGTGGCTTGAACCCCGGAATTGCCGCTTGCGGCTATATTTATTATTATTATTATTATTATTTCTTTTCTTCTTCAGAAAAGTTTTCGCAAATTCCCGTGAGATGGTACATGGTAGAGACCTGAAATTTTGCACATTCATTGGAAGTTGCGTGTAAATGCTGACCAAGAAATTTTTAACTCAATCGGCCTGATGGTGGCGCTAGAATTCAAGAAAAACAAGTTTTCATTTTAAAGGTCATAACTCCTACGCTGTAAGTCCGTTTTACACGAAACTTGGTACAGACATTCCTTGGTCCAATCTCTACAACTTTCCCATAAGGACCTCTAAGGTCTGCCATATTTGATTTTCCAGAATTTTGAATTTTTTGAAAAACACATTTTTGACATCTCCTCCTAGGCCGTAGGTCCGATTCCTTCGAAATTTGCTGTGGATCATCAGTGGACCAAGCTTATCAAAGATTGCATAAAGCTTGTTGAAATCTCATTTTGTTTCCAAGATATTGACCAATGAACTTCAGCAGGGGCGTGGCTTAGCACATAAATGGACAAAATTCAACAACCATGGGGCCAATCATCACAGAACTTGCTAAATATGTCCATATAAGTACCAGGAACATACCTTGACCGTTTCATGCAAATCGGCCCATAGGGGGCACTATAACACAAATCAGACTATAAATCAGCAATTGTTTGTCCTATAGCCATAAAACTCACAGGATATATTCATATAAGTACCTGAAACATACCCAGAAAATTTCATTCAAATTGAATGATAGGGGGCGCTATAAATGCAAAACAAAAGCAGCATGGTATAACACAAATCAGACTATAAATCAGCAATTGTTTGTCCAATAGCCATAAAACTCACAGGATATATTCATATAAGTACTTGAAACATACCCTGAAAATTTCATTCAAATTGTCTGATAGGGGGCGCTATAAATGCAAAACAAAGCAACATGGTATAACACAAATCAGACTATAAATCATAAACAGTTTTCCCAATCATGACAAAACTCACAGGATATGTCCACATAAGAACCTGAAACATAGTCTGAAAGTTTCAATCAAATCAACCAGTAGTAGGCGCTATAAATGAACAAAATAGCCTAACATAACACAAATCAGACTATACATCATAAGTTGTTGGTCCAATCATTACACTGGCAAAATAGGTCCACATAAAAAGCTGCAACATACTCTTAAAGTGGTTTTTGTCCCCCGCCGCCACGGTAGTGAGCGGAGCGGGGGACATAATATTCAGCTCCGTCCGGCCGTCTGTCGTGTCCCGTTTGTTCTGAACGCGAAATCTCGAGAACGCTTTGACCGATTTAATTCATCTTTGGCTTCAATGTGTAATTTTGTGATACGCTGACCCCAGTCGATTTCCATCACCTGGCGGGGGACATGGCCACGTTTGGTGGCAACACTTGTTAATTAAGCTGTTAAAGCTTTCAACTACTAATGGTCTTTCGTGGCTTGAACCCGGAATTGCCGCTTGCGGCTATATTTTTAATTATTTTTTTTACAATTAATTCTGGGAACCTAGAGCTTGGAGACCTCACGGCTAGAGCGATGAACATCGGCAAAACGTACCATGAGTTTTCTCTTAAACTTGCTCTAACTCCCACAGTTTTCACTCCGCATAAATATTTTTAAATCAAAATTGTAGCAAAAGTTGTGCTGGTCACCAAAATGTAACTATGGAAGCAATTGGACAAACGGATTTGGCTGTATGAGCCGAAAAACGACGGGACCGCTCACCGAAGCTCAATTAACTCCTATGTTAAATGCGGCCAGAAAATGCAGCTTGCAAAGGCTAAACGCACAGTTTTCTAACTTGCTCGTGTTTCCATATTTTCTGCAATACGAACACTATTTTGACATATATTACTCAGCTGACTCTCCTCTTTCGTACGGTACATCCATTTCCTAGATTAGACTTACCATTTTTCAGTTAGAAGTCGCAATCTGTAAGAAACGCCTGCGCCAAAATCTCCATTGCACGAAATGACTCAGCCAAACTCAAATACCGTGTATGACCAAATAATCGCCCACGCGCAAATACGCGCCTGTGTGCAAAGAACCGCCGGGGGTCAGACCTCATTTTGCGTATTAAACACCGGTTCAATTAAACGCCTGGGCGATTAATCGCACTATTGTATATAAACGTCTGTGTTACCCCATGTTGCGGTAACACAGGCTCTAAAACAAGCTTCGGTTTGTCTTTGTATGTATATCTGATGTCAATAAAGATGTGGGGGGAAAAAATAGCAGACGGTCTTTGGCACAGAGATATAAAAAAACTGGAGTGGACAACGTCACTGGCTGGACCAAAGCGCAGCGGCAGATAGCTCTGCCATCTTGAGTATGTATAAATGACCAATGAGATGCATGTAAACAGTAAACATGGGTTTCGACAATTATTATTTTTTTGGGTGGGGGACTTGTTCTCCGTGTTCTTTTTTATCTTGAAAAAGGACACGAATAAGGAATTGTAAATCAACAATATTTATGCTGTATTATTTAGCAAAGCTAAAGAATAACCTTACCCTTTATATAGGCCTAGCAAATCGCTCAGTTACCTACGTTTTCGTTTCGTTCAAAAAAAAAAAAAAAAAAGCGTTCGCATTCAGCTGTGCCTGCGAGTCTGACTCAGGTCTATAGGGGAGAGCTGGTATGAAAGTTACATTTTTCACATGGACGTCATTTTAAAAGATAACATTACAAACCGAAACAAAATTTCGGAGCGATTAACTACTTTGTGTGTGCTCTGTCAATATCAGGTGCTAAATCATCACCATATATATTGACTTCGCATAGTTTGACGTCGAATGGAAGTTGCGGCTTGCTCTTTCGACCCATCCAGCCGGGATGAAAGTAATGCACGGGCAGGGCAAAAAGTAACGTGATCAAATTTACTGGAATCTTTTTAAAATTTCTCGTTAAAACAGTTGCAAAAACAGCCAGGCATTTGTTTTAAACATTTCAATTGGCTTCAAATGTTCCAAAAGTGACCGTGAACATGTTTAATGTGCAATGTCTATTTATAAAAATTATCCCAGTGAGCAAGCACCTCCGCTCCGGATCTGCCCGGCTCTGTGCCGACTCCAGCTGATCCGGCTCAGAGCCGGGCAGATCCGAGCGGAGGAGCTTGCTATCTGGGATGAAATTACTCATCACAGTTGTCACAGATATAATGAGTGGCACCCTCAGTGCATGCCTCATCACGACCACAGCAGACAAAAAGATGCACCGCACCCACACACTTCTCCAGGCAAAGATGAGGCAAATGTCTCCCCACAAACAAGACATTCCTCATCCTTGCCCCGAGAAACTGTGGTTGCAGTGTGTCCACTAAGCCTCTTTTTTTCTTTGGGAGTTTTGAAGAGGACTGTTTTTCTCTGGCCCCTCTGCCGACTCTCCTCCTCCAAAGCAGCTTTCACTGGGGTGTCGGTCAGTATTGCTGTTGACCTGCAACATTCAATGAGATAATAGTCAGAGTCAGCTTGTTTTTATACAAGCAAGAGAACCAAGACGAGTTAAAAAATGACACTATGCCCACCTCTTCGACCTCTCCTTTTACTTTTCTTTCCTCGAGCCAGCCTTTGGATATGGGCGAAGCTTTTCTGGGACTGAACCTCTGTACTGGTGTGCCACTAGATGTTCCTGGAACCACTAGCATACCTGGATAGATGGTATGCGCTGGCGAGGGAGCTGGCGCTGGTGATGGAGCTGGCCCTGGCACTGGGGATGGAGCTGGTGCTGGTGCAGGATGGTCGGTCACGTAAGCTAGAGCAAAGTCTTCCTCACTGAAAATATCTGGATTCAAGGGCCAGATACCGGTTTACACTGAACCCAGACGAAATGCTGCTTGGTGTTGCAGCTTGAGGCAGAGCTTTAGCCACAAGACTCGGGATGTTGTAGATGGTCAAAGTTCTTCCAGGGTTCATTCGCATCCAATTGTCTGCTGCACTGTTAATGTAGTGCTTCAGAGGGCCAAAAACGCTTCGGTGTAGCAGCTGAAGACGGTGGGAGCAGTGGGGTGGAAATGACAGGAGTACAATGCCCTGTGACTTGCAAAAGTCAATAGCTACCACGGAGAGGTGTGATGCATGATTGTCTAAGAGTAGCAGCAACTTTGACTCCGGGGTCACGCGGGTGTGTCTTGCAAAATGCTGTAAAAAGGCCAAAAAATCTGTCTCCTCCATCCACCCCTGATCCATTGGCAGAACCAGTGGAGCCAGGGGACCATCCCGGAAGAAGTGGTCATGGAACTTCTTCCTTGGGAAGATAAAGTAAGGGGAACAAAGTTGCCTTGTGCGTTGGCAGCAAAGGCAACGGTCACCAATGTCCCTCTTCCCCCGGAGGTCACAGCACCGACCTAGCGCTGGCCCTTGGTGGCAATGACTTTGTCTGGCACTTGAACCGTTGTGGTACCTGAAATAATCAGTGAAATGAATTATTGCTGGTGCAAATCACTGGTGCTTTTAAATTTATCATCCAAATATAAATTTTTACCTGTTTCATCCATGTTCCAGATGTCATTTGCCTCAAAATTATAGCGGGTGAGGACAGTCTTTAGGTTGTTAAAAAACGCGGTCACGTTGGTCTTGTTGAAGCTGGTGGAACGGGACATGCTGGTGGCTTGAGGTCGACGGATGGACAGGGTTCTGTTGGGCTCGAGGAAGGAGGTGAGCCAATCCTTCCCTGCCATCTGGTTTTTCCTTCCATGAACATGGAGTTTTGAGGCCAATATTTTTCGCCAGCTCATATGCAAACTTTTAAGCACCTAAAAAAGCATAAAAAGAGTTAATTCCCAGATAGCAAGCACCTCCGCTCCGGATCTGCCCCGGATCTGCCCGGCTCCAGCTGATCCGGCTCAGAGCCGTGGCAGATCCGGAGCGGAGGTGCTTGCTATATGGCGTAGTGGTGTAGCTCTGTCTGCGGTGTTACTCGCACCACTTTAGGACTCAGGCCAAAAATATATATCGGCTGCTCTCTTTATATATGCCTGCAGTATCTTCTCCTGTTCTTCTGTGAAGACTTTGTTGTGAGCCTGTACCCCGGGGCCCTGGTCTGCTGCCCTCTTGCCTCTGCCCTCCTCTTGCAGTACCTGAACAGGGTGACATGACAAACGCCATGCACCGCTGCTGCCCTCCTTATACTATCGCCTCTTCGGACATCAAAAAAGGCCCTTGCGTAAACCTCCAAGTCAACCGTTCCTCTCTGGGTAGTTCTGACCCTAACTCTGGGCATTTTCTGTCGGTAAAACATAACACACATTTTTATGGAGCTTTTAAACACAAAATGCGGCGATTAGCAGAGAGGGACGAACGTAACTGTTGCTACTTCAGTCCCGACGGAGACTCCTGACATTTGAACGAGGATTAATTCCAAAGTGGAAAAATTCTGACATTTCAAACTGCACCATATGTTGCGGAACTAAATCACCGATCATTTCATCATAAATATGACACATGGAGCGATAAAGACAATCTTTAAATCGAAAAAGTTTAGCATTCGTCTGAATTTACTCACCGCTGTGGAAAACAGTCTTCTCGGTCTTGTGCCGCGAGGAAGACTGGATGCCTCAAGAATGTTCGCGGTTCTGGAGAGGGGCGCGAGCTGCACATGCTGACCTAGTATGACGATCGAAGTCGCGAATGGCTGTGAGTAAATCGCCATGTTACTTTAGGCCCAGAGTTACTTTTCAGACCGGCGCTCCCCTACCTGGAAGAAACTAGTTGTTATATGCATATATGAATTTATATGTATGCTTCGTGTATTAAGATCGGAACAACTTAATTCTGAAGTATTCATACCCACTTGTCTTCATTTAGTCCGTCTTTGCCCTGAGACGATGGATAACAGGATGACATTGCGTGTTGCCCCAACTGGGATCAATGCAGAAGTCTCAAAACTAAAGTATGTAAATGAAACCGCGCCAGTTTCAGTTTCCGCGAATACACTGTTAACAATAAAAGAATAAACTGAAGCCTTTTTGCCAGGTAATTTAACCCTTTCACTACCGCTTACTGGGAATAGCACTACCTTGCTTACCGTAAATTTTTGTGCTATCACAGCATGATATTGCATGTGGATTTTCACCCCTTTTTCTAAAAAAAAAATGGACCAGAAAACATGTTCAAAATACATTTATGTACCAGAAAACATGTTCTCAAATGGAGATTTACCTTTCCATCCTGACATCATATCCTTTCCTGCAGAGCACTTAGTTTTTCCAAAACGAGTTGAAAAACAAAAAAATAAAAATATTTCTTAATGAGGAAATAAAAATTTGTGAGCTTATTTGAACAATGAACTGAGCAGACAAAGGTTTTAAACCTTTTCTAATTATTTCTATTCTTGTCATTTAATTAAAAACACACTGACAAATGTTTTTTTAAAATATTGTATTTCAGTGTTGATTGATTTGATTCGTGTTGCCATGCAATTTAAACAATGAACTCCGGATTGAACTAATGGATTTATGTATACAAACAGAGATACATCGCATTTCTGTACAAACGAATCAATTTAGTCATACCTAATGCATTTGTGTTTTTAAAATATTGTATTTCAGGAGATACACGAGGGGCGTTCAATCTAACGCACTGCCTTAGCAACTCAAAACTCTCCGCAAAATTCCTCTTTAGGGGTGTTTTGTTGCGGAGAATTTGACAGTTTCTCTGTGAGACTTTAATCCTGAGATCCAACATTATCGCGACAATGGTTTTAAAACAAGCATGGTTGCCAGGAAAACAGCCTCTGATGGCTCTCAAGTCAAGAACACAAACTTTAAAACAAACAGCTTTTGGTCAATGGTAATCCAAGGGAACAGTGGATTAAATGGATAAGAATAGTTTTTTTTTTCAGTATGGGAAATGTAGTTATTTTAATATTTCTTATAGAAATTTTCATTTACAGTTTAAGGTTTACCACGGAATTTGCATGCATGCATGTTCGTTGTAAACCACAAGTTAAGTACTTCGCTTTGTACCATTGGACTTTTCCAATTTAATTGTGGTGTGTGAAAATGACAAGTCGAGACAAAGGTATTTTCAAAAGCATTATCTAGTTAAATTCAGTTTTTTGTCGCATTTATAACATAATGGAGGTTTCTGGATTTGGGCCAAGTTACTGGCCTCGGGCCCGGTCACAAAAAGTTTCGGATCCTGAGATCCTGGATCTAAATACCAAAGTTAAAGATCACGTCTATTTAGTTTTTAACATGTCTGACCAATTTTTGTGTAAATTATAAGCCTACACCTTGGCTTAATTGATTGCACAATGCCAACAGCGGATAATGAGGAGGATAAAACTAAATGAATATAAAGGCAGTTCCCCGGCTACTCCATATTCCTGTACTTAGTACCGCAACAAAAGCACAAAGCGAGTTTTCTGGGACAATCAAAGTTCAGAGCAGCTCTGCCAGAAACCGATCACAGAAAATAACGCTGACCATCACCCCTGCTTTGATGGACACTAAGTAACAGCAGCAGATGCATTTAAAAGCAATAATTAAAACACACTTCCACTTCTGTCTCAGACATGTAGGAGAAAAATCCTATTTCAGGGATCTCTGAAATGACTCTGCTTGCTATTCCTTTAATTTTCTGTCTGAATGGTTTTTCTGAGACTTTTTGAGACCAATATTCAAGTGAGATAAACTTTTTCAAAAGTAAAAGTAAACTCGGGATAAAAACCTTTTTCGGTTTGTCAAAAGGAGATTTCTGCTCTATGGGATTTATGTATACAAACAGAGATACAAATTATTTCTGTACCGGAGATGAATGAGATAAGTGCAATTTCTTGTCAGAGAGATTTCGAAAGATATACCGTGCTGCATTTAGTATATGTCGTAAGGATGCGTGATATGCACGGTAATGAAAAAAGTTTACGACTGTCATTTTACATTAAGTTTACCCCGGAATGATAATGATGGAATAAAATTCAGTCAGTTTATAACTGTGTAGGAAAGCCGAACTGCCCCTGATTGCATCGCATCCTGAGATCCTGGATCAACCAAAGTTTTTAGTCCTATACAGACTGAATTGATAGTCCCAACAGCGAAGACGCCAGATTAGTTGAATTTACTTTGCTGTTTTTAATCACCTCGGATGGAGGCATACCCCGAGATCAATTAAAAAGTAGAATGTTAAGTAACAGCAGCAGACGCAGAAAATTCAAATTCGCAGACAAGATGATGGGATCTCTGCCTCCTGTCTGAATGGTGTTTGATTCCAGTATCTTCGGGAGGTGTTTTAGCGCCCGTCAAAAAGGAGAAGCTGATGCGCCGACATTACACTTTGACATGTCCAGCACGGCGAGATAAGGGTGGTAATGAAATGTATATTTATGCCCCATGTTTTGCTACCTTACCCGAATTGATAGTCCGATCTAGAAGACTTTTCAGAAAAAGTTTTTTAACTACGGATGGAAAAATAAAAAAGCAATGTGCTGAAAATTATGTCAAGAAGCCTCCTGAAATTTTGATTCCAGTATCGCGATTTAAGACAACGACTCTACTGAAACAGTCTGAATAACCTACCTCTTGCAGCACTGCTCATTTTCCTACCTCTTGCAGCACTGATTTTCTACTCTGGAAGTCTCAACTTGGGGAATAAGGGCAAATCTGATAATGACGGATTCTAAATATGGTTAAAATGTGACATGGAAGGGGGACTGATTGAACTGTGATGGTCACTGTCACATGGATACTTGAATATAATGATCGAATATTGGCTGTTTTACTGACATCAATGGTCACAAGTTTCTAAGATAATTACTCTGGGCCTACTATAATTGAGATAGCAATGTGTAGTGGACAATTCAGAATGACTGTTAATTACATTGATTTTGGATTTGGGTGACTGCTGAATGAGGTGAGGTGAAATTGGCTGGAGACAGGAGCTTAGCTAGTTCGTAAGCTTGCTCCGGAGCTGGCTAGCTCCACAGACTTTGTTTCCATAGTAACTAGTGCCATGGCTTAGCTCACACGCTGTACAACCGAAATGGGGCTTGAGATCAGGCTAATCCCGTGCTGATCCTGGGCTAATCCCTTATCCCGCCTTCGTGCAATAGGCCCCTGGTGCAGGTCGGTGCAAAAATAAATAATGGCCTGTTACAAATACCCGCCTGGTTCTTATAAACGCCTGGGGTCCAAGTTGATTTTGTCATGGTTCTGGTTTTTGTGTTCATGTTTTTTGTTCATGATTATGTCTTTTCTTTATTCTTTTTGGTTATTGTATTCTCAGGTTTTCAGTTTATGCCATTTTCAGTTTCATTGCACTTGTCTCCCCTGTCTTGTGGTCTAGTTGGTTCAGTCCGTCTCCCCAGTCTGTGTGCCTACCTGCTTCGGGTGATTTCAATGGTTTCTGGTGTTTCATATGATTACTTCAATTCTCGTTTACTTCCTTCGCCTTGCTGTTCTAGATTACTAACAAGATTAACATTTATATTCTGTATCATAGTCTACTAACCCAACATGTATATATTACTAACTTACTAACGAGCACTTTAGTTACTCTGTAAAGTTGCACCGCTACTAATTAGTACTTATTCAGTCTCAGCAATCGCCCTGGTCTAGTCTCCGCCTCTTGCTTGGCTTTCCCTGTCTCTCTCTACGTTTCTGCGAGATCTCTCAGAGCACGTGCTTAATTGCTTTCCTGCACTCATTGTCTGTGCGCTTAGAACTCCCTGACCGGAACTGTTTAATTGTGATAAGATGTCTGCGTGAATCCCGTCCGTCCGTGTCTTGGCTTTCGCCAATTTTTGTGGTTTAGGATTTCCCCATGTGTACCTTCCTTCGTAATTAGCTCTCATCCCATTCACCTGTTCCCTGCATAGCATGTGACTTCCCTTCTGTCTATTTAGAGTCATCACTGCTGTTCTGACTTTGTCAGAACGTTGATCAATATTTCTTTGTCCAGAGTCTCGTGTATGCCATTGATTATTGCTTCTCTTCGACTGTTTCGTCCGACCAAGAATCTTGCCATAGCCCTTTTTGTCTTGTTTTGCCTTTCTGGATTTTTGACCCATTTTTTGTATGACCACGTCTTCTGTGTTTGGATGCCCTATGTATGACCCACTGCTTTGGAATTCAACTACGACTTTTTGCCTACTGTCTATGTACCGTCGCACCTCTGTTTTTTCTGGTTCTGACCCCGGCCTGTCTAGTCGACTGTTTTTGGATTTCGTTTTGTGGCTTGGAAATTCTTGTGTCTATTGGTCTTGACCCAGCATTCAATAAAGGCATACGTTTTTTTGGATTTCCCTCTCTCGCTTGTGGTTCCTGAACGCACCGTCACAGATTTTGCGAAATAAACGCCCGGGCTACTAAATGGTCATATACGGTATCTTAAATATGGATCATTTGCGGTTCGATTCTGCCCTCTGCTGGCCTTTTTCCACACCTCAACACTGTCGTTTTAAAGAGACAAAGATACAGACGACTCTAAAAGAATAATTCTGCGTCAAACTCAGTGAAAGAATTTCCGGTATAGTAGTTGGTACAATCGTTGAAACCAGCTCCAGGACATGAAATTTTCGTGGACTTCATTTGAAAATGCGCTGGCTGTTTCCAATCCTGCCTATCATTTTTAATGTTTCCAGCAAGGATTGGTTAAAATCATCTGTTCAGAGCTTTCATATCTTCTAGATTAAGCTGACTCAATCTCGGTTATTTTTACATTATTAGTGCAAGGCCAGTGAAGAGAAAAAAATTAACTGTCTCGAGACACTCCTTCAGAAGTCGGGCACAAGGTCGCCGATTGGCTGTACGCAAATGAGTTTCTGTTGGTGTTTGGAACTCTAGTGGAGAAAAAAACATTTCGCCTCCCACGAAAGCAGATGGAGTGCAGGAAAAGAGGCACTTTTTGCTGGGTGCGTCCAAGACAACACGTTACAGTAAATGGCAAAGCAGAAAAAAACAATAGCTCGAGATCCTATTCCAGCATATAGCTACCAGCAACTGTTTTCATTCTTTCTTTGCTCGGCTTTTTTTTTTTTTTTTTATAAACATTCAAGTATTCGACAGAAGTCAAATATTATATTTTCATGATAGCTATTCAGTGTGGCGTCAGCAAACATTCAAACTTTATCGTATTCAAGACAGCATTACAGTTTGGGTTCAGCATGCAGCTTTCACACTCGCAATTTCTTCAGGAATTGCCTCTCTAGTTATTATTGGTGGCCTAGCGGCGAAGCTGCGAAGGCAACCATTGTGTTTCTACCTTTTCTTATTGGTGGCCTAGCAGCGAAGCTGCGAAGGCAACCATTATGTTCGCAGCTTTTCTTATTATGCTTCCGCTTTCTTCTGCTATTGAAGTCTAGGGCAGCCCCAAGAACCGTACCCGGGAAAATGTAAATGGTTTGGCAATCGTGTTCGGGACAGTCCCCAGATCACTCAAACCAATTTTCATGCCCCTTGCTAAGAAGGTCTAGCGCCACCAACAGGTCAAAATTTGACATACATTTACCTTCATAACTTCTGACCCGTTCATCCGATTTTCACAAGTGAGGTACCGTTGAAATCCTTGGGCCAAGCCGAGTTCAACACATCCTATGACGTCATTTTCCGCCATATTGGATTTTCCGCCATTTTGAATTTTAGCAAAAACCTTTCAAAAGTTTCACGGGTCACAAATTTTGTCCGATTTGAGCGAAACATGGTTCTTAGAATCGGCAGTCCGAGCCGCACAAATGATACGAAAAGCCGTTTCGATATTCAAAACAGTTTGCCCGTAACAGCCAATGAAATTTGGCAGCAAAGCCGCCAAACAGGAAGTGAGGCCATATCTCAGCAACGCTTGGACATATCTAACCCAAACTTGGTACATGGACTCAGTACCTACCCTTGGCAAGAAACAAAAAATCCGTGACGTTTGACCGCTAGTGGGTGCTATAAATAGCAAAAAAAATTGTTTTAGCTGATATCTCTTGATCTGTATGGACTAAAGTCTTAATTCCAGTGTGTCCTGATGCTGTTGGACATCCCTAGGCAGATACTAGAAGATTGTGTATGTAAACATCAGACTTTGGCGGCCATTTTGAATTTTGTCTAAAATTCACTTAAATTTACAAAAATTACACAACCGCACATAAGTTAATGTTGAAATTTGGCAAACTCATTAAGAAAAATACCACAATCATGCACACCAATTTGCATGCTCCTAACTCTAAAGCTCTAGCGCCACCAACAGGTCAAAGTTTGACCTACATTCACCTTCATAACTTCTGAATCTTTCATCCGATTTCCAGAAATCAGGTATCCGTGGAATCCTTGGGTCACGCCAAGTTCAATGCATCCTATGACGTCTTTTACGCCGAACTGGATTTTCCGCCATTTTGAATTTTAGCAAAAACCTTTCAAAAGTTTCACGGGTCATAAATTATGTCCAAGTTGAGCGAAACATGGTTCATAGAATCTGCAGACCGAGCCGCACAAAAGATACTAAAAACAGTTTCGATTTTCAAAACTGTTTGCCTGTAATATCCAATGGAATTTGGCGGCAAAGCCATCAAACAGGATGTGATGCCATATCTCAGTAACCCTTGGACTTATCAATACCAAACTTGCTAAATAGTCTAAGGACCTGCCCTTGGCCAGGCCCAAAAAAGACCGTGACCTTTGTCCTCTGGGGGGCGCTATGAATGGCAAAAACATGTTTTCGAGGATATCTCTTGATCTTTTTGGAATAATGCCTTAATTCCAGTGTCTCCTAATGCTGTTGCACATCCCTAAGCAATTGCTAGTAGTCTGTGTAAAAATGCACCAGAATTTGGTGGCCATTTCGAATTTTGTCCAAAATGCGCTTAAATTTACAGAAATTACAAAGTTTGTCCGATCATAACGAAACTTGGCAAGCATGATCTGCAGACAAAGCCTGAGAAGTCTCTGGAGCTTGGTATCTCCACTCCAAACCGTTTGGCTGTAACAGCCAATCGAAATCATCAGTGTAGCCGCCAAACAGGATGTGAGGCCTTATCTCAGCAATGCTTAAATGAATCAACCCCAAACTTAGTACCTCATCTCACAACCTTCCTCTGAGGAGGCACAAAAAATTCCGTGAGTTTTGACCTGTGGGGGGCGCTATTAATAGCAAAGACATTTTTTAGCTGATATCTCTTGATCTTTTTGGAATAAAGCCTTAATTCCAGTGTCTGCTGATGCTATTGGACATCCCTAGACAGATGCTAGAAGACTGTGTATGTAAGCATCAGAATTTGGCAGCCATTTTGAATTTTGTCCAAAATGCGCTTAAATTTACAGAAATTAAAAAGTTTGTCCAATCATTACAAAACTTGGCTCACATGATCAACTTACCAAGCCTGAGAAGTCTTTTGAGATTGGTATCTGAAGCCCAAACCGTTTGGCCGTAATAGCCAATTGAAATTGACTGCGAAGCCGCCAAACAGGATTTAGGCCCATAGAACAGCAATGCTTTGGTGTATCAACACAAAACTTGGTATATGGACTTGGGACGCATTCTGGAGAAGAGTTATATAATTTGGTGACCTTTGACCCCTGACAAATATTCAAGTCACAGGAAGTGAATTCATGTCTTAGCAACATTTTTCAAGAAACACACCAAATTCATCAGTTTAACTCAGGACCTCATTTTCATGTTGCCTTATAAAGTTGATGGCCATTAATCCTCAAAACCAATTAGAGGTGCACCGATAACACTTTTTTAAAACCGATACGAGTATGAGTATTTTATTTTGTGTACTTGCCGATACTGAGTACTGATACCGATATTTCTGAAATGTTTTCCAGGAAAATACAATGACAATTCTTTGAGTGCAGATTTTATTTTTTTTTATAACAAGCCTTAAAGAGGCCAATATCAAACCATTCACACATGGCCATTTCCAAAAAAGAAAAAGAGTAGGCTTAACTGTTAAACATCTTTCTGTATTTAGACCTGACAAAAATCCTTTAAAGTAGCACTGCCATCAAATGTGGCAAAACATTACTGAAGCTTGACAAATGAAATTAAACTCACTGCATGGGCAAGGTAACACAACCAACTTCATAAAAACTCAGTAGAACTATTAATTGGCACAGATAGTTTTCACACACATTCATAGGCATTCTCAATCCAACTAAAGTCAATAATAGCTTTCATCACTTAAAGTCTGTGGTATCGCCATATTTCAATTACACAAATGACAAATGGAAAATTTAACTTAACCACAACTAGAATGTTGAAGGTAACCATATATTACTAATATATTTGTAGTAAAATAAGATTATTCATAATTCTAAGTCTCTGTGTTTGTGCTTGTGGGTGTGTGAGCATGTGTATGTCTGTATGCATGTGGTGTGGGTAGGGTGAGTGTGTGTGTATGTTTGTGTGTCAGAGGTGTATAAAGTGCTGGAAAAAAAAAAAAAAAAACTAAGTAAAAGTAGAAGTACAAGTACCATAACTGAAAGTTACTTTGGTAAAAGTTGAAGTCACCCATAAGAAAATTACTTGAGTAAAAGTCTTAAAGTAGCTCACATTAAATGTACTTAAGTATCTTGTGAGAAAACATACTTAAGTATCAAAAGTGCAAGTACGAAGTACAAGCTCGGCTTGCTTGAGAATATTCAATAACTGATCCGGGTGTGCCATCTAGTGATAGAATATTGTAACTGCGTGCATAAATTTGCAGCTCCATGTTCGCTGGCAGACACATCTGCACAAAGCGCTTAAGATGCCCTGCCGAGCACCGTTGTTCTTCTCGAACACGTCACATCCAAATAATCCTTAAATGATCATTTACATTCATATTTTAATTTGTAAACGAGTAACGAAGTGGCCAGTGTCAAAGTAACGAAGTAAAGGTTTACTTTTTATCTTTTAAATGCAGTAGAGTAAAAGTAAAAGTCCCGGTTAAAAAAAAAAAACTCAAGTAAAGTATAAATCCTCAAAAAAACTACTTAAGTACTGTACAGAAGCATGGGGAGGGGGCGCCCCCCTCTTATTTCTGCAAGACTGACTTTTCGAAGACAGCCTTTTTCGCACATTACACACAGGGCTTAAAGCTCGAAAAACTGCCATGCCGGAAAATTGAAATTACCGGGGGGTTCGTCCAAAAAAAAAAAAAAAAAAAAAAAAAAAAAAAAAAAGAGTTGCGTCCTAATGCACTTTGTGATGGTCAGAGGTGTATAGTAACAAACACGAGCTTACTTTAGTAGTTTTTTTTTTTGAGGATTTGTACTTTACTTGAGTTTTGACTTTTACTTTTACTCTACTACATTTAAAAGATAAAAAGTATATTTTCACTTCGTTACGTTGACACTGGCCACTTTGTTACTCGTTACAAATTAAAATATGAATGTAATTCATCATAAGGATTATCTGGATTTGGCGCGTTCAAGAACAGCTGTGCACGTCAGGGTATCTTTGTACAGATGCTGATGCCAGCGGACATGAAGCTGCAAATTTACGCACGCAGTTAGAATATTCTATCACTAGATGGCACACCAGGATCAGTTATTCAATATTCACAAGCAAGCCAAGCTGAAACACGGTTTCATGGATGAGTTCACTCCTAATTTAAATGCAGGATTTCTACATGCATGTGCATTAAAGCATTTACATTGTGATATTGACACTTTTAGTTAAGTTAATCCTCTGAGTATTTATTACACTACAGTTTAAATGCTATATTTTAACGGGTATTTTCAATACTAATGATTTCTATGGCTGAATGTGTAAAATAGCAACTGACTATTCAATTCTGACAACTGTACAGGCTGTTGTATGCAGTTCATATGGATTAACTATAAGACGAGCTATAACGTTTGTTTAAGTAGTGATAACAGTGCTATATCTTCGAGTAACGTTTGTGCCAGAGCAACTTGATCTTATACTTGATTATGACAAAATTGGTCGATATGTATGCCCGTAGATACCCCCGAAGAATGCTCTTCATCAACTCATTCAGTAAGAATTAAAAATTTCCAGAAGATGATTTTGTAGCTCTGCATGCCTACTGAATATGCCTAATGTGTAAGGAGGAAATTCACTTCAAAGTGAATTAAATACCATTCTCCATGAAAGAAAACAACTTTAGTGTTGTGTTTTAAATGTTTAATCCATGATGTATCCTGATGGATGCTTTGATCATTTTCACAATTCGTCCGTTTCTATCGGAATAGGACCTAAGTCTCTTTGCTTTGATTGTCTTTGCAGAGTCAAATGCAAACTTATACCTTAAATAGAGATAATTGTTAATGAAAAAAATTCTTTTTTCAGCTAACTATAAGACCTTGAATTTTGTTCCCAGATGCCAGGAAAACTTATATTTCGCCTTGTAATTTTCTAAATTTTCTGAGGGAGAACCCTCAGATCCCCCTACAGGCTTCACGCCTTCGGCGGTTCTATGGGGGCTGCGCCCCCCCCTTCCCAAAATTCCTGGATCCACCCCTGAGAAGTATATGTACATCGTTACTATACACCTGTGGTGTGTATGCGCGTATGCCTGCATGTGATGTGTTGATTATCAAGCTCTCTGTCTCTTATTTTTTCTAACTCGCTGTCTCCCCCTAGACATAGATGTCAGATAGTGCAATATACTGTAGCCTATGCGACCGTGTGCAGGCAGTTACCTTGCGTCTTACATTAAGTGGTATCGGTGCGTGGTATCGGCAAATGTGTCAACGAATAAGAGTACGAGTATATTAATGAGGTATCGGGCAGATACCCGATACAGGTATTGGTATCGGCACAACACTAAAACCAATCATATTTGATGGTTAAGCTGAAAAACAGGGAACAGGCACAAAACTCTGTCGATTAGTGGTGATTTAATCTTAAATTTCTCAAGTGTGCAAACACTGATGTGTCTCACAGTTCAGCCATGTTACCGTGGCTACCCGGGCTGGCCTGCTACGCTGCTAGGCCACCCCATTGCTGCTTGCAGCTATATTTGGTGGCCTAGCAGCGAAGCTGCGAAGGCAACCATTGTGTTTGCAGCTTTTCTTCTTATTATTATTATTATCCCCCGCCACAAAGTGGGAGGGGGATCTAGGTTTGAGCTCCGTCCGTCCGTCCGAGATAAAGGGGACAGCTTTTCTCAGAAACTATTAGAGATAGGACAACCAAATTTGGTGTGTAGCTTCAGACCATAAAGGCCTTGATGGAGTTCGAAAATGAGATGCGCGCGATTATTTTTCCCGGAGTTATTGCCCTTGATCCGTATTTTTGGACTCTGTCCACGGAATCTCTAAAGGGGACAGCTTTTCTCAGAAACTGTTACAGATAGGATAACCAAATTTGGTGTGTAGCTTAAGACCATAAAGACCCTGATGGAGTTTGAAAATAAGAAGCACACGATTATTTTTTACACAGTTATTGCCCTTGTGGCATTTTTAGGAGCCTCTATTCATAGTACCTTTAAAGAAGACATTTTGGTGGGGGATGTTGTTGACCATGTCTACTTGTTATTATTATTATTATTATTATTATTATTATTATTATGTTTCCGCTTTCTTCCGCCATTGAAGTCTATGGCAGCCCCAAGAACCGTACCCAGGAAAATGTAAATAATTTGGCAATCTTGTTTGGGACAGTCCCCTGATCACTCATGCCAATTTTCATGCCCCTTGCTCAGAAGCTCTAGCGCCACCAACAGGTCAAATCTTGGCATACATTTACCTTAATAACTTCTGACCCGTTCATCGATTTTCACAAATGAGGTACCGTTGGAATCCTTGGGCCAAGCTGAGTTCAACACACCCTATGACGTCATTTTCCGCCCAATTGGATTTTCCGCCATTTTGAATTTTAGCAAAAACCTTTCAAAAGTTTCATGGGTCACAAATTTTGTCTAATCTGAGCGAAACATGGTTCAGCGAATCTTGAGACCGACTCGGACAAAGGATACTAAAAGCCGTTTCGATATTCAAAACCCTTTGCCTGTAATAGCCAATGAAATTTGGCGACAAAGCTGCCAAACAGGATGTGAGGCCTTATCTCAGCAACGCTTAGACGAACCATCCCCAAACGTGGTAATTAGTCTCACCACCTGCCCCTGGGAAGGCACAAAAAATTCCATGAGCTTTGACCTCTGGGGGGCGTTATAAATAGCAAAAACATTTTTTAGCTGATAGCTCTTGATCTGTTTGGACAGATCAGATCTGCAGCTGATGCTGTTGGACATCGCTAGACAGATCCTAGAAGGCTGTGTATGTAAGCATCAGAATTTGGCGGCCATTTTGAATTATGTCCAAAATGCTCTTAGATTTACAGAAATGACAAGCTTTGTCCGATCATTAGAAAGCTTGGCTCACATGATCAACAGACCAAGCCTGAGAAGTCTGTTATGTCTGGTGTCTTAAATCAAAACTGTTTGGCCATAACAGCCAATCGAAATCAACCGAGAGGCCGCCAAACAGGAAGTAGGCCCATATCTCGGCAATGCTTTGGTGTATCAACACAAAACTTGGTAAAAGGACATACAACACAGTCTGGAGAAGTTCTTTTTAATTTGGTGACCTTTGACCCCTGGCAAATATTCAAATCACAGGAACTGAAGTCATATCTTAGCAACACTTTCAAATTACCAAACCAAACTCATCAGTTCAACTCAGGACCTCATCCCTATATTGCCTCATAAAGTTGTTGGTCATTAATTGTCAAAACCAATCAAAATTGATGGTGAATCTGTAAAACAGGAAACAGGCACATGACTCTGTCGATTAGTGGTGATTTAATCTTAAATTTCTCAACTGTGCAAACAGTGATGTGTCTGACAGTTCGACCATGTTTCTGTGGTCACCCGGGCTGACCTGCTACACTGCTAGGCCACCCCATTGCTGCTTGCAGCTATATTTACGCTTCCGCTTTCTTCTGCTATTGAAGTCTATGGCAGCCCCTAGAACCATACCCGGGAAAATGTAAATAATTTGGAAAACTTGTTCGGGACAGTCCCCTGATCACTCACACCAATTTTCATGCCCCTTTCTCAGAAGCTCTAGCGCCATCAAGAGGTCAAAGTTTGACCTACATTTACCTTCATAACTTCTGACCCGTTCATCCGATTTTCACAATTGAGGTACCTTTGGAATCCTTGGGCCAAGCGGAGTTCAACGCACCCTATGACGTCATTTTCTGCCATATTTAATTTTCCGCCATTTTGAATTTTAGCAAAAACCTTTCAAAAGTTTCACAGGTCACAAATTTTGTCCGATTTGAGCGAAACGAGGTTCTTAGAATCTGCAGACCAAGTTACACAAATTATATGAAAAGCCGTTTTGATATTCAAAACCGTTTGCCTGTAACAGCCAATGAAATTTGGCAGCAAAGCCGCCAAACAGGATGTGAGGCCATATCTCAGCAACGCTTTGACGTATCAACCCCAAACTTGGTACATGGTCTCAGTACCTGCCCCTGGCCAGGCAAAAAAAAAAAAAATCCGTGATGTTTAACCTCTAGGGGGCGCTATAAATAGCAAAAACATGTTTTAGCTGATATCTCTTGATCTATTTGGACTAACTCCTTAATTCCAGTGTCTGCTGATGCTGTTGGACATCCCTAGGCAGATCCTAGAAGATTGTGTATGTAAGCGTCAGAACTTGTCGGCCATTTTGAATTTTGTCTAAAATTTGCTTAAATTTCCAGAAATTACATGACCGTACATGGGTAAATGTTGAAATTTGGCATCCTCATTTAGAAAAGTACCATGATCAAGCACACCAAATTTCATGCCCCTAGCTCCAAAGCTCTAGCACCATCAGCAGGTCAAAGTTTGACCTACATTCACCTTCATAACTTCTGACCTATTCTTCCAATTTCCAGAATTGAGGTATCCTTGGAATCTCTGGGTCACATCGAGTTCAAGGAATCCTATGATGTGTTTGGCGCCCCATTGGATTTTCCGCCATTTTGAATTTTAGCAAAAACCTTTCAAAAGTTTCACGGGTCATAAATTTTGTCCAATTTGAGCGAAACATGGTTCATAGAATCTGCAGACTGAGCCGCACAAATGATACTAAAAGCCGTTTCGATATTTAAAACCCTTTGCCTGTAATAGCCAATGAAATTTGGTGGCGAAGCCGCCAAACAGGATGTAAGGCCATATCCCAGCAACCCTTTGACCTATCAGCACCAAACTTGATAAATAGTCTCGAGACCGGCCCCTTGCGAGGCCCAAAAAAGAACGTGACCTTTGTCCTCTGGGGGGCGCTATAAATGGCAAAAACATGTTTCAGAGGATATCTCTTGATCTTATCGGAATAAAGCCTTAATTCCAGTGTGTTCTCATGCTGTTAGACATTCATAAGCAACTCCTAGAAGTCTGTGTAAAAATGCACCAGAGTTTGGCGGCCATTTTGAATTTTGTCCAAAATATGCTTAAATTTACAGAAATTACAAAGTTTGTCCGATCATCACGAAACTTGGCAAGCATGATCTGCAGACCAAGCCTGAGAAGTCTTTGATTCAGAATGGACGGGGAAACGGACAGAACGTCGACTTTTGATCGACTTTTTAGCTCAGCTTCTCGTGCAAGACAGGAACTTGCATCCCGAGATCCGGAGGATTTACTTTCTACCACAAGGTGACTTTTCCGATGTCGTCCAGTAACACAAGGTATGTTTGCATGATTGCTGTAGCATGTTAGCAATATGGACTGTGTAACTTAAGTTATATGCAAAGACTTTGGTATATGTACCTTTGCACAGTGACGGACCGCCAGGGCCTGCTAAGCCTCCAAATGAGGGAATAATGTAATCATAAATTATATTTTAGTTTACTCCTAATAATGTATCTGCGTCTGCCCGTTTTCTGATGCTTTCTTCTCTCATTACATTCAAGTACGTGATTCAAGAGTGTGGAAACAGACAATAAGGGGAGAGAAACAACTTTGCTAGCAATGATTTGATTTTCTATCGAAAATCTAGACATTCAAGACTCAAAACAAATAACTAATAAAAGATGGAAATATAAAAAAAACAAGGAACGAAATTAGAAACCATTAACAGGTATAGCTATCTGTTGTCTATTACACAGATATAAACAGAATGTAGTTTTTCAGTTGCACATATACAAAGGCATGAATGCACAGGCAGTGTGCGCTGTCGAGGCTGTTTGAATGCACAGAGCTCACCCAGGCCAGAAAGAATCAAACTTAATTACCATGTGCATTTAAAATATAAAAAGTTCATGAGTTCAAAAGTTCATGAATGTGGTATGCTGTAAACATAATGTATTTCTATATATACGCCTTGCAAAAGGCTACAAGTGGTTGAATAAATGAATTAAAATGCTAGTGTATTTTATATATGTGGCATATTTTTATATGGTATAATTTTGTGCCTTCTGCAGTTTGTTCTTTTCACATATAATGTGATAGCTTTCAGTCCATGCAAGTTAAAGATGTTCACCAATTGCATAAGTAAAAATATAAAAAGAAGAAGTGACAGGCTCTGTATTTCCAGTTTGTGTTTGGTAGGATCACTTGGGAGGCGGGCAAACCCTGTTTGGCAGGTGAAACTCTTTCTCCTTCCCAGTCCACATTTTGATATTCTTCCTTCTGCAGCTGATTTGCAGCAGTTTGCCAGTCATGGATTAGGTAAACATTAGATTGCAATATAGAATGGAATACAGCAACTCCTAAAATTTGCCATATTCATGCAATCATTTTTCAGTAGGTTTCATCTGTTAGGTACGGTTCTGGAACCAGACGCGAGAGTCGAGCAGTGCAGGAAAAATGGGATTTTATTGGAAAGGGGGCAAACCCCCGCAGAGCAGGAGGCGACAGTACAAAGTCCACAATCCAAAATCAAAATCCAAAGGGCGAAATCCAAATCGTAACCAGGGCAGCAAACACAATAATCGTGGTCAGGCAAAATGGGTTTGGTACACAGATGCAGGCAGAATATCCAAATCAGAGGCAAAAATCAATAATCAGGGACGGTCCAGTCAGAAGAGAATCACAATAGATTACAAGGCAAAAACAAGCGTGGCACAAGCAAACCAAAGGAAACGTTCTGACGGGGAACTGCTGTGAGAAGACTGCTTAATACACACAAGGGAAGTCACATGCTATGATTAGGGAAAGGTGAATTGGATCAGACTAATTACGTGGGAGCAAACACGAGTGAGAACCTAACCACATGAAATTGGCAAAAGCCAAAATGCAGACAGGGAATACGAGACAGCCTATGACAAAACATACAGCTCCGGTTAGGGAGTTCTAATGTGCACAGATAATGAGAGGCAGGACAGAGTGGAGCAGGTGCGGAGGATCCGCTGAATTTGCAGCAAAGACTAAGTGAAGGCAAGAGGCGGAGACTAGAACAGGGCGAGTGCTGAGAGCTTGTTAATCAATTAGTAAGTGCAGCTATACAATCCCTGGTGCTCGTTAGTAAGTTAGTATTATATACAATGTTAGTCTTGGTTGGTAACTTTAACAAAATAACAAACTGTTAGTATGGGTTAGTAAAATAAAAAAGCAAGACGAAGGAAGCAAACGAGATTAGAAGGAATGTTTGAAACCCAGAAACCATGAAATCACCTAAACATGTGACACGCAGCACTTGGGGAGAAGCTGTAGCTTAAAAGACCAGACAGGGGAGACAAAGTGCAATGAAGGGCATGAACAAAGACATGGACCGGACTATAACAGAAATGTGGATCTGGCATGGCAAAAACAAAAACATGGCAAAGAACTAAAACTAGGCAGAACATGGCAAAACAGAACAGGCATGGCAGAAACATAACGGGGCATGGCAAAAAACAGAACAGACATGGCAGAAACATGACAGACATGGCAGAATCATAACATCATCTCTACTACCCAGTCATGTTTATTTGTACTGTAGTGCTGAGCATCATTGCATAACTCTGTGGATAATGTCATTAAATCGAACCTTGATCTCTACGATGAGGGAGTTTTTTTTTCATTGGTTGTCTTGTAATAAGCAGGTAGATAGGCCAAGGTATTGTAATATCCGAAGCTTATGTATCATTCATCAAAGCTGTTACCAAAATAATCAAATGATATAAGCACTGAGCAGTAGGCTCTAAGATTCAGTCAACCTGTCAGAGCTATGAGTGAGTGGGTATTTTTTTATTATTACTTGTAGAAAATGTGTTACTTATGTGCATATTTTTTTCTTGTTTCTTTAGGCAGACCAGTACATGAGTCCACAGTGGATGGAGAAAATTCAAAGATAGAATTAAATTGGACACTGTCTGACTTAAATAACTTCATTTGCCAATGTTATCCCCTAATAAGTCTAAATTTGATTGGGTTTGAGTTGGCAAGGGTAGGCAAATGGCACAAGCTTAAAAAGCTACAGACCGGCTCTGTGAGAGAGCTAAAAAAAAGGCTGTTGGAAAAAGCAAGCTCTAGATATTGCCTCTGGTGCAAGTAATGGAGGTATGGATTCATTTAATTTCAAAACACTGTCACTTTGTTGTCTTAATGATATCTACAGGTGTTTTGTAAAGCCTTCATCTGTATCCACAGAGCACATCAGCCACTGGAGTGCCCCAAGCCCCATTGTCCTCTCCTTCTACCAGTCAAACAGTACAGATGTCTGATGAAAATGTAGCGCCACATCAGGTAATACATGAAAAGCAGCACACAATTTAAGAAGCTCTTTTTTTGATAAAAGACAGATGTAATTAGACTATTTAGGCCATTCAGCAATTGCATTATGTACATTTTAAGCTAAATTAGTCAAAGTCATTCAAGTTATTCCCTTTTGGAACAAGAAACGTAATGTTTTGCAAGATGCCTCATATGATCATGTGAATGCCATCAACAGATATTCATTTCTGAGCCCTAATACCTCAGGATTTGCCGCAACCGCCTGTGATACCAGAGAGCTCATTCCTACCTCTCATCTCTGAGACCACCACAGTAGCTGGCCAAAGTCAAGTATTTTCTACCGCCCAGGTAAAGTAATAATTTCTTATGATAAACACAACATTTTATTTTGAACAGTTAATTGTGATAACAGTTAATCAACTTTGTCTCGTCCCTTCAGGAATTGCGAACACTACGCTCCCAGCAGGATGAAGAATATCGCAAGTCCCTATTAGCAGACCAACAGAAGGTATATTTTATTTTTGGTCAGGTTTTCAATTTCTCTTCTATAATGATGTGACTTTATGTCCTGTATGTTCTTATAATTACAGGATGATCAGGAAACGGGCCCTTGAGAATATTGAGGAAAGACGTAGAATGGTTAGTTATATGCAAGAACTTGTTTTGTTTCATTTTTTGCACTCTGTTATTAACAGTGACATCTTTGTGTACATGAAAGGCCACTAAGGAACGATGTCAGTGAATGGCTGATCGTGAGGAACCATCAGATGGGATATTCTTGAAGTTCAAGTATCCTGATGGTTCCATAAAGATTGGAAAATTCACTGAATCAGAACCAATCAAGGTAATGGCTTACTCTTATGTCTTTTTATGTTATTAATACCATGCAAAAATTAAGACACAAGAAAAGAGCCACTGAACCCTTTTAGAACATGTATATTGTTATTTTCATAGGTTCTGTTTGACTTTGTCGGTCAAGATGAGGCAGCCAGTGAAGTTTTCAAGGTGCAGGAGGCTGGTTCTAGTACAGCCATCGAGAGCACTTCAGATGGCTTGATTTTAGACCAGGGGATCCAAACAAACTCTACACTTTATGTCCTTTGGATGTCTAGTATGGATGTTGAGGTAGTTATGATTGAATGTTTTAATAATAGCATAACTTAAACATTTCTAAACTCCCAAACATTGCTCACTTGTCATTTTTGTTCATATTTTTGGCCTGTTAGGAATGGATTTCCCATCAGATGGATGTTGACCAACAGCAGCTCACTCTGCCCTCCACTGAGCTACTCTCGATTCCACATGTTCCTCCTACTTCCAGCCCATCACCATACTTTACTGTTGACCCACACACCAATTATAATTGTTGATGATGATGACAATGAAATCCCTTTCTCTCCTGGCCTCCAGATTCCCGAGGCTCCTTTGTCCCCCTTTCCACCAGAGGAGCCTGTGAATGAGTTTGTGTCAAAGTAGCTTGTTGGGTGTACATTAGAAATTTCTCGCTTGTGGATTTTGACTATTTGGAGTATCAACAGCTGCTGATAGATGTTATGGCATTCAGTCTTATCCTTCTATCAAAACTAAAAACTAAAATGAAAACAACAATTACATGAACTATACATTGAACTCATACCGAATTGAAAAAGTGATGCTCTTAAAAAAAGTTAAAACTTTCATCTTTTTGTTATTTCCAGAATTATCTACAGACCATTTTGACCAAATTGGTCAATGGGGTGGACTTCAGTGAGGAGTGGGCCCACATTTCTTCTCAGACAGGCTATACCAACAGATTTGTGGGCTACCAACAGCCCCTGTCAGAGTTGAAGATGTTAGCGATCACACACTCTGGGAACAGCTGATGAAAGTGAGTAAAAACAATAAAGAATTAATTTTGGTATTCATATTAAAACTTGGTTGAACTTGTGTATGTTGAATATATACATTTTTTAATTCACTCAGATACAAGAAGCAGTGTGAGGATTACGCCAGGAACCACAAGCGAGAACCAGTGAATACAAAAAAGGAGGCTTTATTTCTGGGGGGGGGGGCAACCCCCAACAGAGCAGGCAACGGTACAAAGTCCACAATCCAATAATCAGAATCCAAAGGGCAAAATCCAGAATCGTAACCAGGGCACCAATCACAAAATACAGAGTCGGACAAAAAAAAGGATTTGGTAACAATGGATGTGGCAAAGTACAGGGAATAGGCAAAAATCGAAAGTCAAGGACAGTCCAGTCAGAAAGGTAATCACTATGAATACAAGGCAAGAGAAGCATGGCAAAAGGAGAAACGTTCTGACGGGGAACTGCTGTGAGAAGACTGTTTAAATACACAGAAGGGAAGTCACATGCTATGATTAGGAAAAGGTGAACTGGATAAAACTAATTACGTGGGAGCAAAACAGGAGGAAGAACCTAATCACATAGAATTGGCAAAAGCCAAAACGCGGACAGGGAACACGAGACAGCCTATGACAAAACATACAGCTCCGGTTAGGGAGTTCTAGCGTGCACAGATAATGAGAAGCAGGACAGAGTGGAGCAGGTGCGGAGGATCCGCTGAATTGCAGCAAAGACGAAGTGAAGGCAAGAGGCGGAGACTAGAACAGAGCGAAAAGGAGAGCTTGTTAATCAATTAGTAAGTGCAGCTATACAATCCCTGGTGCTCGTTAGTAAGTTAGTATTATATACAATGTTAGTCTGGGTTAGTAACTTAACAAAACAACAAACTGTTAGCATTGATTAGTAATATAGAAAAGAGAGGCGAAGGAAGCAAACGAGATTGGAAGGAATGTTTGAAACCCAGAAACCATGAAATCACCTAAGCATGTGACACGCGGGACTGGGGAGAAGCTGTAACTTAACAAGAGACCAGACAGGGGAGACAAAGTGCAATGAAGGGCATAGCAAAACATGGACCGGACTATAACAGAAAAGTGGATGGGGAATGGCAAAAACGAAAACATGGCAAAGTACAAAAACTAAACAGAACCTGGCAAAACCTAACAGACATAATAATAAACATAACAGGGAATAAGGAAAACATAACAAGCAAGGCAGGAACATAATAAACATGGCAGAACAAGACAGACATGGCAGAATCATAACAAGCAGCAACAATTGAGGAGGCAAATATCGCCATTGGAGAAGCAGCAGATAGCCTGAGCATTATAGGTTCCCTCAGACGTGACAAAAATGGAAGATAAAGACTCCCTGGTTCGCTCTGCTGTAGAGTTCCTCATGAAAGGAAGAATGAGGGACGCTATTGACCAGTAAGCAATTCCTGTCCTTGTATTATTAATGTAATTACCTGCACAATCTAATCTGTAACAGAACTTAAACAAATGTTTATTGTACTTTTCAATTATGTGATGTTCATGTGTTGATAATGTCAGAGGGTCTTATTCATCTCTCTTGTATTTTGAAGCCATAGTTTCTTTTGATGTAAGTACATAGGGGTGAATAATATATAATAGTGTTACTAAGTACCTAAAATGAAAATGTGTTCTGCTGGGTAGGGTTATGTAAGTGTTTCTGGTGTACCTGATGGGCTCATATCCATGTGACCAAACTCTCAATCTAAACCATCACAAAACTTTAATATTACTAGGAAATTCACTCACTTTCAGTTTCTAAATTCATTCATGGCTCCTAGTAGGGATATTTCTGTCTTGCAGGTTTGCGGGAGGCTTCAAGACTCTTGGATTACTTGAACAGCTCCAGAAATACCCTGCCCTCTTCCATGAGATGTTTGTCTGTGAAGAAAAACCACTTCAGGCCAGGGACCTGAGCGGTCTTTTCACAGTGGACTTCTCCATGCAGGGCAGCAATAGAAGATCTGGAGAAAACCAGACAATATGTTTCTGGAGAGACTGGTTGATTGATATTGAAGGTTTGTATGTTGTATTTTTGTCATTAAAAAAAACAGAATTCTTAAGTACTAAGTAAAGTAATAGAGGAATTAAATTCAACATGTCTGATAATAACTCTACCTGGTGTCCAACAGAAGAGGAAGCTGGCCCTATCACACTTGAGACTGTCTTGGAGTTTGCCTCTGGAGCATCGGCAGTGCCTCCACTTGGATTTCCCAACCAGCCACAAATCCAATTTTTCCACGATGGCAGCAAAATCTTCCCAGAAGCAAATACTTGTCTTGTTGTACTCCACCTACCAATGCACTCTTCCTATCAAGCCATCAAAAAATATATGACAGAGGGAATTTTGCAAGCTCCAACCTTTGGAGTTGCATAATTTGTCATAAATGACTGAAAATTAACATTTTTGCACACATTAATGTGCATTGTTAGTGGTATTTTTCTAACAGTGTTGGTTCAGAATGAAATTTTATAGGTAACTGATACCTGCAGTTTGTCTAGAATCTTATGCAGTAATGTGTTTTTAGTATTGAAAATTATATCTTGTGTTCACAATTGGAGATATGCAGTAGTTCTGTTCACTTTTCATAGATTCAAGGCTGCACCAAGTAAATTCAGTTGACTCAGGGAAAGTCAGTGTTGAGTGAGTGACCTAAGTACATTTTTGCTGTTAGAACTCCAATTAGGTAAAAAAACAAACAGCAAATAAGACTCAACATAACAACAGGGAAAAGGCTTTATTGTTATATTAAAGCATATGTTAAGTTCATGAGGTTTTATCAGCCTTGCAGAGATTCTAGTCAGCAAGAAATATTACACTGACAACAAGAAATAAAAAACAGTTCTGCAGTACTGTGTGTCCTTTCATTTCTTCCAGCATGTCATTGTTAAGGTATGGAACATTCAAAGTGCCAAATAAAAGAATAAATAAATGTGGAAATAAGACACATTTTTTAAAAAAATAGATACAAGCATTTTTTATTGATCTTCACAGTTATTTGTAATGGATATTGCTCAAGAAAAACACCATGTCTTGTTTTCATTCATGTAGAATCAACTCTAGCACAGAAATAATCCGACGTTATACCAAATGATAAACATAAACTATAACAGACGCATTATGCTGGTACATGTTAGGATTCAAAAATAGAGGAATTTCAAATTATTTCAAATCTATTTCAAATTACAATGCAAACAACTGACATATATACATATTGCCTCAAAATGTCTATTCATTATTACAGACTTAATGCAGTGACAATTAATGAAGGATTCAAAGTGTCTTTTTCTGTCATGGATAATATACAATGGATCAGATTTAGTCCCTTGGCTTTGAATTTGACTAGTTCATACCCGAGTTTGTAAAATACTGACAATTGCAGTACAGCAAGCCTGATATTTTATCTTTAGATCAGAAATGTGTTGGACTGCATTTTGCACAGATGCCTGTTGTTGCTGAGTGAGGATGAGTTGAGGTGGTTCTACAATTACAGCCGGGAAGTATTCGTCGTCAAGTGTGGGCAGTGCTTGAATTCCATGCTGAGCGAGGATGGCATCAATGTTTTGGTCGCTGTAGGGATTTTCCCCAAAGACATTGTTGACAGCTGTGTTGTCTGTTGCAATGTTTGTGAGCATGCCCTCTGTCCAGAGTTGAGCTGGTGTGCGATTATTTTCTGCTCGCAGCGCATGGTGGTTCCAGGCCTGTAAAGTGCTCCAGCCTGTTTTGAGTCTCAGGAAGATAAACAATATGCAGTGAAAGTCTGTGGACATCATTATCTGGGTTTAGAACCTCTGAATCCTCTAAGGAGTAGAACATAAGGTAAAAGTACTGCAACACATGCAAAAATACATCACGCCAAAGCCGTTCAATTCTCTGATTGTGTACTGATTCTCCTGTTATGAAACTTCTGTGTTCAAGTCCTTCAACTAGATGCATGAACAAAGCCACAAGCGGGTTTTCACCACCATGGTCAGATCTGACTCTCGAGGGTAGTCCATAGAGGCACGTTGCTTTCAAAAACTGAGAAAGCACCGTTATGGCACGATTGTCTGTGCTGCAGTTGAGGTAGGTAATGAGACGAGAGTGTCCATTAATGGCACCATGAATCACAAAGCCCCATCTAAAAAGGTTGGATAACAAATAAGAAAATGATTACTTGAAAAGGATGAAAACATAGTATGGACAGTAGTCTGGAAACACTATAGCTGTAAACTATAGTTTTTAACTTGCAGTAGTTCTTTTCAAAATATTCAAAAGTATGACAAGTCTGGTAATTAACCTTATAAGGAGCATGTTACCATCAATGTGCCACAAACTGTTGGGGTACGGTGCATGACAAACCCGTCTTGCAACTGTCTGGCTCCATCTCCTCGCAGCAGCAGTAGGATTTATCCTCGTCAACATCTCACGCACCCTGGACTGTGTAACAATCGCACCCTGTGCACGCAACAGGGCTCTCATCATCTGAAATAGATTTTTGAAAAGATAGAAATGACTATGATACTCACAAAACAATGACACGCAAATGAGAATTACTATACAAAAGATAAAGACCACCAATTACCTCATTCCCAGAATTAGGATATTGGCCCTGAAGTTGCCTCACATGCTGTTCCAGTTCACCATCATCTGTTGCAGACAGCCTACTTCTCACAGGTATACTCATCAACTTTGACCTCTTGTAAAGGAATGATGAGGAGCATCCCAGCATTTTAGCAGTCTTTTTAATTGTATGACCTTGCTTCAGCAGAAATTCAGTATGTTCTCTGGTAACATCAATGGCTGGTCTGCCTCTTCTTCCTACAAAAAAAGGAAAAGGAGGACAATAACTGTTTGCATGTGATTCTGCAGTTAAGCAGCAATGGACACATTTTTAAGGGACAGTTATTTATTCGTTATTCATCAACAATATTTATGAGCATACAAATTCTGTATTTTTTTAATTTGCATATTGTTAATGAATAATGTCAGCATTGTCCAATAAGCTAAAGTGAGTGTCTATATTCTGCTTTTATGTATAATTAAAAAACCTTACAAAATTTAGAACCTTTATGAAAGGGAAAATAGACAGAATGAATCGGTATCTTGATGGTTTTAGTTGATTAGTTGCTTTTGTGACTGTACGTTTGAAAGACAATAGGTGTCACTGCTAACACACAGGCTGCACAGACAGCCAGATGCGTGATGGAGAGACTTGAAGAACTGCAAAAATATTGGTTTCTGTGACCACAATTACTGATTGTTTGAATAAGTGAATGCATACACAAATGAAGACATTTTCAATGTCCAAAGACCATACGGCTTTCACATTATTGATCATATCTAGTCTAAGAAATGGCAACTGGGACATGTTTTAGTAGCTTACATAGCCTATCTTGCCGTTAGGTAAATGAGAATTGTATCCAAACACTGCAAATTAGTCGATAGGCTACATTGTAGTAGGCTAATTGGCAGGCTGCTCTTTGAACAGAAACAATATCTCCAAAAGTTTAGAAAAAAATGTACGTGCATGTAATGTTTGTATATGATATGAATGCCGTGATAAACGGACTCACCTGAACTGATGCACTTGACAGAGAAACTTTGGCCTTCGTCCCCTGGACATTAGCTGTAATTAGCATTCTCAGTTCAGCCAAACTGTTTCTCAGTTCATCGTTCGTGTCTGGAGACAGTAAATGTTCGATTCTCTCAAGATTTCTACCACAGTTGTCGATAGAATGATATTCTCTCTCTCCACAAATCCCCTGATTGAGGGCTCGTTCAATTTCGTGGCATTTTCTGGTGATTTTTTCGATTACCGCCAACGCCATGACTGCTTTCTTGAATTGCACTGAGGGTAACGACTTCATTCTGGATATCTGAAATGACGACGAAAGGGAAACCTACTGGAGAATGTGACGTCATTTTTACTAGTCTGGATATCCCAAAAGATAATAGGCTAATAAATGTCAAAATGGCTCACTTCAATTATGACTAGTAACAATTGGATTGAAGATATCTGAAATGGGAGTTTTCCTTGTAAGAATTCAATTGCAGATATCCAGAATGTTCATACTAGATATCCAGAATGTAATTGTGGATATCTGAAATTGAAAGCCCAATACACATGAATGGCAAAAGTGACGTCATTTGTCCTAGGAAGAATGTCATTGTGGATATCTGAAATGACAATTGTGGATAGGAAGAATGTCATTGTGGATATCTGAAATGTTCATTTTGACTAGGAAGAATTGAATTACAGGTATCTGTAATACATATCCAGTCTAGCTATTAAATGTTAAAACGGCTTGCCATAGTAACATGCTTTCTGTTAACGTAGTGGAATAATGTCCCTGCTCTCCCCGCTTAGCTGTCGAGTGTGTATTGTGACCAAACAGGCCTTCCACTGTGACGTGTCTTACATGGAACGGCGGAGGCGTCGATGATCAAACACAGTCACTTGAGCAGGAGGAGAGAAAAGAGTAAAGATGCCCGATGTATGAGAGATTCTAATTTTCTGTGATTCCGCTGAGAAGTCACTGTGGCGTCAAAGATGCAGAGTGCATCATAAGCTTATTCTGTGGCTATGTAAAGAGCACCGTTGCCATAAACACCACTGCCAATGGGGCCTAAGGTAGAAAGCAGATTCTCAGTCCGTGTTTAATACTCATGGAAACATATCCAGGTGTACGTGCGATTTGTTAGTGATATTTTTTTATTATTTAATTTGATTTTAATTGACTCACTCTTTTTATGAAAACAAAAAATTGACCGCGATTCAGTAGCGTGCTTTCTGATAACGTTTTGAAATAATGTCCCTGCTCTCCCCGCTTAGCTGTCGGGCGTGTATTGTGACCAAACAGGCCTTCCGCTGTCACGTGTCTTAAATGGAACAGCGGTGGTTTCAAATTTTCTGGCTGCAACAGGTGTCAAAAAAGTTGGGACATAGGCACAATAGGGCTGAAAAAGCATTTATTAGGTGAGAGAATCAGCTGAAAGAGCATTTAGCAAGTAATTAAGTTAACTGGCATTAGGTGTGCAACATGATGTGTTTCTGAACCTTTGCAGTGAATTCCAGCGCAGAATTATGCCTGCTTTTAATGCAGTGCCGTCTGAGGGACCAAAGATCATGAGCATCCAATACTGACCATTGGCCTGTCCCGTGCGCAGAGAGATTTCTCCCAATTCTCTGAATCTTTTGATGATATTATGTACTGTAGATGGTGGGATATTCAAAATCTTGGCAATTTTACATTGAGGAACATTTCTCTGAAATTGTTCCACAATTTTTAGACTGAGTTTTTCACAGATTGGTGAGCCTCCATACATCTTTACCTCTGAGAGACTCTGCCTCTCTAAAATGCTCTTTTTATACCCAGTCATGTTACTGACCTGTGCCAATTAACCAACTTCTTTGTTAAATGCTACAGCTGTTTTTTTATGAGTACCTTTTACTTTTGCAACCTTCTGTTGCCCCTGTCCAAACTTTTTTGAGATGTTTTGCTGCCATCAAATTCAAAATGAGCTATACTCAGTCAAAAAAGAAACTTCACACTCAAAATTTCTAAATATTTTCTTGAAACTTAATACAAGAGATATTATTATTATTATTAGGGGTAAATGCGTTGTCAAAGACATCATGACACACAGCAACTCCAACGTGCACAAGCATGCAGCACGTGCGAGCATGCATCAAGGTAAAAGCATGTTTCCTCGTGTTCCTTTTTTTTGAAACAAAAAGTGACGTCTCGGAAAAACAAGTTCTTCAGTCAATTATCTGTTGATTTGCAATGCCACGACTGTCAAACATTCAACGTGAACGTGCCATTGGCATGCTGAATACGTACGTTGCCAGGGTTATTTTATCCAGATGAACTGCACCACATTGTTCGGGTAGACCACGTGTGGCGACATCAGAAGACCGACAAATCGTCTTACATCATTTGCTTAATTTTCTCACTTCAACGTCCACTAGGAATGAATTGTTTAGAGGTCGTGTGACTGCCCAAACCATACGTCAGGTTTGTCTCCATCACGTCGGCCATATCGTTGGACCAATTTTAACCCAGTTACACCGGCGTTTTCTGGGCTGACATCTGAGATGGACTCAGCGTTTGGAATAGGGTCAGGTAATGGACCCTTGCAATTTGATGGGAGAGTTATTTGGATTATTTGTATTTTGGACCGTTTTGGGGCGGTAGTTTATGGTTTGTTGCCTTTAATGGTCCTGTTTTGTTCCCGACTGATGATCGTTCAAGGAAACCTAACTGCTGCAGGATACAGAGCTTTTGCCATTCATGGCAGCTCATGGCCCAGGTTGACATTCCAACACGATAATGCCAGACCTCATACGGCCAATTTAACGTGGAATTTTCTTAGGAATGCTGGCATCAATGTCATGGAGTGGCCCTCAAGGTCTCCCGACCTTAATCCCATTGTATGGGATGTGTTGGGCAGAAGACTCCGTCAAGTAAGAACCCTCCACAAGATTTGCAGGAACTTGGTGCCATGTTGGTTCAATTATGGATTCCCAAGCTGTGTTCAGACGCATCATTCAATCCATGAGGACGTTGCGTTAACGCCATGGAGGGCATGACATGCTTTCATGGTTGTAACTTACCATTTTTACTCTTTACATTTCCGTAGCATTTCGGTGGAACTGGTTACATTATGAACATGATTTTTTATGGTATACCGTCCTTAATGGGTACAGAATGGAATTAAATCATTATTTAAAACCACTTTTCTTGTATTTTCAACTTATCGACCTCCAAACGAGTGTGAAGTTTCTTTTTTGACTGAGTATAATATTTTTCATGAAATGGTGAAATGTCATGTCTCACTTTCAACATCGGATATGATGTCCATGTTCTATTGTGAATAAAATGTGGGTTTATGAGATTTGCAAATCATTGCATTCTGTTAGTATTCACGTTTTACACAACGTCCCAACTTCATTGGCATTGGGGTTTGATGACTTGGGGCCGCGGGGATATGTCATCTCCTGATGGCTCTTGTTCCATATTGCTAGGATTTTCAGGTAAAAACATTTCTAAACAGATCAAATTAGACTCTTAAAAAATCAGTAAGCTCCATATTAGGTTACCGACCGCAGGTGCTCACTCTTTTTTTTTAAAACAAAAAATTGACCGCGATTCAGTATGTAAGGCTCGCATGCCCTCATGCAGTACTCCCTGTGTATTTTAAGATGAACTGCTCATTGTCTGTCATCTTTTTTTTTCTTTGTCAGGTTTGTATCAGCGTTGAGTTTATCTGACAATTAACTTTTGTACTCAGGTAATGGACCCCTGCAATTTATGTCATATTATTATTATTATTTTTATTATTATTGTTGTTACTGTTGTTTTTGTTGTTATTATTATTATTATTATTATTGACCGGCGGAACTTATAAAAGGAGGGAATAGCGTCCCTCATGGCGTGCCTTTCTGTGGATCCCAAGCGGCGTTTTTGTGGATTATCCCTGATGATTTGGATTTTTTTTTTTTTTTTTTTTTTTTTTTTTTTTTTTGGGAATAAATTGGATGGCGACCGTTCTGGAACCCCTTTACCCGGCTTAAGGGAGTTGGTGAGCTATACTGGAGTCAGAGTCATCGACTGCTTTTTTCTCCTCACCTGAACTCCGGATCCTACGTTAACTTTTATTTCAATTTCTTTTGGGAACTTTGGGACTTTTTATATGGACTTGGGTTTTGCGGATAATAATTGATTTGTGATTTGATTATTATTTCCTTTGTTTTTTCGGCATTATTCGCTCCAATGTCTTTTGTTGGCTTTCCGTCCAGTTAGGGACGCAATTTTTTTTGTTTACTTGTTATATTATTACATTTTGGAAAACTGAACTTTCTCTAATTTTCGTTAAAGTGTATTTTATTTCAATAATTAAGTCACTTAAAAGTAATAATTTCTTATGATTTTGTCTTTTAGGTCCGCAGTCTAATTACTGCAGTGTCAGGTCCGCCTGCTGCCTTAATTTGCGTTGTAGCCGTTCATTTATCTATTTGGTTTAAGTGAATTGTTTCAGAGTTGTGGCCAGTACGGGGAGTAGCTGGATATTTGACAATTAATATTGCTGTTTTGGATTATGCTTGTTTGACCTGCTATATGGAGTTTCTCATTTTGTGTCTCTCGATGGTGCGCAAATTTTAATTGTGCTTAGTAACTTCGCACTCTTGCGTATCTGTTAAGCAACAGTGTCACCAATATTAATAGCATTTATGATACAGCCTGTCTTTCTTTCTTTGTGTGCTGTCGGATTTTTTGCTGGGTGATTAGCGTGAGTATTGCAAGTTATTGCATACCCCTATCTATTTAAAACATTTCATTCAGAGGGCATTGTATGCAATCCTTTATTGATTTTATATTCAGTACAGTGCATACATCTTCCTTTTGGTATAGCTAATCCTCATAATAACCATGTCTCATATAGAACAGCAGGGGTCACCTGGGGGTAGCGCTGCACAGATAGAAGGTGCTTCTTCCCTCGGTGATGCGGCTGAAACTACCACCCCACCAGCTGAAGTTGATCCTTATCGACATGTTACCATTAGACCCAATCAGAGTGGTGTTGGCGAGTTGACCACACTTTTGGAATCTATGTATCTGGATCCTCCTGATGATCAACAACAACAGGATGACTATGAAGATGATGCTGGCACATTTGCAGAACAGTTTCAGGACCTTCAGTTAAGAATTGAGGCCTTAGAAAATTGTCTTAAAGAAGTGGTTGAAAGTACCCTTAATCGTGAGGAAGGACTCAGAGCAGTGATTGAAGGATCTGCGAGGAAGGCAGAGGAGTACACAAATGCTCAGCTGCAGAGATTTGACCAGGCTGTAGTATCATGTTTGGTGCAGAGAGATAAACGATGGTCAGAAGAGCTGCAGAAATCCATCAGCAAAAGTCGAGCTTCAAGGCGGCCTGTTAGTTCTTCCACGCCAGCAGTGCTACTGCCTGGTAGTCGTCTTTCAGCTGAGGGTGATGCCATCTCCCCAATCTTGGCTTCAGCCTCTGTCAAACCACCTATTAGGATGGAGTTTCCCCAGTTTGGAGACTTCAGGAGTTCTTCTGATGTTACTGATTTTATTGAGCAATGTGAGAACTTCTTTGCTTTGAGACCACTGAGTGACTTTGAGCTCCTAGGCACTCTCAATGCTGTCTTGAAGGGGCCTGCACGGAGCTGGTGGCTTGCTGCACACAGCAAAATATCTAACTGGCCACAGTTCAGAAGTGCGTTCCTTGAAGCTTTTCTGCCCACCGATTATCAGTCGTAAATTGAAGAGCAACTCCGCTTGAACATACAATTACCTGCTCAGTGCTTGAGGGACTTTGCTTACGATCACCGAGCCCTCTGCTTGAAATGGAGAGCTGACATATCTGAAGAGGAGATTATGCGTCGCATCCTTAATGCTCGCAACCCAAGGCTGGCTAGTGGTCTACGTGGCATTGTGACCACTGTAGACCAGCTGGTCAAGGTGGGGTCCTTAATAGAGAAGGATTGGAGTAATTCCAAAGATTATTGGAGCCGCATGCAACAGCAGTCTAACTCTTCTGACTGGGCGGTCAAAAAGGCTGGCAAGAAATCTGATCACACTCAGGGCCATGGACATGGTGCTGATGTGGCTGCTGTGTTGGGGATTCCAACTCTCCTTGTGGTGCCCATTGGGATCCGAGGTTCGATGGGAGATGCTGTCCTCGATTCAGGTTGTACCTACTCTTTGATGAGTAGGACCTTGTGGAACAGCTTAAAGAAGCCTGGTGAGTCCTTGGGTCAAGTGAAATCACAAAATTCCTAATGGCTAATGGTCAAGGAAGCCAAGCAATGGGAAAAGTGAACACGCTCCTCACCTTGCATGATGTTCATGTCACAGTGTGCATTCATGTGCTCAGAGATGACCAACTGTGCATGCCATTGCTGCTTGGTCTTGACTTCATGGGTGTAAGTCAGATCATATTAGTGCCACACTTGAAGAAGTACGTCATGCCTGGCGGAAAAGAGTACAGGTTCCTACCTAAGGCACGCGACGCACTGCACTGGGGCCGTGCAGAAACAACAGTCAATTTCTATATGGCTGTCATGGAAGACTCCAATCTGAAGAAGCCTTTGGTTCCTCTCTTGGAATCTCAGCCTGAGGTAGTTAGGCCACTGCTGCAGAAGTGGTCTACTGTCTGGACTGAGTCCATGGGCGCCACCGATGACATCAAGCACAAAATCTTGACCACTGATGAGGTGCCTGTGCGGAGGAGAGCCTACAGGGTGTCCCCACAAAAACATGCAGTTATCGAGGAACAGGTGAAGAGGATGCTTAGCGATGGTGTCATTGAGCCATCCTCCTCTGCTTTGGCCTCTCCAGTGGTGTTGGTTCCGAGAAAGGATCGCACTCCTCGCTTCTGTGTGGACTACAGGGGTGTAAACGCAAAAACCCATCATGATGCGCATCCAATGCCTCTTGTGCACGAGATCCTTGAGTCCTTGCAGGGTGCCCAATATTTCAGCTCCCTGGATCTTCAGAGTGGGTACTGGCAAGTAGCTATGGATGAGGAGAGCAAACAAAAGACTGCCATGATTACCCCTCTAGGCTTATTTCAATTCAAGGTTATGCCTTTTGGGTTGCGGAATGCTGGTGCCACCTTCCAGCGGTTGATGGAGAATGTCCTGGGGGAGTTGAAGGGGAAAATCTGCTTTGTCTACATTGATGACATCATTGTCTTCTCCAGGACTGAGGAACAATATTTGTGTGACCTGGAAGCTGTTTTCCAAAAGTTACATCAGGCCCATCTCACTCTGAACGTCAAGAAATGTCACCTTCTGCAGACTCAGCTCACCTTCCTTGGAAATGTAGTCTCAGCCGAGGGAGTGGCTGTTGACCCTGCAAAAGTTGAAGCCATTAAAGCCTACCCAGTACCCACAGACCTGAAAAGTCTGCAGAGGTTCCTTGGAATGGTGGGCTGATATCATAAGTTCATCTCCAGGCTGGCAGATATTGTGGCCCCCCTCAATAACCTCAAGAAAAAAGAGGTAGGGTGGGAGTGGTCCAAGGACTGTCAAGCCGCATTCGAACATCTGAAGTTCCTGCTACAGTTACCGCCAGTGCTGGCTCAACTCAGGCCTCATCTTGGTTTCCAAGTCCATTGTGACGCCAGTGATGTCGGTCTGGGAGCTGTTCTGATGCAGTCTGTCGAGGGTGAAGAGAAGGTGATTGCCTTTGCTTCAAGAGTGCTCCATGGGGCTGAACTGAGGTACTCCACCTCAGAAAAGGAATGTCTGGCAGTCGTATGGGCAGTGGAGAAGTGGCGTCATTACCTGGAGGGGGAAACATTTGATCTGTTCAGAGACCACAGTGCTTTGGCTTAGGCGTTCAACTGCCCCAAAACATCATCTCGACTCACCAGATGGACTCTGCGTCTCCAGGCTTTCATGTTCCAAGTCCATTATAAAAAGGGCTGCTACAACATCGTCCCAGATGCTCTTTCCCGTGCTCCTCTGTCACCAGAAGGGCGCGTGTGTGTGGCAGTGGCGAAGACATACTGGTTGGATCTACCCAGCTCTCTGCAGGATATTGAGAAGGCCCAACGGTCTGACTTGTCATGCCAAGAGCTTGGCCAATCTGTTGGCCCGCCCATTCCTGGCCAAGTTCATTTTCAGTATCAGCAAGGGGTCTTATACCGAGGCGTACCATCTAAGTATGGTGGGTTCAACTATCAAATGGTTGTGCCTGCTGTTCTTGTGCCTAGTTTCCGAGCCTACTTTCATAACAGTCCTTTTGGTGGGCATCTGGGAAGAATGAAGACTCTTTTAAGAATCCTGGAGGTGGCTTGGTGGCCAGCTGTACGTAAGGATGTCTGGAGTCATGTCCGCATGTGCTCCACTTGCCAGCAGTGCAAGGGCTCCAATGACAAGCCAGCGGGTCAACTCTAGTCCACAGAAGTTAAGGCACCAGGAGAGATGATTGGAGTGGACTTCATGGGGCCTTTGCCACTCAGCAAGGCCCGGAATTCTGTTTTGATGGTCGTAGTAGACTACTACAGCAAATGGGTTGAGCTGTTTGCTCTTAAAGATGCAAAAACACCAAAGGTCTGCCTCATTTTGAAGAATGACATCTTCACACGCTGGGGGGTACCAAGCTACCTGGTGTCCGACCGGGGCCCCCAATTCACAAGCCAGCTGATGTCAAAACTCTGTGAATCTTCGGGTGTGGCACAGAAGCTCACTACGACCTACCATCCCCAGACAAATCTAACCGAAAGGGTGAACAGGACACTGAAGACGATGATTGCCTGCTTTGTAGGGGATCACCACCAGGACTGGGACCGGTGGCTGCCGGTTGGCGATCAACACAGCAGTGCACGAGACCACTGGCGTGACCCCTGCTGTGTTAGCCTTAGGGCACAACCTCAAGGGCCCCCTAGAACGTCTCATTCATAAGACCCCTGCACCAGGCACATGTGCATATCACACAATACACGAGCAGGCACAACTGCTCAAAGAGGTTGAGAGACATGTTGGTGTTGCCAAAGCCAGACAAGCCAGATACTATAATGCACGACGCAAAGATGTACACTTTGAGGTTAGTGATCTGCTCTGGGTTAGGTCACATCCATTGTCTAAAGCCTCTGCCAGATTCTCTGCCAAACTTGCACCCAGATGGTCAGGGTCTGTGAAGGTAGAGAGAAAACTTGGTCCATTAAATTACTGTGTTCGTTGGTTGTCCGATAAGATGAGGGTGGATAATGTAAATGTGGTTGACCTGAAACCCGTCTTCGGTCCCGTTAAGCCGCTTGCTGGTGGCGGGGTAAGGCTCGCATGCCCTCATGCAGTACACCCTGTGTATTTTAAGATGAGCTGCTCATTGTCTGTCATCTTTTTTTTTCTTTGTCAGGTTTGTATCAGCGTCGAGTTTATCTGACAATTAACTTTTGTACTCAGGTAATGGACCCCTGCAATTTATGTCATATTATTATTATTTTTTTAAATTATTATTGTTTTTACTGTTGTTGTTATTATTATTATTATTATTATTGACCGGCGGAACTTATAAAAGGAGGGAAATGACGTCCCTCGCGAGGTGTGCACGTCCAGGTAGGAGCTGGCGTCTGTGGATCCCAAGCGGCGTTCCTTGTGGATTATCCCCGACGATTTGGATTTCTTTTTTTTTTGCTTTTTGCTTTTTTGCTTTTTTGGGAATGAATTGGATGGCGACCGTTCTGGAACCCATTTACCCGGCTAAAGGGAGTTGGTGAGCAATACCGCGGTGGAGTCAGAGTCATCTACTGCCGCGGCGACTCTTTCTCTCCTCACCTGAACTCCGAATCCTACGTTAACTGTGTATTAAGGTCGACCTAATTTCTTTTGGGAACTTTGGGACTATTTGTAAGGACTTGGGTTTTGCGGATAATAATTGATTAGTGTTTGTGATTATTATTTCCTTTGTTTGTTCCAGCGCGCACCTATTCGCCCCAATGTCTTTTGTTGGCTTTCCGTCCAGTTAGGACGCGATTTTTTGTTTACTTGTAATATTATTATATTTTGGAAAACTGAACTTTCTCTCGCCTTTTTTTGTTAGAGTGTATTTTATTAAAATAATTAAGTCATTTAAAAGTAATAATTTCTTATAATTTTGGCATTATTCGTTACTTTTAGGTCGGTCGGTCGGCGCAGTCTAATTACTGCAGTGTCAGGTCCGCCTGCTGCCTTAATTTGCATTGTAGCCGTTCATTTATCTATTTGGTTTAAGTGAATTGATAAAAGTAGCGTGCTTTCTGATAACATTTTGAAAAAATGTCCCTGGCTCTACCCGCTTAGCCGTCAGGCGTGTATTGTGACCAAACAGGCCTTCCGCTGTCACGTGTCTTAAATAGAACAGCGGTGGTTTCAAATTTTCTGGCAGCAACAGGTGTCAAAAAAGTTGGGACACAGGCACAATATGGCTGAAAAAGCATTTATTAGGTGAGAGAATCAGCTGAAAGAACATTAAGCAAGTAATTAAGTTAACTGGCATTAGGTGTGCAACATGATGTGTTTCTGAACCTTTGCAGTGAATTCCAGTGCAAAATTATGCCTGCTTTTAATGCAGTGCCGTCTGAGGGCCCAAAGATCATGAGCATCCAATACTGACCATTGGCCTGTCCTGTGCGAAGACAGATTTCTCCAGATTCTCGGAATCTTTTGATGATATTATGTACTGTAGATGGTGGGATATTCAAAATCTTGGCAATTTTACATTGAGGAACATTTCTCTGAAATTGTTACACAATTTTTAGACTGAGATTTTCACAGATTGGTGAGCCTCCATACATCTTTACCTCCGAGAGACTCTGCCTCTCTAAAATGCTCTTTTTAAACGCAGTCGGTTACTGACCTGTGCCAATTAACCAACTTCGTTGTTAAATGCTACAGAAGTTTTTTTTATGAGTACCTTATACTTTTGCAGCCTTTCTCAAGACATATTTTTGGAAAAATGAGGGTTTTGATGACAAAATCTTGTTTTAATCATTAAAGAATAATAATAATCACGAAAATTTCTTTGAAAATACTGATAAAACATATTGATAGAGAAACCAATATAAAACAAGGCAGGCTGTTGTTTGGCGCCATCTATTGTTGTGAACGTATACTGACTATAGACCATAAAATGCACACACAGGATGACTGATTTTGACTGTTAGAAGCCTAGCCCACGAAAATAAAAGTCCCCACTTTTTCAAAGGATTTCCGGGAGAACAATACGGTATTTGTAAGTGAAAGCTAGTGCCAAAATGATAAAAATCAGGTAAACTGATAATTTTCAAAACTTAAATATTTATCCAAAAATGTCAGTAAAACTAAAGTTTTTAAGAGAAGATGGAAAATGCATATTTCGGCACAGTGCGCAAGGTTTTCACAGGCAACAGCGCGACAGGAATTAAACATTTTGACAAATAAAGTCAAACGCATACAAATTCGTAAAGCACTACATGTTTTGTTCAGCAATGACCGGATGTTAAAAGCCAACTTTGCGGAGAAAGGAGGCTTTAGGTAGTCTAGTTTTTTCTCCACATCGTATAGGAAATCCAATTTCACCCGGTGGGGTGATAAATGAATCAAAGTGAAATCGCAGCAGAATCTGCGCTCTCACATGCTATGTAGGTAATGAGAGGCGGCGAGAGATATATACCGCTGAGAAGTCACTGTGACGTCAAAGAAGAGAGTGCATCGTTAGCTTATTCTGTGGCTATATAAAGAGTGCCGTTGACATAAACATCGCTGCCATGGCGGCCTACGGTAGAAAGTAGTTTCTCAGTCCGTGTCTAATACTCATGGAAACATGACCAGGTGTACGTGCGATTTGGTAGTGATTTTTTTTTCATTTGATTTTATTTGACTCACACTTGTTTTTAAACAAAAAAATTGACCGCGATTCGGTAGCATGCTTTCTGTTAACGTTGTGGAATAATGTCCCTGCTATCCCCGCTTAGCTGTCGAGTGTGTATTGCGACCAAACAGGCGATCCACTGTGACTTGCCTTAAATGGAACGGCGGAGGCGTCAATGATCAAACACAGTCACTTGTACAGGAGGAGAGAAAAGAGTAAACATGCCCGATGCATGAGAGATTCGAATTTTCTGATATTCCGCTGAGAAATCACTGTGACATCAAAGATGCAGAGTGCATCGTAAGCATATTCTGTGGCTAATTAAAGAGCACCGTTGCCATAAACATCACTGCCAATGGGGCCTAAGTTAGAAAGCAGATTCTCAGTTCGTGTCTAATACTCATGGAAACATATCCAGGTGTACGTGCGATTTGTTAGTGATATTTTTTTATTATTTAATTTGATTTTAATTGACTCACTTTTTTTTTTTTGAAAACAAAAATTGACCGCGATTCAGTAGCGTGCTTTCTGATAACGTTTTGAAAAAATGTTCCTGCTCTCCCCGCTTAGCCGTCGGGCGTGTATTGTGACCAAACAGGCCTTCCGCTGTCACGTATCTTAAATAGAACAGCGGTGGTTTCAAATTTTCTGGCTGCAACAGGTGTCAAAAAAGTTGGGACACAGGCACAATATGGCTGAAAAAGCATTTATTAGCTGAGAGAATCAGCTGAAAGAGCATTAAGCAAGTAATTAAGTTAACTGGCATTGGGTGTGCAACATGATGTGTTTCTGAACCTTTGCAGTGAATTCCAGTGCAAAATTATGCCTGCTTTTAATGCAGTACCGTCTGAGGGCCCAAAGATCATGAGCATCCAATACTGACCATTGGCCTGTCCGTGCGCGAGACAGATTTCTCCAGATTCTCTGAATCTTTTGATGATATTATGTACTGTAGATGGTGGGATATTCAAAATCTTGGCAATTTTACATTGAGGAACATTTCTCTGAAATTGTTACACAATTTTTAGACTGAGATTTTCACAGATTGGTGAGCCTCCATACATCTTTACCTCTGAGAGACTCTGCCTCTCTAAAATGCTCTTTTTAAATGCAGTCGGTTACTGACCTGTCTTGAATTAACCAACTTTGTTGTTAAATGATACAGAAGTTTTTTTTATGAGTACCTTAAACTTTTGCAGCCTTCCGTGGCCCCTGTCCCAACTTTTTTGAGATGTGTTGCTGCCATAAAATTCAAAATGAGCTAATATTTTTCATGAAATGGTGAAATGTCATGTCTCACTCTCAACATCGGATATGATGTCCATGTTCTATTGTGAATAAAATGTGGGTTTATGAGATTCACAAATCATTGCACTCTGTTTGTATTCACATTTTACACAACGTCCCAACTTCATTGGCATTGCGGTTTGATGACGTGGGTCCGCGGGGATATGTCGTCTGCTTATGGCTCTTGTTCCATATTGTGAGGATTTTCAGGCAAAAACATTTCTAAACAGATCAAATTTGACTCTTAAAAAATCTCGAAGCTCCATATTAGGTTACCGACTGCAGGTGTTTTGAATTCTTTCAAAGTAATTTGCCTGTACTTAATAAAATGAACACAATATGAAACACGTTTAAATATATTGTTTGTCAAATAAATTGTTGGTTTTTGCAACCATGTGCTGACAGTTTCACCAATGAGAAACCTAGTGATTGTTTACGTTGATTAAGGGTTCAGTCAAATTGTTTCCCTCTGCAGCAATTTAAAAAGCATGTGGCCCTATCACTGGACCACCATACAGTGCGTTTGGGACTCATTTTTGTCATTCGTAACGAATCGTTACCTGTCAGATTGCAGATTGGCTGTTTCCCTTTGTTCTTACGTCTTCCCCATTTTTTTCAGTGAATGGACAGTGAAGTCACATCAAAGATCCAATTAAAATGCAGAAGTCAAGTTTGGCTAATTCTATCCACTGTTCATCTGCAAGATGATCTCGAAGCTTCTCCCTGTTGGAATTCCTAAGCTCTGCTGGAAATGGTCTCCAGAGAAGCGTACGCATTCTGAGATGCGGAGGAATCCCCATATTATTGACCATTTCCACCACAATGGCGACTTGTGGAAGGGTGTGGTGTCAGACTCGGCAATGCTTGACTTAATTATTAATGCTATGTAGAAACATTCTTAGATCAACCTTGTCTTGACTTTTCTGTCTGATAAAAAAAGATATCTGAAATGTGGTTTTCGTAATTTGTCGTTGTTTTGTATGGAGCTTCCTTCGATCCAGCAAAGGTGCGAATACCTTGTGAAGCAAGACAATCATATGTGAAAAGCTATCGCTGTGAGTTGTTGTTGCCCTTTGTGAGGCCGCCTCCAGAAACAACAAAGGTGTGAATAGCTGGCCAGGCAGGACGGCAGACAAGCAGCAGACAGGAAGCAATCTGAAATCCAAGCTCCCTCGGGCATTTTTGGTCTTAGATCACTCACTTATATTTTGTAACTATTTAAATTGAATTAGTTGGTTGACATCTGGCTTACAGTCACACCGTCCAAAAAATGTCTTATCTGGGCAGCTAAGCTGTGTGTAGGGTCTGATTAGTACTTGAATGGGTGACCACCTGGGGATGCCGGGTGCTGTTAGTTCCTCTTGCTTTCTCCCACAATGAAGCGCAAACCCCACAACTGATGTATAAATTTAGGGAAAGATTCCCTTGCTGTTCTTATTATCATCATTCTGCAATAAAGGAAGCAACAAAAATGAAGAATCTTGGCAAAACACTCATTTGTCCTTTGAATTCTTAAAGGACTTTGAAATGCTGTCACTGTGGAAACATCTCACAGCTTAAAAGTATTACACTGAGTTGTGCATTTTTATCAATAAAGAGGATGCAGTCATATTTCCACGTCATCCATGCCATGTTGAAGGGAGACGCGGTAGCGCAGTGGTGAAATGGGCTTGACTTGGGATGGAAAGATTCTGTGTTCAAGTCCTTGCCATGGCCTGTGCAATGTGTTCTTAGGCAAAACACTTCACTTCCACACTGCCTCAGCCTATCCAGGTGTACAAATGGGTACCAGCGAAATTGTAAGGAAAACCTGACTAAGAGCTGAGGGAGAACCCGAGTTGGACTAGCATCCCATCCAGGGGGAGTAGCAATACTCCTAGTTGCTTCATTTCACAGAAACCAGGGTTAAGCACGGGCCTGGTGAGCCACTAGGCTCAGAACAGACTTATTAACTTCCATGCCTTGTTGAGCACAAGAAATAGTCCTAATGCCGTCTGAGCAGCTGCTCATTTTGAAAACTAGAAGGGCACTTGGTAGAGCGCATACCTCCGCCATGCCTATATGTCAGTATTATTGGTTCTGGATACAGGAGAGTATCATCCAGACCAACAACAACTGTGATGAGTTCCTCCTTTAGGGTAGAATCTATTGCATTAATGATTACATTAGTTTATCAGGTGTGCTTCTGCTTGGTTGGATTGAAGATCTGCAGATCCTCATTCCATTTATGGACCAGTTTGTCACTGTGGTCTAGGGCACTTTTTCAAACAAGTACATACCGTATGTTTCCTAATATAAGACGATCCTGGATATGAGACGACCCCCCTTTCTCAAGGCATATTTTTCGAAAAATGAGGGTTTTGATGACAAAATCTTGTTTTAATCATTAAAGAATAATAATAATCACGAAAATTTCTTTGAAAATACTGATAAAACATACTGATAGAAAAACCAATATAAAACAAGGCAGGCTGTTGTTTGGCGCCATCTATTGTTGTGAACGTATACTGACTATAGACCATAAAATGCGCACACAGGATGACTTATTTTTGACTGTTAGAAGCCCAGCCCACGAAAATAAGAATCCCCCACTTTTTCAAAGGGATTTCCGGGAGAACAATACGGTATTTGTTAGTGAAAGCTAGTGCCAAAATGATAAAAATCAGGTAAACTGATCATTTTCAAAACTTAAATATTTATCCAAAAATGTCAGTAAAACTAAAGTTTTAAGAGAGGATGGAAAATGCATATTTAGGCACAGTGCGCAAGGTTTGCACAGGCAACAGCGCGACAGGAATTAAACATTTTGACAAATAAAGTCAAACGCATACAAATTAAATAAAAGCACTACAGGTTTTGTTCAGCAATGACCGGATGTTAAAGCCAACTTTGCAGGAGAAAGGAGGCTTTAGGTAGTCTAGTTTTTTCTCACATCGTATAGGAAATCCAATTTCACCCGGTGGGGTGATAAATGAATCAAAGTGAAATCGCAGCAGAATCTGCGCTCTCACATGCTATGTAGGTAATGAGAGCGGCCGAGATATATACCGCTGAGAAGTCACTGTGACGTCAAAGAAAAGGAAAGTTCATCGTTAGCTTATTCTGTGGCTATATAAAGAGTGCCGCTGACATAAACATCGCTGCCATGGAGGCCCTACGGTAGAAAGTAGTTTCTCAGTCCGTGTCTAATACTCATGGAAACATGACCAGGTGTACGTGCGATTTGGTAGTGATTTTTTTTTTTCATTTGATTTTATTTGACTCACACTTTTTTAAACAAAAAAAATTGACCGCGATTCGGTAGCATGCTTTCTGTTAACGTTGTGGAATAATGTCCCTGCTATCCCCGCTTAGCTGTCGAGTGTGTATTAGGACCAAACAGGCCATCCACTGTGACTTGCCTTACATGGAACGGCGGAGGCGTCAATGATCAAACACAGTCACTTGTACAGGAGGAGAGAAAAGAGTAAACATGCCCGATGCATGAGAGATTCGAATTTTCTGATATTCCGCTGAGAAGTCACTGTGACGTCAAAGATGCAGAGTGCATCGTAAGCATATTCTGTGGCTATATAAAGAGCACCGTTGCCATAAACACCACTGCCAATGGGGCCTAAGGTAGAAAGCAGATTCTCAGTCCTTGACTAATACTCATGGAAACATATCCAGGTGTACGTGCGATTTGGTAGTGATATTTTTTTTATTATTTAATTTGATTTTAATTGACTCACTCTTATTTTGAAAACAAAAAATTGACCGCGATTCAGTAGCGTGCTTTCTAATAACGTTTTGAAAAAATGTCCCTGCTCTCCCCGCTTAGCCGTCGGGCGTGTATTGTGACCAAACAGGCCTTCCGCTGTCACGTGTCTTAAATTGAACAGCGGTGGTTTCAAATTTTCTGGCTGCAACAGGTGTCAAAAAAGTTGGGACACAGTCACAATATGGCTGAAAAAGCATTTATTAGGTATGAGAATCAGCTGAAAGAACATTAAGCAAGTAATTAAGTTAACTGCCATTAGGTTTGCAACATGATGTGTTTCTTAACCTTTGCAGTGAATTCCAGCGCAAAATTATGCCTGCTTTTAATGCAGTACCGTCTGAGGGCCCAAAGATCATGAGCATCAATACTGACCACTGGCCTGTCCCGTGCGCAGAAAAGATTTCTCCAGATTCTCTGAATCTTTTGATGATATTATGTACTGTAGATGGTGGGATATTCAAAATCTTGGCAATTTTACATTGAGGAACATTTCTCTGAAATTGTTACACAATTTTTAGACTGAGATTTTCACAGATTGGTGATCCTCCATACATCTTTACCTCTGAGAGACTCTGCCTCTCTAAAATGCTCTTTTAAACGCAGTCGGTTACTGACCTGTGCCAATTAACCAACCGGTGTTAAATGCTACAGAAGTTTTTTTTATGAGTACCTTAAACTTTTGCAGCCTTCTGTTGCCCCTGTCCCAACTTTTTTGAGATGTGTTGCTGCCATCAAATTCAAAATGAGCTAATATTTTTCATGAAATGGTGAAATGTCATGTCTCACTTTCAACATCGGATATGATGTCCATGTTCTATTGTGAATAAAATGTGGGTTTATGAGATTCACAAATCATTGCACTCTGTTTGTATTCACATTTTACACAACGTCCCAACTTCATTGGCATTGGGGTTTGATGACGTGGGGCCGCGGGGATATGTCGTCTCCTTATGGCTCTTGTTCCATATTGTGAGTATTTTCAGGTAAAAACATTTCTAAACAGATCAAATTTGACTCTTAAAAAATCTCGAAGCTCCATATTAGGTTACCGACCGCAGGTGTTTTGAATTCTTTCAAAGTAATTTGCCTGTACTTAATAAAATGAACACAATATGAAACACGTTAAAATATATTGTTTGTCAAATAAATTGTTGGTTTTTGCAACCATGTGCTGACAATTTCACCAATGAGAAACCTATTGATTGTTTACGTTGATTAAGGGTTCAGTCAAATTGTTTCCCTCTGCAGCAATTTAAAAAGCATGTGGCCCTATAACTGGACCACCATACAGTGCGTTTGGGACTCATTTTTGTCATTAAATAACGAATCGTTACCTGTCAGATTCTTGGATTGGCTGTTTCCCTTTGTTCTTACGTCTTCCCCATTTTTTCAGTGAATGGACAGTGAAGTCACATCAAAGATCCAATTAAAATGCAGAAGTCAAGTTTGGCTAATTCTATCCACTGTTCATCTGCAAGATGATCTCAAGCTTCTCCCTGTTGGAATTCCTAAGCTCTGCTGGAAATGGTCTCCAGAGAAGCGTCGCATTCTGAGATGGGAGGAATCCCCATATTATTGACCATTTCCACCACAATGGCGACTTGTGGAAGGGTGTGGTGTCAGACTTCGGCAATGCTTGACTTAATTATTAATGCTATGTAGAAACATTCTTAGATCAACCTTGTCTTGACTTTGCTGTCTGATAAAAAAAGATATCTGAAATGTGGTTTTCGTAATTTGTTGTTGTTTTTTTGTATGGAGCTTCCTTGATCCAGCAAAGGTCGAATACCTTGTGAAGCAAGACAATCATATGTGAAAAGCTATCGCTGTGAGTTGTTGTTGCCCCCTTTGTGAGGCCGCATCAGAAACAACAAAGGTGTGAATAACTGGCCAGGCAGGACGGCAGACAAGCAGCAGACAGGAAGCAATCTGAAATCCAAGCTCCCTCGGGCATTTTTGGTCTTAGATCACTCACTTATATTTTGTAACTAATTAACTTGAATTAGTTGGTTGACATCTGGCTTACAGTCACACCGTCCAAAAAATGTCTGATCTGGGCAGCTAAGCTGTGTAGGGTCTGATTAGTACTTGAATGGGTGACCACCTGGGGATGCCGGGTGCTGTTAGTTCCTCTTGCATTCTCCCACAATGAAGCAAAACCCCACAACTGATGTATAAATTTAGGGAAAGATTCCTTGCTGTTCTTATTATCATCATTCTGCAATAAAAGGAAGCAACAAAAATGAAGAATCTTGGCAAAACACTCATTTTGTCCTTTGAATTCTTAAAGGACTTTGAAATGCTGTCACTGTGGAAACATCTCACAGCTTAAAAGTATTACACTGAGTTGTGCATTTTTATCAATAAAGAGGATGCAGTCATATTTCCCGTCATCCATGCCATGTTGAAGGAGACGCGTTAGCGCAGTGGTGAAATTGGCTTGACTTGGGATGGAAAGATTCTGTGTTCAAGTCCTTGCCATGGCCTGTGCAATGTGTTCTTAGGCAAAACACTTCACTTCCACACTGCCTCAGCCTATCCAGGTGTACAAATGGGTACCAACAAAATTGTCAGGAAAACCTGACTAAGAGCTGAGGAGAACCAGTTGGACTAGCATCCCATCCAGGGGGAGTAACAATACTCCTAGTTGCTTCATGTCACAGAAACCAGGGTAAAGCACGGGCCTGGTGGGCCACTAGGCTCAGAACAGACTTATTAACTACCATGCCTTGTTGAGCACAAGAAATAGCCCTAATGCCGTCTGAGCAGCTTCTTATTTTTGAAAACTAGAAGGGCACTTGGTAGGCGCATACCTCCGCCATGCCTATATGTCAGTATTATTGGTTCTGGATACAGGGGAGTATCATCAGACCAACAACAACTGTGATGAGTTCCTCCTTTAGGGTAGAATCTGTTATATTAATGATTACATTAGTTTATCAGGTGTGCTTCTGCTTGGTTGGATTGAAGACCTGCAGATCCTCATTCCATTTATGGACCAGTTTGTCACTGTGCTCAAGGGCACTTTTTCAAACAAGGACATACCGTATGTTTCCGAATATAAGACGATCCTGGATATGAGACGACCCGCCTTTCTCAAGACATATTTTTGGAAATATGAGGGTTTTGATGACAAAATCTTGTTTTAATCATTAAAGAATAATAATAATCACGAAAATTTCTTTGAAAATACTGATAAAACATATTGATAGAAAAACCAATATAAAACAAGGCAGGCTGTTGTTTGGCGCCATCTATTGTTGTGCAAACGTATACTTACGATAGACCATAAAATGCACACACAGGATGACTTATTTTGACTGTTAGAAGCCTAGCCCACGAAAATAAGAATTCCCCACTTTTTCAAGGGGATTTCCGGAGAACAATACGGTATTTGTAAGAGTGAAAGCTAGTGCCAAAATAATAAAAATCAGGTAAACTGATAATTTTCAAAACTAAAATATTTATCCAAAAAGTCAGTAAAACTAAAGTTTTAAGAGGATGGAAAATGCATATTTCGGCACAGTGCGCAAAGGTTTTCACAGGCAACAGGGCGACAGGAATTAAACATTTTGACAAATAAAGTCAAACGCATACAAATTAAATAAAGCACTGCAGGTTTTTGTTCAGCAATGACCGGATGTTAAAAGCCAACTTTGCAGGAGAAAGGAGGCTTTTAGGTAGTCTGGTTTTTTCTCCACATCGTATAGGAAATCAATTTCACCCGGTGGAGTGATAAATGAATCAAAGTGTGAAATCGCAGCAGAATCTGCGCTCTCACATGCTATGTAGGTAATGAAAGCGGCCGAGATATATACCGCTGAGAAGTCACTGTGACGTCAAAAAGGAGAGTGCGTCGTTAAACGTTCTGTGGCTATATAAAGAGTGCCGTTGAAATAAACATCGCTGCCATGGCGGCCTCACGGTGAAAGTAGTTTCTCAGTCCGTGTCTAATACTCATGGAAACATGACCAGGTGTGCGTACATTTGGTTGTGATTTTTTTTTCATTTGATTTTATTTGACTCACACTTTTTTAAACAAAAATTGACCGCGATTCGGTAGCATGCTTTCTGTTAACGTTGTGGAATAATGTCCCTACTATCCCCCGCTTAGCTGTCGAGTGTGTATTGCGACCAAACAGGCCATCACTGTGATTTGCCTTACATGGAACGCGGCAGGCGTCAATGATCAAACACAGTCACTTGTACAGGAGGAGAGAAAAGAGTAAACATGCCCGATGCATGAGAGATTCAATTTTCTGATATTCCGCTGAGAAGTCACTGTGACCTCAAAGATGCAGAGTGCATCGTAAGCATATTCTGTGGCTATATAAAGAGCACCGTTGCCATAAACACCACTGCCAATGGGGCCTAAGGTAGAAAAGCAGATTCTCAGTCCGTGTCTAATACTCAGGAAACATATCCAGGTGTACGTGCGATTTGTTAGTGATATTTTTTATTATTTAATTTGATTTTAATTGACTCACTCATTTTATGAAAAAAAAAATTGACCCGATTCAGTAGCGTGCTTTCTGATAACGTTTTGAAAAATGTCCCTGCTCTCCCCGCTTAGCCGTCGGGCGTGTATTGTGACAAAACAGGCCTTCCGCTGTCACGTGTCTTAAATAGAACAGCGGTGGTTTCAAATTTTCTGGCTGCTACAGGTGTCAAAAAGTTGGGACACAGGCACAATATGGCTGAAAAAGCATTTATTAGCTGAGAGAATCAGCTGAAAGAACATTAAGCAAGTAATTAAGATAACTGGCATTTGGTGTGCAACATGATGTGTTTCT